>OX388025.1:24604419-25860419 GCA_947578705.1 Lacanobia wlatinum | reverse complement strand
TCGTTCCATTTCTCTCTCCATGAAGGTTCTAAATAATATACCTTCGATGGCCCAAGTAGGTAAGTGTTTTCATCTCAAAGATGTATGCCAACTGCAACTACTTAGAATATAAAGATAATATTACGCTGTACTGGCGTATAGCGCAAACAGCGATGGCAATTTCAAGCAGTGGGTCTAACTAGATTTACTCCTCCTTAGAAGACATAAGCCTGCCAATTTCTAAGAACATTCTGCAGAAATGCTACCATTTTACAACTGGGTTACAGATGTTTTATCTCACGAGTGCGGGCGAGCCATAGTTGTGTAGGTAAATGTACGTGCACATCGTCTTAGTGTGCGTAAGCTTGGGAGCGCACAGTTAAGCTTACGCACACTAAGACAATGTGCACGTACATTTACCTACACAACTTCGGCTCGCCCGCACTCGTGTGATAAAACAACTGTACTTAAAATACATCCACTGCTGGACTAGGCATCCCAAGCATCACAACTTTGGCGGGTCCTGTGCTTCTCACGTTGAGCAGATTGCCATGATCTTCACTGTGCCACCGGTAAACCTTGTGAGTATCCTTGTAATGTTACACCTTACGGATTTAAATAGAATAAATTAAGTAAGCAAAACTCACATCAACCTGTTCCAAATACAAAGGGTCATAGTGCACACCATCAAATAATAAAAATACTCTTTGTCCATAATTCTTGTCTTCTCCAAATCTGTTTATTATTGCGTTCAATGTGTCTACAACAGCCATCTCCAGTCCATAGAAACGAGATAAGATTGCTACCTGAAATGAGTAGAGATTATCGTTAGCATCATGTTACAACAAGCCCTTAAATAAGCACCTCTCTATCATACAAGTGTGTGTACCCACTCTGCAGAGCCTGCATGGAGGAGGATGAGACAGTAGATCTACTTCAGTCGGTCTACTTCAAAGCTGCCCAGTGGTTGCTGAAGTTTCTGGCCTTCCTTGAGGAGCTGGGATGGATTGCGGTGGTTGCAAACACCAGCCCAAACTAAATACATTTATCATTATGATCTTCCCTTATCCCAATTAAGGGTCAGCACAATGTCTTGCATGGTCCTTGATGGATGGGCAAGCATTTAAGATACATGTTCATTTTTTCGTTTCTTAGAAGCTGTTAGCCTTCTAGTAAGTAGTAAGAAACATAGATGCTGGTAGAGTTATCACAGACTATTTTTGTTTCTAATTAACTGAATACCATGGTTTTATATATTTTTCCAAACCTTTGGTAATTTGGTGCAAGTTTCAGCTGTACAATTTATAGATCTCTATGATTATAACGGAGGATAGGAGAGCCACAACATCAATCAAGAGCATTGCCCTTTTATATCAGTGTTGTACATAATTAAAGGGTTACAGGGTTATAACCACATACATACTTAGTGATAACATATTATAATTTTTATTTCCAATGCTGAGAAATTGTTCCCTTGCAGTTTATCTAAACTAATATTATTCTAATTAGAAAAAAATAGCAGAGTAGTTTTTTTTTGTGACTGCATAAGGTAAATTCTGGAAGTACTAATCCAATGACGAAAATTATTACACTTATAGAAAGCCACAGTATTGCTGAGTATTAAGTTGCTAGTTATCTCATAAAAAAATAGTGGTCCCTGTGATTTAGGTCTACGGAGCATGGTATGGGTTAAAGCTAGTAAATATTATTAAGTAAGTATACTTAGTACCTCTATAGCACCACCCCACGAACTGGGCTGTTGGATCCACACGCAGTATTCAGCATTTGGTTTGCCGAGCACTGCCTCATTGTAAGTGTCTATGTCGCTAGCTACCTCCATCGCAATTATCTCTCGCATTAGAGTGTGTACAGTTGTATCTACATTTCCATTTAATACAAAACCTGGAATGCAAGAAATAAATGATTATTAGTGAGGTTTTTATGAAAGGTTTTTATGTTCCTGAGGCTGCAAGAAACAATTCAGAGGATTTTTTTAAAGATTCTCATAACAACTGCAATTAACAGTAAGTTAGTTCTAGCAAAACAATTTTCGTATTTATAATTAAGTAATTATAAATACGAAAATTACTCTACAACACGGTCCTCAAGCCCATATGGACATACGGGATTCAATTGTGGGGCGTTGCCAGCAAATCCAACATACTTTGCCTGCAAAGAGTTCAAAATGGTATCCTAAGAACAATAGCTAACGCACCTTGGTTTGCTAGGAATGACGAAATTCACGACTATCTACAAATGCCAACAGTAAACTCTGAAATCGAGATATACAAAAGACAACACAAAGCACGCCTAGCCTCGCATCCAAACCCACTAGTTAATGAACTGTTAAACCCGACAGCGGTGGTAAAAAGGCTGAAGAGGAACCACCTTCTATAAGTGGGAGGCGCAGCACTGGCTGCTCCACCGTAACGCCATTTGTCATGGAACGAATTCGCTTATGGTCCGAGGACCGATTGCAAATAGAATAAGATGGAAAAAAAAAAAATTAAGTAATTGCCGCAGGCCTAGAGAAAGATGGCGAGACAACCTGGACTGTTTCTCAAAAGACTAGCCTGAAATTGAAGAATAGGAAAAAAGGAAGGAGAGTAAGGAAGACCCACAATATGGCAAACCCTGCTGTAGGACAGTACAGGGTCATAATTAAAAAATAAATTAAGTATTGCTAGCTGACTCGGCAAACATTGTTTTGCCTAACAAAAAAAAAATAGCCTATCACCTATTCTCATACCTACCGAAACACAAAGTTTCACAAAGACCGGTTGAGCTATTTCGGAGGAGTTCGGTTACAAACAACGGTTTATGTATTTGATTTAAAGAGCAGTAGAAGATTGTTTGATTATTTTTTTCATCTACCTACCTACATAAAAAAGAATCCATACAAAATCACAAAAGTTTTTTAATAAATAAGAGTGTTCTGGAATCTTGTGTTTTAACATCAAAGTACTATGTTGGACTTAGGAATGTTCTAATAAGATATGTATTGTGAAAGCATCAACATCGTTTTACATAAACTGTGCAGTATAGGAGGCTGGTTTGGTCATTAAACTTTTATGATCCATTGTTACATCTAGTAATGTACAGAACATCACATAACAAGTTAATAAGAAGCACACAGCTATATTTAGATATCCACTGTGCTTACAATCTGCACGACCTTAAAATGCCCCATTTATACATAATTACCAACAATGGCAGCTAGACATGAATGCCTCCTACATAACAATGACTGAAACAAATAAACTAAGCAATAAATAAATACTTTGTCATTCAGAAATGTCAAGAAAACTTACCTATACTAGTAAATAAACATGAATTATCAGAAGGGACAACCTTCTTCATTAAAATTCCTGGTCTAATGGGTACCAAAGTTTCGTGTGACGCAATACCGTTTTCTTGTGGTTTCGACTCGGAAGTCTTGGTTAGACCGGTTGTGCTTGCTGGCTTGTCCTCTACTATCAGGGTCTCGCCAGTTTTCAAACCAATGTCACTCAGTTTTTGATTGTCATTGCTGATATCCAGAGGCTTCGGAGGGTACCCACACAGCACGCTGACTCTCTCAGCGCTCACGTCCGATATACTCGACAAAAACATCTTCAATTCGCCCACGGTGCTATCAGAGGTCAAATCTTTAAGTATTTGTTGACCATTTTTACTTTTAACTTTAAACGCTAACGCAGTCATTTTAACAAAATATACGCTCCGTAAGTAATTTAATACGTGTTCAGTTAAGTTTGTCGTAATTAGGTCAAAAAGACGCTACTAAAGATGAAATAAATAAATTACTAGATTTGACTTTTTCTTTTTGAAATGACAAAACAACAAGTTGACGTTTGTGTTAATGTTACCATGCCTAAAATTTTCGGTTATTAAACAATATTTTTTTCTCATAAATTCTGGTGAAATACGGTTATTTGAAGACGAAATTACAGGGAACGTGCACGGCGTTGACTATGCCATCTAGTGTCGCATGTCCGAAACTTTAAGGTTCAAAATTCTTGTAATTGATGCTTGTGTGCTTGCTGCCGTTCCTGCACGCTCAGTTTAGGGGAACGTGCACGAAGAAGATTGTGCCATCTAGCGTTGCCATTTCGTTTATCGGTAAAATCTGTACCTGAGAAGCATAACACTGTAATTTAGTTTTTTATGATTTTGAGTTTTTACACTATCCTATAGTATTTGTCCTTCTCTATAAGGCTATAATACTGTAACTAATAAAATCAACTTAACATCAGAGTTTCGAAATTGTACTATAACGTACTAGCACTTCACCCGTGACTTCGTTCATGCGGGTTTAGTTGGTACTCCATGAACTTTATCTTCCATCTAATCTGTTAAAGGGTATGTGTAAATTACTTAAAACGTAGGGCAGTTCACCCACAACATTTTTCTTACTTAGAGTATTTTATTAAAGCCGTCGTAACTTTTAAACGAAAGGTCCGATTTGAATAATTTAAAGTGTAATTTACATACACATAACCAACCTTAATTGTTAACCAATTTAAATAGATAAGGATTAATGTCATCACTAAAATCACCACTATTCTATTTCACCTGTGTTTTAATTGAATAATTTGAACAAAAAGCGGTAATTGTGACTTAACCATAATAGTTAGATACATACCGTCGTGGACGTTTTTGTTGATACAGTCTTCTATAAAACACTTTGCTCTATTGTCAATCGTTTCCGCAGCGTACGCGATACAAGGATATTTTTTTTCACACATTGGGATACATTATCGAAGTTTTCATACGGATCCCTAACTTTTTTGATAATATTCTATACCCTATGTTCATCAGGTATTATGTAAGATTCTAATGGCGAAATAATTTTTCAAATCGGTCCAGCAGTTTCGGAGCCTATCCAATTCAAACAAACAAACAAATATTTCATTTTTATATTATATCCTCTTTATTTTTTATCCTTACATACTAATTTACATTTTTAAATATTTCTTAAAAACAACACATTATAAAAAAAAACATTTAAAAATATAAAAAATAGTAGTCCGCCGGTGTCGGGAGCAGGGTCCAAGCTACCGGTAGTTAGGGCTCCAGAGAAAGGAACCTCCTCACAATACGAGCCGTATCGAGGAGTACTGCCTTCTGTATCAGGCCCTTTATCCAACCGCGTAACGCCAGCTTCGACAGATGGTCGTCGAAGCTTTTGGCCATCAGGCCATTGGCCGTAACGACTATCGGCACAATGACAGCTGAGTCCACATTCCACATGTCGACAACCTCGTGACCTAAGTCGAGATACTTGATTTGCTTCTCTTTCTCAGCCTTCACGAGGTTCTCGTCATGCGGGATGGTAACATCAATTATCATTGTGCGGCGCGCTAATCGGTCTATCACCACTATATCAGGCTTATTGGCTATAATAGTCCTATCAGTGATGATAGACCGGTCCCAGTACAACGTGACATGGTCATTTTCGAGAACTGGGTCGGGCACATACTTGTAATATGGTACCTCAGAATCTACAAGTTTGTATTTCAAAGCAAGTTGCTGATGGATAATCCTGGCCACTTGGTTGTGCCTGTGCAAGTACTCGCCGTTAGCCAGACGAGAACAACCGGAGATAATATGTCTGATGGACTCACCCGGACGGTGGCATGCCCGACACACGTCCACTGTCCCGTCCTTCATAATATGCCTCCGGTAGTTATTCGTCAAGATAACTTCGTCCATAATCGCACAGACAAAACCTTCAGTTTCCCCGAAGAGATCACTGAAACGTAGCCAGGCCACGGACGCAAAAAAATCTACATCGGACCCATGAAGAGCCCGATAGAAGCGCCCGTGAAGCTCCTTGCCTTTCCATAACTCCATGCGGTCATCTGTGGTAAGTATCACAGGTTTGCGCCAGTTCTCTTTAGCCATGGACAACGGGGTGAGTCCCTTGTCCACTGTGACCACATCTCGGTGCATACCCACATCAGTTTTGAGAAAATATTCTCTGAGACTGCACATCTCGCGGTTGTGGAGAGTCTTGGCGTTTAAAAAGCCTCGACCTCCACACTTCCGCGGGATGTACAGTCTCATCACCGACGATCGTGGGTGATGCATCCGATTTGCGGTCAACAGTGTGCGGACGCTCCTATCCAGGGCGTCGAGTTTGGTTTGAGTCCATTTGAGTATGCCGAAAGAGTACATTAATACTGGCATGACCCAACCGTTGAAGGCGCGCACCTTATTTCCGCCCGACAAAAGGCTATTCAAAACCTTTTTCAAGCGACCAAAGAAGCGCTCCTTCAACGATTGCTTCATGTCAGCAACATTAATGCCCAATGCTTCTGACATATCCAAATACTTGTAGGTTTCGGTCGAGCTGAGGGATCTAACCTGTATGGAATCCGAGAGTTGAATTCCCTCAGATTCCATAATCTCCCCTTTCTTTACATACATGACTGCACATTTGTCCACACCAAATTCCATCCTGATGGCACTCATCAGTTGCGAATTGTTGGAGGCAAAGAGTTTCAGATCATCCATGTAAAGAAGGTGAGATATGGCCTGACCACCTCTTCTCAACCGATAGCCCAGACCTGAATCCTCCAGCAATGTGCTTAGAGGATTCAGAGCCAGGCAAAACCAAAGCGGACTCAAACTGTCGCCCTGAAATATTCCCCGTTTAATCAATACAGGCTCATCATTCCCCTGAATCGGTCGACATCCTGGATAGCGAAGGACTGTTTTCCATTGCCTCATACATGACTCAAGGAAGGTGCGTAGAGTTGCATCTATTTTGTACAACTCCAACACCTTCATGAGCCATGTATGTGGCACAGAGTCTCATAGGCCTTCTTGTAGTCTATCCAACATGTCGACAGATCCTTGCGGGATCGACGAACCTGTTGGCTTATGGCCATGTCTATGAGGAGAAGCTCCTTAGTGCCGCGGGACCCCTTCCTACATCCATTCTGAGAGGCAGACATAATTGAGTTAGTCTCAATGTGCTCATTGATCTTCACTCTCAGGATGGATGTAAGAAGTTTATAGACCGTCGACAAACAAGTAATTGGTCTATAGTTCTTGGGTTCCGCGGGACTACCAGTCTTATGGAGTAGGTGGGTAACGCCAGTTGTTAGAAACTGTGGTAGCGACCCAGACTCTAAGGATGACTGGAATTGAGATGCCAGGAGCGCGTGTGAGCTGCTATACCATTTAAGCCAGAAGTTATGCAGTCCGTCCGGTCCCGGAGACTTCCAGTTCGGTAATGGACGGACTGCTCTGGCTACATCTAGTGGAGTGATGGTGATTTCCTCCATTTGTGGTATAGTTTCACACACGCGCTCGACATCGCGCATCCAGCCACCCTCGGCATGACAGACAGGCACCGGCCAGATGTTTCGCCAGAATGTACTCGTGGCAATGTCATCCGGGCGGCACACGTCCATCACACTTTGTTCAGGTCGCTCCCAAGCTCTGTACACCCACCTCTCATCGCTCTGGAACATACGGTTTTGCGAGTATCGATCAACCCGCCGCTTATACCGCCGAATACGGTTTGCCCATGCACAAACTTTCTGCTTCAGGAAGTCGATGCGCTCAGTGACACGGGACGTGTAATCTCGAGGGCTGATATCAGTCCCCGAAAACGCCCGTCTCACAAAGCGCATCACGCGTGGTCGTGTGTTGCCCTCCCTGAAGCATAGTTTGCCGATGACTGCCCTAGCCTCATCAATACGCCGCTCGATTCTGCACTGCCAGGCTGGTGCAGCAGGCTTTGGTCGTATAGCTTCGTCACCACTAGGGAACTTGACGTTCGCTATACGACATGCCGCAACAGCCCCGCAAAACAGGATCGAGTGCGTATCAACGAGGCTCTCGCTGCTTTCAAATATGTTCTGCAACAGCGAGTCCAAAGCACACACCAGCGCCCTATTCTTTTTGTGCATAGGTAACCGTGGTAATCGGGGCCTAAGGTCGGTCGGAGTTGATCTATACTCGCGAAGCGCATCCTCTAGTGCGCTCCTCAATCTTTCGTTGCACTGGCTACTTACTGTGACAACCCTATCATTTACCCCATCACTATCACTAGGCCGCGGTGTGATTGCGCCATTGGCTGGCGCCTGTACCGCGGTCTGTGTCGGAGTCGAATAATAAGGTTGCTTAGTACTTCTGAGCGCAGCCTATCAAATGTGGCATCGTCCAACCTGTGATTACGTTGGATGACCCGCACTTGATCCGGCAATCGTTGGGCCGAGACGTTCACGGTTGGTTCTAGGTCCTGAAACAAAGACAGCATCCTGACACGGTACGCAGTGAGGTTAGTTCCGCCCTCTGTAGACCCATAGTATGCACGCATGACGTTTTCATTCATGGACTGCGTCCATCTCATGCGCTGCCCACAACCACCGGCAGCGGGGACCCGGCTCGGGGCCGGTTGGTCGGTTAATATTATATTATTATTAGTGTAGATAATATTAGTTATGTCTGGAAAACATTCTAAAGCATAATATTTTAAGTGATTTTACATTAAAATATCCAATACTATCATTTGCATTTTACTGTATGTACGGAGTTACGTTGTTTTGCCGCTATACTTTCGATGACGTGGCGCACGACGAAGCGGTTTTATAAAGAGCGCGCAGGAGTTACAATGCGTCATCCCATCCGAGCAGGAACCTCCCAGGGCTCCAGTGTTAATCCCGTCTTTACGCTGTTCACCGGCTTTAGGACTCGACTACTCCCCAAAAGTAAAAAGGCCCAGTTGGCCCTATTCGTTGACGACATGGCCATTTACTATACCGGTCGCGACCTTGACCCTATCGCTCGCACTCTTCGAATTTTCGCAAACATTTCGGGTCGATGGTTCAGGAAATGGAGAATCGAGGTAAACCTCGATAAGAGCCGGGCGGTTCTCTTTTCGAAAACGCGGCAATAACCCGCCAGATCACCATATATGGCAAGCCGATCCCTTGGGAGAAGCAAGTCAAATCATCCTGGACAGCCACCTCCCCTTCGCTGAGCACAAAAGGCAGGTCCGTTCATGCACCGCTTTACTATGTCCGCAGTGAGACTATACGTAGACCTCAAATTGCCCACCATAGAGCAGTTCATGAAACGCATTACCAAGCGTTTCCTCGACACTGCTGTCAAATATCACATCCCCTCGTTGGACATTGACGTCCTCGTCAATATCCACCGACCCTTGCTCGAGCTAGCCCGCGCCGCTGAGCCTGTCCTCCCCCCATCGACGAGGGTGTCCTTTTTTTTACTCTTGATAGGCACGCGTTTGACCACTATCTCACCTGTTAGTAAGCGATGATGTGGTCGAAAATGGAGCACATTTGCCAAGAAGTAACCTATTCACTCTTGACTTAATGACAAATTAAAATAATAATTGACTTATTTTATTTAAATGTACAAATTGTATTTTGGCATTTTTTTTTCTTGTGTCTGATTATTACCTGCTGTTATTAAAACTTGACATTCATTTATTTGATAGTAAAATTGTGACTAGTTAGACTTTATTGGAATTTTAACTGACGTTTTGATCTTATTCTTTTTTTTTTATATTGTATTTTAATTATCATTTTTGCAATTTATGAGTAAATACTTAGTACAAATTCTAATCAATACAATTTTGTAAATATATATTTCGCAAATAAATAATTTGAATTAAACATCATTGCGTTGCGTTGCTTGCAGAGAGCACAGATGAACTAGTAGGTACAAGTATGCAGTAAGGTAGTAAAATTTTGGTCGAACAGCATTCCGAAATAAGGAACACTTAAATCAAACAAAGTTAATACGTTTCATTGCATTTTAATAAAAATAACATTCCTACGTATAAATATTCATAATTAAGTTACAAAACGCTAGCCTATTAATTTAATATATGGCATAAACAGTAACTAAGTATCCCATTATTGGCACAATGATAACTTAAAACATTGTAAACGACTTTTATTACGTACCTACATTTCATATTCATTATGACGGTTATTAATAAAAATCGGAAACTACATTTTGTTCGTAATTCTTATTCATTAAGTACAAAAATAATGTTAATCAAATTAATGTAAGTAACTAGTTTATCTATTTGTCAGAGTTAAGAAAAAAGTGTAAAAAGGCATAATAAAAAAACTGTAGAAAAAAATGTTCGAAAGTTTTGTAAGATTTTTTTTGCGAAAACAAAACGTTATTAGGTATTTTCTATTAAGTGCCTAAAACTAAAACATTTTTATAAGTATTTGGTGTCATGGACATACAATCTTAATAAAAATGAGTATTGGTTTCTGACTCCAAAAAATACAAATACCTATGTAACCTACTCAGTAAAGTGCTTATCTACTAGTATACAATATACAGTAAAATAATGTATTCAAATATTGATATGAATTGAACACCTATTATAAAATAACTTTTTACATCTTAGATTTACTCTTATAATTATATATTGTCTCAAATTCTATTACTAATTTATATTAGGTTATTTAAATGCATGTAAATGGCAAAATGATTCTATGTGCGCTTGTCTAACATTTATTAGGTGATACAATTATTGAAAATACACAACGGGTAAATAAAGTAAAAAATATTTTATTATTTTGACTAATGAGAGCTGTGAACATTTCTTTGGTAATAGGCTATTACAATAATAAGAAACATCACTTATTTGTATAATGATCATACATTTCTCGAACGAGTATTGTAATGGTAACCGCTATTTTAAGTATTAGACCTAAATTAGACTAGGAATATTAATTTATTTACATTTTTTATTCAGTCGTAAAAATTAACGTTTCAAATAGTATCTTTATCGCAACTATTTAAGAACAACTGACCGCTTTTTTCTACATTATTATGTAACAGACATAAAAAAAATCAAACTCTTTTTATTTTACCGATTGAATATAAAATTGTACTCAAATTGAATATTATTATGGCAACTACAAATTCCTGAATGTCAACAATATAACACCGGCAAAACTGTTCTAGTTGAACGTCAGTGTTGCCAGATTATAAAAACTGAAAACCGTAAAACCGATTAGATCCGGCTATTGCGGTGCGGTCGGCGATGTCGCGGGTGTCGGGGTAGCGACCAGCGTCACGTGGGGCGACGCACGAAGCGCGGCATGGACGCCCGCAGGCCCCTCCTGCCAACCACTAATGGGGGCATTCTCTCGTCTTCTTCTTCGTCGTACTCTGCGCCCTCCGAACTGTCCTCTTCACTCCACACTGGCTTGACCATCTGGTACGAGGCTGAAAAGCCCTTGAAGACTAGGGAATCGTCTGTGCGGAATCTGATTAGCAGGGCTTCAGATGTTGATACTATTTCAGGAGGCATCTAGGACAAGAAAAACGGGTTACGCAAATGAATTACATACCTATGTTTTTTTTGTTACACGTCCGCGCATGTTCTATTATGAATCATCAAAACAGCAAGAAAAATTAGCAAAACGTGGGGCCATGGAAGAGTCTTAAAAACCGACAGTCTCATCATAAATCTATGTTCATTTGTTCAAGGTTT
The DNA here is from genome assembly GCA_947578705.1 of Lacanobia wlatinum. Taxonomy (NCBI): domain Eukaryota; kingdom Metazoa; phylum Arthropoda; class Insecta; order Lepidoptera; family Noctuidae; genus Lacanobia; species Lacanobia wlatinum. Next base: position 25,848,937 of record OX388025.1, on the reverse strand, counting down.
GTATGAAGTTTTTGTTTGATAAATGTTATGTTGTTGGCTCTCGATAGGTGCGCTTGATTCAAACTGTATTGGTTTTATTACCTTAGTCCCACAGAAAGTACCATAGTTCCCTCCACTGCCGTCCAAACCTCCGAACACTTGAACGTAGTCATAATGGCAGTTGGCCTCAGGTTCCAGCTCGAAGGTAAGGAAGGTCAGCTTCACGAAATGGTTCCTTGGAGCCTCGATGTTCCAGTCACAGTTGGCCCTGGACTCGTACGCGTTGTCGCCGTAGCGGGCGTGGGAATAGAGGTGTTGTACTGCTTCGGTTGCTGCTAGGTAGCCGCCACAAGCTGAGAATAAGGTGGGAGATGTTAAAAAATATGAAATACTTTAAGCTCCTCGAATTTCACCTCTAATAAAATAGTGTAAAATAGCAGTTATTGTCTAAGGTACGAGTAGGTAGGTACAGTACAAATCTTTTTAGGACTTTATTGCAGGAGTCGTCTGTGAAAATCACAGCGTAGGTAGGTATAGCTCATCACTTAACCTAAAGTGGAGTTAAGAGAGGAGAAGTTAGGTTGATTACGGTATTTTCTAATTTATGCAGTTGTCATGTTATTTCTCCACCATCCTTTGTTGACTGGTTTTTCCTAAGGCATTAAGTCCGCCTTTGGACCTCTATGTGCTGCATGAAGTTGTACCTAGTAAATAAACAACTCACCAGTAGAATGGTTAGCCAGGAAACCGCTCCTCTGCACAGAGCCATCAGACTTGAAGACCACGTACATCTGGTTCTGTGACGCGACGATGGGGTGCGGCAGTCTGTTGCCGCAGAACAGGCCCAGGGTCTTCTCGTCTGCTGATGCGCCATCGTATATTGTGACGTAGTCGTATGCGCATTCCTGGAGAATATCAATAAATTTAATAAAGGTACCAAGATAATTTTGCAAGAGACTTGGACAAGTCACTCCATAGGTAAGTCTCGCTAATCATGGGAGTCCTATTCAGAATTCAAAGACTTTCCTCTGTTGAACAATAAATTATTTATTTTGCAGTTTAGTAAAATACTCGTGGCGAGGTCTTTTACGGTGGTATTAATAATGGATGAATAAAAAAATTGCTCGCAGAACAGATAGTCAATAGGGCCGAAAAGTTTTGGAGTGGCGACCGCGTACCGGAAGATGCAATCTTGGAAGGCCTTCCGCAAGATGGACCGATGTCCTGGTGAAGCGCACAGGACCGACTGTTATGGCGACACTTAGGGCGGGCCTATGTCCAGCAGTGGACGTCTTTCGGCTGATATGATGATGATGATGAAAAAAATTGGTTGCTGTGTACTTACTGGATGTGGCTCCAATTCAAATTTCTGGAAGATGAGCTTGATTCGGTGCCCAGGTGTCGTAGAGAACTGCCAAACACAATCCTTTCGCGGCGGATATGTGGCAGGGTAGTTTGGACTGTGGAAGTTAAGATATTTTTAACGAAAATGTCGAGATTGACGTTTCTCAGGATTTACATATTCCAACTTGTTTCTTGAAATAGGAGATGAAAAAACTTTTGCGGAAGAAAATGGGTTCACTCGTGAAAGTATTGCTTCGTTGGTCTTCTGATGTTCAGTTGATGTGCATGGAGTTTCGTGTTACCTGAATATAGTGCCGTGAGGCTGCGTGACGTCATGCTTGCAGCCGCCCTCCTTGCAGTCGTGCGTGTTGGGGTGCAGCGTGAAGCCGCTGTAGCACGCGCACTCGTAGCCGCCCAGCGTGTTGCGACACTCGTGTTGACAGCCGCCATTGTTGTCGGCACACTCGTCCACGTCGATGTAGTATGCTGCTGCGAAGCCTGAGCGGTGTACGGAGCCATCCGATGTGAACTGTGAAAGTAACAAGCAAGTAACAAGTAGGTAAGGTTTAGGGCTAATTGAACGACGAACTTTTAGAATAGGATATTTTACTAAAAAAATCTAATTAGTCCGTTAGATAGATTATTAAAAAATATTGGACACGTAATTTTTCTTTTTTCATGTAAAAAAAAATGAAGATACAGTGCGTTGAAAACACGCGTGACGTCACTATGATGGTACTATTTTTACCAGCGACATGACGTCACGTGTGTTTTCAACGCACTATATCGTTATTAGGGCACTTCTCGTCAGTCTTATAAAGGCTACTACAACAACTTTGTACTGAAAAGAATCTATTTCCTATTGTGGTACCTATCATTGATACATTAAAACCACTACTTCACTGATGCCATTAGTCCAAGTGTGGTAAGATTATTTTCTAGCCAAGGCAGATCCTCAAGAGGAAATGAAATGGGCAATAATGGTCACATTATGTAGAGAAAACAGAAACAGGCATCATCATGTGTGAGGTTATTCAGATGAGTTAAATAAACAAATGGTGCACAAACCTGAACCCTCAGCACGGATCCGTCCGACGTGACGGGCGGCGGCAGCGCATTGCCGCAGAACACGCCGTGTCTCCTCAGCACGTCAGCGCCCAGCTTGGAGTGCACCGTCACGCTGTCGTACTCGCACTCCTGGAAGTACATAAACTTTCCGTGGTGACTATAAGCAGTACCTTTGCTTTTGGAATGGGGCTATTGTTTAAGAGTGAGAAGCTAAAGATTCTAGGGACACGGAGAGTGATGGATGGGTAGAGTATGCTTCACTGTACACCAAAATAACACAACCCTAAGGGTGCCTGTCCATTACAGTGGAGCGAGGCAGCGGTGCGGAGAAATGGAGAAATATTAACCAATCATTACAGTCAAAATTTCAGTGACTCACGTGGTGCGGAGGTTTTATGCAATTCCATTGGTTAAAATTTGTCCGTTTCTCCGCTCCGCTGTAATCCTGTCCAGTACAGCGGAGCGGAGAAACGGACAAATTTTACACACCTACACCTACACCCTTATTGGGGTTGAATGGTGGTTGTATCACAGATTATAAATTATTATGATGTAGCTATTTTTACTAGACAGGGTTATCGTTTAGGTGGAGATACAGACTGTTTCGTATTGGCTTGAATAATGACGACTGAAAATTGGAAGATTGTGTAAAGTGGTTGGAACAAAAAACAAAATGAGGGAGATTGATTCTACGTGAGATGGTCCTAACCGCTACTTTTATAGGAAAATAGGTTTGTTGTGAGGTTCTTACCTGCTGATACATATTGTTGCCTTCCAAGTCGAAGAATGTGAAGTTGAGTGTAATTCTGTGTTGAGGCGGGGCTACGATCTCCCACAGACAGTTCTTCGATGGCGGGTACAGATCAGGGAATGACGGTGATGTGATGGTACCGTTTGGTGCGTATAGAGAACCTCCACAAGCATCTAGAGATAAAAGAAGCATTAAAACCATTTATTGCAAAAGAAATTAGAAATGATGACAGGACAGTTTTTTTTTGGCCTCGAGAATATAAGTATCGAACTAATGGACGTCACGCGGTTGCACCCGCGTAGTTCCCGTTCCCGTGGGAGTACGGGGATAATTATATAGCCTTTGTTCCTCCCTGATAATGTAGCTATCCAGTTTTAGCAGAATCAGAAAGCAAATCACGTTACCTGTCGCTGTCAAATTTTCCCAATCAACCTTGAACCTAATGCGTTAGCGATAAAGATGAAAATTAAATTTGATAGATTGTTGCGTGATTAATATTATGATTCTAATATGATTCTCCTAAAGTGGCCTTTTTAGCTCCCCAGCTTAAACAGCTTATGGGAAAGCTGGGAACTTCCTCTTTCTTAGTCTTGATTATTCTTGACTTTATCCTAAATTGCGTGCACTACCTCGTCGCTTTTTTCGTCAGAGCTTAAAATAAATACTCTACGAAAATTCACGTCATTATGGACCCTCTTTACCAAAGACCCGATTTCCCCTTGGCAAGAAATTACCCATAAAAATGTATCTAGAACAAAAATGTTCCCTTACTTTCACACTTCTTCCCATCAGAGTGCAGCTCGTACCCAATATCGCAGGCACACTCATACCCTCCGAGAGTGTTGACACAAGAGTGGCTGCAGCCATGCTCAATTGAGGCACACTCGTCGAACTCCTTCATGAAGGTAGCGGAGAAGCCAGCCTTCTGCACTGTGCTGTCCGACTCGAAGATGACGAGCAATTTGTTGGAGGTCGATCTGGAATTTTTAAACGTGTTGAGCTGTTTGGAAATTGCTTTAGAGAACATTTATCTGGACCAATCTAGTCCTATCTTATCCGTATCCTGCCTCATTTTTGGTAACTATTGCTAAGTCGTAGTTTTTAGGGTTTGCTTAGGCGGTCAGCCAGCATGAATTGTAAGTAAGTACTTAGGTTGTATAAAAAGTAGTGCCATTTCCAATATTGATATGTCTAAAAATCAATAACGAAATCTAAGTTACAAGAGAAATGGTCATTGAGTAGGGAAGGCTCTAACTGGCTGCATTTGAACTGCAAGCCCACTGCAAAATTGTAGTTTGAACGCTGATGACTGCAGCTAAACTGCCAATCAACTGCGTCCGCTTGCAGTCGGCTTACATTTGGGGAGCAGCTTTTTTACAACCCAAAATGTGTAGTCAAAGATTTTCTGTTCTCCAACTGCACTAACCTGATATCAGGAGGTATCTTGTGTCCGCAGAACATGCCGATGAGGGGGCTGTCTACGGAGTCACCATCTCTGACTTTGACCTTGTCGTATGAGCAAGTGTCGTGGTTCTCCACCTCGAACGAGTGGAACCGAAGGGCTACTTGATAATCCTGAAAGAAAGGAACGATTTTAAAATTATAAAATGGCTTCTTGAAGGGAAGGGAGCCAAGGGATTAAAAAAATGAAAATGGCAACTAACACCGTTAAATGATGTTTACCTGAGGAACCGAAAGTCTCCAGATGCAAAGTTTATTGGGCTGATAATCATCGGGGTAGTTCGGGGACTCCAGATGTCCCGTGCTGTCCACTTCTATGTCTCCACCACACACAGCTGGAACAAGTATTAGCTATGATATAATGTTATCCGCCGCATGGTGTCGGCCGGTGCCGTATGGCGCCGTAAAAGAATAATACCATCCCATCACTTCCCGTGGGTATTATAAGAGGCGACTAAGGGACTCACCAGAGAATGGGCAGCAGCGTTCTCTGTAAAACGCAACACCTACGCCACTACACTAGGATCGCCAACCCGCCTGCCAAGCGTGGCGATTACGGCAAACCCCGCCCTTTGGGGGAGGCCTATGTCAAGCAGTGGACATCTTCGGCTGTCATGACTGACTGTATGATGTAATTTTAACAGAGAACTTATCTCGTTTTCTAAAACGTTCCGAAAAGTTTATGTCACCATCCTGCATAATCGCAAGATTCTATTTGCTTGACGTTTCTTTAAACATTAGAGATACCGAAGCAGTTTTATCATTGGAAAAGCAAAGTAATCTGTAGGTACAGCCACTGACCACAGAATCGTTGAGGGTAGCATTGTCGCCGAGAAGAATTCGTGTTTTAAGACTAAATTAATAAAGCCATTAATCAGACTCATCACTCAAAAATATTTGGTGCCAAAAGATAATAGTTTAATTTTTTAACTAAAGGTTAGATATTAAATAAATTTAGACACACGTCAGTAAACGTCGTTAATTTACTTAAACTTTGCGATATTTATACCAACCTTCATAAAACGCCCTGAATCCTCGATGAGGTTTGGGTCTCGGTCCAGGCTGGTATACCACGGTCAGTCTTGAACCCGTGGACCTCATCATGGGACCTTTGCCAGAGCCGCAGATCCTTCCGAGGACGGGAGCGTCGGGCATGTATCCGTCCCTCACTTCCACCCATTCTGATCGGCAGTCCTCTGATTTGTGGATGTCGATTTCTGTAACAAAATATGTTCAATGTACAAAAGGTGTCTGGTGGTGAAGGATCGAACTCAAAACATGTATTTACCTATACCCGACTGCTTCGTAAGAAGGGTAATGTTTTTACAAGCATTTTTGAATTGTCAAGGAGACGTCCGCGTCAGTAAGAAAGATTGCTCCAAGCGTAGATCTTTAGGGAAAAGAACCCTGTCTGGGGTAACTAATTTATAAAACAAACCGGCCACGTGCGAGTCGGAATCGCCTACCGAGGGTTCCGTACGTAGCTACAAATTACCTTAAATGAAGACTATATTTTCTCATGATTTTATTACAAATGTATTGTTTTCAGACTTGTCCCTATACTTATAGTATAAGACGGTATTACTTGCCAAATTTCATAGTTCTAGGTCAACGGGAAATACCCTATATATTTTGATATCCTTGAGAGTGTCTCAATATTTACGTTTTTTGCGGCATAAACGACCGTATCTTTTTTACGTTAACTTAGAAGTTCGATTTTCTCACAGCTGCAAGGGGCCATAGACCTGAGTGTATGTTTTTAATTTCAACTCGATACCTCTACGCGTTCCCGAGATAAACGGTCTTGACAGACAGACGGACGGACAACAAAGTGATCCTATAAGGATACCGTTTTTTCCTTTTGAGGTACAGAACCCTAAAAATGGCAGAAAGCATCGCTATTAAGTGCTTGCTTGTCATAAACATACTTCATGAAAAATAAATATAATCTGTAACAAGTATAGTGTAGATATTATAGAGTACTCTATTATAGAATGGTAAAGCTCCTACGATTTTATAGTTGGACATTTTCAACAGCAGTTGCCCTGAATTTCACTGGACATGTATTTATCGAAAACTGCATCAATAATTGGTTCCGTGGGGAGCAACTCACGACAGCGGACTGTGACATTGCACCGATAATAATTTGCTACGTGTCAAAAACCGTGAGCACTCCTGGCAACACAAATTCTGTAATTTTGAAAATATAAAATTAAACAGTAGGTACACACAGGTACATGCATAGAGTTCTCAATACCCAAGTTTGTCTAACTCTGGCCATGTTTATACTTTTATGTTATTTTTTATTTTATCTTAAAATAATGGTTAAATTAAGCTTAACGACACGGTAGGATCTTAATAATGAACGACCAAGATAAACATAATACGTGCCACTTATATTGTTTTTAACTAAACCGTGATAACGATTTTGTGTAGGTAGGTGGGTTATACGGAAAACTACAATATGTAAATTGAATTTCCGCAATAAATGATAATATTTGCACCAGGCTATACAAAACACAAAACGCTTTTCGTGCCAAATTCGAAACTGAAGCGTGTTTGGGGACACTCTTGCTAAAACAATAGTCGGCAAATTCGACTCATTGATTCAATTAAAACTGTATTCGTAACCAATTTATTTCTATAAATCCCGTTAATGAATGGCGTTTAACAGTACAACCGCAATCGTAAACTTAGGTGGTAGTGACCAGTGGAAATTTACGATCTACCATCTTTAACTGGCCAGTCTCCGTTGACCCCTCTGTGTCCTTAATTAGTTAACTTTGTACAGGTATTTGAAAGAGGTTGTGAAGAATGGAGTTCATGTTATGTTGGAAAGTTTGCGGTGAACAGGATTCAACGACTGGCCACTAAACGCTGCGAATTGAAGTGGAAGCTTATTGCTTTCGATGGCCTTATTCTGAAGTTGAGATTTGACTTTGGATTTGTTTAAAGGACTTTTAACAATGCCATTTTTGGGGATCTAAATTGGCATTGTTTAAAGTAGGTACTTTAAAACAAATTAAATGTTATTGTGGTGGGTTTCATGATGAATGTAAACACGATACATAACATTAGGCAACACTCAAAATTTCCCTAGAAAAAAATATGTAGTGTTTTGTAGATAATTATGTCCCTATTACCAGAAAAATAATCGTTTACTTCCATCACGTATAGAAAACATAAAATTGACATTTTTTAAATCATTTTTTCTTAGCAAATGTAGAGCATGGTTTTTTTTTGCGTTTACCACCCCGATATTATCTTGTTTTGTCTATACTAATATTATAAAGAAGAAAGATTTGTTTGTTTGTTTGAATTGAATAGGCTCCGAAACTACAAGACCGATTTGAAAAATTATTTTAGCGTTGGATAGCTACACTATCAGGGAGTAACATAGGCTATATATTATCCCCGTACTCCCACGGGAACGGGAACTACGCGGGTGAATCCGCGTGAAGTCCACTAGTTATTAATATTCGTATCGTACATTCACAGTGTCTCGTTTTATTCGATTTAGCTTAGTTTTTAAAGCAAAATGTTACTGCTTTGAGATTATAGCCTTGTAAATTAATTGTTAAACGATTATAAATAATTGCGTTATTATTACATATCATAAAAAATACTCTTCCTGCACACATACCTAAAATGTTTTATTAGAAAACCCAGGTACAGTGAGTGATGAACACGATGAGCGCATCCACCAAGAAATTGCTTCATTGGCAAAGTGATATCAAGGAAAGTGGACTCATGCAATGCTTGCAGAGTACTGTTTTTTTAGGTAGACACCAACCCCTGCTTAGCAATGACCGGCAAAAATAAACAAAAAAAATAAATAATAATTTTCATTCTTGAAAACAATATTTACTTGATAAAAGCGACGAAAAACTGTGAACATTAAAGATGAACTTATCTTAAAACGTATGCGTGACTGAAAAGTTTGATTTACTGTCCTAAGTTTTCTGTACCATGGTAATTACAAATCACATAATTAAATCTCCGGGAAAAAAAGTTTCTTTCCCTTTTTTAATATTAGGAATGAAAAAAAATTATACTAGACTTTATTCAAATTTGACTAGCTGACCCGCGCAACTTCGTCTGCGTACATTTTTCATTAATGCTCTGCTCCTATTGGTCGTAGTGTGATGTTATATAGCCTGTAGCCTTTCTCGATTTATGGGCTATCCAACACTAACATCACTTTCACAATGGTACTTATTATCTCATACAACCTGTAAACATATTCGACTTAATTTTCAGCCTCATTTTATGGATACAAACAACTTCAAAGTTATTCATGTAATAGGTGTGCTTAGCTATACATTTCAGTCGATTGGGTCCTCATACAGGGCTCTTTTTACGCGTATGTTCCCGACCGTTTGATGTTTCCATGTTTGTCGACCCCACGAATATTAAAAGTCGCAGGATATTGGGTCTGACTCCACTTGACTTTGAACGTACTCGTACCGAAACAGAACTGTCAAAACATTTTTTGAGGATTAATTTTTATCGTCTGGCGAATTAGGTATTTTAATAAAGTCTTTTGAACTTCTGATTTGAATATTTATCAGAAATTAAAGCATGAATTAAGGTCGTAAAGCAAAATTCAATTTAGAAATAGGTTTATATTCTTTTATTGCAATAAACATCAATCACTTTGATTAAAAAATACGGTCTGCGACGTCTGAAATAATCCTTAGGATCTTTGGCTCAAATATAAATATTTTGATGGTAAATAGTTTTATCTTCATCGTTTTTTAGACAAAACAAAGTATAATTGGGAAATGTCGGGTGTGTTGTACTTATAATTTCATTGGGCGTACACTGCGCACAGCTGAGGGGTGGAACTCTCCGCTGGAGTCTATGATTCGTAATAGCTAGGGCTTTTAAATCAAGAGTGAACAGTTACTTCTAGGGAAGCGTACTTCATCGTCGACCATGGTATCGTTATCCATCAAGTGAGGTTGTGCTCAAATGCGAGCCTCATCATCATATCAGCCGAAAGACGTCCACTGTTGGACATAGGCCTCCCCCAAGCGTCGCCACAGCTACCGGTCCTGTGCGTCTCGCATCCATCTACTAATGCGAGTCTATTATTAATTAAAAAAAAAACAATTGGCCGCACACATTTTTTATTTATTTAAACTTTATGTACAATTGTGGTACATGGGCGGACTTAATGCAACAAAGCATTCTCTACCAGTCAACCTTAGGGTCAAAAAAGAAACTTTTTACAAAAAATATAACCGACTTCCAAACAAAACACTGGAAAGAATAAAATAACCTTAATTTCGAAAGTCGGTGTTTTTGGTACTGTTTCTTTGTTTTTTAACACTTTTAAGTGGTGGTTTTTCGTCTACGCAGAAATTGAAATAAGCAAAAATGCTCATAAAATAAAAATTACTGAAGCAAACTGAATCACATTTCTATGGGACCAAATGGCAAGTATACCGCATCGAACTAAAAAAGAATCACAGAAATCGGATCAGAAACCTCGGAGTAATCGGTGTACATACATGAAAAAAATACCCACCGAATTGAGAACGTCTTCCTTTTTTGGAAGTCGGTTCCTGTTTTGTAAAAAGACTACACAATATTTTTTTTTGACTATTTTTTCGTCTTATTAGAACTATTTTAGCTTACAAGCCAACGCCTGAAACAGCTACATTTACGAACTAATATTGGATATTTCGGCGCCATAAGTAGGGGCTCCGTCAGTTTTCATTTGGACCCTTCGGCTGATGAAGCGAGCAATCAATCAGCGCTAGTTCATCAGTTAATTGCTGGCCAAATACTCGAAACGAAGATGTGGGTTTAGCTGACTGTGTGGGTATGGTATGTTGTCTATGTTCGGTAACGGATTAGGCATTTACTTTTGTATTTCGTTGGTTACCGACCATGTTTTGTTCTGTTTTTAACCGACTTCCAAAACAGGAGGAGTTTTTTTATGTATGTACACCGATTACTCCGAGGTTTCGGATCCGATTTCTTTTAGTTCGATGCGGTATACTTGCCATTTGGTCCCGTAAAAATTTGATTCAGTTTGGTTCAGTAGTTTTTATGTTATGAGCATTTTAATTTCTGCGTAGACGAAAACGTCCAAGTACCTATCACCACTTAAAAATGAAAAAAATAAAAAATGTTAAAATTATTGTTATTTTATACTTTGTAGTGTTTTGTTTGGGAGTCGGTTATATTTTTTTGTAAAAAGTTTTTTTATTAAACGTAATGTGATCGTGTATGTTTCTGTAAAAGAATAGCGACCTGAGGCTATTACTGGCTATAGCTAAAGTGCCATTCTATCAGCGAATGTGATTGCCGAAATGCCAAAATAATTATAAGGGCTCTTGACTCGTGACATTTCGACAGCGTTTCCCAATCCCATTCATTTTTACACGATTGGCATGGAAGGGTTATGTTTTTCGCGCGTATCTTGTATGTTTGTTTGTAAATTTCTTTATTACCTCGTACCTTCCAAACGGAATTTCGACTATAAAGGTGTCGTAAAATTCATTTCAAAAACTCAAGTGTCCATAGATGTTTAACAAAAAAAGCAATATGGCGGATTTTGGGCGCTAAATTGTAGGTAAGTCGTTATTTTATTTTTCCGGACCCGTCGCGTAGGGTATCAAATAAAGGAAGTTAAATGGAGGTTACATGAATATATACTTGTAAGCTTTGGGGGCCGAGTCACCCGCATCCGTAGGAGATTCCCTAATGTTATACCCTACACGTGGTCCCCGGGTGGTGCTAATCAGGTGACAGTAACTGGTGGTAGGCTTCGGCCGATGGCTTGTGACCACCCACTGGGCAAAGACGTACCGCCAAGCGGCCTAGCCGCGTTCCGGTACGATGCCCAGTGTAGCCAATTCAGAGGAGTTGGGTCGAAATAGTTGTTCCAATGCAGGCAGACCAACCAGGCTTGCGCTGACATGGGCGTATCGGGAGACTAGTCGCGGAGGGTAGCGGGATCCGAGGCACGGTGCGCCGCTGGCTGACCGCAGGTAGTTGGGGGCCCAAGTAGTGTGCTAGCCACACATGAAAGGCTGCCCCGCCAACTGTCGAAAAATCCCGGAATGCACCATCGTGCTGGTTGGCGACCAGACGAGAGGGCCCGATGGACATTCCCGGGGGGGCTCGGGCGTCCCCGCAGTCTCCAGGCTAGTCCCCCAATGATGCCGTCCTGCCAGAGTGTGCCTGAAGGTTAGCAGCATGGAACCTCATTTCACTTCCTTCTCCTCTCCTTCCTTCACTCCAATAAAAAAAAATGAACAGGAAAAATAAGAGAAAAGCTGTACAGCGGCAGCACTCCCTCTCGCACAAAGTGCACCTCTCCAACATACGAGGTCTGCACTCAAATCTCGCCGCAGTCCATCACCACCTCGAGACGGATATACCAGCGCTCTTATTTCTGTCGGAGACGCAGATCGGATGTCCGTCAGACGTGTCATATCTGTCTTACCCAGGGTTTACCCTGGAGCACCACTTTAGACCACGCGCGGGCGTATGTGTGTAAGCCCGGGACGACATCTGCTATCGGCGTCTCCGAAACCTTGAAGACTCCAGGTTCTCAACGCTGTGGGTTATAGTGGACACAGGTCTGGTCAAAATTGTCTACGCCTGTGTGTACCGTTCACACAGCGGTGATTTGGAGACAACTGGGCTCACACAGCACCTGAGTGAGGCGGCGGATGCGGCTCAGCAGCGATACCCTTCTGCCCAATTGGTGTTACTGGGGGACTTCAATGCCCACCATCAGGAGTGGCTCTTCCCATACCAGTGCACAGACCATGCTGGACGAGAGACGCGAAAGCTAGCGTTAAATCTTACCCAGCTGGTCCAGGGGGCAACGAGGGTGCCGAATGTTGATTCGCACACTGCCAATTGCTTGGACCTTTTGCTGACAACTGATCCAGACCGCTACTCGGTGACGATTTCTTCACCACTGGGTAGTTCAGACCACTGTCTGGTGAAGTCTGTGTCCGTCTACTCCCCGCCCGATCCTAGCCCAAGAGGCACCCGGCGGGTATGGCGATACAGGTCAGCAGATTGGGATGGCATGCGATCTTTCTTCGCATGTTACCCTTGGCAGCCTACTTGCTTTTCTTCGACTGATGCTTCGTCGTGCGCGGACGCCGTGACGGATGTGTTGCGGAGGGGAATGGAGTACTACATTCAGTTCTCTGACGTAACAATGTCTGGTGAAGCTCGTCCATGGTTTGGTGCCGAGTGCCATCGCGCTGATGCGCTTAAGCACGCGGCGTACCTGGCATGGGTCGACGCTCGTACGCGCAAAGCAAATGATGTGACTCAGAAGAAGAGAGCCTTCCACAGGGCTGCCAAGTCCTGCAAGAAGGTGTTGCGGAGGGCTCGATTTGACCACATTAGCCGAATAGGGAACAAACTTTCTTCATACCCAGCAGGTAGTAAGGCTGTTTTGGTCCCTGGCTAAGTCGGTCGAATCGAACTTCTGCCGACCCTCACTACCGCCACTGCTGAGACCCGACGGGACGCTGGCCTACTCCGCTGAAGAGAAAGCGAACTTGTTAGCTTCTTTGTTTGCGGAATCTTCACGTCTGGATTCTGGTGGCGCGGAGCTCCCTGCTTCTCCTGCTGGATGCGAGTCGAGTATGTCGAACATTCGCATTCATCAGAGGGACGTCCGTAGGGTACTGCGTAACCTAGACGTGAACAAGGCTAGTGGCCCCGACGGGATACCGGCAGTTGTGCTGAAGACTTGTGCGTCTGAGTTGTCTCCGATCTTGACACGCCTATTTCGCCTTTCGTTTGAGACTGGAAAAGTGCCAAAGGCTTGGAAGCAAGCTAACGTGCAGCCCGTGCCCAAGAGAGGTAGTCGAGCTGACCCGTCGAATTATCTCAGTAATCATAAGCTCCTGGCATACCTAGAAGCAAATGATGTCCTTATTGACCGACTATACGGGTTCCGCCGAAATCGGTCTACTGGGGATCTTCTTGCGTATGCCATTCACATCTGGAGTGAGGCCATAGAGAAGCACGGGGAGGCACTAGCGGTCTCCCTTGACATCTCGAAGGCCTTCGACAGGGTCTGGCACGATAGCCTTATTAGTAAGCTTCCTTCCTTCGGTCTGCCCGCCGGATTGTGTGATTGGATCGCGGATTTCCTGAGGGATCGGTCTATACGAGTGGTCATTGATGGCTGCTCGTCTGGACTGCTGGATATTAATACCGGGGTTCCTCAGCGGTGCTTTCGGCAACACTGTTCTTGCTGCATATTAATTATCTGCTTAAACCCGGTACCTTTGGGTATGCAGACGACAGCACTGTTGCTGAGAGATACGTGTCCGACGCACGAGCTGATGGGTCACAGATCCGGTCTCTCCGGGAGGCTATGGTTGAGCGCTTGAACGTGTCCCTACAGGCTGTCTCAGAATGGGGCAAAGCCAATCTTGTCAAGTTCAATGCTGCTAAGACCCAAGCGTGTCTATTTTCCGCTAAACGGAGCCAATTCCACCCAGATCCATCTTTCCGAGGTGCAACCGTGCCGATAACCGACCAACTTGAGCTTCTTGGGGTTACATTAACATCTACCCTCAATTTTGGCCCTTTCATAGAGGCAAAAGCTCAAGTGGCTGCAAAGAAGTTGGGGATCTTAGCAAAGGTGAGACGGTACTTTACGCCGGAACAGCTGCTCAAACTCTATCAAGCGCAAGTTCGATCATGTATGGAGTACTGCTCTCATCTTTGGGACGGATCTGCCAGATACCAGCTTGATGCCCTTGAGTCAATTGAGAAACGAGCCAAGAGGATCTTCGGCGATGATAGGCTCGTCGCGACGAAGCTCCAAAGACTTGAGCATCGACGACGAGTTGCTAGCCTGTCGGTTTTCTACAGGTTGCATTTTGGGGAATGTGCGACGGAATTGCATAATTTGATTCCGTCAAGTCCGTTTCATCATCGGACCACAAGACGAACGGCGATGCGCCACCGGTACATGGTGGACATCCCACCCACGCGCACAAAACGTTTTGGGATCACATTCATAGTGCGTGCAGCTAAGGAGTGGAATTCCCTGCCGGAGTCCGTGTTTCCAGATAGCTATAACCTGGGAGTATTTAAGTCAAGAGTGAATAGGTTACTTCTAGGCAAGCGTGCTCCATCTTCGACCACATCATCGCTTACCATCAGGTGAGATAGTGGTCAAACGCGAGCCTATAAATAGTAAAAAAAAAATAAGCTATGGGTTTAAATTCAATTAGAAAACAGTTTTCGTTCATAAAAGTGTCCCAACTTTTTCGCAATCGGTTTTTTGATTTTTCAAATTTTTGACTTATTGACAACCGCTTTCGCCACTATTGCTGTCGCAATCTCACTTGTCTAGAGCCTCTTATCATTCTAGTTGTAGATTTCGTCAGGAAATAACAAGTGGCGCATTGGCGACAAAGTCAATGCCATGGGGCATTGACTTAAATACCCTCATGAAAAAATCTGTAATAAAAGCTGAATCACCATAATTCTTTCCGTCTTCTACCGCATCATCGTTTACCATCAGGTGAGACAGTTGTCAAACGTATGCCTATCAAAAGTAAAAAAAAAAACTCACTAGGTACTAGTTATCAAAAATCTTAGCAAAATTTTTATTGCAGAATTAACGTGAGCTTGCTTTTAAAAGTTATTTTCTTTACAAACCTTTCAGGTCTTTAGAAAGCTATAATGAAACTCTATCTGTTCTAATATTATAAAGAAGAAAGATTTGTTTGTTTGTTTGTTTGAATTGAATAGGTTCCGAAACTACTGGACCGATTTGAAAAATTCTTTTAGCATTGGATAGCTACATTATCAGAGAGTGACAGAGGCTATATATTATCCCCGTACTCCCACGGGGACGGGAACTACGCGGGTGAAACCGCGTGACGTCCACTAGTTTAGTATAATTACTGGTCCAGTAAAGGCTACTCGGCACTCTCATCTCCATACCTATGTTGAAAGGTCGTACCAACCATAGATTAGGAATGATAGAAGAGAAACCCCGAAGGCTTTCAAGAATTGTATTACTTCCTGCGCCTCTTGATCGACGACACATTTTAATTCCTGTTTTCATCTTCAATTTAACGCGGGTCGTATGTGGAACAGTAGATAATTAATTATGTGATTCTGAAAGTAGGTAGATAAATATCATATACCAATTAAAAAAATTGAGAGAAAGCTTTGTCTCGTTACAATCTTTAGATATGTCAATAAAAGCTGACCCGTGTAACTTCGTTTGCGTCACATTTTTCATTAATGTTCCGCTCCTATTTGTCTTAGCGTGATGATATACCATGAAAGAATTTTAAAACAAACAAACAAACTCTTCAGCTTTATATATTAAGTTGTTTTGCCATACAAAAAAAATACCCTACCACCTATTCTCATACCTACCGAATATACACACAAAAATTTCATGAAAATCAGTCGAGCCGGTAATAAGTTACCTAAGCAATGGAAAGAATTTCGGCTATCACTGTTCAAAAACAGGCTCCGAAGCTTTTTAATGCATAAAGCATATTACACTGTCAGCGAATTCCTTGCTGAGAAAATTTTGAATAAGTAGTGTGTACTGATCTAAATGTGAATTGTATTGAAGTGATCTACATAACTTGTGATTTAAGACTATTCAATGTATTTATTTATTGTATTTATTATTATTTTTAGCGTCATATTATGACTTTTGCATGCCGAATGGTAAAATATGGCTGAACCTACCTTTTATCTTCTTATCACCATGTACTGTACCCATATTCGCAAAATTAATGACTTACTTACTTACCGGTTCGGACGAGTTCGATAACAAACACCGCGACACGAGATTTTTATATATTAGAAGAAGATAAGTATTAGTGTAAAAGTGTTATAGTATAGCTACAATCTTGATAATATCCTTTCAATGGTGAGAATTCAATCTGTTGTATCCTCTCCTCAACACGGTTTTTTGATTCTTTGGTTCTACACTCCTACCTACACAAGTACAAGCGGTTCGAACCCGTAGCCCGCTCCGTCCAATTCGAGCCGCAATAAATCTGAAGTCTCGCCTTTGTTTTGCTGTATTTGTCACTTCTTTACACGTAATGGATGATGTTTTTGTGAGTCTGCTATAAACCTTTATTTTAAAAGGGCTTGAAGTTCGGTTAAGAGTGTTTATCGGCTATTATTTGATAACTTTCCTTATAAATTTGACTTCCAACAACATTGGGATCTTTGATTCTTAGGAGTCCGTACTCAAAGGACAATAGAGCCCTATATTTTTTTTATGAGCCGTCGCTGTCCGTCCGTACGTCTGTCTGTTTGTCAGCGGGCTGTATCTCAAGAACCGTAATAGCTAGACAGTTGAAATTTTCACAGGGTGTGTTTCTATTGCTGCGATAACAAGAAATAATAAAAATTAAATTAAAAATTGAAGGGGGCTCCCATACAAGAAACCAGTTTTTTGGTTTATTGTACGGAACCCTTCGTGTGAAAGTCTGACTCGCACATGGCCGGTTTTTATAAGTAAATAACAATATAAGAAGGGCTGCATAAGTTACTTCAAAATTAACTAATTAAACTTATATCTACTAACTGAGTTCATACAACAAAATACATTTAGACGTTTAGGCGTCGAAGTGCTCCTCCACATCGCCGTCATCCGGAAACGTGCTCAGTACGTCTACCATGAGTTTTATCAATCTATACTCATTAGTGACTGCAGTTAAAAAAATTGGTTAAGTGCGAGTCGGACTCGCGTGCAAAGGGTTCCGAATGAATTTTTTTTAAACATGTTATTTTAACACTACAGACTTCTTATAGGTTTTCCTGTAATCTTTAGGTTCTATTATCTAAGATCTATTATCTCCGTTTTTTTTCAAAATTTTAGGCTCAGTAGTTTCGGAGATAAGGGGGGGAATGGTCATTTTTCGTCTAATTTCTTGAATAACTTCAAAACCATTTATTTTAAAATTATGGAAAAGATATAATTAAAACCCTCACAGTAAGCCCTTTCATTTGATATGTCACACGATATTATTCAAAAAACTTTTATTTTTATTTTCTAGTTTGACCCCCAAAAGTGACCCCCATACTAAAAATTTAATGATTTACGTAACGCGTCCATGTTTGGGTCATAGAAGTCCATATGTGTACCAAATTTAACAGAATCGGATCCAGAGAAAACTGGCTGTGACACACGGACAGACAGACAGACACTCGAGTGATCCTATAAGGGTTCCTTTTTTTTCGGAACCCTAAAAATGTATGAAAACTTAAAAAAAAAACAAGTTTCTAATTTATTTTTTTAGTTGTTAACCAAAGCTTTACTTGCAACTTGCTTGCTTGTTAGTTAACAACTAAAATAAGTTAGAAACTTGTTTTTAAAAGTTTTCACTTTTTTTTTAACTACAGTCGCTAGCGAGTATTAGATTGATAAAACTCGTGGTAGACGTACAGAAGACTGGCAGCATTGTGTTTAGGATCTTGGTGGACAAATAAATCAGACCTTCGTCCGACCTTTTCTTTTGCAAATATGTAGGGTTAGTTAGGCATCTAGTCCAACATATGGGGCTGAATAAATCTGAATGTGAGAGACCCAACTCGCGGGTGATAAAGTAGGCATGGTTGGACGATGTACGACATTTTTGGGCTTCTTTAATTCTGTTGTAGGTATTTGTTTGTGGGACATGGTCGGTTCTTTTTATCTAATACGAAAGTTTGAAACTCTGTCTGTGTCTGGCATATAGCGTAGCGAAAAGTGTAAAATAGTACTCGTATAATTTTCGCTAAGCAGAATCGACGTCATTCTGCTTAATGAAAATGATTGAAAATTGACTAATGGCAGTTGAAAACAAAATATAAATGACTATGTTTTGCCCGCGACTTCGTACGCGCAAATCCCGTTCCGGGGAATCCTCTTTTCTCAAATATGCTTGGAAATTTGAGCATTATTTTGACAACCTTCTTCGAGATAAATGGAAATTGCTGTACTGGCTAAATACATGCGAGCAGCGCCGGTCATGTTAAAAGTTTTATGAAAATCCATATCTGTCGTGGTTTAGCGGCCAAATAAATTGCACAGTAAACTCATATCTGTCGTGTAATTTAAAACTGGAACGATCTTTTATTCCGAAACATGGCAACCAAGGAGGTAACTTATCAATGGTTTTATTTAAATTTCGAACTGACTTGAAAGTAAAAAGCTGTTTATTGAAAAAAAAACAAATGAACACTTTAACGCTGGAAAAATTATTGTTATTCGCATTGATATATAAAAAACACAAGATACACACTCAGCATCTCAACGACTTCCGCAAAAAATGATGTATAATTGTGCGCTAGTTTCAAACAGTCTCGCATCGCTCGCCATACTGCACTGCTTTGTAAAAAGAACTTTGAGCGATCCGTGTAAGGTTGAATTTGCAAAAAAAAATTCGCATCACTCGCCATACAGCACTGCTTTGTAAAAACAACTTTAAGCGATCCGTGTAAGGTTGAATTTGCAAAAAAAAATTTTTATAGTATAACTACACACAACTCACACATGACACTTGATACATGTCAGTTTTGACGACAGTTTCGAGTGTTGCATTTGTTCGAGACTGTGCATCTTGGGTTTTTTTTTATCAATGTTGTTCGTCATTGATTTTGAAAAGTAATTGTATTTTAATTTCCACGCATTATTTGAGAAAAGTTCAATACAAGGCTTGGCCACAACTAGGCATTGATGGACTTACGTAGGTGTTCCTCGGCTTCGCTTCGGCCCACATTTACACGTTCGTCCATCGATTCCTATTTTGCTGGCCGTTGCAGTAATGTACTATAGTGCACCCCTACACTTTCCAAGCAATCTACGTGCCAAATTTTAGCTCTCTACGACCAGTAGTTTCGGCTGTGCGTTGTCTGTCAGTCACACAATCAATCACTCAGTCACTCAGTAACGGAAGAATTTTATATATATTGATGATTGATTTGGCTATGAGATATTGTGTAGTTAAATTAATTGTTCAATATCACTAATATGATTTCGCGATCAGTGTAACCGTATATTCTAGGAAAATCCAGCCAAATTGTATCACTAGTTATAAAATTATAACAAGCTCCACCACAGACATTAACGATATCAAATATGAAACCAAACATTAATTCAGTGGTTTATTTCAATTAGAGTTCACAGAATTAATATTATTTATCATTAATTCACTGTTCCGTAACCATCGATGTTTGGAGTAGTCTGAATGCGGGATATTCAATCAATGAGGAGTAAATATCGGTTAATTAGTTTGAAATTATGTGAATTTATTGCTAAAGTACCAACATTGTTTTGGCGGGGCCGCGTTTTGCTCCGATGTTACAGTTGGAATTATAGGCATCGTTGGTATTGCATAAAGTGTCACCGCCATGATGTTATCATGACGGTGACACTTTCAGCTTCATTTAAACACTAGCACTAATCAGTGGCGAATCTTTTTTTTACCCGACTGTCAAGGAAGGGTTATGTTTTTCGCGCGTATCTTGTATGTATGTTTGTTTGTGAGTTTGTAAATTTCTTTATTACCTCGTACCTTCCAAACGGCTGCTTCGATTTCTTCTATTAAGGTGTCGTTAGATTTGTTTTAAAAACCCAAGTGTCCTTAGATAGGTGTTTTTAAAAAAAGCAATATGGCGGATTTGGGGCACTAAATTGCAAAGTTAAAATATTTTTTTTAATCAAACCTATCGAGAAGGGTATTAAAATGAAGGAAATTAAATGGAGATTACAAATATATGTATAAGTCAAGTGTTTAAATTCAATTAGGAAACAGTTTTAGTTCATAAAAGTGCACCGGTTGCGGTCCTTTCACGACCGTTTTCAATAACCTATCTAAGTTTTCGGATGGTTAACCCTTTAAACAAAACCAATTCTTTCTATTCGTAGTCTGCGTTTCACAATTGCAGCTTTGTTCTATCTGCGTCTGACCAACGAAAGATAGCTTTTTCCGTCTCTCTGATCCAAACTTTTCAAAAAACCTTGGAATTTATACATACAAATTTAGATTTCCAAGACCGTATTCTCTAGTATAAAACAATAATACAATCCATAACTCTAAAGAATATAAAAATCCTAGAACTTAAACTTACAAAATTCCGATGTGATATTATCACATTACATTTTTCCATATATTTCTAAAACTATCGACTTCCTATCGACTTGATTTTTTTTGTGATATTGTTTTTATGTAAAAAACTTTCATTTAACACTAATTTTGTAACAATATCTCCATAAACAAAAAAACATATTTTCAAGTTACGTAATTATTGACAGTACAAAATTTTACCTGAAAATTCTCTTATAAACTATCAAAATACGGTGGTATTGGATTCTCATGAGAACTTATATACACAAATGAACCTTATAATACCATATCGCGGATAGGGTCTCGTCGCCGACACAACCTATTATCATTTAAAATAAATAAATCATCACTGCTTTAATATTTCATTAATAAAAGAAAATACATTGCTACTGCTATTTTAATATTCAAACGCATAAACGTCGCGCTATCGGCCGATTTTGAGGGATAATGAAATGATGTTTGTAGAGTTAATTCCGTCTGTCGGAAAGTACCTAGCAATTTTTTTTTTTGAAATGCAGGTTAGAACGACTTGTATGGGCGGTCTTATCTTTAGGCTCGGACTCCACCAAAGCGGAGAAGAGACGAGCGGGGCGGAGACGTGTTTTCAAAAACCAATAGAATTTCGTTAATCTCGCATAATAATTATCGTCTCCACTCAGCTTACGTGGATACCACTGAGCGGAAATGTATCATAAATTTATATGGCGCGATGGAAGTGGAGCTTTGCCTCGCAAGCTAATGATGGCGCGCAGCGGAGACCAGATGTGTGCGGCGTGCAGTGTATTCAGCGTACATTTCTGCTTCAATCTAGGCAGTACGCATCTCCGCACAGTTTCGGTTGATACACCTTAGCTGAAAAACATCTCTTCTCGTCTCCGCTTCCGACTTCTCCACACATCTCCGCTTTGGTGGAGTCTGGGCCTAAGAGTGCCTGTCCATTACAGCGTAGCAAGGCAGCGGAGCGGAGAAACGGAGAAATTGTAACCAATAGAATTGCATAAAATCTCCGTACCATGTGAGTCACTGACATTTTGACTGACATGATTGGTTAAAATTTCTCCGTTTCTCCGCTCTGCTGTAATGGACCGGCACCCTTTGTAGGCTATCCGTCCTCCCGATGACAGATAGTCAACTTGGGTAGATAATGTCATCCGTCAGTAGGTAGGATGGTCTGACCAAGTGAAAGAAGCTACGTCCTCAAGCAAATTCTAGCCAGTTGTGATGGCAACTTTGTACCGGAATCGATGCAAACAGATTGTCCGCTTATAGGGGCCCAGTGACCACGATCCTCAGTAATGAGGGACCTACTAAAGGAGAAGGATAAAATGATAGCTTTGTTTATCTTTAGTAGCTAGAAGAAAAGATAGGTTGGTTATTGAAAATGGCCGTTAGTGTATTGCTACGCTTATGTTTTGCAGTCGGGTTTTTTGATTTTTCTAATTATATTAAACTTGTTTACTAATGATAGGCACTCGTTTGACCACTATCTTACCTGATGGTAAGCGATGATGTGGTCGTAAGCTCTCGTGAAGGTCTAAAATTAGGGTTCCGCTGAGAACGTACTTCCGGGATATAAATCCCAGTCCCGTATGTACAATTCCAGTGTAACTATGACCTAATTTTACCCCTTTCATGTGTGTGTTATATTCAGCCATTAAATAGTGATTAATTCACAAACATACATACATTTACATGTATTATAATGTAGATATTAATGTGCTATTTTTACAACCAACCAGATTATCTCCAGGCCTGTTCTATTTGTGTGTTCAATTTCTCAATATTTTCTGTTTGACAACCGGTCCCTTTTAACTCCTACTATTATGTTAGTATTTTGAAATGTATTTGATTTTATTTTCTGAAAATATACCCAACTGAATTTTAGGGTATTCATAATTTTAGAACCTAAGAAAATTAATAAAACCGATTATTGGATTTATTGACGAAATAAATGTAAGATAATACAAAGATAATACTGGCCGAAGATCTAGCAAGATTATAATTTGTTTTTTTTTTATTCTGTTAATCAGCGCATGGGCTGGCACTTGTAGCAGGTTAATTGATTTAGCAGACAAGCACAGCGGGACACTGCGACATCGATGGCTGACAATGATACTTAATATCCAATCAAATTCTATTGAACTGGCTATCGTATCGTATTGCCACGTTTGTGTAAGCTTTATAAAGCATCTTAATAAATATCGTTATAATCTTAAATCAATCATTAATTTAAAATTTTAAACAGAACAACTATTTTTTTGCAGTTTGATTTCAGCTTTTATATTAAATTACTCATACAATATATTGATTCTAAGCTAGTTTTAGAGACATATCTACCTAGCGATATTTTACAGAAACACAAAGAATCCAGTCCCTGGAGTCCAGCGGTGCCGCCGCAAAGATTTATAGTCGCAAGTGACCGGGCGAAGGCCACTTAAAATAAAAGCTGGTAATAAATTCATTAATTCACCAGAATCCATTTATATTCGTAACGGACAAACGAAATGGTAAATTTATTTGCATGTATTGGACCGTATTCTGTACAGACACACCGAGCACATCCTACACACCCACACACCCCCACACACCCACACACCTACAGGTCACGGGTACCTATATGGTACGCGTGTGTGTGTAAAGGATCCTATTTCACGGTACTTGATAAAGGACGCTTAAAAGATCTTTTAAAGGAATATTTTTTTCTATAACGTTAATTTGGTATTTAGGATCAAATACCCGTATAAAATCCCTTAAATTTTTGGACGACAGCACCGAAAAAGGTGAATTTTGGTCGTCGCTATTTATATAATATAATGTGTTTTCCTTTTTAAGCTTGGAAGGAACTTAACAAAAATGTTTATTAATAAGACAGAAATAACGCCTGAAGATGCTTTTCTTCAAAGTTATTTTTATAACGAATCAAAAATTATGAAAGCCCGATATTATAAATTTGTTTGGTTTTCGATCTTGGTAAGATAAGCAGTCACTGATGAAACACGCTTGCCTGGGCCCTCAGTTCCTAGATTAAATAAAGAAACTGAGGTTCTGTTGACCTACGACTAACTTACAGGGTGCCTGTCGATTTCAGCGGAGCAAGGCAGCGGAGCTATTGATACATAAAAACCCAAGATACACACTCAGCATCTCAAAAACGTCTGCATAAAACAAGCGCACAATTTAAAATTGTGCGCTATTTTCAAACAGTCTCGCATCGCTCGCCATACTGCACTGCTTTGTAAAAACAACTTTAATCGATCCGTGTAAGGTTGAATTTGAAAAAAAAAATGTTTTTTAGTATAACTACACACAACTCACACATGACACTTGATACATGTCAGTTTTTGACGACAGTTTCGAGTGTTGCATTTATTTAAGACTGTGCATCTTGGGTTTTTTATATATCAATGAGCGGAGCGGAGAAATTTTAACCAATGGAATTGCACAAAATCTCCGTACCACAACAGATCATTTCATAGTAATTCTGTTCCATTTTTCAAATTATTCGTTAAGTAGTGGCTATTAAGACATTTTGAAACATGCTAAGTCCTAGTTAACACCAAAAGATTTTGTAATATTTCGAAAATAAGGACCTCTTTTTCCTTAGTTTTTTTTCGGTAAAAATCATTATTCAAAGTCAACTAATAATGCAGACCACATCATAAAAAATAAAAAGAAGACGAACGACGCCATAATTCGTAATTAAGTCGTCCCAATCGTCCAGATAAGTTTCTTAAGCTAATTTATTTTAATTACACCAATTACTGAGCCCATTTTTAAGAAAAGAGTGTCACGTTGGATGAAATATACTTTCTTTGGATAGTCATTCTTCATTATGTTGAATCCTTCGCCTTCGCTGGAATGCCCACATACTTTCTCTACTTTATAATGTTCTCTTTAATCCTTCTACTTCTTTTTATCTCAAAGAACGCTTTCAGTTTCTCTGTGACACACATTCTAGGTCCTTGAGATCATCGGAAAATCTTAAATTAAGTATTCGTATGCATTCCACATCCTTCTTTGACAAATCTTTCACTATTCAAGCAGCTCGTTGGTGGAATGCGTTACCCATAGATGTGAGGCGCGCTAAAACGCTACCAACGTTTAAAAAATTGGTGAAGGAACATTACCTCTCACTATAACTTTTTGTCTCCTTTCACTGTTATATATTTGATATTTATTAGTATATTATTTAGTATTGTATGTATTTGTTTTAAATTACGTATGTCTCTATATTAATATTATTTATGATGTTTGTACACAGACCGCCCCAAATCTAACTTCTTTAGTTCAGTCCATCCGAAGGATGTCTGTAAGAGATTGCCCTGTGCGATAAGACCGCCCATTGTACACTAGTTTTTATAAGCGTTTTTCCTGTGCTTGTTATGAGGTGTACAATAAAGTATGTAATAAATAAATAAATTCTTACGAAAGGTGGACTCTGGTTCTTTGAAAATAGTCTTGAGGATTGTATTGTATGAAATAATTATTTCGTAAAGAAAGTTAAGGTATTATGTGAGTGTATAAGCGGGGCGACGTGCAAAAGCGTTTTCACTGGCGGTGTTTTAAAAAACCCGAACCTATACATAACAACAGGATTTGCTGAATTGTTAGAAATAGTAACCGCGACCATGGAACACAAAGGGCGTTTGAAAGAACACGTGGGTTTTAGTCAGTAAGAGTCTCAACGCTCTCTCTCACTTTTTTCCGTCATTAATTAATGATTTCCCATAATAACAGAAAAACCGGCCAAGTGCGAGTCCACCGAGGGTTCTGTATCACCAAATTACTTAAAGAAAGGCTATTTTTTTATGATTTAATCACAAATGTACAGTTTTCAGACTTTTCCCTGTACTTTTAATATAAGACGGTATTATTTGCAAAATTTCATAGTTCTAGGTCAACGGGAAGTACCCTATTTTGATTCCCTCGAGAGTGTCGAAATATACGTTTTATGCGGCATAAACGACCGTATCTTTTTTTACGTTAACTTATAAATTCGATTTTCTCACAGCTGCAAGGGGCTATAGAGTGAGTATATCATTTTGTTCCCGAGATAAACGGTCTTGACAGACAGACGGACGGACAAGAATCAACAAAGTGATCCTATAAGGGTTCCGTTTTTTCCTTTTGAGGTACGGAACCCTAAAAATGAACAAGGTTCTCATTTTCGAGTTCCCAATTTGTAAGTGTGAACTTTTCTTATTCCAATGATCGAACTACAAGTCTGCCTAACTGACATCTGCCTTCACGACAGCATCCGCTTTTAAGCCAGTCTAATCCGCTACCCGCCCCGCTCCTAATGTAACCAAACCCTTACCCTCTACAAATCCGTCTACCAGTCTCCCACAAAAAATATAACTTCCTTTGACAGGGGCTTACTAACAATATAAACTGGATTATAACCGCTTGTCCAAACACCCATTTGTTTGCTAGATAAAGCTTAACGAGATACGGCTGTCAAAGTATGCCTGCCTACTAGTTATCGGTATGACAATGAGGAATTATTATTGAGGAGAGAATTTATCGATTTACAATAAGGAGACGAGAATTCGACATGGTAATTTGGAGCATGTTTTTTGCAACAATGAAATTAAAAAACAGGCCAAGTGCGAGTCGGACTCGCGTGCAAAGGGTTCCGAACGAATTTCATTTTTTTACATGTTATTTTAACACTATAGACTTCTTATAGGTTTTTCTGTAATCTATAGGTAAAGATCTATTATCTCCATTTTTTCCAAAATTTCAGGCTCAGCAGTTTTTGAGATAAGGGGGGGAATGATCATTTTTCGTCTAATTTCTTAAATAACTTCAAAAAGTTTCATTTAATATGTCACACAATATTGTTAAAAAAACTTTCTGTTTTTATTTTCTAGTTTGACCCCCAAAAGTGACCCCCATACTAAAAATGTAATAATTTACGTAACACGTCCGGATTTGGGTCACAGAAGTTTATATGTGTACCAAATTTCAATAGAATCGGTCAAGTGGATCCGGAGAAAACTGGCTGTGACAGACAGACAGACAGACAGACACCCGAGTGATCCTATTTAGATGAGGGTTCCGTTTTTTATTCGGAACCCTAAAAAGGACACACGGAACACACGGAATTTAAAAAAGATTTAGGATGACCTAGTATGTACCTAACTTGTATAGATGTTCAATAGGGTATTTCACTATTATCTAAAACCAACATTAATGAATAGAGATATTTGAAAGATCTGAATTGAATGAAACGATTTGTGTAGTAAAAAACCGGCCAAGTACGAGCCGGACTCGCACAAGAAGGGTGCCGTACCATAACCTTAATTTGTATTATTGTTGTTATAGCGGCAATAGTAAACACACTCTGTGAACACATCAACTGTCTACCTATTACGATTCTTAAGATACTGCCCGCTGATAGACAGATGGACGGACGCACGGACAGACAGCGGAGGCTCAGTAATAGGGTTCCGTTGATTACACTTTGGGTACGGAACCCTAAAAATGAACAAAATCTATGGAAAAATGGAGATGTTACACGCTTTCGGGATTATTCTTCTATCTTTATCACGCCAAACGTCATTATACTGAAGGGTGAAAATTGACATGACAACTGAGAAGACTATTAATTGACTACTTACAAGTGTAAGTAGTCAATTAATAGTCTTCTCAGCCCTATTCAGCTTATGCCCATAGATAACAACGATTTTGTAGAGAGAGAGACGCGTACGCATTCGTTCAGCTTTCCGCGTCTATTCAGCTTTCGCGGCAAACAAGTATAAAATGTGGACAAAAGTGCCATTATCATGCGAGTGCTATGGAGTTCAGCACTTACTACTAGTTTACATGACGCTGTACGCGGCTGATAGAAGCAGAACTGTATAAGTGTGACCAAAATCGTTCAGCGAAACGTGACTGCAGCTGAATAAGTGTGAGTAGTCTCTAAAGAAGTATGAGAGAAGAAGACATGTTTCGCTGAACATGAATAAGGATATGGGTGAGAAAGAGAGAGAATGATGATGGTCGTCTCTACATTGTAAAAATCAAGGGATATACTAAATTTAGTATTTGTGTTAGTTTTCGCAAGGATCAAGCTTGTTACTTCTGTGAGTGGGTGCTGTAACAAGTCAAACGGAAATTATGGACAGAAGGTAATGGCTCATCGATTCGGCGGGAAACGCTTAGTTGTTATGCCTGGCTTTGAAGTTTTTGAATTTAGGTTTATGTTGTATTTAGCTGTTTGTTTTTTTAGTTTCCATGATTATATATGAGCCAGGGTTGCGGAATTTGTTCGAAAGAGTCACCGCGGCCCTGGAATGCAAAGGGCATTAGGAGGAACGGGTTCGGAATGGGTTTTAGTCCGTAAGAGTCTGACTGATTTCCCATCCTTAAAAAAAGAAATATCGTTCTGTATGGAAGATGTTGGTGACATACAATATGACAATCGTTTATCTGCTGGGTAACTAGATGATTTCTTAGAATGATATGATGGTGTCGTTAGCATCTTCGGATAAGGCGGATGCAAAAAGCATAGGAACTAAACAAAGGGAATAATAAAAATCCTAGTAATTAGAATAATAGTAATCTAAGTTAAGAAAATTTTGCATGCCATGAGGAATCAAAAATATTGGAACACCTATTTGTGTTATACCTACATTCTATTCAAATAAATAAACCTGTCTATCTATTTATCAGATTTACCGGTTTATGTGGCGCCTCTTGAGTGAGCCTATGTCCAAAATTGTACGACTTTCCGTTGCAGTATAGCCGGATTTAGACCCACTTGACCACATAATTTATTTTCTGTATTTTTCACCCGAAGATGCTTCGAGTGAAGCCCGTGGGAGTCTGATGGACGCAAAAAACATAAGACCTAAATAAAAATTCTAGTAATTAGAATAATTGTAATCTACATTATATGCAAATATATAATCTATCTATCTATCTACCTACCGGTCGATGTGGCGACTCTTGAGTGAGCCTATGTCCAATGTTGTACGACTTTCCGCTTCCAGTTTAGTCGGCTGCATTAATACCAGTATTTTCATGGAGCGATTATCTACTTGACCTCCACAACCCAGTTACTGAGTAAAAAGCGAGTCGTGGACTTGCTTTTTTCCACATAATTTATTTTCTGTATTTTTATTGGTCAACTGGACCCACTCAGAATGGACCCGTTTTGATAGGGTCCAGTTGACCATGGACTCAAGCCTGGTGTCACATTGCCTGGCTGCCCGTAACAACTGTCAAAGATCGATCGTATTTTGGTTTGTACACCTTAAAAGTTTGGTCGAATTCAAAGTTCTTGAGTGCATCAAATTAGATCTTATCTATGGTGAGATTAGACGTAATTTGGTACACATTTACCAAAATAGTTCCTACTATCATTAACCACTCGGTTCCCCCCGACGACGTAAAACGTCCATTTGCGTGCATTTATAAAAATTAACGATTCGCTTACAGCCGAGGGTTGTCTGAAGTGGGCTCTCCAGCAAAATTGGGCTGCCAAGGCTCTTCGCAAACACTTGACAGCCTTCCTGGAAAGAGCTCCTTTATACGTATTGAGGAGTAAGCAGTGCTGTATGGATTTTTGGAGACAATAGTAAAGTATGTAGGGCTAAAAATGGTGCCGTTCGAGTGATGTCTCGGATGTCTTCTTTATAAGACATGCCTATTTATAAATATGCATGTAATTGTCGCGATATTTTACAATCTTACAGCGTTTTGCAAAATATTGTAAAATATCGCGTAAAATTGTGAACTATTTTGTCTCAAAGACACGGATACATTTGAAACTTAAAGGATAGGATTTATTGTTTTCAAAATGATAATTATGTTCGCAATATATGGAGACATTATAATCTAATAAAGATTAATTACAATATTACAGAGTTTACAATTCTCCGGTGACATGATTATACAATTCTTGCAATTAAGTATTTCGCAAATATTTTGTCAGGTTTATGTGTGTTGAAGAAGTTATTTCAATTACAGTTGAAACCGTATGAAAATTCTTACATAAGAGAAGAGAAGCACAAGTCATGTTTAAAATTAGCCACCTATCGGTGTACAGAAACTAAGATAGGTTCCCAATACGACTTGAGATTCTTAAGAAATAAAACCTTTATAATATTCTTCTACTCGGAAAGAAGCCAGTCTTGATCGTTTTAAGAGTACCAGTAAACTTTCTGGCTGACTTTGTCTTTTAAAATGAAATTATAAACTCGGAGTGCGGAAAATTGAGTCCGACTATGTAACAATACTAAGTTAATATTAGTCTTCGGTAGACTCTGGCTCTATATTAGTGTTCTGTATACTGTGTCAACTACTTGGGAGAAGTAAACGTTTTTTTTTATTTGCGATGGGTTTGCTCTTGACTCTAGTCTAGGTCAGAGATGACAGAGACAAAGTCTACGATGGAGCGAGCTTACCCAGAAGGAGCCTGTGCACTCTTACTCGTCTTCTCGTTTGTAAAACTTTAGATAATGTTACTGTTCCGTTTAAGGTTTTGCGTGAAAACTAGAGCTTAATTGGAGGTTATTTTTTTCTTGTAAGTATAACAACGAAACCGTTCTCGGATACGCAAATAAATGTAAGTATCTGACTACACATACCATGGAATTTAACCTAATTAATGTGCTAATTCTAATGGCAAATAAAAGTAATTTGTCGAGAAAAATAACAGCCAAATTAAAGTCAACACGTAACCTGAAAAAGCAGGTTTTGATGCCTTTTTTTTAAGGATGGGAAATCACCAAATGACTCCTTCCGCTCTGGGCGAAGCGTAAGGGAGTGTCAGACTCTGACTGAAACCCATCCGTCTTTCTCCCTTTGCGTTCCAGAGCCGCGATGACTCTATCGAACAAATTCCGCAACCCAGGTTTTGTTGACTAGTCAGTTATGTTTTATAAGTATACTGTATTTAGCAATGCAGACGAAGCAAACACATTTAAAAGTCAAAGGTGAGACTGAGAATATGCAATTTCCACTTGGAAATGATGGGAAGCCGATTTGCGTAAGTTGATGAACACTTGACATTTAAAGCCGAGGAGACTCAGTGTATTACACAATGTATTGGCACACTTTCAACAGTATTAGATTGAAATGCCTTGGATGGAACTTATAAGTATATCAATAAATATAAAACTCGTCCGTTACTGATGACTGACTGAATGACTGACAGACAACGCACAGCCGAAAGTACTGGTCGTAGAAAGCTGAAATTTAGCAAGTAGGTTCCTTGGGGAATGTAGGGGATTTCCCAATATTCCTCCAACCTTCCTTCCAACGGGAAAGAACGTGATATGCGCGTACATAGTTACGGTCAAAACTGCAAGCGGTTTTTCCAGCCTGAATTTCGGTAAGTATCCCAAGAGAACTAACTCCCGGGATAAATAGCCTTTCTGCTATTCCATACGATAATCTATATCTGTACCAAACATCCAGATCCGTAGAATGAATCCAGAAACGTGCAAACTTTCGCATTTATAATTGTAGTATGTCTCATCGATAAAATCCTTATCACTTATCAATACACCATTACCATAAAAATATACGAACATAGATAGGAGAATCCGTATATTAAAAAGTTTTTTATGAAACAATCATAAATGAAAAAGTCTTCAGCTGGATAAGGAAATTACGCACATAGACAAAAAAAAGTTACGACCGAACGATGTGCTTGCAGATTTGGTCCAACTACTGGAAACTAACTTTACTATGGATTAACAAGAAAACTTATGTTAGCACTTACCAGTAATATTCAGGACGACTCTTTCACCATGTGTGGCCACGATCCTCCACTCACACCGGTCCGGGGTCGTCGGGGGTGTCTCACTACCCCACCCGGGGGAGTTGAACCACCCCGAGTTACCCAGCAACGTCCTTCCGCATTCTGTTTACGATATTAAATCATAATTATTACCTATAAACACTGATACGAGGTAATTTAGTACGGTCACTGTATCTTTAAATGGAGAATTAATTTTCGTGATCAAATCATTCGTTAGTTTAATGGATGGTAAGGGGTATTGAAACAGCGACTGTTGAAACAGCAGTTTTAAGGATAGAAGTAATTTGATTGTAGAAATATCAGTCGGCTTTATTCTTATTGATTTAAGTTATTAGATTTTCTGATAGCTCAATTCAATTACGCTGTTTGAATTAATGTAGACTCTAACTTTTATTGTAAATGAAATGCTGAACGGGTTTTTGAAGCGTGAGCCAAAATGTTCAACAAAAAGGTGTTGGGCTCCTATTTGTTTAGCACAGTTTTAAAAAAGCCACTCTATCCGCAAGTCACCTAGAAGGTGTTTGATCAATGTCGATTAAAGTCATCAGCCGTTTAGAATCGATCAATTCGGCGTTGTCGACAATCGACCATTGGCAATGTTAAGGGGCTATCTGAAACGACTAGTCTACTTCGATCTCGGTCATAATTCTAAACCAAACGTGAAGCGCAAAGCGTTAAGATTACCTTTGTACATGAGGATGTACAAAGGTGATCTTAACGCACAATTTAGATTTCTCCCAGCAGATCTTGTACAAGGAGATCACGATAGGGGATAGAACCGAGTGTACAATTAAATTGTTTGTGCATAAAACTAGGTGGAGAGGGGTTATGAGAGAGAGATAGAGAGAGAGAGAGAAGATATAAAATTATAACCACAAAACAGTCTTACTTGCACACTTATACAGCAGATTAGTCTGTGCGATGTCACTGGCACTTAGCCTCACTCTCTGCCCGATCTCCGGCCGCTTCTTCCCATGGACCTCCAAAGGCAGTATGGTGTCCAGGTAGGTTCCCTTGCTGAAGGTGTTCCTCGCATAGTGCATGATAGAGTCGTAGTCATACGTCTGTCCGAGGGAGTTGACTTCTTCTTCTGTTAGTTTGTTGAAGTTGTATTCTTGTCCTGGGGAACGAAAACATGTTGGATATGAAATTATAACGTTAGTACCAGTGAATTTTTGATCAAGAACTAGTCAGAAATAGTCTAGAACGAGCATGAATTGGTAATTACAGAGTTCGGATACAACTGGTCTATTCTGTAAAAATATTAACGTAAAAACTTAGGTAAAGTTTGGAGTGAGTTGTCAATCTATGGTTTCATTTAATTTCATTTGTTTATTGCTTCAAATATGGTAGGTACAAGTTCTTAAATACAAAATTAAGTAACACATATTTGGCCAATATACGGCATGCAATAGTAGGTACAAGTTTTTACTAAAATATTAATTACTAGGTAAACACATTTCGTCAATTTGTGTATACATATCTACTTATCAATTAAATATGTCTGTTCTTTTATAAAACTTACAGGGACACTTTTGGAAAAATTCATCTATCGAATAAAAACACTCTTGTAACAACCACTTCCGCAACCTAACTCAAAACTTATTGAATGGTAGTTGAGTAATTGACCTTGGCCAAACATTGTAAATTGGGGAAGCTATATAAACGCAGCTCCGCCGAAAAAGTTCTAGCTTTGGAACCGGCATTTCAAAATCTAAATATGTAAGTGTGGTGTTCAGCTAATGTCACAGTGAAGACCTAGTTGAAGTGAGCGTGAAGTAAACTGTCACTCCATCTGAAGAGCTGTCAATCCAAACCTCAGGCGAAGTTCACTTATCTTTTCACATTTGTATATTTCCTGAGTGGCGTGAAAGTTAGTTTCAAAGTAGCACTACTAACAAAGGATAGCACTACTAACTGAGGAAACTGCGTGATTTTATAGAGAAGCTCGTGGCTAAATAATTCTTCTTCTTCTTATCGTGTGGGCAGTAATGTCTAACGACCCCATACACCCCAGTGTCAGAGTTTCTAAACCGCCTCAAGGGCCTCTGACATGGTTTATTTGACGACCGCCATTTGGCGGCCGGGACCACCAGCTTATACGTGCCTTCCGAAGCACCGAATCATCTTTTTTTGGCCAAATAATAACAGCCGCACGAGTCTTTCTTCAAGGTTAACTGACGCTTGCCGAGGTTGGTCTGTGGATGGGTGACCATCTTAACATACCGAGTTTCCTCCGTGCCTCAGAAAGCACGTTAAGTCGTTGGTCCCGGCTGTCATTTGTAGATCTTTGACTGTCGTAACGGATAGAAGCCAGAAAATCTAACACCGTTCTTTCAAAGAAGTACCGAATTACCCAGTTAATGGATTGTGCAGGTCTTGTCCTCGTGCATCTGTGAGCCGGGCGTGCTCGAGGCGGTCCCGCACATAATTCTTTAGTGTAGCCGCGTTAAGTAAAATACTGGTATTCAGCCGAATCCGGTTTGACTGGAAGCCGACCCCAATATAGTTGGGAAAAGGCTAGACAGATGATGATCCTGAGAACTGAGGGCCAAGCATTAATATTTTTGATGTATAGAACGTAACGTAAAATTGTACCATAGCTACGATACTCGTTTTGCACTTGATATTTATTTGAATTAGATACTACATCATATTTTTGAATGATAAAATGTGTATGTCCCATAAAATTAAACCAAAATACTAAGGGGTTGTAGTTTTTCACATTCAAAATTCACTTACGTTAACGTTACTATACGTCAAAATATTCGTGTTAGGCCCGCAGTAGTGTTATTCTGTAATAACATTTTCGTGTCTCGACAGCGGAATCCGAGGTGAGGTATCAAATTTGTATTAGTATAAGACTTATATTGTGTGTAATAAAGCTCACTTTGTGAGCTTTGTCACTCATGTGAAGCTCGATATCCAAATAGTTATTTACAGAATAGACTCATCATCATCATCATATCAGCCGAAAGACGTCCACTGCTGGACATAGGCCTCCTCCAAAGGGGGGGTTTGCCATAATCGCCACGCTTGGCAGGCGGGTTGGTGTGTCAGTGTATGGTGTTGCGTTTTACAGAGAACGCTGCTGCCCTTTATCTGGTGAGTCCTTTAGTCGCCTCTTACGACACCCACGGGATGTGATGGCATGGTATTATTCTTTTACGACACCATACGGCACCGGCCGATACCATACGGCAAGAATTGACTAGCTGAACACAAAGAGGAGATCTTTGAAAAGTGAGTATGTACTCACGACAGTAACACGAAAGTAACTCTGCCCCTACAAACAAACCTACACGTAGGAAGGTATAAGTGACATTAATGTACAGAAAATTACAATAAACATCAAAAGTACTCACAAGTTCATAAGTACGTAAATAACAATGACAATCAAACATGTCTACAACTGTAATGAACGAACATGTCTTGAAGAGTCAAAAGAACTTCAGCAAAGGATTAT
The DNA here is from genome assembly GCA_947578705.1 of Lacanobia wlatinum. Classification (NCBI taxonomy): domain Eukaryota; kingdom Metazoa; phylum Arthropoda; class Insecta; order Lepidoptera; family Noctuidae; genus Lacanobia; species Lacanobia wlatinum. The sequence goes on along the minus strand of OX388025.1, from coordinate 25,813,994 downwards.
TATAAGCTACGCAAGTATCAGATATTAAGTCTCTCGGAGTCAAATTATTTCAACGTCGAGTTAAGAGGAAATTGGAATTTTTGATGAATTTTCGCAAAACTTTCACAATGTTATTATTCAAGTTTTTCGTTCAAGTTATTAAAGATCGTGTTTTCTTATTTTTTATGTTAGAGACAGAATATTTATTTTATGTTAAGCGCGTATGAATTGATATGATATTCTCAACTAACCAATAATTAGTGAGGTACTGGTCAGGCAAAGAAAAAAAAAGAAAAAAAAGGATAAAGTTTTGCTTATAACCATTTCTAGTTTAGACCCAGTCAGTTGAAACTTTAATTCTTGAAACTCTATTTGTTATATAAACAAGTAGACCTCGTCTTTAAGAGAAAAGTGTCATTGTACGTAGATACCTAAGTAAACAGATATATCTGGGTTTTCAGGGTAACCTCCGGAACCCTATTACTAAGCCTTCGCTGTCCGTCCGTCCGTCTGTCTATCAGCGGGCTGTATCTCAAGAACTGTAATAGGTAGACAGTTGAAATTTTCAGATTGTGTATTTCTATTGCCGCTATAACAACAAATAATAAAAATTAAGATTTATGGTACGGAACCCTTTGTGTGCAAGTCCGACTCGCACTTGGCCGGTTTTTTTTCTTCAGGTAAAAGTAATTGATAACCTCAAGTAAGTAGAATATTTTTAAACAGACTTTTGTTCTTCGTTACTACGCCAAAAAATAAATCAAGGGCAACAGTCCCTACATTTTTTAAGAGAAGATATTTTTAGAAGCAATCGTTCAACTTCGAGTTTACGTCAAGATTCGTAATAATACTAAACGCTCCAATACCATTTATAGATTTCAGAAAACTCTGTTGTCTGATGGACAGTCTATTTCGCTAAGTATTTTTACTTAGACTAAAAGAAAATTTATTGCTATGAGTGACGACATAGCCCGAAGGATCACCAAACTAAAGTGGCAGTAGGCATTGCTCGCAGAACAAATGGTCGATGGGGCTAAAAATTCTCGAGTGGCGACCGCGTACCGGGAGCCGCAGCGTTGCAAGGCCTCCCACAAGGTGGACCGATGACCTGGGGAAGGCCGATGGATGTGAGACGCACGGGACCGGTCGTTGTGGCGACGCTTGGGGGAGGCCTATGTCCAGCAGTGGATGTCTTTCGGCTGATATGATGATGATGATGAGTGACGGATTGCTGGAATCTACACTTAGGGCGCGTTCCCACCAGAACCAAACCAACAGCTATAAAGCAATTAAATGGAAACATGTTTAAAACCAAATTTAAAAAAATGTTACTTAATAATGTTTATTATAATTTGCATGAGTTTTTTGGAAAAAAAATGATGTAAGTAGGTTTGTAACTAACACTTAGTAGAACTAATTAATCAATTTGCTGTTCTTTTTTAAGTATTGCATATCCGTTTTGGGTAGACTGTTGATCCTAAAACTGTTATGCTATATTATAAGATCTAATTGTACACAGTTACGCAATAAATAATTCTTATTCGTATTTTTAGAAATGTCCGAGAATGCGTGGCGAGCGAGGGATGTGTTTTTAAGAACCAATAGAATTGATCCATTTATCTAGCTTCGTTCAGCGCAAGCATCACATCTCGCGCTACACATCTTTGGTGGAACTGCAGCCTTACGGTTACCAAAAGAACACATTTTCTGTGGTTGACATCTAGTGACCACGTATTGGTGGAGCGGGAAACGGAAACGATAGGTACACTGAATCTGTCAAAAGCTGCAAAGAGACAGCAACTGTATGACGATAAGGCTATGGTTATCCATGGTTAGACAGAGTGTACCTGAATAGAGTACTTAAGAGGAAAAGCGGGCAGCGAGACTTTGTATATAAAAGTCATAATTCGAGGTTTGGCTCTCGACTGTTTTCTCCTCCAATATTGAACCGATATAAGAGGTATTTCACAAACTGAATGAGAAGGATGTGTACTGTGTCTCTATATTTTCTTTTTTTGATTAATGGTTGTCAAATTTGCACACTAGGGCTCTGTTGACAGCGATTTTTCGGACAATTTTGAGCATTTTGTGAGAGTTCTCGTGCTTATACGGTTAATAAATAATCAAAAAGCAAAACATAAGGATATAGTATATATCCATCTTATTCAGTTTCTGAGATATCCCTTAAATCGCTCCAATATTGGAGGAGAAAACAGTCGAGAGCCAAATCTCAAATTATGACTTCTCTTCTTACATACAAAGTCTCGCCGCCAGCACTTCCTCTTCAAAACTATTTTAGGTAAATACTCTGTAAAAATAGTGGTCAATGTCGGTCATCCAGTAGCGACATAGGCAGATGACATTGTTGCCATTGGCGGTAGAACTTGGATAAGCTCAGTGCTTAGCAGTGGGCGAATTTGGGCTGTGGATGGATGATGATAATGATAAAAGTAATATGGTGAAATCGAAGTAATCAGTGAAATCGTTTTTTTTTTTTCAATTTAGGGCTCTAGAGTTGAAAAAATAATTATTATACTACAACATAATTCGAACATAAATGAATTACGGTTCCTTAACATTCTTTACCATTTTTATACTGTTTCCAATTATCATCTCCTATGATAAGAAAAGCGTTTTATAACCTTACTAGCTGACTCGGCACACGTTGTTTTGCACTAAAAAAAAACCTACGACCTATTCTCAGACCTATTGAATATACATAAAAAAAATAATTAAAATCAGTCAAGCTGTTTCAGAGGAGTTCGATAACAAACACCGTGACACGAGATTTTCATATTAGAAGATGATGAGACCCGCTTACCGCCACGCTCAACACTAAGCACATACCCTTATGTCTTGCGCGTGTTACTACTAAATTAATCAATGACATTGAAGTGACGATCCTCAGGTCATAGCAGAATCTATTTACATGAAGTGATTTGTTCATAATTAGGTTAATATCAGTGGTTCTGATGTTTAATAGCCGTAACAAAAACAATGATCCAGATAAGTTGTTTGTGTTTGTACAATAATAAGGAAATTGTGTAGCGTAAGGCATGTGTATTGGGAGTGTTATATGTGTTAAGTTAATTACATGGGTATTTCCAATCCACTTGAATATGCTTTATCTCAAATTACAATTTAACAAAATCTGCCAAATTAAGTTAATATCTAATAAAATATTTATATTTTGGTTCATAGAAGGTAATCTGCATGTTATAGAAAGAAAGCGACACTATACCTAGCTCTGGGCTGTGGCAGGATTGACACCGGCCTGTAATTGTTGGGTTCTTGACTGTCACCGGATTTAAACAGTGGAACGACTTTACTGTGCTTCATGAGATCAGGAAATACTCCCTGGTCTACACTAGAGTTAAATATGAGAGCCAAGTAGGGAGCAATAGTTTCAATAATAGATCTACAGACTTTTACACACATTCACCAAAGATCTTCTGTTGATTTAATTTTAAGATCTTTAAAAGCCTTTATAATGGCCAGGGGGTTTGTATGTTGAAACTTGAGCTCTGATGGGCATACCTTGACATTCTTCCTAAGTACCTAAGACATTGAATAGTTTTTCTTTATTTTAATTTGACATTTACTTTTGACTTTTAAAATTAATTTGATTGTGATAATTGACAAATTCATTTAAGAAGTCACTATACTAATACATAACTTTTAAAAAAAGATCGTGGTGTGACAAATTCAGTAACGACATAATCCGTTTCTTTACATTAACATTTTTTTTTCGGTTTTTCCAACTGGAATATATTCTATCTTTAAAACCCCTAATACAACATGAAAGAAAACTAAATTAAAACAAAATATATACACTTAAAATAAAAAAAAAAATACAAATTGATAATTTTATGTTACAATTGAATGTCTATGGGTCTTTACCTGAAATAAATGAATTTTATTTATTTATTTAAGGCAGCAGAGAGCACTGGTGACTAGTTAAGAGCTTCTGCAGTTTTTCGAGGAATATCAGCAAAGAAGTTTTCAAAATCCTGAGCTACCTCTGCATCTGAGTTTATGGGACCATGTACTTACGGTATTTAAATTACTTATTGTATAATATAAATACTTAAAAAAAAACAGGCCTTATATACCCACATGGGTAGGCCTACAAAAAATGCTACACAACTCAGCACTAAAATCAGTGAGTGAACAATCAAACATCCCCTGTTTTCCTACCATTAGGGTTGGATTTTTTTTTCAAATTTATATTAAATCACTCTCGGGGTATACCCTTTCCAATAGAAAAGAATAATTAAAATCGGAATGTCCTGTAAAAAGTTATGCGCGTTCAAACATAAAAAAACGACTTGAGAACCTCCTCCGTTTTTTCGTCGGTTAATTAAATTTAGTTTCACGCTTTTTCTTCCTACCTGTTTCATTATTTTCCAAGTAGTTTTTATTTTGTCATCTGCTGATTTTATTTTATTGCTAATTAACAGTTTTTCAATTATTATTCTGCTTGTCTGGGGAATGTAGAAGGCTAGGTATGTCAACCCTACCGACTAACCACACAAAAGACGTCAAAGCACATAAGAAGAGCCCTGAGATGTTCGACAATGCACTTGTGTTAAGTCCGCTTGGACTATTCCTCAGACCTGCGACTAAAACGTTTGAATAAAGTATCATCGGACCACAAGACGAACGGCGATGCACCACCGGTACATGGTGGACATTCCACACACACGCACAACGTTTTGGGAACACATTCATAGTGCGTACAGCTAAGGAGTGGAATTCCCTGCCAGAGTCTGTGTTTCCGGATAGCTACAACCTGGGAGTCTTTAAGACAAGAGATCTTCGACCGCATCATCGCTTACCATCAGGTGAGATAGTGGTCAAACGTATGCCTATCCATAGTAAAAAAAAAACACCGGTAGCACTCCGGGAGTGCCGGCAGAAGTGAAAACTTTAGTATTAACGTTGTGTTTAATTATAAGTACAAAAATACTATCATTTATGAGGTAGAATACAATGTTTATTTATTGCGCTATCGTACACAAATATGACAATTTACATGTTATTATTCATAATATTATATCGTTATTTATTTATATATTACATTAATTTTTATCTCTTAGAAAAATCAACTTTCATCCATAATTTCGTAATTCCGTAATTTCGTATCCTTGGATACGCGTGGCACGCTGTACATAAACACAGAAGGACATTCGCGCAAGCGCCCTGTGCCGCCTAAGCGGAGCAGCACACTCAGGCACGGTAGAAAGAGTGGGAGATACTAGTTCCTCTCCCTTCCCCTCGATCTTACGCTTTTTCGATCAGCATCACGTGACCCTGACGCGAGTCCGTCTTACGCTTTTTCGATCAGGTCACGTGTCCTGACGCGAGTTTAAGATTTTATACCCATTACAGAAAAAGTGCTCAACGCCGCTAAAGAAGTTTTCACTTCAAAAAGTAGCTTGAAAACGCGGAGATGAATGAATTGCAAAATGACTGACAATACCACTCTTGTATTCCTCGAAGGGTTAGGCTGAGTTATGTCCATAATACACTCATACTGCACCAGATATGTTTAAGTTCCATGTAATAAAAACTTTTTACACTTTTGCTTATTTCAATTTCTGCGTTGACGAAGACTTCGTCCAAGTATCAACACTACAACCTGTAACAGAATAAACGCAATACCTCTTAAAGGGTCATTCAACTCATCATTATGAACAACTTGCACTATGGGACCAACACTGAAATCACGAAAAAAAATTCGACTCCCCGAAAATACATTTCTGTACGCATAACTCGACAAAATGTACTGAACAGCTGATTTTTTTTTCGCGATTTCGGGATTGGTCCTACAGTAAAAGTTGTTCATAGTGATGAGTACCATGACCCCTTAAGAGGTATTGCGTTTATTCTGTTACACGTTGTATAAGTGAAAAATAATGATGAAACCGACTTCCAAACAAAACCTTACAAAGAATAAAATAACCTTAATTTTGAAAGTCGGTGTTAAAAAACAAAGAAAAAAGCAAAAACACCGACTTCCAAAATTAAGGTTATTTTATTCTTTGTAGTGTTTTGTTTGGAAGTCGGTTATATTTTTTTGTAAAAAGTTTTTTATTTTTCACTTATAGTGGTGATACTTCGACGACGTCTTCGTCAACGCAGAAATTGAAATAAGCAAAACTGCTCATAAAATAAAAACTACTGAACCAAACTGAATCAAATTTTTATGGGACCAAATGGCAAGTATACTGCATTGAACTAAAGAATCACATTAATTGGATCAGAAATCTCGGAGTAATCGGTGTACATACATAAAAAAAATACCCGCCGATTTGAGAACCTCCTCCTTTTTAGGGTTCCGAAGAAAAAGGAACCCTTATAGGATCAGTCGGGTGTCTGTCTGTCTGTCTGTCCGTCTGTCACAGCCAGTTTTCTCCGGATCCACTGGACCAATTCTGTTGAAATTTTGGTACACATATGGACGTCTGTGACCCAAACACGAACGCGTTACGTAAATGATTAAATTTTTAGTAAGGGGCTCACTTTTGGGGGTCAAACTAGAAAATTAAAAAAAAGTATTTTTAACAATATCGTGTGACATATCAAATGAAAGGGCTTACTGTGAGGGTTTTAATTATTTTTATCTTAATTTTAAAATAAATGATTTTGAAGTTATTCAAGAAATTAAACGAAAAATTACCATCCCCCCTTATCTCCGAAACTAGTGAGCCTAAAATTAAAAAAAAAAAATGGGGATAATAGATCTTTACTTAAAGTTTACAGGAAAACCTATTAGAAGTCTGTAGTGTTAAAATAACATGTCAAAAAAATTAAATTCGTTCGGAACCCTTTGCACGCGAGTCCTACTCGCATTTGGCCAGTTTTTTGGAAGTCGGTTAGAAAGGAGCGAGACTATTTGCTAGCACTATACAATACACGCTACTTTAAATTCATAAATAAAATATTGAAATGATATTCACCAACCAATTATTTCTGAGGGTGCAGCAATTAGGAAGATTAGGGGATACCCATTATTCTCAGCGATGCATTAGCGCTACTTCGAAAATCTTAATATCGGAGAAGCTTGGGGCTTTTAGTCAAAATTCGATATTGGCTGTCGCAGCATAACGTTATTAGATTCTACACGAATACATACTGCTTCCTTTTACATTAATTTAATCTTAGTAGCCTCTCAAAGTCTCAAATCTCAAGACTCACAACAAAAGTGATAGAGTGGCTTTTTTTGAAGTGAAAACTTCTTTAGCGGCGTTGAGCACTTTTTCTGTAATGGGTATAAAATCTTAAACTCGCGTCAGGGTCACATGACCTGATCGCAAAAAGCGTAAGACGGACTCGCGTCAGGGTCACGTGATGCGAAAAAGCGTAAGATCGAGGGGAAGGGAGAGGAACTAGTATCTACCACTCTTTCTACCGTGCCTGAGTGTGCTGCTCCGCTTAGGCGGCACAGGGCGCTTGCGCGAATGTCCGTCTGTGTTTATGTACAGCGTGCCACGCGTATCCAAGGATACGAAATTACGAAATTATGGATGAAAGTTGATTTTTCTAAGAGATAAAAATTAATGTAATATATAAATAAATAACGATATAATATTATGAATAATAACATGTAAATTGTCATATTTGTGTACGATAGCGCAATAAATAAACATTGTATTCTACCTCATAAATGATAGTATTTTTGTACTTATAATTAAACACAACGTTATTTTTTGTTGTTTTTATGGTTCGTTTTGTTTATGTCAGGAACTGTGTCAAGATTGACATCTGTCACTGACAGTCGCTGTCGCGGCCACACGTCAGTGTCTTTTTGTTTATTTTGCTGTCGGTGGTTTGTCTATGATGTGACCGCGACAGTAAGGATGTATTATTTACATGTTTTCACTTCTGCCGGCACTCCCGGAGTGCTACCGGTGTTTTTTTTTATTTGTGATGGGTTTGCTCTTGACTCTAGTCTAGGTCAGAGATGACAGAGACAAAGTCTACGATGGAGCGAGCTTACCCAGAAGGAACCTGTGCACTCTAACTTTGAAGAGATTAGGGTTGTAAGCGTTTGGAAACACAGGCGCAGGCAGAGAGTTCCACTCCTTTGCAGTGCGCATTATAAAAGCCGTTTGGAAGCGCTTAGTGCGAATTGGTGGAATAGCAACAAGGTAGGGATGGTAAGATGCAGTGCGTCTGGATGTCCGGTGGTAGAAGGGGGCCGGTGGGATGAGGTCGTGGAGTTCTTGGGCACACTCACCGAAGTACAATCTGTAGAAGACCGACAAGCAGGCAACCTTACGGCGATGGGCCAAGCTATGTAGCTTGGCATCCACCAGATTTACGTCACCGATGAGCCTCTTAGCTCTGCGTTCCACCGAGTCAAGCGCGGCAAGCTGATACTTAGCTGAGCCATCCCAAAGGCTAATTCCTAAGACATCCATACTTGAAAGACGAAACTATATGTAGATACTATTTGTATGAGTTCAGGATTTCAGAAACTGAAATCTGTTTCCTTTTTATCACAGTTGCCATGGTTTATTTTAAATATTTCTTTGAATTGTTTTTTTTTTCCCGGACGCTTTTATCCTGCTCGTCTTTTACATCGTTCTCACATGTTTGTATAATTTCAACTTGATGTAAACAAAAATTAACAATTTATTATTTTTTAAAAGAGTGTCCGTGGAGTTTCTTGCACGTTCTTCTCCATAGAGATCTACGCTTTGGAACGTGCAAATAGCTTCATCTTGTTGGACTGACCGACCTTGACAATTCAAAAGTGCCTGTAAATGGTTTATTTGAAATATACGATTTGATTGATTGATTGATTGATTGATTGATTAAACGTTCGCTTTTTCGCTTGGTAGTGCTTAATTTGACAATACCCTGATCACCCTGCGCTGCCTCGAGGATCAAAACATTTGCTCCAACATTGTTAGAGAATTCTATTCAAGCAGCTATCGCGAAGCACGCCAGCGATTCACTTCGAATTTAACACAGAACAACTAAAACTATTTAGGTAGCCTTATTCATGACCTCATTTAAAATTAGATTCTATCTCTTCCACTTTATAGTGCAATTTTGTGTAACTTTAATGTTTCCCTGTTAAATTAAATCTAAACTATACGTGGTTGTTTTAAAGTTGAATTTTGACTGTAACAAGTTATTAAGTTTGGGGCAGAATGTCTGAGATTTTGGCACGCTCTCTTGGTATTTTAGTTGTCTTCGCTTTAGTTCTTTGTTGGTTTAAGGAGCTAATTTATCAGGCGCTAACGTTTCTTTAAGATAATATGAAGACTTCTATTGTGTAGGAAGTTGGGCTTTTCTTCGTCAATTACTTAAGTTGTCATAACTTAAGCGTTAAAGGCATTGGAGTGAACATTATGCCGTATTGTAGTTTCTTAAGTTACATTGATAAAAAAACTAAGGCGAGATTGAGAGAGATAATAAATAGTCTGGGTTTGGAAAAGTAGTAGACTTTATTCTTTTATTGATGACTAGCACTTAGCCCGCGACTTCGTTGGCGCGGGTTTAGTATTGCCGTTTACGTAGTGATCTTTTTTTTTCGAAAATAATTTACTAATAAATAATAATATGTTACTCAGGGATAATGGACCATTCTAATGTATGAAGTATGGTTACTGTAAACTCCTGTTCACAAGTACTTGAGTTGGCTCGTTACCACACCAGTATGCAGGTAGCAGTCCGTTCTCGCTGGCTGCTCTCACGTGACTGCCTACCTCACTACCCGTGCGCTCGAGGCAACATTAGATCTATTGGTAGGTGTATAGATCACAAACACTACATCCCTTCCTTATTATATTTTTTATTTTAAAGTAACACCATTAATCAGAAAAGCTTATTATAAAATTACAAATTAAACTTCTTCTCATTCATTTTCATTTTGTTCGTTGTCCTGAACTTTCCATTCATTCATTTTCATTTTGTTCGTTGTCCTGAACTTTCCAATTGTAAACTCCTGTTCACAAGTACTTGAGTTGGCTCGTTACCACACCAGTATGCAGGTAGCAGTCCGTTCTCGCTGGCTGCTCTCACGTGACTGCCTACCTCACTACCCGTGCGCTCGAGGCAACATTAGATCTATTGGTAGGTGTATAGATCACAAACACTACATCCCTTCCTTATTATATTTTTTATTTTAAAGTAACACCATTAATCAGAAAAGCTTATTATAAAATTACAAATTAAACTTCTTCTCATTCATTTTCATTTTGTTCGTTGTCCTGAACTTTCCATTCATTCATTTTCATTTTGTTCGTTGTCCTGAACTTTCCATTCACCTTCTACCCTTTTTAAATGAATAACATTACGCCTCAATCTTTGACCGGTTTCTTCATTTCGTACAATCACATCTCCACCTTCTGCCTGCTCAACAATGTGCGGTGCTGATTTGTAGTTTGCTGTTAATTTATTTGCTTTATCCATATCCTTCACATACACTTTATCGCCTTCCACTAATGTTGAGTTTTCAGCTCTTCTTTTCCTGTCAGCGTACTCCTTTCCCCTTTCCTTCTGAATCTTATCAATATCTCTTATTTCTGAATCATCCCTATTTTCAGTATCCAATAGACAAGGAACTTTATCTTTATTCACTCTTCCAAAGAAGAGTTCGGCAGGTGTTTTTCCCGTTACGGAATGCGTGGTCGAGTTATACATCATCAAGTATTCCCAAACGCTCTCTTTAAAGTCTCTCTTTTGCATCTGACTAATTTTTAACCTTTTTAAAATATCACGGTTTTGCCTCTCTACTTCCCCGTTTTGTTGAGGCCAGTAGGGTATAGTATGGAACAATCTTATATTGCATTGACGGCAGTATTCTTTAAATTCATCGCTCACAAACTGGCGTCCGTTATCAGCCGTGATTGACGCAGGGTATCCAAGACGGCTGAATATTTCTTTAAGAAATTTTATGATCTGGCCACTGGTAATCGTTTTAGTAAACTTAATTTCCTTGTATCTGCTATAATAGTCAATGACTACAAGTAAATAATCACTATTTGGTAATGGGCCCAACAAATCCATAGCAATATCTACCCAAGGAGCTGAAGGTAGTTCACGTCGTTTCATGGGCACAGGATGGCTAGGTAATCCAACAAGAGTACATTCTTTACATGCTTTTACTCTTGCTTCTGCGTCCTTATCAATCCTTGGCCACCAGACCTTGGACCTCAACCGACTCTTCATTGCCACTATCCCAGGGTGGCCCTCATGTGCTGCGTCCAAAACATCTTTACGTAATTCCTTTGGTATTACAATTTTATTTCCTCTCAACAATATGTTATCAAAGAAGCAAAGTTCACTGTCGAAAATTTTATAACCCTTTACGGACTCGTCCCAGTCGTTGCTGTATATACCCCTTTTTACATTTTTAATTTCTGAATCTCGCTTAGAGCTTGCAATAAGATCTTGCATAGAAATCGCACGTGGTCGAGCTTGTTCTACAATTAGATACACATAGTCATCAATATTTCGGAGCGGTGGGGCATCTTGATAATCACAAAGCCTTGATAAAGGGTCGGCAATATTTACTTTGCCGGGTTTGTATTTAATATTAAAGCGATACGCCTGCAACCGTAAAACCCAACGCTCGACACGTGCGCATGGTTTGGACTTCATTCCAAACAAAAATTCAAGTGGCTTATGATCTGTGATGAGATCAAATTCCTTCCCAAAGAGAAATATGTTGAAATGTTCTACTGCCCAAACCAAAGCGAGCGCTTCCTTCTCAGTTTGGCTATATTTGCGTTCCAGTTCCGATAATGTTCGATTACCATACGCAATAATTCTAGGTGCTTCGTTATCGCTCTGAATTAAAACAGCCCCTAACCCCACAGGACTTGCATCAGCAATCACTTGAGTTTTGTCGTCCACATCGTAATACCCCAATGTTCGCACTGTAGAGAGTGCTCGCTTTAATTTACGAAATGCTTGGTTCTCTCCTTCTTTCCATAACTCCTCTATGTTTGCTTTTTTTCCTGTCTTTTTTCTTAATAACTTCTTTAAAGGTTCCGTTATTGTCGCCAAGTTAGGCAACCATTTATTTATGTAGTTGACTAGCCCCAGGAAGCTTTGAAGTTCTTCAACTGTTTTGGGCACTCTGAATTCAGCAATACTGTTTATATATTTCTTCAGTGGTTTAACTCCATCAGATGTAAGTTCATGACCTAGGAAACTGATCTTTTGCACATTGTACACGCATTTGTTTTCGTTCAGTAAAACGTTATTGTCTTTCAAAACATTCAAAGTCTTTGCAAGTCGAACATTATGCTGGTTTTCGTCTTTACCATATACCAAAATGTCATCAATAAAATTGATCACACCATCCAATCCAGTAAGCATTTTCTCAAGTATTTTTTGGAATAGCTCTGGGGCGCAAGTAATGCCAAACATTAATCTCTTATATCTGTATAATCCTTTAGATGTTATAAACGTCGTCAAATGCCTTGAATCGGGATGTATTTCTACTTGATGGAAAGCATTTTTGATGTCAAGTTTGGAAAAATATCGAGCCTTTTTTATTTTAGGTAATAAATTGTCCATACAGGGCAGAGGATGATTTTCCCTCATAATCGCTGCATTTGCGCGCCTCATATCTACGCACAAACGTATATCATCGTCATCTTTGAGTATTGGTACCACCGGTGAAATCCAACGAGAAGGTCCTTTGACTTCTTCTATGATGTCGCTTTCCAGTAGCTCCTTTATTTTTTGTTCAACTTTTTGTTCTATTGGAATTGGAATCCGGCGATATGGTTGTGAAACGGGTTTACATGTTTCGTCTATAGGGATTTCAATTAGTACGTCTTTGAATTTTGGAAAAGGATGAGGGCTTTGTCTGATTTCATTTATCCCAATACCTAATTTCAAAACTCCTAAACGAATAGCGGTTTCTTTGCCCAGTAAATCTCTCGATCCTTTTTTAATAACAAAAATAGTAGCTCTTTCAGAATGTTTATTTACCTTGATTATAGTTTCAAAAGACCCTTTTACGTCTAAAGGTAATTTACTCCCATACGAATACAAGTTTTTATTTGATCCCTTTAGCTGGTTTGAGCAGACAATCCTTTTCTTCTTTAAATTTTCCCACGTCTTTTCCGTAATCAAGTTTAATTTACATCCAGAATCGATAAGCAAATTTAATTTGATGCCACCTACTTCACATTCAATGGTTGCATCACTATCATCATTCATATTGAATACGTAATGGTCATCATCTGAAGATTCATTGTCCAACTTAATCGTATTTATTTCGTTCTCCTTCCGAGTCTTTTTAAATTTTGAAGAATTGTCTTGTCCGGTTTCAAGTTTACGCTTCTGAGAGGCTGGTTTTGTTTTACATAGTGCACTGAAATGACCTAGTTTCCCGCAAGTATGACATTTCTTCTTTTTAGCGGGACATTCCTCATTTAACGCGTTATGTGTACTATATCCACATCTCCCACATTTAGTCGTACCGTATTTATTGAAGTTTTTGTTCCTATTAGCCTCATTCTTGATTTTGATGCCATCATGCTTTGAACTTAAACTGGATGTTTTTGAATAACTCCTAACCGCATTGATGTCACTCGACTTAACTTTTTGTCCGTAATCTTCTAATTGTTGGCCAACTACTTCTAAGGTGTTGGCTTCATTTATGATTTTATCCAAAGTAACAGTATCTCCAATTGTCAATATTTTCTTCCGTAATTCTGACGAGTGGCATTTTTCTACGATTTGGTCAATTAAATGTTCATCAGGAGAGATGAATTTACATTTACTTGATTGACTTCTTAGTCTCACAATGAATTTTTCGAATTTTTCTCCTTCTTCTTGCTTTATCTGGCGAAATAAATGTCGCTCATAAATTTTATTTTGTTTAGGCAAGAAATATTCGTCCAGCTTTGTAATCGCGGTCTTGTAAGCATTAGGTTTTCCTTCAGTTGTTTCATCATATGCTCCAGGTAAATTATAAATAATCTCCTGTAGCCCTGTTCCACCTAAAAGCAGTAAAGTTGCTCTTTTTTTTTCTTCCCCAGTAATTGCTGAAGCTTCTAAGTAAAGATTCAAAGTTTTTTTCCATCGCTCCCACCGCAGAGCAAGTGTAGCGTTATCTCCTTCGAGATCAAGCTTTTCTGGTGTTGGTAAATAATTGGCCATATTCGGAAGAGAATTGGGGGACCTGTTGACAATAATATTATCTCAGGTAATTTACCAAGTCAGGTCACCTATTGTTGTTTTACATTCGAAAACGTAAGCTTAGGTTTAATAACCACCATTTACACGACTGCACACGGTTTACATTTACAGGGCCCATTCTGCCTTTCATACATTACTACGAACAGTTTACAATTTCATGTCGGCCTGTTCTGCCTTACACACATTACGACGAACAGTTTACAATTTAATGTCGGCCTGTTCTGCCTTACACACATTACGACGAACAGTTTGCAATTTCATGCCGGCCTGTTCTGCCTTAAACACATTACGACGAACAGTTTGCAATTTCATGCCGGCCTGTTCTGCCTTAAACACATTACGACGAACAGTTTGCAATTTCATGCCGGCCTGTTCTGCCTTAAACACATTACGACGAACAGTTTGCAATTTCATGCCGGCCTGTTCTGCCTTAAACACATTACGACGAACAGTTTGCAATTTCATGCCGGCCTGTTCTGCCTTAAACACATTACGACGAACAGTTTGCAATTTCATGCCGGCCTGTTCTGCCTTAAACACATTACGACGAACAGTTTGCAATTTCATGCCGGCCTGTTCTGCCTTAACCACATTACGACGAACAGTTTGCAATTTCATGCCGGCCTGTTCTGCCTTAAACACATTACGACGAACAGTTTGCAATTTCATGCCGGCCTGTTCTGCCTTACACACATTACGACGCACGGTTTACTTTCATGAAGGCCCGTACTGCCTCTCACAAGTTGCACGCAAAATATGTACCATACGGTAAATTAACGCGTCTGTTTACAACCTTACCGAAGGGAACCTTAACTACATTTTTTCAAAAACCAAACCGGATATTAACTATAAAAAAGAATCACACCCAATTTAAAACTCGAGAGCTTCACATTCTTTAAGCTATGTATATGTTACTGTAAACAACTACGAAAAAAAAAGCTAACGCCTATACTTCCTTGCCATACAATAACAAATTAGACTTGTTTATTCCAAGTGGTGAGAACCTACTACGACATTAGTTTTGTTCTTGCGTAGCTGTCTCAAGTTTGAGATTGCAACAAAGTACTGTATTGTTTGTTTACGTTCTGCATGAAAGCGAACCATAGACCGTTCGTATCTACCTACCTTATGTGCCTATGATTAGCGGTACGGTATTTTTCGGTACATTACGGAAGGTAGATCTTTATAATGTTACTTCGGATTAATAGAAAGTCAATCGTAACTTTATGAGGTCATTAATTATTTACAATTTAGCTCATCTTTATAATGTTACTTCGGATTAATAGAAAACCAATCGTTACTTTATGAGGTTATTAATTATTTACAATTTAGCTCCCTTTTGGAAATGCGAAAAACATTAGACAATTGATACCTAAACAATCTTAATAACACTATTATGATGAATTATTTTTCACTTTCATCCTTTCAAAGCAAAGTTTTGATTAATATATTATTGAGATTGTTTATTGCATCGTCAAATTTTTTTTTTTCTACTGACCTTTTAACTCGTCGCCAATTGTAAACTCCTGTTCACAAGTACTTGAGTTGGCTCGTTACCACACCAGTATGCAGGTAGCAGTCCGTTCTCGCTGGCTGCTCTCACGTGACTGCCTACCTCACTACCCGTGCGCTCGAGGCAACATTAGATCTATTGGTAGGTGTATAGATCACAAACACTACAGTTACAATTAGTCGTTTCGTATGAAAAAGAACCGGCAAGAAACTAGGGCACAGATCGTATGTTTTTTACACGACTGCCTAAAAAAGGAGTGTTATTAACATCTGGAAAATAACTTGGTTTTACACTATTATCTATACTTATATTATAAAACTGAAGAGTTGGTAGGATGAACGCGCTAATCTTAAGACCTACTGGTTCGAATGAAAAAACATTTCAGTATTAAACAGCCCATTTATCGAGGAAAGCTATAGGCTATACAGTATGTTAAATAACAGAGGGCGTTCCCTTAAAGTCGTTAATCTATATCATTAATAGATTAATATAAAAATATGTAAATAGAAAAATAAGCATAAAATAATCCGAGTTCAAAAATAATAATAAATTGGTAATAAATTCGAAACCTCCTGTTTAAAATCAAAATAGAAGCGCGGAATAGTACCTAGCGTAGTAAGCATTGCCCAAACCGGCAACGTCGCAACGCGCACGATGCCGAGCGTCTCTCGAATACTCACGAAGCCGAGCGAACCGGCCGCCGCACGCCGCGCTGATTGGCTAGCGGCGACTTTAAAGGCGAATGAATTAGAAAGACACGTCATCAGGTTGCTATCAGTAAAATTAAACATTTATGTAAGTATGTTTAGTTTTAGCAATAAATAACATTTAACAACCCGTCTCAAATGCCCAGCTGACAAAGGAAGTCACTGAGGCACCTTGGGCTTGGAAGTAAATAAAAATTCATGTACCTACCTATCTAAGCCACGTTTCAATAACATGCCGTGCGAGCCAGATACCTCATACGGTTTAGAGTCCCTGGGATGAAGACAGGTCCTATTATTTTGTTTCCCTTTATCCCAGCCCACACATTCAGTGACCACCGTATTTGATGTGCTAACGGCCGAGTGGCACGCGGATTATGGCTACTTTCTGCCCAGTGATGGCATACACGTCGATTCCTCATGCCATTGCGCAGGGCATTCACAATAACACGAGAATTCCGCGGTTGATGTGCATTGGATTACCTCTCAGCATACATCCTCGGAGCACGTTCACCATCATAATTACACTCAGCATAAATGAGCACCATGTTCACATACTCCTGAGCATTGGACTGATAACGCGGCATTTTTCACACAAGAATGACGCAAGATGTTGCAATGCGAAAATAATGCACGTCCGGTCAGCGCGTGAGATTAGTTCCGAATAAAATTAGGTGGACATTCGGGGGCAGGGGGCGGGGCTAGGCACATCAATTAGATCGCCGCACACGCGGCCCGTCATTCATAAATAAATTGCGACGTTGCCCCGTCCTTCAAGTACGCGTATACAGAGTGTTTCTTTTACGTATCAATTTAACATTTTTAGTGAATATTTTAATATTAAAAAAATAAAAACATTTTGTTTTCGAATGGTAATATTTTTTTTAGCATGTATGGATGCTATACTATTGCGGGTTAACGGGAACGCCCTCTGTTAGTTAACATACTGTATAACATCACAATACGACCAATACAAGCGGATCATTAATGAAAAATATACGCAGACGAAGTTACGTAGGTCAGCTGGTTCTTCATAATTGGCTTTTATAGAAAACAATTCTACCAGGTTAACATAAATAATTATTTAATGAGTACGCTATGACAGATAGTGTAAACATCGCTTAAACATAAACAATAACTTTGGACTCTACAATCCACACACATCCATTTGTTTGCACTTAGGACCTCGTCAGTCGTCTGGGGTTATCTATTCAACTGCTAGTCTAAATATAACTCACTATAATATTAATTTAGAGACAATAATAATAACTAGGAACAATGCAAATAGACTATTTAGTATACACAGAAGTTACGGACGCCTTACGGCTAAATTAATGATGATGAAGTGTCCCTAAGAGCCTATGCACACGGCATTTTTTTTGCACCGACGACGCGTAGATGACGCGCTCTAACGCGCTTTAAACGAAATTCAGTTGCAGACAGTACTGCGTTTTGGTCATTTACAGTGCCATGAGCGCGCGTTCGTTAAACGTGCATCGTCAGTGCAGTGTAACACACTTCATCACAATCATTTTAGCTGAAAGACGTTTTTAATTGCTGCACATAAGCATTCTAAGCGACGCAACATCGGCCGGTCCTGCTAGTCTATTCTGTAAATAACTATTTCGATATCGAGCTTCATCCGAGTGACAAAACTCACAAAGAACTTTATAACACACAACATAAAGGTCTTATGTTTATACGAATTTGATACTCACCTCGGATACCGCTGTCGAAATACGAAATTGTTGTTACAGAATAGCACTACTGAGGCTTTAGGCAAGTAAGTGACAATGTGTCAGCAGTAGCCAAAAAAGTAGTAGTCGATAATGTATTGATAAACACTGTCGACTTGTCACGTGATTAATCCCTTATACAACGTGTAAAAGAATAAACACAATATTTCTTAAGGGGTCATTGTACTCATCAATTTTCACTATGGAACCAACACTGATATCGCGAAAAAAAAAAGTCGACTCCCCCATACATTTCTGTGCGCATATCTCACACAGCTGATTTTTTTTTCGCGATTTCGGGATTGGCCCATAGTAAAAGTTGTTCATAATGATGGTTACAATGAGTTACTAGGTTGTATTTAGCACTAGCTTTTTCCCGCGACTTCGTCCGCGCATATCCAGTTTTTTCCCGTTCCAGTGGGAATTTCAGGAAACCCTCTCTTAGTACTCTCCCCTACATCGAAAACACTGATCGCCAAATGGAATTCGACTAGACGCATAGATAACTCGACAAAATGTACTGAACAGCTTTTCTCGCGTTTTCGAGTTTGCTCCCATAGTATAACTTGTCCATAATGATGAGTACAATAACCCCTAAGAGGTATTGCGTTTATTCTGTTATACGTTGCATATATTGATATTGACTAGTTTTTCCCCGCGACTTCCTACGCCCACATTCCGTTTTTCCCGTTCCCGTAGGAATTTCAGGATATCCTCTCATACACTCCCCAAGGAACCTAAATGCCAAAGGAGATGTTTCAAAATGGGCCAGGTCTATGTACCTCATAAAAAAGAGAAAAATCCGTAGAATTCGGGAAAAATACAGTTAATTCATTTAAATGTTTACTGTTGTGGTAGTTAATTGATGTTTATCAATTACTTTTATCGATTTTCAACATGGTGTCGCACCGATTTAGTTATTCTGTGCTTAAAAACAGTGACAGTAAACCATAGATCATAAAAAGATAACTGTCAGCTGTCATAACAATGTCATTTCAGTCACTTTCGTCTTGTTGCCGGTAAATAAACATGTCAGAATTAAATGTCAAATGTCATGAATCTATCAAAATGACAGCTAACCGCCATGACGGGTTTTTGTTGTGTGTTGCAATTTCAAGTGTAATTTCTTGCGTTTACCAGCAAACAAGGCTTTTGCAAAAATGGCTATTTTAAAGAAATTGGACAGTTGAGAACCGTTTTAGATGTATTTCACTCATGGGGTTTCTGAGGTTTTTATCTATACTAATATTATAAAGAAGAAAGATTTGTTTGTTTGTTTGAATTGAATAGGCTCCGAAACTACTGGACCGATTTGAAAAAATCTTTTATCATTGGATAGCTACATTATCAGGGAGTAACATAGGCTATATATTATCCTCGTACTCCCACGGGAACGGGAACTACGCGGGTGAAACCGCGTGACGTCCACTAGTCGATCATTAACCATTAACCAACCAATGGCGATATGACAAATAGCGTTAACGGACAGATAATCGACCGATAATAATCTCAGAAACCGGGCACTAGCCAGTCAATTTAACGTAAGAATTTTATACCTCTGAATAAGGATATTGGTTTCGACTCTCGCATTCGCTAATGGCATTTTGTCTAGAGCCTAAGAGATAAGCTTGTCTTATCCAACAGACTCTCATGGCCCTCATCAAGTCATTTGTGCTTTTTACGACACTTAAAAGGATATTTTGTTACTACGATATTATCTTCTAATTGGCCTACTGGAAGATCTTCCTATAACCCTGCATATTCGCGAAGTAGGGCAAATAGTTTAGATTAATATAATTGTGTAATGACCATAACACGGTCGGGTTATACCGTGATAGTCCAGTTGATAACGCGATTACCGCGCCATTTCGAATTGTGAAATTGGACAAACGACCCATATTAAGCGGTCTTAATAGTTTAAACGATTATGGACCTTATTCTGTAATTGACTTGGTTATGTTTTCAACAGGAAAGGAGGAAGTGGATAATAGATTCAAGTGGTACTTTCTAACAATAGTTTTGTCGAAATTTAACTGGAATTATTTCTGAAAACGTTTCGTCATAGGAAATTAATATTAGCGGTTCGAAAGAAATTTGGAGAATTTAAAACAACTAACACTTGATGAGCTCAAACCCATGTTTATTGACATACCAGAAGGCAGCAACCGTACTAAAAAAGCATCTAAAGTTAAGGCTTGTGTACATACCAATGACCTTGTGCATATAAACGGAGTTAACTACTCCTCTACGCGCCACTCCGCTGTCCGTATTTTTAATTACCATCAGGTGAGATAGTGGTCAAACGCGAGCCTACCAATAGTAAAAAAAAAGGTATAAAAAATAACACATAGGTATTTTAAAAACAAACTATTTTTTGTATATTTTTTTTAGACTTTTGTTAAAAATGAAGGAGTTAAACCTCCAAATCTCAACGATTTGGAGGTGATTTGGTGATTTTTTTTCTTATTATGTGATACCGATACATAATTTTTGGCTAAACCAAATTACGTATCATATCATGTAAATTACTACCAATTTTTTCAGATGTAATTTCTCAGTATATGCCGACGAAAAGTTGCTTCATCTGCACGCTGTTTTTAAGCATTTCTCGAGAGAGCAGCCTTAAGTCGTACTATTATCTCAGTGACAATGATGTCAGAAACTTGTTAAAATGTAAGGAAACCATATGTGTTTTCGACAGCGATGCGAATGCGAACACTCTTGTCATTGTTGGCATAGTTCATCTGACCCACTGAGAATAGTAGCTACTCCTGAATATATCTTCCTTCTAAGTATATCTTTTAGTAAAACTTATTATAACTCTTATTTTCCACGCAATCAACCAAGTCAACACTAATATACACTCCTCTACAACTTCAAATATCATCACCATACAAAACTTTCCTCGTCACACATCGACCTCATTCATTAAGAAATAAATCAATCCTCACTACTCAACAGATAATATAATAAACAGGAAGGGGATCATGTTTTGATTCCGGAGCGACTGATAATGCGTCAGATGTACGATGACGTGACGGTCTCAATGTGGGCCGTGTGTGTCAGTGTCATGAGGGGTCTGTCACACCGGAGCGTAACCGTGTTACAGATAAAGGATGGAATTAGTGTTACATTGATTGTTTTCGGCTTTTGTTTGGCGTGAGCGGAAGTCTTTGAGTTCCTCGGCAAGTTCATGACATTTTTTCGGAATTAACTTCGAAGAAGAAGAGTCAATGATATGGCTTTCAGAATTAACAAGCTGAAGTGGCAATAAGCGGACTAGATACAGCCGCCACGATATATTATCCAAAAAAAAACCACTTAGCGCACGACGAACTAACTTATACCACAACCAGTGTGATAAGATACAAAATGAAGAGAGAATGCTGTAAAAAAGGCCCACCTACCACCACCACCAACTCGTTTACCTTTCTGTCTGACCTACGGAAAAGAACGGTCAAGAAACTCCATTGATCCTTTTTTAAATCAATGTGTTTCTTAAAGAAGGTTCTTTGTTTCCACATTAACTAAAAGGTTCACAATATATGCCTGTAGATTCCTGTGCAACATTAACGTTACCGTTAAATTGCGAGTCTGGAAACTTATCTATTTCACAGAAGGTATTATATTGCAAGCTTGAATCCATAATTTGGCGCTCGGTTCGTTCGAATACAATTCCTGAATGGCTGCGATTCGATCTGTTCTGCTCGAGCCCCAATTTGCTGCAGAAAATGGAGCAATGATATTGTACAGCTTTATTGTTCAGCGAAGAATTTATGTTTCAGTTTATTTTAGGTGTAAGGCTTTGGAACTTGGTATCATTTCTTTCTTCTATTCCCTAGACAGACAAGCAATCTCGATTTTCTATCACGTGAATTTGAAATGATAGATAGACGGTATTATACGAAATATTTTGCTTTATAAATGTGTGCATTTATTTTTCATTGGTAGCAATTTATCTTTTGCTTTATAATTCGTTTAAATTATTATACGTCAATAACTTCTTTCATAAACTTATTTTGACATCAAAGTCACTTTGAGAAAAGTGCTGATGGTTTGAAATATTAACGTTTCACGACCAAATACTTTGGAAACTGTTTATCAAAATCCAATCACACGAAAAAAATGTCTTTTTGCTTACGTAAATTAGAAAATTAAATAAAATGTAATTTGGTTTGGAGTTTGTCAGCCTTTTAAGAGAAAATCTTTGAAAGTTTGCGTTTATAATCAATAAGGCTTCACTTGTAAACAAAATAAGCCTGAGGTTTCAAAAGCGTGGCCGTGCATAATTTGAATTTGATGTGTTTAATTTAAAAACAAAATTATGTAAAACTTCATTACAAAAGAGCATACTGTAAACATAATTCTGTTTTATAAATGAGTGAAAAAAATGTTACTAGCTCTCGTACGCTAGCTAGGACCTTTTAAATTTCAAAAATAACCACCGTGATTTTCTTCTAACACACATTTTATCTATATACTTATAATATTATAAAGAGGAAAGATTTGTTTGTTTGTTTGTTTGTTTGAATTGAATAGGCTCCGAAACTACTAGACCGATTTGAAAAATTCTTTTAGCATTGGATAGCGACATTATCAGGGAGTAACATAGGCTATATATTATTCCCGTACTCCCACGGGAACGGGAACTACGCGGGTGAAACCGCGTGACGTCCACTAGTTTATTTTAAATACAAAGGCAAAAAATAATTTTCGGTTGCAACGGAAATCCTACGACTTCGCTAGCGTATTCCAAATATCTCGTTTAGTAATAAAACAAGGATGTTTTTAAAGAATTAAATCCTTCATAATTCCAAAGTATTTTTGCAATTTTAAGCAACGGTGTGACAGCAACCCCTCGTAAAGATTCGCGGGAAGATGCTCGCAATGTATTCGGGTCAAGTATGCGTACACTGCGTAGTCTTCGTACTTTAAGTGCGTACTGTGAGTGCGTACTGTGAGTGCGTACTGTAAGTGCGTATTGTTCGGGGTTACGCACTCGTAAAGTGCTTAGGAGCTCATAGCGGATTATCATCAGAAACGCGAATGTTATTGAAAGGGAGTCGTTAATTAAGTTCTGTTTTGTGTGACGGAATATTTGGGTCAATTTTTGTTGTCTTGTTATTTATTTTGTCTTTGATCTTTGTTACAGTACTAAATAACTAATTTGAGCTCGACTGTGGTTTACGTCTGTTGCAAGATTTTTTTATACTTGTAGCACGTCGGGGTCACCAGTTTAGAGGGGTTTTTCTTGTGGAGGCATTGATGCCGCTACATTCTTATCTGAGAAATAAAATGTCAATATTTTTAAGCAAAAAGAGATGCTAAATGAAAAAGTTAGTATAATAAATTGCTTGATAAGTTCAAGTGCTTTGTCACATTATCCAGATACTATCCCTAAATAGCACAGTTACATAAATATAATAATATATTGTAAAATCCCAATTTTCGATCTAACAACATATCTTACCTTCTATTTAAACTTGTTCTGTACTCTTAATTTAATTTTAGTATGTTAGTTTTCTAATTTTCTCATACACTATTTATAATTTGGATTTTTTTAAATCTCAATAAAATTATCCATCATTGCTATATGCAAAATATAACACTGGTATTCAGCTGAATCCGGTTTGACTGGAAGCCGACCCCAATATAGTTGGGAAAAGGCTAGGCAGATGATGCTATATGCAAAATATGCAGTGAGTGTTTTTTTTTATCAAAACCATTAATTAATATTTTGTAAGCCGTAAGCCTCCTAAAAGTCTAATCTTACTGTCTTGTTTTATGCTAATAAGTTATTTTATGCTGATAAAATAATTATTAAATTTCAAAAAGCTGACGAAAACAGTTACATTTACCTTACCTACACCGCAACTATTCGCTCTGTGGTGCATTAGTTTAGCGGTCATAACGGAGGTCGACCACAGACAAGCAACCGTGACATTGTCTCGTATGTAACGACCCTGATTTGGTCTGATACCCTCGTGAACATGAACGTGTGAGTATGACTATGACGCCAAACTGATTGTTTTGTACAGATCTAACTGGAAAACAATCGTCTAGGGATTAAGCTCAAGAACTTCGAGTGGTTTTCGTAGTTTTCCGTCTTATCTCGGTCAGTAAATTGTGAAAGAAGTTGATTATAGATTGAAAAAAAAGGTTACTAATAGCATTCTGTGTGAGACAAACACAGTAATTTTGTTTGTGAAGTTGTGTATTTTGACGATTTCGATATATGATTGGGCTACATGAAAGTTTTCCTAGGAAAGTGGAAAACAGTCGAAACGTCTTAGAATTGAACTCTACAATAATTAGTTTATCTACGTTGCTGTCGAAAGCTAAAGGTAAGAAAGACTTTTTAGTATGCGACCAGCCCGACACGTTTTTCCCTACCACTTCATTTCTTGACAGCCAGAATGAAAAGTGGCGACCACCAGAAAAACGCCAACTCAATTAAGCCCGACGCTTCTCGGAGAAACGATACAACTGATTGGATTCCGCAACGAAATTAATCAGAAAATAACACAGGAGCAGTAAGAAAGACTTGCCAAGCATGATATTGTCCCTGATGATCTGCATATCTGTCCCTATCAGGCCGGATGTGTTCGTGCCAGAAGCCCACCACGTGCCCTAGTTCGTGGACCATGATGCCGAACTTGTCACGGGTGGGAAAGACTTACCAAGCATAATATTGTCCCTGATGATTTGCACGTGGCGGTCCCTGTCGGGCCGGGTGTGTTCGTGCCAGAAGCCGACTACGTGCCCCAGTTCGTGGACCACGATCCCGAACTTGTCACGGGTGGGAAAGACTTACCAAGCATAATGTTGTCCCTGATGATCTGCACGTGGCGGTCCCTGTCGGGCCGGGTGTGTTCGTGCCAGAAGCCGACCACGTGCCCCAGTTCGTGGACCACAATGCCGAACTTGTCACAGTTCTTCCCGATGGAGATCGCTTGAGCACCACTGCCCCGCTTGCCGACGAAAGAGCAGCAACTATACAGGAGAAGAGAATGTTGTTTGAAATCTGGATGTTATATGTTGGAGAAGAACTAGGCTAAAGATGATGTAAGGTAAAATGCCCAGGAATTTAAGAAATTGTTGTTTATTTTCCTCTTGAATTTTCTTTTATTTTTTATTCAGCCTTTACTGTCCCACTGCTGGGCAAATCCTTCCAGGTATTTGTATCCCGAGAAATTTGAACCAACCCTGACAGTAGGCGTCAGTCGTCTTACTACCCCTTCCTATCCCAATTTGTGAAGACTTAAATAAAATAAGCATAATGTTTTTTAACGGATTACTGATAGTCGAAGTTATATTTATTTATTATAAAAATGTCTCAGAAAATTTATATCGGTACAGAGTTCGCATTCCTCATATTCAATTCGCTAGATCTGACATCATAGAAACTATGATGCCATGTGCCATTTATTATCTGCTTGTATCTTGATTCGTAATCCGGATAATATTACGATGTGGCATCAGGATCTTTGATCATCACCAGTCATGGCCAGAAATATAACGTTGTTCACTAAACCAAATACATATTCTGTGTTTCCATGATAACGAGAGATTCTTCTGTTTTTGGTCCCATGGCGAGCCTTTAGGTTAAAACTAAAGGATTTAAAAACTGCTAGCCTAGCATATTTCCATTTCACAAATTAGGTTAACAGACCGAAATTAACCTAAATAAAATCAGTTGAGAAATATAGTCCTTACGTGCCTTTGAAGTTTCTTTTCTACTATTCTTTTCCCGTAAAACGCGTCGTTTGTACTAAATTTACTATGGTGTGACTTTCGATTGTCGTCACACGCAATTAGTGCTGTCTTTGTTTATCACAGATTTTAAAACGCTTTCATATCCTTTATATTTTTAAACAATTGCAAATAACGTCTTGTGTTTTTTCTGGGTTTTGAAAAATAAATATCGGTAAAGTTATTCTTACCATATGATACTCAATCGCTAATGCACAAACTTACCCACAAGGCCTCTCAGTAAAAACAATATAATCTTTATGTAGATCAGCGTCCCTTTCCACGAACTTGACGCAAGTGAAGTTCTCCCAGTGCCGCATGGCTTGCTTGAACAGCGACTTGTGCGCGCCGCTGAAGTTCCCGTCGATCTCGTAGGGAATCACCCCGTTCTCCCAGATTCGTTCCTTCCTGTTTGTCGCTGCTCGAATTGATCGGTGACGCTTTTTTGCCTGTAATAGGAAGTTAGATAAGGTTGTGATATTGTACAGTTTGGCGGAAGTGTTCTGTCACACTGTAGTTTGTGGATCATAAAGATTTTTCTACGTTAATGTAGTAAGGCAGTGCAGTTTTATTTTTATTTGTATGGCCCCACTTTATTTATTTATTTATTTATTTATTTAACACTTTACGCACATAGATGTACAGAGGCGGACTTAATGCCTTAGGCATTTTCTACCAGTCAACCTTTGGGTGATGAAGAGAATAATAGTGGTAGGTGCAATGTGGATAAAAAAAAACCAGAAACGCGATTAAATGAATACAAAGATAAATATATATAAACTATACATACAATATAACATATACTCAAATTAATAAACTAATACAGAAATATACTTAAACAGTTTATGCAAACAAATAATGAGAGAAAAAAAAAATTAAAAAGAAAATTAGCGCACTTTAATCTAGACAAAACTCGAATGTGGATTGACCGATAAGAAAAGAAAAAAAAGGTTTAAAAAATAAATGCTCCTGTGCTCCAGAGCGGGCAGAGTAGAAATTCAAGCTTACAGCTGACTACAGCCAATGATTGTAAAGTTAATTACATGACATTTACAATGAAAGGAATGTTCAATTCAGATTATAAGTTTCAGTCATTGACATTTAGTCCCTCAGTTTATCATATAGTGATCGTGAATCTATTAGGAAAAGTCCGCCAAGCCCATAAAACATTTTCTCAATTCCGAATTCCAAATCACAGACGTACTCATAACTCCCCACGCTGTCACTAAGTTCCCCAATATAATTAAACTGCATGTAGATGACAAAGATATTCCGATCCTCCCTGTTACCGCGTTGTCAGTGATTAAATCAATTACAGGCCATTATGCTAATCCCGTAATTGGAGCCCTAGCTTAAAGGCATCCTCATTGAAGCCATCTGCATGAAAACGGATTATAGAATTACCTAAATGAGTGCTTTACGTAATTTTGGACGGGTTTTAGCGCTGATAATACCGTATTTGATGAAGTAGACGATAATTTAATAAAAGCAAATTATCAGGTTTACGTCTTAAATATGCTTTGAATACCGAAATACTTCAAGACCAACGAAAAAATGTAATCATCTCTGAATGTAATAATGAAGTATGAAATTCTAATAAAGTTATAATAGAGGGGAATGTCTATTAATACATTTTCAACGCGGTATTTAAACTTATGTACCAAGCAGTGTTTAGATCGTCCCACGTTGTTAGTCAAGAGGAAATACCGGCGGAGTCTTTGTATGTAAAAAGTCATGATTCGAGGTTTGGCTCTCGCCTGTTTTCTCCTCCAATGTCACTGGTCAACAAGATTTTGCCACAAGCAATGTGTTTACTAATTTTGAATAACCTACCTACCCTTATCACGAAACCATATTTATTTTGCTTTGATTAGGTCTAGTTTTTGTGTTACAACTACTATCAGGGTTATTCATTTTCCCTTTAGCTTGTAAATTAAGATGTTTTGTTTTTCGATAAAATAGCTGGTTTTTTCAGTTTACTGAGTTATTTTATTCTTTTTAAATGTGTAAGAAGTGACCAAAAGATTCTGACAAGTATCTTTACATTTATGGTGAAATTATTTTAAAACTCAAAAGAGCAATTCTGCACGATCAGTAAAAAAAAAAATCAATAAAAATGTGAGCTTTCTTTTGGGATTTTTGAATACAAAGGGATAGTTGAGTAGTCTGACGTACCATCTGCTGCACAGTCAATCCTTTAACTTGATAATGTGCCTGTACTAGAACCACCTGAAAAATTCAGTTTTCGCCTCAAAGCTCCACTTCAAAATCATATTACAGGAAAACTGTATGTGTCTCAATAATTCTGATTTCAGTTCTATGATTTTAATACATGTTCTTAACATAATTATTTAAAAACATTCTTGTTACACACAAAAAGTGTTTTTTTGTTGACCAGTGTATTGAACCGATTTAAAAGATATGTCACAAACTGGCTATGAAGGATGTATACTGTACCCCTATGTTTTTTTTTCATTTATAGTTGCCAAATTTGTAACCTAGGGCTCTGTTGACAGCGGTTTATCGGATAATTTTGAGCATTTTTGAGGGTTCTAGTGCTTATACGGTTAATATATTAACAAAAAGGAAAACATAGGGACATAGTATGTTCTTTTTTTCAGTTTATCTATACTAATAATATTATAAAGAAGAAAGATTTGTTTGTTTGAATTGAATAGGCTCCGAAACTACTGGACCGATTTGAAAAATTCTTTTAGCATTGGATAGCTACATTATCAGTAACATAGGCTATATATTATCCCCGTACTCCCACGGGAAATACGCGGGTGAAACCGCGTGACATCCACTAGTGAAATATATTTTAAATCAGTCTAATATTGGAGGAGGAAACAGCCAAGAACCAAACCTCGAATTATGACTTTTTACATACAAAGTCTTTCCGCCCGCGTTGCCTCTTAAGGTTTATTTATAGATGTTTAATTAAACTATTTGTAATCTGTTACCTCTTGATAGATATTCTAATTGACGCAGATGTTCGACAGAAACTTAATGGGGTTCATCTGTCTATTGATAGACATTAATACTTACGTTAGTACTGTAGTCGTAAGTCTGAAGTTCGGCAAAGTGTTCATACTGTGCTAGGTGGATCGTACGTGATTCACCAATGTTTCATATACCTACCAACGCTGTTTGATGACTGAACGAGCTTAGGATCTTGTTTTATAGTGCTCGAATAGGTTCCTACTAAATTTTTCTGATTAATTTCGTTGCGGAATCCAATACAGTTGAATACCAAAAACAGAACCGGTCAAATGTGAGTCGGAATGTCACTCGAAAGGTTCCGTATCATAAACCGAAATAAATACATTTCTTGTATGGGATCCTCTTTCATTTTTAATTTAATTATTTTTTATTATTTGTTATTACAGCGGCAATAATAATACACACTATATGAAAATTTCAACTGTTTACCTATTACAGTTCTTGAGATACAGCCCGCTGACAGACAGACGGACGGACGGACGGATGGACGGATAGACGGACAGACGGACGGTCAGCGGAGGCTTAGTAACGTAAGTAGGGGTTCCGATGGTAAACCTTCGGGTACGGAACCCTAAAAAGGTACCTATCAGAAACTAATGATCTTAGTTTCTGATAGGTACCTTTTTAGGGTATTCTATATTTATTCAGAGCTTGATAATTAAACATCCACTAGCTGACTCGGCAAGCGTTGTTTTGCCTTAAAACATAAAATAAAAATTTTCGTCCCAAAAAATAGCCTATGAACTTTTCACAAACCTACCTAAATATACATAAAAAAAACAAAAATCGGTCAAGCCGTTTCGGAGGAGTTCGATAACAAACACTGTAACACGATATTTTTATATATTAGACTTACCTCAGTATGATTGAAAAAAGTTGTTTCAGCAGCTTCTAAGTCTTCCATGTCGTCACGAAACGTCCAGTTGTCAAAGTTCTGTTGTTGAGTCTTATTCAAGTTTTTTGGCGGTGGTTTAGCTTCAAATCTCTCTTCGAATTCATGTACAGGTATTTCGAATTTCTTTTCTGTTCTATGTTCCCCACTGTTGTGTTTCTTGTGGTGACGAAAAAACTTCTTCCGAACGAATTGGGAGACAGTCTTGTTTTCTGCTGTGTTTAGGGTGTTCTGACTTGCTCTCTCGCCTGAGTGTATGTTTCTGAGCCTAAAAATAAAAGTCTTATTAAAAAAAGTTTACATGTAGAAGTGAAGGAGGCTTTTTTTTCAGCAGTGAGACAGCAAATACTTATTGAAAAAAAAAAACGACTTCCACACTGATTTGTTACCACCAACTGCATCAAACTGCGTGACTTAGTAGTTTTTGGCGGTCTTGTTTTTCTGACACAAATCATTCTTTTTTATTTTCTACACTTACGTGAGTTACATTTTTATAATCGTCCCCGTGAGCCCTATATTTTAACAAGCCACACGATAGGTCTTGAGGAAAACATTTTTTGAAGATGCAAAATATCGGCCATTTTTCTTCTAAATTATTCACTTAAATCAAGACAGGAAATAAACCAAACAGCTCATTATAGTTAAAAGGACAAATACCCGAGCCAAGCACTTCGAAAGTCTAGTCGAGTCTAGTTCAAATAAAGTTAATGAATGGACTCATTAAAGCTATGTAGATTGCAAATCTAAATGCACTGCCAATCTAAGTGTTCCATCTGTATTTTTCAGAGACCCTTACTACAGAAATAAGAAAGTCTTGTTAGAAATCGAGGTCTGTCCTGTCCTGTGTGATAGCTGTTTTTATTAGATACATTTTATTTGTTTATGTTATTGCTATCGCCATCTTTCAGTTCTTCATCCATGATCTATCCTATTTGCTGGCATGCTATTATTTCTTATTTTTTCTTTCGTATAATTTCTTAACACATTCACCTATGAACACTCTTTTTTATTTGAATGGCACTAACTTTTTTTTGGAATCTATGTGGTCCTTTATATGAATACATACAATTTTATTATACATACAACATAGATTCTGAAGCAAATACCTAGGCGGTTTAATCCATTGAGTTAACAAAGCTAACTCAATCCACAAACGTCCAACACAAAACTTCACAGACGCAAAGCCTCGGAAAACGCTTAAAAAGAACAATTTAAATCCCAGCATAACTCTAGATTCAAAATTCATAGTAAAGGAAAGAGTCGTAGTCGCAATTACGGTACGAGGCTTATTCACAGGATTCAATAGAGCCGATCCTTTGCCCGACGGCGGAGGAAAAAGTGCGCAGTGAACAGACACTAATGAGTCTTTATTAGAACACCAGTTTTGGTTCGAGATGAAGAAAGTTGGCTCGCAAGTTTGTGCGATTCGGATTTAATAAGGGTTTTAGTAAGGCATTTGTTTGCTTGAATGTCTGTCTGCTGCTGATGGGAATGATTGAAATCAAGAAGATTATAAGGATTTACTAGGAGATAAGCCCATCTGTGAAGCATACGGTGGTTGCAAAATGGTCCAAATGTTTGAAATTGATCAGACCGTGTCATGCATTTTGGGTCACTGGGTCTAAGTGACAGTAAACTTAGAAGAAGTATAAAGCGGTGAATAATATTATACATGTATTGATGTCATCTAAGCATTTTATTGTTAAAATAGGATAATAACTACAAATTGTTTTTGACATGAAGACCAAGGAAAATTAGAGCAAATCGAATTGTAACAAGATTTGATTAATTCAGACAGAAATATTTTTCCTTTATGGAATCTATTGTGGTTAACTGTTTCATTTAATAAATAAGGAGATGAACGTTTCTCATTAAAATAAAACGTTTTAGGAAAAATGAAATGCTCTTGTTAGGAAAACACATTATAATAAACATATTAAGAGGAAAAGACTTATTCAAATAATTTTGACATCAACTAAATGTCAAACTTATTTTACACTTTCATCTTAATTATTTCGTGTGGATTGAGTCACTACATAGTTCTAAGTCATGTTATAACTGCATAAATAAAACGTTTCTAAACATTTTATTTATACAGTTATATTGTTAAAAAAATTTCAAATCAAAAGATGGGAAGATGACTTCAAGAAAATAGCTGGTCCGGTATGGAGCCGTCTAGCAAGAGACCGAAATAAGTGGAAATCTTTAGAGGAGGCCTTTGTCGATAGACAAGCTGTTGCAAACAAACAACCAGTTGCATGATATAAATATCATCTGCGAACAATTTATTTGAAGTCCTTGCATCAGCGTAATAAAAAAAAAAAAAATTAGTGACTACAAATACCTAAGTTTAATCTTGTGTTCTAGTTTGAATACGTCACTGATCCCTAATGCAATAAAGCAGTCGACTTGAGAACTCGTTCAAAATGAATTTAATCATATCCGTTTCATAAAGTGGAATTTTATTCTTTTCTTATAATTCTTTCATCTCGCTGCACTAAATAAAAATAAACGGAACCAAGATGCTGAAGGATTCTAATTCTGGATTTTAAATTTTTAATTACTAATATCCGTGAGGATTTTAATAATTAAAGATTTAAGCGTTTATTAAAGGGAGAAGAATCTGTAGAGATGTGATTTTCCATTATCGTCCGACGCAATATATTATTCTGAATTCAATACTTTTATAGATCAAATTTCTGTTGAGAAGTAATATAAAGTAGAAGGTGAAAAAACCCTCATAGATTTAGTTATAAGAGAAGTTAGAATCAGTTTTTACAGCACAGGGAAAGAAGATAGGAAAGTCAAAGCCATACCGTCTTCCATTACCGTGTCTCCGTCTTCTTCGTCTGTTTCTCCTTCCACCAGTCTCATCCATCAGGTTCTGAAGACTCTCCGTTGGCCGCAGCAGGTTAGGTTCAGATAACTTTTCATCTAAATCCATGTCTGTTTTGTTGATTATCTTTTCTTCCTCTTGCTCGTTCGAAGGCAAAACTCCATTAGTAGGAGCAGGAGCTACAGTTATATTATCAGGTATACCCTTAAACTTTAGGTTATTTTTAGAATCTCCTGTTATCTCTCTACTATTACTCTGTATCTTGTTAGTGATCTCATCCATTTTATTAGATACATTCGTGATTTGTATATGAGGGTAAAACTCCTCTAAATTGAGAATGTGGTTCGTTGATACATTTACTACTAGGACTCCATCTTGTTCTAAACTCTCTGATTCGGTCAGGTTATCCTGTGCTGTAGTCTGGTTCAAGTGGTCTGTTTTAGTTTGATTGGCTGTATTAGTGTAATTGTCTAATGTTTCTTCCGGAGGCAATTTGCCGTTTTTTAATAGCAGCGATTTGTCTAATCCTGAAGGTAGAATCTGGAATGGAAAATATCTTGTTAAGTTAAGTGGTTAAGTACCTAAAACTTCGTTTACGATGTTAAATAAATTCTTGTTTTTCTTGATTCATCCTTCTTAATAAATTATACTTGAAAATAAAACATCTAAAAACATATTACGGCCTAACAAGCAGACTACTTTAAAAGCAGTAAACTAATTTATCGATATGACAAAAATTGACGTGTTTTTGGCATACCCATATTTTTCGACATTTGGAATATTAGAATTTCTTATCAATTTCATTCGCAACAGGTGGTAATTGAAGTTTGTGGCTGTGAAAGACAGGCGATTGCTTTCTTAATGTTTTTCGTCGGCATAAACTTCAGAGGATCTATCAAAAATGTTTGATGACGTGCAGAAGTTTTGTGCGTTGGTAATTTAAGTCCTTTAAAACTTTGTATGCCGCTTATGTAACACATGTTATTTTAATTATGTTCTTTAAAGACTTTAACATAGAAAATATTCATTTCACCATCATTCTCTTGTCCAATGTATTAAGGTTAGGCTCAACAAGACTTTTTCTTTCATAGAAAACACTGGTTTTGTTTACCACTACATGCTATATCATCATCATCAAATTATATAGCTAGTTGCTTACCTTCGTCATCAGCACAGCATCGTTGTACTTCTTGGGTTTCTCTTGCGACAATGGCAGTGGTTGCTTAGTCCTCTTTCTCAGTATATCCGGCAGTCCCTCCTCTTCTACCTGCAGTCCCTCTAATAGCACCTCTTTCTTCAGCCTCTCGACCTCCTCCTGGAGGGATTTGTTTATTTTGTTGACTGGCGCACTCGCCGGTGGCTTGAAGTAGTCCACATTTGGTATCGCGATGTCGCCTTGGAAGTTATCTGTAATAAAACTTTATTTTAATTTGTATTCCATGTACAGAGCAATTACAATTAGTACTAATCTAAGAACCAGGGTGTAAATTATTCACGTGCAATGATCGATTAAGGTGATACGCCAGTATCAAATCTATGTTCAGGAATTTCTAGCGTTTACTAAGTTGATAAAGTAAGTATTTAATTAATCGTATAAGGTGATTTAATTTGAATAATGTATTAAGTGCTTGTCATACTTAATAAGGATAATATCTTTTTTTCCATAAAGGATAAACAAGTGACATGACTCATTACTACGTTTAATGAAAACAAGTAATAAGTCCAAGGTTATAAAAATATCTTATTGTGAGTGATAAATATTACATTTCGTAGAAATAATAAACTTTGATCAACACACACGTCATAATTATAATCTTAGAAGTAATTGTGGAAACTTCTTTTACCTAACAAATAGATGGAGTTGTGAATCACTGCTCTAGACAGTGATTTGTCTGGGTCTCAAAATATTATAGACTAGCACTTCGGCCGCGCCTTCGTCCGCGTGAATTTAGTTGGTACTCTACGAACTTCATCTCCCTTACTTATTTATAGACTAAACGTAGGGCAGTTGGCTCAAACCGCTATATTTTTCTTATTTAGAGTATTTTTATACCCGTCGTAACTTTTAAACAAAAGGTCCGATTTGAATAATTTAAAGTGTAATTTACAGGTACATAAACAACCTTCATTATTAAATAATTTAAATAGATTAGGATTAGGATGTCATGATACTAAAATCACCACTATTCCATTTTACCCTTGTTTTGATTAAATAATTTGAACAAAAAGCGGTCATTGTGACTTTACCATAATAGGTAGATATATACCCTTGCGGACTTTTATGTAGATATTGATATGTTCCATAAAACTGTAGTACATCATTTTCCTCTATTGTCAATAGTTTCCGCAGCGTACGCGATATAAGGATCTTTTTTGGAATTTTTTCACATCTTGGGTTACATTATAGAAGTTTTCATACGGATCCTTAACTTTTTAGAAAAAATTCTATAGCTTATGTTACTTAGTGATAATTTAACTTTCTAACGACAAAATAATTTTTGAAATCGGTCCAGTAGTTTTTATGTTTATTCGTTACATACAAACATACAAATGTTTCCTCTTTATAGATAGTGTAGATAGGGCCATAGAATCGACCTTTTAAAAACAAATAAATTGTAGAGACAAATAATATTTGTCCAATAAACTATACATCTAGCAGACACACAACTAAGTTGCTAAGAAAACAGCTAAGTCTAATCTAGACTCGTGTGTCTGGGTTTTACCAAATTCATCATTATCTTGTCTGTAATCCAATTTGTTTGCGATCGGCTCTTCATGTTTTCTTTTTCCATACTTCTTACTTACGGCTGATCTACACATATCCAGGCCATGCCCTTCAAAAGAACAGACCGTGGTATGTCTCAACGATGTCGGACACGTCATCGTCGAGTTCACATAAAATTAACCCCCCGATTCTTTGTGAGCTCCTAATGGACCACGAAACGTGGACACTCACTATACACCTGGTCCACAAATTCAAGGTTGCTCAGCGTGCAATGGAGAGAGCAATGCTCGGGGTTTCTCGGGTGGATAGAATTCGCAACGAAGTTATTCGCTAGAAAACTAAAGTCACCGACATTGCGCGTAGAATCAGCATGCTGAAGTGGAAGTGGGCCGGCCATGTCTGCCGACGGACAGACGGTCGACGGAGTAGACATGTGTTAGAGTGGAGACCGCGTATGGGCAAACATAGTGTGGGATGCCCTGCGGCACGATGGATCGATGATTTAAAGAAGGTGACTGGCAGCGAATGGATGCGGACTGCTCAAGACTGGGATGGTTGGCGCTCTTTGGGGGAGGCTTACGTTCAGCAGTGGACGGCGATTGGCTGAAATGATGATTATGGACCACGGTCCGTCCAGGTCCCGGGCACAGCCCGAATATGTGTGGATTAACCTGTTGTCGTCTCTGTAATCATCCCCGGTCATGTCTATTTGATTTGCTTATTTGTAACATATTTTGTTTTGCTCTGTGTCATATCAAACAATAATTATTTACCTTGAACTACCGAATCTCCCAGTAGGTACATCTCCTTAACACCTAATAAGCCCAAGATAGCGTTATCGTCAATAACTATCAATATATTCTATCCGGCATGTGACAGCTATTAAGTTAGGCCATTAGTTGCACCGCACTGCGCCTCCGCTGTCGTCCAATTACTGAGGACTACCGGCCCAATTGTGAATAATCTACATAGATTTATTAGTAAGGGCTTTTTGTATGGGTTTGATGAAAGATTGAACTTTAAAAGTTAGTTCAATAAAGGAATAGTAAATTTTTTATTATGGTCATTTTTATTTTAACGCAGATACATTTAAAACCACGCGGGAAATTGTGAAAACTGTAACAACAATACCGCATAGCTTTCGTTACTATAATTAACTTACATGCATCAATGTAAGCTATTGTATGTTTATCTCATTGAATAGGTTAATTATTTAAACTTTAATAAATAATTTAAAATATTATATCTACCAGTTCAACACCACAAAAACATTATTTTTAATGACACAATGTTATGCACGAAGTGAGCTTTTGCAGTTCCCACCAAAAACGCAAACTATTGACATATCAATATCGACACCACAGATAAATAATTATAAGACATTAAATAAATAAAAAAAAACTGCATCAAAACTCCTTAGTGAACGCATTTAAACCTTCCTTCAAATATCAGCACACAAAACCACGCTGCATCCAAATTCCGTTCCAAATTCGAAATTTACCGAAACGCGTCACCGATTGCAGGCGGCCATTAACAACACCGTACATCTGCTGCGATCATAAAATTTAATCGCCGACCCGTGTCTATGTCGCAGATGCTGCCTAACGCTGGCTGGCAACTAATTAATTGCGTATATATGCTTACACGGCGCGTATTGGACATGACGGTTTACGATAGTACGGCCGCATGAATATTCATTTGCGGTCCTGTTTGAGGATTGAATTTGATTATGGTAGGAGGCTCGCGTAGGTTGTTCAAATCAGCTGTTAATTTAATTAATGTTTGCCATGGATTTAATGTTGTTTTAATTGTGGTTATTGAGTTTGAGGGTTCTTTGATTCAGTAGTGTTGTTGGTTAGTTTTAGTGAATGTAGTTAACAAATTGTAAGTCAATTTTATTCTGACAGGTAAAAATAATATATATAACTTACGTGAGCAATAATGAACGACAAAATGCTACTTAGAAATGGTGAAAAATATCTATAAAAAAAGCAGTGTCTGAAATAATAAGGCTCTTAAAAAAGAAATAAATAAACAGATTCCTATTAAAGTTACTTAACAAATATTCAGTCCAGCATGAAAACATTGGCTTCACATGAAACGAACCTCAACCAACCGACATTTCGCGCTCCACCATAAAATCATGCTACAGTAACTCTCTACGAAACCGCTACGCAAACATTTCGTAGCACGTGTTAGTGCTACGAGGGCTACGAGTCTACGATGTAATGCTACGCGCGTAGCCCGCACGTTATTCCAAATATTATTATGCAAAATTTTGTCAGTGGCTTCGCTCGCGAGTATATCGGAAATAATTTCAAAGGTATGTTTTACCTGGATACAATTTTACCTATGTCCTTCTTCAAGGTCCACCCTATTTCTAATACCTATATTATCATTCTGTGGGTTAGGTAACAAACAGACAGAGTTACTTTCTTATTTATTATATCATTATGAATTTAAACATAGCAGACAAACACTGAAGTTGTGTGTTAGGTATAGAAATTGAAAACATGATATCCTGTCTAACTATGGGATTACATTCAAGGGTTCAAATCAAATCTGAATCAATTAATCGTAATCGGGGCGGATTTAGACAAAGGAATCTTATTGATTACGCTGTAAACTAGCACAATTTCTAAATGGATATGAAAACGTATCATAAAATTAAAAGTAAGGGAGTGTAACATGAACTTCAGAAAGGATTTAACTCACAATTTAAATAAAAAATAATCATAAAAAGTTATTGATAATGGTAATATTGTAGTTAGTAAATTCAGAGTTGAAAAAACTGGCCAAGTGCGAGTCAAGGCTCAAAGGAAAGGGTTTAAAAAAACTGTTTAACATGTTATTTTACAAAAATAGACTTTTAATAAAAAATCCGTTTTTTACTCGGTCGCACGACACCCTAAAACTGTGTGAATACGTAATACACTCACCAAATCACTCACCAAATAAATCCAAATGTACACACAAAAGCTTGTACATAAGTGTCGGACATTAGCCTCGCAACTTGTATCGTAGTATAAAGTGTCACAGTTAAAAGCCATTTCATTGTATTATGCATTTTCCGCCGACTGCTCATCGGTGCTGTAAATGCCCGTTTACACTAACCGAGTTATCGGCACGCGAGTTTCCTCTGGTTTGTGAACAAGTTGACAGCAGGGGCTCTAATTGTTGTCAGGTGTTGCTCGTTATCAACTATTTTACGTACAGTTAGATGGATTGCGTACGAGCACTATTAACGCTGATTACAATGCATTGTTTGACAAGCTAAGTTGTTCTTTTTAGGTTTTTAAATCACTATAGTTACTTATCATATAACCTGTGTATTAGGTAGAGAGTTGCCTATAATACACCCACATTTTGATAGATTTTAGCAAAGGTTGAAAAAAAAAGCCTCCTTATTTATGTACAAACAATACACTTAAAAGAGAAAAGAGCTCAAAGGTACTGCTTAGTTCAAAAGTAACTAATAGGTTTAATTGTCAACCTTTAAAACTGATCTTAAGAGTATATATATTGGTATCTGTTTAGATAGTAATGACTTCGTTCTACTAACAATTATTGAATAGACTCGGTTGAGATCCATAAAGTGCGTATACAAATTAATTACCATGTTAATGTGCTAAAATAGACCGTATTACAATATATGCTGTATTTACGACAAAGCCGCACCAACGCATCCCACACGCAGTGGTATCGCAGCCTGATGTAAAGACACCGTAATGCGTTGTATAATTTAATCGGGACGCCGCATTGCATGCAATCTGAATGCAATCGATTGCGTTCGCTACATGTTGCTGTGTTGTTCCGTTTAAGGGAAATTGTGTGTGATTGATATGGCTTTACAATAAAGCGTTGGAGAAGCAAAGCTGTTGATCAAGTTTGTTTTAAATGTTATTTTTTTATCTTTTTGACACACAGATTCTAATGTGCCTTATGGTAAGTCTTGGAGAAGACCTGTGTCCAAACGAGGACGTATTTACTCTGAAATGACGGTGAAGATGACGAACTCTCACTATTCGACACAAAAGAGTTGCACAACAGAATTTATTACTAAACTAACCAAAAAAGATGGACGTCTACAAGTGTTATGTTTGACTTACATATTTACAAAATATATATTACTAGCTGTCCTGTGCCCACTTCGTTAGGCGGTATATAGCCTATGATACTCACAAATAACGTGGCTTTCTATTGGTGAAAGTTAAAATTTTCATAATCGGTTCAGTAGATCCAGAGATTACCCCCTACAAACTCACAAAACCTCTTTATAATATGTATTTAGTATAGATTTATCATTGACATAAACGAGATGATTTAAGTAAAATACACATTCAAACTCATAGGTTATCTTGAAAACTTTGCCAGGAAATATTTCACACAAAAAAAAAACAGTTCACACAACCCAATAAAACCTGATACTTGAACGTTCTCTTTTCCGTATTTCCCAGGTGATACACCCTGGGTAACATACAGGAGGCGGCAATATAAGCCGCCACTATATTTTCCTTATTTCCAT
This sequence comes from Lacanobia wlatinum, assembly GCA_947578705.1. Lineage (NCBI taxonomy): Eukaryota > Metazoa > Arthropoda > Insecta > Lepidoptera > Noctuidae > Lacanobia > Lacanobia wlatinum. The sequence goes on along the minus strand of OX388025.1, from coordinate 25,774,151 downwards.
TTTAAAATATTTCAATATGACGGATATTTATTCCGAATAGCCCGGGATCGGTGCGCGATCCTTGGTGGTTATAGGGCTGTCACGAATTGAAAACACGATTTTGTGGTATTTTTTTTTTTCATAGCGAATCTGCCTAGTATTTTTCCAACTATAATGGGTTCAGATTTCAGTCAAACTGGATTCAGCTGAATACCAGTATTTTACGTAAAGCGACTGCCTAGCTGACCTCCACGACTCTGTAACTGGGTAAAATGAGATTTCTTCGCAAGACTGGTGTCAGATTTTCTGACAATCCGTAATGACTGCCAAAGATTTACAAATAACAGCCGAGACCAACGGCTTAGCATGCTTTCCGAGACACGAAGGCAAGGTGTGCTTGTTATTACCTATTTAGTTACGCTCCTCCTTCTTCTCAGAGAATGGTAGACGAATATACTCATTCCTGTTAAAGTTACAGTGTTTGTTGTTCCCAATACTTAGCTACAGTAACACTGTTTGCTGACGCATTGTTTAGGTCCGCTCGTGTGCTGGTGACTGGGGTGTATGAGAGGAGCATCCCCGAGTTGTTGCTACCATCCGATATCCTGTTACGTCCAGCGCACTCTAGGCAATTGACTTTAGCAGTCGATTGGCAATTGACACGATGGCAAATATAATATGACGACACGGTTGGCGCAGTGGTTGAGCGATCGGCTGCTGCGCTGCGTGTCGCGGGTTCGATTCCCGCACGGAACAAATATTTGTCTGGCCTACAGATAGTTGTTCCGAGTTTGGCTGTTTGTGTATATGAGTTTGTATGTTTGAGAACGCACCCACGATACAGGAGAAATCCTAATTTGGGGCAACGTTTTTTTTTTAAATAAAAAATAAAAATATATATAAATAAAATATATACCAGCCCGCGATTTCATACGCGCAAACGCACATATCCCGTTTTTTTCCGTTCCCGTAGAAACGGGAAATCCTCTTTTAGTGCTCCCTACACTCCCCAAGGAACTTACGTACCAAATTTCAGTTTTCTACAACCAGAAGTTTTGGCTGTACTTTGTCTATCAGTCACTCAGTAAAGGAAGATTTCGCGGCAAAACAGTATTTGTTATATGGATTTATAAAGTGAGAAAGTTTGTGTAATATGGTTCTTGTTAAACAAGGATAAAATATGAGCAGATTCGAATCAAAACATTAGTTTCATCGTTGGTTTGATGGTTTACATTAGTTTTAATTGAATACTTAAAACAAAAATCTGTTCTCTTCTTAATTATAAAACAAAGTAAAATTGTAATGATTGAAACCAATTGCGATATCTTGAAACATTTTTAGGATAAAGTGCTCTTCGTGATAATAGTAGGTACTTGACACAATTTACCATTACTCACCAAGGAAAACTTTTTACTAGTCGTTTCTTTTTATTTTTGACCAAATGAAAAGAACACCTACAAAAAAAAAAATCAAGTTGCTGTTACCATTATGGCAGCCCTAATCACATTTCACCATTCATGGAGGTGGCAAGCCAGCCGATCCCCGTCGCGGCACCGTCGGGTCGCAGGTGATATATCGTATATCGAAGAAATGATGCCAATTTTTAAACGTATACACCGCAAAATATATTTTATTCGATCTTCTGAATAAGGTACAATTTTGATGTGAAAATATAAATTTAAAGATGGTAATTGATGGATGAGATGTTGCTTTCTTTTAAATCTCTAAGTAGCTTCCTTTATTTCTTCTCTAGGCACCAATGAGGTACTCCTGCTTCGTTCCTTTTATGATTCTATTTAACAGATCCGTAAAAACAATACGAATATTAGGTACTTATATAACCCAACTACATTTATGTAGGTAGGTACCTACATAGTAAGTACTTACTGAGACGAAGCCTAACTTAAACTTAGATAACAATGGTCTTAACACAGAATAGAAGAGGGACATTGGGACACAACGGACGTCTTTAAGACAAACAAAAGTTAATTGAAAACTAAAACTAGTTTTGCATCAAAGGTTCAAAATGAAGGGAAGACTGAAAAATGTAGGTGAAACTAAAATCGGGCTCTTCCATAAGTAGACAAGTCTCACATTATTCAAATCTCGTTAACTACGAACTGCCTGCACTAGCTTGAGCCGGTTTAATCCGGTATTATCAGCTATAACCGGTAATGTGCATTTAAGTGGCGACCGTATTTTGTGTAAGGTTTCCTTGGCGATGCGATTTCGGGGCTTTTCTCAAAGGATTCTCAAACTTAAAATAATCGGATTTGTTCGTTAAATGCACTGGTACAAGGTACTGCAATTTTAGCGTAATGGAGCTTTAGGCTGCCTGTCCATTGCTGCGGAGCGAGGCAGCGGAGCGGAGAAACAATAGGGAATATGCATGCGATTTTTTTATATGCAAAATGAATTACTTATTAACTCTAATAAACAATTATGAAATTATTTTTTAAATACCTTCATCAGCGATGAAGTTATAAAGCTTCAAAGTTTACAATTAGAAAGAGAAGTCCGATATGAATTGTGACGTCAAAGTTCTTGGCGCCTATACAACTGCCATAGAAAACAGCGTTTTCGCGAGAGGGACAGATACATTTGTTTAAAATAATTATATCTCGTTTGTTTTTCGAGCAATTTTGATTCTATCTTCACTGTCAGTATTATATTAGCTCTATTAAACAATCATGTAATTATTTTTTAAATACCTTCATCAGCGATGAAGTTATAAAGCTTCAAAAATTACAATTAGAAAGGGAAGTTCGATATGAACTTTGACGTCAAAGTCCATGACGCCTATACAGCTGCCATACAAAACAGCATTTTTGCGAGAGGGACATATTTGTTTAAAATAATTATATCTCGTTTGGGTTTCGAGTAATTTTGATTCTATTTTCTCTGTTAGTATTATATTTTTAGATAAACTGTATGGATATTTTTTTTTTCATGCATATTTCCTTTTGTATATAACCTCAGTGACTCGCGTGGTGCGGAGTTTTTATGCAATTCCATTGGCTAAAATTTCTCCGCTCTGATACTTCGCTCCGCGCCAATGGACAGCCAGCCTTAAGGAGAGGAATTTTGGTGAAAGTATGTAGTTCGGAAGAATCGGAAAGCTTGCCTCATTAGGGCACCTACTCGTACTTACAGTAGTACCTAACTGATATGGCTTACCGATGTACCTGCGCAGAAGAAGAATTTTCAAAGCGCGGGAAATGTTATTGACCAATCGGCACGCTCCACGCAACGCGCTTCTTTATCATGTACTGCTATTGGTCGGCAGCTGCCGCCATGTAAGGGCGCGCCGCGTGGCATGCACGTGACTTGCGAGTGAGACGGAACTAACATCTGCAGTGTATTATGAACATTACAGTAGTGATCTAAGGTTGATTGAAAGTTTGCTTTCTTTCGTTAATCTTCGGGGCCATACTTTCTTTTCTGTGCGAACGAAGATTCACGACGCGCCATATCAGTTGGGTACTACTGTATATGTAGAATGCAATGAAATTTTTTTACAATTCATAAAAGTTCAAAACTATTTATTTAGAAAGCACCAAATCTATTTCAATTTCAGTTTTGTATCTACTACAACCACTCCATTTACTTAAAAAAATAGTTCGTAAATACCGCATTTGCATCTGTAGATCTCCTTCCTTTAAACTAACCTCCCAACCACATATCTACATACAAACGCCGGTAGAAACTGCAAAGCTAACTGTGAGGTATCCCGGCATTCATCAGGCAGTATGTAATAGCTTTGTTTCAACGGAACTCAGCGCACAAAGCGTAGGAACACGTCTTTTCAACGCAGAGATGCGCCTGAAAATGAGTACTGCTTTGCGTGGATGAGAATTGAGGTTGCCTCGAGGTTTTAGTCTTGGGTTTAGATTGTGTGAAATAGGATAAAATGTGGATTTTGAAGTCTGATTATGTACTTATGTAACTTGTTTTGTTGAGTACTTGCCCAAGTAGTGCAAGTTTTTGATTTCACGACTAATTTTTTCTCGCAGCTACGCCCTACTGAGAATTCGGTAAATTGAGTCCATGTGAAACTATCTATTAATTAACGAGATTTTATTAACAAATTCAAATAACGGTATAAAATAAAACCTGTCTCTCTTTTGGTAGGTACTTTTGAAGATTTAGTGCTGATTTCTAATTCGAGCATTTGGATCTAAGAACATGTCAGACCCTATTACTTAAATGCCAAAATTTGACAGCTCTTGAGGCTTAAATAGAGTTTTTTGAAAGAAAGTAGAGTTTATTTGCGTTTAATTTTATCAAAATTGAATTGGATTGTATTTTTTTACTCAACTTCAAATTCCGAATTCAGAAATTGGGGGATAGTATTCATAATTATCATGATTTTTTGTCATTTTATTCGTTAATTTTAAAATCCGTAAGTAGTTCCATGCAATACTTACTTCATATGAACACCAATGTGGGACCTGAACAAAGCTTTAAGCTCAGAACGTAAGTTCTTGAAAGTTGGCCAGCCTGCCGGCGTCCCTACAGGCTGGCCAACTTTAAGACTGTTGTACTGTAGTTGACGCTTTGTTTCACGACAGACATAACATAATGTCACGCTGGTATTCCCCAAAGAGATAAGCAGACCTGGTGTTAAGGAGCCTCATTTAGATAGCGGCATGTAATCGGGTACACTACCACTAAAAATTATTTGGTATGTAAGTTTTGTATGTGCAAGAGGTAAGCTTTGTAAGAGTGTCATAAAAAAAGGTGGATTTAAGGAATTGCTACTAAAAACTAAAATCACGAGAAGTCGTTGCATTTATTAAACTTTTACTAAATAGCTTTTTCTGGGTGGGTAGTGCCCCTATATTTCCATTAGCCAACTCTGCAAAATTAAGGGTCAAATTCAGGTTGCAACTGAACAATTCCTGATCCTGATGAAAAACCCTATAAAATTACAAGCCATATGTAACTGGCAGTACATACACTCACACAAAATAAAGTTCTGAATCAACAAGAGAATAAAGAAACAAATTGTCAACCAAAACTAGTTCCCAGCATGTTCTCGCATGTAAAACTTGGACTATAACTAGTTCTGGAGTACATTACTCACGGTGCTATGGTACTTGGCAGCTCAATGAATTTCTTGTTCAGTTTCTGACTACTTCAAGCGCTTTTGTTGAGTCGGATAATGCTTCTTTTGCGTGTATTTTTATATCGTAGTGCTGCATATTTAAATCTGTTTTATGTGTGAGATCAATCATCTGCCTAGCTTTTTTTCCAAAATGTGAGAATTACACTTCAGTTTTTTTTCTGTCTCCTGCTAGGTACGGAGGGAAGATTCTAGAGAGGAGATCAAAATTGTGATTTTTCTAGCTCCTCCGCTGTTCTTTTAAGATCAATTCTGCTAAAGTATCCACGACAATTATGGTCTTGGTTGACCAAATTATTTAATCTTTTCTTCGGGACTTATCATATTACTCCAAGTCCTGTACATTTTGGCTTTCACTAGTTACAATGCTTAGAGTTAAGCGTGGCGGGCATGCCCCAAAAAACCAGGTGTTAGGCTATAGCATAAAGGTGTGTCCATTTTATTCTTTTTCAAAGCACGGTACACTGTTTAAGTGTCAGAAACGCGCGCCAAAACGGTTACGTCCATGTTGACAGGATAAAGCATGTTGCACACAAAAGCGACGGGACACAAACCATGGACATGGACGTGGCAAACGCTTGTCCGTTCCACGGTTATAAATTGCGCTGGTCACACAAAAGCCATGGGACCTGAATCGACGCAACGTCCATATTTCTAGGTAGGTGTTTGGAAAGCAGACAAAGCGTTTATAGTATGTACTTGTACATGGCTTAGTTATTTCATAAAGTAAACGGGTGAGGACTGTGGTCTGAGTTGGTAATTATGTTTGCAAAAGGTAATGTCTGGGAGTATTGACCCAATTACGAAGATATTTTTCTACTAAGAGAAAACTACATTTTAAGGGAGTGTCATAGGCCATGAAATGCATGGTTTCTACCAGGGCAAAGCCGCTTGAAAAAATTAGTAAATATGTATCAGTCGTCAAAATTTATAGTTACACGCAATGGAATACCAACGAACTTATCCTCACAAGATCAAAATGAAAATTCTATCAGACGTTTGTTTTCCGACTTTACGCGGTTAAACCTTTTTGTGACATGTTTCGTACACCTTTTGCTATTTTCTTAACAAATATTTAGAGAGTACTTTCGTATAGAAAATATCTGTCGCGAAATAAACGGCGCCAATATAAGATGAGCCGCCTGTCTCCCCATTTTCATTTAGGTAGCGAATAAAGGGGAGGAATGTTGTTTTGTGGTAGAGGTCTTAGTAAAATGGACGTTATTTTCGTCACAAAGATGCCTATGATTGGAGATTCTTTTGTGACTTACGCGTATTTGTATTGACACAGAATATCGTAGACGGTATACAAAATAAATGTGGTGCTATTCACTTGTGTGTCGTGTATCAAACGTAAGTGGTTCGGGGACGACAATAAAGTACTTTAGGTAGAGTACCTAAGTTTGTAGGATCGCTTAAACTTTAAATGATAGCTACGTTATCATAATGTTATCATTGGACATAGTTCAATGAGTTAATAAGTTTATTTCAAGTACTCAAGTGGTCTAAAGGTGAATCCAGACTATATAATAAAATATGTTATAAAACAATATTTATTTATGAGATTAGTGTGGTAAGTTGGATTTTACAAACGAGTAGATGAATGTTACTTATCTTAGTCACGAGTTTGAAAATACCAATATCCGCACGTATATCATACAACATTTTTCGAAACATTTGCGAGAAAAACTGTGAGACTAACTTTTTGTTTTTAGATATCAGTCGGAAAGTTGCAACCATCTTTGCAATATAAAAATGGCTCGACTTTGCATATTTAAAATTAGAACTACAGCTTTCGTCTCGACTCACAAAAGCATAATAAGAGCGCTTCCAAGGAGGTTCGATCATTCAGCTTGATCATTCAGCTGTTATCTTTTATTATTTCCTGATATACTATTTTTAAAACTGAACTTCAAAATACTTAAAATGACTAAGCATAAGTAATTTCGGATATTCCATTTTTAATTTAGTTGAGTTTAAAGTACTTACCTACTCAAATGAATGAGCTTTGGTTTTATGTGGCGGTCATTTTTATAATATGTGGTATTTGTGATATTCCCGCCATGGAAAGATGAATATTATTTTGTTAATAATTAATTGAGTATTATTAAAAAATATAAGGAAGCATTGGATAGTATGCTGCGATTTATTTCACCTCCTACCTTATTCTCTTATTGTGAAACTCGCGCAGACGCAGACGCAGACGGATGCGTTTTTACTCAGTGCTGGCTAACTAAACTGGCTATCGTCTCATTTATTCTGTAGTTCGTTTTTATCGAGTATATATCTTTAGCACGCTCTGTAGCCTAAATAACACGAATTTAGCGACATCTCTCAAGCTAAAATCCATCAAGTCTAAACGGCGGCTACAGAGCGTTCCAAAGAAATATACATACATACATACAATCGACACATAACCACAACATAAAATAACCCTCCTCCTAGCGCAGTCGCGTAATTGGAACTACATCTATAGTCTCATTTTTTCTTTCACGCAGACGCATACGGAAGTAGCAGACTCCTTAGTGGAATTCTTATTATATTGTTTATGGAAATTAAAAAAAAACCGTTACGCACGGCGCTTTGTATTGGAGCGTGTGGTAAAGTAGGTACTTAGGTGAGAGTACCTATTTTACCGCACGCTCCATTGTATGGTGCGTAATTTTTAACTTTCGAACAATGTGTACAGGCTTCGTAAATGCATTTTTTGATCAAATGTGTCGAAAATATATTTAACGTGTATTATGGAGTCGACGATATACACTGCACATACTTGTTTTATGTTGCAATGGTAAAAAGCAATGTTAATTAACATGTTACTTAATCTGGACTCACCTTTATACTTACATCACATTTCGTATTTCTATACAAAGTGATTTTTAATTGATGGTAGTATATCAGGGTGTAAAGGTACTCATGAATATGAACAACTTTTAATAAGGAACCAATACTGAAATATCGTTCAAAAGTGAAAAGGTTTGAAACAAAATACTTTGTCAAAGTCAACCTGCACAAACAAATGATGGGAACTCAGATCAAAATTCATAAAGGCTTCTTTTAACACAGTTCCATCATCACGCTAATTAACTTTAATATTTAATTGTGTTGACATTATGAAGCCGTTACTGCGTTCCGGAGATCTCAGTAAATAATGAAATACAGTCGAATTTAACTTTTTCTGTTTATTTGGACATCCTTTGTCCGGCACAATAATATTTTCCTTTGATAACGAAATAACTGTATTAACTGAGGTAAATAAATATTTCATTCATATTTTCGACATTAATAATGCTGTTATTTAAAATGGAGAGGTCATTGACTCGGTTTATTATTATTATTTGATTACTTCTTTTCATCTCGATAAGTTCATAAGGATAATTGTAATTGATGATCGTTCAACAATAATTGCACACATATCTACATAGGTAACATTGTGTCTCTACTCTTCAATGGATACGGTAGAGGCGATTAGTAAAGCAAAATTTCGCTTTTCATGGGTTTTAAAAAATAAAAGAATTGTAATAAAAATCCGTTTATTAAAAAAAAAATCGGCCAAGTGCAAGTCGGACTTGCACGCGAAGGGTTCCCCCCCACGGGGGGCCCCTTTTATTTTTTATTATATTTCATTTTTAGGGTTCCGAACAAAAAACGGAACCCTTATAGGATCACTCGGGTGTCTGTCTGTTTGTCTGTCCGTCTGTCACAGCCAGTTTTCTCCGGATAAACTGAACCGATTCTGTTGAAATTTGATACACATATGGAATTCTGTGACCCAAACACGGACACGTTACGTAAATTATTAAATTTTTAGTATAGGGGTCACTTTTGGGGTCAAACTAGAAAATTTAAACAAAAGTTTTTGAACAATATCTTGTGACATACCAAATGAAAGGGCTTACTGTGAGGGTTTTAATTATTTTTTTTCATAATTTTAAAATAAATGGTTTTGAATTTATTAAAGAAATAAGACGAAAAATGACCATTCCCCCCCTTATCTCCGAAACTACTGAGCCTAAAATTTTGAAAAAATTGTATAAAATAGATCTTTACCTATAGATTACAAGGAAATCTATAAGAAGTCTATAGTGTTAAAAAAACATGTTAAAAAAATAAAATTCGTTCGGAACCCTTTGCACGCGAGTCCGACTCGCACTTGGCCAGTTTTTTTATTATTTGTTATTATAGCGGCAACAGACGTACACGTTCTATTCACTTCTCAATTTCATCTGCCTACCTATTACGGTTCATGAGATACAGCCCGCTGACAGACGGACGGACGGACGGATCAATGGACAGCAGAGGCGTAGTTATCGGGTTCCGTTGTTTATCTTTTGGGTACGGAACCCTAGAAACATCTACTATTTTTCGAGTTATGCAGTGACCAGAGCAGCAGTTTTTTTTTCGATTCACACAGTTAAACTCGTAGTAAAATAAGTTTATATTCATAGTAACTTTCACCCCCAGAGTTTGACAATGAATTAAAAGTCACCCTGTGCAGTCTGTACTCCTAGGCGTACGTAGGAGTAATACAAAGGCACACGGCTGGCTGCAAGACCCTTTGTTCCCGTCCCATGTTCAGCGCGACTCCAATGCTGATTATTATTCTATAGAACTCACTGCGATATGCGATGTTTGTGTGAAGCTGCCAAAATGTTTGCTGGGAGTTGAGTCTTGTGTAAATTTGGGAACACATTTATAGTGCGTACAGCTAAGGAGTGGAATTCCCTGCCGCAGTCTGTGTTTCCAGATGGGAGTTTAAGACAAGAGTGAATAGGTTGCTTCTAGGCAAGCGTGCTCCATCTTCGACCGCATCATCGCTTACCATCAGGTGAGATAGTGGTCAAACGTATGCCTATCTATAGTAAAAAAAATATATTTGGCAGGAATCTAGGTACTGTGAAGTTACCTGGTAGTTAAGATGTCTTTTTTTTATAACTGTTAGGACTTCAGTAACCTTTTTTCGTTTGACGAAAAAACGCTTAGCACCATTTCTTTAAAAAGCAGCTAGAAGAAGATTTAGTTCCACTCTGCTCTTTCTCACATTTTGTGGTCCATTTTAGGGTTCCGTAGGGAACCCTAAAACTAAGCCTCCGCTGTCCGTCTGTTCGTCCGTCCGTCCGTCTGTCAGCAGACTGTATCTCAAGAACCGTAATAGGTAGACAGATGAAATCTTTACAGATTATGTATTTCTATTGCCGCTATAACAAAAAACAATAGAAATTAAGATTTATGGTACGGAACCCTTCTAGTGCGAGCCCGACTCGCAATTGGCCAGTTTTTATTTTATTTTACTTATCTACATAACATCCGCAGTGCGATTCTGTAAACAACTCACCGTATAAACTTAGGTGATGTGAACACGAAGTGAGTTGTCAATCCATACAAACAAGATGGAATGATAGTTCAGTTTACGCTTACTGCGCCTACGTTTACATGCTGAGTCGTTGTCAGAATTGACCTGCTGTAGTGCTATCCTGTTAACGTGAAGGCCTAACACATGCCAAAGACCTTGTGCACATAAACGGAGCTAACTACTCCTCTACGCGCCACTCCGCTACCCGCATTTTTAATTTATTATAAAAAAAAAACAACACATATTTTAAAAAAGTAATGCTTACAGGATATATACAAAGTGTAACAGAATAATCGCAATACCTCTTAAACTCCAACACTGAAATCGCGAAAATAAAATCGACTGTCCCATACATTTATGTACGCATCACTCGACAAAACTTCAGTACGTTTTGTCAGCTGATCTTCTTTTCGTGGTTTCTGGATTGGTCTGAATAATGATGAGATCAATGACCCTTTGAGAGCTATTGCGTTTGTAATGTTACTAGTTGTATTTTATATATAAATTTATCATATTTGTTTTCTTATTACCCGAAGCATTTTGGAACGACACGTAAGCAAATGGCACGGCTCACGCGATAGTTCTCCAAGCTCTAAAATATGGATTTATGCTAAACTCCCCCACACATAATCAACAAATCTGAGCTTACAGCTACCACAGATAGCTGAATTTTAATGAAGATCATTACGTGATAAGATTTAATTTTGGTTTCATAAGTTAGTATGAAGCTTAAGATATGGGGGGTGCTAATATTTTGTTAACCGACTCCAAAAAAAGGAGGAGGTTTTCAATCGGTTATTTTTTTTTAAATGTTTGTTACCTCATTACTACGACATTTATGAACCGATTTGAAAAATTATTTTTACAGTTTTATCAGTTTTATGTGAAAGGAAATACTTTCCGATTGATCCCATAGAAATTTTATCAAAATCGGTTTAGCAGTTTGGCTTTTAAATCAAAATAACTGGAATTCGTTTACTTGGACGACGTATTTTGTTTGTCATCTAAGTAAACGAAATTGCGTATTTTGCTTTCATGCGACTTTTCTTTGGTGTTGTTAGGTGCGGGATAACACAAAAAAAAATTGGAAGTCAGTTGATTTTTTTGTGTAAAAAGTTTTTTGCCGATAATTTTAATAATTCTCCGCTCTCCTTGGCAAATGAGAACTGGCGCAAACCTGCGGTGCTTGACACTAACGATCGCAGGGCGGTATGGCAGAGTAAGGAGCTTCACGGACGCTTTTTCCGGGCCCTACATGGGTCGGACGTAGACCAACTAGCGTCCGTAGCCTGGCTGCGTTTTGGTGATCTGTTTGGAGAAACCGAAGGTTTTGTCTGTGCAATTATGGACGAAGTTATCATGACAAAGAACTACCGGAGATTTATTGTGAAGGACGGCACGGTCGACATATGTCGGGCATGTCACCGTCCTGGAGAATCAATTCGCCACATTATCTCTGGTTGTTCTCGTCTAGCTAACGGAGAATACTTGCATAGGCACAACTTTGTAGCCAGGATTATCCATCAGCAACTTGCTCTGAAATACTCTCTTGTGGAGTCGGAGGTGCCGTACTACAGGTATGCGCACGACCCAGTTCTCGATAATGGCAATATCACATTGTATTGGGATCGGTCCATCATCACTGACAGGACTATTGTTGCCAATAAGCCTGATATAGTGGTAGTGGACCGAATAGTGAGGCGTGCAATGATTGTAGACATAACCGTCCCGCATGACGAGAACCTTGTGAAAGCCGAGAAAGATAAACAAATCAAGTATTTTGACTTGGCTCGCGAGGTTGTCGACATGTGGGATGTGGATTCCGCAATCATTGTACCGATAGTCATATCAGCCAATGGCTTAATAGCTACGAGCCTCGACCAAAACCTCAGGAGGCTCTCGTTAGGCAGCTGGATCAAGGGCTTGATTCAGAAAGCGGTACTTCTGGACACGGCTCGTATTGTTAGAAGGTTCCTCTCTCTGGAGCCCTGACCGCGTAGTTTGGACCCTGTTCCCGATACCGGTGGGCTTACTATTTTTATATTTTTAAAGGTTTTTTTTAAATGTTTTTATTGAAATATTTAAAAATATAATTTATATGATAAAAAAAATAAACGAAATAATAATAATAATCTTTATTGCACAATTATGAGACAACCATACATAGTAACTTAATAATAAACACATGATAGTCAAACAAAAAAATAATAATCATTTTAAAATAACTTTGACAATAAAATTATAGGCGGGTCAACAGTAGAAAAAGTGGTTTGGTTGTCTTAAGACTGATTCGCCCTATCCACTCGTACTAGTATAAAACTGTATCACGAGCGGATAGTCTTCCTCAACCCTTGAAACAACTGATTCCCACAAGGTTCCAGTTAAAAGTCACATGGTTAAGCAGATGGATTACATACTGTATTGGTACAATAATAAATCATAGTACAGTTATATAATTAAGTTACATGATTGGATTTGTCTGTGTTATTTTGTGTTTAGGTATGGGTATCTGTATATGTTTTCTGTATGTATCTGTATGTCTGCCTTATTATTGATGTGCCTCTTTATACCAAGTTTTTCAGTAGATTTTCAGTGTTATTGTAGTCTAGTGTTTTCAAATATTCTTCTATAGTTTTTTTACATGTTTGGCTATCAAGCTTCTTTAATTTTAGATCTTTACTTACTTTGTTGTAGAGGCTAGGACCGAGATAATTGTGAAATTTGTGTGCGAAAGATGTTCTATATTTGGGTATGTTGTAAACTATATCTAATCGTCGCCTTTTTGCAAAGGTTTCACTTTATATTGTGCCATGATCTCAAGTTTAATGAATAATTTTCGTACCGTACTTTTTGCGAGAAATAACCTTAAGTATCATGCGTTGGGCTCTTTCGACCAATAACATGTTGGTTTTTGGAGTTCCTCCCCATACATTCAAGCCGTATGTCAGTATAGACTGACATAGTGCTAAGTATATCTTTGTCAGTAGCTTAATGTCACATGCATTTCTTATAGTTTTGAAAATATAAATTAACTTTCATGCGCGATTGCTTACTTTCATGACGTGCTCTTTCCAGTTCAAGTTTTGGTCTACTATCACACCGAGATATCTTATAGAATTAGTTCTAGAGATTGGATAATAACTTATAATGTTGAGTAGTCTAGTCTTCTTGCAAAGCTGTGTAGTTTCAACAGTAGGTTTTGTTATGATAAACTGTTTTATAGGAGATATAATGAGCAGACTTAGGGCTTAAATAAATCTTTAAAAACAAACTTTTAGTAGATTTAAAAGGGAAGAAGAGATACAATACTGCAAGTAGTTTTTGTACTGTTTACATGCACTACTAAATTATACAACCTGTAACAGAAACGCATCATTATGAACAACTTTTACCATATGGGACCAATCCCGAAAACGCGAAAAAAAATCTGCTGTTCAATACATTTTGTCGAGTTCTGCGCACAGAAATGTATGGGAAGTCGATTTTTTTTTTCACGATTTCAGTGTTGGTCCCATAGTGAAAGTTGTTCATAATGATGAGTTCAATGACCCCTTAAGAGGTATTGCGTTTATTCTGTTACAGGTTGTATAGGTGGATCGTATCAGTGATTTAATTTATCATGTCATAAGAATGAAGAACGTAGTTAAAAAAAAACCAGGAGGAAACAAAAAACTTTTTTTAGTCTAACTAATAATAATAATAAATCTGTGGTCCGGCTGTCAACTTGAATGACAGGAAAAATTTTCATCCCGATTTTCTCCATATTAATTTAATAAAAACCAAGTTTAAAATGAACAAAATTCTGGATACTGCAAAAAAAAAAAAAACAATAAACATCATATACCTGCCATAAACTTGTTGAATTGGAAATGTACACACAAATATAACATTCAATGCTGACAAGAAGCCGGACACGACGACAAGCCGCACCAACATCATCTTCGGGTTCGTCGCTCAGCTCCGCCTCGCAGCCACTGGGACCAGCGCCAGCCGTGAGTCCTGAGATTCCGGTAGCTGCAGTTGCGTCGAGCTCGAGCGACGAATACTTCTCGCCGCCGACGACACCACCACCTGCGCGTCGGCGCGGACGAGGCCGACCACCGGCCAGCTTGGGACCTCGAGGCCCACCGGTCTCTGACAGGGTCCCCGCTATCGGTGGAAGTGTGCAGCGCATGCGATGGACTCAAACCATTAATGAAAATGTCATGCGCTCATACTTTGGGGCTACAGAGGGGGGAACTAACCTGACTGCGTACCGTGGTCGGATGCTCTCTCTGTTTCAGGTACTTGAACCAGCTGTCAACGTTTCGGCCCAACGATTGTCGGATCAGGTGCGGGTCATCCAGCGTAACCGTATGTTGGATGACGTCGTACTTGATAGACTGCGTCTGGAATCACGGAGCAGCCACGTCTCACCTACTTCGCCACTGGCCGCGGTGCAAATAGGACCCAGTGTTTCACCGCGACCCGACTACGTCGCTGAAGATGATGATGACGGGGTTATATCCATGAGTACCCAATGCAATGAGTGATTAAGGAGCGCTTTGGAGGATGCTTTCCGAGAGTATCGCTCCACACCGCCAGAGCTTAGGCCTCGGCTACCTCGTTTGCCCATGCATAATAAAAATAGGGCGCTGGTGTGTGCTCTAGATTCGCAGTTAGCATGTTATTTTAATAACAGCGAAGACCTCGCCGATACCCACTCGATCTTGTACTGTGCGGCTGCAGCAGCATGTCGTGTAGCTCGTGTCAAATTTCCTAACAGTGACAGAGTTATACGACCAGCTGTACCGGCTTGGCAGTGCAGGATCGAGCGTCGTATCGGTGAGCCTAGAGCACTCATCGGCAAACTTATCTGCTTCAGGGAGGGCAACACTCGCTGCAGAGTGATGCGCTTTGTGAGACGGGCGTTTTCGGGGACTGATGTCAGCCCTCGAGATTACACGTCCCGTGTCACAGAGTTCATCGACTTCCTGAAGCAGAAAATCTATGCATGGGCAAACCGTATACGTCGGTACAAGCGGCGAGTGGAGCGATACACTCAGAATCGCACATTCCAAAGCAATGAAAGGTGGGTTTATAGGGCTTGGGAGCGACCGGACCAAGGTGTGACTGATATGCGCCTACCGGATGATGAAGCCATGTGTTCATTCTGTCGCAGCATCTGGTCGGTGCCTGTCAGTCACACCGAGGGTGATTGGACTCGGGAGGTCGAACGTGTGTGCGATCCGATACCAGAAATGGGGGCAATTACCATCAGCCCCCAAGATGTAGCTCGTGCAGTCCGGCCGTTGCCTAACTGGAAATCTCCAGGACCGGACGGGCTGCACAACTTTTGGATTAAATGGTTTCAAAGATCGCACGCTCGTTTGGCATCTCAATTCCAGTCTGCCTTAGAGTCAGGGTCGCTGCCCCAGTTCCTAACTACTGGAATAACCCACCTGCTTCATAAATCAGGTAGTACCGCGGAACCTAAAAATTATAGGCAATCACGTGTTTACCGACGGTCTATAAAGTTCTTACATCCATTTTGAGAGCAAAGATTAACCATCATATTGATAGTAATTCAATAATGTCTGCCTCTCAGAATGGATGCAGGAACGGGTCCCGCGGTACTAAGGAGCTGTTCCTCATCGACATTGCCATTAGCCAACAGGTTCGTCGTTCCCGAAGGGATCTGTTGACATGCTGGATAGACTATAAGAAGGCCTACGACTCGGTGCCACATACATGGCTCATGAGGGTGCTGGAGCTGTATAAAGTTGATGCAGTTCTACGCGCCTTCCTGATGTCGTGTATGAGGCAGTGGAGTACCGTCCTTCACTATCCAGGATGTCGACAGACCCAGGCGAACAGCGACCCGATAAGGATCGAGCGTGGCATATTTCAGGGCGACAGTCTGAGTCCACTGTGGTTTTGTCTGGCCCTCAACCCTCTCAGTACATTGCTGGAGGGTTCAGGCCAAGGCTACCGGTTGAGAAGAGGTGGTCAGGTCATATCGCACCTCCTTTACATGGATGATTTGAAACTCTTTTCTCCTAACAACTTGCAAATGATGAAGCTACTGAAGGTAACAGAAACCTTCAGTAATGCCATCAGGATGGAATTTGGTTTGGAAAAATGTGCGGTCATGCATGTAAAGCGAGGGGAGATTATGGAATCCGTGGGAACCCAACTCTCGGATTCCATACACCTTAGGTCCCTCTCCTCAACCGAAACTTACAAGTATTTGGGTATGTCGGAAGCGTTAGGCATCAATGCTGTTGACGTGAAACAATCGTTGAAGGAGCGCTTCTTTGGCCGCCTGAACAGTACTTAAGTACTTAACAGTCTTTTATCAGGCGGAAACAAGGTGCGCGCCTTCAATGGTTGGGTCATGCCGGTATTGATGTACTCTTTCGGCATACTCAAATGGACTCAGACGGAACTTGACGCCCTGGATAGGAAGGTACGCTCACTGCTTACCGCAAATTGGATGCATCACCCACGGTCATCGGTGATGAGGCTGTATATCCCGCGGAAGTGCGGGGGTCGTGGCTTCTTAAATGCTAAGACCCTGCACAACCGCGAGGTATGCAGCCTTAGGGAATACTTCCTTGTGGCCGACGTGGGTATGCATCAAGATGTGGTAGTGGTGGACAAAGGCCTTACCGCGCTCTCCTTGGCTAACGAGAACTGGCGCAAACCTGTGGTATTAGATACTAACGACTGCAGGGAGGTATGGCAGAGCAAGGAGCTTCACGGACGCTTTTATCGGGTCCTACATGGGCCCGATGTAGACTTCTTAGCGTCCGTAGCCTGGCTGCGTTTTGGTAACCTCTTTGGGGAAACCGAAGGTTTTGTCTGTGCGATTATGGACGAAGTTATGATGACGAACAACTACCGGAAATACATTGTGAAGGATGGTACGGTTGACATATGTCGGGCATGTCACCGACCTGGGGAATCCATCCGCCACATTATTTCTGGTTGTTCTAGTCTGGCTAACGGAGACTATTTGCACAGGCACAACCTTGTAGCCAGGATTATCCACCAGCAACTTGCTCTTAAATACAATCTTGTGGAATCGGAAGTGCCGTACTATAGGTATGTGCCCGACCCAGTTCTTGAAAATGGCAATTGCACGTTGTATTGGGATCGGTCTATCATCACTGACAGGGCTATTGTTGCCAATAAGCCTGACTTAGTGGTGATAGACCGACTAGAACGTCGCGCAATGATTGTTGATATAACAGTCCCTCATGACGAGAACCTCGTGAAGGCTGAGAAAGATAAAAAAACTAAGTATCTTGACTTGGCTCGCGAGGTTGTCGACATGTGGGATGTGAACACAGCAGTCATTGTGTCGATAGTCGTGACGGCCAATAG
Source organism: Lacanobia wlatinum (assembly GCA_947578705.1). Taxonomy (NCBI): domain Eukaryota; kingdom Metazoa; phylum Arthropoda; class Insecta; order Lepidoptera; family Noctuidae; genus Lacanobia; species Lacanobia wlatinum. The sequence goes on along the minus strand of OX388025.1, from coordinate 25,756,326 downwards.
CGTAATTGCCAAGAGCCTCGACCAACATCTGCGGAGGCTCTCGTTGGGCAGCTGGATCAAGGGCTTGATCCAGAAAGCAGTACTCCTGGACACGGCGCGCATCGTTAGAAGGTTCCTCTCTCGGGAGCCCTGACCACCGGTAGCTTAGACCCTGTTCCCGATACCGGTGGGCTACTATTTTTTATATTTTTAAATGTTTTTTTATTTTTTATAGAAATATTTAAAAATGTAATTTATAGGAATATTTATCGAATAAAGGAAATAATAATAATAATTCTTTATTGGTACAAAAACAGTTAACAAAATAGTGAAACCCTGACTCCTGAGCTAGGTAGAATACCTGTATTTCAGGAGCCAGTGACTTCTTCTATACCAGTTACAATAAAATTAAGCACGTAAAAATTTAATACTACCTATGACCAATTTAAAACATAAATACCAAGATTATTAGATTTAGGGAAAAAAATACAAAATAAAATTAGAAAAAAATAGGATGTCACAAACAAAATGGTAAATCAAAAAAACTCACAATTAATCAATGTACAACAACAACTTAAGTTAAGGTAACAAAAATAATTTAAGTTGGAAAAATTTAATCACAATTAAAATACCCAAAATTAAATCATTAAAATATCAGAAATAAATTAGTCAAAACCAAATAAGAATTAAATAATAATTAATGAATGTAAATTAAATTAACTAGGAAGTTACAAGCCTCTATAAATTTTTACAAGAACACTTGCTAGATATTTCATAGATGATCAAATAAATCCAACTCAGTGGGACTAACGAGTAAAATAAATAGGAAGAAAGGCCTATAAGTTAGACAAAGAGCGGGACGTGTGTAATGTCGTGGATCGGCGATAGAGCTCTATCCACTGTCCCGAGCGACATAAACTATCGATGTGGCGCAGATACATTGACCACACTCGCCATTTGTTCTCTGGTTAATGTCACAGGAGAATATCTCCATGTAGATGTCGTCGTCGTTACCTTCCTGCGTTTTCAGAAGTTTCATGTGGTTTTTATTGCTGTAAAAGAATCCTGTGCAAAAATACAAGAATAGTTATTTTGAAATTGTATGCTTACCACACGATTTCAAAATTACTGTTTCCACCTAACCTAACCTAACTGTACCTAACCAACTAACTCGCATGCGAGTTGCATTACATCGCGAGCTACCGAAGAATAAATGTGATCAGTCTCTCGATCGTGCCTCTGGTAACGCAGCCAAAGAGATTGCGGTTCCGAGTCTGGATCGAAATTATCTACACTAATATTATAAAGAGGAAAGATTTGTTTGTTTGAAATGAATAGGCTCCGAAACTACTGAACCGATTTGTAAAATTCTTTCAGCAATGGATAGCTACATTATCAGGGAGTAACATAGGCTATATTTTATTCCCGTGCTCCCACGGGAACGGGAACTACGCGGGTGAAACCGCATGACGTCCACTAGTCGTAGAATAAAGCTAGAGACAAACTGGTCCCACGTACGCAACGTAAGCAACGCATTATGATATCTGTCTCTTGATTTTATATGAAAAACTATGCAGTAGAAACACGCTCATCGTATGCAACGCAACATACGATACGATACAAAAGCGTTACATACGTTGCGTACGTAGGACCAGTGCGTTTCTCGCTTAAACGTGAGAAATCGTCATAATTACATCACTTGACTTGATCATTTCTTTCCTACAGATTTACAAAACGTTAGCACAAAAGGTTTGTGCTAATGTTTTATAAATCTGTAGAAATAACAAGCTGGAGTTTTTTTTAAAGATACAGTTTTCGGATCTAAAACAAAGTTTAAATAAGCTTTCAAAATATGTTTTGTTTTCAATGAAGATATTTCTTAACTTTTTGATGACAGTAAATTAAGAAGCATGCTTAATACTTCAATAGAAAACAGAGTTCCTACAATATTTCCGCGTAATATTCTTTATTAGCGTAGGTACTCCTCTTTCATCCAAACAAGCTCCCTTCAGCCGTCACTTTGATGCTAATTGACGCAAAATGGCTCCCCATTGAGAAGTTAATCCGGTTTCATCCGGATCAAATAATAATTGCTATCAATTTGTCAGCTGTTATCAATAAATACGGCTTTTGATCAAAATATTTTTGGCGTTTTTAACGTCGTCGGTATGGACCAAGCTCTTGAATAATGCTATTTGATATTTAATATTGTGAGTTGGTTCGAATAGATTTTTTCACGTCAATGGATTTCAAAATTATAATTCTGTTAGTGTTAGTGGTCAATAGTTCTTAAGATTCGCTGTGAATGCTTATCAGAGAAGTTTAATAGTCTTATACAAGGTCACTGCCTGCTTCTCCGCGTAGGTACTTCTTTAAACCTCGCAACGGTTTTTGAAACGGTTTTCATGTTCATTGCTAGAATGAGCGGTAAACGAGTATAAGGTTAGCGTATGTAACTTGTAACCTACAATGTGGCTGGACTGGACTATGACTACGAGAGAAACTGCGTAAACCACAAACCATCCAGACTTGGCCCCACAGTTTTGCGTTGACGCGCAATATGGCCGCCATAGCTGAGCGGTTAACTAAATCTTTGAACATCGAACGAATCACAGTTCGTAAAACAAACAAAAGGACAAAACGGAACTCTGACCAGCGCTGTCCAATTTGCCAGTATGCAAAGTTTCCTATCTACTCTTCAATGCTCGTTTTTATCCATTGCTCAACTAATCTGACTTGCTTCACTTTTGTCATGATGGCCAGATGCAAAGTTACCGAGCATTCATGTGCGAACCGTTGTCGGGGTAGTAGTCATCGAAGTTTTGTAGGATGTTAAAAAAGCAAGCTGAAGTTCTGAACAGCCATCGTACAGGCAAAAAGTTCACCGTAACAGGCAATGGGTGTACCTGCACAACAATACATCTAGTCCAATCCTTTCGGGGATAACACGAAAAAAAATCTTATAGTAAAAGATTTTCAATATATAGTTGTGATATTATGTCGTGACCATTGGAGTGAAAAACCTCACCATTCCTCTTATTAGAGTAATAATAGGTGCCTGACAATGGGGGCCGTCGACCTCGACCCGCCGCCATTGAGTCCGGTGGCTGAATAAAATCGTACAATACAGGTAACATGAACAGTTCACTTAACTACGTAAGTGGGGTAATGTAACATTGATATGTTATAATAGTGAGGTACACTTGTCTACCTATAGCATGTAAAAATGCTTAATCTTCGTATACAATCAGCTTTTGCGTGAGTGCAGCGGTTCCGTTCGTATGAAAAAGGGAACCCGGGATAATTAACTTCCACCCGAAAACATTACCCTCCACTAGGGCTGTCGAGTATAAAAGAGAAGTTGACAAAACGCTAAGGCTAAGCGTATGCTGAGATGCAGGTGACGCAGAGCCGCACAGCGCAGTGCAGGACAGAGTAGATTTTGTAATTTTTGATCCTAATAAGAGCCGCGCACGCTGCGGAGTAAATACGTGTGACGCAGACGCCATGTTTGCCTCGCCTGGCCTGCCCTGCAAAATCTGTACTGTGCTGTGCTGCGTCACCTGCATCTTAGCATACGCTTAGCCTAATGACTGTATGAAGATTAAATAATGTCGAAACAACACTAACGTTCAGTTGTTTTTACAAATTTTGTCATATTGGCGAATCGGGAATGTGACGAAACGGGAAGTCACTTCTTAACAAACGTACAGATTTTCACAATTATTATTGAATTTGCGATTATACGAGTAACATGTTGACTTCTAAGATGTATTTGACGCTACTGTCTTGGTAGTATCACTAAACTTGGTAATCCTTCAGGTAATTTGATTAAGTAAACAATCATAATGTTTTATCAACTGTGTGTGTACTTAGTTGGTAGTATCATATCGACATATCAAATCCAAAATCACTTTTGCAAATTGATATCAATCAATGAAAGCTGTACGCGAGTGTACAACCGCAGTGCATCAACACTTTGAAATGATGAATGTATCCCACCTTTGATTGATTGTTGCATGGTACAGGTACACACAGAAGTGTTAACCGACTTATGATTATAAAATAACTTATAGACTCAAGCTACTAAAGTAAGTGTATGTTTAAATTAATAATGAAGACTTTTTGTTTAACTGGTTGTACATAAACACAAGCAAAGTATTATTTTAGGTCAGTTTTGCATTTTTTGACAACTGAGAATGACCGTTGATCTTTGTAATCCTGAAATCTTTATTTAAAGACTTTATTTACAAGTATTAGAGGACAAATATTCCGTAGATACGTAGACAGCAGTAAGTACATATCTACGTAGACGTAATGTATGTAAATTATACCTCTACATCTCTACGGTAAACACAGCCAGGCTGAAGCGTTTGACATTGAAATTCCAAATTCCTGAATTGTTTTGCAATCCGAGCCGGCGCGCGGCGTGCCAGCCTAATGCCGCCGATTGCCGCCAAACATTACTGCTTACTGACGTACTAACGTCTGACTTTGCCAGTTATTGTGTTTTACATAATCTGTGGATATGGAGGATAGTTTCAGAACCTATTCAAAAGCGTTCAAATATAAACTAGGTTATTTTTTTGGTTAATCTGCCACAGATTTCTTTTATTGAGTAGTATTCTTATTTATCTTCCTAATTATTATTTTTTAATAGATATTTACTGCTGTTTTAATAAAGACTGAACTAAGTAACTAACTAACTTACTTATATTTATTTTAGACATACACACATAGACACCAGAAATATACCAGCAACAAAAATAAACTGAGCCAGTGTTTTTGTTTTCGTGTTTTGGGACTTATTTTTATCATAAACAGTATCCTTTATTGATACGTCATTGAAAAATAATACCGTTTATATATAAACTAAAAAAAAATAGTTCAGCTAAAAAAAAATGTCCATACCTATTGATTAAAAAGTTATGCTCAATCTTGACAAGCTTATACAATGTTAATCTACACTAATATTATAAAGAGGAAAGATTTGTTTGTTTGTTTGTTTGAATTGAATAGGCTCCGAAACTACTGGACCGATTTGAAAAATTCTTTTAGCATTGGATAGCTACATTATCAGGGAGTAACATAGGCTATATATTATCCCCGTACTCCCACGGGAACGGGAACTACGCGGGTGAAACCGCGTGACGTCCACTAGTGTTAAATAAAACCCTTATTTGTAGATAATTATCATATCTTAAGACACGCCTCCCTATCACAATATTGCTAACTATTCTTCTAACCTTAAGACTCAGAACACAACCGCTCTAAGTTGATGATGACATCACCATTAAACTGACCCAAACACCATTGTACCCTCTGACGTACGGCTTAAACGCTTACTAAACTGCCCCAAGACAAAGCAGTACGTCTACCATGAGTTTTATCAAACTATACTCGCTAGCGACTGTAGTTAAAAAAGTGTATGAAAACTTTAAAAAAACAAGTTTCTAATGTATTTGTTTCAGTTGTTAACTAACAAGCAAGCAAGTTGCAAGTAAAACTTTAGTTAACAAGTAAGAAAATGAATTAGAAACTTGTTTTTTTTTAAGTTTTCATACATGTTTTTAACTACAGTCGGTAGCGAGTATAGTTTGATAAAACTCATGGTAGACGTACAGGTTCCACGTGAGAGCAGCTTACACTGCGTTCCGGTAGATACACGAAGCTTCACAGCTGCGTTATCACAATGGGCTAAAGCAGTGAATCACAACCTTTTTTCGTCCGGGGACCACTTTGATATGTATTAGCTGAGAACGAAAGATCTGAAGAAAATTTGAAAGTTTAATCTAATAAACATATAAATAAATAAAAGTAAACTTAAATCATAAATAAAAAAAATTGTAGCTATTCAATTCAAAAAAAATATTTCAGACCAAGAGATCCATATAGTGTTAGTATGAACTTAGTCTAAGTTACTTAAACACAAAATAATAAAAATACACAAAAAAAAAAAACATTAATTGGCTGCATGCACATGTGGACACACATGCCTGCCAGCCCAGAGCCTGGTAGCATGCCCATTCTTTCAATTAAAAATTGACAAGCATTGCCATCGAAAATAATGTAAAAACGTAAATACCTAGGTAGTAATAAATAATTCAATGTAGAATATTATTGTACATAAAAAGTCCGAAATTAATTTGAAATCAGTTTTCATCAATAATAATTTCGAAATGTTTGAAAATTTAAACTTTACGTGAATCATGTTTTAGCTCTTACGGATCGACCACAACTGTGGACCACAGTTTGGGAACCAATGAGCTAAAGGGACACTTCAGTCCGTATAATTGCTTTCGTAACGTGAAGACAGTCTGCACGTTCTAAATGTGGCAGTCTGACACTGTAGTTACATGCCCTAACGGAATATTGTTATTTAGTAAGTAATGTGGTTTAGTACACAACTGCTGAATAACGTGGTAATGCCGCCAGTCTTTTGGGCTCACTTCCAGTCGTCAGCGACGCGGACGAATTTTTGACGCCATATATTAGTTTTGTGTTTTTATTTTAAATGTATATTGTTTGTTATTTACATAATTCATTCATGCACAAGTGCGCTTTATCCCTTTTCTATAACAAACGAAAACTCGTGTAAATTGATTCTAAAACACTTTAGAGCTCGACTGTCGCACATGACTGTGGGATACATCACACACGAACGTACATTTTGATACATGAGACCAACGTCATTTTAGTAAATGCTATCACAAAAGAACTAGCACGTGACTGTACTCCTCATACATTTCGATAAAAGCAAAGACAAGCCGTGTTCCCACGCGTACAGTCAGTCGTAACACTTGAGCTACAAAACAGTCCTTATTACTGCCATACGAAGGCACTGTCAAAGTCCAGCTGTTACCATAGACGAGCAGTTGACTATACATTAGCGGACTCTGCGGACAGTTGCACTGATCGTAAAATGCCACTCGCTTCCGGCTTCCATAGAGTTGTTATTACATCGATAGAATTTATTACTGTTTGTTAATTGAAAATGTAAATGATCTGTGAAGATCACACTGTATTTCCTAGGATGGTCCATGTTAGGGGCGTTTTCCAAGGTATTAGGTATCAACCAAGGACAATTATTGAGGAAAAACCTTTTAAAATAGATATCGATGATTGATGAGTCATCTAAACTCAAAGTCAAAGTAAAAGTCAAAGATTTATTTGCAAATAAATATGGTTACAAAAGTAACCAAGTAACTTTCCTCAACGCCTAAATATATTTTTTGGTTCTCCTGATCATCTTTTACATAATTATAAAAGGAATCAATCCGAAAGCAATCCGAATCTTGTATGTGGCTTTTATTGTCAATTTCAATCGAAGGACTTCTCAATAGATGAAACTATTGTCATTCAAGTTGATAGATCTCAAATTGAGTCCAATCCGATTTCAAGTTATATTTACCAAAATTTTATCGTCCCATTTAGTAGCATGCTACAAACAACGGATACCCTGAAAACGATACGCAATCTAAATACTTGCAAATTGCAAAAAAAATCAAAACTCGCTGTGGTCATCTATATATATAAAAATGAATTGCTGTTCGTTAGTCTCGCTAAAACTCGAGAACGGCTGGACCGATTTTAAAAATTTTTTTGTTAGGTTCGCCAAAATACAGTGAAGGTTTAAAAGCAAAAAAAAAATGGGTAGGTAGATAGGGTAGGTAGGTAGATAGGGTAGGTAGGTAGATAGGGTAGGCAGGTAGGTAGGGTGGGTAGGTAGGGTAGGTAGTTTAAGAGTAGGGTAGGAGTAGGGTAGAAGTAGGGTAGGATTAGGGTAGGAGTAGGGTAGGAGTAGGTTTGGAGTAGGGTAGGAGTAGGGTAGGAGTAGGGTAGGAGTAGGGTAGGAGTAGGGTAGGATTAGGGTAGGAGTAGGGTAGGAGTAGGTTTGGAGTAGGGTAGGAGTAGGGTAGGAGAAGGGTAGGAGTTATATTATAGATGAAAATTGTGACGCAGACGAAGTTGCGCGGGTCAGCTAGTAGTGACATAATAATGAATCGAGTAAAATGAAAACAATACCTAACACTATTATTTTAAAAACCTGTCAATAATATTATTCGCTTGCCTTAAGTATCCACCCCAATATATTAGCATGTTTTCTTTTCTTCCCTACACATAATAATAATAATGTTTATTAGACGAGAAAGGTATACATATGTTCACAGAATTTGTCAACAAGCTTCTAAAATTAATCTTAAAATTATAATTACATAATTGTGTCTATTTTTAGCATCTGCTACCGAACTAGGTTTATAGCCTGCGTTTCAGTACGCAGCGCCTCAAGCCCTCAAACTAATATGCAAGTATGAGCTCACAAACAAAAGTAAACATTAAAATCTGTACTAAACTAAAATTGACAAGGTTTACATGCTTTTATACTTAATACTTTTAAAACACATGTATCAGTATTCTAGATATTTCTAGCCATCTCAAAAGATTTATCGATTCTTTTCCCAGCACTATTCCGCTTCCGAGCACACTGCGCGACATGATCGCCTATCCTAAGGTAGATACAATATCGATAAATGAGGTACAGCTTTGCGTGGCCATGTCCACATTTGATGCTATTGTGTCTCGATACAACTCTTACAATGCGCTCTACAACACTTTTGTTGCAGTGGAATAAAGTTCAATATTACTCACAACAGTTTGATTTACTTTTGGTATGAAGAACTGTAGAGCAATTTTTACTTTGCGGGCAGAATAGACTTTATTTGTTTACTTGTAAGGTTCTATTTCGATTACGCTTTATGTCTATAGTGTGTCCATGACAGCTTGAGTTGGCTTTTGCGTTTCGAGTATGTCAACAGACTTCAGAGCACTTCCAGATCTTTGTTCAAGTATCTATTTCAGATGTAATACAGAATAGCTCTGTTTTATGTCTAGGTGTGCCTGAGATTTTAAAACACTTTTAAGGAAACCGTCTGTGTGAAATATCTTCTTTTAGCGTCTGGTTTTTACAACACAAATCCATTTACCTCTTAAGACTTTTTACTAAAAATGATTCTAGGAAAAAGGTAACTAAATAAACTTAAAGTCTTACGTTCCTAAAAACCACATCAAAGCAAGTTGAAAGGGGATGCTTTATAAAAATCTCGACACTTTAATTTGAGTACAAAATTGAAAATTCTACGTATTTGATGACCGGCCGCAACCTTTTGGAACATCGCTATGAACGTGGATCCAATGTCCTTTGTTATTTGTTACCATTTTAAAAACTTTGACATTTGATATGATAGTCAGGTAAGTTTGAACAAAAAAATCACTTTATCCACTTTTAGTACCTACGTCCTTTGGGAAATTGACACGGTTAAATAGCTAGTTTAACAATCTCTTTAATACAACAACATTGAAGTTGCCTGTTGGTAACAAAATAAAAAACTTATTCTAAATGAATATGAAAATATCTATGACACGTAAAACAAAACACAATTTTTATATACGGTGCTAATTAATTCGTCTTACAAAGATGGCCCACTTAAAGTACCCGACATAAACTACCTCTAGACGCATTTTTTTGAATAATTCATTAGGTTAATAGGTACAATAAAAGTAAATAATGCATTAGAATTATGAAACACCCTGTTAATAATGTTTACATATCAAAACAATGTCGCCGTTCCATTCCACGCCGTCCTTGGAACACAAGGCTCAGCTTGCGCTCGCTCCTGGATGTTTCAAACTACGTCATGCGTCATAATAATAAGTCATATACAACTTGTAATAGAATAAACGCAATATCTCTTAATGGGTCGTTGAACTCATCATTATGAACAACTTTCACTATAGGACCAACACTGAAATCGTGAAAAAAAAATCGACTGCCCCATACATTAATGTGCGCATAACTCGACCAAATGTACTTTACAGTAGATTTTTTTTTTCACAATACCGGGGTTGTTCCCATAGTAAAAGTTGTTCATAATGATGAGTACAATGACGCCTTAAGATGTATTGCGTTTATTCTGTTACATGTACGTATATATATTTTTTTAATAATTCAAATGATCACAAATATTTTTTTTTTATTTATTGAATGTGTAGTAGTCACTGGAAAGATGAAGTTAAGTACCGTGTATATTTTGTCTGCTTGTTTGTTCCGGCTAATCTCCAAAACTTCTCGAACGATTTTGACGGGAATTGCACTGACAGATAGCTGAATTTATAGGAAGTGACTTGGGTTAATTTTTTTGGAAAAATAATATGTTCCGCGCAAAAAAGGAAAACCTCATGAAATTGCCGTTTGTGCGTGATGCGAACGAAGTTGCAAACAACAGCTACTTTAAAATTAACCGGCCAAGTATGAGTTAAACCCATGTTATAAGGGTTTTTAACCACAATAACGATTGCAGTTGAGCTTTTTTAGTTTTGCTAAAGTGTTAGGAACACGTTATTTTGGTGAACATTTCAACTGGCTACCTAAAACAGTCAGACGCACGTATAGATGACAGACGGCTCTCCGTAGCAATATGTGCGGATCCCTGAAAATAAGTAGATCTCCATCCTGTATTTGCTTGTCTATGCTGTGGCAATTTAAGGCTGCTCTCTCGAGAAATGCTTAAAAACAGCGTGCAGATGTAGCAACTTTTCGTCGGCATTTACTGAGAAATTACATCTGAAAAAAATAGGCAGTAATCTACATGATATGATACGTAATTTGGTTAAGCCAGAATTTATGTATCGGTATCACATAATAAGAAAAAAACAACACCAGAACACCTCCAAATCGTTGAGATGAAAACATTTTACTCCTTCATTTTTTAATAAAAGTCTAGAAAAAAATCTACTGCTTTGCAGTACAAACGAAAATAATTTAGTTTTGTTATTTTTTTAAAATATGTGTTATTTTTTTTAAATAAGTATAAATTAAAAATGCGGGTAGCAGAATGGCGCGTAGAGGAGTAGTTAGCTCCGTTTATATGCACAAGGTCACTGGCATGTATAGAAGCTTTATACAAAAGTATTTTAATAATATTGTACACGGATTTATGTAACGTTCACACGTGTAATCCTCATAGGATTTAGCAGAGGTGTTGACACAAGGCCGGTCAGCAATGTTTGATAAAAGTTAAAATAAAATGTCGGTGCAAAGCGCTTTGACGCTTTTGGTAGAGTGATATTTGACGTGTGAAATTCCAGAGCAATTTATGTGTTAGATTTATTAGCTCGTTTTATTTATGTTAATAACACGGTTTTAAAGTTCAAGGTTGCATGTAGCAAAAATAATACAAACAGGAACATTTATTATAAAATCAATAATGTTGGGCCAAGCATAAATACCGAAAATATTTTAATATTGTCGTTGTTTTGCTAGTAAAGTTAAACAACGACAAATAATCATATTGGTAACTCAATTAAAGATTATTATGCAATCTTTCTTATGAAACGCTTCATAGGAATAATTTAGTTTTAAAGGTTTAACCTTTAAAACTAAATTATTCCTATGAAGCGTATATTAATAAGAGATTTTTTTTGAGAGCCCCATTCTGAACTGAGAAGGTGGAATTAACGCACGTGTCAACTTTAGTGTCAAAGTTTGTCGGGTTTCCAAGAAAAAGTTGAATTTGACAAAAACTCAACATTCTTAAATGAAAAATCAGGGGTATTTATTCAAAAAGGTTTTAAATAATGTTAGAGAACACGCATACGAATCCAACAAAAATTTAAACCTTTGTAAACACCAGACCGAATCGGTAGCCAAGAAAACAAACTACAATCGAACTTAAGATTCAAGACAGGTTGTCTACATCCAATAATTTAGTCTGTAAGTACCCCTCAATGGAGAGGGGAGAAAGGTTGGCGATATTTGAACTGCGATCAAAGTTATAGCTGACCCTACTAGAGCGAATGAAGAAATTCGTTCACGGGATTATTGACGATTCTCTGCAAACTTTATTGAAGCGTTACCAGTAGTGCTATTCTCTAACAACATTTTCGTATCTCGACAGTAGAATTCGAGGTGAGTTTCAAATGAAGACCTTTATGTTGTGTGCAATAAAGCTCACTTTGTGAGTTTGATCACTCCGGTGAAGCTCGATATCGAAATAGTTTCTTACAGAATAGACTAGCAGTTAGACACCCGCATTGTGCATTGCGCCTGTCTATGGGGGCCTGTATTTTAAAATTCTTGTTTCTTATTTAATTGAGAAAACTCCTACTGAAAAAAAAACTAAGTTCATTGTATTCATTGTGTAAACGAAGCAAACCAACTAAACTAAAAAAAAAAACTTATCGATTAAATAATATATTAAAACTAGTTGACCCGCGCAACTTCGTCTGCTCCGTTCCTATTGGTCTTAGCTTGATGATATATAGCCTATAGCCTTCCTCGATAAATGGGCTATCTAATACTGAAAGAATTTTTCAAATCGGATCAGTGGTTCCTGAGATTAGCGCGTTCAAGCAAACAAATTAACTGTTCAGCTCTATAAATTAGTATATTAGTTTAGATTCATCAACGACCGATCACCATGAAAACCTTATTGCGTATTAAAATTATTCAATCGTCAATTATAAACTGCAGTTATATTAATTGAAAACGCAATGTAGTAACATCCAAAATAAATATAATCACCCAAAAACAAATGACGCATGACGATAAACATTCAGCACCAAATAAATGTGGAATTATTTAATTTATCTGAGCTACCAGTAATTATGAAGAGTAAATATTTGCGTGTATTTATCAATATAGCGTGGACGCTAACGAGGAGTTCCATCATGTGAATGTTTCATGTGATTTAATTAGGACTAGCTTGTGTTAGCGGCTTCGCCCACTTACCTAAATGTCGGCATTTATAAGAGAATGTACTCATCACAACGATGTTTCTTAAGGAAAAAAATTAGATTATATTTAGACCATCAGTTAGATATTATCAAAAATATTGGATATTGTATTTTTGTTTTATCAAATCAATAAAAATTTACGAAGATATAGATACTGCATCATCGATCAGGAGTGAGCTTGTGACGTCACACGAGTTTTCAACGCAGTGAAAACGGACACATATTTACGCGAAAAAGGAAAAAATATGTCTAATATTTTTTGAATTTTTAACCGACTTCCAAAAAGGAGGAGGTTCTCAATTCGGCAGGTATTTTTTTTTATTTATGTACACCGATTACTCCGAGGTTTCTGATCCGATTTCTGTGATTCTTTTCTTTTAGTTCGATGCGGTATACTTGCCATTTGGACCCATAAAAATTTGATTCAGTTTGGTTAAGTAGTTTTTATCTTATGAGCATTTTTGCTTATTTCAATTTCTGCGTTGACGAAGACGTCGTCCAAGTATCACCAATTAGAAGTGAAAATTAAAAAACTTTTTACCAAAAAATATAACCGACTTCCAAACAAAACACTACAAAGAATAAAATAACCTTAATTTCGGAAGTCGGTGTTAGAAACAAAGAAACAAAACCAAAAACACCGACTTCCGAAATTAAGGTTATTTTATTCTTTGTATTGTTTTGTTTTTTAGTCAACATTTCCATTATCACAATTTCAGGCGAAAGATGTCCACTGCTAGACATATACCTCCTCTAGATTCACCACATTGACCAATTTATTTTATATTTACTTGATTGCACACCAACATATAAAAAAAAAAAACTTAAAAATAATATACAATTGGCGGTACCGGTTCTCTTTGTCTTGTAGCCAAGTCCTACCGGGATAAAAAGTACCAATCTTTGTAATAGAATAGATTTGATTTCGAATAAATAGTTAGTGTGCTAGACATAAATAACAAACTAGAACAGAAACGAACGATCCATGTGCCAACTTTCTTTCAAATCAGTTGATCCGTGATTAATTAACAAAACATCCAAACGATTAGTCTCGCACATTTAATAATAGAAGGATAGGGTGTAACATCATAATTAATCAAAATAATGGCGTAATGCAATTTCAGCCTAAACCATAAAAAAAGCCGTGAGTTCATTGCATGTATAACGAACTACTAAATCTGCCTTGTTTTACTTCTAAGAAGAAGATAACGAATTCTAAGTAGGTATTAGGTACTTATTTGAAATGGGGAGAATCTCAGGATCCAATAAATCGACATTAACATTTATTAAAAAAGACATAGAACCGAATATCTCGCGCGGCCAATCGACTAACAAACGCTTATACAGTGAGCACACAGCCTTACAGTGCCTCTACCCTCATCAAATGTCACACAGATTAAATAGCGAACAAGAATAAATCGAAATAAATAAAAACAACATACGCACTCGAACAAAGCTCTGTAATTTCATTAAAAAGGGTTTTTCCTCTCGAAATATTTCGTTCATAATTTTTCGGAACACAATGACTGAGCAAGCACTCTGCTTTGCGTTTTTTCTTTGATTTTTTGCTCCGGCAATGAAATATGAGGGCGGTGTTGCAATAATTTTTGCTTAGCTCTAATTGGTTGGCGGTGCAGTAATGAATTGCTGGCGTGTATTTGAGTTCTTACCCGTTTAAGCCCTAGCCTGGATGTGAGCGGAGCCAGGACGCTAAGTACACTCGCAGTGTGTGAATGGTTGTTTTGACGTGCATTAAGTTGCTTTGCTTGCTCAGTAAGAGCCACGTAGCAACATGTTTCTGAGCATGACGTAGTGAGCTAAGTAGGTTAGGTTATCCGAAAGTTATGTGATGAAGATTATGTTTTGTTTGCGTTGCAGTTTGAAGTTTTCGGTTAATGATAAGCCTCTCTATTCAAGTGAATATTGTGAATTGTGTCGAGGGATTTTTTGTCATATTTGCTTTAATGTAGCTGCAAGAAACTCAGTAAGAACGTAAAATAATAAGTAAGTTGGTACTATTTTCAGCAGTAGCGGCTTTAGGGCCGGGCGACGTAGGCGGCCGCCCGGGGCGCCCGGCAACTGGAGGGCGCCGGGACAGACGGGGCGCTGCGCGCGCTAGCTTAATAGGTACCTATTTCTTCCGATATACTTGAATAAAACTGAATTCTGCGTATTATCTTTCATGAAATTATCTCGTAGGAGTAAGTGAGTTTCAGCATTTATCTACCGCAACTTGCCATTTTGTTGCTTGTCTTGTCGTACATCCCACACTAATTTTGTTACTTACGTTTTATGTTACACTGAGCAACAGGCGAGAAATGGCAACTCTCTTATTATTATTTAGGCTCCTTGTATAGTTGTATACTTTCATAATATCATGACTTTTTATATTTGTAAGATCTTCCCTTTTCTCTGTTTACGTAAACGCGGGAAGATTTGACGCAATCACCTAATTATTTGATTTTCTTAGTAGGCCTTTGATAAATTGTAAAAAAGTAATTACCTTTACTCTTTTTTTTATTTATTTTTTTGTGATGGGTTTGCTCTTGACTCTAGTCTAGGTCAGAGATGACAGAGACAAAGTCTACGATGGAGCGAGCTTACCCAGAAGGAGCCTGTTCACTCTAACTTTGAAGAGATTAGGGTTGTAAGCGTTTGGAAACACAGACGCAGGCAGAGAGTTCCACTCCTTTGCTGTGCGCATTATAAAAGACGTTTGGAAACGCTTAGTGCGAATTGGTGGAATAGCAACAAGGTAGGGATGGTAAGATGCAGTGCGTCTGGATGTCCGATGGTAGAAGGGGGCCGGTGGGATGAGGTCGTGGAGTTCTTGGGCACACTCACCGAAGTACAATCTGTAGAAGACCGACAAGCAGGCAACCTTACGGCGATGAGCCAAGCTATGTAGCTTGGTATCCACCAGTTTTTCGTCACCGATGAGCCTCTTAGCTCTGCGTTCCACCGAGTCAAGCGCGGCAAGCTGATACTTAGCTGAGCCATCCCAAAGGTGGCTACAATACTCCATGCAGGATCGGACTTGCGCTTTATATGGAGTTAAAAGCTGTCCAGGCTTGAAGTATCGCTTCCCCCTATTTAGGATGCCCAGCTTTTTGGCAGCGGTTTGGGCTTTGGACTCGATGGTGGCGCCGAAGTTAAGACTGGATGTCAACTCCATGCCTAGGAGCTCGAGCCGATCAGTCACAGGAACAGATGCACCCCGAAAAGTAGGAGTTTGTACTCGCCATGAAAATAATATATTTTAAGTGCAATGAAATATAAAAGGGCGCCTAACGCATACCTCGCCCGAGGCGCTTAGATGGTTAAGGCCGGCCCTGATTTTCAGCACCTTCTGAAAAGAATATCTGAATAATAAAATCAGTCAATCATGAAAAGTATTTACTCCACGAATGTTTGGAAAAACAATGAGAAGTAAAGTAATCCCCCGACCGAAATCCGATCACGGTGGCCAATCTCAACGGAGTTGGCCAAGTACGCAGGAGATATTAAAGTGCTCAAGAGTGTACGCAAATATATGTAGATGCTCTGTTCTTAAACTCTCATAGTCTGATATGACGGTAATCCGACATGACCGGGGAGTGATCAGGCGCAGGACCAACGGCTTTACATACATGCTCTCCGAGGCACGGCAGTGTCACACCACCAACTTCCAAATTCCGGGCTGTTACTGAGAAATTCCTAATGGAAAACCCAATTGCACAATAAAAAAAAAAAACAGTTGATAAAAATAATAGGCAAAAAAAAACTTATCATCTGTTTATCGTTGATTTTATGCTTGTATTTGTACGTACAAATAAAAAAACCGGTCAAGAGCGAGTTTGACTCGCCCACCGAGGGTTCCGTAAATTTTTCTAGGTACATATTACTTTAAATAAAGATATATTTTATGATTTAACTACAAATGTATAGTTTTCTGACTTGTAGTATAATACGGTATTACTAGCACAAATTGCATAGTTCTAGGTCAACGGAAAATACCCTATAAATTTTGATTTCCTTATGTGTATTTTTGTGGCATAAACGGCCGTAAACTTTTTTTTACGTTAACTTAGAAGTTTGATTTTTTCACAGCTCCAAAAGACTGTAGATTTGAGTATATAGCAAACGGATGGACGGACAACAAAGTGTTCCTATAAGGGATCCGTTTTTTTTCTTTTGAGGTACGGACGGAACCCTAAAAAGAACTCTTGTTGCTAGCAGCACGAATCTTCGTCATAATATCAATGCAACTACATACAGTAAATATAATAAACTAACTTATCAGCGACACAAACAAGCTAATTAACAATAACTGAGAGATAGTGTTTTATAAATAAATTGTTTTACATTAAAAATGGTAGTCACGCGATATGCGCAGCGAACAGTTACATTAAGTGACGTAATTTTTAAGTTATTGTGAGGCTACCTACTTGCATACATAACCCATACATAAACTCATTGCTCTCGCCATTTCCCCATGAATGACGGTAGGCAGAAACTATAGAACCAGTTCTGCTTCGTTAAGAGGAAATGCTGGCGTCGAGATTTTGTATGTAAAAAGTCATAATTCGAGGTTTGGCTCTCGACTGTTTTCTCCTCCAATATTGGATCAATTTAAGAGATATTTCACAAACTGAATAAGAAGGATATATACTGTGTCCCTATGATGTCCTTTTTGATGATTTTTTAACCGTATAAGCTCTAGAACTCTCACAAAATGCTCTAAATTGTCAGATAAATCGCTATCAACAGAGCCCTAGTGTACAAAACAGTATCCATCCTTCTTATTCAGTTTGTAAAATATATTTTGCTAGTGGACGTCACGCGATTTCACCCGCGTAGTTCCCGATCCCGTGGGAGTAGGGGGATAATATATAGCCTATGTTACTCCCTGATAATGTAGCTATCCGATGCTAAAAGAATTTTTCAAATCGGTCCAGGAGTTTCGGAGTTTATTCAATTCAAACAAACAAACAAATCTTTCTTCTTTATAATATTAGTATAGATATAGATATCGGTCCAATATTGGAGGAAAACAGTCGAGAGACAAACCTCGAATTATGACTTTTTACATACAAAGTCTCGCCGCCAGCATTTCCTCTTAACGTTCAGGTCAACCATTCTAAAAGGTTCTTTGAGACGAGACTAGAAAACTTCGACGAAGTGAGAATTATAAGTCTCTATGAGCTAACTTTAAGTTTTCACGGCGAGTTGTTTACAGAATTGTTGTTGATGTTCTTCAGAAAGCTCAGTCTGAAGAAAATTACAATTACCAATAAGGTCTGCTTATGATTTTTAGATGAACAAGGTATATCTATAAGGCTTGCCTTCCCATTTGATTGAAATAACCGAATTGATTGGTGTAAATATAAAAGTGCATCATTGATCGCCTATTTTTCTGCAACTTTCAATAAAATTTAAAAAAAAAAATGGTTGAATGGTGCACACTATTCAAGCAAAATCTGCCAGTAAAATCCCTCCGAACTATTGCCACTTGTAACTTCTCAAAACTACATAATTTTCAAAGGGACTGAGGTATGCTATCATACCTACATCTAGTATATGCAACATTTCCAGAATTCCATTTTGATATGGAGAGATACTTATTTTTAGACAAAGTTTAAATTGTCAATAGTCAAGCATCTGCTCTTTTTTATTTCTTTTTATTTGTGATGGGTTTGCTCTTGACTCTAGTCTAGGTCAGAGATGACAGAGACAAAGTCTACGATGGAGCAAGCTTACCCAGAAGGAGCCTGTGCACTCTAACTTTGAAGAGATTAGGGTTGTTTGCACTCAATCTACTTTGTAGTTAGGAAGTTACAAATAAATTATTATTTAGGCACCACAAAATATTCATGATGCTCGGTAAGGTCATGGGTGGCGGGTGAAGCCAAAATCTGAAACCAGGGTTGCCAAAGAGGACGGCGAGCATTGGGTGGCTCGCCGTCCGATCAGAACGGCCCGGGTCGACGGCGCGCTCTGTTCCATGCGCGCCTCAAAGTGCTGTTAGCATAAAAGACGGGGCCCGCTAGTGCCAGTGCCTACCGGGGTTGCGGAATTTATTCGAAAGTCACCGCGGCCCTGGAACGCAAAGGGCTTTAGGAGGAACACGGATGGGTTTTAGTCAGTAAGAGTCTGACACTCTCTTCTGCTTCACCCAGAGCGGGAGGAGTCATTTGATGATTTCCTTTAACTCATAAAAAAGGGTTGCCAAAGAAAACCCATCAACTACCCAGCTACTGGGTAGCCAGATAGGCAGTTGTTCCATGTAAAATACTGGTACTCAGCAGCACTGGCTTAGTCCGAAAGCCGCGTTTTAAATAGCTAGGAATAGGAAAGATAGGCAGGTTGATAGAGGTACCTGTTACATAAAATAAAATGTTCAGCATCCACTACAATAACTCTACTTAATTTGAAGCTCGACGGAGAGCTGTCAATTAAAATACTAGCCGGTCACCAGACAAACGGCAGTTAAAATGAAATGGAGTGTTAAGTTCAGCCATTTGTCATGCACTTCGGCCGAGGTCAGACGGAGGAAGGGTTAACAAATGACCCCCACCAATCAGGCTTAAGAGAACCCGGCTTTTAACCCCAGATATGGAATAGAAAGGATCTTTTTAATAAGTATTTGAAGAAGGTTAGGTGAGGTCACCAACTCGCTTTGGGTAGGTCATTATAGATTCAGTATTTACTCATGTAGCTCATCATATAGTACTTAATTTCTTCCAGAGATAGGTGAACGATAGGCACCATGAATATAATGAAACTGTTAGCACAGCTTAGAACTGCAATTCTGTGTCGGAGTCTGTGTTTCCTAATAACTACAATCTAGGAAATTTTGATTCAAGTGAGAATTGGTTACTTCTAGGCTAGATTACTTTAAATAAATACTGTATTATTTTTTATTTAACTACAAATGTATAGTTTTCAGATTTTTTCCTATGCTTATAGTATAAGACGGTATTAATGATCAAATTTCATAGTTCTAGGTCAATGGGAAATACCCTATACATTTTGATACCTTGAGAGTGTCAAAATATACGTTTTTTGCGGCATAAACGTATCTTTTTTTACGTTAACTCAGAACTTTGATTTTTTCACAGCTTCGAGGGTACTTGGTCCTGAGTATAGGGTTTTAGTTTCAACTCGATAACTCTCCGCGTTCCCAAGATAAAGGGCTGACAGACAGACGTACAGACAACAAAGTGATCTTTTAAGGGATCCGTTTTTCCTTTTGAGGTACGGAACCCTAAAAATTGAAAATTATGATGACCTACTCGAAATATTTTAGATGTGGCCCTTTATACGAGTATCTAGTAATATTAGACTCGACCACCATGCATCTAATTACGACTCGTTATTAACGGTATTTTTTTTCCATAGCATTAATTGTAAATAAAACATTTTAATGTTTTATTCTCATAACAGGAAAATCATGGAAGAAATAAACAAAAGCACATCAAATCAAGGCGACACATTACGCCATCACCTTTTCCTTAATATATTCACGCTCATATATAAACGGTACAAGCAGTAAATCACGACACATGTCTCGAATGGGACGGCCAACAAAAAACTCGCGCGTTCAAACTGTCAGCCGTACTTGGGCCTGTCAAGACGTCTGTTTAGCATTTTTTTTTTCGTAGAAATAAGATCAAAATACATACGGGCATAAAGAATGGCAGGCTTGGTTTGACCTCTTTTTGTTATTAAAATCTATGTATGATAGCTCATTGATACTAATCAATCAGTAATCTAATACTGTTTTGTTGACCGTACTTTCACTATTGTAAGAGCTTTTTCACAGAATTCGTAGAGATGTTAGAATTATATTTTAAATTAATTGCGTAACGAAATACACACACAAAAAAGGTAAAATTAAAACTTGTAATGGTTATTAAAACTTATTGGAAACTGTTACTTGTTAATTGTTGTTTGTGTCAATAATAACGTGATGTAAAAATACAATTATAGAAATACAAACTCTTAAACCAATTAGGAAGTTTGAAAGCCAAGATGAAATCAATTTAGATTCGATTGGCACTTGAAACTTTTAAGTGGGTCAGTCTAAAATTAAATTAGACGGAGCATTTTGCTAGAGCTGTTTTATAAAAGTTAATAACAATACTAATGCTAAACCAAGTAATTTACTTTAGAGTTTCATAGATCCATCTGACACTAAACGTAAGTGTGTGTGTGTGTCTGTCCATACTGTAGTGTCCCTGTCTATACTGTACTCAGTCTGTACTGTACTTACCTAGATGATTATTGTTCGTTTGAGCGGTTTAAAAATCAAGACAGGTACAACAATGATCAAAGTAAAGCCGTGGTCGCATGCCTTTATAGTTTTATAGGTGTGCCAAGCACCCACATGGTGGGCTGCGGACTTTATTCGAAAGAGTCACCGTAGCTCTGGAACGCAAAGGGCACTAGGAGGTACACGGATGGGTTTTAGTCAGTGAGAGTCTGACACTCCCTTCTGCTTCACCCAGAGCGCGAGGAGTCATTTGATGATTTCCCATCCTTAAAAAAAGGCACCCACTTGGTATACAGGCATGTGACCAAGGCTTGACTTTGACCATTTTTATACCTGTCTTGATTTGTTTCTGAAATATTTTCTTGTTTCGTACTTTCAGATTACTTTTATTTTTCTAAAGTTGGGTTACAAGTTTTCTAAACTCAATTTTTTATTATGACCATCTGCATAGCCTTTTCCCAACTATATTGGGGTCCAGTCAAACCGGATTCACTTGAATAGGTACCATTGCTTTACGTAGAGTGACTGCCTACCAGATCTCCATAACCCATTAACTGGGTAATACGGTACTTCTTGGTAAGACTGGATTCAAATTTACTTCTTCCTGACAATACATAACGACTGCCAAAGATCTACAAAAGACAGCCGGGGCCAACGTCTTAACATGCTTTTAGGAGCACGATTTTTTCCATTCAACCACAAGCTTCTGAGATTAGCGCGTTCAACCAAACCAGCAAACAAAGAAACTCTTCAGCTTTATGATATTAAAAACATGTTACATGACTAGTGATCTATACCTTGCACGATCTCAACTCTCCACAACGTGCTAAAACTTCGTGACGTATCACCTGAAACTGCATGTAAGCTTACTAATCCTAGTGTGACTGTCCTAAAGATTAAATACCGCCTTCCCCGACCAACTCTTCGGTGTTTGTCGGCTAATTTTATCATATCAACTTGGCAGACTGCGTGTCGCCGAGACGCACGTCCTTGCATATCAAATTACTTTTCGTTTACGCCAGTTTACGAGTGTACTATGTACTTATAAGAGTATGCATACAAGATTGAAATAGACTGTGTAAACGACTACACATTTCTTGAGAAGAAGACAGTGGAGAAAGAATTCCTTAATGGTTTACTTACAGCATCTCTAACTAGCAACTGAGATTACTATAGCTACTTCTAGATATCAAACTGCCGAACCTTGGTTTTTGAAATGCATTCTCAAAGATATTCGAATTTTACTCAAAATAAACATTGCTCAAGAAATAAAGTAACGGACACAAATCCTGACACGAAGTGTCAAAGCCAGCAATATTGCCTTTGAAACCTCTGGATCGTTTACAGAAAAATAAGTAAGCAGATAATTTTCATGTTCTTCTTCTTATCCTGTGGGTCACACACCCTAGTGTCAGAGTTTCTAAACCGCCTCAATGGCCTGTGACATGGTTTATTTGATGACTGCCATTTGACGTCCGGGACCACCGGCTTATGCGTGCGTTCCGAAGCACGGAATCATTTTCATGATAAAATATATGGATTTTGTGAATCAAAACCGGACAGGAGGTTTTTGACCGATATCATTCAACTTTATCTTTTAAATTTTAGTATTTATTTGCCGATCGGTCCATCCGTGTGTCAGACATTTATCTGTCGTTTGAAAGAGCTCATATCCTGGGCGGCGTGCCTCGTGTCGTTCGCACCGAAATGATACGGTGATAAGAGATGTTATTACTTTTAAACGTTTCTCCCTTATGAGTAGGTACATACGTTTTGGACGGTAGGATTGGGAGCGGGGATAAAAAGCTGATTTTCATGTCCAAGTAAATGGACATAATGGGATTGTCTATGATTCAGGTTGAACTTCTGTGTTATGAGTAATGTTGAAAAGCGAGTTTTTCTCCTTTTTGTTCACGATAGATCAAGGCATGTTGACATTAATCAGTATTGTAATATGTATTAATTTATTTATAGCTGTTAGATATTATTTTATGTTTATGTAGTTTATATATGGGCCCTAGATGCCTGAAATAAAGGATTAAATTAAATTACTAACAATCGTTCATGTACAGTGAAAACAATGCTCCAGCTCTACAAAACACTTGTCTACCTGACTCAAACAGGGCTCACTCCATCAACTAAAGTTAGTTTTCAGTTCCGCAATAAAGCTCAACAAAAACATCATACACTTCCTCTAACAACCTATTTCTCTTAAATGTATTCAAAACTTATCAATTTATAAATTGAACACCAAGTTTAAATTGTGAAGAACAGCGTCTCGAAGTTTTCATAGTAAAAGTTGTACGTGAACGTGAACGATGACAGACAACGTCATCCATCACGACACCATTGTTGCAGGTGGGAAAGGCAGCGAGCTGGCATGTTGTTAGTATCTAGTTACCTGCCCAGACACAGTATGGGTGTTGTGGCTTGAGCACGAGCTTACTGCATTACACGTAGTGAGTTTAAGTGGCACGCAGAGCGCTGAAAACCGCCAATTATTTTATCGCAAGGATCTTCATAATGCCAATGCATTTTCAAGTGGAAAAAAGTACCGTGTATAGCCAAGCAATTACAAAGATATTAAATAAAATACCAAAACATTTCGAAACTCTTTTGTAGAGTATGTTTATTAATTTATCAAGAGGTGACACATAATTAATTATGTTTTAAAGTGACAAAAGGTATTTACATGCAAGTACCTACTTCTTCAATTACAGACGACCACAGAATGTAAAATATAGGTAACAACTAAGCTTACAAAGTTAAAGAAACTTTGGTAAAGATGGATTTTGTGTGTGAGTATTCCCAAAACGTTTTAAGAGGGGACTCTAGTCGGTTACTCTCATACAAACGCATTCTGCTGTTTTCTTCGTGGATAATGCAGCTAGAGCAATAACTTTTTTTTTTCAAAAAATGTAGATCTAATTGATACGTGCCTCTATAATTTTCTTTTTTCCAAAACATAATTACTTAAAGAATTATGACAATCCAAAAACCTGAAAAAACAGCCCGTTTTTACCGCCATGTTCAGACAACTATCAGACAAATTTGATAAGTTTATAACAAAATAGAAAATAAAAGAAGCATAGATATAGTTTTCCTCTAAATTTTGATATATAATTTTATAGATCAGTTCAGGTTTGAAGAAGAAAACAGCGGAATACAAGACGTCTTTTGATCAAGGTTTTTATTTTTTTAGGTAAAATCAGCCTCTGCTGCAGTTGTCGCTTTCGCACTTTACTTGATAGGGCGCAGCGCGACGGCATCGGCAATAGTTTCTTCAAATAAAAAACCCTTTTTTTCAAATTCCTCGGAACTAGAGAGCTCGAGAGCAGTGGTGTCCGAGTGGTAACGGCTCTGACTTACGAGTTGTAGGTCGCGGGTTCAAACCCAGACAGGCACATTACTTTGTGTAATTTATTTCATCACCACTGCTCTCAAAACGGTGAAGGAAAATATCGTGAGGAAACCGGCATGTCCTAGAACCAAACATTCGAAGACATGTGACATTCACCAACCCGCATTGGGCCCGCGTGGTGGATTACGGCCCATTCCCTCTCCTAGAGAGGAGGCCTGAGTCCCAACAGTGGGAACATTATAAGGCCGACTATGCTATGCTATGCGGAACTAGAGTCCCCTCTTAAGCGTATGGATGGGTGTCCACCATGAACCGGTAGCGCATCGCCGTACAGACATACCGTACAGCAGAACGACCACGACGTTGTAAACGAGCCGATGCGAAGAAAAAAAACCGGCCAAGTGCGAGTCGGACTCGTACACGAAGGGTTCCGTGCCATAAACCGTAATTCTTATTATTTCTTATTATAGCGGCAATAGAAATACATCACATATGAAAATTTCAACTGTCACCTGTTACCGTTCTTGGGATACAGCCCGCTAGCAGACAACGGACGGATGGACGGACGGACAGCGGAGGCTTAACAATAGGGTTCCGTTGGTTACCCTTTAGGTACGGAATCCTAAAAATGACCATGTAAAGTATGACAAATTACAGCACTCCAAAAAGATAAACACAAGGAAATTATACAACTTTGACAGGACAAATTCTAACAACGAACTCGCAAAGACTATACCGTCGTGAAAAAAAATATTAATACCTCTTGAAAAACTCGATTTTCTCATAAATTCGCACAAGTACCAGTGCTGCATACTTGATGTAAACTATTTAGCGAAGTTAGCATATTTGTGCGCGATAATCTTCGAAACTACTGACCCGGTTTTAATTAAACTTCTGACAAGTTTATAATTGTGTATCTAACTATGTGTGGAAGCTATCGCTGTTCAAGAAATAATTAGGTTTTGTTTCTTGGTTATGAGGAGGAGCTCGTAGCTAATCCTTACTTAATATTATAAATGCGAATGTAACTCTGTCTGTCTGTTTGTAGAACTTTCACGCCAATACTACTGAACCGATTTAAATGAAATTTGGTAAACAGGTAGTCTAGAGCCTGAGAAAGGACATAGGCTTTTTATCCCGGGAGCATGTTCTACGCGGGCGAAGCCGCTGGCAGAAGCTGATAAATAAATAATAACAGCCGCACGGGTCGATCTTCAAGGTTAAGCAACGATTGCCGGTGATGGTCTCTGGATGGGTGATCATCTAACATGACGGGATTCCCCCGAGAAGTACGTTAAAGTATTGGTCCTGGCTGCCATTGGTAGATCTTTGACAGTCTTTACGGGTAGTAAGAAAATGAAAAATCTGACACCTTGTAGTCTTCCCAAGGGGGATCGTGTTACTCAGTTCCTGGTTGTTGGAGGTCAGACAGTGGAGATGTCTCCATAGAGCGCCTTGTGGTACAAGGAAACGTCGAGGGCAAACGAGCACGTGGTAGATCGCCTATACGCTGGACCGGCCAATTTAAGGTAGCATTACACAATGGTCTCTTGTATGAGTGCACCAGAAAGGCAAAGGTGCGTGAAGAGTGGCGACGGATTGTCAAGCATGCTACACAATCTTAAAGACGACCACGACCACTCTGTTAAGAGTGAAACGACAAAGAAGAAGAAGGAGGTCAGACAGGCACTCGCTCGATGTAAAATACTGGTATTCAGCTGCATCGGTTGGACTTGAAGCCGATCTCAACAATTTTTTTTTTAAGAAAAAATGTTGGAAAATATCTAGGCAGATTGATTGTATTTTGATGATTTTAGCTAAGCGATTCTAACAAACGTAATTTGATGAAGGGTTCTGTAAGTGTAAGTGAACGTGCCATCTTCAATCTTCGGTTTCATTAAATCTATCTTGATTATTGCTTCTCGCTTGATCTATTTTCAGTTTACATTATTGAGATAAACATTCCTGAGAGCTTGAGCGTAACATGTGCGTGATAATCGCGTGCTCGCGGCGTGAACGTTATGTTTACGCAGCGTGACTACAAAACAAACAACGTGATATCATGTCACGACATAAACAATATTATTATTTCCATCATATGAACTGAATACTAAAATTAAACGAACATAAACACGAAACAATGGGTTTTATTATGTACACGGGTTTATAAAAAAAAAAAAAAATTACAAAAAAACATAACCGACTTCCAAACAAAACACTACAAAGAATAAAATAATCTTAATTTCGGAAGTCGGTGTTTTTAGTTTTGTTTCTTTCCGAAATTAAGGTTATTTTATTATTTGTAGTGTTTTGTTTTGAAGTCGGTTATATTTTTTATTTTTCACTTTTAAGTGGTGATACTTGGATGTCGTCTTCGTCAACGCAGAAATTGAAATAAGCAAAAATGCTCATAAAATAAAAACTACTGAACTGAATCAAATTACGGGACCAAACGGCAAGTGTACTGCATCGAACTAAAAAAGAATCACAGAAATCGGACCAGAAACCTCGGAGTAATCGGTATAACATAAAAAAAATACCCACCGAATTGAGAACCACATCCTTATTTGGAAGTCGGTTAAAAAGGGAAAGATCACAGGCCATTAACAAATTCGTCCGCATGTCTGACAGTGGGGAAAGTGCCCAGAACACTGACAGCATTGCCACTTTGAATGGAAATACTTATACACTGCCCGAAAAAGGCTAGCCTCTCTTTTCATGTGAAGTCGACTACTGGTTGCTGATTCCCGAAAAACTCGATGAGCTCTCGAACCCCATGGCCCTAGTATTTCAACTCGGAATGGCCAAACATAACTCCTGATAGGGTTGTTATGAGGGTTCCGAAAAAAAAAACGGAACCCTTATAGGATCACTCGGGTGTCTGTCTGTCTGTCTGTCCGTCTGTCACAGCCAGTTTTCTCCGGATCCACTGGACCGATTCTGTTGAAATTTGGTACACATATGGACTTCTATAACCCAAACACGAATGCGTTACGAAAATTATTAAATTTTTAGTATGGGGGTCACTTTTAGGGGTCAAACTAGAAAATAGAAAAAGCTTTTTGAACAATATCGTGTGACATATTAAATGAAAGTACTTACTGTGAGGGTTTTAATTATATTTTTTTTTATAATTTTAAAATAAATGTTTTTGAAGTTATTCAAGAAATTAGACGAAAAATGACCATTCCCCCCCCTTATCTCCGAAACTAATGAGCCTAAAATTTTGAAAAAATTGGAGATAACAGATCTTTACCTAAAGATTACAGGAAAACTATTAGAAGTCTGTAGTGTTAAAATAACATGTTAAAAAAAATTTGTTCGGAACCCTTTGCACGCGAGTCCGACTCGCACTTGTCCAGTTTTATTTCAATAAATACGAGTACAGTAGTAGTTGCTACATATGTATTTACACACATATGTAGCAACTACTAATACTTCAAAAATATTGAGTGTCGAACCTGCTATTACCTAAACAACGCCTTTGATTTTCAATGGATCGGAACTCCGCTTAATATTCAGTGTCAACATTCAAAAGTTTATAGGCATTATGCAATATTGAGGCATGTCCTATCTTTTATCTCAAAACGGTTCAGTTCGGGAGCTACTTGTTTTGATGTAGGTTAAATGTATAAGGTTCATGAAAGAATCTATATTACAGGTAAAAATGTGCTTAGGTAGACAAAAATGTGGGGTAGGTAGGGTCGATACAAAATCAGCAATTGCATCTGTGACAGCTGTTAAAGTACAATTGATGGCCAAATCTCACTTCGGTAACTGGCCGTACATATCATACTTATACGTTAAGAGGAAATGCTGCCGGCGAGACTTTGTATGTAAAAAGTCATAATTCGAGGTTTGGCTCTCGACTGTTTTCTCCTCCAATATTGGACCGATATATTAATAAGAGATATTTCACAAACTGAATAAGAAGGATGTTTACTGTGTATCTATGTTTTTCTTTTTTTGGTTTTGGAAGCCGACCCCAATGTAGTTGGGAAAAGGCTAGGCAGATGATGAGTTGCCAAATTTGTACACTAGGGCTCTGTTGACAGCGATTTATCGGACAATGTTGAGCATTTTGTGAGAGTTCTAGTGCTTATACGGTTAAAAATCATTAAAAAGGATAACATAGGGACACAGTATATATCCTTCTTATTAAGTTTGTGAAATATCTCTTAAATTGGTCCAATATTGGAGGAGAAAACAGTCGAGAACCCAACCTCGAATTATGACTTATTACATACAAAGTCTCGCCGCCAGCATTTCCTCTTAAGAAAAACTGTTGTCAGCAATTTAATCTTCACAAAGACAACAGTTGATTTACATAAAAATACAACTCGCATTGTGAAACATTCCAACGCCAAAGGCTGAAATGCCCGCAATACATATTCCGAAAACCGAGTAATTTCTCGAGCAGGGACAAATTCTAACCCCTAAATATTTTATACCCCTGTACTTAGGAACATAAAAAGCTAGTCGCTCCCGACGAAGATTAATTTGTTCTCATACATTACAAGCGGACGTAAATGTTTGGGTTATTTTTATTGCTAGCAATACATGCTTACGGCTCCTAAAAGTTTTTAGATCTGTGGGTTTTATGACGTCATTGTTTTAGTTTTAATTACTGGTAATAAATGAACTAAGTTGTTGTGTTCTTAATACTATTAAAACTAAATTAAGAGGCATAGTTCATACAGTCATATAATTTGTACATAGATTTTCGAGGACTAGACTTAATCAATGTTACATAACTTTATTTTGCATGCACTTATGTCTAATTTTGGCAAAACAACATACGCACGTATCAAGTATGTAACACAGGCCATCTTAGCGGAAGCGAAGTTGGAAAAAGCAAGATCGAACAATACTTTTTCAACGCCGTATTTTATTTTATTTTTAAATGACAATTTATATTTGTTTTGCAAACGGCTTACCAACAAATAATACTCTCTTACACATCAATCAATATTTTTTTAACAAATTAACAACGACTTCTTACTGAACTTGCAAAGGCATCTACGCTTTCAAAATTCAAATTCAAAACTTATTTATTCTCTCTTTACAATGGTTGCCTTATAATTTACCTTACTTATGATTAAATTGTGTAACTATATATTCCACCATTGAAAAAGACTGGTGCCTGAAATAGGTTTTGGAATAAAACCTGTGGTACAGGTCACCAGACCCCCCCGCAGTATTAGAATAAAATAGTTAAACATTTTATAAACGACCTTATGCGAGTACAAAAATGCATACAGGGATTCAAAACTAAACAAAACAAGAAAAAAGAAAATCAAAAACAATTATTTAAAAACAAAACACACAAAAAAAAAACTAAATAAGTAACAGAAAAGAGTTATTTGTGGTGTAACGACAGAGTACAACTTTCATATTGAAAGAAAAAGTGTACAAGGACAAGTATGACATGTGAGTTGTGTATGTAAATGAAAGAGTGTGCGAGAGCGCATATGACCTGTGAGTCTGTGAATGAAAGTGTATATGAGAGCGAGTATGGGGTAAGGCATGGGAGATGAGGGTCAGGCCCAGTTTATTTGAGAACAGATAAAAGAGCTTTCTAGCCAAAACTCCGCAAGTGCGGCGACAACGCTTTCTTCACAACCCCCCTAGTACGTATGGAGTAGGTATAGGTTGGTACTGCACCATTCATATCAGCTGTGACAAATATCTTTCAGTATGGGCATCACGGCGGATTGCAAATGTAACGAGCGACGCGACGAAGGCACTGGTTTTATTATTTCCCCAATACATGAGTGATACGAATTGAAAACGATATGAATTATTTGTGGAATGAAAATGTATTGTAGATAAACATTGATATATAAAAAAACCCAAGATGCAGAGTCTCGAACAAATGCAACATTCGAAACTGTCGTCAAAAACTGACATGTACATATATCAAGTATCATGTGTGAGTTGTGTGTAGTTTTATACTATAAACAATTTTTTTTGCAAATTCAACCTTACACGGATCGCTTAAAGTTGTTTTCACAAAGCAGTTCAGTATGGCGAGTGATGCGCATTTTTTTTTGCAAATTCAACCTTACACGGATCGCTTAAAGTGGTTTTTACAAAGCAGTGCAGTGCAGTATGGCGAGTGATGCGAGACTGTTTGAAACTTGCGCACAATTATACATATTGCGCTTGTTTTTTGCGGACGTTTTTGAGATGCTGAGTGTTTATCTTGGGTTTTTTATATATCAATGTAGATATAGCATTAAATTAAAGAAAAACTACAGGAGTTTTGAAATTTTCAAGAGGGGAAGCAATCGCAGTATAAGCTAGTGGAATTCGACACTATATCAAAGATAAAATCCGGACACGTGCGAGTCGGACTCTCACACAAAGGGTTATTATAAATCGATGGGAGCCCCTTTTAATTTCTATTATTTGTTGTTATAGCGTCAGTAAAAATACACACTCTGTGAAAATTTTAACTGTCTACCTATTACATTTCTTGAGATACAGAAAGAAAACAAAAGAAAAAAAGAAAGAAAAAGCGTTTATTTGCCCAAGCATGACGCATACCAAAAAAATTAAAATTAAATAAAACAAAATTACAATTTTATAACAATTGGGAAGATATGCGTCACATTCGCGCAAAACGGCCAACGCTCAGCATAACGCTAGGACCCGCGTGCGAGACAGAGCCACAGCGCTGGTTTTCAGCGACAGCCGGCATTGAGTATGACGTCGATCGGAGCAGCATAAAAAGTAATTAAACGGGACAAATAAACAGAAAAATAAATACATAAGGGCACGCTGACATAGAGACGGACGGAAGGACGGTCAGCGGTGTCGGTTCCGTTGGTTACCCATCGGGTAAGGAACCCTAAAAAGCGAGGACTTTGAATACACCTCTGCCTACTACTACCTTAAAATTACTTTTCCCATTTGGCTCATGGTCGGGCAAAGTAATGTTGGATTATTTAATATTGAATATCTCAATATCAGCCCAGAATTTGGTGGTGTAACACCTCCATGCCTCGGGATGCACGTAAAACGATTGGTTCTGTACCTGATCTTTCCCTGTTCGTTTCGGTTTGCCGTCCTATTGGACTTTAACTTAACACGAGATGGTCAATTTTACTATTTTAAGCAACTTTCGAATTCGCGTCTCAGTCGCAATCGGTCGAAAAAGCCTCAATCTCCTAATATATAAAAATCTCGTGTCACGGTGTTTGTTACCGAACTTCTCCGAAACGGCTCGACCGATTTTCATGAAATTTTGTGTGTATATTTGGTAGGTCTGATGTATGGTATGGTATGGTATGGTATGTGGTAGGGTATTTTTTTGTATGGCTAAACAACGTTTGCCGAGTCAGCTTGTTTCCATATACTTTTTGATAGAATTGCACAGTAAGAGTGCAAATATATTCCCGCACACACCAACCATTCCTGCACAATTGTTTGATCTCCAATGAAACTGGCCACCGTGACCGGAATTGGCTTCAAATTCCACAAGATCCCTGAATATGAAAATACAGCTTCTTCCCTACCTACGTAAAACTAAATGCTTGTTGAAAACTTCGCTCCAATGGAACTCAAACTTCAACAATACGGAACTTAAGTGGTAAATCCAGTAGCTATTAATTGTGCCAGGGTCTGTTCACGAACGATATCGTTAAATATTGTGGAGAATGGGTTTGGGGAACGCCCGCCAGTACCTAGACAATTCTTGTGGGTAGATATATAGATGTCTAATTAGTGAATAGTACAAATAATTATCCCGTATGGTGTCGGCCGGTGTCGTCCAATAATACCATCCCATCACTTCCCGTGGGTGTCGTAAGAGGCAACTAAGGACTCGCCAGAGAATGGGCAGCAGCGTTCTCTGTAAAAATCAACACCTTACACTGCGATCGCCAACCCGCCTGCCAACCGTGGCGATTATGGCAACCCCCCCCTTTTTGGGGAGGCCTATGTCCAGTAGTGGACATCTTTCGGCTGATATGATGATGACAAATAATTACAGTTGCTCGGGCTATTATAGGACTTGTTTCGTAAGTGAAATATTTACGCGGGGAGTAAATAATATTTTGTCGTACTTTTGTACGTGTGAAAATTAAGTTCTGCTAATCAACCAGTAGTGCTAATCTATAAAACCTCACTTATACTTATGTGAAGTGAACACAATGAGCTATCAATCCATCCCATCACGCCAGAATGACAGTTCGCTTCAAGCTCACTCCACTTACGTTTTTACAGAAATGCAAATTTCAATTGTGTTTCAATTTTTTTTGTTTTTTATTATTGATAGGCACGCGTTTGACCACTATCTCACCTGATGGTAAGCGATGATGTGAACAAGATGGAACACGCTTGCCTAGAAGTAACCTATTCACTCTTGACTTAAAGACTCCCAGGTTGTAGCTATCAGGAAACACAGACTCCGGCAGGGAGTTCCACTCCTTAGCTGTACGCACTATGAATTTGTTCCCAAAACGTTTTGTGCCTGTGGGTGAGATGTCCACCATGTACCGGTGGCGCATCGCCGATTGTCTTGTGGTCCGATGATGGAACGGGCTTGGCGGAATTAAATTATGCAATTCCGTCGCACATTCCCCAAAATGCAACCGGTACAAAACCGACAGGCTAGCAACTCGGCGTCGATGCTCAAGACTTTGAAAATGCGTCGCGACAAAATAAATAAGATTAATGTTTCTGAAATTATTACAACATTATCGTAAATCAAAATGTAAGCGATGCTACGGCGCTACGACGTGCTACGAGTTTTAATCGCGTAGCAGTTCAAGCGTAGCGAACGTAGCGTCGTCGTCTACGAAAAGACAGATTCTTTGACTTACATTTTACGCTTCATCAATTTATGTAAAATAGTCATTTAATATTTCTAATCTCATTTCAAAGCTGTTCTGGGAGTTTAGAAACGAAAAAAGTTGCTTAACATCAGTGCTTTTTCTTTTTACAGGACAGGTTTTATTGTCCAAAAAACCCAATGAATATAATGACAATTCTGTTGGAATTCATATTCCCCTTTTAAAAAAAAGTATTAAATATTTTCCACACATGCTGCGGTAGCGTTGCAGCCGACAACAATCAAACAGCATTGAAAAAAAAAAGAAACAATTTCATCGTCGGTCGTGGTGACGGGTGTAAAAACCGGCATTCCACCGATTTTTACGGTTCACTTGATGAGGGACCGCTTTATTGACATTAAAGGTTTATAGAGTGCCAGATTCCAATTTAGTGCCGTGCGACCGTTTCGTGCCGATAAACTTTGACGGTTTTTTCATCATCCGCCGTCGTCGGGTTGGGATGCGTTAATTGTTTATTTTATTTTAAAACGCCAACGGGCAGCCCTATTTATTTGCTTGCCAGATGGAGTGGGTTTCGATTTTAAAATGTTTACTGTTGGCACTGGCTGTAACGACTTCGTAAAAAAACAACGGCTGCTTTTTTGATGAAGTATTATTATTTTGTTTTGTCTTTAAAACGCTAACGTTGTCACTGCTGAAATTTGTTTCTACTAAAGTTGCACCATCCCATCACTTCCCGTGGGTGTCGTGAGAGGCGACTAAGGGACTCACTGGAGAATGGGCAGCAGCGTTCTTTTTAAAACGCAACACCATACACTGCGATCGCCAACCCGCCTGCCAAGCGTGGCTATTATGGCACCCCCCCCCCTTTGGGGGAGGCCTATGTCCAGCAGTGGACGTCTTTTAGCTGTTATGATGATGATGACGAAAGTTGCACCAACACCTAACCTGTCTTTCGCGCCCAATTAGCTTCAGAGCCTTCACAATAAATCTACCAAAATCACCATTAGTAAATCACAAGTAACTCCCACAAAGAATGTGCTATCCCAACATCGCGGTTACGGGTTACATTGTTACTTACGCAAGTACAAATCTGTCTTTATAAGACTATACGTTCACAATGATGATAGCACGGTACATGAAATAAACCATATATTCATTCCTAGAACGACTTGTCGTAGTTGCGCATAATGATTGAAAACAAAAACAAGAGAAGGAAATACATCAATCGATTTAACATAGGCAGGTGGGCAGACGACACTGTTGTCATAACGGGTAGAATCTGGACGAGGGGATTGGATAAGAAAAAAGAGCTATACTCGGCAGTGGGCAAAGCCGGGCTATGAATTGTGAGGATGATATATTAAAACTGTTCCAACTTGTGGTGTATTCAAAAGCATTCAAAATGAAACGTGATCACATTATTTCAAAAGCCTACCAACCTAGTTTTAACGAAAATTTCAAGAACTCTTTCAACGCGACATTTTTAAATACACAAAAGCGAAATTTAAAACTTTTAACTGTTTCAAAAAGTCTGTTGAAACTATTCCGGCGACTAAAGGCGGACAATGTAGGGTATTTAAATCTCGGCCAGAGAGGTACCATTAAAAAGTGCTAAAACAGAAATCAACGGTGGACGATAAAAACAGAGGGTTCTCCGCTCGCTTCAGGAAAACGGTGCAAGTTATAAGCTGTAGCAGGCTATAACTTCTCGTCCCTAAAATTGACTCGCTATGTTGAACTGAACAAGTATTAAGTGGAAGCATATTTAACAACTATACTTGTTAAGTACAGTGTGTGTGGGTGTGTGTGTGTGTGTTCATACTAACAATTTAAATGTAAATGCTATGGATCATTGGTTGTCTGAAATTAAATTAAATTAGTTATTAGTTACTTATTAATGTGATATTTTAGTAGTAAAAGTAAATTAAACTGAGAAAGCATCGAGTTATTGTTTGTGTAACAGCGTGTCCTAATTTCAGCTCACAACTTGTTGATAGCCCACGCCTTATTCTCTGAGCCGCTGCCACTCATCCCTCACACCCCACCGCGGTGGGAATTGTGTCAAATTCCGTGCGGAGGTAATCAGCGGGAATTATAAGCTGTCCATGACGTAAATCCGACCTATCTGCCCGCCGTCCTTTCACGGTTTGTTTGTTCCAATTGCCCGACGTTGCCCGACATTGCCCGATGCCCGTGAGCAATATTGTTAGGGGGCAGAGTTTAACAGGATCGTCTATACAAGCGGATTGGATGCTGAGAATAAAGATACGGCAAATTTTCCGCTGTTACGTGATTTAACAGAATGCCTTCAAATTGTACTGTGTTGTTTGGTAATGTTAAGTGCTTTTGATGTAACAATAAAAAGCTTTAATATGTTTAAGTAGTTTCTCATTTTTTTGTTAAGAAATTTCGTTTTAAATGAAAGTTTTTGGTTAATATCAGCTTGAAAATGGGAAACGAACAATAAAGGTTCAGTGCACTCTAGTTTTAGTAAGTCTACAAGAGCGACATTCTTAATATAAAATTCACTTTTTTTATTTTTCATATAATCTCACCTGATGGAAAGGGATGATGAAGCAACCTAACTTGAGAAAAATTCTGATATTAATGACAGTCCCAACACTAGTACTATTGTAACTTACTGGGGCTGCCAGAATTCATGTATACTTACAATGTTTTGATATAAAATAAATATTTCTGTTTGTAAGTTTTTAAAATTTAATACCAAGAATCAAATGGCAACACAGTTCAAAGAGCAGAGCCCGTCATTCAACCGATACGACTTTCAATTACAGAACTCATATTTCCTCACCTTTCCCCTCATAAAACGTCAGCGAGGAATTTGTCTACATTTGATATCTGTCTGGGCACGAGACAGATATCATATATACTGAGGATTTATATGAGTGACAAAGAAAAAATGAGGGTCTGAAACTGTCATTTTACGAGAACAGACATAAAAAGTTCAACGCTTACTGATTTTTATTGAAAAAGAGATCTTTGTTAGTCGTCAAAGAGACGTACAATCTTTAACGAGTTTATCTCTTTGTGATTTGCGAGTTTATGTAGACAGCACTTTTTTATTTATAGAAGATTCATATTTATGGGTTGGATTAGTAGTTTGCATTTGATTCTCTCTTACAAATATTGAAAAAAAAACCCGTTAAGATTCCATTGAAATGAATTTTGGTAAATATTATGCGAAATCTTTCAAAAAAAGTTATTATTCTAGTGACTTACCAGCTTTACAAGGGTCCATTCCAAGGTCTCCAGAGTCTTTATGTTCAAAATCCATAGACAATATTTCATCTATCGTGTACTTATGTGGTTCCTCCCTCCCCTCCACCGAGCTTACTTGAAAGCCCCCACACACTATTATCGTTAGTACCGCGCTGACCGCCGCAGCGGACGCACGATTATGCCGAAAAGTCATCATGGAGATTATTTTTATTTACTTTTTGTGGTACACTATGGCATATTATTGTTAATTCGCGGAATTATCTGAAACAAACAAATAATAATTTTGAATTACTTGCACTTAACACCAATAAAGAAATAGTTTTCATCTATTCAACTACGTATTTATTCTCGACATTCGAATGTCGACTACATTACCACTACTACTCGACATAAATTAATCAGAATCCATTCAATGGATAAATAAAGCTCCAGCACACAAAAGCATTACATTTTAATTATACGAAAGTACACAAACTGCTATTCAAAGGCAGTTCAAATACATGAAACGGGCCTAATTTATAAAACTTCCAAATTGAAGCAAATACCCTCTGAAGACTTAGATGAAAACGTTGATGATGTAAAGGGCGAATTAATCAATAGATACAGTGCACAAACATGTAATCGTTTGAACTAAAGAATTTGCTTATCAAAGATGAAAGGAAAGGAACTCATTGGTTTCTAAAAAGGATTAGGTTAGATAGGTGTTTGAGATATATAAAAAATGTAATATAAGTTTTTGTTAATAATAAAAAAATATCTTTATTTCAGACATAGTAGCCCATAAGTTGTTAGTGCTGAGTTAGTAACAGATTATGTTTATATGCTGTATTAGTGTACTTAAACTAGTTTTTTTTCTTGTTTTTTTTTATTTTACTAATAATTGGACCTTTGTAGTCAAAACGAATAAATAAATAATAATAATAACCCTATAGCTACCTTCACCCAGTGTCTTTGGATGAGGCAGTCGGGTCTGTCAACAATTATTTTCAGGATGCAGTTCCGAGTGTTACGCAAGCGCTGCAGTAAGGATGCCATCAAAAACACCAACAATTGTATAAAACACAAAGTACCTACATATACAAAATGCTATAAATCCTAAATCCTAACACACCATACTCTTTGGGGATCTAATTCAAGTGCCACTGTTTTTTTTATATTATTCCTTTTTAAAAGTTATATGAATCGTCCTTTGGAAATGTAGGTATGTTTTGATTTCTTTTACCCAGCAATCACAGCACGAAACAAACAAATCTCTACCTACATTAACACACACTGAACGGATCTAAAATCCAGTAAATGATCGTACATTTAAACCGTAGTAAACAAATAAAGTGGTACGGAACCACAAGACAGAGCCGACCATTAACGGAACCAACCACAGATGCTCGCTAACAAATATTTGTTTTTCTAGTTTGCATTTACTCTGGACTATTTCAGTGATAGGGAACTAAATAGAAATACTTCTGGTTGGTAAATTCTCTTCGTTTAGTCGCATTTGAGTTGTCTTATTTAATACTAAACGTACTACATGTAAAACTCTTCCGTTACTGAGTGACTGACAGACAAAGCACGGCCGAAACTACTGGTCGTAGAAACCTGAAATTTGGATTTCCCAAAATTCCTACGGGAACGGGAAACAACGGGTTATGCGCGTACGTAGTCACAGGCAGACGCTAGTTTTAAACAATTTTCTCTAATTGAAATCTTTCTTTTCCTAGACTGTACGTGATCAATTAATTTTAATGACTTAGATGCTTGACAATTTCACAAAAATATATTTGTCATAATTATTTCTCGAAATGAACTACTTGCCTGCTAAAACAATTTTGTAGTTAAAGAAGGACTCTCTGAAAGATCTTATTAGAAAAACGACTTTCGAGGAATGTGTTATTTTGATGCAATATAATAATAAGAAATTAATATTTTTCAAATAGACATTCTTAGAAAGACACCATTTGCCGAACAACGAACTTTCTGAGAAAATACTATTTGGCGAAAGATTGCACTAGCCATAGGTACCTGATATCAGCAATAAGCCTATTTTTAAACCATGTGACATTTACGAGCCCGTTCAATCGTGTTTCGATCACCGACACGCGCAAACACATCGAGACGTGGAACTTAATTTAATTTGTTGAAAACACACAAACTCCACTTACTAGGAAAATGAAATAGGTTGATAGGTACTTTCGTGAAAGTTAAGGCACGTAAGTTAAGATGTCTATAAGCCCACGCCAATTATCGGAACGAATGAATAAAATAATCATTCATAAAACAAAGCA
This sequence comes from Lacanobia wlatinum, assembly GCA_947578705.1. NCBI lineage: Eukaryota > Metazoa > Arthropoda > Insecta > Lepidoptera > Noctuidae > Lacanobia > Lacanobia wlatinum. Next base: position 25,717,617 of record OX388025.1, on the reverse strand, counting down.
ATGCCTTTAATTTAAAAACGACTGTTCATCAGGTATATAATAAAATACTCGTAAAAAGTATCAATCTCTAAAAAAATCATAGTGACATGGCTACGACAGAAAGGTTCATTTCCACAATGTTGAACGAACATAGTCTTGGCATAAAATTTTAAGACATAATATAGTTTGGCATAACGTTTTCGCATAACTTTTATTAGCACAATAATACTGCTGCATAATAAGGCTTTGGCATAATGCAAAGGTTGGCATAACTATCATTTAGTCTAATATGTTTTGGCATAAGTTGGAGTTATGCAAGAGCGAGCGAAGCGAACTCTGGACTTGGGGCACCCCGACTCGGACAGGTAATGTTAAAAGGCGTGGCGTTGCCATATGCGTTTATAACATTATGCCAATGTAAATTGAGCCAATATATTTTAGGCTTATCATTAGTAAACCTTGCCAGAAAATTGCTATCTAAGGCTGCCTGCCCATTTCAGTGGAGCGAGCCAGCGGAGCGGAGAAACGGAGAAATATTAACAGAATCCACAAAATGTCAGTGACTCACGTGATGCGGAGATTTTGTGCAATTCCATTGGTTAAAAGTTCAGTCACTGACATTTTCTAAGGGACCAGTGACGGAATCCAAATTAAAAAAATTCGGATTAAACCCAGTCCCTCTGACAAAGACGAATCCTGTGTCCCAGTAGTGCGAATGTCATCGGTGGATTATGTTTATGGTATGTAAATATATTAATCGTCAGCAACTTTTGCAGTAAACTGCTGGACATCTTGTCATCTATAATCATACCACTAAGCTCTGACTTTCAAATTCTATAATCCTGAAAAAAAAAAACCCATCGCTCCAAACTATGACAGTCTTAGAGTAAAATCGTCATAGGTTTACAGGTACTTTGGATTCATCATCATCATCATATCAGTCAATTACTGTCTACTGCTAAATGTAAGAAAGAGCGCCAATCAGCCCGGTCTTGAGCAGCACGCATCATCCTTCCGCTGCCAGCCACCTTCTTCAAATCATCGATCCATCGTGCCGCAGAACGTCTTTGGATTACTTAACACAAATTAACATGTTAAAACTTATTACGACTCTCTATCTATCTGCTTGCTCCTCCTTACTCATTTTGAGCAAAACAATAATTCAATCTTATCTTAGGTACAACAAAACAATGGACACAATAGTCATACTAAAATTACGCATTTAACACAGAAACCAATAAGTTATCGCACTTTTGTTCTTCTAGGAATAAATTCTACAGTTTATCATTTTTATTTTTAGTCGATTAAACTACTGTATGATCGCGGACTGGAACAATGGTTAACAAAAGTAACAATCTAGAATAGATATATAGAATACTCTACTTTGTAAATCACAAAAAATTACAATTTAAAAAAAAATATCAACTGGTGATATGATCGCAAAAAAGTGATCTCTTACAGAAAACTTTTTAGTAACAATTTGTAAGAGCTTCCAAAAAAGGTAGCTTGAGCTTCTATAGAACATGATGGTCCAACTTAGATACCGTAGGGAAATCTACCTCCTAAGGTAAATTCATATTCATAAGGTCGAGCCCAATAGTGCTATATAATCTCTAAACCTGCTGTAGCGTCTTCTGAACACTTGTGCATATTTCATCAATTTCCCCGCAATCTGTGTCCGTAATGGCCATTCCATAAGATCGCTGACCCCTTAAAAGGAAACAAACCTTAATAAATAACATTGAGGTCCACTCAAGACGGTTGTACATACCTACACGTATCGTACATAAGTCTATCATGATGCTTTTATCTCTGACGGGGTCAAGGGGCCCGGCTCAAAGCAGGGCCGCCCCTAACCTATCCATGTGGCTGAAGAGGGCTCCCCCTCTGTACTTATCATCACGACATGCCCCTCTTGAGGTTAGAAAAACGGTTTCTTTATATTTAATACAGGAACGACGGAGGTGGAGGGAACAGTAAAGAAGACTTGGGTTCGTTACCGTTTTTTATTCGGATTCTGACCTCATTTTAAGGGTTCTTTCGTGTGGTTTCTTTGATTATAATATTAGCTACTGCTTGCACTGTTTTTGGCAGCAGTAAACAGCATAAGAATGAGGCTATTGTGATTCAGATTTTTTTATTAACAGAATTTTATTCAAACAATTAATAAAAATATATGTTGGTATAAAATCACTTTGTATAAAATAATACCTTAACATCAGACCTCGATAAGAGAAAAGGACAAAAAACCAGACAGCGTAATGTTTTCATCCCTGTGAAACAAATTGCTTCGATAAAGTTTATCGCAGTAGGCACGACCTTTAAATTGAACATGACGAATTTAGGCTACTTTTTGTTGCGAAGGTCCAACTTTCATGATGTGGACATCCGATCCATTGTGTGTGGCGAATTAATTTCGGTTATAGCAGCTATGAATAACGACATAATGTGAAGTTCACTAGAAATTTGAAATTTCAATTGTGTTGGATAGTTAGACGAATGAATATTAAAGTATCAGCCTCCATTTATTTACCTACATGATATTGTAAGGGTTGATTTACTGGTAGTCAGATAATTTTTACTGAAGAATAAATATGTCTAACATTTTTTATGCTAAGTCTGTCAAACCGCCATTTTATTCCTTAGGTAAAAGTTATCGTACTGTTGAAAAATCAGTCCTTAGTAATTTTTACCATTGCATGATGTTGTAAGATTCATTTTCTCGAATCTAAGTTGACTTTGTTATGCTTTTTGTTATTAAAAGTGACACAAAGTTATCGGTAGTGTAACAGCGCATTTTATAGAAAAATATTTTGTTGGTAAAAATTGTACCGTCACGCGTGTTTTCAACTTACGGCATCGTCTTCACTTTTTATTTACCTACGAAAAAAACGAAAAAAAACACGTGTCCAATATTTTTTGGAAACCTATTTGACAGACTTATTAGATTTTTTCAATAAAATACCCTATTATAGGCAACTATCTGTTAAACCTTGTCTCTAGATGAACAATCAGCCACAACAATAGATCATCTATCCATCTCCAAAATAATAGACAACTAGAACACTGGTCATCATCCATTGGTCTCAATTAGGGCAGTTACATATCTAGTCATTTACAACATTGGTCACCATTCTGCCTCATTTAGGGCAGTGGCACACCTAACAAAAAGCATTATGACTGGAGCACAGTGATTGACGCCAGACCTCGATTGATAAGCCTAGTCTTAGGTTTTGCTATCTGTTATCTAACTTGATTGATTGACGGGATAGGTTGACAGCTACAAACTAGTACTGCCATAAATTATTTATGAGTACTTTTGCATTGAGAAGCGTTACGGGCCAAGTATGAGTCAGAGAGTTATGTATGGAGGCTTGCGGGTCTAAAAAGACCTTAGCAGAATCATATTATTAACCACACAACAATCTGTCAAATTTCATTTTCATCTTTATCGCTAACGCATTAGGTTCAAGGTTGATTGGGAAAATTTGACAGTGACGGGTAGCGTGATGTGCTTTCTGATTCTGCTAAAGTAGCGTTTTTAGACCCGCAGATAAATGCTCCATATCCTAATATTTATAATTCTAGTTACTAAGTGACTGACAGACAACGCACAGCCGGTGCTACTGGTCATATAAAGCTGAAATTTGGCATGTAGGTTCCTTAGAGAGTGAGAATTTCCTGAAATTCCTGCGGGAACGAGAAAAAACGGAATGTGCGCGTACGAAGTCGTGAGCAAAAGCTAGTACTTGTATAAAATACTGGTACTCGGTTGCATCTGTAAAGACTGGAAGCCGAGAGAGTGGATACATGTAGTATGAGACCAGGGGACATTGGCGCGAGCACGTAAATACCTTATTCACTAGACGAACAGACAGCAGCTAAACTTTATTTTTATGATTACTGAAATTGATTCAAATGTAACTTAGTAACTATGTCCTGTAATTTTTATTATTAAAAGTTTAGTGCTTTCTTGTGTAGCCAGGTCGATCTCAGGTCCAGGTTTTTTAAACCGATGTCTTTGTCGCAGACTTGGAATTTACTGGCCTGAGACCATCTCTAACGTAGAGCTGTTAGAGAAATGCCACGAGAGCCCGATCGACCGCCAGATCGAGGAACGCCACGCCACGCTCCGGAGGGATACCGATCATATTCCCAAACAGGCTATGGACTGGAATCCTCAAGGGAAAAGGAAACGTGGCCGTCCCCGACAAACCTGGCGACGCACCGTGTTGGCAGAAGCGACGAGCATCGGAATGACGTGGAACGAGGTGAAGCGTAAAGCTCAAGACCGTTCGCGATGGAAGTCTACTGTGGACGCCCTCTGCCCCAGCTAGAGGACATAGGATCTTAAGTCAGGTCGATCTGTCTTTTTTTAAGGATGGGAAATCATAAAATTGGAGTAATTTTATGATTTCACTCTGGGCGGAGCACAAGGGAGTGTTAGACTCTTACTGACAAAAACGCATTCATGTTCCTCCTAATACCCCTTGCGTTCCAGGGCCGCGGTGACTCTTTCGAACAGATTCCGCAACACTGGCAGAGATCGATCTACCTACCACCATGATGTAAATTATGTTTGTATGTAAAGATCTCGCGAACCGAGAGACTTGATGTGAACAGAACCTTTCCAACGAACAATATTGTCTCTGTCGTGTTCCGTGTAATTGCCTAGCAAAGTAATTATTTGGAAAATAGGTACCTACGTAGTTGGTTGTTTACATTTTAATCCTTAAATTCGCTGTAAACTTTGGTAGCTACAGTTTCAATTGTGGTAAACAAACCTACCATTCAATTCTCGCTAAATATTCGTAACGAACATATTTATGGAGGAATACAATTTGAAATAGGTACATAATATTTACAAACATAATGAGTGTGAATGGGCGCTTTATTCTTAACATTTATTCTTGCAGGAAAATTAAATAATTTGTAATATTATTCCTTTACCACACTTGTAAAATAACAATTCCTATAAATTGACTGAAATCCAAATAATAAGAAACAAATGTATTGTTATTTTAATAAAATACGACTCTTTTCGGCACAAAGGTTGTGGGTAAATACCATTTTGGGGAATTTTAATAAACTCCTACTAAGATTTTCACGCTCTTTCGGTTTATATATTTAATATTACCTTATAGTGTTTAAATATATCATCACTTCGTCGTGTTTTTAGAACTTCGTATCTCAAAAGGAAAAACTGGCCAAGTGCGAGTCGGACTCGCGTGCAAACGAACCGAACGAATTTATTTTTTTTTAGCATGTTATTTTAACACTACAGACTTCTAATAGGTTTTTCTGTAATCTTAAGGTAAAGATCTATTATCTCCATTTTTTTCAAAATTTTAGGCTCAGTAGTTTCGGAGATAAGGGGGGGGGAACGGTCATTTTTCGTCTAATTTCTTGAATAACTTCTAAACCATTTATTTTAAAATTATGAAAAAATATTATTAAAACCCTCACAGTAAGCCCTTTCATTTGATATGTCACACGATATAGTTCAAAAAACTTTATTTTTTAATTTTCTAGTTTGACCCCCAAAAGTGACCCCCATACTAAAAATTTAATAATTTACGTAACGCGTCCGTATTTGGGTCATAGAAATCCATATGTGTACCAAATTTCAACAGGATCGGTCCAGTGGATCCGGAGAAAACTGGCTGTGACAGACGGACAGACAGACAGACAGACAGACACCCGAGTGATCCTATAAGGGTTCCTTTTTTTTTCGGAACCCTAAAAACGGAACCCATACAGGATCACTCTGTTGTCCGTCCGTCCGTCCGTCCGTTCGTCTGTCTTTCAAGACCTTTTATCTTGGGAAGGCGTGGAGGTATCGAGTTGAAATTAAAACTATATACTCAAGTCTACAGTCCCTTGAAACTGTGAAAGAACCAAACTTCTAAGTTAACGTCAAAAAAAGATACGGCCGTTTGTGCCGCAAATAACGTATATTTCGACACACTCAAGGGATCAAAATGCATAGGGTATTTCCCGTTGACCTAGAACTACGAAATTTGGCAAGTAATACCGTCTTAAACAACAAGTTTAGGAAAAAATCTAAAAACTATAAATTTGTAATTTAATCATAAAAAATACAGTCTTTATATAAAGTAATATGAACCTACAAATTTGTACAGAACCCTCGGTGGGCGAGTCCGACTCGCACTTGGCGGGTTTTTTTTTTTCATTTAGTTTTTTGCTCCTTGCCAAAAGAATTAGATTTGGAGATTTTCCTCTTTGTAACAGAAAGAGTCGATATAGTGTGTCTGTAATCCCAGATGCGAACACAGAGAGGTGCGTATTTATTCACAACTAGTTGACCCGCGCAACTTCGTGTGCTCCGCTCCTATTAGTCTTAGCGTGATGATATATAGCCTATAGCCTTCCTCAATAAATGGGCTATCTAACACTGAAAGAATTTTTCAAATCGGACCAGTAGTTCTTGAGATTTGCGCGTTCAAGCAAACAAACAAACAAACTCTTCAGCTTTATATATTAGTAAGTATAGAGTATAGATATAAAAACCTTTACAATAAACCTCAATTCACTGGGTGTAGCCTATTGCCACTAGCCATACACAAAACCACGAAACTTTACTAAGAATTCCCTAATAGAGAAACCCGAGTTGACTTCTGATTCATTTAATGTATATAATTAATTAATCAGAAGAGCACTTTCTTGAATAAAAACTCAACACAACATAAACAAAGTCAGAAACAACCACCCACAATTTCAGTTGCAAGCAAGACTCGCAAGCAAATTAATTTTTCACAGCCGCCATCTTGCTAATGTAAGTGCAATCACATTAAAGTGGCTAAATTTCATAGCATCGTTCCAAGGCAGTACCTAGAGACAGTGTGGACGGAGTTGAGGGAGCTCCCTGCTCTGGTAATTTAGTGGTAGTAAATATGAGAAGTGGATAACGTACGGGAAGAATGTTTGTATGTGAAAGGTCTGTTGTGCGAAGGTTGGGGGAGTTATTTCATTTCCGTGTAGTGCGTGTTGTACTGGGTTGCTCTTGTTGATATGTCTTCTTGTTTTACTTTTTTTTTACTATTTATAGGCTCGCGTTTGACCACTATCTCACCTGATGGTAAGCGATGATGTGGTCGAAGAAGGAGCACTCTTGCCTAGAAGTAACCTATTCACTCTTGAATTAAATACTCCCAGGTTATAGCTATCAGGAAACACGGACTCCGGCAGGGAATTCCACTCCTTAGCTGCACGCACTATGAATGTGTTCCCAAAACGTTTTGTGCGCGTGGGTGGGATGTCCACCATGTACCGGTGGCGCATCGCCGTTCGTCTTGTGGTCCGATGATGGAACGGGCTTGGCGGAATCAAATTATGCAATTCCGTCGCACATTCCCCAAAATGCAACCGGTAGAAAACCGACAGGCTAGCAACTCGTCGTCGATGCTCAAGACTTTGGAGCTTCGTCGCGACGAGCCTATCATCGCCGATGATCCTCTTGGCTCGTTTCTCAATTGACTCAAGGGCATCAAGCTGGATGTACATGTGCGATGTGATCCGTCCGATTTCAGCCAAGGCAATTTCTTTAGCTCCGCTGTTGTAGCCATTCATAAGCTCGCATGTGGCTTATGTAACCAATGTTCTTACATCCTTTTCTATTAACTAATCTCCTTTTCTTTCACGTTTTTGTGGTTTTTAATCATTTGCACACAACTTTTCAGTCACTGGTTTCATATGTCGGGTGGGCTTTTATTTTGCTTCCTAAAATATTAATGAACGTGGAAGCTTTCGTAAATAAGGTTGATTATTGCCTGAAAAGACACTGAAATTTTTGCAACTGCCCGACAGATTGTGCTAAGTATCTGTGAAAGTCACAATATTTAAATCATTGGCAAAAACGAACAAATTGAATGCACCGCAAAATCTCTTTGTAGCAATGTAGCGGTTGCAAACTACCGAAGTAACTCTTAGCGTAGTTTCGCAAGTTTGCGAAGTTTCGCTTAAGATAGTTCGGTGCTTTGTAGCGGCGCGCGGTGGTGATGCAAACGTTTTTTAATAGGGAAACAATACCCCAGCGATTACGGAGGGTCGGAAGTTTCCCAACGTATTGTTTTAGTGCGTGTTTATTGTTTTACTCTTGGCCTGGCTTTATACTTGGAAATATAGTTATATACGTCTTAAAGTTGTGCTAAGTCGAAGGGTTTTAGAATAGAGTATTAATGGCGGCAGAGAGGGGAGATAATGAGTATTGGTATGGTGGTTAAATGATAATGGTTTAGTGATGAGGGTGTACTAGACCATAGTTATGAAGATAATTCTGATGGTTGCGAGCATGTAATGCTGCAACTAATACGAGAGTAGAATCTAGAATGAATCCGCCTACTAGGTTCTCATCGTCTTTGATAAAAAGTAAAACTGTTATATATTTCTGTGTTTTATCCTTGTGTGTCTACAGGCTAAAGAAGCTTGTATAAAATAAAAACGAAGCAAGTAAACATTTATCTTTTTTCTAAATTTGTACAAATAGAATTAAACATCAGTAGACAGGTATCTAAACCTTCTAAGGTTTTTTTAAATTAGGATCAGTCAAAGAGCTGTCTGTGATCTATCACAGACAGCTCTTTGACTGATCCTAATTTTCTAGACGTTTTGATTTTTAGTTAATTTAACGTGAAATAAACATTTTAGGTGCCAATGGATGAAATATTTACGCCTCGATCATCAGTCACAAAGAAAATAGGCGCGTTCGTTCGAGATGTGCACAGACTCCATGTTGCCTTCGAGGCATGTTGTAGGCTTCTTAAAGCTTTGGAATCTTGCCTGTCTCTAATTAAATGAGTTCTTCGTTAAAATATGTACTGTTTGTTTGTGTTTTGTCTGGTTTAAAGTGGAATTGATATAGAAAATTGACTGGCAAATGTAAAGAAAACGATTGTTTCTGTTTGCGACGGCAATTTTCTATTCTTATTTTATTACAGAGAGACTATCTTACAAAGTTTTCGGCAATTCCCACATTTACAGATCGCTATTTTCGTTTACAAACAGTATTTTTTTAAGACTGTCTCGTCATATGAATCTTTTATCAATGTCCTTTGTTTAAAAAAATAAATAAAAGGCAGACTAGTCCAAAAAAGACTTTTTTTTTTTTATTTGTGATGCTTTTGCTCTTGTCTCTAGTCTAGGCCAGAGATGACAGAGACAAAGTCTACGATGGAGCGAGCTTACCCAGAAGGAGTCTGTGCACTCTAACTTTGAAGAGATTAGGGTTGTAAGCGTTTGGCAACACAGACGCAGGCAGAGAGTTCCACTCCTTTGCAACCGAGTAGAATAGCAACAAGGTAGGGATAGTAAGATGCAGTGCGTCTGGATGTCCGACGGTAGAAGGGGGCCGGTGGGATGAGGTCGTGGAGTTCTTGGGCACACTCACCGTAGTACAATGTGTAGAAGACCGACAAGCAGGCAACCTTACGGCGATGAGCCAAGCTATGTAGCTTGGCATCCACCAGTTTTACGTCACCTAATTTAATGTAAAAAAAGTAAGTACCACTTCCAGATTCCTTAAATCAAGAAAGGAAATGACGCATCCTCCTCACTCCCTAAACATTGCTCGAAGGTCGGTTTATCGAAAAGTTTGACGTACAAAAAATTTGTTCATCCTCGATACAGCATGAAGAGTGTTATGAACTTCGGCGATAAGCCGGGGTCAGGGCCGGAAGATACGGCGGTCCGGCCGTCCGTCCGGCTGATGGACGGCTTTTTATTTCATTTTGTTTTGGGCCAGGAATGTTTGCTTATATCGTCGTTATGGATGAGTCTAATGACTGTTTACTGATAGGTTTTTGCTGGGGCAATATCGGCATTCATTTTGAAGATTATAAATGCCTACCGAAAACAAACGACGTCAGTACTCATTTCAGCTTATCTGTACTAGAACTCTGTCAGCCACGTTTTGACTTTCGAACTGAAAAACCAATAGCTACATATTTAGGTCCTAATTCAAAATTGTCTATCTCAAAATCATTTGAACACATAGTATGGAAGACGTATTTTAGGCTTATTGCTTTCAGTGATTGACTAGCTGTTCAAGTTTGCTCCTCAAGTTTCATCCCTACTTCCTTACTATATTTTTTTTTATTATAAATGCGAAAGTAACTCTGTCTGTCTGTCTGTCGCGCTTTCACGCCAAAACTACTGTACCGATTTAGATGAAATTTGGTACACAGATAGTCTAGAGCTTGGAAAGGTCATATGCTACTTTTTATACCGGGTGTATGTTCCCTAGGGACCACGCGGGCGAAGCCGCTGGCAGAAGTTAGTTACCTATATATTGTCTTCTTATTACATAGTTTTAGCGTTTCATTTTGATACTTTAGCGCCGACTTTTTTTTTATCGTAGGGTCAGGCAGGTAGGTACTACAGTTAGGCATGTATAGGAGTAGTAAAAATAATCTGGACGGATAGATAAGTAAAAATGTTTTTTTCTCTTACCTAAGCAATTGGGTACCTATTTGACTACTATGTAAAATATAGATACATGAATGAATACATATTTAATACATGTTATTAAAACAGTACGATTGAAAAATAGTAATATAAGTTTTACGCTTTTGAAGCTATTCTTATATCGTTGTCACACAAAATGTCGTGTGCCCTGGATGGCTGGGACTTGTGAGTGACGTCACAGGTCATTAGTGCTGTCCCTGTTTATCACAGATTTTAAAACACTGACAACTCCGCTATTTTTTTAAGATTTCTAAGCAATATTTTTTGACTGCGTCTTGTCTGCTCTCTGGGTTTTGAAATAACCTATTGATTGTGGTGGGATCGATGATGTGCGGTCGACCCCCGAATTTTCATCCAAGGTCTTTCAGCAACAGTAAACTACGGATCGAGATGGGATTAAGATAACTTATGACGATGTTCACTGAATATGAATCATTCTATTGAACACGAATTCCGATCACTAACCCCTGGTTTCTGGGAGCCTATTCAATTTAATCTGTTGTCAAATCTCGAGTTATGTGATTTGATTGACTGGTTATTTCGGCCAACTAATTACAACAAGTCCTCCGTTGTCGAGTGGTTTAGGCGTTTGCCTTATGTCACGGTGGTCGTGGGATCGATTCCCACGGGAAGCATACTTTGTAAAGTTGTTTCCAGTTTGGCTAGGACATTGCAGAATTGAGTCATGTGATTGTCTGATAAAAAGATGATTCCGTGCTTTGGAAGGCACGTATAAGCCGGTGGTCCCGGGCGCCAAATGGCGGTCGTCAAATAAACCATGTCAGAGGCCCTTGAGGCGGTTTAGAAACTCTGACACTAGGGTGTGTGGGGTCGATAGACCTAACTGCCCACACGATAAGAAGAAAAAGAAGAACGAGTAACTTTGTTTATACAGTTTAGTTTCTACTGAATATTTGATATTTTTTGTAAAAGGAATAGTGCAATCAAGTTATAACTCTTTGGACCGTGGGGTCCGAGTGCTCACGTTTTATTTAAAGAACTAGTTAAACGTTTATTTGACACATCACGTGACCCAAGGGCTGGCTTTTACCCCGGACAGAGGATAAGCACTGCCATATAACGTGGCAATGCCGCCAGTCTTTTGGGCTCGCTTCCAGTCGACAGCACTGCAGAAGAATTTTTTGACGTCATATTTCATGTTTGTTATTTAAATAAAGATAAAATACCAAGGTATACGAAAAACTTAAGGAGAATCTTTCACAGTTTCTTCCTATTTTTTTAAATCCCGACCAAAAAAGAGGGGTGTTATAAGTTCGACCGCTATGTGTGTCTGTGTGTCTGTCTGTGGCACCATAGCTCTTAAACGGGTGAACCGATTTTTATGCGGTTTTTTTATTTGAAATCAGGTTTTCCAGCGATGGTTCTTAGACAAGTTTTATCAAAATCGGTTGAGCCGTTTGAAGATCATCAGCTCTTTTCTAGTTGATGAAGGTATTTAACCAGCTTTTCCGGGTCTGATCGATGCGAAATTTGGTATTCTGTTACTTCAATGACATTGCAAAAACATGGTTATATTGGCCTAATGCCGTGGCGCACCCTGAGGTCTGCAGAATACCCAACTCCTCACAAAGTTACAGCAGAGTTATTGTGTTTGAACTCAATGGAATGGTTTCAATGAACAGATTATATTTAGATCAGTAACCTTAACATGATGCTGAAGCATGTCCTGAAATCTGCAGGATACCCAACTCCTCACTTACTTACAGCAGACCTTCCGTTTTCGTATTCATTTAAATGGTTGCAATGAATAGGTTATAAATAAATTGTGATCAGGGTCCGATGACGAAGCAGAAAAGAGAAATGAGTAATACATTGGTGAGAGATGCAAAGCTACTTTCCAAGCTTGTAGGATGTAGTGCCGTTTAGGTGAGTGTTGATCATATGTGGATGGATTGTGAGGAGCAATATGAAAGAAAAGGGAGTGACTGATAGGACAGAATGGAAGTAAAAAACGTGTGGATAAGGGTAGGTAGATGATGAGATTATAGGTTTTCTAGTAGTACCTATTAGGTAAATTAATTTTAAAAAGCAAAAAATAAAATTTAAAATTAAAAAAAAAAACATTAAAAGGATCAATATGTATTATTTTTTCACTTTCTAAAGCGATTTGTTAATCGGGGGTTTTTTAAATTTATAGTTTAATTTTTATGGTTCCGTAACCGAAGGGTAACCAACGGACTGTTACTAAGCTTCCGCTGTCCGTCTGTCAGCGAGCTATATCTCTTGAGATATACGTGTGTGTGTGTGTGTGTCTATTGCGCTGTAACAATAATTAAATTAAATTGAAAATTAAAGGGTGCTCCCATACAAGAAACGTGTTTTTCTTCGGTTTATGGTACGGAACCTTTCGTGTGAGAGTCCGACTCGCACTTGGCTGGTTTTTAGGTAACTCTTTTAGTATCACTCGTGTGTCTGTCAGTTTATCCGTCTGTCACAAACAATTTTCTCTTAAACTACTGGACCAATGCAGCTGGAATTTGGTGCATATATCAACTGCTGTGACCCAAACACGGACGCGTAATTAAACAAGCTGACACAAACTATCTTAACAGCATTGAAACAGTCAGTAAATACATTATCATCGAACCAGCACGTTTGTTCTAAGTACCAGCAATCGGCACCCCTAATCAGCCAATGTTCTTTGACCTCTAAGCTTGTGTTCATTCAAACATCTCCTGGACACACTATACTGGAAACTGAACCTTCTGACTTGGAAGTAAAGTTGCGTTTTGTTTGTATAACGATGGTACATAGGATGTAATGACGCGTAGCATATTATGGAGCATTGGTCACTGTTATCAGGGGCGATAAGAGTGATACATTCCAATAATAAAGTGGATGCTTTCTTTGTATTATGGCAGTTAGTGAGATTCGAGACCATTTTGTGATGCTATTTTGTAGAAAAACGTGTCTAGTGGGTACTTATCTGTTTGGGTAAGGGGTAATTTACAATTCTGAAAGCTATAGAGATGCGGCCTTTTCAAAAATGTGCGTATACGTAACATAGTTCAAGGGGGAAAACTTTTGTTCATGATCATGCTTAAAAATAAAATAGTTACAAACTATGATCGACTTTTTAACCAACTTCAAAAAAATGGAGGTTCTCAATTCGACCGCGTATATATATATATATTTTTATGTGTGGTCGCGGATAACTTTGTCATTTATGAACCAATTTCGATGAATCTTTTTTTATATGAAAGGGTATGCTACCGAGGTAGTCCCATTGCCACCACGTCAGGATCTGATGATGGAAACCCTGAGAAATCGAGGGCAACTCTCGAAAATTGTAGGCACGCATCTGGTAAAAACTTGATATTCATGTGTGTATCGGGTGGTACTACAAAACAATAAAGGTTTGGATCAGACCTGATGATGGAGACGACAGAGAGTCAAGGAAACTCCACATCGGTGTGTAGGAACTACCAAGTATTTCGGCTTATTTCATTCGTATTGACGAGACCTTTACACCGAAAGCACTAAGTGAGTTTTTATTAAATAGGCTCCAGTTCATAACGTAACATCACGCTGGTACGCTGTGAATAGGTACACAGGTACCACTAAAAAGTCGGAAGTCGGTGTCCAAAAACGGAATAACCAAAAACATCGACTTCTGAAATTAAAGTTACTTTATACTTTATAGTGTTTTGTTTTTGGAAGTCGGTTATATTTACAAAAAAAAATATATAGTTTAGAGTATAATAAAATACACTATATCTTTTCTAAGGATGGGAAATAATCAAATGACTCCTCCCACTCTGGGCGAAGCGGAAAGGAGTGTCAGACTCTTAACTGACTAAAACCCATCCGTGTTCCTCTTCTGCGTTCCAGGGAGGCTACTCTCTAAGCCTGAAGTCCGTAGTTTCGGGCTTAGTTGCGGGTGTATTCTACTCCGTTTCACGACTTACGATTAGTCCCGAACCCGAGCTTATAATGAATGACAACACCATTTGACAGTAACTGACAAATAGTGTTGTCATTAATTCATAGTGGTTAGGTGATACGGAGTAGAATACGCCCGCAACTAAGCCCGAAACTACGGACTTCGGGCTTAGAGAGTAGCCCCCAGGGCCGCGGTGACTCTTTCGAAGATATTCCGCAACACACTATACTTTAACTAACTACTACACGAAATTCCACAATTGATCAAGCATTATCCTAGCGCATGCGTCATGTTCGTGAACGGGCGCTGTCAGTTGGGACTGGTCATTTCTCAGTTGCCATGGTTTATTTTAAATATTTCTTTGAATTGTTCCTTTTTTCCCGGACGCTTTTATCCTGCTCGTCTTTTACATCGTTCTCACATGTTTATATAATTTCAACTTGATGTAAACAAAAACTTGTAACAATTTATTATTTTTTAAAAGAGTGTCCGTGGAGTTTCTTGCACGTTCTTCTCCATAGAGATCTACGCTTTGGAACGTGCAAATAGCTTCATCTTTTTGGACTGACCGACCTTGACAATTCAAAAGTGCCTGTAAATGGTTTATTTGAAATATATGATTTGATTGATTGATTGATTGATTACAGTGTAAAGTAGAAACGTGTTTCTTTCCTCCAAAGTAAAATGCCTCTTTCAATATCACCTGAGTTAAGAAATACAAAAACTCATAAATATGTTTTCTAACAGATAATTACTTATTAGCAATTATTTACTAGCTGACATTAGCTTAAGAAGGTAAAACAGAGCAAATTAATAATACCTATGCCTGCCATATTTTAATTGAACATAATCTGTGGTTTTAGTGAGTAGGTAGCTGTATTTTATCGTATTCAGTCAGTTCTTGTCCTTAACCTCGCCTGATTGATGATAAGCGATGGATAGCGTCTACTTTGGAGCGAGCGTCTCCAGAAATTACCTGATCACTTTAGTTTTGAAGACAGAAATCATGGAGATGTTATGGACTCTACCAACTTAACAACTGTACATCGACGTATGGACAAGAATCGCTCGCAGCTCAAGCTAAATTACTGACAGACTCACATATTAAGGCAAATGCTTTTCGCGTTTAGTTTAAATGGGACGGGAGACATATATCCTAAATTCCAATCATCCATAAAAAAAATACGGAATCTGGTAATCAGTTTTTAAACTTAGCATATAGTTTGAATTTCTCAATGAATAAGCCTGTAAGAATCTATATAATAACATCAAGTTTCACACATAACATCGAATAAACCAATTACGCTCGTTCATGAACAATGTAACCACACTCGTTAGCCCACACATAACATCTAACCATGACGTAGGTGCTCAAAGCTAAGTCCTTCACACCGTGACGTCACCAAGCCGCAGATATTTATGTCAATTTTGACAGAACGTAAATTAAACTGTCAAGTTACGGGCTTAAGAGTAATTTGTGCGTGACTGTACTGTGTACATTAACTTAATAATGGAACAGCTCTGAAAGGCTTGTCAAGTGTTATTTCAATCGTTTGGAGAATTGTTTGCAAGGATGAAATTAAATTAGTTGTTTTAGCCATAACAATGATCGGAATGAAACTATTGTAGAGTTCGGTTATATCGTATATTTATAGATTTATACAAATATAAAGCTAAAGAGTTTGTTTGGTTGAACGCGCTAATCTCAGGAACAGCTGGTTCGAATTGAAAAATTATTTTGGATAGCCCATTTATCAACGAAAGCCATGCTACATAACGTTACGCTACGATCAAAAGGAGCGGCATTAATAAAACATGTGACAAAAAACAAAGTTGCGTGGGTCAGGTACTAATAAACACACTTACTCAGACTTAAAAATATAATTGAAATCGCGTAAGAGTCTTCAGAAACCTACTCTTAAGAGTTCAAACAATTACTTGGGGCAAGCACACAATGTAGGACCCTACCTAAGAGCGTTTAGTCCTCACTCTCACTCTCCTCTTACTCTCACTCTCGTTTAGTCCTCACTCCCACTCTCCTCTCCATCTCACTCTCACACTTAGTTACCTAGAAGAAAAAGTGAGTGGAAAACTTATTCGAAAAAGAGTTAAGAGTGACAATTTAAGTGTATTTTTTTAAAGTTTTTAGTAAGTATTTTAGAATCTTGCGTTAGATAACCAAGTTTTATTAAAATCGATTCATTTATTTTCAAGAATAAGTATTATTACTAGTGTTTTTAAGAAATACCATGAGAGTTAAACGCTTTTAACTAATCTCTTCAAAATTAGATTGAACAGGCTCCTTCTGGGTAAGCTCGCTCCAGCGTCGACTTTGTCTCTGTCATCTCTGACCTAGAATAGAGTCAAGAGCAAACCCATCTCAAATAAAAAACTAAAATTTAAAAAAATTGCTGATGGGATCTAATGCAAAGGGCTAATGAAAAAACTGCTTGCATAGTAAACTAACTTCAGCATAGCGCAGCAAAAAACATGTGAAGCTTTCAGGCACATTTAGTTTTCGTGTTCAAAGTAACATTTGCAAATTTTCAGTTTGATCAGTGAAATTAAACAGTGAACACAACTGTTATTTTCAGTACAGGACTGCGAAATACAAACATTGTAGTTCGGTTCAAAGTGGAATTTAATTCCAAATGTAAGGTAGTTTTGTGGCCCACACCATCTATGCATAAAACTTAATTACAGTGCTCTGTATGAATATTAATAAACCGTTACGGTTTTCTATTGTAGCACTGAAACGTGTTTCAGGACAATGATTTTATTCCCGCTTAAATGTAGTCAGTAGTTATTTGTAACAACCTTTTAAGTATTGCAGTTCAATCGGAAACGCTTCAAAATACGTTTCGTATCGTAGTATTTTATTAAATCAATGGATATTTAAGATAAACTACAAAAAGCGACTCTCATTTTGGTTTCGTTTATATCGAAATAAGACATTGAATTAGTTATTCATTCCTTATAAAAAAGACTAGGCCTACAATTCCACCATAAATTAATTAATAACTCAGAATGAAATTATCAACTAATACATAAAACAAATACTTCTTGTCGTGTAGAAAATAAGATAAGACAATTTACTCCCCCACTCTAAACATAATGTTTATTTATAATTAAATCAACGAAGGCGTTAACAATTCTGTGCATGATAATACCGTTCTTGTTAAATCTTATTAGTTGTGTCAAGCTAAAATTAACTTTACGTTGCTGTTTATAAAGTTGCAATTTAAGAAGTAGTGGGATTTAAAGTCAGAGTGCAAGGTAAAATATTGTCAGTAGGTGACACGGTCTGATAGGCAGAGGATTTAAATATTTCCTGAAGCTGTTTTAACCTACTGTAATTTTTGAATTTGAGCTCTTCAAATTATATCTACCTCACGCAAAGAAAGGTACCTACTTAACTTTATCGTAGTTTGTATTTAACGAAGAAAGACTAGCATTTTTTTTTGTTTTGTGTGCTAATATTATTGAGTTAAAACTGAAATGAAACATGAAACAAACAAATTACAATTTGTTTGTTTGTGGTTGGAAGCGCTTATCTCGGAGATTATTGAAAAAATATGTTAGTGTTGGGTAGCCCATTTATCGAGGAAGGCTATAGGCTCCGCAACATCACACTACGACCATTAGGAGCGGAACATTAATGAAAAACGTGACACACAGACAAAGTTGTGCGGGTCAGCTAGTGTTGTAGCCAACGGCTTGATAGAGAATGCCTTATGACAATAGGTCCAGCTACCTATCACTTTTGTAAAAGTAAGTACAAATAAATAAATAAGCAAATAAGTATAAGAGTCAAAGTCAATGCATATTTTAGAACATTTTGTAAACTTCCAGTCGACAGCGGACGAATTTTTTGACGCCATATTTCAGGTTTCACTTAGTCAGGAGTATCTATTTTAAAGTATACAGTGAGTTAAGTATTTGAAAATCATTTTACACACTATTAATCTTGTCAGGCCCTAGAACATCCCGTCACTTCCTCACATAATTTTATGGGAATAGTCCCATTCCAAAAAGACCCTTATCCCCATTAAAATAAAAGACAACAAAAACAGACCACCAAAGCAAACAGTATGTCCATGTGTTCGTAATCACATCCAACACAACATAATACATGTTTTGTCACCTGAGCCCGCCCATTAATTACTGCAGCCGTTTGTTTACCTTCCTATTACATGAACTAACTATTTATAAGCGTTTGTGGCTATTAATAGGGTACGGAACTAATTGTTTTGCGGGTTTCAAAAGGGTGGAGATGACCCATCCTCCTTTTATGTTTTGCCATAGACAACGGAATCTGCGGGTCTAAAAAGACCACTTTAGCAGAATCAGAAAGCACATCACGTTACCCGTCTTGTCAAATTTTTCCAATCAATCTTGAACCTAAAGTTCTAGTGATAAAGATGAAAATGAAATTTGACAAATTGTTACATGATTAATATTATGATTTTACTAAAGTGGCCTGTTTAGACCCCCTGAGCACAAATTTTAGCGGTGATAGCATCATGTCAAGAGCTATCGTAAGGCGCCCATTACAAGCTCATGCAAACGTCACTCAATTCCAAAAGTCATGACTGATGGTGAGTGATGGAATACAATCGACATTAGGCGCTCTTTCTCAAATACACGATCATATATTATTGAATTCGAAATAGTACAAGGACTGATTTAATACCCATTGCATCAAATATATAAAAATCTCGTGTCACGGTGTTTGTTACCGAACTCGTCCGAAATGGCTCGACCGATTTTCATGAGATTTTGTATATATATTCGGTAGGTATGAAAATAGGTGGTAGGGTATTTTGTTTTGTATGGCAAAACAACGTTTGCCGAGACAGCTTGTAAACATATAAAAACAGATCCATTAACTTAAAAGTCATGACTAATTAAATATTCAGATTTTCGTCAATCACCATCAGTCACTGCAATACACGATAGGTTATCCGTCAGTCTCAGTGTTGACTGTGGTTAAACTGACAGCAAAATCTATCGTGTAATGGGCGCCTAAGAGCTATCGTAAGTCACGGGCTATTCATCCCCATATCCATGTTTGTCTATGAATTATCGATGGCATTCGTTGACATGATTGGTGGAATCACTAATCTGTGTGCCAAGTAAAGCTATCGTGTATTCATCTCTTTTTTATGGTTCCGAACAAAAAACGGAACCCTTATAGGATCACTCGGGTGTCTGTTTGTCTGTCCGTCTGCCACAGCCAGTTTTCTCCGGATTCACTGAACGGATTCTGTTGAAATTTGGTACACATATGGACTTATGTGATCCAAACACGGACGCGTTACGTAAATTATCAATTTTTTAGTATTGGGGTCACTCTTGGAGGTCAACTAGAAAATAAATAAAAAAAGCTTTTTTAACAATATTGTGTGACATATCAAATGAAAGGGCGTACTGTGAGGGTATTAATTATATTTTTTTCATAATTTTAAAATAAATAGTTTTGAAGTTATATAAGAAATTAGATGAAAAATTACCATTCCCCCCTTATCTCCGAAACTACTGAGCCTAAAATTTTGTGAAAAAATGGAGATAATAGATCTTTACCTATAGATTACAGGAAAACCTATAAGAAGTCTATAGTGTTAAAAGAACATGTTAAAAAATATAAAATTCGTTCGGAACCCTTTGCACGCGAGTCCGAATCGCTCTTGGCTAGTTTTTCTTGAAGGTTCTAATAACATAAATGCCTCAGCGGTATAGTTAGCGCGATGGCGTTCCCAGGTCGAGGCTTTACGTCCTGCCAGGGTTGCGAAATTAGTTCGAAAGAGTCACTGCGGCCCTGGAATGCAAAGGCCATTAGGAGGAACACGGATGGGTTTTAGTCAGTTAAGAGTCTGACACTCCCTTCTGCTCCGCCCAGAGTGGGAGGAGTCATTTGATGATTTCCCATCCTTAAAAAATAAATTAAAAATGGTCGAGGTTTACGGAAATAACTGCTGTATAAAGGGTCCACAAATTCAAGGTTGCTCAGCGTGCAATGGAGAGACCAATGCTCGGAGTTTCTCTGGTGGATAGAATTCGCAACGAAGTCATTCGCTAGAGAACTAAAGTCACCGACATTGCGCGTAGAATCAGCATGCTGAAGTGGAAGTGGGCCGGCCATGTCTGCAGACGGACAGACGGTCGATGGAGCAGATATGTATTAGAGTGGAGACCGCGTACGGGCAAACGTAGCGTGGGACGCCCTGCGGTACGATGGATCGATGATTTATAGAAGGTGGCTGGCAGCGGATGGATGCGGGTTGCTCAAGACCAGGGTGGTTGGCGTGGACCTCCTGGGTAAGCTCGCTCCATCGTAGACCTTGTCTCTGTCATCTCTGACTTAGACTAGAGTCAAGAGCAAACCCATCACAAATAAAAAAAAAGACTAGCAATTTTTTTTTTACTATGTATTGGTAGGCACGCGTTTGACCACTATCTCACCTGATGGTAAGCGATGATATGATCGAAGATGGAGCACGCTTGCCTAGAAAGGAGCAAAATGTGGGTTTAGGTGCTCAACAAATCGGTCTGCTGCTACAAGAAAACAGCCGTGATGTAACGTTGAGTAACTCTAGTAGAGCATTCCTGAAAAATCAAACTCACGACCTGACAGATTTTTTTCTCTTCATTATTTTCATATTGCAGGGAAAATTTCTTGTCCAATGTATTTTGGTCGCGTTTCGTAGGAAGTCTATCTAGAATCTATGACTAACGCTTTGCACTACTAAATTCTTCCGAAAAACAAGAAAACCCGCAGAGATGAATCAACAATGTTTCCTAATTCCCATCTTCCCGTCTCATTTCTCTGTCACCGAGCGATGAATGAGAAAATTGACGTCGCTACATAAAACGTGTACACTGAAGAGCATAAATATGTGACAATCACTCAAGATTTAAAGGCGTTATGTGTTGATAGGAATTTTACAGTGTTACGGAGGCAGTATTTTTTAAACCTAACTATTTATGTAGAGGGTCTTTTCAAAAAGTTACAATCTTTATTTCACGTAAAGTTGCTTTTTTATTTTGCGTAAGAGTAAGGTATTTATGCTGGTGACTGTACCTTGTGTAATACTACACTTGAGCACAGGTAACTCATTGTAGTAGGATTGTAGTAGTAACCTACTTGCACTGCCGAGTTCCAATTTGCACGGCAGTGTAAACAGCTGGGGATTATTTGTCTTTGGGACCCGGAATTAAAATGTGGGTAGTCAGCACATTATCCAAACTGGGTACCGTTTCTTATTTATTTTATTTTGTGTTTTTGTTTTGTACTACACGATTCCCTTTAATTTTATTGCCAAACTTCAATTTTTTATTCAAAATAAAAAACAATTTATTCTTATTTTATTCTTAAAACATAACAAAAGTAATGATTTATTTACTCATCAGACTCAGCTTTTTTGTTTACCCTACGGAAAAAAAAACCTCAAAAATAAATAGGTCTATGTACCCACCGTATCCTATGAACACAGTCCACTAGCACGGTGCACTCGTATCGGTCGCTATCACTATCACTAATCACTGACAGACACACGGACACGGCGGGCTCCCGAAGGCGACTGAGCGCGTCACACTCGGGAGACGGTACCGCTGATAACACAAGTGTCATAGACTTTTCGAATTTCGAACTGTCAATTTAGATCATTTGTTTTTGTTTTTTTTTGTGGCCTGTCAGAGCAAATTCAATAGGTTCTGCTAGTTATTTCTTATCATAAAAAAGTTTGTCTCAGTCTAGTGATCTATTGTACTCTCAATTTATTGACATGTTATATAGTACAGCAAGGCCTGCAAAAGCAATAGGTACCTATTTTAAGAGTATGATACTTTTTCTAAACTTGGTCCATTTTCACCAAGCAGGAGGTAGTATCAGACTCTTACTGACTAAAAACCATCGGTGTTCCTTCAAAATGCAATTAAAATTCCGCTACCCTGGTGGAATAATTGCCTACGCATCGTTTATAACAATTGCGACATTTCAGTAACGGTATAAAAAAAACTCTCTTACACAGTAAAAAAAACTACCAATTAAATAGTAAAGTAAAAAGTTTTTATTTTGGAACATAAACCGTTGAAATAAAACATTACAAGCATCACTATTCCACCTCTGTCGCCACCTGTACATTAGTTGTCCTTTATTTATCCATCTGCCAAAAGCGCACACAACACACGACTCATTCCAATGTTAAAGTTTATCTCGCGGTGTAAACATCGTTTTCATTTAATGATTAGCTAGTTAAGTCATTAATGTAATGAAACACTCATTAGGTGCACCGACAAAGTATTGTCTTGTAGAAAAGTAGGCAATTAAGTGGCCTCAACAACATGAGATTGATTGTCTCTGGCGAATAGTAATTAGGTGCACCTATCACAAATTGTAATTGTTGGGAAAATACTAATTGGAATATGTAAACAATTCTGTAGTCAAGACTTAGCTCTTACGATGATTATGATTATTTAGATACTGATTTAGCGAATTATAAACTTGCGTAGTAACTCTCTCACACATTTTGATTAATGTTAATTACATTAGTAAGTGAAGTCTAATGAAAATTATCTAAATTAACTACTTATGTTGTATAGTTGAGAATACAAGTACAACTTACAAAACAATTTATTTGTTAAAGAAATAATCATGCTGTAGAGCCAATTTTCTTTGGGTAATTTTTAGCCTTTTTGGACTATACTTTTATCTCTGTTTATTTTAATTTGCCCAATTTACTATTACCAAACAATGCACCAAATTATTCCGTCAATTGTTCTTCAGGCAAACTATTATTCGGTCTCATTATATTCGGCAAGTGAAATTCGGTCAATCAAAGCGCACTCAAAAGCCAGTATCAGTAATGGTGACCACCAGCAAAAAAAAAACGGTCAAGAGCGAGTCGGACTCGCGCACCGAGGGTTCCGTACCATCACATAAAACGTGAAATGTTTTAAATTTTCATCGGCAAGGCCTATATTCGTCAGAGAATTTTAACACTGCGGTGTAAATTGCAGTTTTAAGTCAGCGCGCCGTCTCTTGACCGATAGTGGAATTAATTTAATTTTTGTTGATGATTTCTGAAAAAAAAGGGTAAAAAAAGATACCCCACATGCCCTAGTAGCCCCTCTTTGAATTTTTGCAAAAAAAAAAACATTATTAAACATTTTTATTTCTTTTTTACTTGCAAAATAGTTGAGCAAACGTCAACTATTCCAAAATTCAAGTGGATAGCATTAGTAGTTTTTGAGATATCCAGCTGTGACAGACGGACAGACTTTTTTTAAAGGATGGGAAATCAAATGCCACCCCCGCTCTGGGCAGAGCAGAAGGGCATGTCAGACTCTTACTGACTAAAACCCATCCGTGTTACCTACTAATGACATGAAAGAGTGTACACCTTTAAGGTAGATTTTTGATAAACTGATTGTTTATTACTAAGATCTCATGTAAAATGTACCAAAAATCACACGAATAAATGAATCTGAATCTGTTCCTCCTAGTTCCCTTTGCGTTCCAGGGCCGCGGACTTAGTCACACCATAAGGGTTCCTTTTTACCCTTTTGGTACGGAACCTTAAAAAACGAAGCAATAAATCCCACTCCAAAATCTAATAGGTGGATTCCTATCCAAAATAATACTGGCAGCTTCATATATCTTCGACACCATCACTAATGTGTCACCCGAAACTCTCAGCTTTTATTTACTCGTTACAAAAACACTTGAATATAAAAAGTGCCACATAAAATCTGAGACAGTTTCTCCGCTGAATACCGCCACATTTTAGCCGGATTTATTTCTCTGCCGTCACTCAACGCGGAATAAATTCCGCTTGACGGACAGACGACACATTTCATCCATTGTTTTTTCATTTAAATGATTTGTAAGAATACAATTTAAAGAAAGAAATAAGTTTGTCTTGTCCCGATGAAATGTTAGCTATGTTAGGCGTAAAGTTTAGCTGATGGTGATTATGTGTCATGCAATTACCAAAAATCTTTGCACCATCTGGGGAAAGAACTTAAACCTCAGGTTTAATAACTAAAAGTTTTTCCGTCTTATATTTTTGTCCACACCAGACTCATAAAATCCTTACCTCCTTACTAATCCTTACTAATATTATAAATGCGAAAGTAACTCTGCCTGTCTGTCTATTTGTCTGTCTGTCTGTCTGTCTCGCTTTCACGCCAAAACTACTGAACCGATTTAAATGAAATTTGGTACAGAGATGTCTAGAGCCTGAGAAAGGACATAGGCTACTTTTTATCCCGGTAGTATGTTCTCTAGGGACCACGCGGGCGAAGCCGCTATCAGAAGCTAGTATTATAAATGCGAAAGTAGCTCTGTCTGTCTGTCTAGCTTTCACGCCAAAACTACTGAACCGATTTAAATGAAATTTGGTACAGAGATGTCTAGAGCCTGAGAAAGGACATAGGCTACTTTTTATCCCGGTAATATGTTCCCTAGAGACCACGCGGGCGAAGCCGCTGGCAGAAGCTATTTATATATAATTCAAATCTTTTGGCAAGATTTCCGGGCAGCTAGACCTTGCTAACTAACATATGTTTAAACTACATCATAGCTCTCTTACGTTCTTGCCCTTTTTTAGAAGTCTAAATATATCGTCGATACACCAAAACCCTAAACTGTCGTCCATTAAATACAAAATGATATCTAAACGGCTACATATCTCGATAACACGCAGATTTATTTCTATATAAATACTGAATAATAGGCGACCCTCGTCAAAGGACGGACATGAGGAGTCGAAACTCGGAAGTAATACGAATTTTGTACCTTTTATATTACTTAAAGGGAGTTTTGTAGTCTGCGAGACGGGCGATTAAGGTTTGATGGTATTATAGACAGATGAATTTATTGGTTTTTTCATTGACCTCCATCATTCTATCGAAGAAATTCCAATAAATTCTTGTATCTGCGACTGAACAATGCGACTAAAATAGATCTACTTATACCGACAAACCTGCACTAGTAGGCCAATTGTACTATTTTTAGGGTTCCGTAACTCAAAAGGACAAAACGAAACCCTTA
The DNA here is from genome assembly GCA_947578705.1 of Lacanobia wlatinum. Lineage (NCBI taxonomy): Eukaryota > Metazoa > Arthropoda > Insecta > Lepidoptera > Noctuidae > Lacanobia > Lacanobia wlatinum. Next base: position 25,692,199 of record OX388025.1, on the reverse strand, counting down.
TAGGATCACTTTGTTGCCCGTCCGTCTGTCTGTCAAGACGTTATCTCAGAAACGCGTGGAGGTATCGTTAGGTCTACGATTTCTAGAAGTTGTAAAAAAATCAAACTTCTAAATTAACGTAAAAAAGATACGGCCGTTTATACCGCATAAAACGTCTATTTTGACTTTCTCAAGGGAATGAAAATTTATAGTGTATTTCCCGTTGACCTAGAACTATGAAATTTGGCAAGTAATACCGTTCTAGCCTACAAGTATAGTGAAAAGTTTGTAAACTTTACATTTGTAATTAAATCAAAGACAAAATATAGTCTTTATTTAAAGTAACATGTACTTACAAATTTGTACTGAACTCTCGGTGGGCGAGTCTGACTCGCACTGGTCCAGTTTTTTAGGGTTCCGAAAAAAAAAACGGAACCCTTATAGGATCACTCGGGTGGCTGTCTGTCTGTCCGCCTGTTTGTCTGTCTGGCTATCTGTCTGTCTGTCTGTCTGTCTGTCTGTCCGTCTGTCACAGCCAGTTTTCTCCGGATCCACTTGCCCGATTCTGTTGAAATTTGGTACACATATGGACTTCTATGACCCAAACACGGACGCCTTACGTAAATCTACACTAATATTATTAAGAGGAAAGATTTGTTCGTTTGTTTGTTTGAATTGAATAGGCTCCGAAAATACTGGACCGATTTGAAAAATTCTTTTAGCATTGGATAGCTACATTATCAGGGAGTAACATAGGCTATATATTATCCCCGTATTCCCACGGGAACGGGAACTACGCGGGTGAAACCGCGTGACGTCCACTAGTTATTAATGTTTTAGTATGGTGGTCACTTTTGGGGTCAAACTAGAAAATTAAAAAAAAAAGTTTTTTGAACAATATCGTGTGACATATCAAATGAAAGGGCTAACTGTGAGGATTTTAATTATATTTTTTTCATAATTTTAAAATTAATGGTTTAGAAGTCATTCAAGAAATTAGACGAAAAATGACCATTCCCCCCGAAACTACCGAGCCTAAAATTTTGAAAAAAATGGAGATAATAGATCTTTACCTAAAAATTGCAGGAAAACCTATTACAAGTCTGTAGTGTCAAAATAACATGTTAAAAAAATTAAATTTGTTCGGAACCCTTTGCACGCGAGTCCGACTCGCACTTGGCCAGTTTTTTTATCTCTATCGCAATCTTTCAAAAAAGCTTAAATTTCAATGTATTTTTGCGAATGCAAACGTTGGTTTTAAAATTGTCGAATTAACACTCAAATTAAAAGCTATAGATACCTACATTTTAGGTCAGACCTACCGTGATCCCTATCTAAATAAAACACGTTGACCTTCACTCAAAAATTAGCTTTTAACTGAAACTTTACTACCAGCACATCAAAAAGAAATTCAAAACCACTCAAGTCTGAAATAAAAATGAAAATTAAATGAACCAGGTATATAATCATTTTCCCAGGTCGTATTTCCAGCTCTTCGCACCTCGTCATTTCGGCACCGCTATAAAACTGACAACCCATCACGGAGTCATTCGCGCGGGTATTTTTAATTAAGCCCATTACATAGATCTTCTCGCTGCAAAAATAATCGTTAAAGTGAATAGTGTGCTTAGGACGTTAGTACAATTTGAGCTATGATGCTGGCAAGATAGCTAAGTTGCTGATAGAGGTATGTGGTAAGATGGTGAAAGCAAAGGTGTATAGGCCCACAAACCTCCATTGAAAAGGGAGGATCCTCCAACCGGACGGGTGTTGTGCCTGGTGGAAAACTGCCTCATACATGTTTTTTGGTGTTTGTATATGTTAAAATCATGCGGAAAACTTTGATACTGCGTTTTAGGATTGTGTGTCGCGTGTTTTTGTATGTAGCGTTATAGATAGCGGCCTACATCCTAAGTTCTTTCCAAAGAAACTCCCTCCCCTTCAATCGATTCAGTCGCCATGATAAAAGGGAGAATGTCAATAAATAACAAGCAATAACTGTCAATCTGATTGATTCGTGTGGAAATGACGTATAATAGGTATAGGAGTGACCATGAATAAATGAGCCTATTATATTATACTTCTATTTATTCCTAAATAAATGATTATGTTTTGATTGTGAAGTCAACACCCATTCACTGTCAGTGTGTTAGTCACAAATGGATTCCGAAAATGCTGAATCAATAGTAATTATAGACAACTAGTTGACTCGCGCAACTTCATCTGCGTCACATTTTTCATAAATGCTCCGCTTCTATTGGTCGTAGCGAGATGTTATATAGCCTATAGCCATGGGCTATCCAACACTAAAAATTTTTAGGGTTCAGAACAAAAAACGGAACCCTTACAGGATCACTCGGGTGTCTGTCTGTCTGTCCGTCTGTCACAGCCTGTTATCTCCGGATCCTTTGGACCGATTCTGTTGAAATTTGGTACACACTTTTGAGACCCAAACACGGACGCGTTACGTATATCATTAAATTTTTAGTATGAGGGTCACTTTTAGGGGTCAAACTAGAAAATTAAAAAAAAAATATTTTGTGACATATCAAATGAAAGGACTTACTGTGTGGGTTTAATTATATTTTTGTCATAATTTTAAAATAAATGGTTTTAAAGTTATTCAAGAAATTAGATGAAAAATTACCATTCCCCCCTTATCTCCGAAACTACTGAGCCTTAAATTTAAAAAAAAAATGGAGATAATAGATCTTTACCCATAGATTACTGGAAAATCTATAAGAAACCTATAGTGTTAAAATAACATGTTAAAAAAATTAACTCGTTCGGAACCCTTTGCACGCGAGTCCGACTCGCACTTGGTCAGTTTTTTCAATTCGAACCAGTAGTTTCTGATATAAGCGCGTTCAACCAAACAAACTCTCTTCAGCTTCATAATGTAAGTATAGATATAATATATAAATATAATATACTAGGACGAAAGCCGTTAAAAAAAAAGATTAAAAAAACTTATATTTCAGAGTCCATTTTTGGTTAGTATACAAAAAACTTAGAAACTAGTGTTAGTACTTATAACTACTGGAAAAATACAATAACATAATTATGATCTAAACCTACCTAACCAGCCCACCACCAATGCTTTCTGTAAATCACGTTCTAATACTTAGTATTGTTTCAAGAATATTCGTACAATACCTGACAAAAATTAAATAAAAAATTTAAAAAACTCCCGACAAAAAGAACTTTAGAAAGTAAAAAATAATTTCTATTGATCCTTTTAGTTTAACATAGCGTCTTCGCCTCGGGAGACCGCAAATCTTTTGTCTATACTAATATTATAAAGAAAAAAGATTTGTTTGTTTGAATTGAATAGGCTCCGAAATTACCGATTTGAAAAATTCTTTTAGCATTGGAAAGCTACATTATCAGGGAGTAACATAGGCTATATATTATCCCCGTACTCCCACGGGAACGGGAACTACGCGGGTGAAACCGCGTGACGTCCACTAGTATTTGCTAAATATAAGTATTATTAGCGTTAACATTAACACCACGTCGTTTTTGCGTCGGCGGTTACAAATAGAATCAAACCTTGTTTAATCGCAATCTGTGTCTCAAAGTTTTGCCGAAAGCGATTGAGTTATGCTATAGACACTCTATCTTCTTCTTCTTCTTCTTCCTTGCTCTTTCCCTTCTCACTCTATCACAAAACCAAATAATCTTTCGAATACAAACAAAACTGAACTTATGCTACGACTTAGAACGCGTTCAGAAGGCAAATTTTCGTACTTAAAAGCTCTAAATCCAAAATGCAATGGCATCTAAGCGACATCATCATCTACCTAGCCTTTTCCCAACTATATTGGGGTCGGCTTCAAGTCAAACCGGTTTCAGTTGAATACCAGTATTTTACGTGGAGCAGCTGCCTACCAGACCTCCACAACACATTAACTATATAACACGACTAGCTGACCCGCGCAACTTCGTCTGCGTCTCAATTTTCATTACTGCTCCGCTTCTATTGGTCTTAGCGTGATGGTGTATAGCCTATAGCCTTCCTCGACAAATGGGCTATCCAACACTGAAAGAATTTTTCAAATCACGTTCAAGCAAACAAACAAACTCTTCAGCTTTATATATTAGTATAGATAGTTTGGCAAGACTGGAGTCTGGAGTAACGGCTGCCAAAGATCTACAAATGACAGCAGCGACCAACGGCTTTCCGAGGCACGGGAAAAACTCGGTATGTTAAGATGGTCACCCATCCACAGACAACCTTGGTAAGCGTTGCTTAACTTTGAAGATCAACCCGTGCGGCTGTTGTTCTTTAGCCACGAGCACGATATAATGGTGACTCAACGACAAGAAGTTGTCAAAATGTATGCTAACTATCAGTATTTTTTGGCAGTTTGCGACTGGTATGCGAATTCAAATTATACGAGAGTTGGCTTAAGAAACCTTCAGCCAGCCAAAACCACTACAATCTTACACGGTTTTATTTTCTACTAGCTGACCCGCGCAACTTCGTCTGCGTCACAATTTTCATCTTTAATATAACTCCTACCCTACTCCAACCCTACTCCTGCCCTACTCCTACCCTACTCCTACCCTACTCCTACCCTACTCCTACCCTACTCTTACCCTACTCCTACCCTACTCCTACCCTACTCCTACCCTACTCCTACCCTACTCCTACCCTACTCCTACCCTACTCCTACCCTACTCCTACCCTACTCCTACCCTACTCCTACCCTACTCCTACCCTACTCCTACCCTACTCCTACCCTACTCCTACCCTACTCCTACCCTACTCCTACCCTACTCCTACCCTACTCCTACCCTACTCCTACCCTACTCCTACCCTACTCCTACCCTACTCCTACCCTACTCCTACCCTACTCCTACCCTACTCCTACCCTACTCCTACCCTACTCCTACCCTACTCCTACCCTACTCCTACCCTACTCCTACCCTACTCCTACCCTACTCCTACCCTACTCCTACCCTACTCCTACCCTACTCCTACCCTACTCCTACCCTACTCCTACCCTACTCCTACCCTACTCCTACCCTACTCCTACCCTACTCCTACCCTACTCCTACCCTACTCCTACCCTACTCCTACCCTACTCCTACCCTACTCCTACCCTACTCCTACCCTACTCCTACCCTACTCCTACCCTACTCCTACCCTACTCCTACCCTACTCCTACCCTACTCCTACCCTACTCCTACCCTACTCCTACCCTACTCCTACCCTACTCCTACCCTACTCCTACCCTACTCCTACCTACCCTACCTACCTACCTACCCTACCTACCTACCCTACCTACCTACCCTATCTACCTACCCATTTATTTTTTGCTTTTAAACCTTCCCTGTATTTTGGCGAATCCAACAAAAAAAGAATTATTAAAATCGGTCCAGCCGTTCTCGAGTTTTAGCGAGACTAACGAACAGCAATTCATTTTTATATATATAGATTTCTATGCCTTTGTCTAGAAAAGTAGCCAAGCTAATCCCATATCTCTCAATACCAAGCCATGGAACCTCCTAACGATGCCTATAAACCCGAGACGGGCACAAACATAAAATAAATAGCAGAAATATCTCAACTTACAGTGGATTGCTGCCTTAAATGGAGTGAAAATAAAGAGAGTGAGATAAAACAGTTTCATGATGAAATAAGTGTTGTTTCAGTTTCAGTAATATACACGCTTTTGTGATTGTTCAAATGAACGCGAATGGAGTAATTGGTGATAACGGTCCGTTTCATTGTTTTAAATAGTTTGAGCTGTTAATTGATAAGGTTTAATGTTGGCTAGGATTTTTGAAGAGCTTACAGACTCTTTATTTTGAACTTTTATAAGGACTAAGAAAATCTTTTCACTCAAAACAGCTTTGTATTACTTGTAATATTTAAAAACTAAAATTATTTTGATTAGATTACATTAGGATTTAATTAATGAATTCCAATTTTCTCCGTCTCACTTAGTACGTACTCAACTCAGTCTCATTATTCACTCGACTAGCAATTTCAGTGTTGATAAATTACGTCATCAGCTGACTGACGTCACGAAATTCACGATGGAATAAAAAGTGCTTATACATAATTTAAGTTCGTGTTTCCGTTATGTCGGTCATCCATCAAAAAGTGGAAATTAAAGTTAATTATGTGTGATGACAACATCTGGGCAGCTTCAAAATGAATGAGTTAATTTTCATGCAATTAATTCTGGATGTTAAAATATTTACGCAAAAAAAAAACCTCAGGAAAGAGACTGTAAATTATCTACAATAAGGTAGGTTAATAAGCTATTTTACATCTCACACAGTACATTAACACAGATTTTGCCATAAGAACAATGAGATTCGATATAAGTGTCTCCTAATTCGAAGCCAAAAAATCAGTAATCATTATCTTGCCCTTTTCAGACGATACTTGAATTTGGCTCAACTTGCTATTTACTTCCGCTTATTATCTCCAATCAACCATCACTTTGTCACTCACTAATTTTTCTTTCTTATGTTATTGACACTATCCACTCTATGATCAATCAGTACCCAAACGAAAAGCCTGACTAAAAAGAGAGGTGTCCAGGTTACTTACTAAAGATGACTTCATCTTTAGTAAAAGTTATTTAAACAAAAAACATTTCAAACACTCAAGTCAACTTAATCATTAAGCTTACTAATTAAGAGCCTTGATGAATTCCCACAGTGTATTATTTATTGAAAACGGTTCAGGCCACACAATTATGTCAACCCACAGAGCACCGAGACGCCCACGCTGGCCGCTGCTAGACACTGTCAGTAATTGTGCCCGTTTTTTTCATCGTCATAAAAAGCCCGAGAAAATTCATTCTAGCTGTGGCAAAGGCAGCCGCTCCATACAACCGTGTCTTTTTCTTGAAGAGCTGAACATAAATAAACGTATGTCATGCTTTGTGCCACGTATCCGTAGCAACCCCCACTCAATAAAAATGAAAGCTTAATTACCTATTTGGTACTTCTAATGCACAAGTTAGACCGCGATAAATCTCCAATGAGATGAACTGCTCCAACAATAGTTGTAGCTGACCCATTCCTTACTAGCCTGCTTAAGGAAAGTCGGAGCGAACAACTTAGCGGATAAAACGTCTAAATCCTAATACACAGGGTTATTTGTAAAACACCAACAACCTCTTAGGCCTAAGAGGTTGTTGGTGGGTGTTTTACAAATAACCCTGTGTAAAATTCTTCGGTTACTGAGTGACTGACATTAGACAACGCACAGTCGAAACTACTGGTCGTAGAAAGCTGATGTTTTACATATAGACTAGCTTTAGCCCGCGACTTTGTACGCGCGTATCCAGTGTTTCCCGTTCCCATAGGAATTTCGGGAAATCTTTTCTTAGTGTTTTCTTACAGTCCCCAAGGAACCATGCCAAATTTCAGCTCTCTACGACCAGTAGTTTCGGCTCAGCGTTGTCTGTTAGTCACTCAATCAGTCAGTAACGGAAGAATTTTATATGTTAGGATTTTGTGGGGAGTATAGGGGAGCACTACTACTAGGATCTCCCGAAATTCCTACGGGAACGGGAAAAAACGGGATACTCGCGTACGATTTCGCGGGCAAAACCTAGTATCTCATAAATTTGTAACGATCACGCGAACGACTTGGAAGGTGGGAGCCGAAAATTCTACTTAGCACACAATACGCGGACATTCGTATTTGGTGTTATAGTCGCTGCCGGCACACCAATTCCGTGTTCTATGCTTGAGTTCATTTAAAACAGTTGAAACAAATTGCAAGACTGCAGCCATTTAAATGCAAGCGATTGTTATCAGCTTTAAGTGATTATTATCATCGCTCGCAGCGCTTACTACGCTTTAAAACTTCTGGATTAAGTGCTCTAATTACCAATATTTCTTTTTTTTAATCAGGGGTTTATAAACAACAGAAAAAGTTTAAGGATATTATTTTAATGCTTATCTTCTTATAATAGCGTTAATAGAAAATACTCGTGAAGCGCCTTTCAAAAATGAGCTTTCCACGATTTTGTTAGCAAAAAAACTAGGTACTCGTTATTTTTTTCCTGTGAAGATGGACTAAGTGTATACTTATAAGTTCATTATCTTTGTAAAGAATGTAAAAATATTTAGATTAGCTCAGCTCAGTCATTTTTGCGAGAAGCCAACTTAAACAGGGACTTTCTTCAAAGCAATTATAAAGATGAAAAATTGTGATACTAGTTAGGTTATTATTATTTATAAACTAGCTGACCCGCGCGGCTTCGCTCCGGTCAACTGGCTACTCTACCTACCGACCCTAACCTACCTACCCTACCTACCTACTTACCTACCATACCAACCTACCATAGCTACCCTACCTCACCTATCTTACCTACCTACCTGCCTACCTACCCTACCTACCTGCCTACCTTCCCTACCTACCTGTCTACCTACCCTACCTACCTGCCTACCTACCCTACCTACATACTCATTTTTTTTTGTATTTTAATTCTTATTATGCTATTCCGGACGAAGGAATTAGTCTTCGTCCCGAATAAAACACAAAAACTATGAAAATCGGTCGAGCCGTTCTCGAGTTAGTTAGAATAGTGTTCGAACAAACCCGACTTTGAGAATTTTGCTATATTGTGAAAGATTGGACCTTTTTCTAGAAGACATTTTTATATCAGCGAGACAGAAATAAAACGAAAAAAACTTTTTTACAAAAAATGTAACCGACTTCCAAAACAAAACACTACAAAGTATAAAATAACTTTAATTTCGGAAGTCGGTGTTTTTAGTTTTTTCGCTTTTTGACACGCTTTTTAGTGTTACCTGCGTACCCATTCACAACGTACTGGCGTGATGTTATGTTATGAAAATAAAATGCTTTCGGTGTAAAGGTCTCGTCAATACGAATGAAATAAGCCCATACACTTGGTAATTCCTACATACCGATGTGGAGTTCCCTTGACTCTCTGTCGTCTCCATCATCAGGTCAGATCCAAACTTTCATTCTTTTGTAGTATCACCCGATATACACACGAATATCAAGTTTTTACCAAACACGGAACCCTATAATTTGCCCTGGCTCGCAAATCGAACCGTCTGATATTTAGCACAAATTAAAAACTTAGTTGCGGGCAACCTGGGAGTCTTTAATACAAAAGTGAATAGGTTGCTTCTAGGCAAACGTGCTCCATCTTCAACCTCATCATCGCTTACCATCAGGTGAGATAGTGGTCAAACGTATGCCTACCTATAGTAAAAAAAAAATCTACTCCGTATCATCTAACCACAGAGAACTAATGATAACTCGATTTGACAGTTACTGTGAAATCGTGTTGTCATTCATTCTTAGTTCGGGTTCGGGATTAATCGTAAGTCTGTAGGTAATACGGAGTAGAATACGTTCGCAACTAAGCCCGAAACTACGGACTTCGGACTTAGAGAGTAGCCCCACCAAAATCGATCGCTCCCGTCACCGTGACCACCTTTGGTACGGTACCTTATTATTATTAGCCTTGCTTCGCAAATCGAACCGTTCGTTGCTTCGCTCTAAACGGAATCAATCGCGGAGGCCTTAGAAGTAGGGTCCTGTCAGCACCTTTGGTACGGAACCCTACAGGCCTGATCCGCAAGTCGAACTGTCCAGTACTTTACAAAACTACTGAGTTCTAAATCAGTTTAAGACTCTACGATAAAAGCACTTAAAACGAAACCAGCACAACTCAGAGATTTAAGCAATGTTAGCCCCTATTCGTTTAAGACCTTCCAGAGACCAAACCGAAATTCCTACGAACTACGACAGTGTTTAATAATCGTGTGAGGTCATTCTCCAGCGGAAAATCTTAACACCACAATTCAGAAAAACGCGTCATCAGTGCAACGCCATCTATCGACCATGTAAACTGACAAAATATTTGGCAGCAGAAGACGTTAAATAAGAAGCCCGTATGTGTAACGATAAATAACGATAAGGTATTAAAATGTTTACTTTTATTTTGCTACGTCTACGTATTAAAAGTTTCACAAATAACTCTAGAATGTGTTTTGGTGTAACATTCATGCTTTCATGCATTTTTTGGTTCCTCAATAGATGGCGCTCTGACTGATCAGAACACAGTAGGAAGTTTCTTACTAAACTAAAAATCTATACTAATATATAAAGCTGAAGAGTTTGTTTGCTTGAACGCGCTAATCTCGGGAACTACTGGTCCGATTTGAAAAATTCTTTCAGTGTTAGATAGCCCATTTATTGAGGAAGGCTATAGGCTATATATCATCACGGAGCAGTAATGAAAAATGTGACGCAGACGAAGTTGCGCGGGTCAGCTAGTTCAATATAATATATTTTGATTTTGTGGATCGATTGTAACGATAAATAACGAAAAGGTATAAAAATGGTCACTTTTATTTTGCCACGTATTAAAAGTTTCACGAATAACACAACAATTTTGAATGCTTTCGTGCATTTTTTTTTTCTCAATAGATGGCGCTCTGACTCATCAGAATACATTAGAAAGTTTCTTCCTAAACTTAAAAATTCAATATCTTTTAATTTTGTGGGTCGATTTTGATGAAATAAACGCTAAATGTTTCTCGGGTTATCACTTAATATTTTTAAGTACTTAGATTTGCAATCAAATCTGTGGTTTATGCGTGATGCTCCCACAAACGCACAGACAACCAGACAAAAATTTCAAAAATTGCATTTTTGTGTTTTATACCTTTTTCCTGAGTTTTCTGTGTAATTTTCATGGAAAAATATTCAATGTACAGACACGGTTAGTCTACGATTTTATTATTATTTATTATTATTATTTATAAAATTTTATTATTATTTATAAATGTTAACATATTTTAATCCAATCTGACACAGTTTTGTTTTATTTCTACTTTATTATTTTGGAGTAAATAACTGAACAAGCCGTTTGTTCAGTTTAAATTCAAAGCCGTACGTGCGGCTGTATGAATATGAAGACATTGAATTTTCACAAGTACTCTTTACATAAAAAAAAAACAATCGTCAAATTCTTTTGTAGGTCAAGTGACGTGAATATAATTCACGATGTTGTTCAAAATGTGCTTCCAAGGAGACCTTTAGGTTCGCAGCGGCAGATAAAAATAGAGGCAAGAGCAAAAAGGTTACAGCCTCAGTACGGAAATTACGTAATTTAAAAATTCCAAGACCTTTAGAAGGAAAATCTATTTTTATTTTCAGATCAACACCGAAATTTAACAAAAAACGATACTTAGGTAAACATTTTTCCAACCTGAATTTCGTTACGAGGGGTATCTTAATAAAAATGTAAATCTAGTCGAGACGAGCGTGTTTAGACGTCTGCGTTCTTTCATCCCCGAATAATGAGTCACCCCCTGCAGAACCCCTGCCATTTTATTTCCTGGCTATTTGCAAAGTGATTTCATTTCTTGTTAAAAGTTAAAGTCCTGTTTTTTGAAGCGAGGGGGATTCCGTTGACTTATTCTTGTTAGTTTCCTGTCGATTCGAGAATAAGTTGTATTTTTTTCGGGTTATTTATGACGGTATCGCGTTTCGGGAGGATATTGAAGAATTTTCTTATATTTATTGTTCAATCTTAGAACTTGAACCATAATGAACAATAGACCATTCCCTTGACAGCCGGTCTATTCTGTCAAACTTAGGTGGAGTGAGCATGTTCCATTTTTAACCGACTTCAAAAAAAGGAGGAGGTTATCAATTCGACTGTTTTTTTTTTATGTTTGTTACCTCATATTAACCGACTGCATGAACCGATTTTCATTATTCTTTTTTTATATGAATGCTGGTGCTTCCCGTGTGGTCCTATTGCCACCACGTCAGGATCTGATGATGGAAACCCTGAGAAATCGAGGGCAACTCTCGAAAATTGTAGGCACGTATTTGGTAAAAACTTGATATTCGTGTGTATATCGGGTGATACTACAAAAGAATGAAAGTTTGGATCAGACCTGATGATGGAGACGACAGAGAGTCAAGGGAACTCCACATCGGTATGTAGGAACTACCAAGTGTTTGGGCTTATTTCATTCGTATTGACGAGACCTTTACACCGAAAACACTTTAGTTTTATTTTCATAACATAACATCACGCCGGTACGCTGTGAATGGGTACGCAGGTACCACTAAAAACTGAAAAATAAAAAACTTTTTTACAAAAAATGTAACCGACTTCCAAAACAAAACACTACAAAGTATTAAATAATTTTAATTTCGGAAGTCGGTGTTTTTGGTTATTTCTTTTTTTTACACCGACTTCCGAAATTAAAATTATTTATACATTTTTTTGTAAAAAACGTTTTTTATGTTTGTGTGTTTTGACAAGTCACTTCATGTTCACTTCGCCTAAACTGCTTTCCAGAATCGCACAGCTGTAACATATCACATCACATCACACACACACACACACACCACATGAACATGTAACACACACACACACCACACACACCTGTAACACATCACATGTGTCTCATCACATGTAACATGTCACATTGACATGTTTACAGAATCGCACTGCTGAACCTTGATCGTTCACTATGTAAAATAATCTTTGCGGCAGTCAAATTCAAACAAAGCAAAACAAATTTCGATGGGATTTAAATAAATGAAATTGCAAAAGTCTAAGACCGACGTTTACATCCGTATTCTATTCATTATACTAACTTTATTGTAGCAAAGCTTTTAACAATATTAAGTAAATAAGAGAAAAAAATCCACCTTTGTACATTTCCATTCCCTCTCCAGCACTTTATCTCAGCATTTGTCAAGTGTTTCCCCAAATCCCTTTTTAAGCTTTGTCTATATTTTTCTTTTTGGCGAACGAATTTAATTATGCGAAGTAATTGTAGGATCGGTACTAGGGTGGGCTTTCGTGCCTAACTTATGGTGTCGACCTAGTTCTTGCTAATTTCGTGTTCAATTTTAATTCAACATGGCGCTATACCTACTTTGTTGTCCAGAATTTATTTCAAGTGTTATTTATGAATGTAGTAGTAGTACTTTAGGAGCTCGTGGCTAAATAATAACAGCCGCACGGGTCGAGCTTCAAGGTTAAGCAACGCTTGCAAAGGTTGGTCTGTGGATGGGTGACCATCTTAACTTATCGAGTTTCCTCCGTGTCTCGGAAATCACGTTTAGACGTTGGTCCCGGCTGTCATTTGTAGATTTTTGGCAGTCGTTAGGGATTGTCAGAAGCCAGTAAATCTGACTCCACCTTTGCCAAGAAGTATCGTTTTACCCAGTTAATGGGTTGTGGACGTCTGGTAGGCAGCCGCTCCACGTAAAATATTGGTATTCAGCTGAATCCGACTTGATTGGAAGCCGACCCCAATATAGTTGGGAAAAAGCTAGACAGATGACGAGTAGTAGTACGTTTGCCAGCGACTTTTCTCGCGTGAAAGTGGAAAACTATTCCAGAAACTGGAAGAAAAGTATCCTATGTCGTGTTCCTTATCTTGCCTTATCTTGCCCTAATGCCACCAATCTACCTAGGCTGTGTTGCTTTCCAAATCCGTTCAGCTGTTGAGGCGAGGTTGTCTAACATCCAAACCTAGAGTCTTTCATATTTATATAATTAGTAGGACTACCCACAACAAAAGATTTCAATTCTATAAATTAATGGAATTGTGTGGAAATTAACATTTTTATGTCGTATGGAGTCGGCCGATGCCGTATGGTGCCGTAATAGAATAATACCATACCGTCGTAAGAGGCTACTAAGGGACTTGCCAGAGAATGGGCAGCAGCGTTCTCTGTAAAACTCAACACCATACACTGCGATCGCCAACCCGCCTGCCAAGCGTGGCGATTATAGCAAACCCCCCTTCCTTTTGGGGGAGGCCTATATCCAGCAGTGGACGTCTTTCAGCTGATATGATGATGATGATAATATTTTTAAAGAGACAGTTGAGTTGAGAAGATTACATCACAATTTCAATTTACTCAATCTTAACAGAAACATACCGTGACATACGAAGATCAAAGTCAAAAAATTGCAAACGCATTCCATTTCGGAGATTACTCGGTAAAGTAAATAGGTAAGTAAGTATACGAGGGCTGGGAGCGAGAACATTAAAGACAACCTAGATGTCGCTATAAATGAGAAGAATGTTTATGGTGTGTAATTGTGTCCCTATATCCTCAGTACATAAGTACCTGAGTTTTAACGTCGATTAGATAAGCTATCGACAAAAATATAAAACAAAAATGCGGCCTTCAGTCTTGTGTATAATGAAGGAAAACAACAGGCGAATTTTTGAGGAAAAATATTAAAAAATGATCTTCCTTTGTAGCTAATTTAAGTTTTTGATGCTGTCTTAGTAATTCACACAGCACAATCCAGTTCAGCAACAACAACAAGCGAACGAAGTAGGTACGTAAACTTATGGCAATGCATACTATCCCCGGGACCTCAAAAAGCATCCATGTTTCGAAAAGCACACTAAGTGACGTTGGCCCCGGCAATAACTTTTAGATCTTTAATGCTATCGATCTAAAAAAACCTTCTTGATACAAAAACCTTTGAGACTTAAGACTAGGATACATAGCTTGGTTAACTAAAGGTCATACGGATATTGTAAACCCTGACTCCTAAACTAGGTGATCCTGTGACTTAGGAGTCACCTTTCTGATGTATTAAATTATAAACAACGTAGGAATATCTACAAATATTGGAAACGACTTTGAGAGTCTATTTGTGAGTGTGTGTGTGTGTTAGACTGAGGGTGTGTTGAAGTGTTTGAGATTGTGTTGTATATGTATATATGTGCTGCTGATATGTTCGAAGTAAAGTTAGAAAAAATTGGAAATAATAGAATATAGGTTTATGTATTTAAATCGCCTACTGCTGGTGTCGTAGCAGAAATAATCGACTACCTATAACAATTTACAGGTACCTAGTCAGTCGCCCAAAACAGCATTGGCAACCAGTCTTACTAACGAGTAATTACCCAGTGGTAGAAGTCTGATTTGCAGTCGCTGTAATCGGTTTCATGAGAAGCCGACCTCAACATATTTGGAGAAAGTAACCTTTCTCCAAATATGTTGAGGAAGGTTGACTTTCCCGTATTATATTGACACTAGCGTTTGCCTGCGACTTCGTACGCACAGTCGCGCGTGTCCCTTTTTTCACGCTCCCGTAGAAATTTCGGAAAATTTTCCCTTAATACACTCCCAAACTCCCCCTACACTTCCCAAGGAACCTACCAGCCAACTTTCTGCTTTCTACGACCAGTAGTTTCGGCTGTGCGTTGTCTATCAGTCACTCAATCACTCAGCAACGGAAGAGTTTTATATATCTGTATGCAATACAATTGCATATGTCCCAGGGTTGTAAAAGATTGTTTTACAAAACAACGAGGTATATTTTTGCAACGCTGACATAAAACGCATGCCCCAACCGGAGGCATGTATAAAGTGCAGTACAAAGCAATACGTGTCATATCCGTGCGAGATATGTAGATAGCAATCGCTTTGATCCCGATAGCGATCCCCAATCCCCATTAATTGGACACTGATGCTGATAGTCCCATCCCAGGTTTGTTTGTTTTGCCTTTTTAAAAGATTATGGTAATTGGCGCCATGTTGTTTGTTCGACAATGTAGAGGTAATGGGAAAAAATCCATTCTGGTTATGGGGTCACGAATATGACCATAATGGAGATCATTAAAAATATTCGTAGAATAAGTGTAACAATGGATGCCACAGGATGGACGACATCGCCAAGGCCGGCCCAGAAAGTGGTGGCGAGAACACCTTGACGCACATCAAGAAAGGTGGTTCGAGGTGGCGCATGAAAAATTGGCTAGAAAGATATAAAGAAAGAAAGAAAAATGTTTATTTAGGACTCTCACAAGACAAATATATCAATCAATATGTATAAAAGTAAGGTAATAAGCCACTGGTGGGCCCTTTGCCCAGCAGTGGGACACCAAAGGGTTTTTTTTGGGGACAAGCCCGCAACACATTCCCAACCACTGTAACTCCTGAAAGCCAAAATCAACAGTGGTGACCACCAGAAAAACGCCGAGCCAATGAAGCCCGACGAGTCCCGGAGAAACAATTCAACTGTCTTGGACCGCAATTAATCATAAAAGTACAGCGGAGGAGTATGAAAAAAAAATATAATTTCTACTTCCCTCTTTATCAAGCCGGAGACAGAATTGAGCTAGGCCAATAGGCACCAAGGGATAAATACAACTGTGTTAAGCCCAGTTGCCAAGCACCACGGATTATATATTAACACTAAAAGTAATGGGTCCCAAATTGTGAGCTACTTTTGATTCCAATAATGGGTATCGCAAAATCGCTTGAACGCACGGTGTTTTGGTTTCTACAAGATCCGTATAGTTAACTACTCCAGATGTAACCTGAATACTATCTAACATAATATAGCGTTCAGTTTGACAAAAAATAAACTCCCATAAGATGTGATGTGCGGATTTTTCGTATTCATGGTCAGCTGTAGAATATTGACATAAAGGCGAGGCCACAAGCCTAAAGAATGCTGTTAAAGAAAAGTGTGCCCAGTTTCCGGGCAGTGGAAGTCAGATAGGCCGTGGAACTGGAACTCATCTACATCCGTGTGGACTGGAAGGTGACTCGAACATATTATAGGCTAAGCAAATGTGTTGTGAGAAACACGGGATCGGTCGATGTGGCCATGCTTGGAGAAAGCCTATGGCCAGCAGTGGACGCCCTAAGGCAGAAATGATGATGATCATAGGTTTGTTGTTGAAGGTCACTCCTGAAGAACTTGAAACTGCTCTATGTTGTTGAGTGGTGAAGAAACAATAGAATTGACCCACATTTAGGAATCCACACATCACCGACCATCACCATACCATATCAGCCGAAAGACGTCCACTGCTGGACATAGGCCTCCCCCAAGGATGGGGGGGGGGGTTGCCATAATCGCCACGCTTGGCAGGCGGGTTGGCGATCGCAGTGTATGGTGTTGAGTTTTACAGAGAACGCTGCTGCCCATTCTCTGGTGAGTCCCTTAGTCGCCTCTTACGACACCCATGGGAAGTGATGGGATGGTATTATTCTTTTACGGCTCCGTACGACATATCACCGACACCTTAATCAAAAGGTCAAATTTCCGGAAAATTCTAAAATAAATTCCTTAGACCCAAAACAAATAATACAACAAAATTTATATTAAAGAGTCAAGTCCTGTATAGCAAAATTCCAAGTTATGCCATTAAGATATTGAACGGAGCATAAAATGTGAGTCAAAGTGAACACTTAAAACTTGTCTTCGTTCAAAATGAGATGGTCGCTTATGAAAAGATTCTGCCTATGTTAATGGACGTTTAATTTTATGTCACAGCCTTTTGAAGACCTGTCGTATAATATCTTAGGTAGGCGACAGGTTTCTAACAAAAAACGCACTTTAATTTTTTTTAAAACGTGGTTATTAGGTAGGTATATAATATCTATCTATAATCTGATTATTTGATTATAGATATTATATGATTTATGAAAACTTTACACTTAGTAAAATTGGTCTAATTTTGTTCAAAATAGTTATTGAAAGAAAGAAAATCGCATTAATTGGCCTATGTAGTAGAATATTGTATCAAATATATAATACTAGCTTCTGCCAGCGGCTTCGCCCACGTGGTCCCTAGGGAACATATTCCCGGGATAAAAAGTAGCCTATGTCCTTTCTCAGTCTCTACACTATCTCTGTACCAAATTTCATTTAAATCGGTTTAGTAGTTTTGGTGTGAAAGCGAGACAGACAGACAGACGGATAGACAGACAGAGTTACTTTCGCATTTATTATATTAGTAAGGATGTTAGTAAGGATAACAGTTGTACCAACCTTATTGTTGGTAGGACTACATTATTCGTATTTTCACTATATTATTTTGTAATAATGAAATAGTTTTAGGCTAAAATAATAACACAAGTTTACGAAACCATTTCAAATGAAGACTTCAAAGATGAAATCGGCATAAAGGCCACAACACAGTCCTTTAATTAAAAACAAACCGACTTTACACCTCTATTATTGAAACTGTTTCGCATATAAATTCAAATTAATTTGTCAATGTCTCTAGCATACTTTCTCCTACCTCTGGGCTAGATGTAAAATTGGCAATTTTCAAGGGGTGCCACCGGACGACTCGACACCCCTGCCCATTAATTTGTTTCAAACAATCAGGTGCATTTGATGGTGACGTGACAGCCCTAGCTGATGGTAATTGAAAAATTGTGTAGGTAAGTAGACACAGGGGTTTTCCTATCAATCCTTCCTAATATATAAAATTCTTCCGTTACTGAGTGACTGACAGACAACGCACAGCCGAAACTACTGGTCGTAGAAAGCTGAAATTTGGCATGTAGGATCCTTGGGGAGTGTAGGAGAGCACTAAGAAAGGATTACCTGAAATTCCGACGGGAACGGGAAACAACGGGATATGTCTGTATGAAGTCGCAGACAAAAGCTGGTAAGCAAATATATCTATGGCATGACAATCGGCCAGGAGGTTTTGAGTTCGAAGCTTACGCGAATTGGATTTTTCAGAGTCCTTTGTAACTTGCTCGATTGTAGCTAGACTGTCCGAGTGCTAATAATATTTTTTACTGTTTATTTAAAATTCAAAGATTCCTAAAAGTCAGATATTACGTATAACCTACTGTTTCAAATATTTTTCCTCTCATGTGACCTTATTATCTAAACAGGCGTGTCTTCTCCCCTCATGAAAGTTACACCGGTACCTAATTATCCATGTTTTTGATAATAAACCCTTTAAATATGTAATTTAAATTCTTTTTCCACATCCACTTAGTATTTGAAAACAGCCAGTAACAAAGAAAACCACACGATCTTACCACAATTTCGCTTCAAAGTGAAAATGTAATTCTTTCGTCCCTCACTCCTGTCATGCCGCGTCTGCGTAGATTACAATTAATTACTCCTGACGAACTTCCTGACGCGTCAGCCCGATATAATTACCTTAATAACCCTTCAGCGGCTCAGCCAAAAATTAACAGCAAAATAAATTAGTTATGTAATAAACACAACCCTAAAAGAACGGCTTAAGTTGGCTTAGCGCATGTCAAATAAGTTTTATTGGAGAATTTCCGCAGTTACTCGTTATAAGTTTCTTTGCAAATTCTCGCTAAATAGCGTTTTCGAATTCTTGTTTTTCAGATTCAATTAAGCTTTTTTTTAGGTTCTAGAAAGTTTTGTCAAGGATTTCGAGTACTTTAAGATTTAGGCTGGTAAAAAAAGAACAATGAGCATAATTATAATGCTTCACTAAACTTGGAAAATATAAATTAGTTTGGCAGAAAATATTTCCATTATACCTTGCTTACTGAGAGTTTGTTCCCGTCAATGATACTATTATACGATTTAACGATACTCGTGCCAACAATTCTGTCTGGGTTACTAACCCATTTCAGTCTGACGTCAAATACACTAACACTTTTAGCCTTATCTAGCTCAAACGAAAGCTAACGAAACAAAATAAACACGCAATGTTACCTGTCCTTCTATTTCTATAAACTGGCAACATTACCGAGCAATGGGGCCGAGAGCCGACTCAGTAGCGATAGCGAACTAACGTAGCGTCTAAACAGTTAAACAACAAAATATCAACCTGTCATGAACAGTCTCAGGTCGGTCCAACATCGACGTAGCATCGATATATTGGTATATAATCGATATAAATTAATGGTCTGTCAGCGGCAGGCGGGTTAGGGGTTTCACATTCAGTTGAATACGATATTTCAGGCTTTGTGCTGTAACATACAAGGTTAACCCTGTTTTGTGGATGATGGGCTGTGTTACATTTTCTTTGGATGAGTGGATGGGTTCATCTTTATAAGGTTACTAGCTTTTGCTGGCGACTACGTACGCGCGTATCCCGTTTTCCCCGTCCCCTTAGGAATTTCGGGAAATCCTCTCTTAGTGCTCCCCTACACTCCCCAAGGAACCTACTTCTATGACCAGGAGTTTCGGCTCTGTGTTGTCTGACAATCAACAGCCATGAAAGAGTTTTATATATATTGATGATACCAAATGTAAGTGACTACTTAAAACAACATTTCTCTGGAGTTTAATAAACATTGCTTGACCATAAAAGCTTTTTAATCGTGCTACCTTTATCTTTCCAGAATTCTGTTAACACTCTTTATTAAATAGACCAAAAAGCTTAAAGAGATTGTGTTTAAAAACTCAGTATTACTGCATTTTCCAATCATAGCAAGTGGGACGTACACGTGTACACTAACTGTACGATTGAACGTTACAGTATACTGTGTACATTTGTTCGCAATCAAGGACGGATCTCTCACGCACGGTGTTAACAAAGTGGAAATTTTTAATTAACCCCCAGATTATAAGGGTAATGACATCGCGTTTCAGTTTTCAGTTTCCCTATACTGAAAGTTATGTATAAGCTACTGACTGGGACACATGAATGATGTTGATTATCGTTAAAGACTTTTTTGTGAATGAGTTATTTTGTGGTGGGTCGGGAATATTGTGAAACCACAAGGATAACTGCAGGTCTGAAAAAGCCATTTTAGTAGAATCATAATATTAACACACAACAATCTGTCAAATTTAATTTTCATCTTTATCGCTAACGCATTAGTTTCAAGGTTGATTGGGAAAATTTGACAGCGACAGGTAACGTGATGTGCTTTCTGATTCTGCTAAAGTGGCCTTTTTAGACCCGCCGTTTAATACACTTCTGGACACATCTATTGGCCCACCTTAGAGTTTAGGTTTCGATGGCCCCTACCAAAATATGATTGCTAGATTGAACAAAAACTGTTGATGCAGTTTTAAACCTGATACATTTTACCATCTTTTTCGATCGTATTGTTTTAAATTTGAATTCAGAATACCATTCGACATGGAGCTACGCCTAACAAGTCGGATATGCGCCTTGTTAAAGGCAATTGATTTTTGAATAAAAAGCATGTTTTATCAAATAAAGGTTTAATTTAATAACGCGTGTTGCCTCCATGGGCATCAACCACAGCTCTCATACGATCAGGCATAGAGTTTATCAACCGCTCTATGAAATTTTGAGGGATCATCTCCCATTCCTCTTCTATGGCAGTTTTCAACTCCTGCATCGTCTGGGCAACTGGCTGACGAGCCCTAACACGTCTTTTTAGCTCGTCGCACATGTGCTCAATGGGGTTCATGTCTGGGCTTCTGGCTGGCCAGTCCATAACTGTGATGTTCACATCCCGAAGATATTCCCTGACGATGCCGGCCGCATGGGCTCTTGCATTATCATGCATAAAAAGGAAATTTGGGCCCACATAGTCCGCGTATGGTATCACGTGAGGTTCTAAGCACTCACGAATGTACCTTTCAGCATTTTATGTGGCAGCCGTGGTCCTGTAACAACCTCAAGTTGAGTTTTGCCGCTCGCGGATATACCGCCCCAGACAGTTCATGAGCCACCGCCATAAGCAACCCTCTCTTCAAAGCAGCATTGTGCGAAACGCTCACCCTTACGTCGGTAGACCTTCTTCCTTCCATCATTGCCATGTAACACAATTTTAGACTCATCAGAAAAGAGTACACGGCTCCAATCTAGCTGTGTCCAATTTAAATGACTGCGTGCGAAATGAAGGCGCGCTGTTCGGTGGGCTCGCGTTAGTTTGGGCCCATTAGCTGGCTTGTGTGGTACCATATCGCGTTCTTTTAACCTTCTCCGAACAGTTCGAGCGCTCACAGATACTCCGTGGAAGTCGCGAAGTTGGTTTTGTATCTCAATGGAGGTAAGGTGACGATTTCTCAAGCTGGTCGTCACGATGAATCGATCCTGCCTTTCAGTTGTGACCCGAGATCGTGGCCTTCCTTGGCGACGAACAAAGCCGCCAGTCTCTAGGTACCTCCGATAAACATTTCGGACCGCAGATCGACTTAAATTAAGTTGAGCACTCACGTTTCTTTGGCTGTGTCCGGCCTGAATAAGTGCCACAGCTTGGGCGGCGACTTCAGGTGAAGTATCCATAGATTATTGATAGAACCTCACCTTAATGTTAAGAATAAGTAATGTTTGTTGCAAAACCAAAGATATCAATCACTTTTTCAAGAATTAAATCCAAGTAAACCAATAAAACCAAGTTTTCTTAGTATTCGATTGTTTGATATCAACAAACAGGCTCCAAATTGTCTTTTGTTTCTTTAAATTCTGTGTTCGAAATTCAAAAAAAGACTATTGAATGAAATTGTGAATGTGCCAGGTTCAAAACTGCATAAAAACTTTTGGCTCGAGCTAATATAAAATTTTAGCTAGGACCAAACGAAACTGAAAATACAAGGTGGGCAAATAGATGTGTCCAGAAGTGTAATTTCTGACAGTTCGAAAGGCGTGGCTTACCATCTCTCTCCTCGAGCGCACCGCACTCTCTCCTCGTACTTCGACAGTTAAAAAAATCAAATATAGCGACATGCCGTCAACTAATTAAAACCGTCAAATGATTCAGCGTTGCTCGCATGCAAATTATATTAAAATAATATCGATACTCTTATACACAACCTGGGTAGAAATCTTACAACTGGAATGATCAAAGATCTGACGTGGTCATATTTCCTTCCCCCGTGTAAGACACACAAGAATAGGAATTTCTGCGTCGATACCAAACAAGCTACATTATTTTCCATCTGTATCTGCGAGTCTGATTATTCCATCAAAGCTCTAAAGGCCATGGCCACACTTCCAAGGTCACAGCACGCATCTACATTGAAAATTAAGCTATTTCCCGCCAATTTGTAGCTTTGGCCACGTTGCAAATTACTTCGCTACACTGTTGCAGTTACATCACTGAACCGGTGATGGAACCAAAGATACAAAAGATTTGTGAACCGCTGTGGAGCTAGTGGCTAAATAATAACAGCCGCACGGGTCGATCTTCAAGGTTAAGCAATGCTTGCCAAGGTTGGTCTGTGGATGGGTGACCATCTGAACATACAGAGATTCCTCCGTGCCTCGGAAAGTGCGTTAAGTTGTTGGTCCCGTTCGCGGAATTTGTTCGAAAAAGTCACCGCAGCACTGGAACGTTGGCATTAGGAGGAACACGGATGAGTTTTAGTCTAGTGCTTCGCCCAGAGCGGGAGGAGTCATTTGATGAAAGTTGCTGGTCCCGGTCACTTGACTGCCTTTACGGGTAGTCAGAAGCCAACAAATCTGACGCCATTCTTGCTAAGGGTATCGTGTTGCCCAGTTAACGTGTCCATCTACGCCGGCGCCGTGACATTTTAAATATATTAGGAACGATAAATAAAAATGGCCAAGAAATTTAAATACGACATGTCTTCATTAATAGAACAGAAAAAAAAATCGTCGTCGGTAGAGTTCCCTAGTTTCTTTTATTTCTACGCACTACCACGCACGACAACTACAACAAACTGACTGAACAACCGACGTCGTCGTGGTGGACAAACCATTGCCGTCACGTCAACTTGATCTCAGCCAGAATCTCGTTCTCGGTGACGTTCCGGTGACGGTGGGGGTGGACAAACGACCTGACTGACTAAAACCCATCCGTGTTGCAACATCCCTTTGCGTTCCAGTGCCGCAGTGTCTGATCTGATCTGACACAGTTTTATTTTATTTCTTCTTTATTATTTTGGAGTAAATAACTGAACAAACCGTTTCTTCAGTTCAAATTCAAAGCCTTATCTTTCAAAGCCGTACGTACGGCTGTATGAATATGAAGACATTGAATTTTCACAAGTACTCTTCACATAAAAAAAACAATCGTCAAATTCTTTTGTAGGTCAAGTGACGTGAATATAATTCACGATGTTGTTCAAAATGTGCTTCCAAGGAGACCTTTAGGTTCGCAGCGGCAGATAAAAATAGAGGCAAGAGCAAAAAGGTTACAGCCTCAGTAAGGAAATTACGTAATTTAAAAATTCCAAGACCTTTAGAAGGAAAATCTATTTTTATTTTCAGATCAACACCGAAATTTAACAAAAAACGATACTTAGGTAAACATTTTTCCAACCTGAATTTCGTTACGAGGGGTATCTTAATAAAAATGTAAATCTAGTCGAGACGAGCGTGTTTAGACGTCTGCGTTCTTTCATCCCCGAATAATGAGTCACCTCCTGCAGAACCCCTGCCATTTTATTTCCTGGCTATTTGCAAAGTGATTTCATTTCTTGTTAAAAGTTAAAGTCCTGTTTTTTGAAGCGAGGGGGATTCCGTTGACTTATTCTTGTTAGTTTCCTGTCGATTCGAGAATAAGTTGTATTTTTTGCGGGTTATTTATGACGGTATCGCGTTTCGGGAGGATATTGAAGAATTTTCTTATATTTATTGTTCAATCTTAGAACTTGAACCATAATGAACAATAGACCAATCCCTTGACAGCCGGTCTATTCTGTCAAACTTAGGTGGAGTGAGCATGTTCCATTTTTAACCGACGTCAAATATCAATTCGACTGTATTTTTTTCTTTTTTTATGTTTGTTACCTCATATTAACCGACTGGATGAACCGATTTTCATGATTCTTTTTTTATATGAAAGCTGGTGCTTCCCTTGTGGTCCCATTGCCACCACGTCAGGATCTGATGATGGAAACCCTGACAAATCGAGGGCAACTCTCGAAAATTGTAGGCACGTATTTGGTAAAAACTTGATATTCGTGTGTATATCGGGTGATACTACAAAAGAATGAAAGTTTGGATCAGACCTGATGATGGAGACGACAGAGAGTCAAGGGAACTCCACATCGGTATGTAGGAACTACCAAGTGTTTGGGCTAATTTCATTCGTATTGACGAGACCTTTACACCGAAAACACTTAGTTTTATTTTCATAACATAACATCACGCCGGTACGCTGTGAATGGGTACGCAGGTACCACTAAAAAGTGAAAAATAAAAAACTTTTTTACAAAAAAAAGATTTATTTTACACTACAAAGAATAAAATAATTTTAATTTCGGAAGTCGGTGTAAAAAAAAGAAATAACCAAAAACACCGACTTCCGAAATTAAAATTATTTTATACTTTATAGTGTTTTGTTTTGGAAGTCGGTTACATTTTTTGTAAAAAAGTTTTTTATGTTTGTGTGTTTTGACAAGTCACTTCATGTTCACTTCGCCTAAACTGCTTTCCAGAATCGCACAGCTATAACATATCACATCACACACACACACCACATGAACATGTAACACACACACACACACACCACACACACCTGTAACACATCACATGTGTCTCATCACATGTAACATGTCACATTGACATGTTTACAGAATCGCACTGCTGAACCTTGATCGTTCACTATGTAAAATAATCTTTGCGGCAGTAAAATTCAAACAAAGCAAAACAAATTTCGATGGGATTTAAATAAATGAAATTGCAAAAGTCTAAGACCGACCTTTACATCCGTATTCTATTCATTATACTAACTTTATTGTAGCAAAGCTTTTAACAATATTAAGTAAATAAGAGAAAAAAATCTACCTTTGTACATTTCCATTCCCTCTCCAGCACTTTATCTCAGCATTTGTCAAGTGTTTCCCCAAATCCCTTTTTAAGCTTTGTCTATATTTTTCTTTTTGGCGAACGAATTTAATTATGCGAAGTAATTGTAGGATCGGTATTAGGGCGGGCTTTCGTGCCTAACTTATGGTGTCGACCTAGTTCTTGCTAATTTCGTGTTCAATTTTAATTCAACATGCCGCTACACCTACTTTGTTGTCCGGAATTTATTTCAAGTGTTATTTATGAATGTAGTAGTAGTACTTTAGGACCTCGTGGCTAAATAATAACAGCCGCTCGGGTCGAGCTTCAAGGTTAAGCAACGCTTGCAAAGGTTGGTCTGTGGATGGGTGACCATCTTAACTTATCGAGTTTCCTCCGTGTCTCGGAAATCACGTTTAGACGTTGGTCCCGGCTGTCATTTGTAGATTTTTGGCAGTCGTTAGGGATTGTCAGAAGCCAGTAAATCTGACTCCACCTTTGCCAAGAAGTATCGTTTTACCCAGTTAATGGGTTGTGGACGTCTGGTAGGCAGCCGCTCCACGTAAAATATTGGTATTCAGCTGAATCCGACTTGATTGGAAGCCGACCCCAATATAGTTGGGAAAAAGCTAGACAGATGACGAGTAGTAGTACGTTTGCCAGCGACTTTTCTCGCGTGAAAGTGGAAAATTATTCCAGGAACTGGAAGAAAAGTATCCTATGTCCTAATCCTTATCCTCCTCATGCCACCAATCTACCTAGCTGTGTTGCTTTCCAAATCCGTTCAGCTGTTGAGGCGAGATTGTCTAACATCCAAGCATAGAGTCTTTCACATTTATATAATTAGTAGGACTACACACAACAAAATATCTCAATTCTATAAATCAATGGAATTGTGTGGAAATTAACATTTTTATGCCGTATGGAGTCGGCCGGTGCCGTATGTTGCCGTAAAAGAATAATACCATACCGACGTAAGAGGCTACTAAGGGACTTGCCAGAGAATAGGCCGCAGCGTTCTCTGTAAAACTCAACACCATACACTGCGATCGCCAACCCGCCTGCCAAGCGTGGCGATTATGGCAAACCCCCCCCCCCTTTTGGGGAAGGCCTATGTCCAGCAGTGGACGTCTTTTAGCTGATATGATGATGCTGAAAATATTTTTAAAGAGACAGTTGAATTTAGAAGATTACTTCACAGTTTCAATTTACTCAATCTTTACAGAAACGTAACGTGACATACGAAGATCAAAGTCAAAAAATTGCAATCGCATTCCATTTCGGAGATTACTCGGTAAAGTAAATAGGTAAGTATACGAGGGCGGGGAGCGACAACAACATTAAAGACAACCTAGATGTCGCGATAAATGAGAAAAATGTTCAAGGTGTGTAATTATAATATAATAAATAAGATACTCCCTATTTATAACCTCGACAAAACCAAATGCAAAATTAAACAAGGCAGCTGGCTCCAGGAATTAAATTATGAAGTAACAGAAAAACTACTTGATGTCCCAAAATAGCCAATTTAGCACATTCTGTTATACCCCCCCCCCAAACACATACACCCACACACACACCTTACTCACTCACAGATGCACAATCTTACCTACTAAACCTACTTACACCAATAAATTCTAGTTTCCTTTTTTTATCTTTTATTATTTACATAAGCCTATGATTTTTTGATAGACCTCAAATCTAGTTTAGGCAACAGTCTCTCATAGTATATTGTTGCTGTTACGTATTTCTGTATTGAAAAAAAAAAAATTGTGTCCCTATATCCTCACTACATAAGTACCTGAGTTTTAACGTCGATTAGACAAGCTATCGACGAAAATTTAAAACAAAAATGCGGCATTTGGTCTTTTGTATAATGAAGAAATGAAGGAAAACAACAGGTGAATTATTGAGGAAAAATATTAAGAATTATCTTACTTTGTAGCTAAATTAAGTTTTTGAAACTGGCTTAATAATTCACACAGCACATTCTAGTTAAAAGCAAAGTACGAAACCTAAGGGAATGTATACTATCCCCGGGACCTCAGAAAGCATCCGTGTCTCGAAAAGCACACTAAGTACCATTGGCCCCGGCAATAACTTTTAGATCCTTGATGCTATCGATCTAAAAATAATTGACTACCTACAACAATTTGCAGGTTCCTAGTCAGTCGCCCAAAACAGCATTGGCAACCAGTCTTACTAACGGGTAATTACCCAGTGGTAGAAGTCTGATTTGCAGTCGCTGTAATCGGTTTCATGAGAAGCCGACCTCAACATATTTGGAGAAAGGTTAGGAAGATTGACTTGTCCGTATTATATTGACACTAGCGTTTACCTGCGACTTCGTACGCGCAGTCGCGCATGTCCCTTATTTTCCCGTTACCGTAGAAATTTCGGAAAATTTTCTCTTAATACACTCCCAAATTCCCCCCCTATACTTCCCAAGGAACCTACCAGCCAACTTTCTGCCTTCTACGACCAGTAGTTTCGGCTGTGCTTTGTCTATCAGTCACTCAATCACTCAGCAACGGATGAGTTTTATGTTTCTGTATGCAATACAGATTGCATATGCATATGTCCCAGGGTTGTAAAAGATTGTTTTGCAAAACAACGAGGTATATTTTTGCAACGCTGACATAAAACGCATGCCCCAACCGGAGGCATGTATAAAGTGCAGTACAAAGCAATACGTGTCATATCCGTGCGAGATATGTAGATAGCAATCGCTTTGATCCCGATAGCGATCCCCAATCCCCATTAATTGGACACTGATGCTGATAGTCCCATCCCAGGTTTGTTTGTTTTGCCTTTTTAATAGATTATGGTTATTGGCGCCATGTTGTTTTTTCGACAATGTAGAGGTAATGGGAAAAAATCCAATCTGGTTATGGGGTCACGAATAAGACCATAATGGAGATCATTAAAAATATTCGTAGAATAAGTGTAACAATGGATGCCACAGGATGGACGACATCGCCAAGGCCGGCCCAGAAAGTGGTGGCGAGAACACCTTGACGCACATCAAGAAAGGTGGTTCGAGGTGGCGCATGAAAAATTGGCTAGAAAGATATAAAGAAAGAAAGAAAAATGTTTATTTAGGACTCTCACAAGACAAATATATCAATCAATATGTATAAAAGTAAGGTAATAAGCCACTGGTGGGCCCTTTGCCCAGCAGTGGGACACCAAAGGGTTTTTTTTGGGGACAAGCCCGCAACACATTCCCAACCACTGTAACTCCTGAAAGCCAAAATCAACAGTGGTGACCACCAGAAAAACGCCGAGCCAATGAAGCCCGACGAGTCCCGGAGAAACAATTCAACTGTCTTGGACCGCAATTAATCATAAAAGTACAGCGGAGGAGTATGAAAAAAAAATATAATTTCTACTTCCCTCTTTATCAAGCCGGAGACAGAATTGAGCTAGGCCAATAGGCACCAAGGGATAAATACAACTGTGTTAAGCCCAGTTGCCAAGCACCACGGATTATATATTAACACTAAAAGTAATGGGTCCCAAATTGTGAGCTACTTTTGATTCCAATAATGGGTATCGCAAAATCGCTTGAACGCACGGTGTTTTGGTTTCTACAAGATCCGTATAGTTAACTACTCC
This sequence comes from Lacanobia wlatinum, assembly GCA_947578705.1. Taxonomy (NCBI): domain Eukaryota; kingdom Metazoa; phylum Arthropoda; class Insecta; order Lepidoptera; family Noctuidae; genus Lacanobia; species Lacanobia wlatinum. The sequence goes on along the minus strand of OX388025.1, from coordinate 25,663,159 downwards.
AGATGTAACCTGAATACTATCTAACATAATATAGCGTTCAGTTTGACAAAAAATAAACTCCCATAAGATGTGATGTGCGGATTTTTCGTATTCATGGTCAGCTGTAGAATATTGACATAAAGGCGAGGCCACAAGCCTAAAGAATGCTGTTAAAGAAAAGTGTGCCCAGTTTCCGGGCAGTGGAAGTCAGATAGGCCGTGGAACTGGAACTCATCTACATCCGTGTGGACTGGAAGGTGACTCGAACATATTATAGGCTAAGCAAATGTGTTGTGAGAAACACGGGATCGGTCGATGTGGCCATGCTTGGAGAAAGCCTATGGCCAGCAGTGGACGCCCTAAGGCAGAAATGATGATGATCATAGGTTTGTTGTTGAAGGTCACTCCTGAAGAACTTGAAACTGCTCTATGTTGTTGAGTGGTGAAGAAACAATAGAATTGACCCACATTTAGGAATCCACACATCACCGACCATCACCATACCATATCAGCCGAAAGACGTCCACTGCTGGACATAGGCCTCCCCCAAGGATGGGGGGGGGGGTTGCCATAATCGCCACGCTTGGCAGGCGGGTTGGCGATCGCAGTGTATGGTGTTGAGTTTTACAGAGAACGCTGCTGCCCATTCTCTGGTGAGTCCCTTAGTCGCCTCTTACGACACCCATGGGAAGTGATGGGATGGTATTATTCTTTTACGGCTCCGTACGACATATCACCGACACCTTAATCAAAAGGTCAAATTTCCGGAAAATTCTAAAATAAATTCCTTAGACCCAAAACAAATAATACAACAAAATTTATATTAAAGAGTCAAGTCCTGTATAGCAAAATTCCAAGTTATGCCATTAAGATATTGAACGGAGCATAAAATGTGAGGCAAAGTGAACACTTAAAACTTGTCTTCGTTCAAAATGAGATGGTCGCTTATGAAAAGATTCTGCCTATGTTAATGGACGTTTAATTTTATGTCACAGCCTTTTGAAGACCTGTCGTATAATATCTTAGGTAGGCGACAGGTTTCTAACAAAAAACGCACTTTAATTTTTTTTAAAACGTGGTTATTAGGTAGGTATATAATATCTATCTATAATCTGATTATTTGATTATAGATATTATATGATTTATGAAAACTTTACACTTAGTAAAATTGGTCTAATTTTGTTCAAAATAGTTATTGAAAGAAAGAAAATCGCATTAATTGGCCTATGTAGTAGAATATTGTATCAAATATATAATACTAGCTTCTGCCAGCGGCTTCGCCCACGTGGTCCCTAGGGATCATATTCCCGGGATAAAAAGTAGCCTATGTCCTTTCTCAGTCTCTACACTATCTCTGTACCAAATTTCATTTAAATCGGTTTAGTAGTTTTGGTGTGAAAGCGAGACAGACAGACAGACGGATAGACAGACAGAGTTACTTTCGCATTTATTATATTAGTAAGGATGTTAGTAAGGATAACAGTTGTACCAACCTTATTGTTGGTAGGACTACATTATTCGTATTTTCACTATATTATTTTGTAATAATGAAATAGTTTTAGGCTAAAATAATAACACAAGTTTACGAAACCATTTCAAATGAAGACTTCAAAGATGAAATCGGCATAAAGGCCACAACACAGTCCTTTAATTAAAAACAAACCGACTTTACACCTCTATTATTGAAACTGTTTCGCATATAAATTCAAATTAATTTGTCAATGTCTCTAGCATACTTTCTCCTACCTCTGGGCTAGATGTAAAATTGGCAATTTTCAAGGGGTGCCACCGGACGACTCGACACCCCTGCCCATTAATTTGTTTCAAACAATCAGGTGCATTTGATGGTGACGTGACAGCCCTAGCTGATGGTAATTGAAAAATTGTGTAGGTAAGTAGACACAGGGGTTTTCCTATCAATCCTTCCTAATATATAAAATTCTTCCGTTACTGAGTGACTGACAGACAACGCACAGCCGAAACTACTGGTCGTAGAAAGCTGAAATTTGGCATGTAGGATCCTTGGGGAGTGTAGGAGAGCACTAAGAAAGGATTACCTGAAATTCCGACGGGAACGGGAAACAACGGGATATGTCTGTATGAAGTCGCAGACAAAAGCTGGTAAGCAAATATATCTATGGCATGACAATCGGCCAGGAGGTTTTGAGTTCGAAGCTTACGCGAATTGGATTTTTCAGAGTCCTTTGTAACTTGCTCGATTGTAGCTAGACTGTCCGAGTGCTAATAATATTTTTTACTGTTTATTTAAAAGTCAAAGATTCCTAAAAGTCAGATATTACGTATAACCCACTGTTTCAAATATTTTTCCTCTCATGTGACCTTATTATCTAAACAGGCGTATCTTCTGCCCTCATGAAAGTTACACCGGTACCTAATTATCCATGTTTTTGATAATAAACCCTTTAAATATGTAATTTAAATTCTTTTTCCACATCCACTTAGTATTTGAAAACAGCCAGTAACAAAGAAAACCACACGATCTTACCACAATTTCGCTTCAAAGTGAAAATGTAATTCTTTCGTCCCTTACTCCTGTCATGCCGCGTCTGCGTAGATTACAATTAATTACTCCTGACGAACTTCCTGACGCGTCAGCCCGATATAATTACCTTAATAACCCTTCAGCGGCTCAGCCAAAAATTAACAGCAAAATAAATTAGTTAAATAATAAACACAACCCTAAAAGAACGGCTTAAGTTGGCTTAGCGCATATCAAATAAGTTTTATTGGAGAATTTCCGCAGTTACTCGTTATAAGTTTCTTTGCAAATTCTCGCTAAATAGCGTTTTCGAATTCTTGTTTTTCAGATTCAATTAAGCTTTTTTTTTAGGTTCTAGAAAGTTTTGTCAAGGATTTCGAGTACTTTAAGATTTAGGCTGGTAAAAAAAGAACAATGAGCATAATTATAATGCTTCACTAAACTTGGAAAATATAAATTATTTTGGCAGAAAATATATTTCCATTATACCTTGCTTACTGAGAGTTTGTTCCCGTCAATGATACTATTATACGATTTAACGATACTCGTGCCAACAATTCTGTCTGGGTTACTAACCCATTTCAGTCTGACGTCAAATACACTAACACACTTAGCCTTATCTAGCTCAAACGAAAGCTAACGAAACAAAATAAACACGCAATGTTACCTGTCCTTCTATTTCTATAAACTGGCAACATTACCGAGCAATGGGGGCTGAGAGCCGACTCAGTAGCGATAGCGAACTAACGTAGCGTCTAAACAGTTAAACAACAAAATATCAACCTGTCATGAACAGTCTCAGGTCGGTCCAACATCGACGTAGCATCGATATATTGGTATTTAATCGATATAAATTAATGGTCTGTCAGCGGCAGACGGGTTAGGGGTTTCACATTCAGTTGAATACGATATTTCAGGCTTTGTGCTGTAACATACAAGGTTAACCCTGTTTTGTGGATGATGGGCTGTGTTACATTTTCTTTGGATGAGTGGATGGGTTAATCTTTATAAGGTACTAGCTCACGACTACGTACGCGCGTATCCCGTTTTCCCCGTCCCCTTAGGAATTTCGGGAAATCCCCTCTTAGTGCTCCCCTACACTCCCCAAGGAACCTACTTCTATGACCAGGAGTTTCGGCTCTGTGTTGTCTGTCAATCAACAATCATGAAAGAGTTTTATATATATTGATGATACCAAATGTAAGTGACTACTTAAATCAACATTCCTCTGGAGTTTAATAAACATTGCTAGACCATAAAAGCTTTTAAATCGTGCTACCTTTATCTTTCCAGAATTGTGTTAACACTCTTTATTAAATAGACCAAAAAGCTTAAAGAGATTGTGTTTAAAAACTCAGTATTACTGCATTTTCCATTCACTATTCACTTGCCTATGAATAACACATCATAGCAAGTGGGACGTACACGTGTACACTAACTGTACAATTGTACGTTACAGTATACTGTGTACATTTGTTCGCAATCAAGCACGGATCTCTCACGCACGGTGTTAACAAAGTGGAAATTTTTAATTAACCCCCAGATTATAAGGGTAATGACATCGCGTTTCAGTTTTCAGTTTCCCTATACTGAAAGTTATGTATAAGCTACTGACTGGGACACATGAATGATGTTGATTATCGTTAAAGACTTTTTTGTGAATGAGTTATTTTGTGGTGGGTCGGGAATATTGTGAAATCACAAGGATAACAGCGGGTCTGAAAAGGCCATTTTAGTAGAATCATAATATTAACACACAACAATCTGTCAGATTTCATTTTCATCTTTATTGCTAACGCATTAGGTTCAAGGTAGATTGGGAAAATTTTACAGTGACGGGTAACGTGATGTGCTTTCTGATTCTGCTAAAGTTGCCATTTAAGACCCGCTGTTTAATCATTTCTGACAGTTCGAAAGGCGTGGCTTACCATCTCTCTCCTCGAGCGCACCGCACTCTCTCCTCGTACTTCGACAGTTAAAAAAATCAAATATAGCGACATGCCGTCAACTAATTAAAACCGTCTAATGATTCAGTGTTGCTCGCATGCAAATTATATTAAAATAATATCGATACTCTTATACACAACCTGGGTAAGAATATTACAACTGGAATGATCAAAGATCTGACGTGGTCATATTTCCAAGACAAACAAGCTATATTATTTTCCATCTGTATCTGCGAGTCTGATTATTCCATCAAAGCTCTAAAGGCCATGGCCACACTTCTACGGTCACAGCACGCATCCACGTTCAAACTAAAGCTATTTCCCGCCAATTTGTAGCGGAGGCCACGTTGCAAATTACTTCGCTACACTGTTGCAGTTACATCACTGAACCGGTGATGGAACCAAAGATACAAAAGATTTGTGAACCGCTGTGGAGCTAGTGGCTAAATAATAACAGCCGTACGGGTCGATCTTCAAGGTTAAGCAACGCTTGCCAAGGTTGGTCTGTGGATGGGTGACCTTCTGAACATACAGAGATTCCTCCGTGCCTCGGAAAGTGCGTTAAGTTTTTGGTCCCGTTCGCGGAATTTGTTCGAAAAAGTCACCGCGGCACTGGAACGCAAAGGGCATTAGGAGGAACACGGATGGGTTTTAGTCTAGTGCTTCGCCCAGAGCGGGAGGAGTCATTTGATGAAAGTTGCTGGTCCCGGTCACTTGACTGCCTTTACGGGTAGTCAGAAGCCAAAAATCTGACGCCATTCTTGCTAAGGGTATCGTGTTACCCAGTTAACGTGTCCATCTACGCCGGCGCCGTGACGTTGTCGTCGCACCGCAATAGCTTTTGATAAATAATCAAAAGCTATTGCGGTACCTTATATATTGTGATATATATATCAAAAATATATTAGGTACGATAAATAAAAATGGCCAAGACATTTAAATACGACATGTCTTCATTAATAGAACAGAAAAAAAAATCGTCGTCGGTAGAGTTCCCTAGTTTCTTTTATTTCTACGCACTACCATGCACGACAACTACAACAAACTGACTGAACCACCGACATCGTCGCGGTGGACAAACGATCGCCGTCACGTCAAATTGATCTCAGCCAGAATCTCGATCTCGGTGACGTTCCGGTGACGGTTGCGGTGGACAAACGACCTGACTGACTAAAACCCATCCGTGTTCCATCTAATACCCTTTGCGTTCCAGGGCCGCAGTGACTCTTTCGAACAAATTCCGCAACCGTGGGCAATTCTGCAACCTTCTTACCTACCAGAATTACCAAATTTCTGGTAGGTAACAAGGTTGAAACCTACCAGAAATTTAAAATAGGAAACATGGGTGTATCTGATCTTTGAGTAAGTGAAGGTGGATCTATCTGGAAATATTCTAGAAAATAACATAAATATTATATATCCTCTTTATGACAGAATGGGGGCAAATAAATACCTCTATGAAGTCCATATTTACATTTTTAGATTAAAGCATGACATAATTATTCCTATAGCCTGAAGCACAGGTCTATCCTAGTTCAGGCAAATTAGCAACTGTGTTCTAAAAAGTTTAAGATTTATTTTATTGTAAATGTGCCCCTTTTATTTATATAAACGATTTTATTATTATTTAGGAAAAACATGGACTGTTTCTTAGCTCTTTGGCTAGTTTTTAGCTACATTAACGGGCCAAGCCAAGTCAATGTAGCGTGTGGTGAGTGCTTAGGTGTCTTGAGAAGAAATTTCATTTTCCTCTATCTGCATGAACTTCCGCACTATTCTGCAGGTATTCAAAATTGCTGCTTTTTGAAGTGTTATGTAAACTGAGTCTTTAAGGTCTATTAATTTGAGACTATGGTGCAGATGGTTGGGTATTACTCCAGTAGTGGAGACAACAATGGGCACGACATATACTTTATTTTGCCTCCAAATTCTTGTCACTTCCTCTTTTAGCTCTGCATATTTACTTATTTTTTCTCCTATTGTCTTTTGTAAATTGTGTGTGTTGGGGACTGCAATATCTATCAAGAAAGTAACTTTATTAATTTTGTCTTGGAGAGTGATATCTGGTCTATTGTAGTGAACGGTCCTGTCAGTGAGAATGGCGCGGTCATAGTAAAGTTTATGTGTGGTGTTTTCTAGAACAGTTTGCGGAACGTATTTGTAGTAAGGAGTGTTTGTGTCTTGTATGAGTTTATGTTTGATTGCTAGTTTTTGGTGAATGATGTTTGCCACCTGATTGTGTCTGTGAGTATAGTCAGTTTGTGTGAGCGTTGTGCATGCTCCTGTAATGTGTTGTATGGTCTCTGGTTGGCTGTGACACTTGCGGCATTTATCATTCGTTATTGTAGGGTCTTTGATTATGAATTTCCTGTAGTTTTTAGTGTTAATAATTTGATCTTGAATTGCAATAATAAAACCTTCGGTTTCTGGGAATAAATTTCCTATCTTGAGCCATTTATTTGAAGCTACTGCATCTACGTGGGACTGTTCTAGATCGTGGGGGTGTCTTCCATGCAGCACTTTCTTTTTCCATTCTTCTAACATTTGTTGCTGGGAGTCGTTGTTTACATCGTAAGTTGTATTCTCCTCGTTTAGGTTAAGGGGAGTGTAGTTAATATCGTTTGTGGCTATGGCTTTATGAATGTTGCTTGTGTGCGATTTTGTGTGAAAGAATGTTTTTAATCTAGTGATTTGTTTTTGCCAAAGGTGATGAATGTCTATTAAGCCTCTCCCTCCGTGTTGGCGTTTTATAGTCAATCGTTCTATTGCAGACTTAGGGTGCAAGTTATTATGTTTAGTAAGTGTAGTGCGTGTGCTTCTTTCGATTTGTTGGATGTCAGTTTTTGACCATCTGATCACTCCAAACGAATACGTTAGTATTGGTATCGCGTAGGTGTTTAATGCCTTTATTAAATTCTTACCCGTTAATTAAGTTTTACATACTGCGATCACTCTCCTTTTGTATTCAGTATTTAGTGTGTGTTTAATCGCTGTGTGATCTAGTCCTTTGAGTTGTCTGTATCCTAAATATTTATATAAATCCGTTGGTTCCATTGCTGTAATTGTGTCTGTATTGTTAATTGTATAGCCACCAGGTTTAATTTTGCCGCGTATTGTGTGTACTGTTTTGCATTTGTCTAAGCCAAATTGCATGTTAATGTCCTTACTAAATTCTGTTGTGATGTCTATTAGTTTTTTCATCTCTTTTTTTGATTTGGCATATAATTTAATGTCGTCCATATAGATGAGATGAGAGATAGTGGCTACTTCTGTTGTGTACTTAAGGCAATATCCAGCTTGGCTGCATTGTAGTAGATGAGACAAGGGGTTCAGAGCGAGACAAAACCATAAGGGGCTCAGGGAATCACCCTGATAAATGCCTTTTCTTATGGCAATTTGGCGCGTTTTTATGGCTTTATCGCGACAATTTAGCTGTAGTGTGGTTTTCCATCGAGACATAATATTTTGTAAGAAATCTATAATCTTTGGGTTTATTTCATATATATGTAATATTTGGATTAACCAGGAGTGTGGAATGCTATCAAAGGCTTTTTTATAATCTATGTAGGTGCAATGTAAATTCCTATTTTTAGTGGCTGCGTGTCTGTGTATTACTGAGTCAATAACTAGTTGCTCCTTACACCCCATGTGACCCCGTCTGCACCCTTTTTGCTCTTCTGCTATTAAGCTGTGTTGTTCTATATGTTTATTAATTTTTGAAGTAATAGCTGACGTCAGAATTTTGTATATTGTGGGTAGGCAAGTAATTGGTCTGTATTGGGAAGGCTCTGGTGAGTATTTGTTTTTTGGCAACATGTAGGTTATTCCTGTAGCAATAAATTCTGGTATGTTTTGTCTCCCTAAAATAATGTCTGTAAAATTTTTAGCCAATATTTTGTGTAATGTTTCTAACTTTTTAAACCAGTAATTATGTATTTTATCAATACCGGGGGATTTCCAGTTGTGTAGTCTTGCTGTGATATTAGTTATGTCAGATTCAGTAAACTCAACGAATTCCATTTGTGCTAATGAACTCCGTCTAGTAACTTCATCTGTTATCCAATCAGCTTTATCATTATGTTGTACTTGCTCTTCCCATATTCCAGACCAAAATGTTTCAAGTTGTTCTACTGTGGGTAATTCTACGTTGTGTTCTGTTGGTGTATCAGTTTGTGGTGTACTCTGTAAGTTTCTATAAAAGTTCTTTTCATTCATAGCAAATAAGGAGTTGTCATTTTTACGCTCCTGTGCTTTCTTGTATCTTCTTAATCTGTGAACTTTAAGTGCTAGTTTTTGTTTTAAAGTATCTAAATAATCTTCCGGTTTCCTATTGTCACCCTCGTATCTAGTGTGAATAGTAATGTTCTTAAATATTGCTTTTACACTCTTAATTACCTTGTTAGATCTATTGTTGTTAATGTATTGGGTTAGTCTACCACAGTCTGCTCTAAGTTTTTCTATATCTCTTTCAAGCCTCTTTTGCCAAGCTGGTTTATTTTTATTTTTTGGCCCTGTGTTTCCAGTATGTTCAGTAATCTTATAATTAAGTTCTTCGGAAATAACTAATGCTGTGCAGTAAATTAAAGTATGCACATCTATTAATTGAGTGTCTTCGCTAATATACTGGTGGAGAATATTTTGATTAAATAAATTAATAAGTTGGTTTAATTTTGGTGTGTACCTAAGCTTGGGTAGCTTTGGTCGAGCTGCCGGTTCCATCCCGGAATATTGAGTAAGAGCTGTTTTGAATTTATTGTGTATTACTTGAATATGCGAATCTTTGGGGTAATTTTGATCGATGCCTGTTAGAACTTCTACATCATTTTCTAAGATTATGGTGAGACTCTCGGTTTGTGTAGATGTATGAGTGGTTTGCGAATGTGCTTGTGACTGATACTGCGTTTGAGATTGTGTATTAGAATGTAATTGAGTGCATGATTGTGGTAGTTCTTGTTGAATATTTTCCGTTGTGCTTGTTGTTAATACGATATTGCTAGCGCTTTCATTACTTCTGGTTTCTTCTTGTAACTGTATGCGAACTTCTTCTCTTAACTGATCTATTAATTCTTGTGATAAAAGTCTATTCCTAACTATTGTTCGTCTTTGGTCTGAGATCCTTTGCTCTGTAAAATTAATTTCTGGGTATTGGCGTGAGAAAAGTTCATGCAGCTGTTGCCTGTAGGTAGTCATATCTGTCTCTAATTTAGTGACATATAGGTAAGTTCGCATGATAAATAGGTTCACTTCTTTGCTCCATCTCATGCGAACTCTCGCTTTTCCAGCCTTGGTGGACGCGGGTAAAAAGGAACTTACCCCCCGCGCAACATTCAAGGTTGAAGTGGGTTGGACTATATTTAAACTAGTTATGGTTGGTGATGACGGTATTGAAGGTGACGATGGTATAGATGGTGATGATGGCCTTGAAGGTGTGTATGATACTGTGCTTGGACTATACGGTTCTACAGGGGTGTTTGTCCTGTCCGTCAGTCTGTCACCATCGTCAGTAAGTTCGGCTGTAGCATCTTTGTCGGTGGGAGCCCGCCTGCTCAACTCCTCACCGCTGACGGTTCGCATGCTGAGACACCCAGCGTCAGCTCCAGGTGCGCCCCGGCGATCGCCCCCGGGCAGCGGTCCTAAACGTTTTCTTTTTGAACGTGTCTCCATATTGAATGGGTTTCCAGAGCCACGTTAGCCACGCCAGTAATCTCTCATTCGTGTGTCCGCCCCCCACGTGATTAGATGGTCAATCAGGACGTGTGGTTGTTTAGGGGGCTTATTATTATTATTATTATTATTATTCCAGCTAATTTTGGTGAAAGTTTAAAAACGAACCGCTTAATAAGACAGCTATCTCTTTTAATACGTCTAGGTATTTTTTATAAATTCTAAAAACGTTCTTCGTCACAGAATATAATGGGCACCAGCGATTCTGTAAAAGGAACGAAAAATGTGAACTTGGGTCACTTCACTAATTGCACTAATTACCTACTCAGTTTTTGTGTCCGTCGGCAAAAAAAGTATAATTTATTTTTCCTCCTCGCAAGTCTGATTTATGAATCATTTTTCTCAGTCGACCTGCAGTTGCTGCTTAAAGCCGCATTTTTACTTCATGTTCGGGCTTAGGTTGTCTGGCTTGTTTCCAGTGTTTTATGTTGTCTGAACATTATGTTTGCTACTTCTTCATAGCGTGTCGGTAGCAAACAAGACAATTTAAGTGAATTTAAATTTGCCATTACCCGGAACCCGGAACAATAAAACTTTAGAGTTGAAAACCACATAGGAACTCCTCTTTAATTTGTCAATCAAATCAATCAATCAAATGATTTATTTGCTAGTGCAGGTATAAAAATGAGGTGGTGAAGAATAAAAGTTGAGCCATACGTTCTGCCCAAGATTTGACATGCAAAATTTGAATGGATGGAGCACTAATTACAATTATCAGATAAAAATTAACTTGTTATTGTCAAAAATATTAAATTAAAGAAAGTGGTCATCGCAACCGACAGCGGCTCAGAAAGCGGTATCGTGATGTCTTGGACGCGCACCACGAAGGCTGGTTCAAACTGGCCCAAGAAAATCGTGTATGAAAAGATATGTTGTTAGCTTTTGGACACCACTACATTTATTAAAAAAAAATCTCCTATGAACAAGATCATAATTCACAGATTGACTACTATCTGCATTTGGATTTTCTGGATCTGCTTTTATTAATAGACTATTTTCATTACCCTTCACAACTATGGCTATTAAAAATCCAATTTCCATTTCACCAACAGATTTAATCAACCGACCCTGGGCAGTCAAAACCATTTCTTACGCAACGTGAAAAGATCCCAAAAGTGTAAGTGATCCAATTATATCTTGGAGTTAATAGTTCGTTTAGCTTCGATAATAAATTCAGAGAGGTTTCCAAGAAAAAGCTTTTCGCACCTAAACATTATTCAATTAATCGGAGAGAATCGGAGTAAATTTCCGAAATTCGGTAAAGAAGACTTTCGTCTGTAACAGCCCTTAGATTTATTTCATTACGATTGTCACTCAATTAGTTGTTTTATTTCTAATTCTTTTTAGTACAACCATGAGATAATTCTTTAAAAAATTGTGTATTCATATCATTAAGAGTGTTGAGTTTTATGACTTTTGCTACCTATAGGTATCTATGTCTGCATATTATTCAAATTCAAATGTATAATATTTATTTTTCACACAGAGTAAAAATATTCGACATTGGAGATCACTTTATTGAAGATCCTATCATTATTTTATATAAGGCTATAGCTATATTTAGAAAACATTTCCTGATTGTTATCGAAGAGGGAACATTAACTGAAACTAATGGCCAAGTTATTTACGACCCCATGTCGCTTCAAGTTCATGATTGATAAGGTCGAGGCCAAGGTCACGACGTATGAGGAAAACTAAAGCCTCGTATCCACTAGGCAACATTTGACGCGCGTCATTATGCACAACATGTTGTTCATCGTCGAGTCAAAGCTCCAAAGTCTTGAGCATCGACGCCGAGTTGCTAGCCTGTCGGTTTTCTACCAGTTGTATTTAGGGGAATGTGCGACGGAATTGCATAATTTAATTCCGCCAAGCCCGTGAACCATCATCGGACCACCAGACGAACGGCGATGCATCATAGTGCGTACAGCCAAGGAGTGGAATTCTTTGCCGGAGTCTGTGTTTCCTAATAGCTACAACCTGGGAGTCTTTAAGTCAAGAGTGAATAGATTACTTTTAGGCAAACGTGCTCCATCTTCGACCACATAATCGCTTACCATCAGATGAGATAGTGGTCAAACGTGTGCCTATCAATAGTAAAAAAAATCATGTTGAACGGCAACGAGGAAATTTTATTTAGTAATATTGTCAATGTTGCGCGCCAGCTGGCAACGTCGCGCGTTGTCGTGCAACGTTGCTGATCATGTTGAGCGTCGCGTGTAAAGCCTCGTATTCATGGTAAACATTTGTTTAGCAACAAAGTTGAATCAACGTGTTGCGGAGTTGCTGTCAAGATGTTGCTGGCAACACTGCGTGTTGCAGAGTTGATAGCGTCATGTTGACAAGGTCTCGCCCGACAAGCGTAAACATCAGTTTAGCGAAAATTGTTGACGTGTGTGAACGTGTTTGCAACAGTTTATAAACATGGCAGTAGTGTGGAGTAATGATAAAATAATGCAACTAATAGAATTATTTCAATCAAAACGATTATTATGCGATTCTTCTATAAAAGAATACAAAGATAGAAACAAAAAGAACGATGCATTCGAAGAAATTTCTCAAGCCCTAAATATACCCAAAAAAGATGTGGAAACTAAAATACATGTACTGCGTACTCAATTTACTAGAGAGAAAAAAAAGTTGTTACAAGTTGTTGTTGTTGTTACACATCAAATGTTGCCTAGTGAATACAAGGCTTTTCTGGCAAAGTCGACACTGTAATATGAATTGTTTCGATCCGATCTTTGAAGCAGACAACTGTTAGGGCAAGAAAAGAGATATTTTTCGATTGTTTATCATCATCATCGTTACAATTCACACCCTGACTTCGTCCACTGCTGAGCACAGCCCTCTTTTTTCTTGTGCCCCACGTTCCTGTGCCTGCGTCATCCAGATTGAGCAACACAATACAGCAACAATGTCATCTGCCCATGTCGTAATTTTAGCTTTACCTAAATAATTACCTACATAAGTTTAACTACATTTTTTCTCGAGAACGACTAGACTCTTATAAACTTTACCCGATCTAAAGAAGCTGGATAGTAAAAATCGAAGTAAAAGTTCGAAAATGCCTCCTAGGCATTGAAGACCTTTCAAATCTTTTCTTGTGTCCGAACGAACTATACATCAGTTTCAGCAAAGCGACATACATGGATTGCCTTACCTTGGTCTGAATGCGTTACGTCGTCTCTTGGGAGGTTCTTTAATTCTTATAAGTATCTCAATTTTCAATATGATGGTTTAAAAAAAACTGGTCAAGTGCGAGTCGGACACTCACACGGAGGGTTCCGTACCATAAACCGAAAAAAATACGTTTCTTGTATGGGATGGTATCCTTTTAATTTTTAATTTAATATAATTTTTAACAACAATCCCCCAACATTTGGGGGAGGCCTATGTCCAGTAGTGGACGTTTTTCGGCTGATATGATGATGATGATCATTTTTATTCTTTGTTGTTATAGTGGCAATAGAAATACACACTCCATGAAAATTTCAACTGTCTACCTATTACGGTTCTTGAGGTACAGCCCGCTGACAGACAGATGTACGGACGGACAGACGGATAGCAGAGGCTTCGTAATAAGGTTCCCTTTGGGTCCGGAACCCTAAAAGGTGTTAATAAGTGTAATAAAGATAGTAAACTGACTTCATAACCGATATAACTTAACCACAAAAAGCAAACTTCTCTCGATTCATGTACCAGGCTCGCATAATATACGCAGAGCCTCCTTTTCAGCGAAAGTAAACTAATGTTAAGGCACCGGTCAACTATTAGCTGACATTAGTGGAGGTAATGTGGGCGATTAGGGCGATCCATGCCCGAAAGTTAATAGACTTTGGCATAATGTTTTAATGGATGATTTGTGAATTTTGTTGTGGCTTTTGGGCTGTATTTCGTACTATACACTACTTTACAGAGTTTTGGTTTAGATTTTTAGCTGGTACGTAGATGTTTTTTTTTATCTACACTATAATGTACACTAATATTATAAAGAAGAAATATTTGTATGTCTGTAACGAATAAAATCAAAAACCACTGGACCGATTTAAAAAATTCTTTCACCATTAGAATTCCTGATTATCATAGGCTATATTTATTACTAGAAAAAGTAAGGGATCCTTAAAAAAATTGCAGCGCAGACGTAGTGCTACTTATTTCTATAGGTTCGCCTTTGACCACAATCTCACCAGATGGGAAGGGATGATGTGGTCGTCAATGTATCACGCTGGCCTAGAAGTAATTATTACGTTTCTGAATCCCTCAAATTCTTTCTTACACAAATTATGTAAGTACCTAAGTTATTATTGAGCCCGTGTGAATTTCTCACTGCAAATAGTAATCTTCTTACGTGGAATAGTGACTATAAACTTTATCTTGAGTTTTCATTAAGGTAAGCAAAGTAACTTTACAGTGTGTTTTTTCTATATACGTACATCATCATCGTCGTTTGCCTAGCCTTTTCCCATCTATATTGGGGTCGGCTTCCAGTCAAACCGGATTCAGCTGAATACCAGGGTTTTACGTGGAGCGGCTGCCTACCAGGCCTCCACAACCCATTAACTGGGTAACACAGTAATTCTTGTCAAGACTGGAAAGTAAAAAAAAATATATATATTTCTCAGGAGAATGTCCACGAACTACAGAAATACTTATATTTTACGAGTATTATGTTGGTATGTACAGAAGAACTGTAAACACATTTACGTCATGGTTGGACTCTAAAAATAAAAGGCTCTTTTACGAGAAATCCGCAACCTAGACTGAAGTGGACATAAAACAAATGCTTTTAGGGTTCCTTTCATTACAGAGCACACAAATGTTTTTACTCTAGATTTTGGAAACAATGACCATAGATTTCATGAAGGTATTATTTTTGTTTGCAGAAAAATTAACCGACAGATTAAACTAAGCAACAGTAAAAGGGATACCCTTGTCAAAGGCATAGGTACCGATATTAAATAAACACATTTCCTGATACGCCTCAGTGTAATCCCTTAAAATATATTCTGCAAAGAATTACAACCAGCAATGCCATCCATAATAATCCTATCGAAAACCGCCCAAGGCGTTTTTTTTATCAAAAATAACATCAAAGATATTCGAAACCAGAAACTCAGAAAAAAAAATCCAGCAGCTGGCTG
The DNA here is from genome assembly GCA_947578705.1 of Lacanobia wlatinum. Taxonomy (NCBI): domain Eukaryota; kingdom Metazoa; phylum Arthropoda; class Insecta; order Lepidoptera; family Noctuidae; genus Lacanobia; species Lacanobia wlatinum. Next base: position 25,647,866 of record OX388025.1, on the reverse strand, counting down.
AAATAGCGGTAGAAAAAAAACAATTTAAAAAAGAAATATATCGAAATGCAGCTCGCTCGGTCCGGTTCACACCCCGCTTTGACGATTTTTTATTTAGCTAAGAGCTAGGATGGGCTTGCCACAAGGAAAAACGTTTCAGTTTTCTATTTTAGGAACGCTAGCCGATGCATTGTGGTCAAATCACGGAGGTTATGATAGCTGCACCATCGTTAACACTGTATAAATGGCCTGCAATCTTGAACCAGGGTAAATTTAAATTCGGTCGAGGTCATCTGGACTGCTACCAACACCGATTCTTGTATATTTTGTTATGTCATCTATGCTAATATTGTTTTTTTGGTTTGGCATTCCACTTCTCTCTCCCATTACTTTTAAGACTAAAAAGAAGAAAAACATAGTTTTTGTTGTAAGTTATTGAGACTTATTTATTTGAGAAATGAATCTGAATGAAGAATTTAGAAGATCTGGCAAAAAAAAACATCCAAGTCTGACAGAAAACACATCAGACAAACTCATTCCCTTCGACGCTTTATTGAATCTACAAAAAGCGTGTAAAAACAAACAAATAACACCCCACACATACTGAACGATTGACAAACAGACAAATAAAACAGCAACCAGATTCCGTTATTACAAGGCAGCATCGATAAAGGTCGCGGAGTGACGCCGGGCGTCGCCGACGTCGCCGCGCGACAACCAGGCTCGGATTATCTTGGATATAGGAATTCCAATAATATTTCACTAGCCGCCCACTGCGGGGCGAAATGTGGTGCAAGTTAGAAGAGACGGCGAGACAGTCAATAAACTATTCTCAAGAAGTTCGTGACTTGAAATTGCCTTGGTACTGAAATAGCTTGCTGCTGTAATATTTTAGAATTCACCGCTGAGCATAAATCAGTTTAGAGATTCCATTGTAATCGTAGGAAGGGCAGTAGTGTTAAGGATCCAAAAAAGATTGATAGTGGATCTAAGCATTCGTCAGCTAGCCAAAATATAATTAATTCTACTATGAAGTACATTTAAAATCATAATCGCGGTAGGTTAGTATCTCATTAATAATTGGAGACTTTCTAATACAATCCTACAAGTTTTACAAGTCACAGTTACAAAATATGCTAGTTTCCACTATCATTAAATTGTAAATCTATTTAGTTCGTCAGTCAGAGTATTGTAAAATAATGGACACGTTTTTTTTTTTGTTTTTGTAAATCAATGAATATTGACAAAGATAAAATGCATCAAAACTCGGGAGAGGGGGCTGGTGACGTCACGTCTGTAGTAAAATTGTACTATTGTATTGACGTCACGCGAGTTTTCAACGTACTGTATCTTCCTCATTTTTTGTTTACGTGAAAAAATACGTATCCAATATTTTTTGAAAATCTATCTGATGGACTAATTCGTTTTTTTTTCAGTAAAATACTCTATTAGTGTTAAAAATATTGAAATTTAAAACGCAAACTCTCCTTGCTTAGACCGCAGCATTAGGCCAGCGCGGACTATCAAACAGTGGACCTTTGCATTCGGAAATCTGGCTGGCTTTGACGTCCCATTAATTTGTGCAACTTCCGCCCACCGGCTTTTGGATTTGCGATTTAATGTTGGCCAAATCGATTTACAGTTGGCACGACTTCCGGACTTTAAAGTTTGAGAGTAATGCTGACCGAAACAAGTTGTTTGCGATTGATTGGGGCCAATGTGTTGCCGATTTGGGCTTTCTATCTTCGACGTTTGGAATAATTAATTTTCTTTCAGAAACTAAATTCAGATTTGCGTCTATGAAAAGCAATTTCTTCAGGTTCACTTAAATTTATCAGATTATATAACAAAGAAACCTAGTGAAGTAATGCTTGGTGATTTACAGTCGATTTATTTCTAAAATCATCTCTTACCAATCCACATGATTGGCTCTCTATAATAATGATAACGTTTCGAATTTCATTGGAATCGTAATGAAATTCGATCAGACCGTAAGCACGTTACCGATACATTTCACTTAAACGATATCAATCAATATAGCCACTTGGAACGCTCGCAACCTTCAGGAATCGTAACGACATATAAAGCATCGTACGGAACGTATTTGCTCACAATCCGTTCAGAAATTAGCATTCCCCGTTCGTCCCCTACGTATAAAATCCTAAACCAATAAAGTCTAAAATGGTACACGAATGTGAGGTCACACAAAAGTACAGGCTCGCGAGATTGAATTTCTCTGGACCATTCGGCGGAACAAAACACTCAATTTGAGATCAAGCACTTTTTTATTGGCCCAATCTACCGCCTTAATCTGGAGTGTAAAGGAACTTTCGTTATTTAAAAGCGGATTCTGGACGTCTTAATTTAATTCTTTGGATGCTGTGAACAATATTTGTCTGTTTATTTTTAACAAAAAACTTTATTCTGAATGAATTTTCTTTAGAATCGATTTGATAACAGCACTTTAATTTATAACGACTACAAACGAATAGGTACTTAAGATGGAAAGTTACAAAACCTTATTTGGAAAGTGTATACCCAATGCAATTTTCGTTTGCTGAAGTTGTAAGTTTCTAGTCGAGCTCGCATGTAAGTCAACCTATGTTTTAAGGTATTAGAAAACCAAAGTTTTTGTAGAGTTGAAAACTTCTTGTGATGTTTTCTGTTTTTCGCCAGAATTAGATACACAAAATTATGTCTCAGCTATGTACGTTCATATTATTAATAAAATACCTACAAAGCAAACACAGACAAAGGCAAAGGCTATTTGCCTCGGAATCAGGATTACTAGACGATATTAATTTCTTGTGAGCAATCTACAAGTCTTGAAAATTGAATCAGAGCAGATACGATCAGTTTTTTTCCATTACAAAATGGGCGGCTTTACCTCGATCGTTGGAGATTAGAATTTAATAGGGTATATTAATTTAATGGGTGAATTATTTTTTGCGGAGGTAACACGCTCTTTGGGTTGGAATATTTTGAGGAAAATTCAGGTTTAATCTTGAGATATCGTAAAGTAATTCCTTGAAGGTTTTATATTTACTGCCATATTTTATGTCACGCAAAAAGCAAAATTCTGCTGCGCCTGCACTGTGAAAGCCTTGCAAGTAAAAAGTGAATTATAACTTTCTTCTCCTTTTTTTCAAAACTACCATCTCTTTCATATCAAATATTTTCTACCATAATGTTATCTGTTGAATATTTTGACAAATCTTTACCGGAAATTTTGACTAAGTAATGTTTTCAATTTTATTATTACTTATTTTATTCAACGATAGTATAACTTTCTTTAAAGGAAATAATTTTGGTAAACAGCCCATTTATTTCAGAGAAATGTCACCTCTTAACGATACACTGGTTTAGGTTATGGGATGACATTACGAATGACTGGTTGAAATAATTTGAAGTTATATACTCACACGAAAGAAAAAAAAAACCTAAGTGCGAGTCTGACTCGCACACGAAGGGTTCCGTACCATAAACATTATTTTTTATCATTTGTTGTCATAGCAGCAATAGAAATGCACACTGTCAAAATTGCAACTGTCTACCTATTACGGTTCTTGAGATACAGCCCGCTGACAGACAGACGAGAGGAGCTCGTGGCTAAAGAATAACAGCCGCAAGGGTCAATTTTCAAAGTTAAGCAACGCATACCGAGTTCGGTCTGTGGATAGGTGACCATCTTAACGTACCGAGATTCCTCCGAGGCTCGGAAAGCACGTTAAGCCGTCTCGTTACGGCTTGTCAGAAACCAGAAAATCAGACTCCACTCTTCTCTCAGGAAATTTTCTGAGAGGAGAGTGCTTAACTCCCAGTTAATGGGTTGTGGAGGTCTGGTAGGCGGCCGCTTCATGTAAAATACTGGTATTCAGCTGAATCCAGTTTGACTGGAAGCCGAGTTGGGAAAACGCTAGGCAGATGGTGATATACTTTTGCACCCCTTATACTTGAAATATATTTTCTTCTTTATTTCAGTTTTTTTATGCACCTACCTGGTTAACTCTTTACCATCTTTAGCTGACAGGTAGAATGTCTAAGACATTAAGTCCAACTTTTTACCTACGTTACCTCAGTTAGATTTGATTAACAAATATGGAATCGTAATCGAATTAATACTTCTCGGGATTACCTCCTACAAAAAATCAATTTAACCGCTTTAAAATAGTAGTTGAGAAATAAAAAAAAACTCATTTGTTTTGTCTATAAATAGCTGTTTTTAGGGTTCCGTACCAAAATGGTAAAAAGGAACCCTTATGGTGTGACAAAGTCTGTCCGTCTGTCACAGCTGGATATCTCAAGAACTACTAATGCTATCAACTTGAAATTTGGAACAGTTTAAGATGAAAGTTCAACGATTTTACAAACAATAAAGAAATAAAATGTTTATATATTTTTTTTTGCAACAGCAACTGAAAGGGGTTCTTAAAGATTGGAAGTGAAGCTACTAGGGCATGTGGGGTATCATATGAAAGAACGCTATTTGAAAATTCTGAAACATTTTTCTTTTTTTTAGGCAATTTTATCTCCGAAGTTTACAAAGAGAAAAATCTAAAATTATTGATAGAATTACTATGTGATAGAAGTTTAAGTAAAGATTACAGGAAAAATAAAACGATGTATCTAAATAGGACACTGCAATATGCACCGCAGTGTTTAATTTCTCTCAAATTAAAAATTCTTAATTCGTTTATACAAATCAGGCTGAAAGCCAACAGTATTTGAACGTCAAGTTTTACAAAAGACAGACCCCCAAAGCGCCCGCCCGTCACCACTTCCTAGTGTTTTAGCTGTGATCTGCCGCCGTGGTCGAGTGGTTTAGGCGTCTGCCTTGTGACCCGGTGGTCGTGGGTTCGATTCCCATGGAAAGAAACATACTTTGTAAAGTTGTTTTCCAGTTTGGCTAGGACATTGCAGGCTTGAATCACCAGATTGTCTGATAAAAAGATGATTCCGTTCTTCAGAAGGCACGTATAAGCCGGTGGTCCCGGCCGCCGAATGGCGGTCGTCAAATAAACCATGTCAGAGGCAATTGAGGCGGTTTAAAACTCTGACACTAGGGTGTGTGGGGTCGCTAGACCTTACTGCCCACACGATAAGAAGAAGAAGCTGTGGAGAAGAAGTGGCCAACAAACTCCCCAGCAACACATCTGTCTGTTACGTTTTAAGAACTTGAATTTATACAATAGTATGGAAAGTGCATCGCAGCAATAAATGACACAAAAAAATATCACTTGTTAGCTAGCACACTCTATGATATTTATACTGATACATAAGTAAAAAAAAAAACAAAACGGGTTGACCTAAGTCAGATAAATAAAAAAAAAACAATAGAATACCGTAGGACATAACGCTATGTAAATAACTAAAATAGACGAACCGAGCTGTGTCAACATCAGTAAATTGTCTTACGGGAAGTAAGACAATTTACTGATGTTGACCCAGCTCGGTTACTTTCCTGACGGCGTATGCGGCAGAGCTAAGCCTTCCCGATAGGCTTGATATTTGTGGGCCCCATTGTAGTTAGGAATCAACAGTTATGCCTAAAAATACTGCCGCGTCTACAGTTTCAAGCACCTCGTCACTTAAGATTATATTGGGCCCTAAATTTCTAACATTTAGCAAGGCAAACTTTATACATTTCGTTTTCTTGGCATTTAGAACTAAATTATTTGTCGTAAACCAATCCGTTACCATCGAAAGAGCGCTGTTTACGTTATCGAAATCTTGTCTATTCCTATCTACTTTAAAGATAAGAGACGTATCATCTGCAAACAATACTACGTCACAGATACCCTTTAAGAAATTTCTGACGAATATAGGGCTCGCCGATGAAAATTTAAAAACATTTCACGTTTTATAATATGATGGTACGGAACTCTCGATACCCACACGAGTCCAACTTGCTCTTGACTGGTTTTTTTCAATGGCTTCGCTCTCGAATCTTTACCCTCAAGAACCTTGCCTTAAATGGCAATCTGCGATACACAATCACAGAGGTATTATATTAGTAGCTAGTTCAATTTAGTACCTTGCTGTCAGTGAAACAATGTTGCGGGTCAATTCTGTCAAAAAACCCTCAATTTCTCTACTATCAAAAATATAGATAGCGAATGAGATGCGAAGGAAATTTTGCTTAAAAAATAGTAGAATTGGCTCCCTGTACTTCCATGGATTACCTTTTACAAACAAACAATTTTACCCCTTTGAAATTTCCCGTTAACAACCGAGCATCAACCTCATTCTTTGCCCAAATATTAGCACAGTACACCACATGCATCTCGCCATATCCATAAAGGTCAGGCGGGTGCCCAGTAACGACCTCTTGGCTCTCTGCCTATGAGGAAGAGGGCACGTTACCCCATTACACTCTCATGATGTAATGGTCGGAAAGAAAACACATTACTCTTGCCCCTTATATGGGTAATTCGTTATGGAAGGTAAGTTTTACGGTTATAGTTAGGTAGCTGTTAATTAGGATAAGCCAAAGTGTTAGGTGTACTTCACTTTCCCATTTAAGTTCTGATGTAGAAAATTATGACCTATTTTTATGGCGTAAAATGAAAAGATTGTCAAATACTAATGGGGAATCCGCAAAATTAAAGTTATTAAAAACTGGGATCTAAACAGATTACCTCGATTCGATAGCCTTTCATGTTTTTTTGTTAATAGGTTTTTAATCTTTATCGACATCAAATAAACCAGATATCTAGTCAGAATAAATGTTTTTTCTGACTAGATATCTGGTTTTTGTTAACCACCTACATAACATCTGAAAATACAGTTTATTAGAGAGTTACATAAAAAAAATAAACCCCTAAAGTGTGTTTATTAATACAATTCAACGCTTAATTGCGATCAATTAAGTTAAGAGAAGGTTACATTTAAGCAGTAAATACTAAACTGAATACTACCTACTGCGTAGTCCCCTTGTACTGCAGAGTAAATTTAAAAACAGGAGCAAAATAAACAACTCAAAAGCTTTTCAAATATTTCAATTGTCGTTTCACCAAAATATCTGTTTTTTGAAAAAAGCATATATTTTTTAAACCATTAAAATTTTTAGTAATTCATAAAATTCCCAGCTTCATTCAAACACCATTACTCAAAAAAAAAAAATTAATATAAAAGTACTTACCGCTACAAAAGCACAAAACACGATAGAACTTAGTTCGCGAGTTCAGTCGGGCGCCTCCAGGACAAGCGCTCCGGCCCGGCGACGCGCTACGACTGGCCGCCACCCCGCTACGAGACTGCTACGACGCTACGCCGCTACGAGCGTAGCTTCAAGACACTTTTTCCTGAAGCCACTTTTATTTGTTACTTTTTGTTATTAATCTGTTGTTATTTATTTTACTTCTTACTTAAGGTTAAGGTGGAATTTGTAAGAAATGAGAAAAAGGACAAATACAAGAGTTTTTCGCTTTTACTAACACGATTGACCTTTTCTAATTATCTTGTCTGGCTGTGCATTTAATTGTGTTATAAACAAGGCGTAGACTAAAATAACCTTTTTACTTTAACTGTAATAAATCGTGTAGGTCGTAGTTATGCCGAAACATGGCCTGCTGTTTTATTTAAAACTAGCTTCTGCCAGCGGCTTCGCCCGCGTGATCCCCAGGGAACATATTTCCGGGATAAAAAGTAGCCTATGTCCTTTCTCAGGCTCTAGACTATCTGTGTATCAACTTTCATTTAAATCGGTTCAGTAGTTTTGGCGTGAAAGCGCGACAGACAGACAGAGTTACTTTCGCATTTATAATATTAGTAAGGATTTTCTTACAGCATAGGTTTTTTATGTTATAAATACAAAACGTAAATATATTAAAGTATGCAGCAATCAAAACTTTTAGTAATAAACTTTTTACTTTGTAACCTACACAAGATTAATAGGGCTTTGAAAATTATTGCATTCCATTTGATCCAATTTAAACGGGCTTTCCAATTAAAGAGCTGTTGAGGTAATTATTCATCGAGCACCAGCTTGACGTGGCTTATTTATTCATTTTTTTATCATTTATAGAGAACTAGCTTTTGTCTACTTTTTCATTTGCGTTCACATAGGTTTTCTCAAAAAAAAAAACGTAGCCTAATCGTCTCCGGGGTCCCCATCTATTTCTATACCAAAATTCATCAAAATCGTTTCAGTGATTTAGGCGTGAAAGCGTAACTAACAAATATTTGGGAGTAAGTTATAAAGACGATTTTTGTTTATTTGTAGGAGATTATCTAGTAGTTCAGCAGTGTGATTCTGTAAACATATCGAAGTGAGGGCTTGGGTGAACTGATCAAGAAGAAGTGAGCTGTCAATCTATGTAATCAAGATGGAATGGCAGCTCACTTCGGATCACTTCACCCAAGCTCACTTCGAAATGTTTACAGAAACGACCGGCTGATCCGATCAAGAACATTTCACTGACAGCAAGATACTAAGCAGCTTATAGTACTTCAGCAAAACTGTATACCGGAAAAATGCGTGCCTCCTGCTCCTCCTCCTCCTGCTACGAGAGTGGCGCTGCAGAAAACTAGCTGTTGATAGACGAAAAAAAATTATATACAGGGCCGGACCCAAAGCTACACACCAATTGATGCAAGATTCACCGCAGAGATTTACTTAATTTCTATAAACTTTGAACCTGAAAAAAGTGCAATGTATACTATTTAGCCAAGTCTTAAAAAAAATTATTAAATTGATTATCGTAATATATAAAATTAAAATAAAATAATTAATTAAAAAAAATATATTAAAGGAATGATGATATGCGCAAGAGAACCAAGGTTACGGACATAGCCCGAAGGATCACCAAACTTAATTGACAGTGGGCAGGGCACATTGCTCGCAGAACAGATGGTCGATGGGGCCGAAAAGTTCTGGAGTGGCGACCGCATACCGGAATACGCAACGTTGGAAGCCTCCCATAAGGTGGACCGATGTCCTGGTGAAGGTCGCGGGTAGCTGATGGATGCCAGACGCGTAAGACCGGTCGTTGTGACCGACGCTTGGTGGAGGCCTATGTCCAGCAGTGGACGTCTTTCGGCTGATATAATGATGATGATAAAATTCTTCAGTTACTGATGTGTAACTGAGTGACTGACAGACACTGCACCGCCGAAACTACGGTCGTAGAAAACTAATATTTGACATAATTTAGGTTCCTTGAGAAGTGAAGGGGACCACAAAGACGGGGGGAGGAATTCCCGAAATTCCTACGGGAACAGGAAAAAACGGGATATGCGCGTACGAAGTTGCGGGCAAAAGCTAGTTCTAATATATAAAATTCTTTAATTCCTGGTGACTGAATGAGTGTCTGATAGACAAGTGCTGTGTTTGTGCCTTGTCTGTCAGTCACTCATCAGTAACGGAAGAGTTTTATGTAATAACTAGCTGAACCGCGCAACTTCGTCTGCGTGACTGCTCCGCTCCTATTGGTCTTAGCGTGATGATATTATAGCCTATAAACTTCATCGATAAATGGGTTATCTAACACTGTAAGAATTTTTAAAATCGGACCAGTAGTTTTTGAGATTAGCGGGTACAAACAAACAAACTCTTCAGCTTTATATATTAGTAAGTAATAAAGATATTGATTATATATATGTAATAATATGAATTGTATAGGTTTATTGCTATGCACAGAGACTAAGACGAAGAGGACAATCCGAATTCAAGACTGCCTGAGTGCTGGACGCTAGGACACAACTTTGTCGGCAGTAAGCAGTCATAGCTATTGTCTTCTCGTGGTCTTATAACACATTGTGTTTTTTAACGCTCATTTATAAGTAATTTTCCATTCAAATAATATTGGTTTACATCCTGGGACTCATAAACTGAACGCAAGTGAGGTGAATTCTTGTATGTAACTAGTCTTTACCCATGGCTTCGCTAAAAAGCTGCTTTTTTCGAAATAAAAAGTAATTTTTGGCACTCATTGATTGCGACATTTCTAATCATCAAATGTTTTACTGTTATCAATGGGGTCGGCACAAAATAAATTAAATTAAATAAATACGTCTTCTTCCTCCATTCTTTGTGTCAACCTTCATGTTGTCACCGACTATCCCTTCTCTTTCGTATCACTTCTCACCCAATCCATGTATCTTTTCTAGCCTCCCTTTCCTTCTCCTCTCATCCACATTTGTAACTCATTTAGCATCATACGTTTCATCCCTTGAACCTCCAGATTCTACCTAGTGACAGAATCTTGAGTTTAAAAGTGGCGCACTAGCCCTCTATATGCTCATTTCTCATTTAATATCCATTCTCGTTCACTTCACACATCCATATCAACATTCACCAATCGGTGAAAGAAATTTCATAATCTGATCATTACGTTATACAAACTCATTTCTTTATATTTATTAGTTTCGAACTTTAGATCATTCGACCTTCTTAACAGAAAGGTTAAGGTGTTTCACAAAAGAGAACATATTTCTTAAGGCTGGCTAAGTTTAGAAAATCAATGATTAGGTGACCATGTGACAATTCTTGTTCGCTAAAAATAACTAATGCCAAGCCAATGGTAAGCCAAGCCCAGTGAGTATCAACACTGGCTATCTTTGTAACACACTGCCACCTTTAAACATACAAACACGTGTACACCCACACACTCTAGCTTCCTCAGGGGGGCTCAAATCGTTTTGTCATTCATTCTTACTGGTTAGGTAAATACGGAGTAGAAAACGACCACAACTAAGGCTGAAACTACGGACTTCGGACTTATATATATATATTATATACTATTACTTTTCCGATTCTCATGAATACAAGAGTCACACACACTCACACACACACACACATACACACACAAACACACACCTGATACATCAGTCCTGTCTGCGTAACTTTTGAAAATAATTTTGAGGTGTAAAATGAAGAAGTGTCTATTTTCTATCAAGGCTGGCATAATCAGCCCATTAAGAAATATTTGATGCGCAACACGCGACGTTCAACATTGTCAGCAACGTTGCACAACAACGCGCGACGTTGCCAGCAGGCAACATTGACAATGTTACTAATAAAAGTTCCTCGTTGCCGTTCAACATGATGAACAACATGTCGTGCATCAAATGTTGCCTTGTGGATACGAGGCTTTACGGTCATACTTCTGGGACACAGATCTCCTGTCTGTGAGAAGGAGCTGTAATGTCCACCACAAGCTAACTAGATGGACCAACTAACACTAAGCAGTGTCAGTTGGTCCATCTAGTTAGCTGAGTGTCTTTTTCTTATTCTATCTGTTTTCCGATATTCTCATTATTTTCAGATCTTTCTATAATTCTTTCATTTATACGGTGTTAATAATATAAGTAGGTACTACCTAGTATGTGTAGTACATACTCTCAAAAGGAATCACACATCTGTAAGAAAATCAATTGCAAAATTTCAGCAAAAAAATTGTCTCGCTTATTCCCTCGGACGTTTTTACTTATCATCGCAATCAACAGACAAAATATTAAGGTTGTTGAATAAATAAACAGCAGTTTCATGGCGCCTTAGAAAAAGAACCTTTATTTGGTGTCCCCATTCAAGGCGCCCATCGCGGAGGTGAAAATATTATACATTTTTATCACCTTCAAGTCTATTGAAACTTTTATGCCGACGACATTTTTTGTGGGGAATAATTTTTTCGCTGAAATATAAATTTAATGCGAGTAATCGTGAGATGAAAGTACAGTGCTTTTGATATTACTGTTTAGGTTATTTATTAGAAGTGCAGTGTTTGAGAACTGAGGAAACGCAATAATCCTATTAGTCGCCCTAGAAAACCCCAATTATTTGTAACAAAAACAAACTCCATACAAGGAACAGTTACCTGTAAAATATGGATCATTTTTAGAAAAATAAAAATAAGCAAGTTTTCTACATAATTATTTATGTACTTGCTGACCCACGCAACTTCGTCTGCGTCACAGTTTTCACCTAACATTTTCTCTACTTCCTCGATAAATGGGCTATCAAACACTAAAATCATTTTTCAATTCGAACCAGTAGTTCCTGAGATTAGCACGTCCAACCAACCAAACAAACGAACTCTTTAGCTTTATAATATTAGTATGGATATGTTTGACACTGGTTAAACCGCATTTAATCCTACACTCTGGTACAAAACAAATCCAAGAAAAAAACCTTATTTAGTGCGCAACATTCCGCCTTTTGTGTTGAGATTTATAGCGCTAGGCTTCAAAGCAAGCGGATTCTCAGAACTAAGCTCTAAACACAAAGGTAACCTAAGCTTCGTTTTAATCAAAACTACAGACACGCCTTTAATCATAAATTAAAGTAATAACGCTTTAACACGACACTATTATTTATTTTGGCCAGTTTAAACTAGATGAGGCCGGAGTTACCTCATCCGGAGGGCGGATTCGGAGCCTGCGGTGCAGGCACCGAGTTGGCAGCGAGTGGTGTACGGGCGCCGTGCGGCAACGCACGCCTCACGCAGCGTTGCCAGCTCTTGCGAACACCAGTACACCTGGCGGCGGGCGCGTCCTGGCTTAACCCGGAGCATTGCCGCATCACAAATATCGGACATGGCCTCCCGGAACCACTCCACCTCGTTGCAAGTCTGTCCGGTGGTGACATCCAGGCCTGCACGATCGAGGCTTCCAGGAAGAGCCAGCTGCTTCAGCGCCCACCAGCGACGACAACGCCCAACTCCGTTTGGGAGTTTTGGAACTCGGCTAGTTCACTACCCTGAGAAGAAACACCGAAACAAACTCAGCGGTCAAAGTTTTGTTTTGTCGTCCATACAACCCGTGGTCAATTTTTTTGTTTTTCAGTTTACCAACAAATAATGATGCTGGTGACTTTTTTGCAAATTCGAAACTTTAAAAATACGATATTCTTGTTAATAATTATTTATTTTCGTCTCTCAAAGAATATAACTACCTAGTAAAAATAAAATCCTCCAGCAAAATGTACAATTTTCTTGCAGGGCTGAAAATGATAAAAATATCAACCCTCGCGGCCTCCAAAACCCCTGGATGGGACTTGGACGACCTTCGGATGCATTTAACTTAATCCCGACAATTAACGAACTGAAGCGGGCAACGCACTGCGAATCCCTTCACTACCCTCGGAAAATGTCCGGGATTAGTAAAAGAAGAAAGCGGACTATAAATATTCCTAATCCCCTAGATTATACCTAAGTACATTTGTATTGTAATCTTCTCGATTTGTATGGATAATAGTGTTTATTTCTGTCCCGACCTTTGAGTAAATTCTCCTGAATAAACATTTAGATTTTGCATAAATAATGCGTAAATGGCTTTATTTCAATTTTTAAGAGAGGTGTTATAAAAATAAAATTGGGGTTCAGTGCCGAGTGCGTTAATTTATTTGAACCGAACAGGATTGTAATATCTGGTGTTCTAATAAAGCAATGTTGTGATTTATAAAAGTGCCTAAAGGTAAAGACCAGACCGCAAACGCTTTTTTATTAAGCTAGCTTCTGCCAGCGGCTTCGCCCGCGTGGTCCCTAGGGAACATACTCCCGGGATAATAAATATAGCCTTTGTTACTCAGTGATAATGTAGCTTTCTAACGGCAAGAATCTATTAAATCGGTCCTTTTTTAAGATTATTCGTTACATACAAAAATACAAATTTTTCCTCTTTATAATATAAGTGTAGAAGTATAGACTAGCTTTTAACCGCGGCTCCGATCATGTCAAAGTAGCCTATAACCGTCTTCAGGGCTCCATCAATCTCTTAACTAAAATTAATCGAAATGTTTTCGGCTATGTAGAAGTGAAAGCGTAACAAACAAACCAAAATACTGGCCAAGTGCGAGTTGGACTCGCGTGCAAAGGGTTCCGAACGAATTTTATTTTTTTAACGTGTTATTTTAACATGGCACTGATTTAAAGAGGCAGTTGTAAATAGCGGTTTTGGTAAGTTAAAAATTATGAATGGCACGTTTAATAACTAGTTCAGCAGTTCATTGCTAGTTCATTGTGTCACCCTATGTAATGTTTCTCATCTATCTTTTCTGTAACTTATATGGTGTACATAATAAAGAGTATTCTATTCTATTCTATTCTATAAAACTAAGCAGTAAAGTAAACAAAAATGAGTAATAAAAATAATGAAATGGATCAGTGAATATACAATTGAGCAGGAAAATAATTAATTGGGCGGTAAAAATTATTGAACGAGCGGTTACGTGTGGGCAGTAATAAATCGGAATTTGTCGGTAAGAAATCTCATTCTAAGCAATTCTATAAACAATGAGGTGGTAAAGTAGATCCTTAGTCAAATTGCTTCTATTTCTGTTTGCAAGGTTTAAAGTAACCTAACACGAAGGGGATGGCGGGGTCTAAAAGACCCCGCAATCCCCTTCGAACCTAACCTGTCCGAGTCGGGGTGCCCCAAGACCCGAGCTCGCTTCGCTCGCTCTTGCATCCTTAGTCAAATTACTGATTACCACCTGCCAAGGTATGATCTGCCGAACGATTTATCGAACCGCTCATTCCATCATTTTTACCGCTCATTCAGTTATTCGACTGCTCAATTATTTTTACAATTGACATTGTATGATAAAATAACCGACAAATTGATTTTTTATTACTGTCCATGTTTTACTGTCGCAATAATTAATCGACCGCCATTAATTTAAATAACTGCTCAATATGTTTTTCAACTGATCATAATAGATGTTATTATGATCAGTTGAAAAACATATTGAGCACAGCTCAAAAAATTAGTTCCTTTTTAACATTATAGAGTTTTTATAGGTTTTCCTGTAATCTGTAGGTAAAAATCTATTATTTCCATTTTGTTTTAAATTTTAAGCTCAGTAGTTTCGGAGATAATGGTCATTTTACGTCTAATTTCTTAAATAACTTCTAAAACATTTATTTTAAAATTATGCCCCCCCCCCTTTCATTTGACAGTCACAAGATATTGTTCAAAAACCTTTTTTCTTAATTTTCTTGTTTGACCCCCAAAAGTTACCCCTAAAATAAAAATTTAATGACTTAGGTAACGCGTCCGTGTTTGGGTCATAGAAGTCCATATGTTTACCAAATTTCAACAGAATCGGTACAGTGGATCCGTAGAAAACTGGCTGTGACAGACGGACAGACAGACAGACAGACACCCGAGTGATCCTATAAAGGTTCCGTTTTTTTTTCGGAACCCTAAAAAACAAAGTAACTTTCACATTTAAATTTGATTTTCCTTTAAATTCTCACCTAAACTAGCGGCTAACCAAAATCACCTAAAACTTTTGTAGACAGACCATTTAAAACTAAAATGACAAAGCAATTAATTTGATACCTCACCCAATTCTAGCGACTACACTGTATCGACGTTTTCTGCGAATATTAAATTAATTTGGGTTCATTTGCCTCGCCTTTTCACAATTAATCGGATTTATGCGTAATTTCAGGGTATAAATGAAACTTGGTCGAAAACCCCGCTGAAAACCTCAAGGGCGATTAGGTACTGTATTAATTCTGTTTTAATGAAGTCTTACATCACCTTTTACAAAACATTGTATCCGAAAGTGCCTTTAGAAACGTACCTACATACCTACTTATTAAGCCATTAGCTGGCACATACGTATTCTAGAGTCGAAGACTCAACTATTAGATGCTGTTCGTGTTTACGGTTTTATACAAGTCAACAAAAATAAGAAAAAAAAAACTGGACAAGTGCGAGTCGGATTCGCCCCACCAAGGGTTCCGTACAAATTACTTTAAATAAAGACTATATTTTTATGATTTAATTTCAAATGTATAGTTTTCAGACTTTTCCCTATACTTGTAGTAGAAGACGATATTACTTACCAAATTTCATAGTTCTAGGTCAACGGGAAATACCATATACATTTTGATTCCCTTGAGAGTGTCGAGATATACGTTTTTGCGGCATAAACGACCGTATCTTTTTTTTAATTTTGATATTTTCACAGCGGCAAGGGGCCATAGACTTGAGTATATGGTTTTAATTTCAACTCGAAACCTCCACGCGTTCCCGAGATAAACAGTCTTGACAGACAGACGGATGGACAACAAAGTGATCCTATAAGGGTTCCGTTTTTTTCCTTTTGAGGGGGAACCTTGAAAAGGTGCAGAGATAGAGTTAATGGTTTTTTAGTGTATGTGTTTGTGTCCATCGTTAACTCTAAATTTGTTTTTTGTTCCTACGTGTAGTTTTAGATTTATCCTCACTTTAATGTGTGAATTTGTTGTGTGTGAAGTTTAATGTGTTCGGTTTACTATCGATACCTTTCTATAAACACATTTATTTTAATATCTCGTTGCTTGAATACAAAAGGGCCACAAGTCAAAGTTTACATTTTTTATAGGAAAAGCAAAATGAATTTAAAAAATGTTTTTTTTTTATTATTTATCATGTTTTTTTAATATATAATATATTATTTATTATATCATTAGATTCGTTTTAATGTACTGTAGCTGTACATGCAATTTGGGACAACCATTACCCATACCGAGAAAATCGCACAAAAGCCCCTTTTTCATAAAATTTTTGGTACAATATTTGTTTGTTTGTTTGTTTTTTTTTAAAAAAAAACGTTGCCCCACACAAGGAATTTCTCCTGTATCGTGGGTTCGTTTACACATACATATAATCTCACATACACAAATAGCCAGACCCGGAACACCTATCAGTAGGCCATACAAATATTTGTTCCGTGCGGGAATCGAACCCGCGTCACACAACGCAGCAGTCAATTGCTCAACCACTGCGCCAACCGTGCCGTCGTATTACAAGTTATATATCAAAATTAATCACAAAATTGTTCTAAAATTATGTTTTTTGGTTGTTTTATTAATAAAAAATATAAAAAATATCATAAAGACCAAATATTAACTGTGGCAATCATCAAAACAAGAAAAGATTCCCTTTATACGGTAAAAATAACAATTAAATTGTCTGAATATACTAATATTTGGTGAAATTGGTTAACGTAAGTTTTTTTTGTATTTTTCTATTTGTATTAATCAAAGTAATCCATAATAATAATAATAATACCCACCGCCGTATCTCTACGTTGACGTCGTGGTGGGGCTTGCGCGCCCCTATGAACCTTAGGTACTCATATTTAGGGTGAGGGGCCAGACAAAAAGAGATACGATCCGCAAGGCATTTTTGTGGCGAACTGTTGGGCAGTAGAGAACCCACGGACCTGATCTCCCGGGAGAAGTCTTGTTCTTCATCTCCAGCTTTCCTTTATTGGCTGGCCGGAGTGAACACTGACAAGGAACAGAGCTCCCACCTCTTTCTTGCCTTAATCGGCCGGTCTGCGTGGAGAGTCGCAAGAGCAAACGTGCTCGGGAGAAGGATGTATAATCCAGTAAGATGCTGATAGGGATCTTGACCGTACTTCCGGGATTGTCCTGATAGCCGTGGTATACCTCTCCACTCCTCTAGCACCTCAGGATATGTTGCCTCCTTGGCGCTACGTCACTTTGTGCTAGCGACCGTTTACGGGGGGCCCATTTATTGAGTGTGCAAGTCACCCCCTACCATTTTAAAGCCGTTATAATTGTCAGTGGTCAGGCAGGGGCCAATAGTTCTTCCATAGTAAACGATTATCAGTCCACTAAACCACCCAAACCTCCCAACCCACGAACTTTTAATTTGTCAAGCTTTTTAACCTTGCCGATTTGACGTAAATGGACCAATATTTTTTTGACGCTAACATCAAAAGATGCTGCTAATTCAGCCATAGATTGAGTATCATCAGCTTCCATATTTGCCTTTAATTCATCATTGTCGACCAAAGTTTCGGACGACCTCCTCCTTGCCAGAACGGAAGCGGGCAAACCAATAACAGGTGGTTCATTCATTTGTAGTGTTCGCTCCGTAAACGTCGTTGACGTTGCGTGCTGCTTGTGCCGCGTTGCTGCCACGACGGTACTCATATTTAAATTACTCGAACTTTTTAACGTATACTACTTATAACTATGATGACAAAAAATACCTATTTGAATGCGATGAAAATATAATGCTAATCAATAAATAAATTATTAATTTTGAAAAACTCTGACTGTAAATATTCATATTCAAGTAACCATAGGTTATTAAGATTATCTGTTATAAAGGTAGCACTACTAAATAAACACGTAGATCTTTAGTCAACAGTTGCGCGTGAGCAGCCGAGTCGGACGCACACGTTTGGAACGTCGGGCCGTAATACTACTATCGCGCGGCTTATTTTTTTTAAGTCTACCCACTGAATGATAATTTTAATGTTAATACGTTTAAATGGATGATATACGTAATGATGTGAGCTCATGTGACTCAAGTGACAGTGTAACGTTGGAGCAGGAAATAGCTTTAGAAAGTGAGCAACCACTTAATACTATGATAATGGAGGAGATGAGGGAGAGTGAAAAGTGTGAACAACGAGCTTCAGAGAAGAGAGGGTGGCAGGAAGATGAGGAGATTGTGGAGGAAGATGATTTTGTAACAGTAATTAGGGGGCATAAAAGACCAAACAGGAAAGACTCGATGAACAATAGTTTGGTGACGGAAGGTGATAAGATTAATGAAGAAGAGAAGTATATCATATGTGTGACTGGAAAAGAAATTTTGCCTAAGCAATTTGGAATGGCCAAGCTGTTACGATCTTGTAATATACCGAATATAGTTAAAATAGTGTATAAAAGTGCATTCAGGGTTTTGATTCATTTCGAAAATAGAGAAAGTGCTATTAAGTTGATGAATTGTGAAAAGATGATCAATTTGGGTTTCAGAATACAGAGGACGGATGAAGTTAGTCTATGCTATGGAACTCTGAGGCAAGTAGATTTGGAAACCGATGAGAAGGAAATTGTTGAAAATGTGAGTTGTGAGAGTGAAATTGTATCAGTTAAAAGACTAAAAAAACTATCGGACAGTGGAGAATGGATTGATTCGGAATCGGTTAGAATATGTTTTAAAGGTGCCACTTTGCCACCGTACGTATACGGCTACGGGTGTAGGTTTAAAGTGGAACCTTACACGTTTCCAGTGTCACAGTGTTCCAGATGTTGGAAATTCGGTCACCTATCGAGATCATGCCCAACTAATAAAACTATATGTCCAAAGTGTGGCAATCAACATCCAAACTGCGAAACAAATGAACACGTATGCGTCAACTGTAAAGGACCTCACATGGCGATGTACAAGAAGTGTCCTAGCTTTTTAAAAGAGAAAAGAATTAGAGATATTATGACCAAAGAAAATTGTACTTACAGAAAGGGATTGGAACTATATCTAAAAGAAAAAGGGACACAACCACAACTTAGCACAACAACTACTAACACAGAGAAGTACAAGAATTCTGTAAGTTTAGGAAATGAGAATGTAAATTATACACAGACAAAAACATACAAGGATGCGGTGACAGTAAAAACAAATGTTCATAATTCGAGTTTTGCATCAGGTAGTATGATGGAAATAGACAGTTTAGGAGGGAAAACTAACCAACAGAGATATGTACCGAGAAACAAGCATACAGAGACCAGTCTTATGAGTAGGGAGAAAGAAAGCTGCGATACATAACCAGAACCTAAGGACAAAACAACCGAAAAAGGCGAATGTTCAGAGACAGTCCGGAAAAGTTCCAAGCTAGATTTTTATAAAATTTATCAGAAAGTTAAAGATATATGTTTATCTGACAATACCTGGCATGTGAAACTACAGGAATTAGCCAAAATTATGTTTGAAATATGTAGTAAATTATTCCTTAAAGTATTTAAAAGTGATGATGTATGGAAAAATATTATATTTATGTTCAACAATGGCTAACAACTATAATAGAAATATGTTGTCTCTTCATATCGTACAGTGGAATGCGCGTAGTTTGTTGCCTAAACGGAATGAATTTGAAATTTTACTAGCACAAGAAAAATTACACATAGCACTAGTATCAGAAACTTGGTTAGAACCGGATACACACGTAAATGTAAGTGGATATAATACTTTTAGAAAGGATAGGTTAGATGGTTATGGTGGGCTAGCCATTTTATGTCACAAATCTATAAAAGTGCAACAGTGTAACATTAATATTAATAATCCTGGAATAGAAATTATGTGCGTAAAACTTTTAAATTGCAATGAGATTAAAAATATAGTGTTAATTTATTGCCCTTCTTCGGTTCGTACTTCTCTTTCTGACTGGGAACAAATATTTTCACTATTTTCAAACAATTGTATTGTTGGCGGTGATTTTAATGGACACCATGTAACTTGGTCTTCCAAAACTGATGCCAGAGGAATCCAGTTGTATGACTCTGCTTTAGACTCGGGGTTTATTGCCCTTAATGACAGTAGTATGACAAGAGTCACCTTGGTTGATGGAGTTGCACAAAAAACGTCTCCTGATGTTACATTTGTATCGACTGATTTATCTGTTTTGTTAGACTGGAAAATTTTAAACGAAAATTTAGGACGCGATCATTTGTTTATAAAAATTTCATACAAATATAATAGCAGCTTAAATGTTGTTGGTACAGTTAAAAAGCGGAATTTCAAACTAGCGAAATGGACGGAGTATAGTCAGACCCTAGATAATTTTTTGATGGAAACTGACGTTCCAATAAATGTGCAATCCTTATATGATAACTTTATAGAACAAGTGAATAAAGCTGCGGATGAGCATATTCCTTTTATTAAACCTTGTAATAATCCGACAAGTGGCTTTCGGCCAAAGTCTTATTGGAATCCTACTCTGTCCCATTCGGTAGCACAACGTAGATTGGCCTTAAAAAGATTTAGGAGTAATCCCACACCAAAATAACTTAAGTCTACTGGATCGCAAAACAGAAGCTGCTAAGAAAGTCATCAGTCTAGAGAAGTTAAAGGATTGGCAACAGTACTGCAGTGGTGTTAATGAACAAACATCTAGTTCGGAAATGTGGAAACGTATGGGATGGATTAAGGGACGTGCATCGCCCGGGTCATCTGTTTCAAATGAACACAAGGTGGAACTCCTGTGTAGTCTCGCTCCGGATTATGTATACCCAAAACATCAACAGTTTAAATCAAATAATACAGTACTGGAGGACAAATTCACTTTACAAGAAATGATAAATTGCTTTAAACGAAAAGACACAGCGCCTGGGGCGGACGGGATTACATATTCTTTAATATTTCATTTGTCCCCTACTAGCAGAAAATATTCACTAGAATTATACAATCTTATTTTTAGCACGGGGATTATTCCAAAACAATGGCGTGATATATTAATAACACCAATACCAAAATCATCATCAGATAATAATAGTATCAAACTAAGACCTATCTCTTTAATTTCCTGTATTTGTAAAATCTTTCACTCTATGCTGACAAAGCGACTTGAGTGGTATATTGAAAAAAATAAGTTGTTATCTCAGTATACCTCTGGGTTTAGGAGAGGACAATCTTGTCAAGACTGTTTAGTTAAATTAGTAAGTTAAATCTACACAGGATTTTCACGCCAAACTCCAACAGTAGCCTGTTTTCTCGATGTTACAAATGCTTACAATAATGTGTTAATAGATGTACTGGTGAGCACTTTAGATGAGATAGGAATTGGAAAAAAGTTCTGCCAATATTTATGGAATTTCTTGAGTGAAAGACATCTTATGATAAAAGATGAAATGGATAAATGCAAATTCTTCATAAGATACACAGATAGAGGCTCGGCTCAGGGAGACCCAATTTCACCAGTACTGTTTAACATAGTTACAATTAAGTGTTTCCATGAGATTGAGAATGTTACTATGTGTCAATACGCAGACGATTTTGTCTTGTACCGAACGTCTAAAAATCTAAAAGAAATCCAACGTGCACTTCAAACAGCGCTAGAGAGAATGTGCCACGTGCTAGATGAGTTAGGATTAGAACTATCGGCAGCTAAATCTAAAGTGTGTATTTTTAGCAGAGGTTTTGGAAGATCAAAGGTAGAACTTAAGATAAATAGTCAAAATTTAGACGAAGTTGACAGTTACAAATATTTAGGTGTATGGCTCGACAAGTCCTTACGCTGGAGTAAACACATTGTTGCAACTGTTGGAAAAGTTCAAAGAAACCTTAATTTACTCAAGGTTTTAGCAGGTAGGTCCTGGGGATTACATCCTCTACATTTAAGACACATATATATAGCCATGATTAGAAGTCGCATAGATTATAGTTGTTATTTATATGATGCTAGTGCAAAGTGTCACTTAGATAAGTTAAATAAGATACAAAATCAGGCGTTACGTATTATAGGAGGTTTTATCAAAACTACTCCTATACATGTCATGGAGAGTGAGCTTTGTTTGGTTCCGCTGTACATACGAAGAAGATATTTAGCTTACAAGTTTTGTCTGAAAGCCAAATCCGTAGAAAATAATATAACAATTACCCTTTTAGATGAACTCTATACGCTTCGACAAAATAGTTACTGGCGAAATAAGGTTATCCCTTTGTTGGCCGTAGCGTTTAACGAGGTTAAAGAAATTAAGATAGCGTCTTCTTACCCTCTAGTTATGTTCACATTAAGAACGTGGGTCACTAACATTAATGTGAATGAAATAATTGATTGCGACTTAGAAGCAGTAAAGTCACCGAAGGGGTCTTATAATTACACTTTACTAAAACATGAAGTAACCAAAGAATTATATATAAAATATAATGGTTGGTTTACTATTTTTACAGATGGGTCGAAGAGTGTAGAAGGCCTCGGTGCGGCTTACTACATACCCTGTAAAGACATAGATAACCCAAATAATCATTGCTTTAAAATAAGTGAACTGGCATCTATTATGACGTTGGAACTCATTGCGATCTCAGAAGCATTGACATTTGTAATACATTGTCAAAACAGGAATGTTGTTATTTGTTCTGATAGTAAAAGTTCGCTACAGCATATAGCTCGATGCGCCTCCGGCCACAGAGGTGCTTCGATAGCTTATGACATTCTATCTAAGATAGACGAACTAACACAAAAAGGTGTTCTGCTGAGATTGCAATGGGTCCCATCGCATATGGGAATACAGGGTAACGAGAAAGCTGACATGTTGGCCAAATATGCAGCCAAACACGGAAAAGAAACCAAGATAATCCTTGATTACTCAGAAATGTTGCCTAAATTCAAAAATGTTTGTCATGACCATTGGAAGGAATATTTTGACAGAATGTCACTAGAAAAAGGAATATGGTATAAGACCATACAATGTCAGCCTCCTGGTGTACCCTGGTTTATAAATAATAAATTAAGCAGAAAATTAGTGGTTACAGCTCACAGACTCAGATCTGGACATATTCCATGCAACAAATTCGCTTTTTTGATGAAAAAAAATACCTCTCCCAACTGTGAGGTGTGTGGAGTTCTAGAGGACATGCATCACTTGTTGATGGAATGTGTTCGGCATGAGGTTCATAGAAGTAAGTTGTTCAGGGCTTTGAAGTTGAACAAGAACGATGTAGGTACATTCCACCAAATATTAAATAAGCCGAGCTCTGAAGATGCGAGAAAGTTGTTTGACTTTATGGCCCTGATACATTGATCTTATTGGTTTGATGTGTATCTTGTAATTAGGTTACGATGGGACTGACATACGCTGTGCGTTATAAAAGTCCCTAAAATTTAAAGAATAAAAAAAAAAAAAAACTTTGGTTTTGCGAAATGAACGAGCGTGGCAGTTGAGAGTTTGTCATGCTCACACAAATGTTTTGCTGATGGTGGCGCGTGTTTTGAAACATTTGGTTCCCTTCATAATGGTTGAGTTAGTTGGTGCTGATGCTCGCGTCATCTTCGTGAACGGGCGCCGTCAGTCGAATGTGTCTGGTCATCTCTTACCTGCCACTGGCTTATTTTAATCTGTACCTACATTTTGAATTGTTTATATATTTTCTTGTTCTTTGCATTGTCCTCACATATAGAAGCAATCAAAGATAATGTTAACAAGATTTTTGTAATACGTGATGTATTACAAAAATCTTGGTTTAAAAGAGTGTCCGTGGAGTTTCTTGCACGTTTTTCTCCATAGAGATCTACGCTTTGGAACGTGCAAAAAGCTTTATGTTTTTGACTGACCGACTTTGACAATTTAAAAGTGCCTGTAAATGGTTTATTTGAAATATACGATTTGATTTGATTTGCTTTGGTAGGAAAACGCTTGTTCTGTTAATCATTCTGTAAACAACACTCAATCTTAATAAAATAGCTATATAAAGTAAGAAAGAAAATATTTTTGAAAACATACATTTTGGCACAAAAAATCACCCATTACATTTTTATTATACTCGCGCACAACACTTAAAGACAAGCTAATGACATTTCATTCGTTATAATCGGTTTAACCATTTAGCATGAGTGAAAATCTATACCAATCTATACTAATATATAAAGCTGAAGAGTTTGTTTGTTTGCTTGAACGCGTTCAAGCAAATAATATCAATAATCTCAGGAACTACTGACGCTACGCTGACTCGCAGGGCGCAACTAACAAAATGGCTGCTTAGCACTAAAAAAAAACAAGCAAACCGCGCAAATGCAAAAAAGGCGGTTACGCGGTTTGGCAGTACATAATTTGGGCGAGTAATCATGGGTGTCTTAATTTTATCATAAAATATCATCGATTCTGATCACATTTTTGCAATAAAACGATTTTGCGATTTTTTTCATTTGTGGTTTCTAAATTCTTAAGTTCAATGAACAATTTGGAAATTACCTGCGCGGGTTTTGTTTGTTGAGGTCACTAAAAACTTACTCGGGAATCACAATTCAAATACTATACTCTAACATTGTAACTTTAAGAACTTAGGATGTAGTATGTCCATCAAAGTGCACTACCTCCACAGTCATATTGCCCCTTGTTCTTTGCTATGGGATCCAAGATTCTCTGAGAATTGATCAAGATGACAGTGTGTGTAAATACAAAACTACACGTAGGAAGTCAGAATTTTTGGTATAAATGTAATCAGTCCTAACTTAAAAAAAATACAGTTTCTTGACACTAAAACTAGTGTTGACCAGTAGGTATAATCGATGGATAACCAACAAAAACCTATTACCTACTCCGCAGTCCTTCCGTCCGTCTATCTGTCACCGGGCTGTATCTCATGAACCGTAAGTGAACATTTTACATGTGTAGTTGTACTTATTTCTGTTGCCGCTATGATAACAAATAGGTAATAAAAGTTTAAGAAACAAAAGTCGCCTAAATAACAACGTTTTTGGCATGGGACCCCGTAAAATTCAGGTGCGAGTC
Source organism: Lacanobia wlatinum (assembly GCA_947578705.1). Classification (NCBI taxonomy): domain Eukaryota; kingdom Metazoa; phylum Arthropoda; class Insecta; order Lepidoptera; family Noctuidae; genus Lacanobia; species Lacanobia wlatinum. The sequence goes on along the minus strand of OX388025.1, from coordinate 25,622,688 downwards.
CGACTCGCACTCGGCCGCCCTTTTTCCGCCTCTTTTCTAAACTTTTATTCGCGGTACTTTTAAAATACAAAACCGTGATATTTATTCTTCATATTAAAGTTATCATCGTTCAGCATGAGGTGAGATAGTGGTCAAAAGAGAGCCTATGAATGATTCAGTCCAATACTTTAAATTAAAGAACCGGCCTTATGATTTTTGCCTAGATTTTTGCTAAAAAATGATCAATGTGGGCGTCTAAGGCCGTACCTACGCAGGACATAGGGTAGGTAGTTACATTTAGAAGACGTTAAGTCGGATTTCAAAAATACAGTAGGTTGTTGAAAGATTTATAATTTACCGCCGGCCTACTTTCCTACTTATTTTTTCACTAACGCAGCGCTTGTTCCAATCCTTATCAATCAAGTTTGCGTGACTAGATACCTACCTAAACATGAATTGTTCAGACTTTTCTACCACGGTCGTCACATTTAGCCTTATTTCATTACCTAAGTGTTTGGGAGGCCACCAAACCTCAGCGGTAGGCAAAAACCTAATTTTGTTGTGTCTTAAGACGTAAACAACCGTGTTTTAGACCCATTAGGTAAACCGCATTACGGCAAACATTGGCCTAATTTAGAAGCGTAGGTAGGTACCTAAGCTTCTCTTTCTTTTACCCTCTTTAGAGTTCGTTAAACTCTCAACTACCTATTGTCATCATAACACCGTAACTTGGGATAAATCACGACCCTTAAAAACCCTCGTCCTTAATATTTTTACGAGCATGTTCAAACGTCTGAACGGAAACCAACAAAAAAGGTTGAGCGATTTTACTTTTTTCCAGATGAGAACTTTTTGCGGCAAACTCTTTCAATCAAGTGAGAAACGTGGAACGCCAATAAAAATATTGCCAGTCCGACTGGAATAACTGGAATACGCTCTGGACAGCGCTAGGAAGAAAATAAACGATTTAAAAATAGAGCACGTAGTTTTAAAAGCAAATACGTCAATTGTAACACGTATCGACGGGCGCATTTTAAGATTTCCTAACCAAAATAACTAGGAATACCTACTTGATGTAAAATACGATCTCTTTTACATTTCGTGTACGATACAAAACACGGTGTAGTTTTTTGTTGTGTGTTAATTAAACTGAATACCTAGTTAAAGTGTCATTGTGAAATGGACACTGACTTCTTCGCGGCTAGCAATTTTTTCTACTGTCAGTTTAGGAACGTTTTTATTCGTTCCTGGGATTCGCCAGACGGATGGTTGCATAGCATTCGTAAACCATTCAGTAAGTATTATTATCTAGCTACCTACTTGATCACGATTTCCATAGGTAGGTATCACATCTGGAAAGCTAACTTCATAATATGTCACTAATGTCCAGTGTTCAAGGACTTGTCTGGTTATATATAGGAAAAAAAGCTGCTTCTTTTACGAGTAAGTAACGTTTTAGAAATGCATTTGATTCCCAAAACTATCATATTAGCAGTAAACCACAGGATACATTTTTTGCAAAGAGAAAATTGGAAAACCGTAGATCTTGTAGATATTCTTCAACTAAATCAGCGCTGTCCTCACAATCAACTCTGGCCAGTGAACGCAATGCGTTCACTGCCTCTGGTCCTGGTCTACCATTTAAATATGATTTGCGAAGTGTCTCAAAATCATTTTGGGGTTAGTATCCCAAGGTGCGAAGGTACCAATACCGTATTTTTATTTATTTATCGATTAAAACCGTCCACTGTAGGTATGTAAGGGCTTAATTAATATAAGTGCTATGTAAGTGATTAATACATTATACCTACCTAGAGTGTCTATTAATTAAATTGTCAGAAACCTAAAGTGATACATTAATGACAGAAAAAGACCAATCCTCATTGACTGCTGCCATCGCACAAACGCGTTTTTAATTTTCAACCCTAGTTAAAGCGCCATCCAAACACATTCCCGTCCCTGACAGGATACGGCCGGGATGGAGAGAAATCTGTTACATACGATTTGTACGAACTTGCTCACACATATCCGTGTCAGGAGGTTCCAGATCGCCAGTGTCCCAGAGCACGCACGGACACACGGACGTCCTGACAGTGCTATCCGATTTTTATCTTCGTCCCGGCCGTGTCCCGTCAGGGATTCAAAAGCACTTGTGCAATATGAGCACAGAAAAATTAATACTTGTTCGACAAAATAAAATAATTTACGATCAATCTAATCCACATTTGTTAAATACAAATAAAGAAAAATAATAAAAAGAACTCGGACAGCCTTGACCCGGATGTGTGCGGACGGCCCTAAAATGTTATAATCCATGTGCACTACCTACATCTTTCTAATTATTAATTTGAAAATCTGTACGTTAGGAGTTTTGGATTCATCACTTTACAACGTTTGAAAGGATTTTTACGAGATTTAGAACACCGGTAAACTGTGAGGACAAAAGATACCTACTCGTAAGTGAGGACAAGGATACCGGGTTATTCCGGTAATAGGTACGTTCCTGTTGAATGATTTATAGCTTTTGTCAACTCTATTGATTTTAATATCTTTAAGCTAAGCTCCGTTTTGCAGAATCTTTTATTCGAGTCCAATGAAGGCTGACATGGAGTTACCTGTAACTGCGGTTATCTTACCTTTGAATGAACCACATACTAACGGTAATTTTATTGGAAAAGAAAATTCAATTTATGAAATATTTTTGCTAGCTTTTACTTTGGGCAGAAGCTAAGAATTGTCATACAACGTGGTAATTCCGCCAGTCTCTATAGCACATTACCAGCTTATAGCGTTGAGGACGATTGAAATTTTAATGCTGTTTTAGTTTGTTGTTAGGTAGTCTAGCTTCTTTTTTTTAATTTTAGGTAGGTACTCTATTCTATTTTAACATTTTGTGGGAAGATGCGATTTTCTTATCTTTCTTTTTAAACATTTGTTTTTTAACATTTTGTGGAAAGGTTATTTCTTATCTTTCTTTCTTGAGGACATACAAACTTACGCAAGAAGTAGATTCGGAACGAACCTATCGAAGTTGAATTTCGAACTGTACTGGTAACATTTACTGGCAATGTCAATAAAAATGACAGCGTGTTTGACACTTCAACAAATGACAAATTGACAAATGGATTTTGACAGTTGTTCCAAAAAAATGGCGGCGATTGGAATGTGTGAAACTCCCGGCTGCAAATCCATTGCACAATTACAATGTCCAACTTGCATAAAACTCGGCATACAAGGCTCGTTTTTCTGTAATCAAGACTGCTTCAAGAAATCTTGGAAGAATCACAAAATTATTCATTCGTTGGCGAGTAAGTGCGTTGTAGGTTATGTTACGGTGTTAGGTTACAAGTCGTTATGACAATGTGAATTTTGTTTTAGAGGGTGAGAGCACAGATGTATCTAATGTGGAATACAACCCTTGGCCGTCGTTTAATTACACTGGCAAGCTGAGGCCGTTCCCGGCGGGGCCGAAGCGTACGGTGCCGCCGCACATCGGTCGTCCGGACTATGCTGACCACCCGACCGGGTTCCCCGCGTCGGAGCACGCCGCGAAGGGCTCCGGACAGATCAAAGTGCTGGACGATGAAGAGATCGAAGGCATGCGCGTGGCTTGTCGCCTCGGAAGAGAGGTGCTGGACGAGGCTGCCAAGTTAGTACATGTTTTACGTTTGTTGTTTAGTTTTATGAAGAAATTTTTGTTTGTAAACATTTTTTTATGTTTAGGGGGTATTTCTATGAACTATGGGTACACAAATTTCTTTGCCCCCATAGAAATAAAACCAATATTGTCATCTTCAATCTGACCAATCTCACATTAAATAAATCAAAATTCATTTCAGATCTTGTAGAGAAAAGAACATAACTGGATAAATAAAATTACAATTTCATTTACATTTACGGATTTACACCTTTTTTATGTATTTATCTTTGATGGCTTCTGTTTTACAATGAGCATGTTTGATTAGAAGTAATCCATTCAATCATGACGTAAAGACACCCAGGTAAACTTATAAATAATTGCCTTGTTTCTAGAGTATGTGATGTGGGGGTGACAACAGAAGAGATTGACCGTGTGGTCCACGAGGCATGCATTGAGCGGGAGTGCTACCCAAGCCCACTGAACTATCACAACTTCCCCAACAGCTGCTGCACCTCTGTCAATGAGGTCATCTGTCACGGAATACCTGATTTACGCCCTTTGGAGGTTTGTACATTTTCACTTTCATTTGTATTGTCAATTAGGTTCAATCAGTGTGTTGTGCATACCTGCAAGAAATTATTCTAAGGAACTATACATCTTATTTTCAAGTCCAGGGCGATGTTTCCTTGTATGACTATTTTTGACTGAAGCGACATAGCTGTTGAAGCATCATAGATATTTGTATTATTAGTGAGACACTGTTGGGCTTATGATAAAAAACTAGAAAGTTTTCAATAAAGGTCACCGACTCACCTACATTTATTGCCATTCTTTTTTTTCAAAAATGGAACTTAAGACGTAAGCGGCCCTGAATCAAAATCTAACATGATCCTTTGCATTTTCCAGTAGTGAAAAGCAATTCTTAATATTTTTTTATTGTACCTATGTATTTGTACTACTGTGTTACTGTACTGTGTAATATCTCTTTATTAGGGAAAGCTCTATGTACTTTATTGCTAATGTATCTGGTGCCTACCATACCTACTTCCTTACAACAGGCTAGCCATTCAGATGATTCTGATGAATACTAAATATGTAACAGACATTAAAGTGCTCTGATGTCACATCATGGTTATACTATCACAAGAAGATTTTGTGCTCTCAAATAACTTGTTAATAATTCAAGTAATGTTCTGGAAAATTTCAATATAACCCCATATTGTTATGAGTTTATTGACCTTAAAACAACTTGGCCTGTGTTGTTTTTCTTGCAAAACACACTCATTAAATTTTATTGCCAGTCATTATCTCACAATAGTAACTAAAGATATTTTTATTTCATAACTTATTTCCAGATATTATTTACAATAATATTAATTGTATTTGTTTAATCCTAAAAGATTGCATAAGTTTCATTTATTACAAGTCAAATAAATTATTAAAACGAATAAAGGTACCTTTCCTTTTCAGGACGGTGACATCTGCAATGTTGATGTAACAGTTTATCACCGAGAATTCCACGGTGATCTCAATGAGACTTTCTTTGTTGGCAATGTACCAGAATCCAGCCGGAAACTTGTCCAAGTTACGTATGAATGCTTAGCCAAAGCTATCCAGATAGTAAAGCCTGGTGAGAAGTACCGAGAGATTGGCAATGTTATCCAGAAACATGCTCAGGCTAATGGGTTCAGTGTGGTACGGTCCTACTGCGGGCATGGGATACACAGACTGTTCCACACCACTCCTAATGTACCACATTATGCCAGTGAGTATTGTAACTCTTTCCAAGTTTGAATAATCCAAATGTGTGCTACTTGGCATGCCTAGGTCTACAGTGGCCAGTGGCCTCAGTGCAAGTTTTTAAACAAACGTGATCATGTTAACAAAAGGGTCACCAATGCTTTTCATTGTGGCTACTCACTCACTATGGAGCAGACAGACAAAATGTCCTAACATGAAGCAATCATAGAAAGTATGTTAAGGTTAAAACTATTGTATAGCAGCTTGCACTTAGAAAAAGAAAATAAAAACTGGCCAAATGCGAGTCGGACTCGCACACTAAGGGTTCCGTACCATAAGCCTTAATTTTTAATATTTGTTGTTATAGCGGCAATAGAAATACACAAAATGTGAAAATTTCAACTGTCTACTTATAACGGTTCTTGAGATACAGCCCGCTGACAGATAGACGGATGGACGGACGGACAGAGGAGGCTTAGTAATATGGTTCCGTTGGTTACCCTTTGGGTACGGAACTCTGCAGCAAAAAACTACTGCAGCATCAAATTTTGTTGATAATAATCAATCAGAAAAAACAATAATTATCTTTCAGAAAACAAAGCGATCGGCGTGATGAAGCCAGGCCACTGCTTCACCATCGAACCTATGATCAACGAGGGTGGTTGGCGCGACGAGCAGTGGCCGGACCACTGGACCGCCGTCACTGCTGATGGCTCTCGCTCTGCCCAGGTGTGTAGTTGACACTTCTGACATTTGATTATTACCACAGACAGGACCAGTTAATAAAAAGAATTGAACTACGAAAACTGCTTTTATTGGTATGAAATAAAGGTTGCACGGTTAAGTTGCCATATTTAAATAAATAAAATAAAAACCGGCTGGCACGGCTGTCATAACCTGCTTAGCTTTTTTAACTATGTTGTGGTTGTCTACCAGTCCAATAGGATCACTGGCAGCTGCAGGGAGCTAAAATCATCTTGCTGCATTGTTTATTATCTGCTCCAGCTTTGTGTTGATAGTTGCCAACTCTTTGGAAACAAAATTCGAAAATTCCTTTTGTTGGATGGTGATAGGAATTTTAGTCGAGCTGTGTACAAAATCTCATGCATGGCATGCTAGCCTTAGAAAATGATAAGTACGCTTTACATTTGCAGTCAGGAATAATAATTAGGCAGTGCAATATTGTATGTTACCTACATAATCCAAGACTTGAATGACAACATGATTTGTATTTTCCAGTTCGAACAAACACTGCTGGTGACGGAGACCGGCTGCGACATACTGACGGCGCGCGCGTCGGGCCGGCCGTGGTTCATGGACCAGTTGGAGAAGCTCAACCCGCTGGCCTAGTGTCCACGCCGCTGCTCAGCCACTGAGGTGAACATACACCTGCTCTAAATACGTTGATATGCCTTTAAGAGGCTCTGTAAACACGAACAATTGGATTAAGAGTGCTAACATTTTTAGTAAGACTGCTAGAGTGTTATTCTAAAATTTTAAACAAGCTTTATTATGAAATCTTTTTTTATTTCTAAATGACAATTCTCTGAATTGTTCAAGAAACTTAAATGATTACAAATGTTTTAGAAGGACTAAAAAGTATTACTGTAGGCATTTTTCATACATTTATACCTACAATTTCATATGAAACTCATAAATGTAGATGCTAGAATTCATGATGTTTAGACTTATCTCGCCAACCAATAAAGGATTCCTTAGAAAATTACAATATACAAGGATTCCACCTCAGTGGAAGCATAATGTAGGGTAGTATAAAAAAAATATGAATAGGATACTGTTAATTATTATGGTTTTCTCATGAACTTGTTTTGGAATTTGAGACACGATAATTACTCATGTTCATGGGTGCTCTCAACTAAAAACAAGGCCATGGAAGTCAATATGTGTGAATAATTTTTTTCATATATATACTTGCGGACTAAGTGACTGGGACGTTTTCCAGGCCAAGGTCAGTCTGAACATACTCTGACAAGTCTCGAGCACAGTCCGGACATGGATGTGTGTGAACAAATTCATATAAAAAGTGCACACCAATATTATTTTGAGTTCCGGACCGGCCATGTCCTAGGCACGGGCGAGATAAGTAGATCCTTAAAATTTTGCTGAAAGTAAGATGCAGTTGAACTCCCCTATATGCACAATATATATACCCTATATTGCATAGGGTACCAATATTTTCGAGCTCGCTTTGCTCGCTCTTGTTATGGCACAATCTTGTTTCTCAAACTTATTTATAAATTAAAAGAATACCTGCGGATCTAAAAAGGCCACTTTAGCAGAATCGGAACGCAAATCACGCTACCCGTCACTGTCAAATTTTCCCAATCAACTTAGAACCTAATGCATTAGCAATAAAGATGAAAATTGAAGAACAATAGTCATTTTGGGCTAGGAAAAAAAAACTGGTAACGAAAAAAAATTTATCAGAACGCAGTATAAATTATCCATATTCAAACGCATCTGTAATGACTTAACCTTACTAGAGATATCTATTTTTTTTTAATGCTTATGATGATTTTATTTTTTAAACGAAATTAAATCCCAGGCTATATCAACCTCATAAACTCGCGTTAAATTTATACTAAGCTTAACCTATAATATTATTTGATGATACTTCGTGGTAAATAGTTTTAATAAAGCTATGAATAAAATAAAAATGATTTACATTAAAAATCGATTCTGTCATAAATTGATCGGTTATGATTATCGATCGTCCCTCCCTTTTTTTGACAAGTAAACAAACATGGTTTCTGCACTGACCAACTGCTGTGTTGTAGTTTCTGCGAAGACTGTGTTCTGTGCGATTTTCTGCAACTTTTCTTGCTTTGCTTATGGACCATAGAGTAGAAAACATAAATGCTACAGATTAATTATATAAACATTACCTCTAAAACATATTTCATAGTTTTTCAAGATTCTCTGGCCTTTTAAAAATATATTGAAGACCTTTCTTAGTTATATTTATACAGGCGAATGAAACGACATATGTTTCATTAAGTTACTTTTTGTTAGATTTTACTTGTCCAAGCATGTTGGCCGAGTGGACATTGTTGTTTGACAGATTGTTCCTAAAGTGGCCTTTTTAGCCCTCCTGACCTTTCAACGTCCGAAGCTTACAATTTATTGAACTCGCACTTTGCCGTGCCGATATTCGAAAAGAGCGCTTATTATACAGCTCCTAAGAACCATCATTACACCAATTGTTCACAAATTTATCTCTGAACCGATGGTAATTAAACATGTCTCAAATGCTAAGACTGTCCATTATAAAAAGAAAGTATTTGTAAAAGTTATTTGTACAGTTCTTGGGTTTCATTGACAAGAATATCCTTTGTTTTGTTTGTAAGTGATACATATTATTTAGCTTATCTGCTATGATTGGTATCTACCTAGACTGTATGAGGATTGATAAAATACGAAAGAAAATATTTATATTTTTACATGAATGCTTAAAATGGAAAAGATTGTTTGTAACCCATCTTGATTATCAAGTAGCGGTGAGTTTTTGAATCTCCAATGTTAGGAAGTCTTTCATTGGAGTTAAGTAATGTTATCATTTACTTGAAGACAGTTTCTCGATCTTGAATTTATTTTTCAGTATTGATAACCCACTCATCAAAACATGCATAACCTCCTCATACGAACTGACAATAAGTTATTTCTCATGTTCAGTCGAGATAATCGCAAAAGTCGAGAAACTAGCTATACAGGGTGTAAAAGACATCGTAACGCAAACTTCGCGTAAAGGCTACACCTAATGCCACTAACCAAATTGTGGAAGTCATTAATCTCGCTAATGATCGGTTACAGAAATTGACATTTTCGAGCACGCAATGTATTGTGAACAACGCGATCTAAACGCGCGAGAGCGTTGTACGGAGTACGTACCTACACTACTTGCACACACACGTACACAAGGCTGCGACGCCACGCGCGCTGCGGTCTTTAAATGTACTCGTAGGTGCTTACCTACGAATATCGCCTACCTATCGTCGACAACAAATCACACAAAATCATTTTAACACTCAGAAATACCTACGGTACCTACTGATGGTAGGAAAATGTTTATGCAGAATTTAAGAGAAGAAAAGGATCCATAAGCTTGGTCTCTTAAAATCACAATTCCGATAAGGATTGATAAGATAACAAAAAAGAAACTTGTAAGTACCTACATTGAGATCCCGTAACGTAGGTATAAATTAATGAACTATCTAACTCACTTTGAATGTAGGTACTATGAATATCGCCTTTCGCGGCACAACAATAATGCCTTTCACATAAAATGAATCATTTGTATCATTCAGAAATACTTACCTACTGATAGTAAGAAATATCCAATACGAGTCCAGGATTGATTAATAAAAAATAAGCTGGAAGTACATTGAAATTCGGTAACGAAGATAACTAATGAACTACCTAACTAACTTTGAATGTACCTAAGTACCTACGAATATCGGCCCTTCGCCAACAACAACTGACATGTTTATGCAGAAGTTAAGGAACCATAAGCTTAAGCATGTTCCACACGGATGTAACTGATCCAATGTACAATCCAAGGTGACCTTGGTGGGAGCTTGGTTTCCATCCGCGAGTTTTGTATTAATTTGGATTGCATCTGCCGTTTACACGGATGGCAACAAGCAAGGTCACCTTGGATGGGTCGCTGGATTACATCCTTGTGGAACATGCTTTAGTCTCTTAAAATCACGAACACGATTCCGATAAGAATTGATAACAAAGCCGGCCATGTTCGAGTCGGACTCTAAAACAAAGGGTTACCATAACCCAAAAAAACGTTTCTTGTATGCGAGCCCACCAGTAAATTACCTAGTCCTTCAGACGGACGGACAGCGGAGGCTTAATAGGGTTCCGTTGGTTACGCTTCGGGTACCTACGGAATCCTGAAAATAAAATTGTAAGTAATAAAACCTACATTGAGATCCGATAATGTACCTACTACTAACTCACCTTAAGCTCGCTCACCCCTAACCAGATAGGGTTCGAAGTGGCCGCCGCCAGCACGCTCGCAGATCTGAGCGCGACGCTGAGTTTCTGCGTGGACACGGGGCAGAAACGTTGGGTCCTGGGCACACTCCTCACGCAGCGACGCAAACATATTCACGATGCGATTCCTCATCTCGGCTGCGGAATCGCACTCTGACACAAACACTTTGTCCTTGACGTAACCCCAAAGAAAAAAATCTAACGGGGTCAAGTCTGGTGAGCGAGCTGGCCATGGCTCCGGGCCGAATCTTCCGATCCACCGGTTTCCGAAAGACTCGGTAAGGCAGCGTCTGACGGGAAGAGTCACGTGTGGGGGAGCGCCGTCGTGTTGGAACCATGCCACTCTGTACTGGGCTAGAGGTATATCCTCGATTATTTCCTGGAGGTTTGTTCTAAGGAACTCCAGGTAATTTGTCCCGTTTAATCGTTCCGGGAGAAAAATCGGCCCAATCACGCAGTCTTTATAAATGCCGGCCCACACATTCACTGGTTCGCTACGCTGGGTCTAACGGGCGTTCCAGCTCCCTCGCGCTGAGGCACAATCGGCTGGTTGTCTAAGACACGCTGGTACGCTCGTGTTATCACTCGAGAATCTCGTGGATGTCGAGCTCCTGGATACCGGACTACGTAAATACGCAGTGCCTCACGTGCGTTCCCACGTGCTTCGCCATAGCACATCAGCATGTTACCATATTCTTGGGCACTGTAGTAATCATTAAGTCCAGATGACATCTTTAAATGAAACACACAAAGACACACACAAACACAAAGAGAAACCAAAAGTTGACTCTTCAAACGTCCCGAAAACCGAATTTTGCAATAAAAGCACACTCGTTTGCTATCAATGTCAACAAGGAACTGACCAAAATCTATCATAAAATGTCCTTTTCGAACTTTCCTTTGAGCTCGCCGACAATTACCTACGTGCATTAGTACAGTAGCGTGGCTATCAAAGGCTTTTTTATTTTTTTGAATTGAATGATTTAGTTTATTGAAAAACTGAATGAGTTACTTGGTCGTTTTATACAAACAAGATTAAGATCTAAGAGAACCCAAACTGTAAAATACCGAACGATTTTTTTTTTTCACGGGGACCACTCGCAGTTCACCTCGCTAAGGGTGGTCACTGCTCAACCGGGCTAGCCTGTGGTGGCCTAAGAATATGGATATGACTCTAAAGCCCCCAGCCGAGGCAACAAAATACCGAACGAAGCGATCAAGTTTCGCCACTGAATGTAAAGTATGATTTTATTTAATCCTAACAAAACTAAATTAGCGTCATCACTCATCATTATTAAGTCTCAACACCATGTACATAATTTAGTGCTGCCGTATTTAAAATTCTGTCACATTGATGTATTAAAACGTAAATTGGGTATACCAAGAGCCAATTAAGATAAGCGTAACATTACTAAGCGTAACATTACTTATTTTACCTTAAGAATTAGTATGGTTTGTGAAACGTTAGTAAAAAGAAAAATTATTTTTTCTCGATCGGGTAAAACTACTTAACGGGTTAGCCCCTCTCCCTTACTACTATCAACGCCACAGAATACCTACATCAACTGTTGGCGGCGGCGTCGGCGGCATGTGCAAAGGCCCAAAGAGCGCGCACTACGTATTGCCGCTATAAGAAAATAGGACTTATCGACACAAAACGAAGTAACCGATTTTCGACCTTAAGCTATTACATTAAAGTTGAAATCAGTTACTTCGTTTTGTTGTGATACGTTTTATTTTCTTATGTCGGCAATTTTAGGCGGAATCCTTTAGCGGTGCCTTTGACAAGCTACACACACATGCACACTCGTTGTGTGCAGGCATCTACTAGGCATGCGTTGACCTTTCGTTTGAACTTTGGACAGCTGAGCAGATACCTATTTGTAGTTTTATTTACATTGCTATTTTTAGTAAAAGTAGTGAGTTAATTAATTTTTTACTGAAAATCTCATTGGGTTAGGTCAGAATAACGATTATGAGCAGTCTAAAGTAAAAAAAACTCCTGAAAAAAATGAAAAAATGAGGAAAAAGCCGACGAAAAATTCCAACTTGGGGGTGTCCAGAATCATGTCCTGGACCCATGGAAATCGTTTGTGCGTCGATGTCTTTTACACCCGGTATGTAAATGATGTAGTACTTTCTTTTTGCGTCGATTTGGAGTTGCCAACAAGACTGTCTTGGCTCCAACCCCAACACACAGTTGAAAACACATTCTGATCGCCAAAAAAAAAAATAAGAACGTATTTTCCAAATTAATCATGTTGTAATTAAGTTTTAGAGTTATCCTTGACACACCTCTATTAATATTTTTAGGATTCTACTTTATAATGATTGATTTGAACTTCACAACTTTGTGCAATTACTGTTTGCATAATTTTATTTATTATTTGGTATCTGTTCACAATTATGTATATGGCAAGACCAGGAACAGACAAGGTACGTCGGTAAACCAAAATACAATAACAAATCTGCGAAAAGAATTTTGTAAATTGTAATAGCGATAAAAAATAAATAAATATAAAGTAATATTGTTTTTATTTGAATAACAATTTGGCATTTATATCAATAAATAACAATTATCCTAAATGCAATTAACTTTAGCCTTAATTGGGGTTATTTCACCACTTTACGCAGTGACGAATGTCTTGAGTAAATTTCGTTCATAAGAATGAATAATTATTGTTTTAACATTGCACAACTATAGTTATATTAGTACAATATGATATTTCAACAAAATATTATACAGTTGTTTTATCTCACGTGTCTCAGTGCGGGCGAGACATTGTCTTAGTGTGCGTAAGCTTAACTGTTCGCTCCCAAGCTTACGCACACTAAGACAATATGCACGTACATTTACCTACACAACTATGGCTCGCCCGCACTCGTGAGATAAAACAACTACTAATGTCACACATTAGGCACAAGTAGTGAAAAATGCTCCAATAAATGGTAAAATATCCCCATTTAAATCTTACATTATCAACTACTACCTAAATCTACATATTTGATATTTACATGAATTATGAATACAAAGATAAGTTACAATAATGTATATTTTATCATGTCTTCTACTATTGCTAATCACACTGTTTTTATTATGCTTGCAAAATCTATAGAATAAAGATATACGTTGGCAGAAGTTAGTAATAAAATATATCCAGTATATTTATTACTAGCTCTAAAAAACATCTACAGTTTTCTTCACATTAAAAAATCACCAAAAATATAATTAGCGCACAGACAACATTTCATAGATAGAATCGATCTTCAATATTTTACAGAACAAATGCAATTTGTTAATTTATAGTTAAAACATGCTTAAGTCCATGGCTGCCCTGAAAAGGCGACATGCTGAAATTGAACGGAATTTCTTTTTGATAGTAGTGCGAACTGGTAAAACGACAATACCGAATTCGTAAACGCCTTTTACACACTTGTTTCACTCGGAAATTGTCAAAATGTTATTGTTTTTGACTCCTCGACATGTCACTCTCGGCAGAAAACATGTCATTAGCATCTGAAGAAAATATATAGTAAAATTCTGAGGTCTCAAGCGTGTTCAAAGTAAACAGAGATGGTCCTATAATATGAGGTGTTCTATAGGATCTACCAAGGAAGCCTAAAACTACAAGTCTTCATAATCTTCAAAAATGAGTTCACTATAGAAGTCGTTCTTTTCCTTTAGCTTGAGCCCAAACTGTGTGACCTGGTTAGCGTCAACTCCCTGAGTTTTGTCAGCAGATTTTATTGTCGCCGCCTTCCAATTGTCCACGGCATCTTTTCTGGTTGCAGCGTCTTTTACCTGCTTCAGTTTTGATACTATTGCATCTTTCTGGAAATAATTAAAAACTTTTGAGAAATAAGTAATTGTAAAAGTGTTGTTAGTTGTATCTTTGAAAAGATATGCTGCAAAATTGTTTTGTGTTTTATATCTAAAACGGTCGGTATTCGGTCCTGGTCGATATATGTCGGGCATGTCACCGTCCGCGTCCGGGAGAATCAATTTGCCACATCATCTCTGGTTGTTCTCGTTTATCTGACGGAGAATACTTGCATAGGCACAATCTTGTAGCCAGGATTATCCATCAGCAGCTTGCTTTGAAATACTTTCTTGTCTCTTGTCTTGTCTCTTGCACCTCCGTCTCCACTGATGGATAAAGCCCGACCCAGTTCTCGATAATGGCAATTATTTTGTTTTACTATTATATAGGGTCGCGTTTGACCACTATCTTACCTGATGGTAAGCGATGATGTTGTCGAAGATGGAGCACGCTTGCCTAGAAGTAACCTATTCACTTTTGACTTGAGTACTCCCAGGTTGTAGCTATCAGGAAACATACTCCGGCAGGGAGTTCCACTCCTTAGCTGTACGCACTATGAATGTGTACCCAAAAAGTTTCGTGCGCGTGGGTGGGATGTCCACCATGTACCGGTGGCGCATCGCCGTTCGTCTTGTGGTCCGATGATGAAACGGGCTTGGCGGAATTAAATTATCCAACTCAAAATGCAACCGGTAGATAACCGACAGGCTAGCAACTCGCCGTAGATGCTCAAGACTTTGGAGCTTCGTCGCGACGAGCCTTATATCACGTTGTACTGGGATCGGTCCATCATCATTGACAGGACTATTGTTCCCAATAAGCCTGATATAGTGGTGGTGGACCGAATAGTGAGGCGTGCAATGATTGTAGACAACCGTCCCGCATGACGAGAACCTCATGAAAGCCGAGAAAGATAAACAAATCAAGTAAATTGACTTGGCTCGGGAGATTGTCGACATGTGGGATGTGGGTTCCGCAATCATTGTACCGATAGTCATATCAGCCAATGGCTTAATAGCCACGAGACTACCAACACCTCAGGAGTCTTTCGTTAGGCAGCTGGATCAAGGGCTTGATTCAGAAAGCGGTACTCCTGGACACAGCTCGTATTGTTAAGAGGTTCCTCTCTCTGGGGCTCTGACCGCCGATAGCTTGGACCCTGTTCCCGATACCGGTGGGATACCATTTTTATATTTTTAAATGTTTTTTTCTGGGGCCCTGACCGCCGATAGCTTGGATCCTGTTCCCGATACCGGTGGGATACTATTTTTATATTTTTAAATGTTTTTTTTTTACTGAAATATTTAAAAATATACTGCATATTATATTTTAAAAATTTAATGCACAAATAATAATAATATTTATTAGCAAAATACGACTGATAGATACGTTTCACATCATTGTCACGCGGGGGAGAAAAATTAATGACCAAATTAATGTGCGAGAGATGGGTAAAGTACAGTCAATACAAAAATTTGGTCCCTGCCTCCTAAACTAGGAATATCCTGTATCTTAGGAAGCAGTGTATTCGCTTAAAAGAGGACAAAACATCACGAGCGTACAAGCAGACTCGTATAGTCAGACAATATAATATTATTATGTAGACTAAAATGTAAAAAAGTAGTTTTATTTGTCATCACTTACCTGTTTTGGACTATCGACATAACTAGCGTATATCCTTAAAATAGGTTCCCCAGTTTTGTCATCAAACGTTAACTTGCTCTTTGGAGGAATCTTTGCCTTCACCACGGCCACTTGCGGCAACGTATTCGCTGAACTGACAATATTTTTAGTGTCTGCTACAGCAAATAGTCTTATTGGAGCCCTTCGAGATATCAAAGTAGCTTTTTCTTTATTGAAGTCTTGGTCTTCAGTAATGGTTGCTTCTACGATTTGTCCTGCATACACAGCGCCTTCTGGATTCACTTTGGCTTGTTTATCATCCGCCCTCACCAACGTATATGCTACTTTCACTGAATCTGTTGATTTTGTAAACGGAACTCCTCGCAGTGGCTTCAATTCAGTTGCTGTTTTATTCTCAAGTTTTTCTTCGTTTTGTACAAAGTATGCTTTCATATCTGAGCTGCTGGTTGTAGTAGTGATATTTTCAGGCGGCTTATAGACTGGCGAGTTATCTACTTGGGCTAGTGCCGCTGCAGCTCTGACGTCATTGATGGCGGAGTAAAACCCATTCGCTATAACACTGCCCACGCTTTGACCGATCTGCGCGTAGTAAATTGGGGTTGTGTTTTGTTCTGTGTTACTTTCAATTATGTATTTTAATGTGGTTGTCGGTGGCTCTGTTTCAGCTGGTACTAATTCTACTGTTATATTTTCCGGTTGAGGCGCCGGAGTATCTTCCACCTGTTTTTCGGTTGTGTTGGCTACGACAAACTGTTGTGGTACTAACGTTACCACTGCGGTTTCTTGTGTCTCTCTTTGCACTACCGTCTTCGGTTCATTGTGTTGTGGTAGTAATGGATTGTCTAACTGTTCATTTTCAAGGAGTATCATTTGATGATGAGTTTCTTGTGGATGAATGACTTGCGTGTGAACTACTTGAGGTTGCATCATTTGCGGATGGAGCACTTGTGCGTGCATCTGTGAAGCTTCCGGTTGTAAATGGACATGATTTGGGGCTTCAGCTGCATACGGAATAAATTCCACGGATGGGAACCGTTGCAAAAGCTGATTTTGAAGTTTTTGCAAAAACAATGGATCATGTTGGTATAAGGCATGCGGTGGAATAAATAAGCCGTCTGCTCCTGTGTTTATTAAGTCCTGTTGCGTTGGCAAGGCGTTTTGTAATCCCTGCAATAGAAAATATTGTTTTACTAACAGGGTCGGTATCTACGTTTTTTCGATAAAAGGCTATTTAAATAATCGTTTTTATTTCCTACCTGTCTTTCCTAAAGATTCTAATTAAGTCTATCAACTCATTTCGAGCTCAACAAAATCAGGTCATCTGGCCGGCTCCCTTGTCATCTTACAGAATGAAAATAAATATTAGGTAGGTACCTGTAATGGATAGTGGTGCTGGATGGGTTGATGTTGTAGAACCTGGTGCTGTAAGCCTTGATGTTGGTTGAGGCTGATAGCTGGCAAGTTATACTCGGAAGCCAGCTGCAAAGCTGCTCCGTTTCTGAGCAGTGTTTGAAGCTCTGGCGTTGTAAAGGACTGAAAAAAGTATTAATGTACTTAGGCTTTATTTGTTAGGAAAATATATAAGAAATTCGTTTCTTAAAACTTACTGTGCCTTTTGAAAATCCTATGGGCGACTCTATCTTGGCCATGCTGTAATCACTCTCCGGATATTTTTCTGTTACTTCGTATGATGGTCTAGGCTGAAATAATAGCCAAAAATAATATTTCTGTATCGATAGTGGGTTATAGTCGTAACCTACTTTACCCAAACCGCACTTGGGTAAAAGTTTTATAGCGTTCAAATTATTTAACTCAATTTAGGCCCAATCTCATTATTTCCCTAAAATTAGTGTCTAATGAACTGAAGATAAGTATTACGGAACCTTCCAATTTGGAAGCCCTCAGGCCTAACCGCTAGTCATGGATCAGAAACTGCTAATGTGTCCCCATTCCTCAACTAGTTCGGTAACCTTAGGCATCATAATCTAGGGGACTACTCTCTAAGCCCGAAGTCCGTAGTTGCGGGCTTAGTTACGGGCGTATTCTACTCCGTATCACTTAACCACTAAAAATTAATGACAACACGTTTTGACAGTTACTGTCAAATCGTATTGTTATTCATTCTTCGGGTTCGGGACTAATCGTAAGTTCGGAGGTGATACGGAGTAGAATACGCCCGCAACTAAGCCCGAAACTACGGACTTCGGGCTTAGAGAGTAGCCCCCCTAGTTAAGTCAGGCAGGGCTTATAAGGGTTTGTCGGGGGCCCCGTTGAAGATTGCTTAAGTGCTCTCGTAGCCCCAGGTGCAAGTGTGCGAGGGAACACGAAGTGGTTTAGTCAGTAGGATTCTGACAGACTCATGGATGTCCTCTGTCCGCCCCAGGACGGAGGACATCCATGAGGATTTGCACCCCCCATGCATTATTTAAAAAGGCAAGGTTTGGGTTAAGTCTTTAAAGTACAGTCTGTGCTGTATTAGCAGTCTAGATACTTTTGATTTTAAAATAGTTCTAATTCGAACAGCAATTTGCTCATGTGGAATTAAACTTTTATAATTCACCCCATGGAGTGACGTTTATAGTTATAAATCAAAGTTCAACTCACCAAGTCCGAGACAGGGTTGTCGGAGGCCTCTATGACCACAATGGGCTTCTCCGACAGGCTGAGATTGGGTGCTGGTATCGTGTGGATGGCACCTGCTGGTCACACACGCCTAAACCAAAATGCTTTCGACCACAGCGGTGGTTACGTCACAATACTACAAGCTTAAATGAACGAAAAGAGTAGTACTAAATATGGGCGATCAAACATTTGAAATAATTCTTTTAGGTATGTAGATGTAGTATTTTGGTAATCTTGTGACGTAATTTCTTGCTGTGGACGAATCTTAACTTATTTGTGCGCTTAGTGCACGAAGTCGAAATACATACCAATCTATACAAAATATAGCAGATAAAGCAGATTGCAAAAGTAGAGGAGAGGCCCTAGTCCTAGTTAGGAAGCAAAGAAAGTAGGTACACTGAAGAGAATATATTAATGTCAAAAAACCTGCTTCTATTTCCGTATTTTCCTTCGTGAAGAATTAAAAAATGTAGATATCAAATTGCAATGTCTCCATAATTTTTACACCACCTCCCGAACACAAGTCACTAAAAACCAAGGCTTTTTCCAAGTCAAAACCTGGCCGTGTCATATGTCAAATCAGTCAAGAACTAGGCTAGGCTAAAAAGGCCACTTTAGGAGAATCATATTAGAATCAATATTAATTACGCAACAATCTTTCAAATTTCATTTTCATCTTTATCGCTAACGCATTAGGTTCAAGGTTGATTGGGAAAATTTGACAGTGACAGGTAGCGTGATGTGCTTTCTGATTCTGCTAAAGAGGCCTTTTAAGAAGCGCTGGAGGAATCAAGGATCTGTTTTACGCGGTTGGTTATTCCGTTTATTATCCACTTTTAGACAGCCACCCTAGTGGTCATATATCCCGTCTAGACGGACTTAGACAGGTAACGTGGGGTAGATAGATGAACATAAACGGATAGGCGAAACGATAAACGTTTTTTAACCGACTTCCAAAAAAAGAAAAGGTTCACCGGTATGTACACCGATTACTCCGAAGTTTCTGATCCGATTTGTGTGATTCTTTTTTAGTTCGATGCAGCATACTTGCCATTTGGTCCCGTAAAAATTTGATTCAGTTTGGTTCAGCAGTTTTTATTTTATAAGTATTTTTGCTTATTACAATTTCTGCGTAGATGAAGACTTCGTCCAAATATCACCACTTAAAAGTGAAAAATAAAAGTCGGTGTTAAAAAACGAAGATACAAAACCAAAAACACCGACTTCCGAAAATAAGGTTATTTTAAACTTTGTAGTGTTTTTTTTGGAAGTCAGTTATATTTTTTTGTAAAAAAGTTATTTTTTAATAAAGAACTTTCACCGATAGCAAAAGCATCTTTATGCAAAGTACAAAAAGTAAGTGTAGGTAGTGCAGTGCACATAGCCAGTCAACCTGTACCACCGTCAGTGTGCACCACAGGCGCGGAGGAGGCTGCCTTCACGAACTCATACTCCGGGGTCACAGGCGACAAGGGCAGCCGGCCGGTGGTCTTCCATGGGCCGCCTTGGAACATGTTGCGTGTCGCTGATGGCGCGAAGTGCTTCATTGCGTACCTGGAACGTGATGAGTTTCATGTAGGCGGTACTAGAGAACTTCGTGAGGTCATAGAAAGATTTGAAGTTGGTTACAATGAAATTATGGCTGACGACTTCTTGAATAAGGATGATGTGGTCCAAGGTAGATGAAGAAGTAACTACATGAAACTGGACTATCAGCGAACTGGTAAAGCAAAAGTAATATACCTGAGCTTCAATACCATTATTTCTCCATATTTAGATGTTATTATACCGCAGGTCCTAATTAGGTAAGTTCTTACTTGTCGACTAACTGTTGGTAAATGTATTCCTACCAATAAGCACTTGCCTAACCATTTAAAGGTGCTCAAATTAATATGCATAAACAATTAAGCTCTTTACTTGCCTATGGGGAAAGCAGGATTCAATTAAAAACCTTTTCTATTGCTCATCTTTGACACATAAATAAGATTTTTATTAGTTAAAAATTAGTTCTATGTGTAAAGACGCAGGCTTTAGTAGCCTGCGTCTTTGCTTAATAAATATTAATAGCCCAAAAATATACAGTGGTCACTCTATCTGCACACTCGTTCCAACTGACTGCATTTTCATATCACTAAATCTTCACAACTTAGTGCGTCTGTTGAAAAAAGCGTCTTTTAGGTCCTTTCGAAAAATCTACTCAAGTTATTTGAGAACTTGTTCTCTGATTGATTTAGTGCTTCTGGGTCGTTTTCTCGTCCTATTTTTAAACGACTTAAAAAAAGGAGAAGGTTCTCAATTCGGTTGTATTTTTTTTATGTTTGTTACCTCATAACTCCGTCATTTATGAACCGATTTGAAAAAGGGAACTAATTTTTTGAGCTGTATTTAAATATTCGAGATTTTATTATGATCAGTTGAAAAACATATTGAGCAGTTATTTAATTTAATGGCGGTTGATTAATTATTGCGACAGTAAAACATGGACAGTAATAAAAAATCAATTTGTCGGTTATTTTATCACTAGTTGACCCGCGCAACTTCGTCTGCGTCACAATTATCATTACTGCTCCGCTCCTATTGGTCTTAGCGTGATGATATATAGCCTATAGCCTTCCTCGATAAATGGGCTATCTAACACTGAAATAATTTTTCAAATCAGACCAGTGGTTCCTGAGATTAGCGCGTTCAAGCAAACAAACAAACAAACTCTTCCGCTTTATATATTAGTATAGATACAATGTCAATTCTAAAAATAATTGAGCAGTCCAATAATTGAATGAGCGGTAAAAATGATGGAATGAGCGGTTCGATAAATAGTTCGGCAGATCATACCTTGGCAGGTGGTAATCAGCAATTTGACTAAGGATGCAAGAGCGAGCGAAGCGAGCTCGGGACTTGGGGCACCCCGACTCGGACAGGTTAGGTTACTTTAAACCTTGCAAACAGAAATAGGAGCCCCGCTTCGCGGGGCTCCGTCGAGCTACCTTGGTAGGTGGTAATCAGCAATTTGACTAAGGATCTACTTTACACCTCATTGTTTATAGAATTGCTTAGAATGAGATTTCTTACCGACAAATTCCGATATTTATTACTGCCCACACGTAACCGCTCGTTCAATATTTTTTACCGCCCATTTAATTATTTTCCTGCTCAATTATATATTCACTGATCCATTTCATTATTTTTTATTACTCATATTTGTTTACTTTACTGCTTAGTTTTAACTGCTGAACTAGTTATTAAACCTGCCATTTATAATTTTCAACTTACCAAAACCGCTATTTACAACTGCCCTTTTAAATCAGTGCCTTTGAAAAATTCTTGTTTTATGAGAAAGGTCCCATAGAAATTTTATCAAAATCGGTTAGGAAATTTAGCTTTTAAATCAAAATAACTGGAATTCGTTTACTTTGATGACGGTTTTTTGTCATCCAAGTAAACGAAATTGCGTACCTATTTTGCTTTCCTGTGATTTTCCAGTGGTGTTGTTAGATGTAGGGTACCACTAAAATATGAAAAATAAAAATCTTTTTACAAAAAATACAGCCGTCTTCCAAATAAAATCGGTTGTATTTTTTATATAAAGTTTTTTTCTCTTTTATCTCCTACCGTTGAGGGGGTTTCCTGTACAGCACATAGGGTGCTCGATGCGACGCGGCCTGGACGAGTCTGGTGTGGGCCCACGGCCTCTGCAGGTTCGCGCCGGGTCTGAAAGGCGTGGGCGAGCGCAGTCTGTTAACAGATGACATGCGGCTGATGTACACCGCGTGAGTCACACTGCAGAGGGCCATGAAGATTATGTAGATCTGGAGAAAAGTAAAATTTGGCCTGTTAAGGTTGTGTTTACGCCTACAGAGTATAGTGTCTTTTAAATTAAACAGCTTTCCTGTCTGGGATAAAATATCGAAGATACTTAGTACTTAGTTGGATTGAGTTAGGTAGGTAGGTCTACTGTTAGTTTGAGTATACCTAGCCCATGAAAATGGGTGTGACTGTATGTTCTGTTAAGGAGAGTTAAATGAAGCTTTGGCCAAATGGCAGAAAACAGCCTGGTGTTTTCCACGTTTGTGAGACATAATTTAATCCTAGCGTTTTCTTGTACTACCTATCAGTTAAAGAAACCCGCCCACAATACGGTGCCACACACGTAAGTATATAAATATACGCAATTACTCAGTTACAAGCGACGGGGCGACATTCCGTATATGTAAGGCACCGGGGAAAGAAGTCCGGCCCGGTTATTTACAAGACGTGAAAATTGTTCTCAGTAAACGTTTACTCTGTAAGAGGCAGGGTTAACGATATAGCGGGTAAATAAAAGAAATGCCGACAGTAAACATCGGTGGCTACTCGTATCGTACCGTTTCAGCTCAAAACAAAACGCTGTGCGAGGAAACATGGCCAAGGGCAGGAAGAAGTCGATGATACCCATTTCACAGGTTAATTTATGAACACCTGAAACTTATCTACCGTCATCTGTCTCGTCATAAATCGGCTTATCCCACACTCACTTCGTACCTACTCTAGTATTACCGACAGGACCACCTTCCATTCGCATTTATCTTTTCGTGCTAGAGCCAAGAGGATGCAAAGCGGCATTTAAGTATGCTAATAAAAATAACGACAACAATAGTTTTTCGTCTTTTGGGCTTTAGCGTTTACCATTGATAGGGTATTATGATATTTATTTTGAAAATAGGTTAAAAACATTGATATATAAAAAAACCCAAGGTGCACAGTCTCGAGCAAATGCAACACTCGAAACTGTCGTCAAAAACTGCATGTATCAAGTGTCATGTGTGAGTTTTTTGTAGTTATACTATAAACAATTGTTTCTGCAAATTCAACCTTACACGGATCGCTTAAAGTTTTTTTACAAAGCAGTTCAGTATGACGAGTGATGCGCAATTTTTTTTGCAAATTCAACCTTACACGGATCGCTTAAAGTTGTTTTTACAAAGCAGTGCAGTCTGGCGAGCGATGCGAAACTGTTTGAAACTTGCGCACAATTATACATATTGCGCTTGTTTTTGCGGACGTTTTTGAGATGCTGAGTGTGTATCTTGGGTTTTTATATATCAATGGTTAAAATAACACTTTTATAATATGTATATCCTTTTTGGTCACTTTAAAGTACATCAGTCAAATTATATTCCTCAGCAGAAACACCGTAACCAACTAAGAGGTCATCAACTAAGAGGTTCCAGTAGTTTTCTGCTCTAACTCTAAAGTTGGTGAGGAAATTCAAAGAAAATTTCGAAAAATTGTCTTTATTCCCAATTTGCGTTAGTTTTTTTTTACAGTAGATACAGTTATTTTCCTTAAATGGTTAAGTTTCCCAGGGATAATAATTACATGGGCTGAATTCAAGTCAATTCAAGTCCCGGGCCTAACACATAGATGGCGCTAGTTTTATTGCAGTCACTTTTTTTCAGTTAATACTAACCTTCAAAAGACAGCTGTTAAAATTTCATGATATTCTATTCATTAGTTTGTGAGTTATTGTGCTAAGAGTGACGCTACTTTTGTTATTTTCAAAACAATGGATCAAAAACAATTTCGTGTTTTAATTTTACACTGCTTCTTGATGGGAAAAAATACCGTTCAAGCGAAGCAATGGCTTGAAAAGTGTTATGGGGACTCCGCTCCATCAGAAACAACAATAAAACGTTGGTTTGCTGACTTCAAACGTGGTCGTAGAGACACCGATGATGCAGAACGCAGTGGACGTCCAAATGAGGCGGTAACACCAGAAAACAAAAAAATCCACAAAATCGTTTCGAATGATCGAAGAGTGAAGTTGCGTGAGTTAGCTGACATCGTAAAGGTATCAAAAGAACGTGTTGGCTGTATATTGCATGAGCATTTGACTATGAGAAAGCTATGTTCAAAGTGGGTGCCGCGTTTGCTCACTGTTGATCAAAAACGAGAACTTGTTGATGATTCTGAGCAGTGTTTGGCCATGTCAAAGTGGTATTGAAATGTTAGAGCGGCGCTGGAATGATTGCGTTGCTCTTGATGGAGATTACGTTGATGAATAAAGCTAATATTGAACCAAAAAAACTGTGTTTTCTTTGTTAGAGCCGGGACTTTTCAGCCCATGTAATATATGCACTAACATCGGGCGTAGTTGATCAACGTGCTCGCATATCTCGGCTACGTGCACAAATGTTTGCAGTGAAACTGTCACGGCCGAGCGCGCGCGAAAACGAGTGATATTTATATGTTAACATGAAACTGAAAGATTCTTGACTTGGACTGCTCCAATATTTCAGCTTATTGGCTTAATAGTAACAGGCGTACGGCTCGATCTTCGTGGTTAAGCAACGCAACATAACCCGACCCGCCGTATCTTATTTATTTATACAAATCTTGTCGTAAACTATCATTACAGATCAGCGATCCCATGCGATAGAGTGGCCTTACAAACTAAACCCGACATCTACATCATCATCATTTTAATTTAATGCTGTGCTGCGTGTCACAAATAATTGTTCCGTGCGGGAATCGAACCCGCGTCGATTCCCGCACGGAACAATTATTTGTATGGCCTATAGATAGTTGTTCCGGGTCTGGGTGTTTGTGTATGTGAGTTTGTATGTTTGTGAACGCACCCACGATACAGGAGAAATTCCTAGTGTGGGGCAACGTTTTTTTTTAAAAAAACTAAAAAGAATTATGTAATTTTATTTAGTAAATTTAATTTGAGTTCAGTGTTATTTTAATGTCAATTTTATTTTTGTGTATTTATTTTTTAAGTTGACGTGTGAGAATTTTAAATATGGATAATTGATATCTGAAGTAAATAAATTATTATTATTATAAAAAAGACTGCAAGTCGTTGCAGTCTATCTTGAAAAAGACTGCAAGTCGTTGCAGTCTCTCGGCTAGCATTTATACTTAGGTCTTTGCAGTGGCGTAGCTAGTCAAAGGGGCCATGTATCAAACATTTTTGGGGGCCCCGTTTTTAGGGGTAGGTACTTATTGCTTTTTTTTTAAACTAAATAGGCCTTACTAGCTCAGTACGTCTACCATGAGTTTTATCAATCTATACTCGCTAGCGATTGTAGTTAAAAATATGTATGAAAACTATTAAATAACAAGTTTCTAATTTATTTGTTTAAGTTGTTAACTAACAAGCAAGCAAGTTGCAAGTAAAACTTTAGTTAACAACCATTTAACAACTAAAAAAATAAATTAGAAACTTGTTTTTTAAAAGTTTTCATACATTTTTTAACTACAGTCGCTAGCGAGTATAGATTGATAAAACTCATGGTAAACGTACAGAAGTGTCTCGGCAGGCCATGAAGGTGACGGCAGGACTAAATGTAGGAGCTTTCCGTCCACACGTCGCTTCGGGGGCCTTGTAGTCCGGGTGCCCCGTATCTTTTATACGGCTGATCCGGCGGTAGCTACGCCCCTGGGTCTTTGTCTCTTTGATAACCGTTACGGTAGTCAGAAGCCTAAAAATCTGACGCCAATCTTACCAAGGGGTATCGTGTTACCCAGATACTGAGTTTTGGAGGTCAGACAGTCGCACCCATGTTAATACTGGTACTCAGCAGCATCCGATTAGTCAACCGACCTTAGCTTAAGCAGGTACTTGAAAAATAGTTATGCTAGGTAAAGATATATGAAAGATATAGAATATTATGGTAAAATATTAAGAGGAAATGCTGGCGTGGCGGCGAGACTTTGTATGTAAAAAGTCATAATTCGAGGTTTGGCTCTCGACTGTTTTCTCCTCCAATATTGGTCCGATTTAAGAGATATTTCACAAACTAAATAAGAAGGATATATACTGTGTCCCTATGTTTTCCTTTTTGATGATTTATTAACCGTATAAGCACTAGAACTCTCGCAAAATGCTCAAAATTGTCGATAAATCTCTGTCAACAGAGCCCTAGTGACAAAGACAGTATACATCCTTCTTATTGAGTTTGTGAAATATCTCTTATTTTGGTCCAATATTGGAGGAAAAAACAGTCGAGAGCAAAACCTCGAATTATGACTTTTTACATACAAAGTCTCGCCGCCACGTCAGCATTTCCTCTTAATATTTTACCATAATATTATAGGTATCTTCGCGTCGGTATTTATAATCTTTACTTAGCATAACTATTTTTCAATGACCTGCTTAAGCACAGCTACAACCTCGAATAATGACTTTTTACATACAAAGTCTCGCCGCCAGCATTTCCTCTTAATACTAGTACTCAGCAGCATCCGATTAGTCAACCGACCTTAGCTTAAGTCGGTACCTATAATAATATTATGGTAAAATATTAAAATGACTAGGTTAGGTACCTACGCTATTTAGTGTTGTTTCGGCCGTCGGACGGGTGACCGCGTTGTGGTCGAACCCTGAGTGTACTCGTACAATGGACTTCAGGCGCGACCGCGTGAATCATCTACCGCAGAAGCTCTTGGCATTAAGCAGTTAAAGGTATGTAAATACCGATTTACTTGAATGGGGATAGGTTACATTCTACACATCAATGGCGTTTAAATTTACCTAGGTACCTACGAGTGGTTCGCAGGTAGGTACCTAATGTCTAATTTATGTTTTAGGTACGTGCTTTTTATTTTAATGTTTATTTTCACTCTTAATAGCTAGTTAAAAAGCAGATAGGAAAACAAGGAATTCACTGGAAAAAAATAGCGGTTTGTGTTTGGATGGACCTTAAGGGAAGACTCGGATTCTGTCAAAGTAATTATTACAATTGTTGTTACGTTGCGTGTTAGATACAGTTTCAAAGTCCCTCTAAGACTAAGATATTGCTAATTCAATCGTTGGTTTCGGTCAGGTGAATATAATTGTATTTAAAATAATTATCACACACTTTCTTGCAATGCAAAAGCTGGTTTGATAACTTGATTAGCATCTATTAAACAGAACAGTGCATTGACATCTTTAATTACGACTAGCACTTCGCCCGTGACTTCTTTCGCGCGGATTTAGTTTGCAGTCCACGATCTTCATCTCGCCTCTACCCCCTTAATAGGGTAATGTGTAAATTACTTATTAATAGACTAAACAAAGGGCAGTTCGCTCAAACTGCCACATTTTTGTTACTTAGAGTAATTTTATACCCGTCGTAACTTTTAAACAAAAGGTCCGATTTGAATAATTTGAAGTGTAATTTACATGTACATAACCAACCTTAATTATCAAATAATTTAAATGGATAAGGATTAATATCATGATACCAATATGACCACTATTCCATTCCACCCGGGATTTGATTGAATAATTTGAACAAAAAGCGGTCATTGTGACTTAACCATGATAGTTAGATATATATACCTTCGCGCACTTTTTTGTAGATACATTGATGTCTTCTATAAAACTGTAGTACCTATATCACTTTGCTCTATTGACAAAAGTTTTCGCAGCGTACGCGATATAAGAATTTTTTTTGGTATTTTTTTCACACCTTGGGTTACATTATCGAAGTTTTCATACGGATCCATAACTTTTTTGAAAATATTCTATAGCCTATGTTCATCACGAATAATGTAGGATTCTAATGGTGAAAGAATTTTACAAATCGGTCCTGTAGTTTCGGAGCCTATTCATTACAAACAAACGAATCTTTCCTGTTTATAATATTAGTATACATAGTATTGATGTAGATAATTAACTTGCGACGACGTTAGGAATCCGGCAAACGTCTGAAGTGAACGAAAAAAAGGTCATTATTCATCATTCTCTTAGGAAAATTCGCGTGTAACAGTCCTGAAGCGTGCCATCACGCAATTTGTGATCGTCTGGACATGTTCATACAAGTTTATTAGTTATTGCATCATTAGCGTTATGTGTCGCTAATTTTCCTAGTTACAAAATCATTGTTATTCTTATTTACTAAATACCTAATTAATATTGAAGAAATATCTCCTGAACCGTAAATAAATATTGACTTAATTTATTTTATTTCGCCAGAAGCTCGACTCGTCATATCTATGCCGTTGTGCATGGAATTCCCAATTCTAATCATATGTAACTAGCTTTTTCCCGCGACTTTGTCCGCGCATATCACGTTTTACGCGCATATCCCGTTTTTTCCGTTTTCGTAGGAATTTCGGGAAATCCTCTATTAGTGCTCCCCTACACTCCCCAAACACTCAATCAGTCAGTAACGGAAGAATTTTATATATTAGGATTAGGTACATAACTGCAAAGTTCTGTTAAAAAAATAAACTTGGTAGTAAAAGACGGTGTGAAAAGAATAGAATTCTCTTCTTGACGTTGTTGGTCCGAATCTCGCCTCCATTACATGAGACTTAAACATAACTGTCTCTGCCCTACCCTTCACGGAACACATGTTAACTGGCTCGTCTAAATACATATAGGATATACAACACTATGCCATGTCTGTAGACGGACAGACGGTCGATGGAGCAGATATGTGTTAGAGTGGAGACCGCGTATGGGCAAACTTAGTGTGGGATGCCCTACGGCACGATGAATCGATGATTTAAAGAAGGTGGCTGGCAGCGGATAGACGCGGACTGCTCAAGACCGGGATGGTTGGCGCTCTTTGGGGGAGGCTTACGTTCAGCAGTGGACGGCGATTGGCTGAAATGACGATGATGACACAACACTATTCCCCAATTTCTCTAATAGTTACCTACATTTATACAAGTAGGTAACTATTTTTTTTGGGTTGCAATATAGTATTTGCTATATAATCTATCTTATTCTTCAAAAATCCACTAGATACAACATACCTATTTCTTCGGAACCGTTAAAGTGGTCCAGGACCCAAGGTACCTTGTTAAAAGACCGGTCACAGCTACATTGTTGCAAAGCGGCGAACACGATCCAGTCTATAAATACAGGGAAGGGCGTAAGGGTGCCTGTCCATTTGCGTGGAGCGAGGCTGCAGAGCATTAACCAATCATGTCAGTCAACCGGCTGGTGTCGGCCGGTGCCTTATGGTGCCGTAAAAGAATAATACCATCCCATCACTTCCCGTGGGTGTCGTAAGAGGCGACTAAGGGACTCGCCAGAGAATGGGCAGCAGCGTTCTTTGTAAAACTCAACACCATACACTACGATCGCCAACCCGCCTGCCAAGCGTGGTGATCATGGCAACCCCCCCCCCCCCCTTTTGGGGGAGGCCTATGTCCAGCAGTGGACGTCTTTCGGCTGATATGATGATGATGATGTCAGTCAAAATGTCAGTGACGCACGTGGCGCGGAGATTTTATGCAATTCCATTGGTTAAAATTTCTCTATTCCTCCGCTCCGCTGCCTCGCTCCGCTGTAATGGACAGGCACCCTTAAGGTGGCAGGTCTAGCAGCTAGATTTATTTTATAACAGCATTCCGAAAGCAACGGTACAACGATAGAAATTGTCATTAATTATGAAAACACAGCACAACTTGGTGTTAATTGCTAACGAACAAACATAGAACACTGGAAAAAAAGTATTCATCTTTTTTTGTTCATTCATCATTTAGTTTTCTTTTGTTTCAACAGTCTAATTGTTTTATTATTTGGCTTTTCCAATAGATGTCATCATTTCCTGAAAACTTTTATTTTATAGCTCTTACGTTTCAGAATGATTAATCTACTGAATTGTGGTTATATTTGTTGTGTGTATGTTGACGGCAATAGTCTTGCCCCCAATTACCTACATAGGACTTAAACACAAATGCTTTTGCTCTCGGGATTACTGGCGAGGGGTTACTTTAAGCTGCGTGAGAGTGTACACGGTTTGTTAGCCGGTGGGTTTATGTTCCTACAGGTAGCCCAGGCAGACTCGAAGCAAGAATGCGTTTGTAGGAATAACTCGCCGAACATTTATCAAGCGACAATTAGCTTCAATTAGTTTCAATGTGTCGTCAAGACGACACGGTTGGCGCAATAGTTGAGCGATTGGCTGCTGCGCTACGTGTCGCGGTTTCGATTCCCGCACGGAACAAATATTTGTATGGCCAAAAGATAGTTGTTCGGTCTGGCTGTTTGTGTATGTGAATTTGTATGTTTGTGAACGCACCCACGATACAGGAGAAATTGCCAGGGTGGGGCAACCTTTTTTAAAAGAAAAAAAATCTGCTCTGAAATGCCAAGATCTCAAAGAAGTCCTAGTTTGAGCAGCTTCCTATGATTATCTCAACATAATGCATAATGGTTCTAACTTTCTCAATCTATCATTTTGTTCCGAAGCTTTCTCGATAGTGAACAAATTGCAAGTTTCTGGGGTATATCAATGGGATTGAAGTAAGTTTCACTTAGAGGCCATACTGTCGCACTGTTTCCTTTCTTAAGCTTTATTAGCGTTAATTCAAAGGTGTTTCTAATCATAGTAAATTACTGAAGGCAGCGTAGCCCGTAGCTTATGAATGTATCTTGTTTTTTTTTAACTGTAGATACGTTACGTTATGTTATTTCTGTGTAGTGCCTGGCTTAACACTGTACCTGCTAAGTTGCCAATTTGGATAAAGCCGCTGTACCTAGTCATCTTTACTGTGGAGCCTTAAATCAATAGACACGTATACTTAATAGTCTAATGGAAATAGAAAGCACGATAGCAGAAAATGAGTGCCAAGTTGGCATACCATAAAAGGTCATATACCTTAGATTAGGAATCTAACAAGCAACGTAGAATGTAAAATCCGTAATTAAATAGAAAACAATCATTTCGAATGTTGTATAAGTAAAGGTATAATGTTTTATTGAAAATGTTCATACTTAAAGACGGAATTTTCGAAAAAAACTATCTAAGCTGCCAAACTGTTATAATGAGCTAATATGGTCAGTCTTTGGGCTAATTTTGTATGTCGGTTAGCATTGACTTAAAATTGTCGGTCGATTAGTTTTTCCGATTTTCTTTCGATCGTTATCTTTCATTTCATAAAAATATCGTTAAGTTAGATCAGCAAGATAAGTAAATCCAAATAAGTAAGCAAACTTTATCTAGGACTCTAGGTATTATATTTCATCATCATCATCGTATCAGCCGAAAGACGTCAACTGCTGGACATAGGCCTCCCCCAAGCGTCGCCACAACGGCCGGTCCTGCGCGTCTCGCATCCATCGCATTCATCCATCCATTATATTTAACTAGGTACAATTACAGAGCTCCTGCATGTGAGGTGCAGTGCCGTGCAGTAAATAAAGCAGAACGATAACGGTGAGCAGTGCGCCTGCGCAGTGTCCACAGTCTAATAGTCACGGCGCTACACACGGAGAAAAGTAGCCGCTACTCCGCTACTCCGCCACAGTTATCATTATCTTGTATGTTTAAGTATTCGTTGGAACATGGAATTATTCTCATTATCATCCACTAGCAACTAGTTAAAGACTAGGTATGTAAATAGATACTAATTGGAGGTTTGTTATAGTTTTGCATGTAACATGATTTGGTCAAAGTCACACGGTTTTCACGAGCGATT
Source organism: Lacanobia wlatinum (assembly GCA_947578705.1). Taxonomy (NCBI): domain Eukaryota; kingdom Metazoa; phylum Arthropoda; class Insecta; order Lepidoptera; family Noctuidae; genus Lacanobia; species Lacanobia wlatinum. The sequence continues at coordinate 25,590,813 of OX388025.1, read as the reverse complement.
TGGGAATCGTTTTAAACGAGGGATATTATCCTCTTTGTCGACTTCCCCAATGGAGCGTGTGGATTCGGCAGACCGAATTTGGATTTTAAGTAGGTACCCGGTAAAAACTAAATCCTTGGCCGATATAGATTTCAGCAAGTCCAGAGCAGGGTATCCAGTGAGTATTTTAATGGATATTATTTGTAATGCGTTATTAAATTAATTTGCCGCGATGCAGGTAATTTGCGTCGCCATTAGATGTGGGAACGATAACGTCATTTATCTCTCCTTTTCCCCGACTAAGTTTTTAGCTCATGTACGATTATGTAATTAGCTTAGGTATATCCTCTAGGTTAGCGATATCACGTGAACTTCTTTCTCAGATTCCACGATATGGGACTGCTGACATGCCCATCGGACTGTACTGCGAATCGCAGTACAGTCCTGCATTGCAGTCGGTGATGGAGAGCTTTGTAGCGAGTTCGATTGCAACTGAGGACTCTGGAGGTTTATAAGATTGTTTACGTACTGTACTCATAGCACCTTGATATATGAATTCAATAGGTACTGTGCCTGGGGCGTACTGTCGCCGTGGCCCGTAAAGTTATGGTAGGTCATTCTCTTTCAAAATTTTTGAAATCTCAATCTGCCATTGTTTCGTATTTGCACTGACATAGGTATGATTATTATGAAAATCTTCACATTTGCCATATTTTTTGCTGCGTTTCAGTTCAGCATAATTTTAGAGTCAGTGTTTAAAGATAAGGGGGTGGGTGTAGTAGTGTACGGTATCTAGTGTAAAACACCCTAGTAGTTTTCACGACTTAATATCAACAGTGAATTTTGGGATGATAGCCTCGGTATCAAGTTTAAACTGATCGGCCACATTTTACTATGACATATTGTTCTCGTAATATGGTTCATGCCCAATATGACAGAATATCAGTTCAATAATAGCACCTTCAATCCTTTGAATAACAAAAGTAAAAGCGACAAAGAAGCAATAACGTGCAGTTTGAATGCGCGGATGACACCCGCCAGCCAGTGACGACTGTCATTACCGGTCGATGTGAAATCTGGACTGGTCGGTCCAGTCACAGCACTACTTCTTTCTAACAGCGTATGTACTTATGTGTTAAATTGTAGGAGCAGATTACTCCTATCATCAAGTATCTACCAGCTAACTTAAGTTTCATACCTAAAGAAATAGCGCAAAGGTTGAGTGCGAATTGAGGCGTTGTTTGCTGGTTTAGGGTGGCATGTTCGATTCCCTCATTTGGCATTAGTAAAACAATCAATGTTTCGGCCATGATACTATTTGTGAAAATAACTTTGTCTCAAAATGTTGAGCTTTTGAGACTAAGTTATAAATGTACATTGTTATGAAGCCAAGAACTGTGCGGTTTAGGTGAACTGAATAATGAGAGGCTCACCTACAGTTTTATCGTAATAGGGTACCGCGTAAAACATGCCAATTATAAATTCAGTTTGTACCTACTCGACTCTACCGCGGTTCCTGAAAGTCTATTGAAATTATAATTTGTTGTGAAATCAAATCTCGGGCCAAAGTGATTTAATTCATAACATTAATTTGATTTACCACACCGGTCGGCTCAGAATTCGTCGTAGGATCATTTGAAAATGTTTGTTTTGGTCAACCTTTCAAAGACTTGGTCTAGGAACTAAAGTATTTTTTTCTTTCTTTCTAAAGTGTAAAGTCTGATTGGTCGGAAGAGGAAGGCAATACACCGGGAAGAGTGGGAGGCTATGCGGGAGAACATTGCCCAGTAGTGGACCATTAAAGGTTGAAAAAAAAATGGTAAAGTTGAAGCACATCAATCGATGCCATCGTTCGATCATCGATCAATGGTAGAATCTCTCGATGTCGATCGATAGTTCTTATCTAGAATAGAATAGAATAGCTCTTTATTATGTACACCATATAAGTTACAGAAAAGATACATAAGGAAAATATAACATAGGGTGACACAATGGGCGGCCTTATTACTAAAAGCGATCTTTTCAAGACAACCTTTGGATCTACTACACCAAATCAAAGATACTACAACAATCGACCGACGTCAATCAACAAGGCATTTGAAAATCCAAGCCCATCCCGTCATCAGTCTAATCAGTGCGAAAATAGGCGCCTTCGCCGATCGGACCACGATAGACGTACTAGGCACGCACTCAAGGCCACGAGCCGGCCTTGGCAGCTTGGTAATGAACCTGCCGATCCTGATATCAGAGATATGCTAATACAGTTTCTCCTGTTCAGATATACATTGCGTTGTAATTGACAGATTATAATGCTGTGTCCGTTAACAGATTCTTGTATTTATTGGTTAGGGAAAACTGATTACTTGATTTATGTTTGACTGTGAATGTATTATTAACATGCATTGCTATTTTTATCCGAATCCCCAATGACGGAAAATTGACTGCGTCTGTTTTTCCAGCAGCGTTACTGGGTTTTCTTTAAACTAATTCAGTCATTTTTTAACGTAGAAGAAATACCTAAATTAAGTAGGTACCTTTAACTTATTCATGTAGGTCATCATTTGATATCACCTAAAGAGATACAAAACAGAGGTACTTACCTAACAATTAAATAAGTAGGTAAATCCGAATAATGTTGCGGAGAAAACTTAGTTCTCAAAGCATGCGTCTTGAAACTTTACATGAAACCTAAGTTATGATCAAGTAGAAATCCCTGAAAAGACTAGAAAAAAACTAACATAACTATTTAAATACTGAAAACAAACCTTCATAATATCGAAGTCGATCACAAGACACACAAAACACTTCGTCCAAGCACTAACTATGCAATTACAGTCACAATATCGTTTTCACTATACGAAACCACGATTTTTTAACTGGCAACACTGAAATTAATTGGTATAGCAGCAACAACAGCAGTGGCCTGCCGTCGGTTGGTAGTGGGACACAAAATAGGTCACCTCTTGTCTTTATACCAACCCCCACTAGCGCGGGCTTTGGCTTGTTGCCGTGAACAGTTAGCAAGATGCAGTCGTAGTAAATTACTAGTTACTATCATGCTTCCTTGAACCTTCCTAGGAGTTGGGGTTGTTATATATTATCATTCGTGGAAAGCGTTTTGTAAAAAGGGAAGTCAAAGGTTCAAAATATTCGAAAGAGGGAAAATAATAATGTTGTAGTGTAGATGATAATGTAAGTTTGATAAGCTTTTGTCTTACAATTTCATTATACTTCTAGGCGTTATTTGTGTGCGATGCCACGATAACGACACTTAACGCTTTATTAATATTTTGTGGTTTCATACTTAATAAATTGTTCAGCAGAGAAATTAACGAGGTACAATAAAATAGGAGTACATTAGCCGAGTATTAACAAATTATATCATCCATGTATTAGAGAGCGCGTTTTTCTTCGGCGCGAGTCAGCGACTCCTGCGCACGCCAACTGGAAATCGTCGCCGTTGCGCGTTGACCGGTGACAGCGACGCAGTATTTTCACACTAGTTTTTACTTTTGTTGCGGATAGGTTGTTCTGGTTTACGGCTCTAAGGTACCTGTAGTGTGGACATATGTGCAGGTATAGTGGGTAGGAGACTAGGCACACCTACACAGACAGTGTAGTTATTGATTTTATACTTATACGAGTATATGTGTGACGACCTCATCATGTTTGCGGGTCAAACTTGGCCAAAGATTGCTCAAGATAGAGAGATTTGGAAGGAGAACGGGGAGCCCTTTACCCAGTATTGGGACACTAGTGCAGGTTTATACGAGTATGTGTGACGATCTCATCATGTTTGTGGGGCAAACTTGGCCAAAGATTGCTCAAGATAGAGAGATTTGGAAGGAGAACGGGAAGGCCTTTACCCAGCATTGAGACACAAGTGCAGGTTTAAAAAATATATCATGGGCCTAAGTTGCCAGAAATAAAGGATAAATAAACACACGCATACCTAAATATCAAATAACATTGCGATTCCTATTCAAATACGGTACTTATTTATTTATTTATTTATTAATACTTCATGCACACAAATGTACAGAGGCGGACTTAATGCCTTAGGCATTTTCTACCAGTCGACCTTTGGGTGATGCAGAGACAATTAGTGGTAGGTGCAATTTTGAGCAAGAAACGCGATTAATAGATATTTAATAAATACAAAGATATATATATATATATATATATATATATATATATACTTTACATACAATAGGTACTATAATATATATACTCAATGAACAAACTAATACACGAATATAAAAAAAATCTAAATAAAATTTCCTTTCTTATTAGTTAGAGATAGACCAAAAATCGATAAGTAATAAAAAAGATTTCGCGGTTACACCAGTTGTATAAGGAAATGTCATAAACTGCAAGAGGTATTAAATGCTTCACTCCTCCAGACGACTGTTACAGCTTCCGCGCAGCTGGAAATTTTATTTGATGGTTATGATTTGTGGCGACGCTGCAGTGGCTCCCGCAAACCGTGTTCATGTCACAAAGGTGTTGATTAAAGCCTGCAAGAGCGCTCGCTTGCGGTTATTTGTCGCATAGCTTCAAATAATTTATTGCTGTAAGACTTCCGAGGTTTCTGAGTGTGTTTTCCTGACTGACAGGCATTGTGATTTATAAAAGTTAGTAGGTACCTGGGTGACCATTTTTTTACGACGTTATCCAAAACTGAAACCTAGCTACACCGATTTCCCCTGCATGCTTCATTTCATGAAAATCGTTGGAGCTGTTTCCGAGATTCAGATTATATATATACAATAGCTGACTGGACAAACGTTGTTTTGCCATACAAGAAATTGCCATTGTGTGTATATTCAGTAGGTATGAGAAAAGGTGGTAGGACCTTTTCTCATACCACAAAACACACAAAATTTCATGAAAATCGGTCGAGCGGTTTCGGAGGAGTTCGATTACAAACACCGTGACACGAGATTTTTATATATTAGAAGATATATACCAGAATTGCTCTTTTAAAGGTATTCGATAAGAAGAAAAGGTAAGGTAAGGTATTCGGTAAGAAATTACAAGACTGAATGTCTGATAATTGGGTCATCAGAAATTCTGTTTTTTAATTCCTTATTTTCGCATTTTTTCATAAAGGGTAGCCCGAGAGGCTGTCTTTGTAATGTGTATCGAGTTGTCGCTGAACTGTGAAGATCTGATTGGTATTTGCTCCATATAAAGTGCTGGTACTTAGCTGCATCCGTTTAGACTGGAACCGACCCAAACGTTGCTGGGAAAAGGCTAGTCAGATTTTTTTTTTTTCGGTAGTCATACCTACTGAGATAGGCATTTAACAGTGATTAAATAATCATACATCATTAATTTGAGAGTTGTTATATTTATAATTCGTATCACAAAAAAACTGACCAAGTGCGAGTCGGGCTCGCGTGCAAAGGGTTCCGAACCAATTAATTTTTTTAACATGTTATTTTAACACTACACACTTATAGGTTTTTCTGTTATCTTTAGGTATAGAACTATTCTCAGCATTTTTTTTCAAAATTTTAGGCTCAATAGTTTCGGAGATAAGGGGGTCATTTTTGGTCTAATTTCTTGAATAACTTCAAACCTTCAGTATTCATTTTAAAATTATGAACAAAATATATTTAAAACTCTCACAGTAAACCCTTTTATTTGATGTGTCACACGATACAGTTTGAATAACTTTCTTTATTTACTTATTTGAACCCCAGAAGTGATCTCCATACTACAAATTTATTTATTTACGTAACGCGTCCGTGTTTGGGTCACAAAAGTCCCTATGTATATCAAATTCTAACAAAATCGGTCCAGTAGATCCGGAAAAAACTGGCTGTGACAGACGGACAGACAGACAGACAGACACCCGAGTGATCCTATAAGGGTTCCGTTTTTTGTTCGGAACCCTAAAAATTGCGAAAATGCTTTACGAAAACCCAACACAGTTGTTAAGTAGTTGGTGCATTCATATCTAAGACAATGAAACCCATTCCCATAATAATCAAATGAGATATCAAAGCTAACGTCGCCAGCTGGTCTAAATTCTAAGACAGAGACAAAAAAAATTAAGACAGACAGAGACACGAGTGATCCTATAAGGGTTCCCTTTTTCACGGATGTTCGGAACCCTAAAAATAACCAGGGATGTCGGTCATTTGCTTAAAATTCTTCAAGCTGTTTTCAAGTACTTAAGCAAATTATCAACCGATCTTAAGGTCAGCAACCTCCTTTAATTGCAGCTCCAGAGGCTCAATCATTCTGAAAGCGAGCGTAATGAAGCTCGACGCACGAGGAAGGCGCGTGCCCAGCCTTATGTAAACTTATGGCGTTTTATTTCGTTTCATGGCGTTCTTCCTCTTCCGCCATTGCCATTGTGAAGGTGTTAGTTGTTTGCGTCGGATAAGATTTCTGCTGCTATGGGTTTAAAGATAAGTAGAGAATTTTGCGATCCAAGATAAATTACATTTATTTCAGTACTAGCTGACCCGCGCAACTTCGTCTGCGTCACAATTTACATTACTGCTCCGCTCCTTTTGGTCTTAGCGTGATGATATATAGCCTATAGCCTTCCTCGATAAATGGGCTATCAAACACTAAAAGATTTTTTTAAATCGGACCAGTAGTTCCTGAGATTAGCGTGTTCAATCAAACAAACAAACTCTTCAGCTTTATATATTAGTATAAATATAGAAAGAAAAAAGAAAGAAAGAAAGAAAAAATGTTTACATGGGACTCGCAAATAAACAGACAGATGTAAAATAAATTAAGATTTAGATTTAAGTAATTGAAAGTGGTCACATCAAAACATCTTGTGCACCTTCTAAGAGAACTTTATGCAGGAGGAACAGCATCAGTACGAAGAGACAACCACATTTTTAATAGATTCCATCCAAGTGCAGTTGTCCGCCAAGAAGTTGTGATTGGTGGCTACACAATCGCGAACCTACGCTACGCTGATGACACAACAATTTTTGTGACTAGTGCTGATCAATTGAAGGAGCTGTTCCTTGTGAACAACACCAGCGATTAGACGGAAGTAATTCGTAGTGACCACGACTGCTCTGTCATAAGCGAAGCGATGGAGAAGTTAGTAAACAAACACTTCACTCACATCTATCTGTAATAATATATAAAGCTGAAGAGTTTGTTTGTTTGTTTGTTTGCTTGAACGCGCTAATCTCAGGAACTACTGGTCCGATTTGAAAAATTCTTTCAGTGTTAGATAACCCATTTATCGAGGAAGGCTAGTACTGGTTATATGTCATCACTAAGACCAATAGGAGCGGAGCAGATGAAGTTGCGCGGGTCAACTAGTGCCATATAAACTTAATGGGCGCACTTAATGCAACAAGACATTCTCTGCCAGGCAACCTTTGGGTTATAAAGACAACACTGTGGTAGGTGAACCTACAACAAACGAAAATTCAAAACAAAATTTAATAAATCGTATTAGGACCACGCAGGTCTGAGTTGGTATTTTGAGGGAAAAACCACACCCATGGAGACGGGTCCACCGTCTAGTCAGTAAGAGCGTTTGTCAGTGATCGTGCGGCTCAATCTAGAACATGAGGCTCAAGTGATTGTGTGTTCTGTAACGTATATGGTGTACATAATAAAGAGTAGATATTGTATTCTATTCTTATTTTTAGGGTTCCGACAAAAAAAGGAACCCTTATAGGATCACTCGGGTGTCTGTCTGTCTGTCACAGCCAGTTTTCTCCGGATCCACTGGACCGATCCTGTTGAAATTTGGTACACATATGGACCTCTATGACCCAAACATGAACGCGTTACGTAAATTATTAAATTTTTAGTGTGGGTGTCGCTTTTGGGGGTCAAATTAGAAAATTTTAAAAAAAGTTTTTTGAACAATATCCTGTGACATATCAAGTGAAAGGGCTTACTTGAGGGTTTTAATTTTTTTTTTTTCATAATTTTAAAATAAATGGTATTGAAGTTATTCAAGAAATTAGACGAAAAATGACCATCCCCCCCTTATCTCCGAAACTATTCAGCCTTAAAGAACAATGCCCACATGTTAGAACAACCGTGGCCTACAGTGAACACTGATAAATTGTTTATGCAATTATAGTTTAAGTTGTTATGAACACCTTCTAGTACTTATCAGTTAAGAAAATAAGTCGCCATTTCGAAATAAAACAGTTTTTATTTTTTTATAACATTTATTTTTTCATAAGCACAGATTTATTATATACACTTAAAATAACTTTTGAATAGTAAGTACATACCTTTTAACTCATTTTAACCTTTTGAATAATTGTCACCTTGTAAGTTTAAACAGCTATGGGTTCCATTTCATATAATAAAAATCAGTACAGTTGTATCTAATGGATAGCTCAAAAGATTTTGGAGTTAATGTATATTTTTTATTTATTTATTAATAAATACTTATCATTTGTCCCAAACACCACATTTTTTTAACTTAGCTGGAGAAGTCAACAATAATATCAGTTAGAAAATTGACATTGCCAGTAATCTTTTAAAAAAATAACGAAAAATATATTTATTCTATATCATCAGCATCATATACCAATAAGACAATGTCTAAGAACTGTGCGGGAGGAACTATATTGATTTGATGCCGTGCCCACCCAAGATAACAGACATGACATGGGCACAGCATCCTACAGTCCTCCGGCCCACAATACAATTACAGCAGTACTGATGTATGGCTGCTCTTCCAGTGGTATTATTTCTTATTAAAATATAGACAAAGTATGTCTTTCGGCTAATATGCCTGCTTTGGATTCGTGCCCTTAATAATAAGCAATCATTTTGAAAAAGTGAACCTTCCAAAATACTAGTTCTCCTATCATTAGAAACCTCAATACGATAACATCCATTTGATCTAATGTGCTCTCCATAATAAGATCTGGCTTGTTTTAATTGATATGTCCCACATGCAAACATAATCAAATCACTTTCATTTAACTGTAGGAATTCTCTAACATTCTCAGTTATGACTTCAATATTTGAAAAATTAACTCTTACTCTATTTAAATTCCTTTCTTCAATAAAGTCTGCCAGATCATTATTTCTGTACCGATTTTCACGCACTATCTGTAATATTTGGGCTGCGTCGTCCCTGTCCCTATACCGAAGGTGAAACTTTTTAATTAAAGAAGCAGCCACAGAAAAGTCTACCATTAAATGGCGTGAAGCTCTTTTAAAAAAAGTTTGACGAAATAACTTAAATGATTTTTTTAAAATTCCATTAGTTGTTTCAACTACCCACCGGCACATCGTAACTGTTCTGGATTTATTGGCATTAATGGTAGATAGCTGTGTTTCACCCGGTTGTAGGGACAGGGGTACATGTACACTATATTTACATCTTTCTAATAATGAAATGGAATCCCTAAAGCCCCTATCCAGAATAAACACATCTCCACTTCGAAAAAACTGCCTATATGGACCATTTTCATTCGAAAATTCATTTCGTATAATATCAGCATCTGATGTTGTTGCTGGATAGGGGCCTAACACATCTATAATGTACCCATCTGAGCAAACAAGTAAAAATGGTTTTACCAAGTTGCGATATTTGTGTAGAGAATAGGTGTTTTTCTGGTATAGATAATTAGAGCTTTTTTCTATATAAATGTAAGTCCCATCAGCAATAACAATTGGGTGACGTTCCTCTGTTCCAAATAGACCATTTGGTATTAACAAGTTTCTCTGAGAGATTTCTGTCCTGGTCAAATGATTTAATCCCAGGTTACGGGGCACAAAAACTTGGTGTAGTATCTCTCGGGCCATGTTCATTAACCGTTCTAAAGTACTTCGTGGTACACTTAATAAAGAAGAAATACGTTGGTCGCTTTCTCCAGTTCTTAATTTAATTAAATATGCCGCTAGGGCAAACCTTCCTTTATATTTGTTTGACAGGCTGGGGACTTCAGCAAGCAATTGGTTAAATTGTGCCTTTGTTATCCCGAGATAATAGTGCACTACATGTTCTGAGATTTCGTCTATATTTTGAAAATCTAAATGCGCATACATATTCTGCTGCAGCAGAGAAGCAAACTCTTCAACATGGGCTGAACTAAAAGTTTGTATTGGGTTTTGTGTAAAGTCTCCTAATAGGTCCCATGAGTTGCTTGTTAGATGAAAATTGCAAATTCTGCATTGTGCGGGTACATAATATTTATAATCGCAGAAAAGTCTTACTCTTAGTGAATCCGGAACGGTAAGGCGAGGGCGATCAGTACCTGTACATCCAGGGAAAAAGCAGCAGCGCTGAGTATCAGGTGCTCTTACATAATTTGGGAAAAATACAGTGGATTCTATCCCTTGTGTAGACTCATTTGTTTCAGTTCTGTCGAGGTCTACAGTCTCTTCATCTAAATCCACTGACTGGATACTAGAACTGATAGAACGGGAACGCGTAATTGCTCTATCACTTCTCTGCCAGCAAGGGTGGCAGATGCGAGACGAGCTCAGCAACTGAAACAAAGTCAGTCAGCTTAAAATGTGTACATACTTTTTTATAATATTTTTTATTTTTTTAAATAATAATGTTTGACCAGGGAGGGAATGAAGCTATACATCTTAGTCTAGTAAGTAAGAGCATTACAGACTACACCAATGAACTATTGAATCTATACTAATATATAAAGCTGAAGACTTTGTTTGTTTGTTTGCTTGCTTGAACGAGCTAATCTATTTAAAATAAAATATATTTCAGTGTTAGATAGCCCATTTATCAAGGAAGGCTATGGGCTGTATATCATCACGCTAAGACCAATAGGAGTGGAGCAGACGAGGTTGCGCGGGTCAACTAGTAATATTATAAATCTAAATATTTCACACCATAAACAGAAATATAAGAATGTAACTTTCATCATTCGACTAGCTAGAGGAACAGAGTTCGGTAGCCACGCAGCCAATTTTAAGCCTAAGTAAGACTAGTTCCCGTTCGATAGTCTAGCGGTCTTCAGGAATTAGCCAGCTAGGGAGGTTTGAAGGGCGATAGCCACCCAGTACCTTCCACTCCTCACTTAGGGTTTGCCATTTTATTAATAGTCTGTAACCGTACCTTAGTTGCCAGTATTAATAAATGTATGACTAAACGTCAACGGGGCCTTTATTCCACCAGCAACCTTACAAGAATGATTAATTAATTGAAATCTTACCTGACGTGGAGCAATTTGTTTAGAAATATTTTCCCTTATTTGATTTTCTCGTGGAGAATCCTGAGACAACAGGTGACTTCTTTGTCTACGGAGTGAGCGACCACAGCCAACACAAATAAGGCGAGCAGCAGAAGGTGAGACACTTTCTGCTGGATGTCTTATTTCATTCCATGCTGCAGTCCAACATGAATGACAAACAAAATCATTGCTTGAGATATGCACCTAAAAATGCAATTGATTATTACATATTTAATATTAATTACACAGTGAATTATGAGAAAGAATGAAATAAGTAGCATAAAATAGTACATTATTATGCTGTACGGTTTTGCTGGTTTTTCATTAAAATATAAGTATTTGAAAACATTTTTTACTATGAAAATGTAATTACTAAAAGCTTGTTTAAGTACTACTGGCTATTGTTATCATAGTTTTATAAAGGTAGTGTTTGTAATATAGGTGAGTAATATAAGGCTTAGGTACCTGTTGTGGAAGAACCCATTGCTGTACAATTGATCGTACTTCCACAATTTCCAATTGATGAGATCGTAAGCGCCTCATATCCACTCTACAATTCGCACAGCGAACGTTGCTTGCGCCGGTTAATCCCTGCAACGACGTGCTCGGGGCAGCAAAGCTGCTCAGGTCCATATTCGCGCCGGAGTAATCATTCATAAAAGCGGGGTGAGAGTCCAAACGCGTGCAAGGGTCATCATTAGATGCGGGGCCAGAAGTTTCCACATTCACATCAGGGTTGTCATTCAAAGAGGAGCCAGGGTCCAAGTTCGCGCGAGGGTCATCATTTGGGTGAGGTAGATCGGAGTCCATTGTCGTAAAAAAAGGTCACAAAAGAGCACAAACCACGGCAAAAGAAAACTACGATAGCGATACACACAACCGCGATAGCGAGCGCACTAATAAGTAGTTACAGTTTACTGTCAAGTCTTTCATCTGTCAAAGAATAATGTTGCCATATTTTAAAATATAATCGATTAGTTGCATCGATTGTTGGTCTAGATCAATTCAATTTTATCTAACTACGGCAAAGCCTTAAAGAATACAGTGATTTTACTTTTTTATGTTTATGTATCTCTGGTCTGAGATATTTATGAACTTATTTGTTTTGTCTTAAAGGCCTAATAAGTTTCGTTCAAAAAAACTAAAATGACCGGACATCAGAAAAACTTTTCGCTACCACAGAAATACATTAAATCATTTCTATGGTAATCAAAAAAACTGAAATCCGACTAATGTATTTAACAACGTGAAGTCAAGAGCATAAATGCTCAAGTTTTAATAAATAGTAGCCGACAACTTACTTTTCTTTTTCGCTGTTGGCTTTTAGTTTATAAGTAACTATATTTTATTTTGCATACCAATATTTTATATTATGATTAAGTAATGCATAATCGATTAGATTTATTAAATATATGAATCGAAATAAATTGACCATATAATGGCAACCCTAAACTTCATCTGACAGTGAAACTCGCATTGATCTATTAGATTACTTATTAATTTGCTAAAATCACGGCGTCATAGTTAGAGATAGAACTTAAACGGATATTTCCTATTTAAAATACTTATGTTTTTTGATTATGTTTCAAAACGTGTTTGCTGTGGGCCATATCTTGACATTGTCCTTTTGAAAAAAAAAATGGAGATAATAGATCTTTACCTAAAGATTACAGGAAAACCTATTAGAAGTCTGTAGTGTTAAAATAACTTGTTAAAAAAAAAATTCGTACGGAACCCTTTGCACGCGAGTCCGACTCGCACTTGGCCAGTTTTTGCTATTGATAGGCAAGCACGATTAGGGATTCTTAACTAGTGCTGCAGCATTGTTAATTAAGTAAAAAGAGAGGACATGTCTCTAGATTCTTATTTATAATTTAAAATAGACGATATCGACGACACAAATTTTAATGTTACCCCAAACAGAATAATAAATAGCGACTTACCTACATACTGGTATAGCGTATATATGGTAGAGCGGACAAATTTGACCTTAAGCCTTGTCTCCCAGTGGGGTGATGACAATGTGGTCACTTTTAACGCCACCAAAACGCAGGCGTGTCGTTTTACCGCAAAAAGGAGTCGTTTTGACCAAACTCCTATCTTTCGGAGTGCGTCTGTTCCTGTGACTGATCGACTAGAGCTCCTAGGCATGGAGTTGACGTCTAGTCTCAACTTCGGCGCCACCATCGAGTAAAAAGCCCAAACCGCGGCCAAAAAGCTGGGCATCCTAAATAGGGTGAAGCGATACTTCAGGCCTGGACAGCTTTAAATCCTATACAAAGCACAAGTCCGATCCTGCATGGAGTATTGTAGCCATCTTTGGGATGGCTCAGCTAAGTATCAGCTTGCCGCGCTTGACTCGGTGGAACGCAGAGCTAAGAAGCTCATCGGTGACGTAAAACTGGTGGATGCCAAGCTACATAGCTTGGCTCATCGCCGTAAGGTTGCCTGCTTGTCGGTCTTCTACAGATCGTACTTCGGTGAGTGTGCCCAAGAACTCCACGACCTCATCCCACCGGCCCCCTTCTACCATCGGACATCCAGACGCACTGCATCTTACCATCCCTACCTTGTTGCTATTCCACCAATTCGCACTAAGCGCTTCCAAACGTCTTTTATAATGCGCACAGCAATGGAGTGGAACTCTCTGCCTGCGTCTGTGTTTCCAAACGCTTACAACCCTAATCTCTTCAAAGTTAGAGTGCACAGGCTCTTTCTGGGTAAGCTCGCTCCATCGTAGACTTTGTCTCTGTCATCTCTAACCTAGACTAGAGTCAAGAACAAACCCATCACAAATAAAAAAATACCGGTCCTGTAACTTTTCTGCAATAATCTCTGTATCGAAATAGGTGTAGGTACCTACCATATAACGTTACAGGTTACTTACTAGGTTCGCTGTCTTGGAATAAGGTGTGTAAATGACCATTGGAAGTGCTACTCGTACCTACTCGGAGAGTTTGCATGTTAGCTTTGTAGCGAGCGCCTCCCAGCTCGAGTAAAGCAAAACCGTGGTAATGTTGTTTGCTATTTAAAAAGCTTCAGTGCTATATTTTATGGGTAGGTATGTATTTATGTTTAATTGGTAGCTCTTTCCATCATCAAAACTATCTTGTCCAATAGTAAGGCTAGAATTCAACTGCCAACCATAGGAAACAAATTCTACGTCCAAATGGTGAAACAAGGAGACCCAATATGTCCAAAAAACTTAAAAAAAGTACAACCGACTTCCAAATAAAAAAAAACACTACAAAGTAAAAAATAACTTATATATCTGTAGTCGGTGTCAAAATACGAAGAAGCTACCAAAAACACACAGTGTTTTTTATTTGGATGTTGGTTGTATTTTTTTTTTCAATTTTAGTGGTACCTCACACCTAACAACACCACTGGAAAATCGCAGGAAAGCAAAATACGCAATAAAGAGAGCATCTTATGATAAAAAAGAAGGAATCATAAACATAAACAAAAAAAAAATGTAGTTTAAAAAACTGTAACCCGACTACAGAAAAATAAAAGTGATCTGAAAAGTATGAAACAAGAAAATATTTCAGAAACAAATTAAGAGAGGTACAAAAATGTTCGAAGTAAAGCCGTGGTCGCATGCCTGTATATCGTGTGGGTGCCTGGCAAACCTATAAAACTATAAAGGCATGCGACCACGGCTTTACTTCGAACATTTTTGTACCTCTCTTAATTTGTTTCTGAAATATTTTCTTGTTTCATACTTTTCAGATCACTTTTATTTTTCTGTAGTCGGGTTACAGTTTTTTAAACTACATTTTTTATTTTATACTTTTCCGTTTTAAAAATCGTTTCTATTTATAATTGCACGTCGCTATCATTTTAATTATGTACAACTAGCTATGCTCGCGACTTTGTTCGCGTGGATATGGGCGAAAAAATGTGATGGTGATGCATAGATAAGATGTAAAAATTTCTTTAGTTTTTACCCGACTACGGCAAAGCCAAAAGGAAGGGTAATGATTTTAGCGGTCTATGTATGTGTGTATATAACTATGTTCCACTCTAGCGCCTAAACCACTGCACCGATTTTTATGATTGAGGTATCAATAGATTCTTAAAAACGTTCCGGGTGACATAGGTTATATAAATTATTCCTAAATCTATTATGGTGTACTTGACACGTAAATTTCTAACCATGAAAAAAATAAATTTCAGATAATTGTGACATGTTTGATATCAAAAGAAAGGTCTTGATGAGCACATTACAAATATGTATGTATATCATATTATCTAAGTAAACGAATGTGTTTAAATTGCTAACAAACAAGTAAAATCAAGCCTGCACTTTATACGAGGTGGCAGTACAATTTAGTGAAAAACATGATCAAAGTGATACCAACGCGAAGTTAATCAAATCTTTGAAATCTTTACGATTTGTTATGCTAC
Source organism: Lacanobia wlatinum (assembly GCA_947578705.1). Lineage (NCBI taxonomy): Eukaryota > Metazoa > Arthropoda > Insecta > Lepidoptera > Noctuidae > Lacanobia > Lacanobia wlatinum. Next base: position 25,575,256 of record OX388025.1, on the reverse strand, counting down.
TCGTTAGAAGAAAAATACATAAAGCGAAATATTTATGTTTCGAATTTTTTCGAAGCTCGATAGATGGTGTTAGCGTCGAAATAAATCACGCCATGCTTTCGTCTCTGATGTCGCTTCGTCCCCGTGATGGGACGTGGTGAGCGGTCACGACCCTGCCCTTGGCAAACCCTCGACCCGTAAAACGAGCGTCTCACTGTGTTCCATAGCTACAAATGCTTAAATTCGTCGAGTGTGCGCCTGCCTAAAAAGTGATAGCAACTCATACGCAACGTGTATAAATGCATGTTGTATACTGCAAGCGCGCTGAGGCGCCGTTATCTCAGTGTCGCATTTCACGACACCTAGTCGACAGTCAACAGGTTTCGTTTGTTTTTTTACCCGACAACGGCAAATCCAAAAGAAAGGGTTGTGATTTTAGCTGTCTATGTATGTATATGTGTATGTTCCACTCTAGCGCCTAACTAAACTGAACTGAACTGATTGTGATGAATAAGGTATCAATAGATTTGTAAGAACTTTGCGGGTGACATAGGCTAGGTATACATTTTCAGTTTATTTAAAATGCGAGAAAATACACGTAAATTTCTGACTCTGAAAAAAAATTAAATTGAGATAATCATAACATGTTTGATATCAAAGGAAAGGTCTTAACGAGCACTTTACAAATATGTACATATCTTGTATTGTCTAAGTAAATAAATATGTGTAAATTGTTAACAAACAAGCGACAGTGAGTATTACTGAATTAGTAGGTATCTGTGTAGAATCTGTAGAAGAGTCGTTGTTGTACATTAAAATAAAATAAAATAGCCAGGAATAGGTAGTAACAGAAACCATTTCCAGCATTTAATTTTTTGACCGTTCGTCTGTTTAGTTGCTCAAAACACGTGGAAAGTATAAAACGAATGCAGATAACTTTTATCAATTGTAATTTTGTAACTCAAAGTACAAAATTAAGGTATTATTTCATCCGAATCGGTTCGCTCTATCAAAAGATATGTGAATTTAACATTTTTTTTCAATACGTAAAGCAAATACACACACGTAACGCCATCTATTGAATAAAAGTAGTACTACCAGTTCATGGAAATAACACCAGAACATAACATACTGTGGAGTTATTTGTGAAACTTTTGATACGTAGCAAAGAAAGCAGACCTGGTGTCAGATATTCTGGCTTCTGACCATCCGTAACGTCTGCCAAAAATCTACAAATAACAGGCGGGACCAGCGGCTTAACTTGCATTCCGAGGCACGGAGGAGTCTTAGCATGCGTTGTTTAACCGAGAAGATCGACTCGCGTGGCTTTTATCATTTAGCCCCGAGATTCTCAGAGACCAATATTGATAATTAGCCGTATTAAATGGGATGAAAAGTCTGACAACTTATGTTACTTGTGATTTTGTATCTTTAAAATAATAATAATAAGTCTGATTGGTATCCCCAACTCCACGTTAAAGCGCAAATTTTGCGAACAGTCTCCTGATGTTACTGACTAATATTAAGTAGCATTGTAAGTATGACCAGTAGCAACATTAAACCGTTTTAACTTATAATAGATAAACAAAATTAAATGATTCAGAGTTCTTTAACATACTGTATATTAAAGAACTTTGACTCATTTAATTTCAGTGAAAATCAAATTTCCGGTTTTATGCGGAAACCTGGCAACATTAGGTCACCCGCAGGCCTTAACGGTTTATCACCCGTAGGTGAGGGGCAAAGCCCCGTGATAGGTTCGTCGCGACTTTTAAGACAATACATGTGTTGGTTATCTATCTATGTTCTAAATCTTCATCATGTGTCCAACCTTTTACCAAATATATTAGGTTCGGCTTCCAGACAAACTGAATCCAGCTGAATACCACACCCCAATAACTGGGTGACCCGGTACTTTTTGAATAGACTGATGTCAGATTTTCTGGCTTCTGACAATCCGTAACGACTGTCAAAAGTATACAAATAACAGGCGGGACCAACGGATTTAAGTACTTTCCGAGGCACGCAAGAGTCTCAGTATGAGAAGATAAGACGATCAACCATCCACAGACTGACTTCAGCCACAGTGGCGTAGCTAGCATGGGTGACACCTGGGGCACCCCGAAATATTTATGCGTTGTGCGGTGACAGAAGTCACAAGCCATTTTTAGAAATTTTTTAAACCTCATCTCGGACAGGTTTCATTGCGTCCCCTGTTAAGGGGTGGCACCCGACCGTAACAAAAACGTCAAGGAACGGTTGAGTGTCACCCGCAAATGCAGAAAACAGCAAGAAATAAAAAATGTAGTTTAAAAAACCCAACCGCCAACGAAGTGGGCACGGGTCAGCTAGTCTACACTAATATTATAAAGAGGAAAGATTTGTTTGTTTGTCTGTTTGAATTGAATAGGCTCCGAAACTACTGGACCGATTTGAAAAATTCTTTTAGCATTGGATAGCTACATTATCAGGGAGTAACATAGGCTATATATTATCCCCGTACTCCCACGGGAACGGGAACTACGCGGGTGAAACCGCGTGACGTCCACTAGTATGTTATAATTTTAGTACTTATGTCAGTACCTACCTTAGTCACGTCTCAGGCAGTTTAATCACAAATCCAATCTGCTGTTAAAAGGAAGTGCGCCGCGACGCTGGTTTATTAATTCGTGCTCATGGTTAATTTTCTCCATAATACCGGATGACTAGGTTCTATCAGAGCAACGATCGCGGTGTGAGAGCACGCGACCAATTAGCTGCAGTTCCTGGAAGATATCCATACCTAGCTATTAGGTAATAAAATAATGTTAGTAGGAATTAGAACAGTTCAGATCTCCCATTTGTGCAGTAATGGCCTAGCTAGATTGCCAGATAGTTCTACCAATATAAGTATCTGTTAAATCATGACTGATGGTGCTCCCACACTGCATGTTACAAAAATGTTTACAAACATTTTCTAACATTCATACATTTACTAACAAATGTTAGGAATTGTAACATTCTGTTAGGAATTGTTAAATGTGTTTAGTTAATTAGTTAGTTAACACCGACGACGACGACGATTATGTTCCGGAGATGACTGAGGTAGACTGGAGAGTGGCGGTTCACAGGCCAAAAATACCGCCCCAGGACACGACGGCTTACCTGGAAAAGCCTGGGTCCTGGCCTTGGAGGCTCTCGGGCCTCAACTAAGAGGTTTCTTAAGCGTATGCTTAGTGAGGGACCAGTTCCCACTTCGTTGGATGACGGGGAAACTGGTAATGTTAGTTAACATTACCTAACATGAAAACATTTTATTAACATTGTGATCAAATGTTTGTTTGGAAAATGTTAGTAAACATTTTTAACAGTGTTGTGGGAGCACCTTAACACGTCAACGCCGTTTAACTAAAAAAAAAATGACAGGCGCTTGTTTTGTCTATAAAGTATTGATAAATTTATGAGTTGAGTCTCTTGTCTAGTAGAAGGCTCATTAATAAACAGGATTTGGTTTATATTTTCGAGGCCGGCCCAGAAAGAGGTGGCGAGACGAGCTGGACGCGTACCGTGAGGGCTGGCACGAGGTGGCGCGGGAAAAGAATACTTGAAGGATTTGGGGAGGCCAAACCCAACAGTGGGACAGTACAGGCTAAATAAAAAAAAAATGATTCCTAACGGCGACTCTTAGGCCTCCTAAATGGTTGTGCAGATTTGAGGTGTAAGCTCTTGGAAACGCACTCCATGACCAAGTGCGGTTCAGATGGTCCTCAAAGAAATGGTATCACTTGAACTCTTGTGGTGAAAAGAGAACTAATGACAAACGACGTTCCATGTCTAGGCAAAAAGATTTAAGTAAGGTTTTTGCTCTAACATGACCTCTCCAAGGACCACGTCTCCACCTGGAAGTGCCAGACAGTCTATCTGAAAATAGCTTGAAGGTTTTTCAAGCGTTGCCTACGAGTAGTTGCGAGTTCAATAGATTGCCAGTATAAACATGCTCCAAGCCTATACTAGTAAGGAGGTAGTTAAATAAAGGTCCGGTGACGGGCGTGATCGACTGGAACGGGGGTGTGTTTGGGGTAGGTCTATCCTTCTTCTATTCCTTCGATGTGAATTGTGACCATCCGACTGCGTCCAGCCGCGCTAACGTCCTGTACCTATATACTGAGGTTCTCGTACCACACGTGTAACGTTCTTATCCTTGCTATTTACTCTTGCTGTCTTCGGGGTAGATTGGGGTTAGGGATGTGTGCTTACCAGGAATAAATGAAGATGCAGAATTTACTGTCAAGAGGGCTATTTCATTTTTTTTTGGATTTGAGCGTTTTGACTCGAGTTTTGATGAGTGATTATGGTTTATACATAGCCACAAAAAAAAAAAAATATGGAAAGAAAGTTTGATTCTTTTTCTTGGGAGTGCTTTAAATAAATATTTCAATTTGTTTACGTAAATTAGTAAAAACCTTGTCTCTGAAAAGGATCTTTCATAAAATTTTACTTTAGGTATCTTTTGATGCTTTGTTACATCGAAGATTTATAATAATATAATCATTAGTAAAAATGTTTACGGTACAACTGTATTTTCTTCTTTGGAGATCTTTAATTAATTTATTATGTTTCATACAGCAATATACTAAAAACAATTCCGTAAAACAGAGAGTTACTGATAATTTTTCGTCCGAAATTATATTTTTTTTTCTATGAAACTAAAATCCAAATTCAAACAAAAAGTAACTAGTAACTAAGGTTACTATGTTACCTTGCTTGAAAAAAAATCTAATTAAATGTAAAACAATATTTTTCGACAATTGTATACAGCGCTACAATCACTATAAATATCGAAAAACGCCGTCTGTAGCTTTAGTCCGTGCCAAGCGCTTGATTTTGTAATAGCACCCTTAACATTGCAGCTAGCGGTTTAAGGGAAACTTTCCGCGACTATTGTTGCTATATTTGGTTAAAAGTTCAATATTTTTCTTGCCAATGACTACAAAATTCTATTTTTGTCTGTTTACTAACGTTCTATGTTAGCGTATCTATGAGGCGTATAGATCGCTGTTTATTTTTAACTGTTTGAGTTTATTTTTAACTGTAAGTTTAACTATAACTAATATACATTCCTGGTTATTCTAGGTCTATTCTAGGTCTGCAAAGCCTCCGGAATGCCCCGTCGAATGGGTTGAAAATCAACCTTTCAACCCTGCCCACTGAGGGGCTGGTTGCATTTAACTATCGAATTTATCTATAACTATGAACTTGTCTACTATTTAGGGTTGACTTCCAAAAAAACTGTGTCTTAAGGGCTGCTATATGTCTTAGGGTAGGTGCATCATCCCTGATGCATAACTTTCAAAGCCACCCCTTTAAGGGTGGAAGCACTATAAGGTCAGAAACCCAGAAGGGGAAAAGATCTGTGTTTTTACATTTTCTTAAATTGTAGCTTTATGCCTTATCTAACCCTAAAGATGTTTATATATCTGAGTAGAGCTCAGCGCTAGGTTTCTATTCTTCATTATCTAAAGTCTGAATACCTACATTTTCTATATGTTTAGTAAATGTAGGTGTCTGTAAATGGTGGTTTATCTTTCCATCCTGTTACCTTTTGTATAACTGTCCTGTGTCGGTAAGTTTAAAATGTTCAATACCTGTGTACCTTCTTTATCATTACCTGTTACCAAGTACCTTTTAGGGGTTTATCAGGAATGTGTAGGGGGGTGTGTAATCCTACTTATCTATTTATTTAAAGAAAATATTTTCCCCAAGAACATCTTATGTGTCTGGGGGAAAATGACAACAAAATATAAATTTAATTTGATAACAAAGTACTCATACTATATCTTATTCTATTACATAAGCTCGTATGTACGCGAGTTATATAAAACTATGTGTCCCTTTCGTCGCGAACAAATCTTGATGTGTCTTTTTATCGTTTTAATTAAAAGACTGAGTTTAAAAATAAAACGAAACTTAAACCATGTAAATACCACAATAACGATTACTAAATCATGTAAATACAACAATAACGATTACTAAATCATGTAAATACAACAATAACGATTACTAAATCATGTAAATACAACAATAACAATTACTAAATAGGTATGATTGTAGGAAGATAGGTAAACAAAACACAAATTATGTATCACACACCCTTCGTCATTTATTTACAACAATAGTAAATTACATTTAATACATTACACAACATATAAATAGTATCTAATTATTACTTATTTGAGCATTATTTACAAAATAAATTTTCAATCATCCTACACACTTATAGGTAACACCAATTTTTCAAATAAGTGGCTTAATAAATAAGGTACAAAAGTGGTACTAGTAGGTACGAAAGTGTACTTCACATTATATTCAAATCTCCTACGAATAATATACAAATTATTTTACAGCATAAAACCGGGAGGCAGCTAATTCACTTTATGGCCGTTTGCAATATCAAATGATTGAAGTAAAAGCACGCGCACCAGACGTATGATTAACTACATATTTCCACAAAATATTGACAGGTTTATACAACTTTTTGCTCGGCTAATCCCGAGCCTTTTCAATCGACAAAAGCTTGATAACGGTTCTTTTTGTCGTAAAGTTCACTAAGCTGTCTCCTATTTAAACTTTCTAAGAGCTACTGAAGTACTTAGATTAACCACCACACTGAGCAGCCCGCCTGGGCTCACAGTTAGGAACATGAACACTACAGACAAATCCAGAGAGAGACAGCCCAGCTGTGCCATTCAATCTGCATACCCAGACCAGCAGCTTAGTGCGCTCGTCGTTGTTAATTTTGCATAATTTTACACTCTCTAGGTACTGAATTTTAAAAAGTAAAAAAAAAATCTTTCGATCTGTTTGTTTCGAATTGGGTAATTTCATTCGTCGTTTATTTTCAGTTCGTTAACACGATTTTTTGGTATTCCTCGGTAGAATGTCCTTATCGACACTAACATTTTCATCACTGGATAATCCTTTCACAAAATAATACATAAAATAATGTACCATGAACATCACTAAAAAAAACTCTGGCTCACAAAACCTAGATATGAAATTAAGCAGTCTTCGAGACCAATTGTAACTTTTTCAAAAATCATTTTTGGCTTAGTAAATATGAGTTATTAAAAGAAAATCAGTTAAAACTAAAGTTGTTACCACCAGACAGTTACTATGAGTTATAATAACTAGTGATGGTAATAGTGCTGCAGCTCCTCAGCATTGAGCAATGTATGCTGGACAGGGAAATCTGGAAAACGAAAATAAATGTCATTAGAACACTTGTAATATTTAGATGAACATTTCATTCTACTTGCATCTGTGTTATTTACATCTACGCTGTGTAAGATATACCTAGTAGGTAGGTATTTAAAGGCTTTTTGTATGAAATCTGCTTTATATATGTATTGCTATGAATGTAATGTCAATATCTGTCAAAACGTGAAGAAGGCATTAAGATGATTTATTATGTATCATAGAGCTTGATTCTAATCGTTTTAATTTGAAAGCTAGCTAACGTTAGACACATCGCATCTTATTTCTTTCACATAATACCGAAATAAATGATTATTCTAAAGCAATTATGGTTCCATTTGACAGATATTCACTTATGTAAGCGGTTGTAGGTAACTAACAAATTATGTCTACGCACTACATGCACATGAAATGATGTAACGAGAAAGTTAGTCCTGTAGTGGTAAGTGTTGGTAAATGCTACAGAAAACTAGCCACTCATAGTCAAGAGGAGATAGTCGCAGTCTAGACAGGAGTCAGTCATCGTCACATACCTTCCAGTCAGTCAAGAGTCAGAGTTATCGCACTTGAACAATCTTGTTGCCTCGTAGATAGTATTTCACGTCTTGTCTTCTGTTCTGTTCTGTGGTAGTCTGTGGCTTTTCTGTGGTCGTGGTTGTGGTGGTAGTGGTGGTGGTGGTGCTTGTGGTGGTGGGCACGGGGTCGAGGAGTTCCGCGGGGAGCACGCCCAGCTCATCATCGGACACTACAGGGGTGGGCAAGAAGGGGATCTCGCCTTTCACTAACATTTCCCGGTAGGCATCGAGATCCGCTAACTTGAATGATTCAGAGGATCTTTGCTGCTGGTTAATATAAGCTGTGACTTTTTTTAAATTATTGTTGATTTTCTGTATTTTTTCCGGCGTTAAGCCTGTCGTTTTGACTGTGGGGGCGACTGAGCGTTTCGGTGCCGCGTAGTCGTAGTTCGGGGCGGGCACTCTGGGGTCGTAATCAGAGTAGTAGTCAGCGGCGGCGGGCTGGCCGTAAGAGTTGAGTGCTCCCCACGACATGGGCTTGAAGGTGGGGATGGGTTGCGGGGGAGGGGGAGGTTGATAGGAGACTGGTGCTGCGGGAGCGGTGGGCTCTTCCACGTACGAGGTCGGTGGGTACGAGGGGACTGGGTACGACGGCGCGGCGTACGAAGGAGCAGCAGCGTGAGAGGGCTCAATGAGAGAGGGCACGGTGGAGGAGAAGGCGTTCTTGATAGCGCTGTAGACGGTGTGGAGGATGGAAGGGGGCGGGTCGAGGGGCGTGTGTCCAGGGTACTCGGAGTGCGCGGTGTCCAGGCTCTCGCTCGGCGCCACCTCGCCCAGCGGGGTCAGTATGACGAGACCGGCGTGGACGCCGTTCAGTTTATTCCGGCCTGTCTCAAAAATGTGTCGGTCTTAGGTGATATGTTGTTAGTGTTGATGGTGGTGTCGTAATGAGATTAGTTTATGATGTGCTATTCAAAATAAATAAATAATTCTTCAAATAATACCAATGATTTTGAATCTAATCCCTTAAGAACCTTCGGCATTGCTTCCATACGCTTCGCATTTTATTTTCTGCTTAGTATTGAAAATGAAGTATCCCTTTTATGAGTCAAATACTTCATATAATTATGGTTGTTAGCGCATGAAAAACAACAGTTGAAGTTTCTTACATATTACTTAGGAATTTTAAAGAATTTCAGCCTTAAAAGCCTATCTTTCTACTTCAAAACTACTTTTACGATCATACTTATGGTGTTACACTACATTACTACTCGCAGTATTCTGCAAACTACTCTACCACGAGGGTTCATCCCACCAAGTAAACGAAACCTACTCATGTTGTACCTAAACGGTTGTAAAACTGTGGTACATCTCGAGGAGGCTGTGGCGGTTCGTGGTGTCCTAAAATTAACAATTGAGTTAGATACTTTGTGGTATGAATTGTCTTTGATGCTGAAATACAAGGCAGATAACTCTTTTATGGATTACCCAGTTATAAAGGTTGAGAGACCAAAGATTTGTTATGTGTAACTATTCGATAACGCTATGAGTTTCAGATATTAGGCTAGGTACAGTTTGCCGTCACGTTTTGATACTAGTTTATCACAACCGTGTTTCTAGTTTACCAGGTGTCAGTAGGGGAAACTAAAACTCTTAATGAGGTTATCTGACAGTTAAATATTCATTACTAGTGGACGTCACGCGGTTTCACCCGCGTAGTTCCCGTTCCCGTGGGAGTACGAGGATAAAATATAGCCTATGTTACTCCCTGATAATGTAGCAATCCATTGCTGAAAGAATTTTTCAAATTGGTCCAGTAGTTTCGGAGCCTATTCATTTCAAACAAACATACAAACAAACAAAAAAAATTTTTCCTCTTTATAATATTAGTATAGACAATTGATTAATCACTACAAACTCAAAACTCAGATATTATAATCTTTACCTGCGTATCCATTTTAGTGTCGTAGGTAACCCAAACTTATATTTCTTTTAAAAAAGCCGCGTTGTGGGCAAATAATAATTAAATGTGTGTTATCTTCAATAGTAGCTTTAGTAGAATCAATTGGTCATGACGTCGTGGACGATGACCCATTTGCTTTTTCCTTAAAAAATATACGTTTTATTACAGGGAATACCGGATTCCAGCGTGATAAGGGAATATCATAGTACTTATTGGAGCATGGTATTCCCGGTTTTGTTTCAATATTTAGTTCATTAATTAATTAATAGATTCAAATGGAGTAAATCCGAATGAAGGAACACTTTCCAGCCTAACCGGATGCCGCAAAATAAAAGTATTTAACATACAGCATTTATCTAAACTCCTAGAGAGTACATTGTACCTACTGGTAAGATAAGAGCCGAATTTAGGGTTCTCATAATCACATCAATCATAAATAAGAAAACAAGTACCTAGATGAAAAGTATTTTAGACGAAGAAGTTTGAACAACAGCATTGTAACAATTAGGTATTTATAACGTTACAAAATAAATATACTTATGGTTAGATTCCTACTTGTCTTTGTTTTAATTAACATTTAGTGAAGGTAGGTATGGTAGGTACCTATACTTTCACAAGGTACACAATTCTCAGAGGAAATATGTTATAAGGGACTTTCTCATTTGTGCCGTAAAATTAATTAAATGCTGGGTATAATTTAAGTAGCAATCAATTTTACCTACCTTTTGATGAAAACGATAGGTATGAACAAATACAATAATTTCCAAGTCAAATCAAATCAAATCGTATATTTCTAATAAACCATTTACAGGCACTTTTGAATCGTCAAGGTCGGTCAGTCCAACAAGATGAAGCTATTTGCACGTTCCAAAGCGTAGATCTCTATGGAGAAGAACGTGCAAGAAACACCACGGACACTCTTTTAAAAAATAATAAATTGTTACAAATTTTTGTTTACATCAAGTTGAAATTATACAAACATGTGAGAACGATGTAAAAGACGAGCAGGATAAAAGCGTCCGGGAAAAAAAGGAACAATTCAAAGAAATATTTAAAATAAACCATGGCAACTGAGAAATGACCAGTCCCAACTGACAGCGCCCGTTCACGAATGTTTTGTAACAATCTGGATTTTGCATATGAGAAGACAAACATGAAATGGCGAATGAAAAGTGCTGCCGATAAACTGTAAGTACCTTCCCAAAGGGTAAAGGTAGTTGATAATTTTGGTGTTCCTGGATCAGCCAAGACCAAAAGAAATTCATTTATGATCCGATCCTATGCCGTAACCGACCGTTGTCAGTTATCAGAGAACACAGACCTTCAGTTGGTCTGTGACTTACTTTTAATCGCTTTTCCAACAATTTGATAGACGTACTGACAGCTTCATCAATAATTAGGTACCCCTCACGCATCGGAATACCTTAGAAAAGGAGGCAACCAGTTGATGACGCTGCCCGTACCAACTACAACTTATTTCTGTATGTTCATTATTTAGTAAGACAATGCGTAACGGTACAGTGAGTCGCTTTTTAAAAGTAAGTGCCATTTCGTCGACTGGCTTATTGTGAACATCTCAATTGAACGCGGATATTATCTTTATTCTTTTTTTTTCCTTTTAAAATATCTCTGCAGAGCTTTGTTTAGACCTATTCGGGTGAAAAGGTCTAAACAAAGGTCCCAGCTAGTTATTTTCCGATAGCTGTTTATAGAAACGTTCAAAGGTAAATATCATTTAAAATAGATGTAAGGTACCTTTTGTTTGTAAGTACCTAGGTACAAAGTCATCATTATATAAATATTGTATTTACATAACATACCTATAGGGAAATCATTAAAAATAATTATATCATTTTCAAAATTAGGAAAACGAGGGTTGTTACTAACGTCTAAACCACACAAGCCTACTAACAGCGTACGTGATAACTTTCTGGTATACAGTGACTCTAGGGTATAGGTCTATCTCCTTTAATTAATAAAATCTGCAAAACTGAACCACTGTTACTGTTGTGACTACTTCGACTGTAAGACAAGATACCCCACTGAAACGGCAGGAAACTGACTACGACGAACTTAAAGAAAAATTGAAATGCACTATAATCATCCTGGATTTACTGCTTGATTTCGAATGACATATGCCCGATGGCTAATTCCACGAAGTCATCAGATTTGTGAACGTTCGAATTGCCGAAATTCCATAGCATCGATGTACCTACCACAATTTAAATAACCATCAGATCGAGCGTCCGTTTCGCCGAAAAGCCATTTGCAACGATAGTCCTATAAATCGAATGTCTATTGGCTCGACGTGCTCGTAAGTCAAAAGCATACATAACATTCGAAATTCGAAATCAAGCAGTAAACCCAATCATCCTAGCCTAGCGTAGGCATTTCCCAACTATGTTAGGGTCGACTTCCAGTCGAACGACAGTCAATTCGTATTCGCTTTAAAACGAATTTAAATTATTACATCTTTGCGTACTGCCATTATGTTCTATCACGCATATGTTTGCTCAGTAATAAGATACGGTATAGTTGTGTGGGGAAACTCTTCCGAACTGGCGAAAATCTTCATCGCACAAAAAAAGTGTATTCGTGCAATATTCAAAATGCAGTGGTCTGACTCATGCAGGCCTATATTCAAGTCGCACAATCTGTTGACGGTCCCATGCATTTATATTTACGAAGTTGCCAGGTTTGTGAGATACAATCTTGAGCTATTTGAGCGGAAAGATAACACAAATAAAAGGAAACCTACACATTTATATTTGGAAATGCCCATTCCAAAGCTAGAACATTTTCGGCGGAGCTGCGTTTATATGGCTCCCCTAATTTACAATGCTTTGCCAAGGTCAATTACTCAACTACCATCCAATAAGTATTGTGTTACGTTGCGGAAGTGGTTGTTACAAGAGTGTTTTTATTCGATAGATGAGTTATTTCAAAAGTGTCTCTGTAAACTTTATACAATAAAGCACAGACACATTTAATTGATACATAAATTGACGGAATGTACCTACTATTGCATGCTATATATTGGCCAAATGTGTGTTACTTAATATTGTATATAAGAACTTGCACCTACCATATTTGAAGCAATAAATAAATGAAATGAAATGAAAATGGGTACACGGTACTCCTTGGCAAGACTGGTGTCAGATTTTCTGCCTGCTAAAAATGGGTAACGACTGCCAAAGACAAACAAATTACAGCTGGGACAAATTACTGCTTAGCGTGCTTTCCGAGGCACGAAGGAATTTCGATATGTTAAGATGGTCACATCTACAGACCGACTTCAGCCAGCGTTGCTTAACCTTGAAGATCGACCCTCGTGCCTGGTATATTTAGCCACGAACAAATGTAGTATAATACCTATGTCAAATTATAAAACCCAATGAAGGCTACCGTTTTTGCACTCACCAGATGGCGCCACTGTCGAGTGAGGTATTATAATCGCAGCATTAAAATAGTTATTGCGAGCATGTAAACAAAGTTAGAAGGAAAATAATTTATGATGCCGTGAACGAGCGATTAATACGACATAGATATCGTCGCAGTGTTACGTGGAGTTATCATAATGGAAAAAAAGAAGGACGTATACCTACATATTTCCGACAAAAAAAAGTTCAATGCAGTGGTCGGGAGAACCCTTACTTAATATGCCTGTTTTAGTAAAATCTTCACAAAAAAAAAACAAAACTAATCTTTACTAATATATATCCATACTCCATACTATTATTTAATATTATAAATTCGAAAGTAACTCTGTCTGTCTGTCGCGCTTTCACGCCAAAACTTCTGAACCGATTTAAATGAAATTTGGTAGAGATATAGTCTAGAACCTGAGAAAAGACATAGGCAACTTTTTATCTCGGGAGTACGTTCCATAAGGACCACGCGGGCGAAGCCGCTGTCATAAGCTAGTTAGTAAATAAACTCTTGTCAAAAGCCAACCAACAGTGTTTGACATTTCTAAAACCTCACGCTACACTAGCGCCTCTAGCGGCGAATTTAAACGCGATAGCCCTCATTAGGTAGGTACATGCAAGTGTCAAGAGAAATCATCTGTAATAGGCTTTTGCATAATGTTTACTGATTCCTAGATCGGAGAGCTTGCATTAAACGAAACACTCTACATAATGAGTGTAATTACGCAAATATAGAATTTGCAACACTGTAAGTACTGATACTTCAGCAAAGACTTGAGACGTAAGTGATGACTGGGCAGTCGGTATCTCTTCCTCAGGATGTCGTAACTGAAGAGATGGCGTGTTCGTGAATGGACAGCTTAAGGCTTGTATTCATGCCAATGACCTTGTGCATATAAACGGAGCTAACTACCCCTCTACGCGCCACTCCGCTACACCCATTTTTATTTTTTTATAATAAAAATAATACATGTTTTTCGTTTTGTGTTTCGTTTGTATTGCAAAGCAGTAAATATATTTTTTATAATCTTTTGATAAAAAATGATACATAAACATATAATATATAAACGTAATAATCCATATGCTCCTCATTTCAATATAATTCCAGCTAAAATTATAGACCCAGAAAAATGGTTTCATCTCAACGATTTGGAAGTGATTTGGTATTTTTTTCTTACTATGTGATACCTATAGATAAATTCTGACTAAACCAAGTTACGTATCATATCATGTAGATTACTAACTATTTTTTTCAGATGTAATTTCTCTGTTAGTGCCGACGAAAAGCTGCTTCATCTGCACGCTGTTTTTAAGCCTTTTTCGAGAGAGCAGCCTTAAGTTACATAACTGGTTAACCAAAGGTCCTGATAATTTGTTCAATATGGACTTAAAGGCCATGCACTTGTAATTTACATACCTACATGCAAAAGTTCACGAGAACATGGACGTTATCGTCAGAATGTGTCGATTTCGCTAACAGCAAGCTGAATGTATGATGTAATTATCTGTTTTTTTTTTCATAGTATGGAAGAAAAATAATCCATATGCTCCTCATTTCAATATAATTCCAGCTAAAATTAAAGACCCAGAAAAATGGTTTCATTTCAACGATTTGGAAGTGATTTGGTGTTTTTTTCTTACTATGTGATACGTATAGATAAATTCTGACTAAACCAAGTTACGTATCATATCATGTAGATTACTAACTATTTTTTTCAGATGTAATTTCTCTCTTAGTGCCGACGAAAAACTGCTTCATCTGCACGCTGTTTTTAAGCTTTTTTCGAGAGAGCAGCCTTAAGTTACATAACTGGTTAACCAAAGGTCCTGATATTTTGTTCAATATGGACTTAAAGGCCATGCACTTGTAATTTACATACCTACATGCAAAAGTTTACGAGAACATGGACGTTATCGTCAGAATGTCGTCGGCTTCCCATACGTCTTCGCCGGGATTCTCATATCTTATTTCTGCTCTACAGTATTCTGTTCAATCCTACAACCCCCTCTTATCTTAAAGAACGATTCAAGTTCCTTCATGACACACATAATAGATATCTGAGGTCATCGGAAAACTTGAGACTAGAAATGCCGATGCATTCCACCACCTTCTATGACAATTCTTTCACTATTCAAGCGGTGAGGTTATGGAATGCTTTGCCTGTGTCGATAAGGCGTGCTCAATCTTTGTCCATTTTTAAAACTTTGGTCAAGAGGCTCTCTTTAAAGCGTTTTTTACTATAGTTCTCTGCTACTGTTTCATAATTATCATTGTATAATTTTATCTATTTAGTATGTATTGATGTTTGTAAAAATAGTACACCTAAGACTACCTACAGTACTGTATCTCCTTTTTCTCTTTAGAATCCATCCAAAGGTTGTCTTGAAAAGATCGCTTTCAGCGATAAGGCCGCCCATTGTGTCACCCTATCTAATGTTTCTCATCTATCTTTTCTGTAACTTATATGGTGTACATAATAAAGAGTATTCTATTATATTCTATTCTATTTCGCTAACAGCAAGCTGAATGGATGATGTAATTATCTGTTATTTTTTTCATAGTATGGAAGAAAAATAAGTCACGAAATACACAGAGATAAGAGAAATAGAATACATGAGACCTCTGTCCTGCAATTTAACATTTTGATACGTACAGGCTTAAATAATCGATGTAATTTGTTGATGACATCTGTCTGAAATTATGGCAAGCCTGACCCGTTGCTTGCAATAAAATATAAGTAGTCACACTCCATTTATTTTTTACAACGCACCAAATAATGATGACCAATTTAGTTTTGCAACTCAAAGTTTATATTGCACTTGAATGACGCAACATCTTACACTCGATGAGCTCACTAACAACCCTAATAAAGTTTTAAAATAACGACTTTTTATTTGTCACTGCATCAATTGCACTTGGGCAAGAGTTATGCAATAACGAGACAAGAATACAATACTAATGCATTCGGGTTGCTTTCCGAAATCCTTTGTTATTGATGAGTCGTCCGTGACAGGATATTTTAAAGAGCTTTTTTATGACAACTGTAATGTGTATAATTTGTCAAATTGGAGTTTTACAAAACATATGCTGTAAGAACTAATTGATTTTTGCATCATATTTTTATTGAAACACCATCTGTTATCGTTTTAGTGTTTAGATCCTCGTCGGTTGGTTATTTGGGATTAATTGCAACATATTACAAAATAACAAGCTCTTAACCCATATTTGAGCCGATAAACAAATGACTTCATACTCTATGGTTATCGCATTACGAGTGTACTTTTAGGATTATTTTCCTTATGGTATTGCACCATGAAAAATAAACATAGTTACGTAGGAATAATGTCAGCAAAACATTTTATTATCTATACATATAATATCCTCAATCGTAGATAGTACGTCATTATTATGACATTTGCTAACTTAAAAATCGTAATTAATTAAACTATTTGCGGTCTCACATATAAACTCTCACTGAAATGGTAATTAATTAAATAATAAGCAGTCAAATATGTTACCTGAATAAAATATTTTAAACTAAAATAAATAACAATACGGAAATGTTCGTAAACATGAATATGTATGAGTTTTATTATTACCGCATAGTATCGTATTATGTTCACTTACTATGTCCATTTTAAAGATCATTAAATTGTGCGTAGGTTCTGTAATATGTAATAATAGCAGTCAAGATACAGACAAATAAAATGTGGTCATAACTTTAGTGGTTTTCTATGTAGGAAATATTGCGAAATAATAACTAGAACTATGTTGTTTGATAAAGAAACAATAATAAGAAAAATAAAGTTACATAATACCACAAAATCGAACAAAAATGCTTATTACGATCCAATTACAAGATGCCATTTACCACCACTAAAACGCGATTTAAGAAGAGAACATTTGATTCAGAATAACAGAAGTGCTGAATGTTGTCACACTTGATCACATCCATACATCGCGCGATGTTCCCCACTCACAACCTAGCTACTTACTTTCTTTCATATGTGATGTGTGAAAGCGATTACTGATTTGCGTCAACATTCGATTATTGTAAAATGTCAAGCCCTACATGGGTTGAAAGTTGCACAGAATGTGGCAGGTCTAGTTCTGTGGTCTCGATTCTTGCGCCTACGCCCGTGACCACGGAAGGTCGCTGACTTCGGGTTTATAGAACTATGCGTGAGTCTGTAGTCTATGTAATAAAAGTGACAAAGGCGAGGTCGTGCTTTGGTGTGACGAATAAAAACAACCTATTTGAAGCAAAAAATATAGATTGGAACATTTTTGTACTCTAAAGGAGATATTTTTACGAGAGTGAAACACTAAAAGTAATTTAACTAGGTAATAAAATAACTAAAAAAACAGAGAGGAGTGCCTATGTTAACACACATTGCACATTTTACAAGTGCTATAAGTTAATGCCTTATACATATGAATGCGTTCATTTTTGTACCACTAATCTACTCATGCGTTATGTTTCATTAAAACCGATATTAGCTAAGTTATTTCAACACAGAAACTAAAACACTGAAGGTAGGTAGTTATTTTTCCACATTTCTGTATAATTTGTCAAATAACGCAAGAACGCTAAACTTCTTCAGTAACATCCTTTGAAGATACAGAAAACGTTTAACGAAATGATAGATCGTCTGTCAGACATCTAATTTATTTCGTTTTTTTTTGCTGTCTATTGCATAATCTGTCGCTAGTCGCAAAACGGTCGGTTTGGCGAAAAGAGCCTAACTTTTGAGACTCTCAAGTTAATTTTGTTTGAAAGGCGTTATGCAATTGACTGCCTTGATGATTGATTATTTAATTTTTATTTTATATACGCTAATGAACACTAGGTATCTAGAGTTCATTTAATACGTAATGTTTCTAGAAAACAAGTTAGCTACCTACTTTATTTTAGAAATGTTATGGCATGATAAATTAATAAAATTCAATTTTGTTATGTAATAACATAATAACATATAAAACTAATGTCATAGTATAATATTAGGATATTATTTACGTCATCGATAATATATGTCGAGCGACAAAAACAATGATAACATTATTTCGTACAATATTGTATTACAATTAGACTGTATTTTTTGCGTAAAATGACCAATTTTGGCTTTCTTATTATCAGAAACTGAAATATTTAGACAACTTTGACTTATTGGGCAGTTGAGAATAGTTATTAGTAAAGTGCATAGCGGCCTCACTTTTCGCATTTTTATCTATTTGTAAAAAGCCAAAATTTGAGAAATTTGAAATAAGAATGGAATATCCGTAAAAAAATCCCATTCAAATCCATAAAAACTACTAAAACGCTCAGAATTAATTGTCAATTTCTCCATAATACATTAATATTATTACGTAAAATTTACACCAAAACAAACCATAAGAAACGAAAATTTAATAAATATTCATTAAATAAATTAACACTAAACCCTAAAATAAACGTAATTGCAACTGCTTAATTTCTACATAATGCGATAAGTCAGCAGTTTTGTGAGTGGAAACGCCATTCTGTGATCTCTTAAATTCTCACTAGTACTGTTCAGATATGATTCAACAAAACCTCTAATTAATGGCTAATTTGTTCCAAGATTTTAAGTTCTGGGACCTAAAGATATTAAATTCCCAGACGATTAAAAGACATAATTCACAGCACTGCACAATGAGTAATATTGTGCAACAGTAATGTTTCATAAATATTAAGTACTAGGTATATTGCACCATAATGTTGCTATCAGTATGTAATGTATCATTTTCCGAAGTTGCAACAACTATTGCATAGGCGCGGTGCAATGTAAAGGATCTGATAACTTGGGAGACTTCACGTGGTTCTCATATATCTTAATATGAACACACAGTTACATTTGCAACCGGCCCGCCGGGATCCGTGACATAATAAACTTTCACTGAAAGGCACCCAGAGGCGCGCCTTACTAAATCTTAGCGACTGTTACGGGCATTGTATGCCTTCCTTAAATGTTACGGAATATTACACTGTTACATCTTGCACTTCCCTGATCTTTGAAGAGATAGTTTGTAAATAGGTCTTTTGTTGACATATAGTTATTCTACATGAGTAGGAAATTATCCAGGTCAATAGATTTGAAGATAACTTCTGTTGCAAATAGAATGTAGAAAAAAAGGTGGCAGTCACGCTTGGAGATCATTCAAAAGTGAAGAGTAGTTATTTAGGTTCGCCAAATTAAAGAGTGGGTAGCAATAGGTTTTGCCTTATTGATGCTACATTCAGGTCATAAGATGAAAGAACTAAGTTGATGCATATAAACCTGTTTTTACCCGGAAGTTTGATACACAAATAATTTGGTAAAAAGTTGTGACAGCCAAACAATGAAAGAAGATTGTTTCCTCAAAGTATGGGAAAATACGAAATTGAAAATCGTTGCAATCTTTCTTATATTGTCTTCATAGTGATATTGCAATAGTCATCAAACTGAAAATGATTGAGGGAATTACAAAATCACATACACAGTTATTTATCTGTCATGTGTTTTGAGTCATTTCGTCATGTAAAACGTCTATTTCCGTTTGAAAGGGAAAGTCTTATGTAAATGAGGTGAGGACTCCGCTGCGGTTTTTGGGCATGGAAACGGACCAATGAATGCCAAAGGTGTTGTAATAGGCATAACACCAATTTTGAAAATCATGCTCAAGGTAACCCTAAACTGTTACTTGAAATCAAGGAATACAATGAGAATCAAAGAGGCAATTATTAACAAATGTAGCAGGTTTGGAAACATTTTACAGATTTGGATGATAAATACAAATGGAAAAGTAAAAGTAAGAGGTATCTATGCGGTATGGAAGAGTTTTGCCAATCAATCGGTGATCTTAAGTGCAGATGAGTGTTTTATTGCTTACTTTCCAATACTGATGACGTGGGCGCCTCCAAGTCCTGGCTAAACACCACTTGATCGTCGAGATGCAGGATGTTCTTCACAATCTATAATACAGTTTTACAATGCAGAACACTTTGAGACAATGTCAGGAAATCTGTTCTGCTTTAGAGTGCCAAAAGAGAAAATGTGTGCGAGCCTGCTAGAAGTCGATAAGAGAAGAATCGCTATATACAATACATAGCCAACAGAAGAATCCAAATTGATTGCTGAATAGCGTTAACAGTACCTTTTATTCTCCAGCGAATCCCCACAAATGACAGTTGAAAAAAAAAGATCTGAAAAGACTCCCTTCTAAACGACTAGTAGACCGACTTCAAGATTGCAAAGCGAAATGAAGCTCAAGTAGAGAAACACAGTGCCTGCAGGCGAGAAGACTGGAACTTACTCTTACCACAATTCATTGACTAGGTCAAAATAGCGATACAATAGTTCCTCTGAGGGCATCGGCATCGGTTCCTCTGAAACAGCATCTACTACTGAAGACATCACTATCATTTCTGAAAAAAGAAATTCAAATATCAAAAGACATATAATTTCTTGACTCTTTGACAACAGTTGAACCCCAACAATGATTGGTAATTAGTTAAATTGAGTCAATATTAGCAACCATTGCGCTATGGAAATTACTAATGATACCTACATTTAATTTTATTGTCGATTTCATCATACGTCAAAAGAAATACTGCGGTTTCGTTTGACGTATGATGAAATCTGTCTACAATTTAAATTGTATTAATCAGAAAAGTTTATGTATCGGTACTTTCCCTTGTAACTAATGGTTATGACAGTCACTATCTTTCAGTAGCTCTCTTATAATTTTTGATAATTTTGCTCTGAGTGTAAGTAATAATATTTGCATACCGGATCGTACTTGTGACATACTCAATCATCGGTTTTATGAAAAGCTTTTTCTATCTACGTTTTTATGGTCTTTTATATGAGATTTTATAATAATTCTTTCTTTTCCTTAAAAAAAAAAACGTTGCCCCACTCTAGGAATTTCTTCTGTATCGTGGGTGCGTTTACAAACATACAAAATCACATACACCAACAGCCAGGCCCGGAACAACTATCTGTAGGCCATACAAATATTTGTTCCGTGCGGGAATCGAATCCGCGACACGCAGCAGTCGAACGTTCCACCACTGCGCCAACCGTGTCGTAAAATTGTTTTATAATTTATTTTGACACAGGATTTGGTACAACAATACATGACCCAACATAAATAACTTCAATGCTTTACCAAACAACTAATTTCGTATTCAGCACAGAAGTTATGGTATTTAAAATTTAAATATATTCAAGTACAAATTGTTGCCGAAAGTAAAAGTCTGCTCGATAAACAATAGATGAGTGAACGAACGCGACCTCTTTGGCAGCTTTACTGACTGTCAGTTATGTAAGGACCAATATCGTAAATAACTCAGTCTCATGATACATTGGGCATCGACGAATTGTAATTGATTGCTTACAATTAATTACCTCATGTTCATTTTAATTAACACGTTGCTACCAGAAACAGGTAGGTACGCTATAATAGTTATGATAAACCAAGTGGGAAAAGTACAATAATAGTAAAGAAAACAGGAAAAATAATAAGGACACACACTTAGGTACAGAAACTCCCATTTAAGTTAGTATTATTTTTAAATTCAATGATTTTGATTTGAGTTGGGGAAATATTAAGGATGTTTGAAGTGGTGCATGGTGGCCTTATTTGGCAACGAGTGTCTTTTAAAAGGAAACCATGGTAATGTTCTATTATAATTATAAAATATATGTATATTTTCTAATTATAATAGAACATTAGTTAAGAAGTTATTTTCATTGCTGACCGTATGGCGTATGTTTAACTGGTCAGAAAAATAACAATGGATGAATGGTTTAGAAGGATAAGCCCTACATCCATTATTTTATGAAAGATAATTATCAAATTCTAGGAAGAGAAACTTTTATGAATAAAACAAAATCTGGGTTGAATTTGTGTTACCTAATATTCAAACCATAAGAGGAAAAGGTGTATTCCCAATAAAAGTAATAAAATCAAAATGTAGGATGCCAGGTCACCTAGACGATAAATGTCAACTTTACGCAACAAGGCTAGGAAACGGAGTTTATGTAATAATGGCCTAGATGAAGCACTAAATGATACAACAAGTGATAAGAACTAGGTAGTAAGAAGCTCGTAATTGGAAGATCGTGACTTCAAATTCAATCAGTTCCGAATATTGCCAAGAAAAATGGGAACAAAACTAAAAAACATACATATAAAATTAAAAATATACATAGCACCTGTTACGAACAAGTGTCAATTAGGTACTTGTCATTTTTCGACAAAAATGTCACCATGTTAGCTATAAACCGTATTAAACTGTCAGTAACTTCATGTGGACCCTGCACATAAAGTTACTGACATAATGACATAAAATGGTTCCTAGTTTTTTGTAAGTCTTCATGGTTTTTGGAATATTTTTTGTGTGTTCAAATTAATCAGAATCAAAAATATATTGCGTAGGTGAGGAAAAAAACTACAGAAAGCAATTTGGCACCAATTTTTACAGGCGATTTTTAGAGATACCTAACCAATTTGTAAACTATTTTAGTCGTTTTTTATTTTGTATAATACAGTGGTAAACCACCGAATGCGAGAACCAAGCTGTGGAAAGAACATCATCAGCAACCCCAGGAATATCTGCCTCCAGGACGTGATCTGCAGTGGCCTATTTGGAAGGCACTGAACCGATTGCGTACCCAGGTAGGCCGCTGCAAACACAATCTGGCGAAATGGGGATTCATAGACCCGTCGGATACTCAATGTGTGTGTACTGGTAGTTTTTTTCTCCATTTACGTTTATCAGTATTGATTTACTAAAACATGTCTTAGTATGTAGGTACCTGTTGCAGCTGTTAGTGTAATACAGATTGTGTTTGTAGCTGAAACTGCAAGTCATTATTTTCACACATTCACTTCTTATTCTTAAATTTCTGTAGATGTACTAAAATATAGTTACTACGAGTTACGTCTTCTATGCTAATGAGCCCTCGACATTGTAAACTTTAGCCCTAAAGACAAAAATATATGCATCATCAAATGGCGCGTGTTAGAACATAAGTCACCGTTAATAACTATTAAAGTTATTGTTACTGTTTAACGATTACTAACTGTTAGTTGGCGCTTAACTTCAAAGCTGTGAGTGTCAACGTTTAAGATTGAGTATCTACTTTATGTAACACTAGCTGACCCGCGCAACTTCGTCTGCGTCACATCTTTCATTACTTCTCCGCTCCTATTGGTCTTAACGTAATGATATATAGCCTATAGCCTTCCTCGATAAATGGGCTATCTAACATTGAAATAATGTTTCAAATCGGACCAGCAGTTCTTGAAATTTGCGCGTTTAAGCAAACAAACAAACTCTTCAGCTTTATATATTAGTATAGATACTTAGGTGATTGTAAACTAGTCATAAAAGACAAATAGATGACTTGTAATATTTTATATTATTTTAATTTGAGAGTAGATTATTCCTTTATTTGCAAAGTTCTTCTATGAACTAGCCGTTAATTCTGTTCTTGAGATGTGATTGGCAAAACCTATTGCTAATTCAACTCGAAGAAAGTCATTTAGTTCAGTTATCCTCTTATTGCCAAATGGAACTTTAATGGTAGCTAAATCCAAATTATGTCTAGCTTTTGTTTACTCTCTATTTAATCCCACACTGCGTACAAAAGATTATAATTACAATACATTGCTCCCACGATAGTATGCGTTACTACTACCGGTCGCGTTGTATAAGTTTGAAGCGTCTCGTATGGATCTTATGTAACTCCTTGGTTCCGGTGAATCGGGACCTCTGACCGGCCGCATTGCGCAATAGATTGAAGATAATAGATATGTTCTACTTTGCGTATTTTTATTTGTACGCTTATGTTTATGATGTATTGATTTTGTAACGATTTCTTAATCACGTTAGGTAATGTGCTTACAGATTTGGTAGGCGCCAGGAAAGCCCAGTTTGCTACTTTATTATGTATTGGAGGATACTTCCTTATTTGTGTTGAATATTTTATTCATGTGTTATATATTTCATAGCAATATTAAATTATGTATCTAAAAGGCAAATATAAATGGTTGAAATGTACGAGGATCGCGTCACGTAGTCTGCCAACTTAGTTCCGCAAATCATCTAACAACAAAAATAGACAATACAATACACTATTGTGACAGTACCTAATTAAATAATTTCCCGACAGCTGTAGAATGTTTTTGCCAAATGTGGCGAATGTTTGCGCAACAACTTTTACGATAATGCGTACAAGCCCGGGGCTCCACTATCAGCTTACATAATATACGGGGCACCTTTAAGAGTGTTGTTTTTGCTGACAATCAAGTTTTTTTGGTTCATAAACTTAACCAGTTTATACTGTCGGCTGGGTTTTATATTTTTGGTTGACAGCAATCATGCTGTTGGCTGTAACGGATTAAACTTTTGACAATAATTTCAAAAGATTAAATCTGTCATTCTACTTTTTTGGCATGTTTACATATATACTCTGTGAACCAGGTTTGTATACTAATTGACTCCTACGCTCGGTGACTAAAACACGTACGGATCACAAGGAGAGCGTTATTTCGTACGGGCTTAGCATGCTCGTTTCAGGTTCTAAGTCCGTCTATCCTTCATGTACGGATTGCCTATCATAGACGCAGTTTTAGGATAGAAACAATGCCTGAAGGGTATTATTGGGAATTCTCGCAATCATTTTCTATTAAAACTAAAAAATAGTCATCGGCGAATGCTACAAATTCAGAATTATAAATAGATAACTCAACAATAATATATAGATAACTCAAATACGATACCACTGCCTTATATTCAGCATCAAAGACCATGTTAAATTGACTATTATTACCTAATCCCACCTATCAAATTCACATCATGGGCTCTGGTCAAAAATATTGTATAGGCGTTGGCCATAGTAGAAATGCCAAAATGTTTGGCAGTGACATTTCAGCAGCGCATCAATCCCATACATTTTTGACCTTTCGACCATCACTATAACTGATGGGAAGTGATAGTCTCTTGCCTTCTTAAGGCACTGTCGTACATAAAATGTTCGTACTCTTACCGTCTAGCTGCGAGGGGTACTTGTGCGCGGCGTAGCCCGTGGGCACAGAGGGCGCGCTGAAGTGCGCGGGCGCAGTGGGCGCGCCGTACGCGCTGGGGGGCCCGTACTCGATGTGCGACGTCGGTGGGGGCCCGTACACTGCAGTCGCTGGAACATTACGGAGAAACGTTTATAGTATTCCTTCATTTCTATGAAAAAAAAACTTTCCGAATACTCTCTGCAGTTCTCTTTAAAGAGTATTAGGAAGGAAATGTTGAGGGCATTCATCATTGAGGTTTCATATTACATTTTATTATTATTATTTTTTTTTTAAAAAAACATTGCCTAACACTAGGAATTTCTCCTGTATCGTGGGTGCGTTTACAAACATACAAACTCACATACACAAACAGCCAGACCCGGAACAACTATCTGTAGGCCATAAAAATATTTGTTCCGTGCGGGAATCGAACCCGCGATACGCGACGCAGCAGTCAATCGCTCAACCACTGCGCCAACCGTGCAACCGTGCAGCCAACCGTGTTTATGTGAGAAATCAAACAAATGTACAATCGACAGGTGCTTAAAAAAAACCCGGCCAAGTGCGAGTCGGAGTCGCACACGAAGGGTTCCGTACCATAAACCTTAATTTTTATTTTTTGTTGTTATAGCGGCAATAGAAATACACAATCTGTGAAAATTTCAACTATCTACCTATTACGGTTCCTGAGATACAGCCCGCTGACTGACAGATGGACGGACGGACGGATGGACAGCGGAGGCTTAGTAATAGGGTTCCGTTGGTTACCCTTTGAGAACCCTAAAAAGAGCATTCATTACACCGGTTTCCTTCTTTGACTAGAAATAACGATATTGGTGAAAGTAGTAGCACAGTTTTACAATAATGCGGTATATTTCTCATTGAACTGTAGGTAATTTACTAAGAGGTTATGTGTTTTTGCGTAAACTGTATCAGGTAGGTCGAGTCAACCGTAGTACAACTGTTGAGATAGGTACTAAATTAGTTATAAATATTCTGAGGTTATGTATTATTACGTAATAACAGTATTGATTATTAATTAAAATCGCAATTATATTGTTTGTATTACCTAGTAATTATGCCTATTTGTTGACACACAATTAGCTCTTGTTTGGTGTATTATAGATTAGTTTAGGATTTTCCTTTTGGTTTGAATTATTCTGAAATGAAGGACAGACGTAAGCACAAACTACCTACGAGTGGGTGTGTGAAGCTCATCAGACTTTGTCGCCGAGTGTCACGAGTAGTTAATGATTACCTAATTACACGAACTTTAGGTTGTAAAAAACCGGTAGGTAACTGCTTATACTAGATCTATCAGTCACTTACCTAATTCATAAAACTAAAACGACTTTATTTTTACAAATAAATATTTCTCATCATCATAATCATCATACCAGCCGAAAAACGTCCACTGCTGGACATAGGCCTCCCCCAAAGGGGTGGTTTGCCATAATCGCCACGCTTGGCAGGCGGGTTGGCGATCGTAGTGTGTGGTGTTGATTATTACAGAGAACGCTGCTGCCCATTCTCTGTCGAGTCCCTTGGTCGCCTCTTACGACACCCACGGGCAGTGATGGGATGGTATTATTCTTTTACAGCACCATACGGCACCGGCCGGCACCATACGGCATAAAAAATAAATATTTCTCTTTATACGATATTATAGGTCAGTTTTTACACCTTGGTTACCATTACTGGAGTTTTCGTAGGGATCCCTAAATTGGGTTAATTCAAATATACTCACTGATAATATGGCATTATACTGGTGCAAGAATTTTTAAAACTGGT
The DNA here is from genome assembly GCA_947578705.1 of Lacanobia wlatinum. Lineage (NCBI taxonomy): Eukaryota > Metazoa > Arthropoda > Insecta > Lepidoptera > Noctuidae > Lacanobia > Lacanobia wlatinum. The sequence continues at coordinate 25,548,271 of OX388025.1, read as the reverse complement.
CCAGTAGTATTTTTGTCAATATAAACAAATATAATTATAAAATTTTGTTTGTAATTAATACGTTACAAACAAAATACAAATCTTTTCATAAATTAATGTAGATATCGGGACACACGTCGTCACGTTATGTAAATTAAGAATTGTGCCATCTTTGTGAAGTATCTAGCTTATCGGTTGCCGTGTTTCTCCGGGAGTAACCATCGATAAATAAGTGGATTCATATCTACCTATTAATTATTATTATGCTCCCATGGTAACACCTACTGTACATGTGACCTCATAGCTATTACCAATTGAATCTCACAAACACCAGTAAATAGGTATGACGTAGTTTAACCAGATTAGATTCCTACATCCAGGAAGGTAAAGTTTGTAAAAAAATAATGAATGACGTTTACACACATGCATTTAGGTCACCGTGATTTATTTTTAATTGAAATTAATGTAATTATCCATAACTAGGGTAAGCTGCATATTATTATTTTCTTTTGGAATGCCACTTTCATGATGTATCCACGTTGTTTTTAAGATCGAAGACTATTAAACAGCTTGAAACAAGGTCTCATATTGTCAATATTCTTTTTTGTGATTCGACGACAAATATAATCATCCTAAATAAGTGAAATTGTCTTTTTAACGCAATATTCAGCTACGGTAACACTGTTTTCATTCATTATTAATAGGCTCAAGTTGGACCAATCTCACCTGATGACAAAGTTTCCACATGATTGGGCAAGTTGGGATACGATTATAACAACAATACACCATTTTGCGGTGTTATTAGTTGTTAACATAATAAAGAGTACTCAGGTGTTAGAATGATCTAATCGAGTGCACAAATAGACTTAATGCAAAAGTGATCATTAAACAAAAGAAAGAAACTACTTTCAATTCTCCACAAACAGTTATTTTATTTATTAAGAAATTCTATGGTAGATGTGAGTAGACGGTTGTAGATGGTGGTGTTCATATTACAAAAAGGCATTATCTAACAGCCAGAAATTAAATAGCCTGAGTGACATGAAACGTGATTATGTTTAATTATTTAATTATTTTAATTTAGAAGATTTTCTAAAATTTTAAATAATTATGCGGCCGTTGACCCCGTAACCGTAACAGCTGCAGTTACTGAATCGAAAACTGTCTTAAGATATCTTTTTTATTTTAGCAAGGAAAAAATATACTCAGCTGTGGCTTGTAAGAACATTTAAGATCAGGGTCATTTTTAGCTTTTAAACACTTGAATCTACTGTTAAGAGCGTTTACGCCGTATGTCAGTCCTTTTAAAAGATAATGGGAAATCTCTTTTTCTATGGAAAATTCAAAATCAGTCGAATTTAGCCGCAACACTATTTTTCGAAAATGTTCTCTACTAAATTTTTAGACCTGTCCTACGTATGTGTAGGAAGTTTCATTAAAATCGGTTCATTCATTTCGAAAATAAGGATTTAAAAGTTTGTATGGAATGCCGTAAGGCGTAAACGCTTTTAATAATTTCATGTTCGATATTATTGGTAGATCATCTTGTATATTACATCGATATTTTATCTAAAATATTGCATTGTTTAACATCAACACCCTCAATAATAAATACGAAGTTAAGTTGTGTTGAAAGAGACACTGGTTGGAACTAAACTCCGAGTTTATTAATAAGGGAACAAATGATTTGTTAATATCTATGTTACAGAGGTAGAGTGTAGGTATTCTTAGTTTATGTTGTGTTGTTCTTGGGACTTGCTTTGCCTTAATCACAGCCTCCAGCTTATATTCTTGTCTTCAAATCTCCATCTTTCATGTTCTTTTTTACACAAATTTCTTAGTAAAAAAAAACATTTATAGGTCAATCATTTTGTGTTAGTAGAATCAGACTTCTTTTACTTATGGAAATTTGAGTTATCAATAGAATACGTTGACTTAATTACAAAACAAGTAATGTTTGTGCAGTAACATTTATTGATTAGCTAAATACATTACAAACCTACTAACACAAATGTTACATAAACTAAGTATGTAAATGAATTGCTATCTATTTAGGAGGTTCAATTAACTATTACATGTAGATGACATAACATGCAATTGACCTAATAGACACAATATAATATGTAACATTATTTATAGCTATAATTAAGAACGACTTAATATTAATTTGTACTTTTATGTTGAGCCCCTTCATAAGTCCCGTTGAGTAGCTTGTAGATTGTTGCACAAAAACCTTTATTGATAGGATTAAACATTTATTAAAAGTTATAATGTTCTGGCCAAAGCTCTTCTCTCAAGCCACTTCTGTTGTTTGTATTATTCTTGCTGCATCTTGACAAGCACCGTGAATAACTTAACTGTAACTTTATTTTTATAAAAAGCTTTGGAAACTAACTCGCGCGTGAATCATAAAGGAAACCCATATTGCATAAACCTTATTCCCATACAAAAATGAATAAATTATAAGTGGTTAAATTTAGTCTCACAATATCTTAATTTTTAAATTAAAATAGGATATCAAGCCACACGCTTAACGAAACACGATTTGTTCTTCAAAAACGGATTGTAAGCATCATACACACTACTACAGCGACCTTGGCTCCTAAGAATAATAAGGACTACTCACAGTGTGGTTTCTTGTTACTGAGAGCTGCAGAGCTGACGATCTTCTTGCCGAGGTTGCTGACGACGTCTCCCTTCGACGAGATCACCTTCCCGATGGTGGCGGCGAGCGCTCCGCCTCCCTTGATGAGCTGGCCCTTGAGGATCGTCACTCCGCCGGTGATGGCCTTCACAGCTTGGAATAGGGTGTACAGGATCGACTTCTTGAGGCCCCAGTAGTCGTATTTCTCGTCTTGTTGATGCTGAAACAAAATGTGCTGTTAGAACAATTAAAATAATGTTGTTAGTTGGGGATTCATCAATGAACAACAAATCGACGAAAATTAACTCTCTTATTTTTTATCAGTAACGCCAGAATCTTCGGAACTTATAATATAATAATATTTTAATAATAATAATATTTATTGGAACTAACACACGAATTACAGTAAGATTTTGTACGATAATGACTGCATTAGTTATAAACTGTGTCGCAGCCATTAACGCCCATACAAAAAGGATTATGCGTTAGTGCTCCAGCGAATAAAAATTATTACTAACTTATAAATAAATTTCAGACGAAAATAATAATAATAAAAAAAAAAGTAATAAACAAAGAAAATAAAACCAAAACGAAAATGTATGGTAATCAAAATAAAGGCAAGTGTGTGTGTGATGTGTCGTGCGTGTGATGTATTGTATTGTGTTGTGCTGTGCGTGTGTGTGGTGTCGTGTTGTGAGCGTGTGTTTACGTGTATTTTACGCTTTAACTAGGTTTTCAAGCTCTTCATAGGTAAGAGTATGAAGCCACTTGTCAACGGTGACACGACACTGTCTCAGATTAAGTGAATATATGTTACATACACTATTCACTCGATTGTAAAGAATAGAGCTTAGGTATCCATATTGACGTCTAACTACTTCGGTGCTGACTGGCTCGATTAAACAGACTCTAACAGACCTTCGTCTGTGCTTAATGAGGTCAGCATCGAAAGTCAGTTCGGAGTGCTTGCGTAGTACGGTGCTAAGTGTAAATGAGTGCCTCACTCTTGGGACCCCGCATAGTGCGTAGAGTTCATTTGTGGGGAAGCGGATTGGTTTGTGGGCCATAACTTTTAAAACTGCCCTCTGCGCCCTTTCCACTCGCAGTAACGAGGATTTAACAGAACCGCCCCAGGCCGTTATACAGTAAGTTATGATTGAGTGAGCTAGAGCATAGTATACCGTTTTTAATGTAGGGAAGTCAGCAGAAGCTCTCAGGTTCTTAAACACATATATTAATTTTCTGACTCTACCCACCAGTGACTTGATATGTTCATTCCATGACAGAGTACTATCAATATGGACACCAAGATACTTCATACAATGAGTACGGACAATTTGAGTACAATTACAGTCCTGGTTTGTGCTAGGGCTACATTTATGAGCTGTTAGTGTATAGGTAGAGGCCGGCTGTGATGTTCTACGAGGGGAAAAGGTCATAAATTTAGTCTTATCTAAGTTGAGGGTCAGCAGATTGTTTCTTAGCCAGGTCATGGTAGTCTTTAGAGCAGATTCAGCATGAGCGAGCGTATCGGACCAATCATTACCATGTACTACTATTGCAGTATCGTCTGCGTATGTTATAATTTTACAGTTAGGTAAAGGGAGGTTGCAGAGGTCGTTTATATAAATTAAAAATAAGGTGGGTCCAAGAACGCTACCCTGTGGCACACCGTGACTTATATATTTGGGTCCACTTGTGTGAGTTCCTATTCTAGTAGTCTGAGAGCGACCTGTTAAGTAGCTTGTGAAAATATTTAGGGGCAAACCTCTGATTCCAAGTCGTTCTAGTTTATTAAGTAGGAGTGGGATGGAGACAGTGTCGAAGGCTTTAGAGAGATCTAGGAAAATTGTCAATGTTTTTAACTTATTGTTTAGGTTTTTAGCAATAGTATTAGTTAATTCCAAAACTGCATCTTCAGTACTTTTGCCGGATCTAAAACCGTATTGGTTGTCAGCGATAATATTTTGAGCTTGTAAGTAACTGAGGAGCCTACTGTTAATGATTTTCTCTAATATTTTGGATAAAGTAGTTAGTACAGAAATTGGCCTATAGTTATCGACACTGCCTCTGGCACCACTCTTGTATATAGGATGAACCAAACCCGTCTTGAACACCGAGGGAAAAACTCCTGTAGCGAAGACAAGACTGAAGATATGACACATAATTGGGATGAGAGTATGTCTTGCAGTTTTGATAAGTATGGTAGAAATGCCATCACACCCAACCGCACTCGCGGAGCTTAGATTGAGAATAATTTTTTCAATTTCCTCGTTGTCAGTTTCGAAAATAGCCATTGAATTTGAATAGGTACTAGTTGCATGGGCGCCCAAGACACATGCAGAGTCAGTATGATTCGAATCAATTTTAGATGCTAGATTCTTGCCTACATTTACAAAAAAGTCATTAACAACGTCAACAGCACGCGTGGGGTCACTCATCAGAGACAGCAGCTCATTAGAATTCGATCTGCTAGTGTTAAGATTTGTAATTGTTTTTATAAGATTCCATGTTGCCTTCGGGTTGTTTTTATATTTTCTGAATTCTGCCCGCTCATATTCACTTTTTAGTTTTTTTAATAAATTGTTGCAAAAAATTTTATAACGTAGGTAGATTACCCGGGAAACTTCATTGTTGGGTTCCTTTTTAGTTTTCTGATATAGTTTGTCCCGGTTACGTATGCATTTTAGGATTCCGGGAGTGATCCAGGGCTTAAGTATGCGTTTCTTACTTGGGATGCGGTCATTGCGTGTATTATTACTGACAACATTTGCTATAATATTTACTAGTGCATCAGCGGCTTGTGATGCATCACAACATTGTAGGACCGATGAGAAGTCTGTTTTCTCAAGTGCTTCGACGCATGCTGCAAGGTCCACCCGACGATTTAATGTAACTGATTTTGGCGAATTAATTCGAGAGTCGTAAGACACTATCAAAGGGGCGTGGTCAGTAATAAATGAGTCTAGAACCAAGGTGGTCACTCTCGTTTTTGATTTAATAATTGCGTGATCCAAGCAACTGTCGCAGCGAGTGGGAAGCAAATGAGCCGGTAGCATCCCATGTGATGCAAGCGTATCAAGGTAGAGGTGAGAGTGCATGTCATCATTATTATTAGGAGATAAGTTGATATTAATATCACCCAATAGAAAAATACTTTTGTGGGAGTTGAGTGAGTGCAAGGTAGTATCCAAACTGGTAATAAAGTTTTGGATATTTCGGAAGGAAGGAGAACGGTATATCGCGATCAACGCCAGTTCTGTAGAGAATTTAACAATAAGGCAGTTAGCGTCGTCGAATATTGGTTTTTCTAAGGTGTATTTTATACCTAATCTAATGTAAACGACAACGCCATCATTCTTATTATTATGATTGGACGCATGAGACTCAAAACCGGGTATAGAAGGAAGATATGGACACTTTTGTAACCAACACTCAGTCAAAACAATCACATGGAAATACAATTTAGTTCTATCTAATAAGATTATAAGGTTATTAAAATTACTAATATTACCTATGCTACGAATGTTTACATGAAAAATATTTAATCCAGTTTTTGTAGTTTTTATATATGTATTACATTGTTCCGGAGAGCAGGAATAGGAATCTGAAACATTAATTTGTTCCAGATCAGCTACTATATGTGATGTATCACCCATTATGTCGGTTATATAGAGTAAAAAGATAATTTAATAATTTAATTTCCATGGAATGACAGCGATTTGTATCAATGACCGTGCTTTTTATGTTGAAGACATGACCAAATTCTAGCGCGTTATTATAGAAGAAGACAATATTGATGAATAACCGTTTTCCCTCATAGTGTAGTGTAGTGTTGTAATAGATGCGTACGAGTAAGTGCAAGTGTTCAGTACTGTGTGTTATGGAGTTGAGTTTGAATGTAAACAAAGTAGTTTCAGTGTGCAGAAATATTAAAATATTGCAAAGCAACAAAATATTGTATGATTTGTAGGTATTGCTTATGTTAATTTTATAGGAATACAATTTTAAAGCATTACCCATTTTTTTAAATTGAATTGATATAAACAGCATGCATTTACAGGGGTAAGGAGTAGAATATTCTAGTCATTTTTTGGGGAAATCTAATTCATCCTTTATTAAGATATGTGGTGATCCTTGTTTCTCACGTAGGTATATTTTACCATTTGTGACCCAACAGTACTGGAATTCGTTACTGCTTGCAAAGTCTCTAGCCAAAAAGAACAGTCTTCTCATTTTCGGTGTTAAATATTCGGATAGAAATATAGGGCTAGCTGGACCGCTTATTTTCAGGTGCTCTGTCGACAGCCTGTTCTTTGTGTCTTTATTGAATCTTTTGTACATACGGAGAAATTGTTCTTTTAAAATGTTGGTAGTAAATTCTATTATCACGGGCCTATTTTTTTTTTCAGTGGAACCTATGCGAAAGGCATCTTTAATCTCATGACGTTGAATCGGTACATTGATAACAGAGCCCGTCTTGATAGCGATATCCAACAACTTTTCTTTTGACTCCTGGGTATTAACAGGTATATTTTTTATTTCTACACAAGCAGATCTAGAGCTTTTTTCAAGTTTTTCTATTTTATCTTCCAAGATTTTTAGGGCCATCGAATTGTTATTCCTCTGAGATTCAAGTTGCATTTCTAATGACTTATATGGGTTTTCAAAGCGTCGTAATCTTGCGAAAGAAAAGCTACTGTAGATTGAATGTTGGTGTTCTGGGTTTTAATCTCTTCAATGGATTCATAAATTTTCTCAATTTTTTTGTTTTGTTGGTCTTTAAATTCGGTAAACATGGATTTAATTTCTGACATAAAAATCGATATTTGATTCTCCTGAGGGGCCCCTGAATCCAAACACTTCCGTTTACTTCGTTGTGTAACGTGTAGGTATTCTTTCTCAACGCGCCTTCCGGGTTCCTCGGCGTTAATGTTTGGTTCCGACGAGCTATGTTGCAGCGTGTTGGGTAAAGGCGCGGCAAGCAGCTTGGAGCTTGGCGTAGGTGTTCGTGGTGGAGATCTATTAATTGGCATGTTGGTGCTGGAGTGTGAAAGTACGACGAAAAGCCCAGCTAGTCGAAGAATGTGATAAAATTATTCTGAAGAAATTATTAATAAGTTCCAACTTATTAATAAGTTTATTAAAAAACTCAACAAGATGTTTTAAAGACAATAAAAACAATTTGCAAAATCCAAAAAGAACCTTTTCGGCCCAGATTCGAACCGCCACTCGAGCGCGGAGACGATAGCGTAGTCGGCCGTACAGCCGCTCGACCACAGCTACACACACTGGTGGCTGTCGAAATTATCAGGTGGATCGTGAGATGCAGAATATGTGCGAACAGTATGACCTTGCTTGGCACTTTGTTTGACACTACCCGCGCTCGAAACAATGACAATCACTTTTGCACTTTTAATCACGTTGAGTTTTGAATTGTTTTTCGGTATAATGACACTATATCTTTAGTTTATGTGTAGTAATTTACACTCGTTTGTTAATCACTGTCTTTATAACTCGTGCAAGGCAAAGAAATAAAAGTTAATTTCCAAAAGTTTACTTTTAAACAATTTTATACGCGGAGCGTTTACTAAACACGTCTACTCTTGGTGGAGTCGCAACGGGGGGGACCAACTTTGTTGTTTGGTGTGTCAAAAATACAAGTTTTGTTTCTTTCTTTAATTTTACCTATATTTAATATATAAAGCTAAAGAGTTTGTTTGTTTGCTCGAACGCGCTAATCTCAGGAACTACTGGTCCGATTTGAAAAATTATTTCAGTGTTAGATAGCCCATTTATCGAGGAAGGCTATATGCTGTATATCATCGACCAATAGGAGCGTAGCATTCATGAAAAATGTGACGCAGACGAAGTTGCGCAGGTCAGCTAGTCTCTGGTAAAATGCATTATCTCCGAGCTCTAGCCTCCTAGTGGTTCCCAATACTTAAATTAATTTGCATAGCTTACCGGTTCATAGTTGTACCCGTGGCCCTCGTCCCCATGTCCACTGGTCTTGCTGGAGGCAGACGAGATGAAAGCGGACGCTTGTCCCAGCAGCCCCACTTTGCTCTGCAGCCCTGATGATGCTTTAGACACCACTGATGTTAGCGCTGCGGCTGACGACCGTTTTGTCCTGGTGGAGGAAACATAAAGTGAAGTTATAAATCTACCAAATCTCAAAAACGAGATGGTGTTCCGCTATCGTGAAAAGACTATATCAAATAACAGAAATGAGATCCGAATCAAAAAATCATACTTTCCAAGCAAATATGTAATTTTACTTAGTTTAGCAAATAAGTTAGCTCAAGTTGGGAGGCTCATCTTCTCATAATATGTTAGTTGTCTCATATGTACATTGTTAGGCGTGTGTTGTAAATAAAGTCGGTTCACCTCATGATCTCTTCAGCCGCTAAACCTTCAGCCAGGGCTTCGAGCTGCTGCGGTGACATCCGGCTGATGGCGGCCATGTCGATGATGTCCAGGTACAGCTGCGGGCCCTGTGCCGGCGCGGGCGCGGCGAGCGAGGACGCCAGGCACGCCACGCAGATCCATAGCTGGAGAAGAAAGTTATAGTTAGCGAAAAGTTTACAGAAACAAGCAACTTTTACTATATTCATTGTCTTGAAAGAGTTAGCTACAGGCTTTAAAATATTAGTCTTAGGTTTGCACCCCTAGTTTCCTCAGAATTTGGTACCTATTTTTTCACCAATCACCCTTTAAGAATTCCGCTTTATAAATCAGGTCTAGATAAAAATGATACTCTTTGGGTTCCGTATCCGATGGGTAGCCAACGGGACCCTCTAAAACTCCGATGTCCATCCGTCCCTTCGTCTGTCTGTCAGCGGGCTGTACCTCATGAACGTAGGTGGTTAGTTAAAATTTTCACAGAGCCACAACAAATAATAAAAATTAAAAAAAAATTGAGGGGCTCTACTAGAAAAGTGTTTTTATAAAATTTTTTGCTCGACCTTAATAATGGCAAAATGATAGACATTTGAAATGATCACAGATTTTGTTTTGCTATATTTACAAAAAAATAATGAAATTAAATTGAAAGGAAACCCCCTTTAATTATAAGAGACGTGTTTTTGAACGATTTTAATATAGATTTTAAAATGGGAAATCATCAAATGACTCCTCTCGCTCTGGGCGGAGCAGAAGGGAGTGTCAGACTCTTACTGACTAAAACCCATCCGAGTTCCTCCTAGTGCCCTTTGCGTTCCAGGGCCGCGGTGACTCTTTTGAACAAATTCCGTAAACATGGTTTTTTGTCATAATAATGGCGATGGTACGGAACCTTTCATGCGCCAGTCCGACTCGCTTTCGGCCGGTTTTTATCTTTAGCCTTAGATATCGGGTGGTGGTTTTCATGTAGGTACTCACTGATCTTTGATGGATGAATTAAACTTGTTTTGAAAAGGCATTGCTGTTCTTATGTTACATGACGTTCAGTTGCAAAGAAGTCTGACGACTTGTTGAACAAAGGACTGAGACTATTGTCAAAGCTACTTTAAATAATTGTGCTCGGCAACACATTTAATAATAATAATCGGTCTTTGCAACATAACAAGTCTTAACAATAAATTACGTAGGAAACAGTAACATTTCATAATTTTACTTCATACGGCTCGTTATCGTTTCCACATTTCCCGTACAATTTAAGTAATAGGTAATTTGAAACAATAGCTATATTGTTATAAACATGATAATAATATGATTATGACGACAGTGCGCGGCCACGGGCCGAGCCTTGGCAGTGAAAGAAAAGTGAAAGTTTTTTATGCGCGCGCGCCGCTCTGACGTCATCCTGCATGGTTCCGCTCGGTGGAGCCACGACGACGCGCGGCGGAAGCGATCAGCTGGAGACACAATTTAGTTAATTAGGTAATTGTTTTTTTTGTGATAGCGAAGAATCGATTTAAATATACCTATTTATATTTTATTTTTGCTCAACGAAATCAGAATGCACTCGGTAAAAATATAATTCGATATATATTTTTTTTTTAACTTTCTCGAATGTAGAGCAGGAACTCTGATATCTCACACTTGACATTCACCCAATTTCGTTTAGTCTACGCGATTTCTAAATCGCTCGTTTGGTTGCCTCGAGGTTATTGACATTATATGTATATATGAATTCTTGTGTCAAGGCGGAAAGAAAATTTATTTTGGTAGATTGTAGGTAAACAAAAGTTTCTCTACCAATCCATTAATAGAAAAGTTTTATACTACGAAGTATTTGTATTTAAATAACTACGATAGTGATTTGAGAATCTTTGATTTTGTTTATAATATGTAGGATTTACATCTCATAAACAGTCATGGATAGAGCTGTAAGAGTCGATAACAATTACGACTCTTATTACTACCGAATGACAGACGTGTAAGTTATGAAGGCAGTTAAAACCTAATCGTTAAAAAGTAAACCTATCTGAAGCGACCTTAATATCTGCCTACCCCAAAAGGCACTCAGTGTGATGCTAAGTAATGAAAAAAACTGCGTAGCGGAAGTTTATTTTTTAAAGTGGCTATGTTGGCGTCGATGTGGAAAATTGGTGCTCCTGCTTCGCCAACCGAAACATACAAATGAACTGGAGTTATGGGTGTTGAAACATGCTCGTGCATGGAGGTCGACATTTAAAAGTATTTATGGAGGTATAAACACAGCCTCCATGAAGGTTTTGACTTAAATATCCTTTGGGCGGATGCTAAGTAATCAGCCTTTATATTGCTGACTGGCCAATATGTTTCGTGTGAAGGATGCACCCTAGGATGCATAACTCAACTGTACCGGCACCCAAAGTTGAGTAGAGTAAAACTTTGTTAACGGTTGACACTATCCAGTCTAATTTTAACTTTTAAGCTCACAATCATCATATTTCGTAAGAAACACTTGGCATGTAGATGCTAAAGCCAATGTTCTTTAGAGCATGAGCTAACGGACAACAATCAATGAGATATTTCAATTTCACGGGTGCTGAATACTAACGAGTATGTATACGCGGCAATAATTAAAAAATGAAAGATAACACTTTGTTTTCCTACGTGACTTAATAGTGATAATTACCAACATTTAATTTCCTGTTCGCCTGTTGTAGACACTTAGAGAAATCTTTGTATGTAGGTCTTATATATTAGACCATAACGAAGAAAGCTCATTACTGCCATAAATCCATTTCTAGCGAACTGTATACCTAATGCATTAGCGGTATCACATTAACCAATAGTTTTTGTTTAGAATCTAAAAACGGCTGGCAATGGGTGATGGAAAATTCCAAATGGGAAGCCTACTTTCTTATTGTGTATAATGTTGTAAAAGTTGACATCCACTCACATCTGGGTGGCTGTCGTTCTTTGTCTATGTTAGCTTCCAATCTTCTTCTATAAAAGCTTTGCCACTAATTCATATTCGTTACTAATTAGGCCAATAAACCAATTCATATTGTACGTACTTAAAGAATTAGCGACTTTAAAGGAAACTGTTCAATGACAGGCCATAGAGTGCCAATAAAAGTGTCATACACGACAATTTGCATTCAGTGGAGCGTCGTAATAGCATATCGGTACCAACCATTTCCTTTTGAGACATTTTTTTTATTTCAAACAATGGGCGGCAAAGAATGATCATTATGTCGTAATGTCGCGTCGCTTACATAAAACGTTTACAATTTCAGGGATTTGCAAAAAAGTAAAATATATAGGAATGCGGTCACAGTTTGCGCGTAGGTAACATTTGTTGCGGTGAACGAATGTCGTAAAGGTTGTAGAAAGTCTGGTGTGATGTCAATGTTTGATCTTTGATCCTCTCCTGTGTTATGAATGAGGTGTTTTCAGCGATAGTGTTGAGTTGCTTACTTTGTGATACGTATTTGTAAACACGTAGGCCTTTTGTTAATAGATGACAAGTTGTCATTGTCTCATAATAACCGATGTCATTTCTCTAGTGTGATAAAGATAGAGCGAAAATAAATGTTGATGTTCCGGTGTTCCTCTAGAGTTATATTTTCAACATGACAATCGTGGTTGTACAATTCGTACGGTGTACAGTACACGATTAAATATATAAAAAAAAAAACTGTGTCTTTAGTTGACTATGTATGTATATGTCGCAGTCGGATCGTATAAATCGCTGTATTACATTACGGCTAGCCGTTTCCAAAAACAGGTCCGTTTTGTATTGCGGCGGGTTAACGATTAGTCGGATTGTCATTGCGAGGTTGCATAGTAAGACTCAGATAGGTTAGGTTCGAAGGGTATGACGGGAGCTAAAGTGAACGAGCGAAGCGAGCGAACTTAGCTCCCGTCATACCATTCAAGTTAGATTACTTTAAACCCTTAACACAGAAATAGGCTCCGTCAACCGCTCCTTCACAAATTTGTCAAAGAGGCGGATAATGACCCGCTCTATTACATTACGGCTTGCTATATTCAATAACGTATATCGCCGAACACTTTCTGGCGGACTTTGACTCAGCCGTATTCGATACGGCTAATCGTTGAAACGCCGCAATACAAAACAGCCCTGTTTTTGAAAACGGCTAGCCGTAATGTAATACGGTAATTTATTCAATCTGACTTCGACATATATATGTAGAACTAACAGAAGAAGTCCAATGCAAACGCTCGGATCTTCGATAGTGTTTCGTAATACAGAAAGACACAAAACCTGTTGCCTGTTGCTTACGGCAATACAGGATGGGTAGGCAAAGCCAATTCTCTCGATCCTTACAGCGAATTTAACGATGTATAAAGAGGTATAATATCATAAAAAGCTTTTGTGGGGTGATTTTGTTACATAACTTTTAAGTGTTAAGTAGTAACGCATCTACCAGAAATTACCTACTCAGTTTTCTTTTACAATAAAGTAAGATACGATATGGCAACTTGACGATGTAAATCCTGAATCACATCACCTTAGTGAATATAGTATTTTATTATGTCTCAATTAGCAAGAATCTGTTAAGATTTATTTTCTTCATTTCTTGAAGTATTGACTGTATATTTGTTTTATAATTGCTGAGCTTGTTGTGAGAACTTCCGTGTTCTCTATTGTGCAGTTACCTTTCTTGGTTTATTTCTATATTGGAAGCTTTTACAGTATATTACATATCCTTTTAAACGAGTAGATAGTGAGTTGTTTCTAGTTGTATCATAATTAATTTATCAGTCGGATATCCGTGAATGTAATGACCCCGAATCGATGAATACAGACATTTCCTATTAAAACTAAGGCTAAACGCTTGCATAACATACATTTTTTATACATCTTCACCAATTTGACACTCTTTTCCTTATAAGGTGACGCAAGGAGGACTGTCGAATCCGTTGGCACTAATAACTTGTTCGCTGTTAAGTAATGAACGTAACAGTAACTGGTTTAAACAGTGTAATTTTGTTACGTATTTGCAGGATTGTTACATTATAATCTGCGAGCATCACATCTTGTAATCTTCAGCCACAATCTGTCAGAAGTTACAGTGGCGGCACCGCTATGTCTGGAAATTCCATGTTACTGCGTAATGAGAACAAATTCCGACAATTTAAACTAAGTCAACTTGATGCTTCTAGGTGGAGGATCGAGGTAATACGAAGGTGTGTTTTTTTATAAAGTTTCATAAGATTTAAAAGGTGGTTATTGATGAAATTAGCAATGTTAAAAGTTTTACCAATTCAGGGTGCTGGACCTAACAATCTGAGTTTAATTGTCTGAGCATCAGCTTTCGCTTACGTCACATTCTACAAAACGGAGTAACATTCACCAGCATAAATGCCTTCAGCCACACATTCACGATCTCAAGGAAGCGCCTTCCGACGCGAGCGACGTCGGCAACTCTGCCGTCATTAAAGGCCGTGCCGCACAAACCGGATTGTCTGTCAGAAAAACCGTAGACTACTTTCTTTCCTCCTCCGGAGTCCGGTCTGCACACATGTGATATTAATATTTATTTTAAACTTTTTCTTGTCGATACTGAGAGCTTTACTTTTGTAGTTTCTATAATAACCATCTGCTGGATTTCTGTGAGGTAGATATTACATGGGTGCTATCATTTCGGAATAAAAGATTGGCCTGCTTGGAAATTTTATTAAAATATCTGTATAAGAAACCGGCCAATGCGAGTCGGACTTTCACACGAAAAGGTTTATGGTGGTGCAGAACCTTTTGTGTTCAAAACACATTCTTGTATGAGAGCCCCCTTTAATTTAATTTTTGATTATTTGTTGTTATAATAGCGGCAATAGAAAAACACACTCTGTAAAAATTTCAACTGTCTTCCTATTGCGATTCTTGAGATACAGCCCGCTGACAGACAAACAGACAGACGGACGGACGGACTCTGAAAATGCACCATCCTAAAAACGTATTTAAAAATCCCAGCAAGCTGATTTAGTCCGTTGTCTGCAAGATTACAAGTTGTCAATCATTTTTTAGTAGGTACATTTTTAAACATCTTGTTTTGATATTGTTCCAAACATTGCATTGTTTGTTGTGTGTTATATCACACAATGTAGTTTGGATGAACCAGTTCGCTCTGTACCAACGGAAGCAGACTGACTACATTGTGTTTATTGTATCACTCGATTCAACCGGCTAGATCACCTAGGTGTTCTATAACTGGTGAAAAGATGTCATCAGTACTCCACCTGTAGAGATTTTAGCCTTTCCTAGATGATCCTTAGCTAGCTCTATCAAGATGCCTAAATTAAAAATCACCTGACTATATGAAATTATCTTAACCTCAGGATGACTGGTATACCTAATCTAGGATATGAATATAATATGATATGAAAAAACGTAAGCTATTTTCATTTTGCTTTCATACTTAGGATCTACCTAAGGTGAACTCGATTAAATTGTTTCGGCCCGAGTACAATGACCGTCCCATCACAAATAGGTACGCAATGTGTGCCATCATTTCACATTATATCGCAATAGTGAATGTCAGTGAATTGATTCTCACAATCTCACAATCAAATGTTACCGAATGCAGATTACAAAAGCAAAGAATTGGTAATAGTTTAAGTAAGTGTGAACTCTTTAGGATCTACAATAACTGTTATTTAGTCCTATGAAAACGGGAAGCCAAGTGATTGTTTTTTTATGAAAAGCCGAATAGTTCTTAACGTTTTCCTCACCATTTTTTGTTGGTTTGATTGATTTACGTGGCGGTGAAATTACAATTCCATGAGACTTTTCAAACGACCCCGTTAATCGTAATTATTTTATCGTCGCATGAAAATGCAATTACATTTTCAATCAATATTCTAACATTATTTACCATAATATATGACAATAATATTACATTTCCTCGATGCGTTGTCTCTGAGCAGGAGCCTCTGTCTGAATTTTAGCTCTTTGCAGTGAAAGTTAGAGTGCAAGGCAAACATGCAGGTAGTGCGCGTTCGAAGTGATAATAACTTGAGAACATGTGAACGTGTTTGTTTATATTCATGCTTGTTTCCTTGTAGGTCAAGCAGTACTAAGTGTCATTAGTTCTAAAAAGGACTTAGTTTGTTTTAATGTTGTGACGAGTTTCATCATAAGTTGTTAACTTTTAAATTAATACGGTCAAGTGCCGTGTTCCGCAATTCACTGCATTAAGAAGACTACAATTATGTAAGACATAGTGTTCTTTTAGTAAAATTTATAAGGAGAGGAATATTTTGATAGGCAAGAGTATTGTTTATAATTTGTAAGTGTACACTTTCCTTTCGAGACAGACGATTCGCGTCTCTGTCTAGTCAGAACCTTGTCAAAAGGCAAATTGTCTTGTAGTCGCGCGTTGTGGATCAGACGGAGATCCGGTCGACGAAGCAGTTCTGCTAGACTATCACTGACTCATAAGATTACTTAATTCTGGGTTAAGTAATACATACGCGTGTACTTTTTGTGAGTAAGGAAATTATTGAGGTATGAATAGCTCGTAACAGTCATAAACAAGCAACACTTTTGTTTTAACAAAACAACCAAGAATGATGATTCATTCTTTGAACAAAGTGTTTTTCAGTTTTCCATTGTAAAAATCTCAAGAGCATCCCGGTATCTGGATGAATGCAAATTAAAGTTAATAAACTGCCTCCCTTTTAAACGAGACTCGACGTGTAAATTATGCCAGATTTTTTGAACACTCAAGGATCTCTTTTATAGTTCCGAAGCACCGAACAGCCTTTAAAGGCGATGCACATGAACCATTGTTAATACTTTATCGTTTACAACTTAAGGAATTGTTACAACATTTATTGCATATTACGAAAGCTTTATTGTCGACCTAGTGTCTAATCGATGATCAGTTACAGCTTTATTATAGCATTCCAGAGAAGACAATGACTTGTTGACACACTTTTACATGGCCAGAACCATCACAAAATGTTCCCAATAAGGCCCATCTGTATATTTTGAAAATCAGGCCAGCGTGAAATTTTTTTTTGTTACCAAACTTACGCTTACAAATATGTCACCATTATTTAGTAGGTCACCAAATTTGCTACTGTAACTGCAAATAGCTGAGAAAAAATCCAAATACATTGATTACAATACAGTTGCATAATGCCTTGTTTTCTTTACAATATTATGTAAATACGTAATGTAAAATGTCCTAATAAATAATAACAATAAGTATGTGACTTTTCATAATTCTTATTTATTCTAGTCTATCTGCTTAAAGGAGTAATGCAATAAGTGTATGAAAAGAAGTGACGCAAATTATTTGTTCTAGTTACGAAATTCAGTATAATAAATTACAAATCCCCCTTTGACAATATTAAAATTATTGTCGTTAGAAACTGTGACACTAGGCTGTGTGGGTGGGGTCGTTAGACCTTACTGACAACGCGATAAGAAGAAGAAGATCGTATGTAATGATTTATTGCATTAAAAACAATAAAACTACAAAGTAAACCATTCTCGCTCAAGCACATAGGAGCGACACTTTCTATCGATAACTCAGTCCCGACTAAATATAGTAATGTTTATAATTTGGCCGACACCGGACGGTGGCAGTCAGAAAGCAAAACGACTTCACTTTCAATGTGGAGTTACGTTACACGTCAACGTCCGAACGTGATCGAGATTATAGGTGGCCTTAGCGCAGGTTGTTCATCGTGCTGTTCGACCAAACATCCGCTTAGACGGTTTTACATAAAATGCAGAAGGATGCAGGTCATTTTGATGACCTGGTTGGCGCAGTGGCTTCGGTAAACGGACTTACTCATAGTTATATCACCACACCTATACTTTTGTTTGGCCTACATAATTGTTCCGGATCCTCAGCACCTCTTGCATTCTAGCATATTTCGTGACGCTGGTAAACTGCTGAAGGAACTTTATCATAAAGTCATTTAACAATAAGCAGTTTTTTCTGCATTATTTTGCATTTTTTTTTAGGTTGTAACAAACACTAACGTTGAAATGATAACGACTTCTGAAGATGCAAATACGTCTTTTAAAACACCAAATGTGAGAAAGTTAATTCTTTGCATACATTACTTAGCACTTCCAACATAGTACGTATAATAGCCATGTTGAAACTCATTATAACAGATTTTACTGATTTTCTACTGTCTTCTTTGACCTACTTTAAATTGTTTATAGCAAGTTGAGTTTGGCTTCGGTCTCTTGATTGGACCGCATAACGCTGCGGTAAGCGGTGCTGTACATATAATCGTAGGGGAAAAAAAACTTTTTTACAAAAAAAAATATAACCGACTTCCAAACAAAAGGGTGTTTTCGGTATGGTTTCTTTGTTTTTAACACCGAATTCCAAAATTAAGATTATTTTATACATTTTTGTAGTGTTTTGTTTGGAAGTCAATCATATTTTTTGTAAAAATGTTTTTTATTTTTCACTTTTAAGTGGTGATACTTGGCAACGTCTTCGTCTACGCAGAAATTGAGATAAGCAAAAATGCTCATAAAACAAAAACTACTGAGCTAAACTGAATTAAACGTTTAGTAGACCAAATGGCAAGTATCGAAAAAGAATCACAGAAATCGGATCAGAAACCTCGAAGTAATCGGTGTACAAATTTTAAAACAAAAAAAGATATCAACCTATTTGAGAATAGTTATTTTTAACCGACTTCCAAAAAGGAACTTCCTTTTTGGAATTCTGTTAAAAATAAAATTCTACACGTTTTTTCATACGATTAAGAATCAAAGCTTAAGAGGGTAGAATACAGAGGCTAGATACATGCTATTTAATAACTGTCTTTCAATAGTGAACGTTAACGAGCTCCTCTTTTTAAACAATAATTAGGTGCTCAAATTAACCACAAAAGCAGAAACGTTTTCCCAAGTTATCCACTAATTGCATAATACTCGAAGTAATAATGTATGTATAGCTAGGTGTACTAAATATGGCTACAGGTAAGCAATTATATTAATCACTCGCCATAAGTGATTTTTTGACATTTCGCTAAAGGAGAAACGTATCAGAACAACATAAGGGCATTTATAACCCACGCAACAATTATTGCAATTACAGCAAGTGACACGAGTTAAGTTGGAGTGGTCGCAACCTCGCAACATACGTAAAGAAGGTTGTTCACCCATCCTCATTATGTAACGCGGAGAAAAAACCGGAGACAGATACAAAAGTGTGCCGAAGCATTTAATGAAAGCGAAACTTATTTACCTTTTGATTCCGCTGGCTTTTGGAAATTATACCTAAGTAGTGAGAAATAGCAAATCATAAACGTGAAAGAATTTGAAAGAAGTAATAAACGACCTAACCCAAATAGCCTTGACAAACTTTAATTTTGATTGTTTAGTCTGTTTTCCATCGCATAGGTTATTTAAAAATACAGGTAGTGAAAAATGACATATAATAAAAAAAATGAAGACGATTTTACGTCACCGTCGAGGCCGACCGCGGTGGAGGTGCTATGACGATCTGATAACGTTCGCGGGTTAAACTTAGCCAGATATCACTCAGGATGGAAAGATATGGAAAGAGAAAGGGGAGGCCTTTGCCCAGCAGCGGAACACAAATGTAGCTAACAAAAAAAAAAACTGGCCAAGTTGGACTCGCGTGCAAAGGGTTCCGAACGAATTTTTTTTTAACATGTTATTTTAACACTATAGACTTTTTATAGATTTTCCTGTAATCTTTAGGTAAAGATCTATTATCTCCATTGTTTTTTTTAATTTTAGGCTCAGTTGTTTCGGAGATAAGATTGGGAAATGGTCATTTTTCGTCTTATTTCTTGAATAACTTCAAAACCATTAATTTCAAAAATGTAAAAAAATATATTTACAACCCTTACAGTAAGCCCTTTCATTTGATATTTTCAATTTTTTTTTTCTAGGTTGACCCCCATACTAAAAAAAATATGTTTTACGTAATGCGTCCGTGTTTGGGTCACAGAAGTCCATATGTGTACCAAATTTCAACAGAATCGGTCCAGTGGATCCGAAGAAAACTGGCTGTGACAGACGGACAGACAGACAGACAGACACCCGAGTGATCCTATAAGGGTTCCGTTTTTTGTTCGGAACACTAAAAATGAAAATGATGTTTATTAAACCCATCTTATAGCTGCGTTTCCACCAGAAGAATCGTTTCACTTACCTCGCCTCGCTCGGCGCAAGCGGTTCTATTGGTTGATAACAACCACATCCCTCGTTACGCATCCTCGCACATCTCGGGCTAGAAACTCAACCTAATAAGGAAAATATCGTAGCGCAAAGCTGACAACCTACAAACTTTAATTTATAATGATGCGTAAACTGCTTCTTTTTTTTAGGTACTGATAAGATGTAAATCATGCGGTAAATTCTTTATTAGAATATTTAGTAAATTGGCTCTAATTGGATGAGAATAAACCTAAGAGGAAAGCTAAATTGAATATAGCTAAATATAAGATAAGATTTATGTAAGTTATTTACAGCAGAAGTATCCAATTTATTGAGTGCTGTTTCTGTTTTGCTTATCTACGACAGACTTGTTTACAACTATTAAATCCTCGTTGAGTAATATTGGTTAAATGTTGAAATTAATTAAACCTTATGGGTAAACCTCAATTCTATAAAAGGTTAGGATAAGCTTCCAAGACTTATAACCAATTACCACAAAATTACTTATTATTTAATTACTCATAAGTCATAACCAACATTTTCCGGTCAGTCTTGAAAATATAATTATGTAGTTTAAAAAATTCAAAGTTTTTTTTTAGTGTAGACTAAAGACCTTATATATTAATGTGTACCTAACTAATTAATTGTATTTTCTGTGAATAAGTTGACGTCAATAAAGTCAATCTTTGCGGCTCATAATTCAAACTAAATATTAATTTCGATTTTGCGAAATCGTATCTCATACTTAGCTGTGTTCCTTTTCCAAACTATTCAATATGTTGCTAAGAAGTAGATTTCCCTGTATCTACGTGTTAGCTACATACTAAAATCAATGATCAGCTAGCCTATTCTGTAAACAACTATTTCGATATCGAGCTTCACCTGAGTGACAAAACTCACAAAATGAGCTTTATTGCACACAACATAAAGTTCTTAATTTGAAATTCACCTCGGATTCGACTGTCGAGATACGAAAATGTTGTTACAGAATACCACTACTGATCCGTGGGACGCGTTCGAAATTGCCTGTGTACGGGTGGCCTTACCAAATTTCGTTCACTAGGCGATCGGTGACTATATCGAAACAGCCCTGGTGAGTAAAGATAAGTAAGGAAGTGTGTTATGAACTTATAAACAAAAAACTGAATAAACGATACATTCACTACTGTTACATAAACATAACCGTAAGAAAGGCAGTAGAAAAATATCGAACTGATTTCTGTATACTTGGTTCCGTAAGATTAAATCTTGTTGTAGGTTCGTCTTTAAAAAAATTATACATATAAAAAAAAAGAAAAAGGCATCGGAAATTCCTTTCTAAAATGATTTTTTTAAATTCTTTATTAGTAAGGGTTCATTTTCTACACGGATACGTCAACCCTTCTAAATGATACTTGGTGGTTAATCCATACTTACTAATATTATAAATGCGAAAGTAACTCTGTCTGTCTGTGTGTCGCGCTTTCACGCCAAAACTACTGATCTGATTTAAATTAAATTTGGTACACAGATAGTCTAGAGCCTGAGAAAGGACATAGGCTACTTTTTATCCCGGGAGAATGTCCCAAGAGATGCCAAGTACACACGCAACTTTCGAGTAGCTACTGAAAACATCATAACTGCCGGATTAACAACAGTAATTCACCTACTTTTAAGGTTCGACCTCACTACCTACCTCTCTCAAATTGGGGTCAGTGCCCCAAACCTCACCTTTTACAAATAACAAATGAATTGACTTCTTCATTACCAATAATTACTTTAATTTGTTAAACTTCGCGTGTGTGATATCTTTGTCTTCTATTGAATTTGGTATTCATTAAACATACGTTACACTATGATTAAGTTTACCTCAGATGGGGATCTCAGTAGTATATAATTACAGTACCCAATACTTTAATACCAAGTAACAATAAAAACTATGAGAATATGTATGAGACCTAAGATTTGAACTTCGAGCCTTGGCACACAATCTGACAGTATTGAATAATATCACACGGCTTTATGAAGATTTTAGTATGCCTAGCCACGTAGCCAGACATTCTACAGCGGTATTTTAGTATTTCTGTTGACAAGTACTTTGACCTTTTCTATAGGATGGGAGATTCAAATGACTCCTTTCTTTCTCGGAAGGGAGTGTTAGACTCATACTGACTAAAACTCATCCGCGTTCCAGGGCCACGATGACTCTTTGGAACAAATTCCGCAACAACACTTTGACCTAGATTTGTACTACTCGTACTTTGAAATTTAGACAAAAAATCGTCCTTACCGGAATTGTAATGGCAAAATTTTGATATAGTAGACTACGTTGGCACAAAAAAAGAGTAACCCACGTGTAGCAGTGGGCGAAGTACGATGATAGTGGCGGCAACTTAACAAATGCATAATTATCTTAATCCAGACATACGTACATAGATTTGTTATTATGAAGTGCATGCGGATCTCTACAGCTCGTATAAACCACAAAAAACTTACATAACCTGACCGTCTCGACCGGAAGAGCTTGCAGTCATCGTCGCCATCATTTTGCACATTTAAGAGCACCAACGAAAGTAACATACCGTGACAAGTGTGTTAAGAACAGCACTTAACTATATTATCAATTAAAGCATCTACCTACTGACAAAGACACGGCATCTAATGCAGTTTTATCATATTTATCTTTGTTTCTGTATTTTTTACTAACTATGCTTGTTTATCTAATATTTATTCTCTTTAAAATAATATGTTATTCTTTTTTTTTGTATTTTATAAGTGCTGTAGGTAATTGGCTTTTAGACCATTATACTGTCTTAATCTGTTTGTTTTAGCTGTAAGTCTCCCATGTTACATAAAAAATAGTAAAAAAATCCAATATCCATTCAATATGATACCAATAATAAAAAAAAATATTGTAAATCATTATTGTAGTACATCGTTTCGTTCTGCATATTTTTAGAACGGACTCTACCGCTTTGATCCTAAGCAGGTGAACACTCAACGTCTGATATTTCCTAAAACAGTATGAATATTGATGACAACTTTCAGTCTAGCCTGTGAGCAGGCAGATTCCATTAGTTTTGGGCCATGCTTATGACTTTACTTGGACTCTTTCATAATTGATTATTCAGGAAATATGCTTTATAATGTTTTTCGAACCTTAGATATACGATAAATATTTGCAAATCTTTCGTTTTTTATTATATTTTCCTAATTTGACCCGCATGTGTAAACTGTGTGCAATTATATTTAAAAGGAAATTAGGGTTGTTGCCAGGAAAATTGATATTCACTAGGTTCATGAATCATTGAACCTTATTACTCCGCTGTTCATCCGTCTGTCTATGAGCGGGCTTTATCTTATAAATCGTAATAAGCAGAGACACCCAGAGTGTTTTTTTTTATTTCTATTGGCGTTATAACAACAAATACTAATAAAAAAGGACTGAATATGAAATGGGAGCTTGCTCATTGTGAACAACTACACTCACAAAAGTTTAAATTGGTGTCTATGCCTGCATGCAAATGCTTTTATTTCTAATATATTATTATGTGCTAATGCTCCTTTGAAAGAAACACTACACGTGCTGGGAATAAACTAATTTCCTTCGGATGTGAAAACGAACTGTAATTACAAAAGATTCATAAAATTATATACTGGAGCATATAATTTTATAGCTGTAGTGTAACCGTCAATATAGATTTGTGAAATAAAGATATGTGCAATAACTTAATAAGTGCTTCTTCATTATAATGTATTAGAAATCATTCAACCAAAAATCCTAGTGTGTAATGGAAACCTTCGTTTTTCAAGACTTATACAAATGGTGCAATTTTACCCTTTTTGGCCCCAACAACTTTAAACTTTCAGGGAAGCGTGCCTAGCTGGTAGATTGCTTGAGACCATTCTCAGATATCACGATACTTTTTGATGTACATATTCCGTCCAGTTTGCTAACATCCATCTTAAACTGCGCAGCTGCAAATAAAATACAATACAACCAAATAACACGCAAATCAGCGTACGTACCAAATTCACACGCAAATTTAATGCGTGTCATTCAGCTATTTATTTATTACTTAGAGCTATATCAATTTAACCATTGTTTTATTTACATTTACTCAATCATCCGGTGAGAATATATTTACTTTGATCAATTATATTTCTTTTCTAGTTTTCTTCGTAGTTCACCAATGAAAAATTCACACCTTTTTGTTTACTGGCATTGTGCGAAAAGGTGAAACTTGTCAGTGGTTGAAAAGACTTTTCATTGCGCAATCCCTTACTATCTTATATATCATAAAATACACATGAAACTAAAAATGCAATAAATCATTACATATTTACTAATCATGTTAGTACAGGCTACCTTTATAGATACTTAGTGGTTTTCATTTCGCCAAATATAGTTTATGAAAAAATGTTTGCATAGTTATTTACATTAAAAGTATAATTTATGTTTTATTTAACTACGTAATAAAAACCTAAATGTTTGTAAAATCCAATAAAATGTAAGGAAAAACACAAAATCTACCTCAGCATTGTTCTCCCGTTACGAAAATGACTTATTTTCCATTTTTATAATAAATACCGCAGTGATGAGACATCTCTTTTTACTATATAATATTAATAATATATGACGATTTGATCATTGTATGTAAAACTTACCTTTATATTACGTGCGTTCATTATCCTACACAAACAGACGGCGAAAGTCACTTAACACTTGCACTGTCACCCCACAAGCGAACCAACAAGCACTTGATTACAAAAAGAAAAATAGCACAAATAATAATTGACTATCACGTGTATCGCCCGTTCCAGAAAAAAAAAATAGTGGCGTCCGGGATGACGTTTGTATTGGCGCGAGTTTGAATGCAACTTTCGCGCGCGTTCGCTAAGACGTCTCACTCTCACTGGCCACGGCGCTGTGTTTTCTTTTTATTTAAACTTGCAATCCCCTCTCGCGATTGTGAATTATCGCATAATGTCTTGTGTTATCAATACGCTATTTGAGACCGGCGGATGCCTCTCGATTAAGGATCTAGTTACATTCATTAGAGCTACATAATTAAGTGGATTAGTTCCTGTGTTACAGGTGGACGTGAGGAAATTACACAGTAGCAATGTAATTCAATTTGCTACGCTTTACATCTATGCAAACGACATAAAGTGGCATAAAGAAATGGGTCAAAACCACAAAGGGCAATTTTTTTTGTTTACCTCCTTTCAAGAAAAGACATCAACGCGCGAGCGCCTCATTGACACCCTCAAAAACCTTTCGGGGACCGATAGACTATCAAATAAATAAAATTTAAGGTCCTCTTAATTTTCACTGCTCTGAAATTATGAAGTTTTTGATTCAACTTTCTCAAATTGAGATTACACATTGTTTATAGTTCATATGATTTTCAGGTGAAACGTTGTTAGGACAAGTACTCGTACATACACCAACCTCACTATTCGGTTAGTTACAAAAATCCATCTGAATTAGAAACTCATAAAATTCATGTTTCATATTACCTATTGATTGCTGTTTATTTGAGTTAGCCAGTTCATCATCACGAGAAGGGCTCAAGAGTCATTTCGCCACCTATTCCTGGGACTCTACTATGATGTCTTAAAACATAGTAATTCCTGAGTGGTAGGAATCTATTTTTCACAAC
Source organism: Lacanobia wlatinum (assembly GCA_947578705.1). Taxonomy (NCBI): domain Eukaryota; kingdom Metazoa; phylum Arthropoda; class Insecta; order Lepidoptera; family Noctuidae; genus Lacanobia; species Lacanobia wlatinum. The sequence goes on along the minus strand of OX388025.1, from coordinate 25,522,431 downwards.
CATTTTCACAACGGAATCATGAGGGCATAGTATCTGGAGCTTTTAAGTAGCCCTTTTATAAAACTAACTCTACGTTACCAGTTTCTATGAACGGAATTATATTATGAGTGTAGAATATCCCTATTCGAAAAGTTTCAGTCGGTAATTGTGTGACAATGTTTTTGGCCACTCTAGTGTCGTGGCAAGCGACACGAAGCAGATTATTAATATATGTATACTAGCACTTCGCCGGCGACTTCGTCCGCGCTGCAATTTTCTTAAGGATCCCTATTTTTTTTTCTAGACAAATTATATACTAAAACCTTCCTCGAAAACCACCCTATCCTTTGGTGAAAACAGGATGACAATCGGTGCAGTTTTTGAGTTTATCACGAACAGATAGACCGACGCGGCGGAGGACTTTGTTTTATAACATGTAGTGATGGTACAGTCAACAAAGCTATTCGGTATACAGGCAAAAATATTAATTTTTCCACAGCACTTCCAATGTTTATTTCTAATGTATGCATTATATTTTTTTAAGCTTTTGACATGCTTACGAGTGTGTTGTACAATAATTGTCTAGTTAGCTGCCTGCATACCCAATAGCTTTGTTGAATGTACGTATTCAGTTGAATCTGGTTTGACTGGAAGCTGACCCTAATATAGTTGGGAATATGCTAGGCAGTTGAAGATGTTCTTGTCAAAATAAAACCACCCAATGACCTCAACAAGCCTTCTCTGAACAGATGAGTATGTAGGTTAACCACATCACTCCATATAAGCAACACTTACCTAAAAAATATATTCGTATTTAATACGAGGAGCATGTCACGTTTGAAAAAGAAGACCTAATCAAATTGTATAGCCATTGTGTTGAGTGTACCTATAGTAGACAGGAAAAATTGTGTTTCATTTGTCATGACTTCTAAACAGGTAAGCAGTTCTTTTAATTCTGCGTTACCAAGAATTATACGCTATTTTAAGAAATTAAGGTAAATATTCAAAAGAGATTATTAAATTAAAAACTTAGAAATTGTGTTTGAAACCGTAGGAGAATGGTCTCTTCCAATAATCCGTAAGGTAGGCAATAGGGTAGGTACAGTCAACAAAGCTTTTTGGTATGCAGGCAGCTAACTTGCAACTACTTTCGAACAATGATGTGAGTGTGTTGAGTTGACAATTACTGTACATCACACTCGTATGTATGTCATAAGCTTAAAAAGTCATAATGCAGGCATTAGAAACAAAAATTGGCAGTACAGTGGAAAAATTAATATTTTTGCCTGTATACCAAATAGCTTTGTTGGCTGTACATCACTACGCAATAAGTGCAGTATGGTCCCAGTGACTGCAGCTTTTGGTACCTTTTTTTCCCCGACTGGGAAATCATTAAATTACTTCTCCCGCTCTGGGCGGAGCAAGACGGAGTATCAGACTATAACTGACTAAAACCCACCCGTATTCCTACAAATGGCCCTTTGCTTCCAGTACCTGCAATCGAATTTAAATCCACCTGGTCTAATACGAATGCTTCCCGCAGTGTTCTGGCATTTTTGTTGTGGCAATTGAACCCCAGAAATTCATCTACCTGGCCTTGTTTATAAATTGTATGATCTGAAGTCAGTGAAACCATCATCGTCTGTGGTGTATTTAATCAGGTAACTGCTGTAACAATCAATTACGAAGAGAAACAAATATTTAAAGATTTCGTGTTGCCTGGGTTAACCTCTACAATTCACCCAAAAGGTATTTAACGTTGTATCGATCGCCACGGACGCCACGTTTTGCTTGGTTATCACATAACCATTTCTTATGTAACTGTATAAACAGTTACATGGTTTTATTCCCAAAAAAATACGGCTACATAGCCTACATACTTGCTGGATCATGGTACTTTCATGTCACTATATAGATAAACGCTGGCCAGTCTTAGATATATATCGATGATGTAACTGTCACGATATCATATAAATTCGTATTGTGAGCAAAAAATCAAGTATTACGTGATGTTTGTTTTTTTCCAGAGTGAATGTAAGATTATACTTATCTACAGTATACAGATACTCTTGCGCCATCCCATCTTCCTAGCTCGTCGTGCTGAACTGGTTACCTTAAACGGCGGAAATATAATAGCCTTGTTGGCAATTTTATTTTTGAGCCGTTTGGGGTTGAAACTCTTGGACCGTGGGGTCCGAGTGCTCACGTTTTATTTAAAGAACTAGCTAAACGTTTCGTTGACACTTCGCGAGACACAAGGGCTGGCTTTTACCTCGGACAGAGGATAAGCATTGCCATACAACGTGGCACAGCCGCCAGTCTTTTGGGCTCACTTCCAGTCGACAGCGATGCGGACGAATTTTTTGTTGCCATTATTATAGTTAGGAGTTTTATTTTCTTTTGTAAGTGTATATAGTTTGTTATTTAAATAAACCGTAGATAAATCAACTACATACTTTGAATAAGATACTAATAAGGAGATTCTCTATTAAAATAAAATTGTCTATGGAGAATTTGAATTTAGAATCCGCCAATCAGTTTTTCTAGTCCAAAAAAAAAGAAGACATAATTATCTTATAATTAATAGCTATGACTTACAGAAAAACTATCGCGATTTTTGGGCCACCAACCAAGATATATTGATTCGTGTAGGTACTACACACTTCTCTCAAGCTATTATCATAATCATCTATCATTCTCCTGAACTTATCCCAAATAATTTGAAGGCGGCACCGCTTGTCTTCCTTTTACCCTAATTTTACATAAACCTAGCCTTCCAGCTATCAAAGACAGAAAATTATATAAGTAAATAAATGCATTAATTAATCATTATGATCCACGGGCATCCGCTAAATTCGAGAATCACAGATCCGGTCGATGTAGCGATTCTTGGGAGACGCCTATGTCCAGCAGTGGACATTTTAACCTGAAATTACGATGATGATGATGCTAATGCATCATCATCGTAATGTGTTCTCTATTTAATAATAGGGAACACCTTGTTTGTATGGAACAGTAACGATATTGTGTATAACTGTTATTTGTAGATAGACAAAGCACGCTTAGCTCGTTGCATCATAATACTATCAGAAAATAAATTACGCTCATATATTTGCCAGAACTATTCCGCAATAGTTCGTCAGATAAAAACTCACTTCCTAAATCAATAATAATCTAAGACTTCCTCAGTAGGAAAAATAAACACTGTTGATATTATCTAATACATATTAAACATAAAATGTCGAAACGAGGTATCGGAGCGCATACATTGTAACATCAGCCAGCATCCCTTCTCTGCATGTTGCAAGTGGTCGAGTGTGACCGACAATCGCCAATCACGCGCAATGATTAGAGCACAACTTATATGAAAAGCAATACTTAAATGTGATTGGGGTCATTAAGTGCATACATCTCGATCTCAGCGCTTCCTGCATCGTTTTTTGACTAAACTACGTAATATTGCGTGTAGGACAATAAATCATGCATGGCACCGCTCATGATTATGATATGCAGTTGTGTATGATATGCAGTTGTGTATGATTGCAGTTGTGTATGATATGCAGTTGTGTATGGTATGCAGTTGTGATACGTTTGTAATAATTCAGTCTTTTCTGAGGTACGAGAGACAATTCTTTTCAATACAGATAGTTTGATGAATCGATAGTAGTTATTATGGTAACGACGGAAATTATAGTACAGATTAAAATATTTTTTATGAATATGTACTTAAATGATTTGGCTTCTATTTTATTTAGTAATTATTTTGATTTTAAAATCTCTTCTATATTCTAATACTAACAGACCCGCGCAACTTAATTTTTCATGAATGTCCGTTTTGTTGCGTGATTTTATATAGCTCATAGGCCTGGGCTCGATTTCATTGTAAAATTTAACTACTATGTGCAATGGGATTTCTTTTAATGAAAATGATCATTGACAGCTTGTGATTAGGTACGGTAGATATCTAATATGAGGTTTCGTTGGGAAAGCCAGTTAGGTATATCGGTATGCTATTTGATTGCTGATATTATTTTAATGTTTGGTTTGCAAAAAAATATTATGAAAAATATAAACATCAACTATGTTTTTGGTAGACAATGTATTTTCCGTAATAGCATTATTTTCAATGAGGTACCTATGTACCCACGTAGGTACGAGTACGTACCTACCTATATTCCCAGGCGAATGAGTATCGGTATTTTTAAAAAGGTACCTACTTGACCAGATGTTGCGGTATTTAAATCCATTCACAAACGTATGGACGCGGTTGTGTACATGATTTTACACACGAGACCATAACCTACATGACCTCACGTGACCCTGGTCAGGTTTACAGAAATCTATCATTATTTCGATTTCTATATTGGGTTACTATATATACGTCCGAAACAGTAAAACAATCTGAACCGTGATCTCAGAACTAGCCTTTCATATTAAAGTTAAATAAAAACATATGGCCCTTTTAGTATTCATAGATTTCCGGCCCAAATTTGTATCATCCAGCCGACCATCTCAAATACATGCATTCAAGTGAAGCCCTTCAGAGGATATATCGCACCTTGCCTGCGTCCTGCATAACCTATATCAGTTAGGGTTTAAACGGTACAAGCGACTGAGCTCTAAAAGCACAACATTTTGGAAACAATATTTGTTTGGTTGTCTCCAAAACAAGATGAGGAAAAAATAAATTAAGCCAGTAGGATCTTACCCAAGAGCAATGCTGTAAAAAAACGTGAACGCAACAGCAAATTGCATAATAATGTAATAACCTAGGTCCTAGTTACTAGTGGGCAAACCCAAAACCCGAGTGGGCATCCGGGACATGCAACCGCAGCGTCCGGCGTTACATCATGCATTGAGAACCCAACGCAACAGACGTAGTTATGATGTCACGCTTTCAAAATATGTGACTCGAGGATACTCTTATCATTTATTGGAGCTCCGGAAAAATAGTACCTGTCCTATATCTGTATATACATATTCTGCTGTACATTCTTTGTTAGTTATTAAAAAACCCAAATGTATTTTTCAAAATAATGACTTTGTCAAAAATATAACATATTCCCATTCCCGTGGGAGTACGGGGATAAAATATAGCCTATGTTACTCCCTGATAATGTAGCTATCCATTGCAAAATAATTTTTCAAATCGGTCCAGCAGTTTCGGAGCCAAACAAACAAATCTTTCCTCTTTATAATATTAGTGTAGACTTACAATAACTATACAACGTGTAACAGAATAAACGCCATTGCGTTTATAATTGTACTCATCATTATGCACAATTGTCACTATGGGACCAACACTGAAATCGCGAAAAAAAATCGACTCCCCCATACCTTTATGTCCGCATAACTCAACAAACACGTGGTAACAGTCTTATACAGTTTAAACTAGTACGGGAAACAGGGTTAATCAGTTCCGTTTCCACCCTACTTAGTACCTATGAAACTGTAATAGAATTTCGAAGATTTTTTTATGCGATTATGGGAGTCAGTGTAAAATTGTAGGGAAGTTGCATTCATGGTCACTGATGCCAATACCTTGCTATGGAAAGCTCCAGATAAAGGGCATAGAGCCATTGTGGCATAGCCCCCTCCGCCGCTATTATTTTTTTTTTCAAACTTGCGGCGTACGATCTAACATGCATGTAAGGGTAGAGGACACATTAACAAACAAAAAGTGTTAAGAACATGGTGCCCTAAAGTGTCGCGTTGTCTACCCGTATATGCATGTTATATCGTGCGCCACCACTTTGAAAAATAAAAACAAGATGGCGGCGGGGGGAATTTCAGCTCTCGTAGAAAAAAGTTCGAACCCCTTTGCATTAAAGTACATTGCTCTTTCTCTAATATCTCTGTTAGGCAGGTACCCAAACAAAAAATTATATACCTACCGCTTCTTCTTATCGTGGGGCAGTAAGGTCTAACGACCCCACACACCCTAGTGTCAGATTTTCTAGACCGCCTGAAGAGCCTCTGATATGGTTTATCTGTCGACCATTTTGCGGCCGGGACCACCGGCTTATACGTGCCTTCCGAAGCACGGAATCATCTTTTTATCAGACGATCAGGTGATTCAAGCCTGCAATGTCCTTACCAAACTGGAAACAACTTTACAAAGTATGCTTCCCGTGGGAATCGAACCCACGACCACCGGGTCACAAGGCAAACGCCTAAACCACTCGACCACGGAGGCAGTCTGCTTTTTATTAGCTACTAGAAAATGTAAATAATCACGATAGATCCAGCTTTATTAAAGTTTTTGAAATTAAGAATGTCAATAAATGTGTCTAGTGTCTTCTTCTATAATTGCATAATATTGGTTGTAGAAAAAATGGAACATGCAGGTATTTAAATTTGTCTGTGGTTGTTGATCAGGATGGATTATACTGACAAGTTGGTTAAAAATGGGCTCGCTGTGACTTGAGTAAACTAAAAGTAAACTTCTTGTATAAGCAGTTTACGAGTTCCTACACACATCAAAAAAGGTTTACGATCACTTTGAAAAATTGAAGACTTTTTTGTTACGGTAGATTATGCTCGCTCAGAATTCTGATTTAGTCAATTTTAACGGATTTAAAATACTTTTTCGCGGAAAGTTATAATTGAAAAAATGCCAAGAGGATTATCAGAAGTTTTACGAGCAAGAATATTAACTTTGAGGGAAGAAGGATACACCACGAGAGAAAGGCAAAGAACTGCCACTGAAACAGTTCAGCAAGGCTGGAAATCGGTGTCCTTTTGGGGTGGTATTATGATTGGAGCTAGAACGCCTTTGATCCCGTATCGAGGCTTCATGACAGCAGACATGTATTAAGCAGTTGCCATTGATGGAATTGTCAGACCATTCCGAGTAAACCATGGGCACCAATTTGTACTGGTCGATGATAATGCGCCCGCACATCGAGCTCAACGAGTCAATGCTGCTCTCCAAGAATACGACATCACAAGGTTAGACTAGCCTACCGGCTCGCCTGTCTTAAACCCAATAGAGCACGCGTGGGATGCTCTTAAGCGAGCTATTTTGAACCGTCAGCCACGTCCCCAGACAGTGCCAAAACTCAGGGAAGCCGCTATTCAAGAATGGGACAGGTTACCCCAAGAAATGCTGGATAATTTGATCCTCAGCATGCCCAGGAGGATCTCCGCATGTGTTCGAACCAGGGGAGGAGTTATATTAAATTGAATATAAACCTTTTAATCATTAGTTGTTGTTTAAGTTTGATTAAACAGTCTTTTTATTTCTATCAAATTCCTGTTACAATAACATTCTGATTAATTACTCAATTTTTGTTAATAAATAAAAAATAGCAAACGGTTTTTCTATTTAAAGAAAACACACAACAAAGAATTTATCTTGATAAAGTTAAATTTAAAAAAATATATCAGCTTAAACAGCACATTAACAAAAAGTTTAAACTTTTTTTTAATGTGTGTATATTGATTAACAGTTGACGTCTCCAATTTAGTCGGTTATTTTTCTAAATAATTGTCTTGTAGTGTCTCGAATTTTTGTAGGATCTTACTACTTATTAAATACCTAAACTTATAGAATAATGTAAGTAAAATACAATGTGCGTAGTTGAGCACTGATATAAACACCCAACAAGCAAGTAAATTGAATAATATTGTGTAACTTACAAGTCGCAGGAACACATATTGCAGACCGCGGAATGTGTTTTAACATTTCATATCCAATTGTTATGTTGACAATTTGGGTAGGAAACAGGGCGCAACGCATACAGCTAGTCTATATGCCTTTTATCAAAGAAAATTTTACCTTACCATTTTGGTATAGAGTCTAAATCTAAAATTATGGAAGGTTGCAAAAACGTTTTTCTAAGACGAGGTTTTAGTATAGCGTCATTTTCACATTTTAATGACATAACGTGTCAGTTTTACATGAAATGAGTATCATTACATATAATTAAACTTTAAGAAATATTCGTCATTGCTGTGTAGTACAATGCCCATGACGTGCACTAGCAATTTTCACATGCAATACAAATACTTCAACAGAACGGGGCATTTTACAATTGTTACAAACCACATCTATGTAATTTTAATAACACGTAGTTTTACGAACGTTTTTTTACTTCAAATAGGTGCTAAACAAATTACAAAAAAAAAAACCGGCCAAGCGCGAGTCGGACTCGCCCACCGAGGGGTAGGTACCAATTACTTTAAATAAATATTTTCTTTTTATGATTTAACCCGTCAGGTACCGCAAAATTAAAAGACAATAGATGCGTCGTTACAAATGTATGGTTTTCAGACTTTTTTCTTGTGTGACTTTTGACTTGTAATACAAGACGGTATTAATTGTCAAATTTCATAGTTCTATGTCAACGGGAACTACCCTATACCTTTTGGTTCCCTTGAGAGTGTCGAAATATACGTATTTTTGCGGCATAAACTGCCGTATTTTTTTACGTTAACTTAGAACTTTGATTTTTTCACAGCTTCAAGGGACCGTAGACTTGAGTATATGGTTTTAATGTATTTCAATTCGATACCTCCACGCGTGAGATAAAGGGTCTTGACAGACAGAACTTCATATTAAGATTAAAACTAACAATTATTACTAAATACTGAGATCATTTTTTAAATATTTTCATACCTATTTATTTATTTTTGGATGGGAAATCATCAAATCACTCCCATTTCTGCCCCCTTTTGGGCGGAGTGGGAAACCTACGCGTGTTCCTTCAAAATGCCCATTGCGTTCCAGGGCCGCAGTAACTCTTTCGAACGATTTCTTAACCCTGGCAGGAAAAAGATACCCTGGCATCTCAATAAATTAATTCAATAGGAAATGTATGTACCTACCTACTAATTCATTTTAATTGTCGGGCTTATCTGATGATACAGATGACGTGTGAGGTTGTAAATTAAATATTGCTGTACCAGTAGAAAAAGGTGCAAACATTTTTTTTTTTTACTATTAATCGGCACGCGTTTGACCACTATCTCACCTAGTGGTGGTTGAAGATGGAGCACGCTTGCCTAGAAGTAACCTATTCACTCTTGATTTAAAGACTCCCAGGTTGTAGCTATCAGGAAACACAGACTCCAGCAGGGAATTCCACTCCTTAGCTGTACGCACTATGAATGTGTTCCCAAAACATTTTGTGCGTGTGGGTGGGATGTCCACCATGTACCGGATTAATGTAATTTTGTGAATTGATATCGTTTTAATGTCTGTAGACAAATAAGGAAAACTCAAGGATAAGTTTCGTGTCATGTGGACACATGAGAGACGCGAGAAGCATTGTCTAAGAAGAAAACCCTTACTAGCGCACTTGGCAAGCGGATTGTTCTTATCTCCTGATAAAATGACGCTACGACCCATCCTTGCAATTGAATACAATACTAATTTGTGTGTCAAAAGTTATGACTGTGACGCATAGATCGGGTACTGATGGTGCGTTCTTTGAAAGAGGCTTAGGGAGTACTCACACTTTTCAGCTCTATTCAGCTTATGCCCATAGAAAACAACTATTTTGTATGAAGATGCGTACGCATCCATTCAGCTTTCCGCGTCTATTCAGCTTTCGCGGCAAACAAGTATAAAATGAGGACAAATGTGTTATTATCATGAGAGTGCTATACTATATATAACAGTTTAGCGCTGTTCCGCCGTGTTCAGCATCGTACGCAGCGAAACAGCGCTGTACACGGATGGTTCTCGACTCCTTGTGTGACTGACACTGGCATGGCCACCATCAGGGATTTTAATTTTGATAATATAAAAAAATGTCGCTAATTAGTCGCCACATATCAGAATTAGTCGGTCACTGGTTCAAAAGTTAAAAGGTTCATAGGTGGCCGATCTGGGGTGAGCCTCTTTTTATGGGCGAAGAAAATGCCTATCGCATACCACGTCATCCGGGGAGCCGACGTGGTTATGTGGGGCCCACTAAAAACTTCGCCTGTGCACCTACTGCCTCGCCTTGATGGGTGGGTCGCGAGAACTGCTACGCATGACATTTGCGACCTATCCAGCGTGGCCTACTTCCGGGCTCCCTCTTCTATGCCCGCCTGCGGGCTTCCTCTTCCTTCAGCGAAGTCCGGGTGCACTGGAACATCACCACGACTCCAGGGACCTTACAGCGTGGACGATAGAGTCCCCGATCTATAGTCCGTCTGCAGGCCCTTCTTATGGCGGCATCAAGTGGGCATTCCGCCGCCTGCGCCATCCTGTCCTTCTGCGACGAATTGGGTCAGCGAGAGAGTCTTCCTCCCTGGTCCGGTCCGCTGCTTCCTTCTGCGAGATCACGTCCTCGTAAAAAGACGCAACCGCCTCCCATACCTCTGACAACGACCGGCAGTGACAAATCTTCTCCAATTTCTGCCACCAGAACACGGCGCTGCGCTTCCCAGCCTGGGCACTCCTTGAGCGTTTGCGGAGCCGTATCCTGGCTACAGCCGCATTGGTGACACATGGGAGTCACCTCTCGTCTTGCCACTGTGTGCTAGTATTTGCCAAAACAGCCATGCGCCGACAAAACCTGCACTAACGGAAGGACAACGTCCAGTGTCGCCTCCGAACCCACTCCTCTAGGATTGGCTGGATAGCCCCAACAGTCCAGTGTACTAGTGTACGGCACTAGCCGTCTCCAGCCTCTCCGCCCATTGCCTCATGATGGCAACCTGCGCTTCTCTCCGCCACCTCATCACCACTTCAGGTAGCGGACCACTGCCGCTCTCCGCCCGAACTTCCACACTTTTTTGGTAAACTTCGGCAACCACTCGTGCCTTCAGATCCCAGGTGGGTGTTCTTATCAATGCAAAACGCCGCTTCAGCTGAGATTGTGCGGTATCCGCGTATTACCCTGATTACCATGACTCTTTGCGGTCACCGCAGATGAGCCTTGTTCTGGGCAGTCAGGGAGTCCGCCCACACTGGGGCGCCATACAGTGCCATCTAAAGAACCACCCCCGTGTAAAGCCGTCGACAGCTCACACTCACTCCACCCAGATTCGGCAATAGGCGACTTAGGGCGGAAGCTGTGCCGATTAGCTTTGGGGCAAGTCGGCAGAAGTGCTCGCCGAAGTTCCGCCTGCGATCTAGGACGAGGCCCAGGTATTTCATGTGCGTGCGCTCCATAATTTGCTCACTACTTATAGTGATGTGAGCACCCGCCGGTGGTCGACGTCGCGGCCCATAAAATACCAGGGACTCAGTCTTTTCGAGTGCCACCCGACGACCTAGCGCTTCGATGCGGCTGATGACCAGAGACGCAACTTCAGTGGCCAAGCGCGCCGCCTCTTCAAAATTTCTTCCCCGGGCTGTGATGAGAGTATCGTCAGCATAACAAATGATGCCCAACCCGGGTGAGAGAGCAACGCGAAGGACCCAGTCGTAACCCACCTCCCACAGTAGTGGTCTTAAGACTGACCCCTGTGGAACACCACACGTGGTAGGTCTCCGCACGATTTCGCTATTGCGTCCCTGGTAACTTACACACCGCCCCCTCAAATAGTCTGCCACCAGCTGCCTTAAGTACACGGGCACCCCATGAACTGCCTCCGTGGTTGAGTGGTTTAGGCGTTTGCCTTGTGACCCGGTGGTCGTGGGTTCGTTCGGGTGGTTTGGCTAGGACATTACAGGATTGAATCACCTGATTGTCTGTTAAAAGGATGATTCCGTGCTTCGGAAGGCACGTATAAGCCGGTGGTCCCGGCCGCCAAATGGCGGTCGTCAAATAAACCATGTCAGAGGCCCTTGAGGCGGTCTAGAAACTCTGACACTAGGGTGTGTGGGGTCGTTAGACCTTACTGCTCACCCAATAAGAAGAAGACCCCATGAAAACGGAGCGCCTCTGCGATGCAGCCGAATGGCAAAGTTAGTGCCGAATGGCACTATTGGCCTGTAGGCCGAAGGAGACTCTGGAGGCCGTTCAGCCTTTTGCAGTCCAACCAAATGACCTTCCTTCCAAGGCTTAGGGAACTGTCTCGACGTCAAACAATTGTCGAACAGTTCTCTGAGCCTCTCCTCCATCGCATCCATTGCAACAGCCAGTACCTTTGCAGGCACCGTCTGGTCCCGGGGCGGTGGTTTTTGAACGGGCCCGTGAAATCACGGCCTCCATCTCCACATCTGTGATCGTAGGAGTCTCCTCTTCGACGTCCTGGTCATCAGCCGATGGAGTCATCATCGGAGGAGTGTACCCCGCCTGGGCCGGGAAAAGTACCTCCACGAGTTCGGCAAGGAACTGAGGCTGGAGGGATTCCGTTAATGGGGGTCCTTGGGCGCGGAGTTTATTCCGTGCCGCACGATAAGGGCGTCCCCAAGGATCGCGATTTAAACCGTCCAACATCTCACTTCTCGCCTGCTCCTTTACTTGGGATGTCGCCACCTGTAGAGCTTTTCGGGCACTTCGGTAGTCCTCGTACAGTTGGGATTCCAACTCCTCATTACGACGGTGTAGTCTGCGCACTTGCGAAAAAAGCCTCCGGGCAATAATACAGGCTTCGCGGAGGTTCGCCAACTCCCGGGACCACCAGTAGAGTGAGTGAGTTTGGGGGCCGACTACGCGTACGAGGCATGGAGGCGTTGCAGACAGCCGTCATGGCATTGCGAAATCGGTCAGCTTCAGCATCAACCTCTTCAGTGGAAGACGCTGAAGGTAGCCATGCCTAGACAATGGCTGCCTCCTCCAACAGGTCTCTATCAAGCCGTTTCACTGCCCAGCGTGGAAAGTGCCGATCTTCTGAGCGTTGAGACACTCCCGACCCCAATATATAAGTGATCCGATAAGGTCTCAACACCCTCCACGACTCGCCAGCGACTCAGTAGCAAAGGGAAGGTCCACTATCGACCCCCTTGTTGTCGCACACACGTATTAGCAGAGCCTCTATTTAGTAGACAGAGGCCTGTAGCGACAGCCCACTCCTCGACTGTTTCTCCTCTGGCATCCGTTCTTGGGAAACCCCACGCAATAAATTTCGCGTTGCAGTCCCCCATGGCCATTACGTGGCCCGGCGTCATTCGCCGCACCCAAGCTCCCAATCGATCCAGGAAGTACTCGAATTCGGCCAGGCTCCTGTTTGGGGAGAAGTATACGCCGAAGAGTACGACGTCCTCCCGCGCGACCGCAACATATCCCGGACCCCTCTCTCTGAACGAGAGAAGTGGGGAATGAGAGGTCGTAGAGCCGATGACGGAACCATCCACGTCGCCCACCTAATCAGGACGGGGTGGTATGAAATACGGCTCCGCCGCAACGGCCACGTTGATCGCCCACTCCGCCATTGTTTGAAGGAGCTAGTCCTGTGCAGCGGCAGAGCGGTTTAGGTTCGTCTGGAGGAGATAATGATTACAGATTTGATCCGTTATTAGTCCGAAATCAATACCCCCTCTTGCGACTGCTCTAGTCGCACCTCACTAGAAGCAGCCGGGGTTGAAGCGGTTGCCTCATTCCTTTTTGAAAGGGCTGGCGGTTTGCAGCTCTTACTCCCAACGACGTTGGGAGTTAGGCCCGGTTGGCCGGTAGCTTTGCCACCTCACATAATGGACAGTGAGGGTCAGCAGACCATGTCGAAGATGGATGTCCCAACATACCGCAACAGAAATAGTGCCCACTCACGTCCGTACCAGAAGTACAGTTATGGCGGATGTGCTCCCTCTCCATGCATTTGAAGCATTTCATAGGCCGAGCCTCCAGGATCCTTACTCTGGTAGAGCTCTAACCTACGAGGAGCCGGCCGGCGTCAGCGAGTTGTTTTGCAACCTCGACAGGGCATTGGGCCTAAGCAGAGCCTACGCCTCCCGGGCCGGGACGTATTGGACCTACTCGAACCACTACTGGAGGGCAGCCGGTTTTCCGAGCGATTGCCTCCTGCACATCTCGTACTGTTATGGAATCGTCAAGACCGGATAAGCGCATTTCAGCGCACTTTACGGGTCGAGAGATCTTGACATCTCCAGCCCGTTGGCTGGAGATGTCAAGATCTCTAGACTGAATGTTGCATGCACGCTTGAAAAAAAGGACCAAGAATCCGATTCCCGACATCCACTTTACGATCACACAATAGTCCCGGGTAGGTTTAAGAGCCGGAAGAGTTTTCTTCACACAGAGGCCATCCAAGACCGTCCACCTAATGCGAGAACCAAGCTGTGGGAAGAACATTATAACCCACCACCTGACTACTTACAGCCCCAGGAATATCTGCCTCCAGGATGTAATCTGCAGTGGCCTATTTGGAAGGCACTGAACCGATTGCGTACCCAGGTAGGCCGCTGCAAACACAATCTGGCGAAATGGGGATTCATAGACTCGTCAGATACTCAATGTGAGTGCGTTGCTCCTGTTCAGAACATGAGCCAAACGTTGAAGTGCCCCAAGTGCCCATACACCTGTACATTGGGGGATTTACTCGTAATAAATGCCACCGACGCTGCAATTAACGTAGCCACCTAGTGGGCCCAAAAAATCTAAGAAGTTAACCATCGACTCGAAAAGAAGAAGAAGACATCTCCAATGAAAATTTCCTTCAGCTTTTCCGCAATAAGGTCTGCTCCTTTGGTGCCCTCAGTTCCCGGAAACTCCAGCAGATGCGCCCCGTCGCTGCCTGACGGAACCTGATGTCGGTAATACCCAGGTCTGCGAGGTTAACGCTTTCCTTGGCCCTCGATAATACCCCCGCATAGGCCATCCCCCTCTGATCTGAGGTGCGCCTACCCCAACTTGGTCCATTTGAATCTAAAGCTAGGGCGAAGATCTGTTTTCTTTCTCATATTTAGTCGCTAATTAGTCGCAAGCTTTCGCCAAGTCACAGATTTAGTCGGGTCTTAGTTTAAAAGATATAATGAGTTTAATTTTTAAGGTAGGTACAGTCTAAGAGCTAAATCGAAGAGTAATCTCTTCAAACAAATTGCAACGAAAAAATATTTCTATTTATATGTGAATTACCTATACTTCTAGTTTTATCGGTCTACAGTCCGTAGAATTGTCAGAGAGATATAAATTCTCAATCCTTCGATCTAGCTCTTGGACTGTACCTGTACTGGGTCGGCCCACTGTCATTCAAAAATATTGGACATAGAAATGTCCATTTTAAGAGCACAATACTAAATGAGTAAAGAGCGTGACTACCGCCAGACCACCTTCAAAGTCTCTTCAAATTTTCTCGAAAACTACGTAGGTACCAATTTTTTTGTTCAAATACCAATAATTAGTACCAATTGAGTACTAATTATTTACCAAATATGGAAGCGATTGGCGTCGGTGGCCCTGCGGACATCTTACCATCTTCGCCGCGTATTCAGCGCCTTTCTCATTCTTACGAAGCTGTACGCGGCTGATAGAAGCAGAACTATATAAGTATGACCAGAATCGTTCAGCGAAACGCGGATGGAGCTGAATAAGTGTGAGTTAGTCCCTAAACATGTTTTTTTTGCGGCCGGAGTCTTTTCTGGGTTGAAGCAAAATTAATCGTTTATTCATCCCAGAAATTGATTCAAGTTACCAATGATTCAAGCGTGTGGTTAGATACTATTATAATGAAAACAATTGAAAAATAGGGCCATTCATCAGTTGACATTAAAATGTACAGCACCATATTAAGTGTATTTTGTATTCTATATGAATCAACATCAATGGTGAAACAGATGGGCCAGAATTAGCCCACAGTGACTAATTACCGAAAGACATCGATGAGGCGAGCCTAAAAACGCTGGCGGAACGAATTGGTCTCATTGCTGACGGCCGTCAGATTGTCCAAGATTGACCGAAGATAGAGAGACTTGGAAAATTATACGCGAAGTCTTTGCGTAGCAACAATGGACAACATAGGTTTAGTAAAAAAAATGGATTTTGAAGTAAAGTAAAAAAAATGGGTTTTGGGTACTCTGAAGTAAATCAAAATAAGTATAGGGTGCTACTTGATGCTGATAAAAACACAAGTTTTTAATATTCTTAGGGGTCTTCGGTTTTGAAGTGAAACCTTCTTTAGACCCGTTGAGCACTTTTTGGGTGAACAAAAATCATGGAACTCGCGTCATCGTCACCGAACGCTTTCCATGAGCTCGATACAATTCACAAGTAACTTTTCACTACTAGCGGCAGTCTTTGGGGACTACCAATTTTTTTTTCATGTGTTATAGCAGACCAAAAATATTCCTTTAAATTAGCTTCGTTAGGAAACCTAGTTAATGATTCAATTTGCGGTCACCGAGGTAATTTTGTCATCAAAATAAAATGCCTATAAAGTTTAACGCACCTATTAGATATGTAGCAAACCTTTTATTGAGAAACCTGAAAATGTGAAACCACAAATTGAAATGATTAACTAAGTTGCAGATAAAATAAAATAGAGAAATCTATTGACGATACTTCTTAGATTGTCGTATATTTTTGAATCGACTTCTGCAGTTGAAACGTTGATATTGGTGGATTAGAAGCTATATATTATGAGAGAATGCCTACCTCCTTACCCGACTGCCCCAGGAGGGGGCTTAATATTTCCGAGTGTCTTTTTCTTTGGCACGGCTTAACGCCTGGGTAGGTTTTAACACTACCTACAATAGTCACATTGTTTATACGTGGAGTTGCCGTGCTATAGAGTACAAATACCCAGGCATACTACAGCCGGATTACTTCAGCAGGATTTTTCCCATCTGCAAGGGTTGCGGAATTCGTTCGAAAGAGTCACCGCGGCCCTGGAACGCAAAGGGAATTAAGAGGAACACGGATGGGTTTTAGTCAGTAGGAGTCTGACACTCCCTTCTGCTCCGTCCAGAGCGGGAGGAGTCATTTGATGATTTCCCAAACTTAACAAAAAAATATTTTTCCGTTAAACCGTTGCCACCATAAGTGGAGGATCCGTAGGAAAATAGAATTATGTTTCTTTAAAATCGCGCTCAATTTTGATTGCACTATGTATTAGAATTTGTCTCAGTAGGTACTCTTGCTTATTTTAAAAATACTCATTTGATGTGGTCTATCGGTATTTTTTTTTTCTGATGTTAGATTACAGATAATTGTCATCAACAAAACATACCTATGGTTCTGCCTAGTTGTAATTATCTCATTTAATAATAAACAGTTGTTTTTTGGACAATCGTGTATCATTGTGATTAGATTGTGCAGAACATTGTGCATTGCGCGTAGGTACTTAGAGGAAAACGAGGACTGGAAAAATGCCAACCTCGAGATACCTATGTAGCAGCGTGATTTGGAAAACCTGGAGTTTAACGGACGGTCTGTACTAGGTTCTGCCAGGGGCTTCATCATCATCATCATATCAGCCGAAAGACGTCCACTGCTGGACTTAGGCCTCCCCTAAGTGTCGTCTCAACAACCGGTCCTGTGCGTCTCGCATTCATTGGCTACACGCGACCCTCACCAGGTCATCGGCCGCGTGAATTTCGGAAATTATGCGCGTGGGAACTTTTTGTCCCGGGAGGGTTCCCGGGACAAAAAGTAGGTAATATGCTGTTATAGACTATAATCTATCTCTGTGCCAGATTTAATCTAGATCTGTTCAACCACGGACTCTCTAGTGTTATTTAGATCGACAGATAACGCTAGAGAGCCTAAATTCCCAAAATAAGATGAAGTTGGGGGACTTACCAAACAAAATTAGTTTTTTAATTTGCCTAGCTTTTTTAAAAACATAACTGAAATACCACGATTTTGCTACTCTCTGAATAACTCATAACAATAAAAACCTCAAGGGTACCTACTTCCCTCAAGTATCTACTATTAAGTTGTTTGATATGAACGCTAGGATTTGTCCGAAGAAATAATTATTTTCAATAAATCTTTAACTTCAATCGTCCTAACTCTTCTAAAGAGGTGCAGATCTGTCAACAGGGCTATTTTCACAGGGAAATTCCTGAAGTCCTAGGAAGTTCGAATTTAGTATGAACGCTGAAAGTTATTTTATTGAACAAAAATCCTGTAATTGCATTTTTTTTTTAATAACTCTAGAGTCACATTTTTATTTTCTTGTGGATTTTCTAAATTGCGATAAATTTAAATGGTTAATTCTTTTTAGCCATTCATTATGACTGAATTAATTAAAATCCATTCATTATGACTGAATTAATTATAATCAATTCAATTTGAAAGAATTAATTAAAATCTATTCATTGTGACAGAATTAATTGAAATTCATTCATTAGGACTGAATTAATTAAAATCCATTCATTATGACTAAATTAATTTAAATCCATTTATTATGACTGAATTCATTCGGATTCAGTCATTCGCCTTTTACAATGACAAAATTGCACTGTATCCTAATAAGATACTGATCATGCTCAGATAATAATTTATCCTTACTCCTATATTAATAATATTATAAATGTCTGTCTGGTCCACGCGAACGAAGTCGCGGGCACAACAACTATTCTTATAATTTTAATGAATCATAAACATCAATGCTTGGTTATCAATGATCAGTTATCTTTTGGCCTGACGTATGACAAGACAAAGTCATATGCACTATTAAGAGCAGGAAAGAACCGGTAGCCACATCAAGCACAAGCTAAAATTTCCTAAAAAAACCATGATACATGGGTTTTACCACAAAGGAGGTACCTATTATGTATTTATTTTCAGGAAATCCCTTAATTTTGGGCAGAGCTCAAAATGTAATATTAGTGATAGCCCGGATTTTTATCCAAAATGCGTAAATTTTGGTGACAAAGTTGTGACAGGTTCAACTTATGTGAACACAGGGTCATTTAATACTAAAATATTCCGTTTCAACGTGGTGCAAAATATATTTCAGAAAGTTAATACAAAAAAAAACCAGATTACTCAAAAATTAGTAACGAGTATATAGGTACGCATTTTATCTTTAAGTAAAAGTATTTTCTAGTTTTGTCTATTCAAAGGTGTGAACGGCCTCAATGTTGTTTTATTCACATAATTATAAAACCTGGAGAATTATTGGACATGAGGAAAAATATTGCTCCCGAGAACATAATGTATATAAACAGAGTTGGTTCAAAACTGAAATAGTTGTAAGTTAACATTCATCGAAGCAACAACGTGTAGTAAATATTTGTAATAAACAAAACATCTGTTGATCACGCCAATATCAAAAAAACGATTTATACTTGAAAAAGAGTAATTCCGGTCGCGATAAAAATGGCGTCTTTCACATTTGTTTTATTGGCGGTAAATATCTAAAACTTTTCTTAAAAAAACTTTTCATTTAAAAAATAATAAATAAATTTGAAGAATCTTAGTATAATTTAACTGAAATCTTAGGTAGTAAGTAAAATGCTCTACAAGTAGATATACAAGTTAGTGTTTCTGTTTAGCTTTAAACGTAACGAAATATTTGTTTGTGAATTCAAGGAAAAGGTACCTATGGTTTTTTATTTTATTTTCAGGTCTCTCTACTTGCAGCCAGCAGTGCTGCCCCTCAAAGTAAGTTTTCTGTTCCATATACAAGAAAACAAAAGCACCTACCTGTATGTTCTTTAGAAAGAGGAGTTTGAAATATCGAATCGTAAAGCTCATCTTTAATTTCCACAGATGCGAAGTCTGGCATAACAATTCCTGAAGCGTGTAGGGGAAAAGGTTTTTGCTCCATCAGACCCCCAGGCTATGACGAAATTGAGACTAAGATCAACAACCTCCTTCCAGCAAATTTGATTGTAAGATGCTTACTTTATTATTTTCCTATTTTAAAAATAATAATATTTAAATGATTTAACTTTAGCCCGTGTCGGCCGATGCCCTGTCGCTTTAGCAAATAATCAAATCTATTTTTTGGATAATTAACGAATGTATTATTATTTTTATAAGCTTATTTTAGCTCCATCTTTAACGCTTCAAAGATTTTCCCGATTGTGTTAGTTTTGCAAAGAAAATATTATGTTGATGCTTACAGCTATTTACTTACCTATATGTTTTGTTTTACAAATATTTGTGTTTCAGGCGGTCGGCAGCAGGTCAGGCAGCGCTCCTCCCGCGGACACGGCGGAAGATGACGATAATTGTCCGAGCGAGCGCAAGGTAAGATTTGATTAATAACTACTCTAATACCTGTGTGATGTGTGCCGGGAAATAAGAAATAATAAAAATAAAAACGGAGCGATAATTCGGAATGATTACCAATATTAATATACATTGTACTTTGCGTTTCAGTGGGAATCAGCTTACGCCTTCGAGCATCCCTCAGGAACGTCTGTCGACATAATTGTGCAAACCAGTTTGTTTCCCCAACAGGTAGCCACAGTGACTTGCAAGTGAGTACTTTTGGTTTAGCCAAAGTAAATAATGTGCCCCTGGAAAAAATATGAAACTTAACTGTAATAGTTGAAAAGCATTTGTAAAGTTTAATTAAAATAGAACGATGCTTTATAACTTAACTGCTACGATGAACTTAACCCTGAAATCACGAAAAAGGATCCCCACTAAATCCAGTTGAATTCTTAAAGTCAGTCAAATTCTTAACCGTCAATGTCTGAACTCGTAATTATCAAATCAGAAACCGACCGGCCTTAACGGTACATCCATACATATCCGAATCGTGCCCTGGACGTAGACGGACCGTGGTCTTGTAAACCCGTGCACATCGAAATTTTTTGAGCCGTCCACGTCCCTCGCATAGCCCTGATTGAGCCCAACCTTTAAGGTTTCTAACATAATAACAATAATTCATAAATAACATCAAATAGGTATCTATACTAATATATAAAGCTGAAGAGTTTGTTTGTTTGCTTGAACGCGCTAATCTCAGGAACTACTGGTCCGATTTGAAAAATTCTTTCAGTGTTAGATAGCCCATTTATCGAGGAAGGCTATAGGCTATATATCATCACGCTAAGACCAATAGGAGCGGAGCAGTAATGAAAATTGTCACGCAGACGAAGTTGCGCGGGTCAGCTAGTACAATAATAAACACTATTCCATTACTTACGTATCATAATGTTTGTTTTTTCATCGTATCACTACAGGCACAGTGAAAGAGGAAATAGGAGCCTCAAGGAAGGCGCTCCGCAATGCTTCAGCAAGTTGGGGCTCAGCAGTTTCAACTTGAAGTCCAGTTGCCAGGAATCTAAAGCAACCAGGACACTGCTGATATATGACCCTCAAGAAAATCTTCTGAAGATGAAGAATTACACAATTCCAGTATGCTGCTCATGCCGAATCTCGGAAAAGGATTAGAAATATCACACCAGTTTCAGGCTTTTATACGTGTGTATAAAAGCTATAAATTCATCTTGAGTTATGTGTATAAACTCAAGATGAATTATTTTCCTTGAATTAATTTAATTGCCTTTGAATGGTTGCGTTTTAGCATGGCAGTTACGGTCATTATTTCACATTTTCTACATTTATTCGGAAATATGTAAAAAAGCTGAGCTGCCAATTGTCACGTATTAATACTCGTAGTTTTAATTAAATTATTATTTTAAAATGTTAAGCTGATAGTTAAGTTAAATTAATATAAAAAAAAATACATATACAGTAAAACTAAAAATTAAATGATGTGAATCAACTCAGTCTTTGATTGATTTAATCTACCTATTTATTAATAAAAACAAAATATAAACACTTAAAATAAAAACTCCTAACTAAAATATGGCGTCAAAAATTCTTCCGCATCGCTGTTGACTGGAAGTGAGCCCAAAATTTGTATGGAATTACTTTTCCTCTGTCCGAGCTAAAAGCCAGTCCTTGGGTCACGCGAAGTGTCAACTAAGCGTTTAGAAAGTTCTTTAAATAACGCATGAGTACTCGGACCCCACGTTCCAAGAGTTTCAACCCTAAACAGCTCAAAAATATAATTTCCAACAAGGTTATTACAGTACCAGCACAGCACGGCGAGCTAAGAAGATGGGATGGCGCAAGAGTATCGACACAAGTAGCATCCCATACTAAAGGCCTACCCATCTTCCATGGAAACAAAAACATACCGTCCACTCGCTTGCCATCGTCGCGTGCCAGGCCAGTGGGTTCTAATACAGCTGTAACGCCGACGGCGACAAGAGCGCGTCGCGAGCCGTGCAAAGCGACCCGCACTTCGACTGCATGACAGGCCGTGGTGCCTGAGGCTGTTGACAGCTTCGCCACAAAGACAGCGATGAGGAGCACAACAGAATGCACCTAAGCGAAGAGAAGCAGCGAGGCGGAAAGTAGTATCGTCGAACAAGATGTCTATGTTCGACGACGGTAGTGTGTGAAGCCAGAGGCCCAACACCCACTCACCCACAGCCAGCAGGCGTGCACGCTCCGCAGTAGAACCAGGAGTGGTAATTATGTTCCTCTGAACTTCTCTGCAGAGCAGCTCATCCCACCGTCTCTGATATGATGAGTTTTCGGGTAGATTTTCATTCGGGCAAGCGAGTTTCCAGGCAGATATCCTCAATGAAGCCGGTGTGCCATGAACCGAGGATATAAAAGCCGGTAAACAAATACGGGTAATTTTGCGAACGCCAAGGCCTCCCATACGAATGGAAAGAGTAGCTTGAGCCCAAGCTCGGTCGTCATGGCCACATTTAAAATTGATAAAAGTGCGTGCTTGATGATTTGGTCCATTTATTCCAGAAGGAGAGGGTGCTTCCACAAATGGGAAGCATTCACCAATTTTACAGTAGGAAAAATCCGTACAACGTTACCGTCGGCAAAATCTCCAGTCAATGACGCTCGATTTCTCTCAAGTAAAATTTCATACTGCTGCATACTCACCTCCCGTACCCGTAGATTATTCAGGATGTCGATAAATTGACTATCATTTTGTTGCCTGACATTGGTTTGGAGCTCACAAAGTCCAAAATATTGCCATAGATGGAGCTCTCCTTGGAATGCAAGAGGTTCAAAAACTAAGATATTTACTCTACCAAAAATATCTGGACAACTTTTGAATTCTTATAAACGAAGATGTATAGACCGAAAAATTTCATACGACACCATCGATATTTCATCAAAATCAATCAATCAAAAGTCGTTTATTCAAATTAGGCTGAGAGCCAGCACTTTTTGAACGTCAAGTTTTACAAAAGACAGTCCCCCAAAACGCCCGCCCGTCACCACTTCCTAGTGTTTTAGCTGTGGAGAAGAAGTGGCCAACAAACTCCCCAGCAACATATCTGTCTGTTACGTTTTAAGAACTTAACTTGAATCTATATAAAAGTATGCTAAGTAATTAATACATGACAAAAATTTATAACTTGTTAGCTAGCACACTATGATATTGATAATGATAGAAATGTATATAAAAAAACAACGAATTGACCTACATAGTCAGATTATAAAAAAATAAATAATAATAAATAAAAAAACAAAAAAAAAACAATATTATATGAATACATATAACCTGTCATAAGCTAATTACTTAAAGAGAAAGAACATGATAATTATGACATTGTCTTGCGTTTAACACAGCGACCAACTATTTTTATCGTCTAAATAATCATTAATAGAATAGTATGCCTTCGAACAAAGGTTAGATTTAACTTTAGCCTTAAATGAGTTAAAAGGCAGGTCAAGAAAAGAAAGTGGAAGTTTATTGTATAAACGGATACCGAGCCCCACAAATGAGTCGTGGACCTTACGAAGTCGGTGGGAAGGAGCATGTAGCTTGTGCTTGTTTCTGGTGTTAAAGCTGTGGATGTCGCTCGTTTTACTGTATAAATATATATTTTGCCTAATATATAAAATGTTTGCAAAAATGAATTGAGATGCTACCGTGAGAATTCCAATCTCTTTGAAAATTTCTCTTAAAGAAACTCTTGACCCTAGCTGATATATTGCACGCACGGCACGTTTTTGTAAGACAAATATATTTTGTATATCAGCAGCTTTTCCCCACAATAGAATACCGTAGGACATAACGCTATGGAAATAACTAAAATAGACTAACCGAGCTGTGTCAACATCAGTAAATTGTCTTACTTTCCTGACGGCGTATGCGGCAGAGCTGAGCCTTCCCGATAGGCTTGATATATGTGGGCCCCATTGTAGTTTGGAATCAACAGTTATGCCCAAAAATACTGCCGTGTCTACAGTTTCAAGCACCTCGTCACTTAAGATTACATTGGGTCCTAAATTTCTAACATTAGGCAAGGCAAATTTTATACATTTCGTTTTCTTGGCATTTAGAACTAAATTATTTGTCGTAAACCAATCCGTAACCATTGAAAGAGCGTTGTTTACGTTATCGAAATCTTGTCTATTCCTATCTACTTTAAAGATAAGAGAAGTATCATCCGCAAACAATACTACGTCACAGATACCCTTTAAGAAGAATGGTAGATCGTTTATGTACACCAGAAACAAGAAGGGACCCAGTATTGAGCCTTGAGGCACACCTAGATACACTGGTAGCCCGGAAGATTTCACACCATTGACATCAACACATTGGAACCTATTATGTAAATATGAATCAATTACGTTAAGAGCTTCGCTTTGGAGACCGTAGTGACGTAGTTTACGCAAAAGCGTGTCATGGTGTACGCAATCAAAGGCTTTGGAGAGATCACAGAAAACTCCAATTGCATTTTGCGAGTTCTCCCATGCGTTAAATATATGTTTTAGGAGAGCGACACCCGCATCTGTAGTCGAACGACCTTTTGTAAAGCCGTACTGTTCATTATGGAGTAGTCTATTTAAATTAAAATGTATTAACAACTGCTTGAGTATTAACTTTTCAAATATTTTGCTAAATGCAGGTAAGATGGAGATAGGCCGGAAGTTGCCTATGTCGTTTTTATTACCTGATTTAAACAAAGGTATGACTTTACTACTCTTCATAAGATCAGGAAAAGTTCCTAAATCCACGCATTTATTAAACGTTACAGCCAGGTAAGGAGCTACTATGTCTATTATATTACTCAAAAGTTTTATGGAAATGCCCCAGAAGTCACCTGTGTTTTTAGATTTAAGTGTATTGAAAACGTCAACTACATCACTTGGTCTAACGTGCTCAAAACTAAATAATTGATTACACTTAGGCACACTACTATGCAACAAGTTTTCAGCTTTAGAAGAGGATGAATTTAAGGAGCGAGTTGTAGTTATAGGAATATTGGAAAAAAACTCATTAAATGCCTGAGCTACGATTACAAGCTAACGGATATAACACCATTTTCTTCACATGTCCTCCAGACGTTGTCCTGTAGACTGTGACTCGACCTTTTTCGATGCCGAGAGAAAATGCACTATGAAGGGTTTTCCGTTAACAAGCCGTACTGCAACTCCTGGATTGCTGGGTGCTGTGATTTCGAAAAAACTTGCATGCAACAAATTGGTCTTCTGTGGAAGCGTAATAGCGTCGAATATGGTGTGCTAAAGTTTTAAGTACAAAAGATTTGCCGCTACCACCTCCTCCTGTAACGAATAATTTTATGGAACATTTGTGTTTGGTTCATTTGTCACCTCATTTAGAATTCGTTTTGCTACTTCATCGTTTTTTTTTGTTCTTTGTTCATGCTGCTAACCATGGAATGAAACTCTGCGTCTGTAATATTGACGTGTATTGATTCTACAACTTCTTCTACTTCGATATCAACATCAGCCATTCTTGGATCATATCCGTCAACCATCGCTCCTACATCGTGGTTTTCTGTTTTTTGATGATTATTAAACGCGGGAGGTTCAGCTAGTTCTAGAACTTGGCCAATAACTTGCTGAAGTCAGCGTTCAATAAACTGAAATTGCTCAACAGAATCTCCGTGAAAAGGACGTAACAGATCTCATTGTGCCATAAAAGCTTCTTCGGAAGTTTCATAGCCTGCTAACAAATCTCCTTCATTTGTAAACGGCACATGGGCCACAAGAAAGCTATAAAAATAACCTTATCGGTCTCCCGTTTGCGTATAATAGCGAGTCCTCAAAATTGCTTGCTTTCTCCGCTTTTTCATCATGTTTCCATTTAAAAGTCTGATTGTTTTTCGCGTGATTTCAGTGTCCCCTTCTAGGTCTTCATAAGCTTCTCCATCACCGTTTTCTTCGTCGTTTACAAGTCGACTTATATGTTCATAATTTACGGCTAAATCTGCCTTAAATGAGATGGTCCAGATTTGTTGATCTTTGAATATAATATAATATAATATAATAACCTTGTTCTTCGTCACTGTCATATCTTAAGATTCGGTAGCGATCATAAGGTGTTGACGAATGCTACTTTTCGAGAACTGTATCTTGGTTTCAAATGGCATAATCTCTGCGATGATTTAATATTGCCATAGAAACAGCAAATAATTGCCTACCAATATCCCCATAACAGGCTCGAACTTTGCTGACGGCATCTTTTACCGCTTGACCTCATCCTATGGTTCGTGCTTCGAAGTATGTTTGACTATATAATATGAAACAGCTGTTACATTACCACACGGTTGGATGTCCATATTCGCCTTCCAGAGTTTCAATATCTGCGGATTGTAATTATTTACATACTGTTCTTCAGGATTTCTTTTTAAAATACAAAATCGTTAATTATTACTTAGTATCGTCAAATCCTAATAAAACTGTCTCATCGCTTGCTGGCCTGGAAAAATTAAACCGAC
This sequence comes from Lacanobia wlatinum, assembly GCA_947578705.1. Lineage (NCBI taxonomy): Eukaryota > Metazoa > Arthropoda > Insecta > Lepidoptera > Noctuidae > Lacanobia > Lacanobia wlatinum. The sequence goes on along the minus strand of OX388025.1, from coordinate 25,495,973 downwards.
AGTGTTGTTTTTCTAACAGATATGGTAATGTGAGTGGATTTGGACTCTTTTCACAATGTCATTTAGTTCATCGTCTACATTATTTAACAAACAAGCAACAATGTCATTTTTTTTTTTTCCTTCAGGAGTTTCAAAATTAGGAGCGTTTTGAATCCAACACAACATGTACAAATGGTGCCAATGTGGACTTCCGCGATTTTGGAATTCAATCCTCCACCAGAAATCTATAAGCTTTTTTTTTAAGGACGGGAAATCATCAAATGACTCCTGTCGCTCTGGGTGAAGCAGAAGGGAATGTCAGACTCTTAATGACTAAAACCCATCCGTGTTCCTCCTAATGCCCTTTGCGTTCCAGGGCTGCGGTGACTCTTTCCAACAAATTCCGCAACCCCGGCAGGCACTGACCCTAGCGGGTCCCAACTTCTATGCTGGCAGCTCTTTGAGGCGCGCGTGGAACACAGCGAGGCGTCGACCCGGGCCTGGTTCTGAATCGGACGGCAAGCCACCCAATGCTCGCCGTCCGCAGGCCCGCGCCTACGGTGGCTGGGAATCGCCCTGCGACTCCCGACGCCCGGGACGTCTTCTCCTGTTGCGGCGGCTGGGGAGTGGGGTTTGCCTCTCTCTCATGCGTTCGGCCTCCTCCTTCGCTTGCATAACTGCTTCGCAGAAAGAGGTGACCGCTTCCCATGCCTCCTCGCTCCGGACCATAGATTGAACCAGAGCCGGACGCGAGAGGTCGCCGCCGCCGATCACCTCGACGAGGACACGGCGTTGCAGGGCCGTCCAAGCAGGGCAAACCTCCACCATATACTCCACTGTGTCCTCCGGGCGATCCTCGCAGTGTTGACAACCGGGCGTATCCTCCCGCCGAATCCGAAACAGGTGCCTCCCGAAACAACCGTGTCCGGGGAATAAATCTATAAGCTAACCTACTAGAATTTGATCGTCATTCTTTAAAAAAATCATAAAAGCATTAACTCTTACCATAAATTGCCGAATTAAAGTCACAGGATGACCGTCAACTAACGCTTCTTTGTCATTAAAGGTTAAATCATTTGGACTTTCATTTGGTCTTCCGGCAGCTATTGAGAGCACTTTAAATATATCGTATCAATTAAGATCGTTGCAGCTTAAGATTTAATGGATATACATCAGGGGTAATTTTTACCCGACTACGGCAAAGCCAAAAGGAAGGGTTATGATTTTAGCTGTCTATGTATGTATGTATATTTGTATGTTCCACTCTAGCGCCTAAACCACTGAACTAATTTTGATGATTAAGGTATCAATAAATTCGTAATAAAAACGTTACGGGTGACACAGGCTACATAAATTTTCACTTTATTTTAAATGCGAGACAATACCATGTAAATTACTAGCTTTTGGTATCAAAGAAAAGGTCTTAATGAGCTCGTTGCAAATATGTACATATCTCGTATTGTCTATGTAAATAAAAATGTTTAAATTGTTAACAAACAAGCGCAAGTTAGTATTACTGGATAAGTATCTAGAAACTGTAGAAGAGGCGTTGTTGTACATTAAAATAAAATAAAATAGCCAGGATTAGTAACAGAACCCATTTCCAGCGATGACTTTTATATAACGCTTGTCTTTTTAGTTGTACAAAACACGTGGAAAGTACAAAACAAATGTAGATAACTTTATCTATTGTAATTTCGTAACTCAAAGTATTTGTGAATTTAAAGTGTTCAAGTAGAAATTAATTTTCAAAGTAAATACACGTAACGCCATCTATTGAACAAAAATAGTACTACTAATTCATGGAAATAACACCAGAACATTACATTCTGTGGAGTTATTTGTGAAACTTTTGATACGTAGCAAAGGAAAAGTGAACATTTTATTATCTTATCGTTAGGGATTTATCGTTATATATAACTTCACTAATATTTTTCCAGATCCACTTCAAGGTCGATGGATAGCATTCTTAATTTGATGTCAATTTCTGAATAGCTTTGTTCTTTGTGGAAGAAGGACCTTCGCCCATATCTGCTAATACATGTTAGCTTAATTTATAATAAGCTAAAGCTGTTAAAAGATGGAACCCCGGTTTATGCGGAAACCTGGTAACATTAGGTCACCCGCAGGCCTTAACGGTTTACCACCCGTGGTGAGAGGCGAAGCTCCGTGATTGTTTCGTCGCGATTTTTTTTTTACTATTGATAGGCACGCGTTTGACCAGTATCTCACCTGATGGTAAGCGGTGATGTGTTCGAAGATGGAGCACGCTTGCCTAGAAGTAACCTATTCACTCTTGACTTAAAGACTCCCAGGTTGTAACTATCAGGAAACACAGACTCCGGCAGGGAATTCCACTCCTTAGCTGTACGCACTATGAATGTGTTCCCAAAACGTTTTGTGCGTGTGGGCGATTTTGAAGACAAGACATAAAGTGTTGCATTTTAAGACAAGTGTTGGGTATCTATCTATGCTTTAAATCTGCATCATCTGCCCAATCTTTTCCTAAATATATTAGGGTCGACTTTCAGACAAACCGGAATCAGCTGAATACCAAAATTTTATAATAATAATAATTTATTCAAATAAAACGTTTACAAAAAGTGTACAAGTAATCAACAGTAATAAATTATCAATACAATTATAGTGCCTAAAAATAAACTAAAACTAAGATATTATTATAGTTGCAAGTAATGGTTGTTCGGTTGTTTATGCGGAGTGACAGATTTCCAAATCCCAATAACTGGGTGACCCAGTACTTTTTGGCCAGACTGGTGTCAGATTTTCTGGTTTCTGACAATCCGTAACAACTGTCACTTATATACAAATAACAGGCGGGACCATCGGATTATAAAGAAAGTAGAAAGAAAGAAAACTTGTTTATTTGGCACACATAATAACAATATTTTTCAGGAATATTCTTATTTTCACACAAACAAAATCTCTAAAATTTGTGCACCTCGTTCTTTTCATGACTATCAAAACTCAAATAGAATTAACTTTGTTGACTGACGCAAGTAAACTCAAGAACTAAGAGCAAGTGAAGCGAGCTCGAAAATATTCGAATCCCACCTCAGATAGGTTTTATTTGCTTTTGATTATTCATACTTAAATAGAAGTAACTTTATAGAGTGATGCAAGAAAGCTCACTAACTTAAAAAGGCCCGAGCGCAAGAGCGAGCGAAGTGAGCTCGAAAATTCATGCATCCCGAAAAGGTTTTATTTTCTTTTGATCATTCATACGTAAAATATTAGTAATTTTGTTGAATTATACAGAAAAGCTCGAGGATAAACAGACTTCAGAATGTAAACTCACACACACACCTCATCGCTGACAGGTTTCATTGCGTCCCCCGTTAAGAGGTGACACCCGACCGTAACAAAAAGTCAATGAACGGTCGAGAGTCACCCCGAAATGCAGCAAACGTTTAAGGGTGAGACTAGACAGTGACAAAAACATCATGTATTAAAAATAATGTCTTGAGTGTTTTTTTCATTCTTTTAGAAAATTGGTTTGTTTTGAGTTAGTGGTTCGAATAATTAGTTTATATTCAGTAGTACGAAATTAAGAATCATCATGATTCGAAGTACTAGGACAAACAAGGGCTGGTCGGCATTTTAAACGGAAGAGGTGATACAGTCAAGCACCCTATTTTAATTCTATAGAGGGGTCAGGTTATTGACATCTTATCTACGCAACACATTTTTTCACCGAAATCGCGAGCGTAGCTAGTTGTAAAATAAAAAGTATGATTAAAATGAGAGCGATGTGCAGTTATGATTAACTGCACATCGTAATCATTTTAATCATAAGTTTCCGTTTTATAAATCGTTAATATTTATTAAGTTGTGATCATCTTCAAACTATAAATGCAAGCGACCACGACTTTACTTTAACCATTTTTGTACCTGTCATGATTTGTTTCTGAATGATTTTCTTGTTTCGTGCTTTTCAGATCACTTTGATTTTTCTGTAGTCGGGTTACAGTTTTTTATACTCTATTTTTAATATTAGTATTATGTTATTTAAAATACAAACCTTTTTTTCAAATGCAAAGGCATTTTTGAATTGACGAGATGTGTCAGTCAAATAAATGAAGCTAGTTCTGCCGCGCTAGCGACAAAGTAGGCAATTACTTTTATTATAAAGGTAAAGCACCATTTACATGAAGAGAGTTTATTGCCTCGAAGATAGGATTATCGAAAGAACGAAAAAAAATATGATCGTGTGAACTACATAATTATACGATATCGTACGGAAGGGCGACAATCGCCTCGTCTTTGGATACTGGATGTCTCCGTGTAAACAAAATGTGAAAGCAAGAATCGTACTTCGAGTTCAGCCAGTCGCTATCATGAGTGCAGTGCGCGAGGATTTTTTAATACAGGCCTGCGATGGTTTTCCACTTAAAAACTTATAATGACTTAGGTAAGTATAAGGTTCTAAAAATGATCATTCCCCACTTATCTCCGAAACTACTGAGCATACAATTTTGAAAAAAAATTCAGACAATAGTTCTTTACCTACAGATTACAGGAAAACCTATAACAAGTGTATAGTCTTAAAATAACATGTTACAAAAATGAAATTGGTTCGGAACCCTTTGTACGCGAGTCCGACTCGCACTTGGCCAGTTTTTTCTTAGTAGTACTACGTATTATAAACTTTAACTTCCAATTTTTTTGATAAAAGCGCATATATACTTGTAGAACTAATGACTTTTAAATATTTATTTACCCTCATTAGTCTTTGTTGATTGTGATTAAAATCATTAAACATAATAATTGAAAATTGGATAAACTTACTTAAGTGAAATTCAATTGTAATTCTTCCCTTACACTGTAATCAATTTATTTGTGAAAAAAAAATTGATTACAGTGTAGTATTTCCTTTTCACTACTCTATGGCATCGCGGTCATATTTAGAGAGAGAAAAAAAAACAAAACCTTTTTTAGTCTGTGGCAAGACCAGACGTCACTGATTTCGAGCTTGGATACTGCTTGTTTCCCCATTATGCCAGGGTTACAGCTGCATGTGAGATAATGCTGGGCTGGGTGGGTAATTATTTTTCAGATCAATGTTCACAAAATTACAATTGGATTTCACTTATGTAAGTTGATCCAATTTTAAATTTTGTGAACATTGATCTGAAAAAAATGTATTACAGTGTGTATAGAGAGTAGAATGTTCAGAGATGAAGCATAATGGGTATGTGAAAAGGCAAAGTAGGTACCTTAGTAGTATCTATGTACTAATGTATCTAAGCATTTCTGGGGTTATAGTAAAGTAATTTTGAAAGTATTTTTTAGTTTCCATAATTTAACAATTAATGTCAAAGAATGATTCAATTATCATATTATTATGTTATAATACACATAATATTAATATTCTTAGTGTGACCAATAGTTTTACCACAACTACTAACTGCTGTAGGAAGGAAAATGTTAACATAAATTGTAATTTATATTAAAGTTTTAAATTATAGAGAGTATGAGTAGATGTCATACTCATATCATTTATACATATACCACCACCACCACATACTCATAAGTATTGGTGTCACTTACATCCTATTAATTAATTAAAAAGAAAAAATAAAGACCGCTGATCTTATCTGCATGCCTTAACTGGAATGGCTACATGAGTAATAGAGTATTTATTATCTCTAGCCTCCTAGTGTAAATTAAAATCGATTCAATAAAAGTGTTGTTATTGTTGGATTCTATTACAGTAAGTTGTAATTTTTTTGCAAAAGTTGAGCAGCTTTGTGACCAGCCAGTTATTTTCCTGATTATATCCAGAAACACCTGCAGCTCTTGCAGATTAAGTACTGGAATGGCGAATACTATGTGACGTGTGCTTACTTGTGACCCCTGTCACTAGGATGGATTTCAAGGCAGCAAATACTATTGTTCTGGCGAGCATCATCTTCGCCTTAATTGTCATGTGTATTTTGTTACGGAGCTTTTTTAAAAAAAAAATTACATGTATGTGATGTGGCTGCACAAAATTTTAAATAAATAAATAAATATATAGTTTTTTGTAAGCAATTATCAACTACTTCTCCTGTATTCTAATCTTAGCTGTCCTCTGGATGTAGTAAGGACTACCCTAGGGAGCTTGGGTGGGAAATCATCAAATGACTCCTCCCGCTCTGGGTGAAGCAGAAGGGAGTGTCAGACTCTTACTGACTAAAACCCATCCGTGCCCCCTCCCAATGCCCTTTGTTTTCCAGGGCAGCGGTTACTCTTTCGAACAGATTCCGCAACCCCGGCAGGCACTGGCCCTAGCGGGCCCGAAACAGGTACCTCCCGAAACAACCGTGCCCGGTGAGTACCTGCGTCAGGCGAAAGGTGAGGACGCCGTGGCGCCGCTCCAGCCACTCCTCAAAGAGGGGACTTATCGCCAGGATTGTGGCGTGCCCAGCGCTGGGTTGCGATATTCGTTGTCTCCATACCGCCATGAGATCTTGCCGGAACTCCGACCGCCGCGCTGCGATTTCCCGCGGCAGAGGAGTCTCGCCCCGGCGTTGCGCCTCCACGCGCCATTCGTAAATGATCGCGAGGGCTCTCGCCTACAGATCCCATGGCGGCAGTCCGGCAAGGAGGCTCGCCGCCTCGCCAGAGACCGTGCGGTAACTCCGGGCCAGCCGGATGGTCGTGACCCTCTGAAAATGTAGGGAGCTGGCTGGGCATAGCTTAGGTTCTTGGTAGTAAAAACAAAAGGCAGACCCGTTATTTTTTGTACTAACAGATGACTTTGCAATGTCACTGACAGAATTTATAATTTTATAGCAAACGGTTTGCCCTCGTTGAGCACTCACCAAAGCTGGTAAAGTTACTAGTTTTTTGGTAAGTATGTCTAGACTAAGCTGTGTTTTGAGTTAGTTTAATTAAATGATTCAATACAGAGGATGGCTGGATTCAGTTTAAACACACCTCTTAGAAATTGCTTGATTCTGTCCTCCGTGCCAACCTTCTCTCCCATGAGAGGAGACAGTGCGGAATAATAAGAGTTTAAAGTATTATAGCTAGCTCCATATTCAAACTTTTCTATTTAAAACTTAATAATGAAAAGGATAGCAGCCAGTGTGGATTCCAGACCATAAGTTTTGCAAAATATCCACCAGTTTTTATAGATTGTAATGTATTGTTTTATTGTACCTGAAAACATAAGATGCTCGCTGCCAGAGAAAGGTGACTGCTCAATGAGTGTTTTTGTCCTAAAACGAGATAGCAAAAAAAATTAGGGCTAGGTTCAAACACAATCAGTTTTTGTTATACTCATGGCGAGAAGATATTATGGCTATGAATCCCAAAAAGACAGTGACCACCACCTAGTCGTAGCCGAGGTGCGGCTCAAAGTAGCCGTCGCAACCGATAAAATGGGCAAACGATTCGAGGTAAACAGGCTTCGGGACCCGGATATAGGCGAAGCCTTTAGACTAGAGCTGCGGAACCGCTTCTCCGCCCTTGAGACGGACTCTACTTCTGTCGACACGGAGTGGAATCAAATAAAAATGGCCTACACAGAGACCAGCTCCGTTGTCCTTGGTCACAAAACACGTTCACGTGAAGACTGGATGTCACAGCGAACCTGGGACCTTATAGAAGAAAGGCGTAAACTACATCTTCAACTACTGGCAACCGATGATGAAGCAGTGCATCAAGGCCTGAGGCTGCAATATAGGCAGACGCGCAAGAATATTTACCGCAGTACCCGTCGTGATCGGCGAATATGGGCGGATAGTGTAGCAGATTGCGCCCAACGTGCTGCTGACTCCGGCAATCTCAGAGAGATGTACAAGGCAACGAAAATCTTGGCCGGAAATCGCAACCAGTTGAAGAAAAGGCTTTTGAAGGACAGGGAAGGCCAACTAATCGTGACATCGGAGGGGCAGCTTCAACGCTGGCGGGAGTTCTTCCAGGATATCTTCTGAGTCCCAGTTGATCTCGCTATCATGAATTCACCAGCAGCCAGCTTTACCGCACAAAGCCTAGACATCGATGTATCTCCTCCCACCACAGAGGAAGTAGTGAAAGCCACTCACTCAAGAACAGTAAAGCTCCAGGAGTCGGCCTCATCATGGCGGAAATGCTGAAAGCTGACGTGTCCACCACCGCAAACGTGCTGACCCCTCTTACGGAATAAATGGTCAGCCGAAGAGTTACCCGACATCTGGAATAAAGGTCTCCTAATCACCGTTGCTAAGAAGGGAGACCTCAGCAAATGTGGCAACAGACCCAGGAAATGAGGTGCGGGGCGACAAGCTCTTTGCCGTTGCTCATCGGTACAGAGGAGGTGGAGAGAGTCCACAAATTTACATACCTCGGTAGTGTAGTGTCAGAAACTGGAGGAACTGAAAAAGACATCACTTCGAGAATTGCCAAGGCAAGAGCAACCTTTGCACAGCTCCGTCCTGTATGGCTATCAAGGAAATTGACCGAAAGAGTAAAGCTCAAAACATTCCGGTCGCACGTAAAAACCGTGTTGCTGTACGGATGTGAGACGTGCAAAGTCACTAAAGACATCCCGCACAAATTCCAGGTCGTTATCAACCGATTTCTTCGTCGTATCCTCGGTGTTTACTGGCCCGAGAAAATCTCCAACCAAGATCTGCGGGAACGCTGCGGTGAGACTCCGATCGACCAGCAGATCAAACGCCGCAAGTGGAACTGGATCGGCCACACGCTCCGAAGGGATCCTGAACACACACCGAGGCAAGCCCTAGACTGGAATCCCCAAGGAAAGCGTAAACGTGACCGCCCCAAGCAGACCTGGCGCCGGACGATCATTGCAGAAGCGAAGCAAATAGGAAAGACCTGGAGCGTGTGAAGAAGAAGAAATGAAACGCAAAGCTCAAGACCGTTCGGGATGGCGGCGCATTGTGGACGCCCTCTGCCCCATCTAGGGGACACAGGAACTTAAGACAAGTCAGCCAACTGCCCGACAGGCACCGAGCACGCAAGACAATTGAAATAATGATAAAATATTAGAATAAAGAATACCCGTAACATACGTCAGGGTGATCCCAATGACGAGGCCTGGGTGACGTAAGCGTCGATAGATTCACATAATAACCATAATAACGTATGTAGTAAGAGGAAATAAGTCTACTTACTGTAATAAATAATCATAGTGCATAATATTATTAATTTGGTGCCGTAAAATCGCGAAACCTAGCCTCGTCAGGCCACGAAAGAGAAGGCGAAACGTCTTGGATGTCTTCTATAGAATTCGGCAAGAAGTGGCACAGAAACCGTGCGACCGTGCGACCATGATCTAAAACAGTACAAAGTAAGTTATATGGTATTGTACAAAATTTTAGACTTTTTAAACTGCTAGTCCTTTATCATAGACGGAAAAGTACTTATTTAATGATAAGTGACAAACTGTCTTAACCTGTCAGGCATCGAGCACGCAAGACAATTGAAAGGCAATACCATTCGGCCCAAATTGGGGCTTACGGTCTTTGAGAGATTACTCTGTCGTTTTATTGGCATTTTCATTGAACGGCGGTTTAATAAAAAATATGGTCACCCATCCACAGACTGACCTTGGCAAGCGTTGCTCAACCTTGAAAATCGAACCGTGCAACTGTTATCTATATTTTAGCCGTGTGGCTGTTTATATTCCGAGACACGGAGGAATCTCGGTATGTTACAATGGCCATCCATCCACAGACCGACCTCGGCAAGCGTTGCTTTAGCTTGAAGATAGACCTGTGCGACTGTCATAGATTAATTATGTCGATTCAGACACAAAAATACTTTTTTACAAAAAATACAACCGACTTCCAAATAAAAAACTCTACAAAGTATACATACTTTAATTTCGGAAGTCGGTGTCGAAAAACGAAAAACCAACCAAAAACACCGACATCCGAAATTAAAGTCATTTTATACTTAAAAAGTTTTTTTATTTTTCACTATGTAGTGGTATCTGCGTGCCCCTTCATAGCGTACTGGCGTGATGTTATGTTATAAACTGGTATAAACAATAAACAGACATGCGGTATCCCGATCCATTTGCTATCATTTATTGAAGAGTTCCGTTGCATATATCCGAAGTTCATCATCCGATTTGCACCAACTTGAAATGGGACCAGTCCGGGTAAATACTCTTTAAAAAAGGATCATCCAAATCGGTTGACAATTGGCGAATATATCGCTGTACAAACATTTTTCATAGGATCCCATCATCAGATCCTGACTTATACCTTCCATCATCAGCTCAGCAACATGAGATGATGATTACCAGACACAAATATCTGAGTTGCGTTAGAAAGTAAATGAAAAACATGGTATGAGCATAAAATTTGAGGCTTTTCCTCCTCGATTTTCATGAGATTCCATCATCAGATTCTAACTTGGTGACAATGGGACCACCTCAGGAGTATAAGCTTTTGAATAGAAAAAGAATTTTTTAAATTTGTATACAATTGGTTTACACTTTCATTGTTAGACATGGACCAACGTCATTTATCAGCGTAGAATCTTAACGCGGCGATTCAGAAAAACACGTCATCGCTATCTATCGACAATGTAGTTGAACTGTCAAAATATAAGTTGGAACTTCGAAGCTCACATGTTACGATAAATAAAATGATTAGAAAACTAAATGTTCATTTCTCCTTTGCTACGTATTCAGAGTTTCACAAATAACTCGCCACAACAATATGTTGTGGTGTTATTTCCATGCATTCATTCATGAAACAGGAATTTTTTAAACAATCTCAATCAAAAAAGATTCGCAGACGATATTGTACTCTTTGCAGAAAGTGCATCAGAACTAGAAGCTATGGTAAACGAAATACATGCAGTCAGCCAGGAAATTGGCTTGCAACTAAACGCAACAAAACAAAAATAATGACGAACAATAAAAAAAATCCCCATAAGCGTCGACAACGGTCCTCTGGAATATGTTGAAGAGTAGATATATCTAGGTAAGCAAAGATCTAGACACCGAGATGAACTGACTAGACGTGTGAACATGGCCTGGAACAAGTTTTGGAGTCTAAAAGAAGTTCTTAAGTCAAAGATTCCGGTAAGACTGAAGAAAAAAGTCCTAGACTCGTGTGTATTGCCTTCTCTTTCTTATGCATCACAAACATGGATATTCAACAGACACACTAGTAACAAGATACAAACCACCCAAAGAGCCATGGAGCGGAGCACTCTAAATATAAAATTGAAACATAAAAGGACAAATTTATATGAGAGAAATACAACTAAAGTTATAGATGCTCTACAACACTGTAAAAAACTAAAATGAAAATGGGGTGGCCATGTGGCACGTATGAAAAATAATAGATGGACAAAAAAGTTAACCATTTGGAAAGGAACATCAGGAAAGAGAAAAAGGGGTAGACCAACGGAGAGGTGGCTCGACGAAATACTGAAAACAGCGGGAAACGACTGGATGGAAATAGCAATAGATAGAGATAAGTGGAGAAAAATGGAGGAGGCCTTTACTCTGTAGAGAGGTCCTTAGTAATAATGATTTATTTTGAATGTATAAATGATTTTTTTGTTATGTAAAAATTGTATTTTTACTAATTTAAATTCGTGCTGTTTTTTTATTATTGTAATTAAATTAAATTTATTTAAAATTTTCGAATTGTTGTAATAATCAAATCATGTAATTTTGTTATTTTTTTATTAAGGAATAAACAAGACTTTTTTATTATTATTATTCATGAAACAGTACTAAACTATTTCAATAGATGGCGTTGCGTGTGGCTGGTGTTATTTAAGCTTGGAGACTCAGTCAATGCCAAATTACGTGTAAAAAGTGGTGCTAGATGCTATGGTGACCTAACACTACTTTCTCGTATTGATAGGATATGGTTTATTTGGTATAAGTTAAAGTCTCAAATTGTAAAGGAAATAGCTATATATTGATTCACTATAACACTTCGACACAAGACTATGATAATGGTAATGGAAATAGCTAAATATAATTCACTATTACACTTAGTTACTTGACAATGGTAATGGTAATTGGTAAATGGTAAATGGTTTTGAGTACGTGGTGTCTCTAATGAGATCTGAACGCGAACTGGCCCACAGTTTGGTGGACGAGCGAATGTGCATATTTGCGTCCGTTGCAATTATGCATGTTCGCTTAGTGTTCGATTAAAACTCGAACATTACGAGTTTGAGTTTGTAACCCTTAGGATAGCCAGTATTATTTATTAAGTTAGATTAATTTAGTGTTTAATACGTGTGTGTGTGAGTGTGTGAGTTGGAGTGCCTGGGTAAGTTTAAGATATAAATATTCATAGGTGGCCCATGGCTGTGACGGAGAAGATCATTTAATAATTATTTATTTCAGCTTGGCGCAACTTTATATCTATTTTCCTAATCCGTACCTTGGCAGTTATTCGTCACTAGCACTTAGCTATAGGGAAACGGCGAAGGCTTCTTTAACACTTAACATTCCCTCATACATAATTTTATACACTAGACACCAACTCATCCGACTATTGACAAATATTGACTTTCAATTGACGTGCCACATTCATGAAAGGCAGAACCGTTAATGTTCTCGTTCTTTATAATCGAGGCTTCATGGCCGACCCATATGGGTTATAGGTAAACCAAGCGTTGTTGGCGATTACTGTTTCCTTTAAGGTCTAGCTCGGAAACCATTGCGTAGGGCTTGTTGTACGAGCATTTCCGGGGGTAGGTCTCACTTGTCAGGCTTCACAAGGCACCCCAAAGAATTCGTCGTAATTACGCTATGAACCTTGTCTCATTAAAACCACACCCAGCTGTTTGTAGGCATATTACTGAATCGTCACTATTTAGTGAAACACGAGATTTGGATGGTAGCCGCTCATAGCCGCACCGCATATCCGAGAAATGGGCGAATTATGAAAATGTGAAGTGACGATTAAACCCACTTCAGTGCACCAAGAACGAACGCAATGAATTCTGCTACAGACTGAGTCTGCGGTGCGCTTGCGGTAGTTTTGTATTGTATTAATAGAAAGGGTTAAGCCACCGCGCGCTGTAAAGGGTTATTTACATTAGTACGCGATAAGAGCTACATAAATCTGACTTGTCTTCCACAATGGTACCTCGACTTAGGGTTGTCTGTCTAGGATTGTGAAAGACATTACACATACTCGTATGATGAGGCAACTGTTCTATGCCACGAAAAAGGCTTATAGTTCTATATTAAAAAATAACAATAATTTACGTAGAAGCGAACCATGTATTTATTAAGCGCAAGCGTGACGTTCCTGTCTCCGCCTTCATCGATATATACTTTGCAGTCCTCTTGTCTCTTATTTTATATTATTGTTCTGCTTATGTATTACTATCCCCTCCTTGTCGTATCCTCTACTGTACCCTCAAAGGTCGCACAAGACAGTAGTTTTGGGAATTCATTTCGTACAATCGGTGGGAGAATGTCCAGTTTGGCGTCGAATTCTACAGAGCCGGGCGGCTTTTCAGCAGGGAAAGCCGATTTCTAAAACCAGATGTCGGTTAATTCTAGGAAAAACGAAAATTTTATCAGCCTAGGGTAACTTAGGAACAGTCACACCGTGGACGCGTACTGGAATTGTATAATTTTTTTTATTAAATTGATATGAAGATTATTTTGTTCAAGCCATGTGATAAGTTTATTTGATGTCATGTTTATTTCATTTTGGTACTCAACAATGTCGTTACTTTGGTTTATAAAACTAAGGGTTGTATCGTCATCGTATAGTATGCAATTGTGGGGTATTACACTAGGCAAGTCATTAACATAGAGCAAGAATAATGTGGCAGTCCTAGTATGAACCCTTGGAGAACACCACAGTTGTTTTCACGATACTGAGACCTCTATGCTAGTTTTTCATTTTCTGTTTGTCCCGAAATCTCAACACATTGCTGTCGATGTTTAAGGTAGCTTTCGAGCCATTTCATTTCAACGCATTTTCCCTTATGCGTCTATTATCATATAAAGTTATTCGGTATATTTTAATTTCAATAACGTTCACAAGATATAGTAAACGTGAGAAATACCAACTGCGGATAAAAAAAATTCATTTACTTATTCTGACACTAAAGAGTGAGGGGTCGTTAGAGCTTACTGCCCGCACCTTACACGAGAAGAAGAATTGAAAATCATTAGGTCTATCGTTTAAAATTAATATATTGTCTTAAAAATTCAATATGTTGTGCTACAAAAGTAGGTAAGTGACAGAAACAAATTGCTGGAAAACCGACACCACGTAGTCTTGTCTGCCCTGCCCTTAGAGTGTAATTTACGCCCGCGTAGGCGCGGAGGGGCGAGGCGGAGCCCTGCGGGGCTCCGTCGGAGCCCCTCAGCGCCTTAGCCGTGGCAGAAACCAATTATGAGGCATGTCGCATGCTCGCTTGCATGCTGCATGCTTGCATGCTACATGTTTGTTTGCATGCTGCATGTTTACGTTATCAGTTACTAGGTACATCTACTCATGCAACTAATAATGATATTTGTTAAGCTACCTACAGGCTACAACTTTCAATATAAAGACCAGATTAAGTTATATGCAATTTTAACTTGTGTTTTTAACTAGACGTTTTTATCATATTAAACTAAATAGGTTTTATGTTTCTTCAGTGGTATATCTAACGATTTTACATTCAATGAATGTCATGCTTATAAAACTTAGTTTTTTTTATTATATCAATCGTTTATTATATAAACTGATTATTTTCTCAAACAAAATTATAGATACAGTTGTTATAATTATCTTGTAAATTAGAGATTTTGTAATTATATCATATATTACTTACCCCTTATGCCATATCGATCTAATTTATAAATTAACAGTTTACGGTTCACGAAATCAAATGCCTTGGACATATCTAGAAAAATAGACACAACTGGCTTTTCGTTTTTAATTTTAATAGAGCAAAACCAGCTGTTGTGGTCGATTTATGTTCCGTAACAGAATAAAAATATTCTATATAAGAGTTTATGTAAAGATTACAGGAAAAACAAAACGATGTCTCTAAATAGCATAGTTTTTCAGAAATCATCAGATCAACAAATATAAATTAGTTCCACTATCTGTAACGAGATGGCGCTGACCTATAATTGCATATTCTACACCGCAGTTACAGGGTCTCAACACGAAGAAAGAAAATTTAGTTTTAGTAAATTCTAATAGATAGCGATTTTCATTCGATTATCGATTTTCACTGAAGTTTTTGTAAAATTAAGTTTTTTCTTTAAAAATTATATTAAGAATGGTATATTCTAATTTTATAAAGAGGTAAAGTTTGTGAGGTAATCTCTGGATCTTTTAAATCGATTTTGAAAATTCTTTTACTAATAAAGCCCCGTTATTTGTGAGTGTCATAGGCAATATATTAACCCGAAAAATACCGCACAACGAAGTGGGCACTGGTAGGTATGCGAGTTAGCTAGTATTTATTGCCTGTTCATCTATCTGAACGTAAAGTAAGTAAAATATCAAAAATATTTATATATGATGGTACGGAACCCTCGGTGTGCGAGTCCGACTCGCTTATGACCGGTTTTTTTCCTGAAACCAAATTGATCTTCACTTAGAATTTTGTATTTCGAAAAAACCGGAGAGTCTTTCATGCATGGCCTTTTCAAAGACCTTTGATAATATTGGTATAAGTGTTATGGAGTGGTAATTACTCATATTACTTCTATCATCTTTCTTATGGATTGGTTTAACAATTGAGAATTTCAACGATGAAGGGAAGAAACCTTGCATTAATGACAATCTGTATACTTACTAATATTTACAGCTGAAGAGTTTGTTTGTTTGCTTGCTTGCTTGAACGCGCTAATCTCAGGAACTACTGGTCCGATTTTAAAAGTTCTTTCAGTTTTCGATAGCTCATTATCGAGAAAGGCTATAGGCTATATAACAGCACGCTTAAACAATACCAATAGGAGCGGAGCATTAATGAAAAATGTGACGCAGACGAAGTTGCGCGGGGCACCTAGTTAATGATATGGCTAATATAAGTTAATGAGAGAGAGTGAGTGAGTGAGTTCGCCAAGTGCGAGTCGGACTCGCCCATGAAGGGTTCCGTAGCAGCAAGTAACATAATATAAAAATTCTTGACAGTATCAGAGGAAACGTGCAGGATCTCTTAGAATTTTACCTCAGTAATCGCACACAATACACAGAGATGTCCAGCATTTGCCATAAAATAAAATACGAACAGAAATACCGATCTGAAGGCAAAATAGTAAAGTTCGGTGTACCTCAGGTCAGTGTGTTAGGGCCGCCTCTATTTCTGCTGTATATAAATGACCTGCCACGTCAAATACAGCATTCTATGGTTTTATTTGCCGATGACAGTACAGTACTCGTAAAATGTACTGACGTTACTCGATATGCACAAGTCATTAATGACACTTTAAAAAATATTATAAGCTGGCTTGATAAAAACAACCTAGTAATAAACTTACAAAAAACTATTGTAATGCACTTCCACCAACGTACACTTCCACCAAATGTAAACGTAGAATACGATGGGGAAGAGCTCCAAGTAATCAAAGTAGCAAAATTTTTGGGAATATTTATAGACGATCAATTAACTTGGAAACCTCAAGCCAAAAAAGTGTGCAAAAAGCCGAGCACTGCAGCATATGTCCTTTGGAATTTGGCTAAAAAGTTGACATGAAAACTGCTTTAATAGCTTACCACGGTTTGATTAGCTCGGTCTTGAGATTTGGAATCATTTTTTGGGGTAACTGTAGCCTAAGAGATAAGGTGTTTAAAGCTCAGAAACGCTGTGTAAGAGCGATGTGCGGTCTTAAACCCACGGACAGTTGCAAACCTTTATTTAAGTCTCTTAAAATTCTTCTCTTTCCATCATTATTTATTATGGAAATGGCAATATTTGTAAAATTAAATGCGACCTTGTTCACTAAGATCTCGGACACTAGAAAAGGCCCCGTGAGAAGTCAATATAAAATCCTTTTGAATGTCGGTGGCTATAAAACTGCACTATTAAGAAGAAAAAGTGTCATTTGTATGGGTCCAATCATATTTAATAAATTACCGGAAAATATAAAAACTGATACATTTCAAAAACAAAGTCAAGGCTTTTCTAGTGGATAAATGTTATTATTCTGTTAATCATTTTCTAAATGAACGATTATAGACCTTGACATTTTGTTAATTAAATACTTTAAAGTTGACCATTTAAATTAAATCGACTAAATATAACTCTTTGATTGTATTTCAACATTTTAATTGTATTTTGAGATTGTAATTCCATTTTCACACTTAAACAGTATTTCGACATTTGAATTGAATTTGACATTTTATTTGTATCTATACATTAGAGTTTTATGTTGACATTTTAATTACGTTTGACATCTTAATTGTGTTTTGACATTTAATGGTATTTTGACATTAGAGCTGAATTTTGACATTTGAATTGTATATCGAAATTTGAATTGTATGGTGACATTTGAATTGTATTTTCCCATATTAATTGTATTTGGACTGAATTGATTTTAATTGCCTTGAATTGTTACTTTTTGTCTTATAATTGTGATTAGTGTTCCATCCATTTAAATGTCGCATGTCAAATCTTGGGCAGAATGTATGGCTCAACTTTTATACTTCACGATCTCATTTGTATACCTGCATTCCAGCAAATAAATAATTTGTTTTGATTGGATTGTGATTTGTAGTTCGTTGTAACTTTAGGCACCGATGTATTATTAGAAAATATTGGTTTACGGTTTACGCACAAGGATTATGTTTATGAAATTAAATGATTTTTTTTTATATTTGAGTTGATTGAACGAAAGGTTTACTACTCACTAGATCTTGTTCAAACCAATTTTCGGTAGAAGTTTGCATGGTAATGTACATCATATATTTTTTTAGTTTTATCATTCTCTTATTTTAGAAGTTACACACACACACACACATTGGACACAAATTTTACCACTTTGGAAGTGTCTCTCGCGCAATCTATTCAGTGTTTAGAAAAAAAATGACATAAAAACTTCAATATCATTTTTGAAGACCTCTTCATAGATACCCGAAAAGTATGGGTTTGATGAAAAAAAAATTTGAGTTCCAGTTCTACGTATGGAGAATCCCCAAACTTTATTATTTTTTTCTATTTTTGTGTGGAAATCTTAATGCGGTTCACAAAATACATCTACTTACCAAGTTTCAACAGTATAGTTCTTATAGTTTCGGAAAAAAGTGGCTGGGACATACGGACGGACAGACAGACAGTCATGACGAATCCATGAGGGTTCTGTTTTTTGCCATTTGGCTACGGAACCCTAAAAATGGGGAGCATACTTTAAGAATTTTTGTGTTAATGTCACCGCAGCCTGTAAAGTTGGTTGATTTTAAAGAGTTTATCTTCTAATATATAAAAATCTCGTGTCACGGTGTTTGTTACCGAAATCCTCCGAAACGGCTCGACCGATTTTCATGAATATTGTGTGTAACGATTGTCATACCTACCGAATAGTAGAATGACTACCGAATATGAGAATAGACGTTAGGGTATTTTTTTTTTGTATAGCAAAACAACGTTTGCTGAGTCAGCTAGTTATTTTATATATACATCAGTGTCATTGACTCATATTAAATGTACGACCCGTATGCAAAATCGTAACGCAATAGTTGTTGCAAAAACATCTATGCATTTGGGAATTTTGATAGTCATTTTTATTTAGCCACAAGTCCCTTACCCCTTAAACAATAAAACAATTTTCTAAATTAGGCATTAAGCTTTGCCAATGATATGTATTGTATCTATCCATTTAGATATATGGCCTTTTGACTGACTGCGCGTCAATATTATGGCCCACCTTCATAATCAGTTCGGTCGTGATGTAAGCCATCCAAACATCTAAGATTAAGCAGATCTCGGCTTCTGTTACAGTAAGAAAAGTCGAGATCAGCGGGTTGGGATGTAGTAACATCTCAGAGCCGGACACTCCAAATGGACATAACCCTCATCCCATAGAAAACCACTGAGAAGAATGTGTGCATTGGATGGTATAACGGTGCAAATTAATAAAAAGTACCACCACAACTAAAGTCACCACGAGAACTCCAATTGTTGGGCTATTGGCATAAAAACCAAGGCACTTTATAGAAATTGCAGTGATTTCATTTGCCTTCCTGTAATTTTACTTACTCACGCGATTCTAGGTACCTATGCTTCATTCATACTTTAGGTAAAGTATGTACGTTTTCAATATTACAAACTTACTTAAAAATTACAAATCTGTTGGTGTAATATGTTTATGAGTATTAATTGTCCTTTTTCCCCTTTTAGCAGGCATATATAAAAGGATGCAAAGCATTAACGCACATTACCGCGCTCTCGTCGTACTCAACTCAACGTATTCAACTGTACTACTTATTTCTCATTTCTAATTAAATTGAAACAAAAGTAATTCGAAATGTATCGCTTTTTGGCGATCCTTTGTTTAGTAAGTCTCTTTTTTATTTTTATTTTTTTTTACCAAAATAATTATAGAATGTAACTAACGTACAGAGCATAGCTAACTGCGAAGTTGTAAAGAGCTATATCTACCTGGGCTGTACTATCTCCAGTACAGGAGGGTAATAGGGACGGCAGCAGAACGGCTGGGGGAGGTTTAGAAGAACAGGATAATTACCAAGAAGACCAAGGTCAGATTGATGAAGTGCCTTGTCTTTCCAATCTTTCTCTATGGCTCCGGAACTTGGTCCCTATGACTACAGGATCTCCGTAAAATCGACGCACTAGAGATGTGGCGCTGGAGACGCCTTTTGAAGATCCCGTGGACAGCGTTTCGCACTAATATATAAGTCAGTAATAAGTCTCCATCATCAAAGAGCTTCGTATTAAAGACCTACTTTCGTCCATTGTGAAAATACGAATACTGAAGTTTTTTGGTCACGTATTCAGGAATGAGAACTCGATGGAGAGACTGGTGATTCAGGGCCAAGTGGAAGGCAAGAGAGCACGCGGTCGATCACCAACTCGCTGGACTGACCCGATACAAAAATCTACCGAGTCCACTATGGTCCAGTGAATACGTAACGCGACCAACCGGCAGAAATGGAAGCGCTTCGCTGAGAGAGCAGTTCTCAGGAAAGACGACGATCCACCAAACATCTCTCCATGTTCCTCATCTGCGCAACCACGACCACTCTGACAAGAGTGCCCGACTCAGAAGAATGATAAAATAATGAATGATAGAATAGATACATCTAAGCTTTTGAGTAGTGACAGTTCGAGTGTGACTGTTTTTTCAGTTAGTGAATTATATCTAAGCTAAATCCTTGAATCAGCTGGCTTTTAAACCATTCCTCCACATTTATAGTGTTCAGTAAACGTGTAAAGTTCCATGCTGCATAATATTTTACAAATATTCTACATCACTAATTCTCAAGAACTGTCCAGATTTTGGAATCGTGCCCTGGTCGTTTCGGCAGAAACGGTGTGCAGTAGTCTTTGGTATTTACATTCCATCAGCGTTAAAGACTCAAAAGTTAAAAGCCAAGGGGCATTTGAGTAGTAAGCGCTAGTAAATATGTAACATGATCTATTTTGACACTAAAAAAAAATGCATTCAAAATGGACAAACAATTAATTTACATTCTACATAGATAATTCATATTAACCTTCGGAATAATTTTCAGGTCGCTTTTCATGTGAGCTCAAATTCAGTAGGAGCATCACCCGTCGACTATGAAGATATTATGTTCGACTCCAACGATCTACTTAAATGTAACTATACTTCTTTAATAACTTTACTTTCTTCACAGTGTTCTGTCAGTGTCTTTGTTTTTCTTTATACATATTGTATGGATAGTTAAGCTGCAGCCAGAGTGCAAAGTGCAAGTGCAAGAACTCATTTTTCATACATTTCTGACAGACTGAGACAGATGCGAATGTAAAAGTTGCTTGAAAATCAGTAGAATTGGCCCTCAGGTGCGCTGACGATGACGAATTTCATAGAGTTTGTCTGTCAGTGGGAGTCTTCTATGGCACCATAGAAATATAAAAAAATATATCTATGGCCGGCACCATTACGACAGGGTTTCATAAAGAATACTTCAAATAATATTAGCAAGAATGGTTACGGTTTAGTAGCTATCTTCCATCATTCGTTTTTCTTTCTCAATCGCATAGTAAGCAAACCTAGATTTACGGTATTCTTATGAAGCTCTATGTACATCTGCAAAGTATGACGCTGTAGGCTCTGAACATTTTGTCGGATATAACATCCCTTTTCGTTCAAATGTTGTGATAAAAGTAAAATATTCTTTTCAATTTTTGATTTACTATTTTTCAGTTGACATGCCGGCGTCATGCTTAGAGGAAAATTTCTGTTTCGATAAAGGTGATGATTATCCTGAAAGAGAAATTGAGAAACTGTTAGATAAACTGCCTACGCTGGTAAGCATAACTATCCTGTAAAATTCCTAAAATAATTAACCATTTTTCGATTTTCTACCCAAATAGTGTTCATCAGTACGGACTGATGAACATAAAATACATAAATAAATATTACACCCCAAGATCGGAACAGCTTAATGAGCGAAAAAACATAAACACAACACAACGCGTTGTGGCTTCTTACAATCAGCCACAACTCAGATTTTGCGCCGTGCGTGGGCCATTAGAAAACGGTCACATCGCGTTATGGAAAAGAAGAAATGCCATATTATGTCGCGTTCTAAGCCCTAAGTGATGCAATCACATCGCGAAAAAAGGTAAGGTTTGAGGGAACTTAGGGCACCCCGATACGGATTGGTTAAGTTTGTGTTAAGTTTTTTTACTGCAGCAAACCCTGCAGACAAAAAAGGTCGTTGTAGTAAGGTTTGATTGAGGTGTCGAACAAGCTACAACCCGTTGTGAGAAGTTTTTCGCTCAATGAGCGTTTTCGGTCTATGGGCGTAACATAAACAACATATAATCATAAAAGTACTGGTTTATATGAAAATGTAGCAGTAAGTGTGTGTATAATTATAATTCAACCATATAGTTGAATTAAATGGTCTTTCATTCTTTCATATTCAGCTTTAATTAAATGCTGATCCTGTTTAGCTTCATCGAAATTATCTATAGTTAAAGTTGTGTTCTCGACATTAACATTCAATTAAATATTCCAGCATTTTAAAGACAGAATTGGCACAGGCTTAACCTTTCGTGAGGGGTTCGAAAATCCTGACTGCCCAACCAACAAAACATTTGTTGTAAGTATTTTTATGTTTTATTAAGCTTCAACAATAGCGTGATAGATGAAATAATCGCGCGACTTTTAGGAAAAATATTTCCTAAAAGTCGCGCTGCGCCGTCCCGTAAAACATTAGGATATGCTTCACTGTCAGATTCTTGCAAGACACAAGATGTCGCAAGATTCCTGAGAATAATCACATAATTGATTATTACGAATGCGACTAGAAGAAGCTATAGTTACGTTTCTCCCAGTTTCAGATAAAAAAATACGAACAAAACTTTGATAAAATTTGCAAAAAAAAAATTTTTTGTTTTTCAGGACAAACCAATTTACTACATCCGCGATGAAAAGAATAAAGTCAGAGCGGTGGTACAATCAGAGAACTTCACGCAGATCTACAGTGCTAAGTGGTGCCAGTAAGATTATTGATTATATTATTTTTATAAAGGAAAAGGCTAGCGGCATTTAAGTAAATGTTATTCGTTTTAATAGGTTACGTTATGTCTGAAACGTTGAGTGGGTGGCAATATTAAAAATAATTAAATAGCCGTCGGTCGTGAATAGGATACACATGGAAAATTATTCTTCAAAACTGGCATAAAGTGCTTTACAGACTAATCTTTAACTTTTTCTTAATTTCAGACGCCCGGGACTAATTTCTTACAACACGCCTCATTTCTTGAAGGGATCTGCTACATTGGAAAGGTTCAAGGTCGAGTGTGTTAACACGTATATGAATGTAGATTTCCTCGTATTGACTGATGAAGGCAAAGTTGAGATGGTTAAGGCTAAGAATGGGATTCCAGTATGCTGTAGATGTAAATACTCCAAACCAGGTGGCGATTAAATTAAAAAAAAAACATCTTCATTTCACTCAACAATGAGTCAAATTGTGAATGATAAACTGTATTATTCAAACAGAATAACATACTTTTGACACTAAAATCAGCGTTTTGATTGGCTTACTTTGAAACATACCCGAATTCCCGTACTTTAAAAGTTCCTAAAACTTTACAAAACTGGATTTGTAGTGTTACGTTTTTATAGTTTATTAACTTTTCATATTTTTAGTTTGTTTATTATTCTACATTAATAAACACCAAACGTTTTATATCAACAATTTACAGAAATACGAGTGCGCCACAATTAGAGATGGGCAGAGGGTTTGAACCCAATGGGCGGAAACGGTTTTAAACCGGGTTTTTTGGGTTTAAACGGGTTTAAAACCGAGTAAAAACCCAAACAGCGGGTCTAAATTAAGTACTTTCACTAATATATTCGATCGTGGACCTAACACGATTTATGTACTTCTAGTGTTTTTTGGAGTATAAATATCACTGATAGTGATGCATTTAACAGCACATCAAATTTGACAACTTACTCTTCGAACGTGATATTTCAACAATTGTATTATTTATGCAAGTATTTCATCACAGCCCATTGTATGATCAAGCATATTTAAAATAATAGCTACAGTAGTATCACACATATAGTCTACTGCTGATCTCAGAGTCCATTCTATGAAGCGGAATTAACATTCTTCACAACATCCTTCAAGGGTATCCAAAGAAACATATAATCTAGTCTGAACCTTTTTTTCTTTAAAAATCTTGAGGACAGTGACTCTTAATTAAAACAAATGGGTAAGTGATTGAATGTTTAATCAAATTAGACAAATAACATGAGCTATTTACATTTATTCAGAGTCAGTGTCGGTCGCAGAATTAGCATTATCAGATTGTCCACAATTTATGAATTCTAACGCATTTGATGTCGTTGCTTCCAAATGAGATGACGCGAATACTTCATCCTCAATTGCATCCGTTTCGGTTAGCGGTGAACTTCCATGTGGTGTTGGAGTTTCCTCACTAATCTGATTATAATTTATACTTTCGTTTACAGTCTTTCTGTGTAAAATATTCCAGTTATAAGAAACAAACGTTATTTTGGCGGCTCTTTCCGCAGCAAAACGTTTCCGTTTTATGCTGTGGACGTTTGCTTGAGCGCTAAATGTGCATTCCGTTGCTGCAGACCAACATGGTGCCGTAAGAATTCTCATAGCCTCTTTGTTCAGCTGTGTTGAGCTGCATATACCTTTCCACCACACAACTGGTTCAATATCTCCCAGAGATCGCCAAACAAACTGTTTACCCCAGAAGCATTCTTTAGCTTTATAATTAACGAGATCAGGTGTTACATCTAAATTCAGCCTTTGTCCTTCATTGTATATGAACTCCATGGCTAGAAGTTCTTGTACTTGGTTGAGCTCCAAACCTTACTCTCTATGGTCAAGCATGTATGCTGCCATGTGTATAGGTTTCACACACATACTTGCCCTGAAATCCACTGATACTAATTTTTTTTTAAATCTTTATCACTCAACTTTGTGATGGATGGAAGCACAAATTCTCATTTCGATTTTATATTTTTAACTGTTAAAAATACTTTGCTTATATGGAGATCATTTCCCTCTAATTCAAATATACATTCTGTTATAGGTTCTATAACTTTGATGGATTCCTCCGTTTTGTTCCAAAACTCTTCATCCAGCAGTTTTCTTTTTAAATCACGAGGGATTATCACAGTTTCATCTACTGCCAAGCTTTGCAGAGCAGCTTTATTGTTTTTTAAATTTTTTCAGGCTGTCACTGTGCTTCTCCAGCGGGTTTTAACGGGTAGTTTTAATTTTTCTCCGCAACCCTTGATTTTTTTAATTTTAGAAAGTTGAGTGCTTAATATTTGGCTTTTTTTAATTATTTTTATTACATTGACAGCCTCTTCTATAAAGTTTTTCATGGTCTCTGATTTTAAACAATCTTGACTTAATAAATTTAGTACATGCGCACAGCAACCGAGTGAAGTAATATTTGGATATTTTTATTTTTAACTATGTCGAATGCTTTCTGCATATTTTTAGCATTATACCCTATGAGGACTACAAACTTATGTACACCGTACGTTTTCATCACATTTTCTATTTCACTTGCAATATATTGGCTGGTATGGCGATTAGTTTCTGTATTCAAAGTTTTTACGAATACTGGTTGAGGCTTTGATAAAACAAAATTTATTATACCTTCAGTACGTAAATTACTCCAACCGTCACACTGGAGATGAAGATAGCTTGCAGATTGTAACTCTTCGTTCAATTCTGTTCACATGTCATTATAAATTAGATATAAATATTTAGTAGCGAGTGCTTTTCGTGATGGCATTTCAAACAGCAGTTTCTCAAAAAAAAAACATGATCCAAAGAGGATGCTCTACCATAGACAATGGAGTGGCTGTTACAAAAATTGCCTTTGAAAACTTTACAGCAAGGTCACTCTCAGTTATGTGTGTGCTGTGTCTTTCGTCTTCCTGTAAAATACTCGTACGTAATAGTAATAGTACTAGAATATTCACAAATACTTACATTTACCATGTTTAAATTGATAAATTTCCCCAAATCAATAAAAACCCGAATAAAAATCCCGTGGGAGGGAATAAATGGGTTTTTATTGGGTTTAAACCCAGTAAACGGGTTTAAACCCGGTTGATTGCCCATCTCTAGCCACGATTCACTGACCAAAGAACTGATAGATGAGAAAACGATTGAACGAAGAATGTTTGACCGATAAGGACTGGTGGAGTGATAAGACTACACACACACATACACAGACACGAAGTGCACATAGAAGGGTTTGCGAAGCAATTGGGTATTCGCCAACACAGAAAAATAGTTAAGTTATTTAGTCAGTCCGTTAGATTTTCAAAAAAATATTGAATAAAGGTGACGTCAAGTTTTAATAAAAAAGTGTAAGAGGGACGACACGTGAGTTTTCAACCCACACTGTATCGTCTTCATTTTCAGGGTTCCGTACCAAAATGGTCAAAAGGAAAAGGAAGGTAAGTCTGTCAGTCTGTCACAGCTGGATATCTCAAAAACTACTAATGCTTTCAACTTGAAATTTAGAAAAGTTTTAGATGACGTTTGGTCAACTATTTTGCAAATAATAAAGAAACAAAAATTTCTAAATTTTTTTAGCAACAGCGACTGAAAGTGTTTCTTAAAAATTTGAAGTGAGAAAATTGCTGCTATTTCATTTGACATCATGTCATTTTACGTACTCAAGGAATTCTCGGTATGCGAGTTCCTCTCATACTTCCAATCAAAGTAAGTAGGTATATCTACACGTAAGTATATGTTAGGTACTCACTGGGCTTTATGATTTCTCGAGGTTTTCATTTCGCGGGTGTCGAGAATTCTCGAACTCGATTTCTCGGGACTTACCAGGACGTACAAAAATTTTGATTTACGTTTAATTTTATTGTTTAAATAAGGGTAGGTATTTGGAGTTAACATCGTATCAAATTCCTACTTTGTTACCAATATTTGACAGATTTTAAAGCTAACGTAGATTTTGACAAATATACAACTATTTGAGTAAAACTACCAGTATTAGTTTACCGGCTTTTATATCCTCGGTTTATGGCACTGATAAATTAATCAGGAATATCTTAGCTTCCACACTGATTGATTTTGATGTGCCGTGCTTCACCGAGGCGGTGAATGCCTGAAAACTCGCTTGCCCGAATGTAATTCTACCCGACAACCCATCATACCAGAGACAGTAGGATCAGCCGCTCTGCAGAGAAGTTCAGAGGAACCTTATAGTCACTTCTCCTTCTACTGCGGAGCGTGCGCGCTTGCTGGCTGTGGGTGAGTGGGAGTCGGGCCTCTACTCTCCTGTCGAATCGGGCCTCGGCTTCACGCACTACCGTCGTCGAGCATAGGCACCTTGTTCGACGATATAACTTTCCGCCTCGCTGCTTCCCTTCGCTTAGGCGCATCGTGTTGTTCTCCTCATCGCTGTCACTGTAGCGAAACTGTCAACAGCCTCGGGCACCTCTCATGCAGTCGAAGTACGGATCGCTTTGCACGGCACGCAAACATCAACGACATTATCCGACGCGCTCTTGTCGCCGTCGGCGTTCCAGCCGTACTAGAACCCAATGGCCTGGCACGCGACGATGGCAAGCGACCGGACGGTATGTCTTTGTTTCCATGGAATATGGGTAGGCCTTAAGTGTGGGATGCTACTTGTGTCGATACTCTTGCGCCATCCCATCTTCCTAGCTTGTCGTACTGTGCTGGTACTGCCGCTGCGGCTGCTGAGAACCTCAATCGGCGAAAATATAATAACCTTGTTGGCAATTATATTTTTGAGCCATTTGGGGTTGAAACTCTTGGACCGTGGGGTCCGAGTGCTCATACCTTATTTAAAGATCTTTCTAAACGCTTAGTTGACACTTCGCATGACTCAAGGGCTGGCTTTTACCTCGGACAGAGGATAAGCATTGCCATACAATGTGGCAATGCCGCCAGTCTTTTCGGCTCACTTCCAGTGGACAGCGATGCGGACGAATTTTTTGACGCCTTATTTTGGTTAGGATTTTTTATTTTAAGTGTATATATTTTGTTTTAATGTAAAATTATACCTACTAATAAACTTGTAATCCTCGATATTTACTATTTGATATGGACAACAATTATCAAAATCTCTTCTGAATAATTTTAGCACATTTTATTATATTTTGAAAATTACTACATTTTTTATTCTTGTTTTCATAGAATTTGTACTTAGGAACTAAAAAGGAACTCAACCCAGTTTTAATAATTTTAAATATTTCCAGAATTGGTGCTGTTACAGCACCAATTCTAAAATCGTTTGTTTATTTAACCTGTACTTTGACTAAAAAAAAAAATCACTTATTTGAATAATTCCAAATGAGTGATTATTTTTAGACAAAGTAATCATTCATTTCGAATTATTACCGAAAGAATTTAATAGAATTGTCTCACAGCCGGCTCACTTATTTTGCTCGCAACATTTCTCGACATAGGAAAAGCACTGTATATTTTTTTCAAAATTTTAAGGTTTTTAGCAAGTATTTAGGGTTTTATATGTTTGTCCGTCCGTCGCACACAATTTGCTGCATCAATTTAGTTGAAATTCGGAACAGAAAGTTTTATTACCAAGAAAAAGTTATAAATGTACTGTGCGACAATTCAACTAAAAGGGCTTATTGTGACGCTATTAAATATACACTCCTCCAAAAAGTTGAACTGTCGCGGCGCTGCTCAGTAAACCGAGTGGAACACTAGAACTAAACCAACCTATGGGGAACTCATTTGGAGACTGCGAGGATGCCTGAACCCCCTGCTGCCTGCCTGAAGGGTATGATCACCTGGTCCTTCCAACCAGTCGCCGACTAGCACGGTGGAGCATACCGGGATTTTTCGCGAGTTGGCGGGGCAGCCTTTGGGATGTGGCTGGCGTACTACTTGGGCCCTCTACTGAGTGCGGTCGGCCAACGGCAGGCACCGGGCTTCGAATCCTGCTAGCTTCCAAAATAAGTTAGCTGGCAAGCCTTGCCCAGAGACCAAGATCGGTTCTGAACAGCGCAACTGACAACTTCCTTGCTTTACTTGCGGAGCCTACTACAGCTTAAGTGGGATCGTTCTGCAGTACCACAGGCAAGCCTGTGTTGCCGTTACCCAGGGCGGACCGCTAGGAGGTAGATCCCAAAACCCCCATAAATCCCAAACCACCCTATTGTGTTTGAACGATGACGTTTATGGTTTATATATACTGTTTGCCGTTTTTATTGAAGGGTATCTGTGACGTAGTGCTGTTTGCAGACCTCTCTCATCTTTAAAGTAGATGGAAATAATCTAGTTCTGAATGCTAAGAAAACGAAAGGTATAAAGTTTGCCCTGCCCATAACAGTTGATTCTAAACTTCAATGGGGTCCACTCATATCATGCCTATCAAAAAGGCTCAGCTGCCGTGAGGAAAGTTAGACAATATACTGACGTTGACACACCTCGTTTAGTCAATTTCAGTTATATTCTTAGTGTAATGCCCGAAGGTATCCTACTATGGAGAAAGGCTGCTGTCATACAGAATATATTTGTCTTACAAAAAAGTGCTGTATGTACCACCACCACCGCAACTAGTTGTCGAAAACTGAAATTTGGCATGTAAGTAGGTTTCATGAGGAGTGTAGGGGAGCACTAAGAGAGAATTTCCCGAAATCCCTGGGAGAACGGGAAAACTCGGGCTATGCGCGTACGAAGTCGCGGGCAAAAGCTAGTTATATATAATAAGGTAGTCAGGTAAGGTAGTAAGGTAGGCTTTGATTGGGTAAATCAAAGCAAATTCATAATTAATTACACTTTTAATTAAATAAAAACACACATCAAAAGTATCTAGGGATCAAGTACGTTTTAGAGTATCACCGCAATGAAGGATTTTTATTTTGATATTTTTGGAGTGTTATTTTATTTTATTTATTCGGAAGAACCAACAATTACACATTATATACAACAACAAAAAAAGAATATAAGTAATTATACAAATGTGCAACCAACAACGTTCTCCACAGATACACAAAAAGACAAAGACAATGTTGATGAAGGAAAAGTCGGACAGAATAGAATATTGCATGAAATAAAATACACATAAGTTACAGCTACTACTTAGGAACACTAATGATAAACAATAATTATTATTCGCATATATTCTAGATTGTGTCAAGTAATATTCTCCTAAATTTTCCAACAGGCAGTGAGAATAGATCCAAGTTAGAAAAGAACTTATTAAAATTGCCTGTAAGGCGACGCAGGCCTGCATTCGTGCGACTAGGGGTGACGGCGAAAACAGGTCGCGAGCGCACCTCACGCCCCTGAATAGTTCTAGGAACAACAAAGCACAACTTGTTACAGATATCCACACAATAATACGAGTTGTTGCAGAGATCGTATAGAAACATGGTTTCGAGGAAAATACGTCTAGACTTCAAAGAGATTAATTTATATTTTTTCAGCAAGGCGCTATACGGTTGGTAAATACGACTTCTAGTACAAGGGTAATGCATTATTTTCAAAAACTTACGTTGTATACGCTCAATACTGTCAGTATATTTTTTATAATAAGGACTCCACACCGGCACTGCATATTCTAGTTGTGACCGGATTAATGATCGATACAAATGTAAATATGTGCTCGGGTAAATGAATTCCGTGGCAGATCTTATCACGAATCCATACATCCGATAAGCCTGACTTATGATTTTATCTACATGTGCGTCCAGGTGCAGTTTACTGTCGAGCAGTATTCCCAGATCACGAATTGTGTTGACCCTGTCTAGTATTTCATTTTGTAGTGCATACGGGTATTTAAATTGGTTTTTATTTTTGGTAAAGCTGATACAGCGACATTTGGGAATGCTTAGCAAGAGCTTATTTTTGATACAATACTCTGCTAAGTGATTGAGATCTTGTTGGAGTAAGTGTCAATCCAGAATTGATCTAATGGTTCTAAAGATTTTTAGATCGTCCGCGTAGAGTAGGAACTTAGAGTTACGAAAACACATATCGATATCGTTTATAAAAATGATAAATAACAGAGGTCCGAGAATTGAACCCTGAGTTACCCCTGACGTAACGGTTACTGTAACGGTTGAATGAAACCCATTAACTACTACCTTTTGTATTCTATTTGACACATAGGAAGTAAACCAGCGTAACAGATCCCCGCGAATTCCGTTAAATGCTAGCTTCTTCAAAAGCAATTCATGATCGACCCTGTGAAAGGCTTTTTGGAAATCAGTATACACAGCATCCACTTGCACACGAGAGTCGATACTGTTAAACAAATAGTCAGTGAAAGATGTCATATTCGTGGTTGTAGACCTTCTTTTTACGAATCCGTGCTGTTGCTTCAGTATTTGGTCATGGACAATCGGGTACAACTGGTCGTGAATGAGCCTCTCAAAAAGCTTCGACAAGGCCGACAGTATAGAGATGGGCCGATAATTTTCAACGTCCTGTTTTGGACCACTCTTATGAACGGGAGTAATATTCGCCCGTTTCCAGACTTCAGGACAAGTTCCCTCACACAAACATTTATTATAAATAATACATAATGGTGCACATAACGCCTGAGCCGCCCTATTAAGGAAAATTGGTGGGATGCCGTCTGGTCCTGGTCCTTTAGTACAATCTAGTGATTTGAGGGCACTGAGTACTTGGTCAGTGCTAAGCACAAGTCTACTAACAAGGGAACAATTTTCAGTATATTCATTGTCCTGGGTTTGAATATTTGAGAGAGTAGAGGGTTCGTACACGGAATGGAAGAAGTTTGTAAAGTGATTACAAATCTCCTCAGGATCGGTTGATGATTGGTTTTTATAGTGCATGGTTGTAGGAATTGGTGCTTTAGATTGCCGATTAGATACATAAGTCCAGAAATATTTGGTGGCAACTTTTATACTGTCCTCTACTGATTTCAAGTAGAGACTATAACAATTGTTAGATTCAGCCTGGAATCTCGACCTATAAAGTGAAAACTGTTCATAGTCGGATATGTTTTGGTAGGTCTTCCATTTATTCCAAGCCTTCAGTTTATTTTTAAATATGTGTATTAAAGAGGGGGAAAACCATAATGGAAATTTGATAGACCTAATTGTCTTTAGGGGAACATGGGCTTTAATAATTTGGTAAACGATTTCATAGAACGTTATCAGTGCGTCTTCTGCAGACTGCCCGTGAAGTTCATCATCCCAGTTAATTATGAGCAGATCGCGATTAATTTTTTTCATGATTTGCCTTAGAGTAATTGTGTTTTTGAACCGCCTTACGCATCATTGAACTACTATGTAATTTACAGGAGACTAAAATATACAACGGTGGGTCATAGAGATCTGGTTTTAACAAAACATCAGTAGGTGTAAAAACAGAACAATCGTTATTACTTATTACCAAATCTAAAATCTTCCCTCTTGAGTTCTTAATATTATTGTACTGATAGCCATTGAGCACAGACATAAAAATACTCAAGTGCCTGCAAACAGGGGAACTACCTACACATATATGTTGCGTGGCAGGCGTAGTATTGCCACCAGCGAGCCATTCAATGTCAGGAAGATTATAATCTCCAAATACGTAAAAGTTTTGAACGTAGCCGTCTTCCAACAGGGTTTGCAGGCATTCCAAGTATGAAATATAAATACATTCGAGTGTTTTGGGTGGGATATAAGCAGAACATATTATAACATATTTTCCTCTCGTTGCGTAAGGGAAGCGTAAGATTATGTGCTCAATGCTTTTATTACAGAGGATAGTCGATTCTACTATATTGGATCTCAGTCCCTTCAAAACTGCAACAAGGGTCCCACCGCCATCCTTTTTTTAGTTGCCTTGCGATCCCGGTCGCATCTGTACACTATGTACCGATCATCAATGAACTCGGAGTCTAATATTTCAGAAGTGAGCCAAGTCTCGGTAAGTATAATAATGTCATAACAGTTGGACAGAATTTTCATATATAGAACATGCAGTTTAGTGCGGAGCCCCCTACAATTTTGATAGTATATAGTTAATTTGTCGTCAGCCATTTTCATAGAGAATAAAACAAATAAGCATTACAGTATATATCTGGGCGACTATATATATAACAGCATTACGGATATTAACATAAGACAAATGATAGTTCAAAAAGTTTTCCTCGAAAACAAACGATCCTAATAGGGACAAAAATACAGGCATTAATAAGATATTAACACCATTAGAGTACAGTAACAACAAAAACAAACATTTAAAAAGGTACATACATCCTCCAGAATGCATAGTTTTATAGTAACAGATACAATCTCCAGACAACACAAATACATAAACAATATAAACAATAAACAATATTTATTTGTTCAAGACTTAAACCTAATTACAATTAATTGTACCTTAAAGAGGACTTTATCGGTTAATGGCAAGATACAAAACATGTGCAACTGGGCTTAAACTAGGAGGACTCCTGTGCTATAAGCACCAGTTACTTCCGTCACCACCGTAGTTGAGCTGCCTTTACAAGTGTGATGCGGTGCAAAGTAAGTATTACAAATTACAATTTATTAATTACTTACGTGTGTGTGTATGAACATATATGTGTGTAATTGTGGTGTGTGGTGTGGTGTGGTGTGGTGTGGTGTGTGGTGTGGTGTGAGGTGTGGTGTGTGGTGTGGTGTGTTTGCGTGCATGAATAGGGCCTGAGTGATTGTATTTTATTTTAGGTACTTTTTATTTATTTTCTGTGTTTTAGTAAATTTTCAGTATTTTCATAATTTTGAGAGAGAAGGAAGTTATCTATGGTAAGTTTTAGTTTTTTCATTGGTAAGTTATGTAACTGTGTATTTTTACTTATTTTGTTATAAAGGTATGGACCCATGTAACACGGTTGTCTCCTGAAGAAGTCTGTTTTACACGGTTTCAGTTCAAAGACTAGGTCCTTCCTACGTTTGTGTTTCAGTCTTTTCGGGTCGTACGTTGACCCTTTATGAGTTATAAGCAGAACCCTCCTGATATAAAGTTGCCGAACCGTTAAAACCATACAATCCCTGTATAGCTGCTCCGTTGGATACTGAAAGTTCTTTTTATATATTACTTTGAGAACAGCTCGCTGGGCTCTTTCTAGGTTTAACATATGAGTTTTGTGTGTACTCCCCCAGATAGAGATACAGTATTCAAGTACTGACTGGCACAAGGATAAATATATTGTTTTCAACAGGTTCGAGTCGCACACCCTGCGTAACTTCTTAAAAACTGTTATTAACTTTCTAACCCTAGAACTTAGTGTTTTAACGTGGTGGTGGAAGTTTAACTGATCGTCCACTTGTATTCCGAGATATTTTATACAGTTTGTTTTCTCAATAGGAAGACAACTGCATTCGCTGATATTATTTTGATTGCAGGTGTGTGCTCTGACTTCAACCAACTCATTAGCAGATGGAGCCTACTTTATCGAGAACATGAGGTATTTTGTTTTGTCTACGTTAAGGGTAAGTAAGTTTAGGTTAAGGTATCCAAGAACAGTTCTCAGTCCGGCGTTTGTAAGAGCGGAAACCTCTGACCATGAATTCCCATGGAAGAGGATTGCTGTGTCGTCTGCATAAGTTATTATTAGTCCATTTTGTAGATTTAAATTACATATCTCATTTATATAAATCAGAAATAAACTAGGACCGAGAACACTCCCCTGTGGTACACCAAAATCTATATTTGCACTATTACTAATATACCTGTCAATTTTAACTATCTGAGTTCTATTACTTACATAATCTGTAAATAATTTAAGAGGGGTTCCACGAATCCATCTTCTCCACAAGCCTGGGGACAGAGACGGTGTCAAAAGCTTTTGCTAGATCTAGAAAGACTCCTATGCATTTATGTTTGCTATCTAGTTGACCTGCAATATGTTCTGTTAGTTTTATTACCGCGTCTTCTGTAGATTTGCCTGATACAAAGCCGTATTGGTTTGGAGAAATTAATTTGTTTTTATTTAGATAGTTTATTAGTCTGCTATTCATGAGTTTCTCTATTATTTTGGAAAGTATTGGGAGCACAGAAATTGGCCTGTAGTTGCTGACACCGGCCCTGTCGCCAGACTTGTAGATTGGATGGACCACTGAGAGTTTAAATAGTGTGGGGAATGTTCCCGAGTTAAAGCTTAGATTGGCTATATGAACAAGAGCGGGGACCAGAACATCTCTAGCTAATTTAATTATCTTGACAGGTATATTGTCCCAACCTCTAGCGCAGTCTTCTCTTAGGTTTAAAATAATTTGCTCAACTTCCTGCTCATCTGTTTCAAGCAAAACTAGTGAGTTACACACTTGTGGGTCCTTACCGTTTATTGGGATGTCGTTAGGAGCATTTATCTTACTTGCTAGGGTTTCACCTACTTTGACAAAATAGTTGTTTACACTGTTTACAGCCTGCTCTGGGGTTTGTTCCAATTTGAGTAAGTCTAAGTTAGGATCACGTGTCGAATTTATGTTTGCGATTTCTTTGACTACTTTCCATGTTTCCTTTGGGTTTTTTGTATGTTTCCTTAATTCAGATTTTTGATGAGTGTCTTTAACTTTGTTCAAAATGTTGTTGCAAAAGTTACGGTATCTTAAGAAGGTAGTTTTTAGGATGTTATTGTTAGGGTGTTTTTTATGGTGCAGATGTAGTTTGTCCCTATGCCTTATGCATCAGAGTAGGCCCGGAGTAATCCACGGCTTAAATACTCTTTTACGATGAGGAACTTCGGTGGTGGTTTTGTTCGCTTCGATTGCTTTGTTTATTGTGTCTATAAGAAATTCGACCGCAGAATTAACACTATTAATTGTGTAAAGTATATTACTATTTGAGAGGTGGTGCCTTATTTCGTTTGCTACTCGTACATAATTTATCCTTTCTAGAGTTTTATTTAAATCTTTACGCGTTAAGCGTGATTCTAGGGTGAGACATACAGGAAAGTGGTCGGTGACACATGACTTTATTATTACAATATTGGAACTACATTCGGTTTTTATGTTTATATGGTCTAAACAGGTTTTGTCACGGGTCGGAAGACTGTGTCCCGGCAAAAGACCGTGAGTGGCGAGCATATTAAGATAAATGTGCGAGCGTGCATCCATATTATCAGGGTCGATATTCAGGTTTATGTCCCCAGTTAAAATTATGGTACTGAAAGACGATAGGGTTTTTAAAACATTATTACATGAGCTAAGAAAACTATCGATATTTTGAATTGAGGGAGATCTATATATTGCCATTATGGCTACTTTAGTTCCGAGTTTTACGACTACGCAGTTCGCTCCTGCAAATGGCGGTTCGTATACTTCATGCATCAGTGTTGAATGTATGTAGGTGACGACACCCTCATTTTGTGTGGCACAGTTTTTAGTCGCATAACTGATGTAGCCAGTCAGTGGAGGTAGCTGAACATTTTTATTAGTCCAACACTCTGTCATAATAATAACGTCGAATTCCAAACCGACATTTGCAAGAAAAACTTCGAACTGTGGCATGTTTCGACCTATACTTCGAATGTTTTGCGTGATCATAGTTAAGTTTTTATCAGATTTATTTATAAATCGAGCGGCACTGCTTGTTTCACACGTTATGGAGTCGGACACTCGGTAGTTATCTAGTTCGCTATTTATTTGGTGTGTACATGCCATTTTTGTGTGGTTATAATAATTACAGTCTGATTAATTAGTGCCATAAACAACACATGGTTAAATATTATTTCTTGAGTACTTTTGTGAAGTAAACCTACTTTCCTATTTTTTACTTTCCTATTATTAGCTATAACATCCATGCGCCAGATACTGTGCGGGCCCAAAATAATTAGTTTTAGAATATGTATGTTTGGAGTTGTTTATTTCTTTTGTGATTTGTATGTAGATAGTCGTAATTGTGTATGTGTGTTGTTTGTTGATATGTTAGTAATATAACTTTTTGGTTGGTTTAATTTGTATATGCTTGAACTATGATGAAATGGTGTGTTTGTGTGGTTTATTACGTTTATGTTTTTTACAGATATTTTACTAATATCAAGACACAGAGTAGTTAAATAGTTTTTTTTTAAGTTTAAGATAATTTCATACAATATTAAAGATAGATAAAGAAACTCATTGAGAGCAGAACATGTTTTACAGTCTTTACTTAAATGAAAATGCCATCCAGTATACAGTCATTGGGTATTTTTCAAGGAGGCCAGTTGATCAGCTGATTTTATTTGGATTTGCTTACTACCAACTGCCTTTCTCAAATAGATTTTACCATTTGTTGCCCAACAGAATTCATATTCGTTAGACTTCGCAAAGTCT
Source organism: Lacanobia wlatinum (assembly GCA_947578705.1). Lineage (NCBI taxonomy): Eukaryota > Metazoa > Arthropoda > Insecta > Lepidoptera > Noctuidae > Lacanobia > Lacanobia wlatinum. The sequence goes on along the minus strand of OX388025.1, from coordinate 25,459,099 downwards.
CTCGCAAGAAAATGCAACCTCCTTGTTTTAGGTGTTAAGTTGTCTGATACATATATTGGCTGTGGGTCATTGAGGAATCCCAAGCAATTGGTATTAAGTTGATTTTGCTTGTTTGATGAGTTGTATTTCCTCACGGCTGTTATTAATTTTGACTTTAGAATGGGAGATGTCATCTCAGCTATGACTATATTTGACCCTTTAATCGGAAGGCGATAGATGTCACGCACATCTGACTGCGACATACTCACGTCTACAGTATGAGCCATCTTAAGTACCATGGCAGCGATGCTATCCTTGTTTTCGTCTGCGGTTTTCGGTAGATTTTTAATTTCCAGTTTTGATAGTCTTGATATGCGCTGTAGTTCGTCGATAGATTCTTCCAGGGTTTGGATATGGAGGTTATAATCACGGTGCATTTGTTCCAAGTTTTTGTATTTTGTGTCCAGATCACTGCATCTATTACTTATGAAATCCACAGACTTTTCCAGTTCTGTTGTTGTGGTTTTTATTTCACAGTTTATATTCCGTATCTCTTCCTTAATTGTTTCGTGTTGCTTTTTGACTTCAGAGATCTCACGCACTATTTTAGACAAGGTGCATTCTTGATCCTTCTTCCAAGACTCAAACATGGACGTGAGTAAAGACTTGATTTCATCTTTAAACGTACTAAATTGTTGTTCAAAATCGCCAGCGTCTGGGTGCCGGCGTTTTATACGGGTTGAGATATTACTAAACTCGTGAGAGCTTGCCTTAGAAACGTCTGGTTCTGAGCGGCAGATATTTCCTTGTTGAGACGATGGAGGTGGTGAACGTTGCATTGTTCTGCGCAAACTCAATGAGTCGCCTCACGTCACTCGTCCTTTTGATGCGTTGGTCTGTGTAACGGTAAGTGCGTGGGTCCTTGCTCCACTTACAGGGATGAAGGCGGGCGAGCGAAGCGTCTGTGCAGGCGGCCGGATGGATGGTAACAGCAATAATGATCATTAATCTTTTCCCGCAGAGGTGAAGGCGGGTACGCGGCGCAGTATGATTCACAAGGCCTGATGCGAGATTGAAGCAACCCAATCTCTTCCAACAATTTTTTTTTTTTTTACGCAAAGTGGCAACACATGGTTTTAGTCCCGATTTCGACCACGCGCAAACTTATCATGGGCACACTGTAATATTCCGCTATCTTTTGTTGGCAGCCTGTTTATGTCAATGTCACTTGTCAATGTGTAAAATTATTTGGAGGTTATGATGCCGGGAATACTTGCACTTTATTTGTTGTGCACGTAACACACACAGTTTACATTGCTTTATTTACACTTTTTCTTTGTCTTCCGACTCACTTGCACAGTTTAAGAGTTTAGTGGTTTTTTTTAACAGTTTTATGTTTATGTTTACGGAGCGCACTTCGTGAAGTTTGTACTGCGAGGCGTTCAAACCGGAAGTCATGCATATTCCGATCGCACCGCTCAACCAGTGTTCCCGTGATTAAAATCAACACAACAAGAAGACCAGCCAAACAATACGACTAGAGCACACATGCACTATGCAAAGAAAAAGCAATGAGTATTAACAAACGCACAATAAATACAAACATGATAACGATAAGGCAGTTATTCATTCCCCACAGTAGCTGCACCAGGTTTAATTTTTCCAATGTCTTGGTGGGTTCGAATGGCAAATGATTTGCATTGTTCTTTTTCCCGAACGAGAATAGTGCCATGTTTAACCCACACAAATTTATAATTATTTCTTTGGGCTGCTTCTTTGCAATCACGAAACAAATGTTTCCTCTTTAGCGTGAGATGTTCATGCATGAAAATACGTGACGGTGTACCAGAGATGCTCAGTTGGTCGGGCTGACCAGCCCTTTGGCTAGCCGAAAGGCGCTCAGTACATTGTCGCGAAGAATACGTGAGGCCAAGTTTACAACAATATTTTTCGGTTTGTCATTCTGCTGGTGTGCATGAGGAACACGGTGTATTGCGACAACATCCTTAGCACTTATACTATAATTAATAATAATTAATTTAAACCTATACTTTCTATGATTGATATCAGATTCTCATTACGCCTTTCAGGGAAATTACACAGCTCCAGGTTGGAATGTATTGATCTAGATAGTCATTTTCGAAATAATATCATTAATTGAATTCTTCGTATCCATCTCCAGCATTTTGAAGCGATTATTCAGATCAATTTTTTCAGCGGATACATGTTCAACCGAGTTTTGTACAGAAGTTAGGTTAATTGCTAATTGATCATACCTTTTATCCAGGTTTGACAGGTTGTGGTTGTTTGAGCCTGCTCAGAGCGAATAGTGGCAATATCGTTTTTAATTTCGGTTGTAATCTGGGTAAAGGCAGCAATTTCGCCTCTAATATTTAATACGAAATAGTAGTTATACGAGTGTCAAGTTCCCTGCGCTAATCGTTAAGAGTCTTTTTAAATTCCGAAGATAAATCATTAAGCGCCTGTGTGAATTCGCATTCTGGTTGTTTTCGTTTACGCACATCGCCTCTACAATCAGGCGCCTTACACAAGTCACTGTCGGACTGCGACAAGTGAGACATTCTGCTGTAGGTTAAATAAATGTTTTACGTTCATATATACTTTACCAGATATTTACTCACAATATCTGTGATATAAATTCATTTAAAACTCAGAGAGCACACTAAAAGTCGTTTTTGTGCTGTGTGGGGTTTGAACCTGCGACCAGTGGTGTCCACCGCAGTGTAAAAAGCTGCACTAGCCGGGCCAAACGCTACATTGAATACGGTATCGAAGTTGGTTATCCGTAGGTGCGTTGGAGCCCTGTGCTGGCGATGGTGCGGGCAGAGGAGGTATGCGCGGGGGCTATCGAGCGCACCGCTGGTTGTGGCAGGTCAGGGACCGATTTCTTTCGAGAAATTTTAACACATTTTTATCAACTTATCTTTTCAGTTCACTATAACGTAGCACAGTCAAACTTTCACAAATTGCCGAGTCACTTCACTGGCTTTAGATTAAATATACTTTAATGTGTAAATATCCACTTCTAACGACTTAGATGATCAAAAACAGTGGAGCAAAAATATCAACGTGCTGTCTTGATTTCTGACACAGAGGGTATGAATGTTATCGATTCTTTTTAGTGAATTTCACTATTTAAAAAAAAGTTGTGTAGATGTTTATTGTGTCACGAATGTAGTGTGATTGTGTAATCTACATAATCAGAAATGTCAAAAAAGCTTCCCTAATAGGTTCTCAATCTCCTCATCAGTAAGAGTTGTGAGCCATCGAATTTATGAGTTGTGCATATATTGTCTTGTTTATTTACTGCATTATAAATTCAAATTCAAACTATTTATTTGCAAAAAATAGGTACAATAATAAGATAATAATACTCGGAAGTGTCTCTCAGCTCTCAGCTAGTTTGAGCTAAGAGCTGCCTGATGGGGTACTCCCTTTCTTCTCCTAAAATTGTTTGTCCGAAAATCATTATCCATAACACGTTTGCTATAAACTTCAGTAACCATTATTCGAAATCCCGAAATTTTGTTTAACATAATTATTTTTAGTTCTAAAAGTATTCTGTCATAATATTGAGTAGTATAATAATTATGTCTCCTAATTTTACATGACCTAAACTCATATGTCCTAAATATTGTTTATTATTCCGAATGTTCATTTGTGATAATTTTTTAGTCCTAAAACATTTGCTAAAAAATTAGGTTTTAGTGACAGAAACGAATCGCTGTAAATCCGACTCCATGCAGTCTTGTCTGCCCTACCCCTAGAGTGTAATTTAAAATCGCGTAGGCGCGGAGGGGCGAGGCGGCCCGTGAGTTGAGGAGCAGGTGGTTGCAACAATCCGACAAAGCCGAAGCCGTGCGTTACATCCATCTGCGACGATAAGCTGGCGTGGGACCGCCGGAGCCCCGCAGCGCCGGAGCCGTGACAGAAACCATGCCTGCTGCATGTTGCATGCTTGCTTGCATGCTGCGTGTTTGCTTGCATGCTGCATGCTTGCTTACATGCTGCGTGTTTGCGTGTATGCTGCATGCTGCGTACTTGCTTGCATGCTGCACGCTTGCTTGCATGCTGCATGCTTGCTTGCATGCTGCGTGCTTGCTTGCATGCTTGCTTGCATGCTGCGTGGTTGCTTGCATGCTGCATGCTTGCTTACATGCTGCATGCTTACAAAAACCACTCGTACATTACACTTATATTGTTTACTTTTATACTTTTCTTATAATATTTATGATAAACGGATTTAGGACATATTATATTTAGGGATTTCAATTTTATGGCATATGATATTATGTGATATTAAGTTCGGGTAAGTTAGCATTCGGACAAATGATGATTAGGACAAAACAAGTTGTGGCACTTTAAATCATGGATAAAAAAGTTAGGTGACACCATAGAGAACCGCCTGATGGTCATAACATTGCAGTCTTTATATAATTGTATGGTGCTATATCGGAAGAGCTTAAACAGAACAGCTCGTTGCGTCCTTTCAAGCTGAATCATCTACGATTTTGGAATGCCACCCGACACGGTTATCCCAAATGAAAGTAACGACTAGCAGAGCGAGAAGTAAACTATCAGAAAAGTATCTTTGTCAGCACCCTATGTACTGTTTTCTTCATCTATTTTTTTTTTGTAACATATGGTGTACATAATAAAGAGTATTCTATTCTATTCAATTCTATTCTATTCTATTCTATTCTATTCTATTCTATTCTATTCTATTCTATGTCGTAGATTCTTGAAAATCGCTATCAGTTTTTTCACTCTGCCAGATGTGCCATCAACTTGCACCTTCAAAGACATCATGTTATCCATTGTGATGCCTAGGTATCTAACTTGACTTGCCCTGACCAGGCCACAATTGGTGTCCCTGGCCATCACAAGTATGAGCTCTGATGCAAAACAACTCATCCGGCTGCATATAAGATTTAATTGTGAACGGGATGTATTTAGTTTTTTCTACATTTAGTGTGAGAATATTGCAACATTACTAGGACATCACAATACCGAGTGCAAACTCCGCTCGCTTTCGGACCTGCTCCCAGTCTAGACCATGCACGAGCAAAGCTGTATCGTCCGCATATGTATATATGCTACAGTGTGGGATGGATAGGTTACATAGGCCATTAACATATATTAAGAATAATGTAGGACCTAAATATGTGCCTTGAGGAACTCCAAATGATAATGAGTTTTCGTCACTAATGATTGATAATATGATACTAATGTCGGCATCCCATTGAGAAGGTAAATTGAAATCACCGACAAGATAGAATCGCTCAACATTTGTGTTCTCATGAATTGCATTCAACATTTCAAATTAGGCATTGTAGAAATGTAGACCAATTCGGGAGTTTGGGGATACATAACCTGCGCTAATAATGTGCAATTTACCCTTAGTCACGCTGGGCACCTCAAGATATTTAATGCTCGCATGCAGTGTAGTGAACGGATTTATTCTGACCGAACGCAGTGTTTTCAGAACCGCCACTAGGGTTCCACCTCCTTCCTTCTTACCAGTGGCGTTACGGTCACAATCAAACCTGTATACGGTATACTAGGCATGCCTTTTAAGTTCTGTCGTTTCCATATTTCCCGGCAATTTTGAATTTGGAACTGTTCTATATTTGAATGTGTTTAAATTTTGAATCTCAAAACAGTTGAAAGTATTAGGATTAATGCTATTGTTTAGTCACTCACAGCGTCGATTGGAATCTGTCAGGTTACGTACGAAAATGAATATTTCTAAGGAAAATGTTCGTGCAATTATTTTAGAAAAGGCCTGACACGGCTTCAGTGTTTTGAAGAGCTAACATTGTGTTTAGTGACGAAGCCCCATGTCTGCGGACTGTCAAACGCTGGTATTTAGAATTCTAGCGTGGACATACTAGTGTTAGTGATAAATCTTGCGAAGGTCGCCCAAGATCCGCCTTCACTGAAGATAACATCATTGCTGCGAGACAACTAATTCCCAAAGATCGTCATGTAACGTATCGAGAGATAGATGCTCTCTATTAGGCATCTCAGGGACAACCATTCAGAAGATCTTGCATGAAGCGCTTGATGTGAGAAAGCTAGTTTGCCGTTGGATACCGCATCTGCTTTCCGAGGATACAAGGCGGCCCGCGTCAGATGGTGTAAGAAAACTCTGCAAAGGTTCAACCGAGGAGAGTCAAATCACTTCTACGACATCATCAGTGGTGATGAATCTTGGATCTATGCCTACGATCCTGATTCCAAACAACAATCTCCAATCTGGGTCTTTCAAGACGAGCCAAAGCCGACTAAAGTTGTTCGTTCTCAAAGCACTTCAAAGAAGATGGTAGCCACGTTCGTTGGAAAAATCAGCCATGTTGCGACTATTGCACTTGAAGATCGTAGAACGGTTAACGCAGAGTGGTATACCACAGTTTGTTTACCACAACTTATCGCCGAACTTCGAAAATCTAACTCAAAGCGACGCATCATCCTGCACCACGACAACGCAAGCTCACACAGCGCTCGTCAAACGATTGAGTATTTGAAGCAGAAAAAAGTAGAAATTCTTGACCATCCTCCATACAGTCCTGACTGAGCCCTAACGATTTCTTTACATTTCCTAAAATTAAGAAAAGTCTTCGTGGTCAAAGGTTTCAGTCCGGTGACGAAGCAGTCGCTTTTTTTTACTTTAGAGTGGAATAAATATTATAATGACTGGTTTGAGCGAATGGAAAAGTGTATTAAGCTACGTGGTGAATACTTTGAAAAACAATAAAAAGTACTACCTATAAGGTTCTAGTTGTCCTTTTTTCTTCAAACGACAAAACTTAAAAGGCATGCCTCGTGAAGTGATACCGAAGTGAGCTGTCATTCCATCTTAATTACTTGGATTGACAGCTCACTTCGTGATCAATTCACTCAAGCGTTCACTTCGGCTTCGTTTGGCTCGTCTTGGCTGGAGCACGGTAGCGTTCATCAATGAATCTCTCGTCAAATATCTCAGCATCGACCTGTTTTCCGTCAGCACAATAACGTCGTAGCAATAAGGTTAGGGGTAAGGGGGGGTAGGTTATTTGCGTATAACATTTGCAGTTTGATGCGGACGCATGATCTGCAGTTTTGATAATAAACGGCAAGAATTGGTCATCCATTTCTGTGGAAAGCACTGCTATAAGACATTATACAATTTTCTGCTAGCTTTCAAGACAACGAGCTTACTATTCAATACTTCAGCAATACAAAATGTGAATGATAGAGATACAAAGCATGAAATATGTTTGAGCATTCGCAAATAACCAAGTAATATTTTAATGGTCGAATGGTTAATAAAGAACAGAGTTACAGCTGTCAGATAGACAGATAGGGTTAATATGAATGATAGATAATTATTTGAAATGCAACAGACGCTAGTAGATATAAGGCGAGTAGCTGACAAAATATGAGGTTTCGAGTGTTGAGTGAATTAATAATTAGGACGCGCGGGTCTGGGTGCAAGTAAACCTGTTTTAATTTTTGCTACATCTTGAAGAGATTTGATGGCAAATGCTCGCACCCATTCTTTTTTTCTAGCAAGAATGGTGCCGTTTTTAACCTACACGAACTTAAAGTTATTTTTAGCAGCTGTTTCTCGACTTTCTCGAAACAACTGCTTATTTTTGAGGGTCAAATGCTCATGAACGAGAATAGGTAAAGCTGAGTTTGTAAATCCAAGCACTTGTGCATTTAAGCCCCTAAATAATCTACAGGTGCACAACATAGTCTCTAAATATTCTGGAATAACTTCGCAATTATAATTTTGGGTCAGTTATTCTCTTGATGAGTGTGCGGGACGCGATTTACGGTGACCATGTCCTTCTGAGTAATTTTAAAATTATACGCTTTGTTCCATAAATTCTATTTTGGCCTCGAGACCAATCACCGTGCTTTGCAAATCCGCAAAATTTTCATGTTGTTTTTTTTTTAAATAACAACTTGCTTTTGAAGGTCAATCTGTTCATCCATAGTATACTGAAGCGAATTCCGTATCTTGGTTACATCTTTTGACAAAGTTTCATGTTTTTCATTCTGTTCTTTTACACTTTTCATGGATAGCTGTTCTTACCGGAGAAAACTTATTTCGCTTTTCATTTGTATAGTAAGTTTTCGTGGCTAAATCAGTTTTAATGTTCTCAACACTCTCGGAAATTGTTGATAGTGTTGTGTTTATGCCGCATCGCCACTCGCTTATAATACCTATTTTTCAAATCATACGACAACGCATTAAACATGTCTGTTAATTCCGACTCAGGTTGTTTACGCTTGTGTGAATGTTGCTCATCACTTGCAACAGGGGCTTCATTCAAATTTGTGTCCGACGAACATTTAATTTTGGTATCAGGTCCACGTAACATACATATTTGTTTATAAAATTGTATGTACTAAACACCACTTAGCTTTAGAATATTCTAGATCCGTTGACTCCAAATGCGGGCACCTAGGCGTGCTTCGTAAACGAGTCGGTGATTATCAAAAACAAGAATCTTTGCGTTCGCTGACGATGTATCACCGGCTGGCGGAGCGCGCCGTTATCTCTCTTACGCCACTAGCGTAACCGCGATGATCCCGTGCGTTGCATGAATTCGTAAAGATATTTAATGTGAATAAAGATCACTCAATATTACCTAATCATCTCTTGGATGCAAGTTAGATGCTTTTAAGTGCTAAAATGAGTGAATATTCGAATACCCCATCGAGTTATGTTACGTTACATAGTATTCAATATAAGTGATAATAATAATGGAATTGCCTAGTTTCAGAGCCAGAGTTCAACTAATGTATTTGCTTTAACTATAAGCCCTACCACATTTTACAATGTTATATTTACCAGTAATGTGACCTTCATATCCATTGTACGCTTATGCGTAAGTCTTTTATGTAACAATGTTTTTGAAATAAATAAATTATTATTATTAATTAATCACAATTAACTACTACTTTATCGGGAACTCCAGTTCAATTGTTGGGAATACCGTAAAAAACATCAACATTATTACAATTGTTGCATGACACCAAGTCGTTTTAGCTTTCCTGTTACTTTATCAAAAGTAGGCATTTAAATGAGAACAGGAATAGTTGCACTAGTCTTTTTCTTACTGCATAGGTAGTTATAGCGTAGGTAAGAGTTTTTTTAGTCAATGAAGTTAGACGTTTCCTTGTTAGGCTAGTCATTTAAAACCACTTAACCACTCAATTCAATTAAATTTTTAAGGTTATGGTTCCATCGACGAACATTCGATGATTTTGCCAATGTCAAAGTACGAAATGGTAATAATAGTAACTCAATTATGATAACTGTTTAATGACTATTGACCAGTTTTTGTAGCAATATTATCCATTATTCGCCACGCTAAGACGGCACGTAAAGTAAGTTAAAACATCAAACACATTTATACATATCAGTACTTAAATAAAAAATTATAAATATATTTTAATAATAAAAAATGTTACAAAAACATTTTATTTATATTAATAAACTTATAAAGGATGTTAACTGCGGGGGTATGTATGGGCTAAAGATAAAAGGAATGTTAATCGGGCGAGGAAACTCAGAAGGGTGTAAGTCGTAAAGGGGAATAATTAAATGAGGACAGGAAAAAAATAACTGCTCCCGAGTACTCCCTCAAGACCGCGAATTTTAGCCGAAAGACTGGTGTGCAAACAAACCCAAGTCGGAGATGAATTATCACAGAGGTAGCCAGTTTACTTGAAAATTTAAGTTTGCTAAACCAACATTTAGAAGGAATAAGTGGTTGGATGGATCCATAAAATTTTCTCTTCTGTAAAAGAGTTTTTTTTGCCACTGTGTATTTCAACATTTCATCATCTCTGGTTAAACAAGACAGCGTAAATCTCGAGCATAACGGGGTGTGTGAGATTAAATCCCATTCCGAGTAGCCGATTTGGCAATCGAATCAGCATTCTCGTTTCCAATGATTTCAGAGTGGCTAGAGATCCAGGCCAATGCGATATCGATGCCTAAACAGTAGCATCTTTTAAAGAAGTTGTTTAATCTGCAAGGTAAGGAGACAATTGTGATGAGAACGAAAAGGTGATTTTACTAAGTCTTGAAGGCAGCTAAGACAAGTCCGAGAAAATAACAGATTTGTTGAGACCATGCGATTCAACATAGAAGACCACTTCCAAAAGAGCTATTGCTTCCCCAGTATAAATGGAGCCAAATGGAGAACTGCGAAAATTTAGTATTATTCTGAACTTTAGTATCCGCACAGCAGAACCGACATTGCTATCATCTGACAGCTTCGAGGCGTCTGTAAATATCGTAAGCCAGTCATGACAATCCTTTGCTAAAATCTTGTTGAATCTATCATTAGCAGCAGGGTTATGTTTCGAGACACTAATGTTAAAGATAATTGTAGGTTGACAGAGTAAAGAATTAAAACTTACTTTAAATAAGGGGTTCAAACTTGATTGGGCTAAAGAAGAGTGTAATTATTAAATTTAATAACACCCGTGATGATGCGCAAGCATTTGGACTGAATCTTTTCCAGCTTAGCAAGAGCTATTTTGTTGCATGGTTTCAGAAGAAAGCTCCCATAGTCAAAGTGGCTACTGGTGGAAGTGGGATGGGCTCACCGGTGAACTCCAGAGAGGGCACGTAGAACATTAACACGTTTTTCGCATTTTTCCGAAATGTAGTCCAAATGATAAAACCCAGAGAATTTGGAGTCAAGGATGAGGTCAAGAAATTTCACTTTATGACCTGTTTGACACCTACCTATACCTATTTGTTGAAAACGAACCCATATTGATCAGTTCAATATGGGTTCGTTTTCAACAAATAGTATAAGTATTTTGTTGCATGGTTTCAGAAGTAAGCTCCCATAGTCAAAGTGGCTACTGGTGGAAGTGGGATGGGCTCCCCGGTGAACTCCAGAGCGAGCACGTGGAACATTAACACGTTTATCGCATTTTTCCGAAATGTAGTCCAAATGATAAAACCCAGAGAATTTGGAGTCAAGGATGAGGTCAAGAAATTTCACTTGATGACCTATTTGTTGAAAACGAACCCATATTGATCTGTTCAGTATGGGTTCGTTTTCAACAAATAGGTTTATAGGGGGAATATATCGTTTTCGAGAATAGACAACTGCGTTACACTTGGGGACAGACAAGTTTAGGCCATGATCGATAAGCCATTGATTTAAATACTTAAAGGGCAGAGTTAAAATGAAATGAGGCGTCTAGAAAGGAAGCTGAACTAAAGTAAAATGCAATGTCGTCGGCGTATTGTAAAATTTTGCAAAAACAGCTCAATGAAGACTCCAAATCGTATGTGTATAAACTAAAAAGGATAGGGCTTAAGACCGACCCCTGAGGTAATCCTTTCCACACTAGACGAGATGGTGAGAGGGTGTTTTGATGGCGGACAGAAATATAGCGGGACATAAGGAGATTACAAATGATGTTGACCATCCTCAGAGGGATACTCAGCTGTAGCCTGAGTATTGGAAGTTGGACGTTATCATAGGCTGAGGCTATGTCTAAGAAAACACCAAGAACGCTTTCATTATTGGAATAGGGTATTCCATCGACACCCGGAGAAGAATCACGAAGATGTTCCAAGGAACATGTCAATTCTGAATACGAAAAAAGGTCATCAAATCTATCAGAAGAAGTTGGAGAAGTAGGGTCTACAGTTGGAAGGCATTAAAAACTAGGAACAAAAGGGGGAGCTAATTTTGTAATAAAAACCTCTAACCAATAAATAACTAGGGTCATTGTTTGTGACTTCGGAAGACTGATTGTCACAAGCACTGCGATAGGTTTCCAGTTTCCCTTGTTTTTTTCCAATTAAGGGAAACTGGAGAGCGTGGAGACAGTGATTTGCAAAACTTAAGCCAGCCAGACCTTTTCTCTTTTGCTAATAACCTGCAGATTCTTGCAAAAGTCTTTTTAAAATTCAAATATTCAGACATATCTAAACTAGACGCGAAAGTATTTTCTGCTTCTTAATAGGCGGCGGGCAGAGTTCTTTAAGGGGATAGAGGAATCGGCCGGTCTCACCAAACATTCAACAAAATCATTGTAGACGGTGAGTGAATTGTAAGAGTTCATTGGGGGGGACGTTTTGAAGTTCTGAATTCAATTGTGAAGAAAAATGAGACCAGTCCAGATTTTCGTAGGGGTTAAATAGGAGGAGAACGAGGATGAGTACTTGGAAACGAAATCAATATAGGGAAATGATCACTCCCGTAGGAATTAAGGAGAACCGACCAGGAGAGTGATGACACTAAGAGAAGGGGAAGAGAATGTACGGTCGGGAACACTAATGTTTTGGGTAGGCGAAACTCTACGGTTAGCAGATCCATCATTAAGGACGCAAAGGTTGCGGTTATCTAAAAGATCTAACAAAAAGAACAACACATACGATGAGGACGGCTTTACCAAGGTGGAGAAAAAAGAGGAAGCCTACTTCCTACCAGTGTGGGGCAGTGCCGGCATGATCTAACATGCTGCTACGTCCTGCAATACCGACGATGCAGCTGTACGTGTCCTATTTGCACCATTCCACGAAGACTGAGGACATCGTAGAGTACATACGGAATGCGATAAGACCGCCAATTGTATATTTTTTAGTTTAAGGTTTTCTTTATGTTTTTATATTTTGGTGTACAATAAAGCATATATAAATAAATAATAAATAAATGCGGGTAAAGACCAACCGGACCTTGAAGGTGGGGAAGTTAGAGACGCGCCATAACACCAATTTCAAGTCTTTCGTGGCGCGCGTTCAGACCCATCATTTGGTGACCTTCCTCAAGGAAGATTTATGGCCGAAAAGTGTGCTGTATCGGCGTTTCCGCGACCTGTATTAGTTTATAATAAGTCAAATCAAATCAAATCTTATATTTCAAATTAACCATTTACAGGCACTTTTGAATTGTCAAAGTCGGTCAGTCAAAAACATGAAGCTATTTGCACGTTCCAAAGCGTAGATCTCCATGGAGAAGAACATGCAAGAAACTCCACGGGCACTCTTTTAAACTATGTGATGTATTACAAAAATCTTGTTAACATTATCTTTGATTGCTTCTATATGTGAGGACAATGCAAAGAACAAGAAAATATATAAACAATTCAAAATGTAGGTACAGATTAAAATAAGCCAGTGGCAGGTAACAGATGACCAGTCTCAACTGACGACGCCCGTTCACGAACATGACGCGTGCATCAGCACCATCTAACTCAACCATTTTGAAGGGAACCAAATGATCCAAAACACGCGCCACCATCAGCAAAACATTTGTGTGAGCATGACAAGCTCTCAACTGCTTCGCTCGTTCATGTCAAACTAATTTAATGACGAAATCTATAACTAATTACATATGTAAATGACTCCATAGTGCTCACATTTACAAAACATTTAAAATATGCTTCTACGTTATACAAAACTATGGTTTCAAGTAACTAAGAAAAGAAAAAAAAAAGAAGGCTGCTTTATTGTGTATACTTTTCTAATACAATAATGCAAAGAAATGATAAATAAATGATTGTATAGGAGAACAAAAAAAGGGTAAGCATTTCTTCCAATTATCAAAAACCTAACAAGTGGACCCATGCTGCTGTGGCTGTGGAGCAGGACCGGCATTTAGCCAAGCATTTTTATCAAGGACATAATCTTCCAGTTTATAATATGCTTGTCTACAACTTTACTACAACTTTTTCTACTTTCTACTACTTTTTCACTTTGTCTACAACTTTAGAAGAGGCCTGACACGGCTTCAGTGTTTTGAAGAGCTAACATCTGTGTTCACTGATGAAGCCCCATGTCTGCGGACTATCGAACGCTGGTATTTAGAATTCCAGCGTGGAATTCCAACTCAAAGCGATGCATCATCCTGTACCACGACAACGCAAGCTCACACAGCGCTCGTCAATCGGTTGAGTATTTGAAGCAGTAAAAAGTAGAAATGCTTGACCATCCTCCATACAGTCCTGACCTAAGCCCTAACGATTTCTTTACATTTCCTAAAATTAAGAAAAGTCTTCGTGGTCTAAGGTTCTTCAAACTTTAGCCGTTTTAACCAAAAAGTCGAAAGGAGATTGCTCTGCGCCCATACATTGTTCGCCCTGGAGCCAGGAGCATCGGAAAATTATGTGTTGTATTGTTGATCATTAGTAAACTCCTATAAGATCTTATTTTCATAGCGGACTAGCTGCAGAAAAGATATATGTCCAAAAAGTATCAGATTTTGAGGTTATAATCTAACCATAACAACGAATATTCGATATAGTTTTTCATAGCTCCGAGTGATCTTTAAGAAACTTATTAACAAAATCATAATACATTTAGCTATTTTCAGTACCTACCTAAATAATTAGGTACCTTTGCAGTTTTTTTTTCTAAAGCCTAAGTGTAAGTAAATAGGTAACTGCAACGTTTAAATGCATAGAATCTAATTAACATAGGTAGATAGTGGATACCTGTATTCTTAGCACTGGTTTTGGAGTGAGATTAAATGTTTGTGTATATTAATGTACTTATATATAAAACATTGCGCGCTGTTCAAACGCGTGACTATGAAACCAGCCTTACCAATTAGGTAGCCGGTAAGTTGTGTTAAAACCTACACTCCTACTTTAACTTACTGATTATGTTTGAATAAGAAATAAAACACAGATTTTAATTTCACGTTTTTTGTTCATCTAAATTGGCAATTAAAATATAGTCTAGAAACTGTGCAGGGGTCGATATTATTTTGATGTCTCGCATAGCTTTAATACCAAATAATGGTCACAACATGGGTGCTGCGCTGCAATTACAGCAATATTGTACGATTGCTTGTCGACCAATTTGAGCTGAATCAATTACTATGTAAACAAAATATGTTTTATTGCTGATATGGCGGCTGTGAATTTTGCCTCGTAATTTCCATATGGTTTCGGAATTATTTAATTGTAGTTCATTCAAATCCGATGGCTGAATCTACAACAAAAAAAAAAATTGTTGATTACACATTGCATTTATAGTAAAATAAATAAAACAATTTACACTACAAATGTTGCATGACTATAACTGACCAGAAAAGATCTATTAGCTAAACAAAATAGTACATCAGGCAAGTTTAAGCATACTATGGTTGGCACCAGATAAACATGCAATAAAGTACATAGATTTTTCCCTAATATCCCTTCGTGGATACTCAAACAATAAATTATGAACCGTTTTTCATTACTAGAAAACCTAAAGGATCACGATAGAAGTTGATTCAGGACAGCTTTATGTCATTATTTCTGTTTTTGTTATTTGGAAAGTCAATAAATGTATGAGGGACAATGACCGTTATTGCATGGGTATCGGATGTTTACCATAGCCTAATTTCTTGCAATAGTTAACCAATCAAAAACGTCTCTCACCTCTCAGGGTTGAACTCAATTTCGCACAATATCTAAAATGTGGCTGATACTTTCTGCTTGTACGGAGTAACATTGGATTCGTGCCAGTGAACAACCACATACCACACGTTGATCATGTTGATCACCAACCATTGGTACTTCTTGCAAATGTTGTGATGTTGTGTTAACTCTATTAACAAATAATGTATGACAAGCATCACATATGTAATCATTTGCAGTCACCTGTAAAATAAAAACATGTTATAAGTATAAAATAAACATTTTTTTATTTTATATTTTCTCTTCTATACAGAGCCATTATAAATATAAACAGTTACAAATGGAAGTTAAAGCTTACTATTTGTGGTGCAACTCATTGCTGTATTTGCACAAGAATGGCTTCATTATTGAGAATATGCCGTCTTTGTCTATTGAAATGAATACCACATTTGGTACAACCCGGATGATTGCTTGTTGTAGGAGTATCCCTTGATGAAGATGGTGCCGAATAATGCCTGGCAGCACGATCACATATTTGCCAACAAGGATGGCAAATATAATGTGATGCACGTATCATAAACAAGAAAATAGCAAGTCAGATCAATGGCACCCACTGCAAATCCAATATCAAAAATGGCCCAATAATCTATACTAATATATAAAGCTGAAGAGTTTGTTTGTTTGCTTGAACGCGCTAATCTCAGGAACTACTGGTCCGATTTGAAAAATTCTTTCAGTGTTAGATAGCCCATTTATCGAGGAAGGCTATAGGCTATATATCATCACGCTAAGACCAATAGGAGCGGAGCAGTAATGAAAATTGTGACGTAGACGAAGTTGCGCGGGTCAGCTAGTAATACATATAATAGTACCTCCAATGGCATAAGTCTTTCTATGATGATATTTCTGATATTCACATTATGTTGAGTGTCAGTTCTCAGAGCAATCAGATGATGTGAGCGTGCCCGAGGTGCCAACATACTATTGCCAAGTGCACAGTTTTTACCAACATTACTTGTTACTGAAGTGTAAGTCATCTCTTGAGCTCTTGTCCAACAAGTGGTGCATATGAGATCATGAGCTTGAACCTAAAAAAAAAAAAACATACTTAGTTCAATTGTATTTTTACAGAGTATTTACCTATCAGATTGTTTCTATTATAATGAATATACCAAAATACTTTATAATTGTTTCTTTTTTTTGTGAAAACGATAATTGCAAACATAATGTGTAAGGTCAAGTATAGAAACTTATTAGTAAAAAAAAAGTCAGAGATCGCAAACAGAATAATATAGGTACAACAAAAAATAATATAGGTAGGTGCAAACAAAGTAAAAATGTATTTACCAAAAGAGGTGCAGTCCATTGTTGTAGTCAATGACGAATCTGTTCATCTTCCAACAACATGGAACCACCAGCAGAGACGCAATTTACACAAAATACACTTTCCATAGCGTATGCGTTAGTCCATTTATGACTGCCAAGTCATCGTTTGAGCGGTACTCCGTAAATCACAGCCAGGTAAGTCGTTTTTGAAAGCAATCAGAGTCCATTATAATAGCCAAGGCGGAATATTAGTAGTCCCGAAAGTCACCAAAACACACCGACACAATTACAAAGAGCAAGCGACGCTAATGTAATCAGTGAAAGCACAGGTGTGTGACAGACAGTCAAGTGACAATTTAGTGACGTCAAAAATAGGAGTGTGTGTAAAAATACGATACAACTTATCGATTTTCCCTAAGATATTGTTACAAGGATGACAATGTCCTACTTTACTTATAAAAACACTCTTCGATACTTTTTATAATATTAATACTTAATAACATTTGTATAACATAACAAAAACATTTATAGTACCTACCTACTTAATATATTCAGTAACGATAAGTATTTTTATCCGATTGCGGCGAAGCCCAAAAGGAGAGTTATTTTTATATTAAGTGTCGTAAATACATAATCGTTTAGTTAGAAGTAAAGCACACACTTTCTTAAATGATCATAAGAAAACCCTGAATAATGATCATGGTGAAATACGAAGGTTTTGATCACTTCTGCATTATTCTCACTATCTATTTAAAATCGAGTATGACCTCATGCACAAAGTACCTATACTCAGTAGGTTTTTTTGAATTAAGTATACATTTAGGGAATAATTTATGGAATGGTAATTGAATGCTTTTATTGTATCTTCTGTTTGCTCTTTATTCGAAATAAATTCAGAATATGATTCATATTAAAAAAAAATTACACTACAGTTCTTTAAAAATTAAATCGATTGATTACAATCGATTGGGCATCCCTAATCTTTTTTGACATGACATGACGTTTGGTGAAGATGGCGGCGATTCATGTTATTATTCGTGAAAATACTTTTTAACGTTCATTTTGGCATGCAGCTAGTCCGTGTTACAAAAGTACTTGCAACTAATATAATAAAATAGAACATGAATTATCGTGTATGTCCGATACTTTTGTTTCACAGGGCGAATTTGGACATTGTCTTTTAGTGTAATTTTGTAGACTTTCAAAAAATTTACATATGAAGGATTGCTCAGTTGATACGTAGTAGTACCTACATTATGTAGTTATCTGGAATAGTATGTTGACTACTGATGACGTAGAGGAAACGAATATACGAAAAATATCATTGAATCAGCATTTTATCATCCTCTTACGTAATTTAACTAATTACGTTTGTTTTAACAAATAAAGTCACAAGGCTGTTATGCGTGTCATATACGTACGTATGTCTATGTTTTAACTGCGTCACGTACCACTTCCATGGCCTATAACGCTAGAATAGAATAGAATAGCACGGAAGTGGGTACAAGTTCCAGATGTTAAGTTTATAATGATCCTTATACCAATTATCTTAACTTAGATAATATAAGATAAGATAAGATTTCTTTATTTGTTTAAACATGGTACACATACAAGAGCATGCAAGATATTACATCGTTTTAGTCCAATCATGTTGTCATGTTGTTATGTCAAGGCATGCAAACAATTTAAGCTACACTTCTGGACACATCTATTGGCCCACCTTGTATTTTCAGTTTCGTTTGGTCCGAGCTAAAATTTTATATTAGGTCGAGCAAAAAGTTTTTATGCAGTTTTGAACCTGGCACATTCACAATTTCATTCATTAGTCTTTTTTTGAATTTCGAACACAGAATTTAAAGAAACTAAAAACAATTTGGAGCCTGTTTGTTGATATCAAACAATCGATACTAAGAAAACTTGGTTTTATTGGTTTACTTGGATTTAATTCTTGAAAAAGTGATTGATATCTTTGGTTTTGCAACAAACATTACTTATTCTTAACATTAAGGTGAGGTTCTATCAATAATCTATGGATACTTCACCTGAAGTCGCCGCCCAAGCTGTGGCACTTATTCAGGCCGGACACAGCCAAAGAAACGTCAGTGCTCAACTTAATTTAAGTCGATCTGCGGTCCGAAATGTTTATTGGAGGTACCTAGAGACTGGCGGCTTTGTTCGTCGCCAAGGAAGGCCACAATCTCGGGTCACAACTGAAAGGCAGGATCGATTCATCGTGACGACCAGCTTGAGAAATCGTCACCTTACCTCCATTGAGATACAAAACCAACTTCGCGACTTCCACGGAGTATTTGTGAGCGCTCGAACTGTTCGGAGAAGGTTAAAAGAACGCGATATGGTACCACACAAGCCAGCTAATGGGCCCAAACTAACGCGAGCCCACCGAACAGCGCGCCTTCATTTCGCACGCAGTCATTTAAATTGGACACAGCAAGATTGGAGCCGTGTACTCTTTTCTGATGAGTCTAAAATTGTGTTACATGGCAATGATGGAAGGAAGAAGGTCTACCGACGTAAGGGAAAGCGTTTCGCACAATGCTGCTTTGAAGAGAGGGTTGCTTATGGCGGTGGCTCATGGACTGTCTGGGGGCGGTATATCCGCGAGCGGCAAAACTCAACTTGAGGTTGTTACAGGACCACGGCTGCCAACATTAAATGCTGAAAGGTACATTCGTGAGTGCTTAGAACCTCGCGTGATACCATACGCGGACTATGTGGGCCCAAATTTCCTTTTTATGCATGATAATGCAAGAGCCCATGCGGCCGGCATCGTCAGGGAATATCTTCGGGATGTGAACATCACAGTTATGGACTGGCCAGCCAGAAGCCCAGACATGAACCCCATTGAGTTCATGTGGGACGAGCTAAAAAGACGTGTTAGGGCTCGTCAGCCAGTTGCCCAGACGATGCAGGAGTTGAAAACTGCCATAGAAGAGGAATGGGAGATGATCCCTCAAAATTTCATAGAGCGGTTGATAAACTCTATGCCTAATCGTATGAGAGCTGTGGTAGATGCCCATGGAGGCAACACGCGTTATTAAATTAAACCTTTATTTGATAAAACATGTTTTTTATTCAAAAATCAATTGCCTTTAACAAGGCGCATATCCGACTTGTTAGGCGTAGCTCCATGTCGTATGGTATTCTGAATTCAAATTTAAAACAATACGATCGAAAAAGATGGTAAAATGTATCAGGTTTAAAACTGCATCAACAGTTTTTGTTCAATCTAGCAATCATATTTCGGTAGGGGCCATCGAAACCTAAACTCTAAGGTGGGCCAATAGATGTGTCCAGAAGTGTATAATAATAAAGACTTATTTAGTGTAAATTATTAACAAATTCAATCAAATCAATACAAGTTTACCATGTCAAGATGAAATTCTATAAATAATTTGAAATAGGCAAAACAATAATAATATACTGGGACTAGCTGTCCTTCCTAAGAACCTTCTCCTAACAATAACAAACACAGTAAAAAGAATTATCCAAATCGGTCCAGCCGTTCACGCATGATGCCGTGACCAAGGGAAATAGGGATTCATTTTTTACATAGATTGATTATAAATTCTTCAAGTTCGAAGTCAATACATTTAAATAAAAATATAAATGACTAGTGGACGTCACGCGGTTTCACCCGCGTAGTTCCCGTTCCCGTGGGAATACGGGGATAATATATAGCCTATGTTACTTCCTGATAATGTAGCTATCCAATGCTAAAAGAATTTTTCAAATCGGTCCAGTAGTTTCGGAGCCTATTCAATTCAAACAAACAAACAAATCTTTCCTCTTTATAATATTAGTGTAGATTTAGTACAAGCCAGGAATACAGAGATGTCATATTTTCAATTTAAATTCATATCGGTCACAAATTCGCCAATTAAGTAATTACATATTAATAATAGATCTGTCATTTTCTTTTTGAAAACTGGTAAAGTCTCATTTTTTAATTTAACGGGTATGTTATTAAATTTATCAGACCCATACATAGGTATATTACTTTTCTTTAATAGAGCGGTATCGGAACCACTAACAATTAGCAAATTTTTATATTGTCTCCTGAGTGCCCGGTTTCTATTTTCGGAACCTTTATTAAAAATAATTTTGCAATTTAAAACAAAACAGCCACCTCGAAGATATAAACTGATGGGTTAATAATTTTAGGGATTTAAATACAGATACGCAGCTGCGTATCGTAATATGCAATTTGCACATAGCCCTTATACAGCGTTTTTGAGCCTTGAATACCTGTTCCCTCAGACTACAATTGCCCCAAAATATGATGCCGAATCTCAAAATAGACGTAACTAAACCATGGTATGCAATTAACCTTGCGGCCATATTGTTTTTTTTTAGACAGGTTTTAAAGTACACACACATCAAAAAAAGTTTGCGATCACTTTGAAAATCGAAAACTTTTTTGTTACGGCAGATTATATGATTTCTTCTTCTTTTTAGATTCTATATTTAAAAACTAGCACTTCGCCCGCGACTTCGTTCGCGCGGGTTCAGTTGGTACTCCATGAACTTCATCATCCCTCTACCCTCGGGTATTACTAGGCATGCCTTTTAAACACAGATGTTAGCTCTTCAAAACAGTTGAAAGTATTAGGATTAATGCTATTGTTTAGTCACAGCGTCAATTAGGTTACGGTCGCAGGTTACGTACGAAAATGAATCTTTCCAAGGAAAATGTTCGTGAAATAATTTTCTACAACTTTAGAAGAGGCCTGACACGGCTTCAGTGTTTTGAAGAGCTAACATCTGTGTTCAGTGATGAAGCCCCATGTCTGCGGACTGTCGAACGCTGGTATTTAGAATTCCAGCGTGGACATACTAGTGTTAGTGACAAATGTCGCGAAGGACGCCCAAAATCCGACTTCACTGAAGATAACATCATTGTTGTGAGACAACTAATTCCCAAAGATCGTCATGTAACGTATCGAGAGATAGAGGCTCTCTATTAGGCATCTTAGAGACAACCATTCTGAAGATCTTGCATAAAGCGCTTGATGTGAGAAAGCTAGTTTGCCGTTGGATACCGCATCTGCTTTCCGACGATCACAAGGCGGCCCGCGTCAGATGGTGTAAGAAAACTCTGCAAAGGTTCAACCGAGGAGAGTCAAATCACTTCTACGACATCATCAGTGGTGACGAATCTTGGATCTATGCCTACGATCCTGATTTAAATTTTTATTTTTATTTCATTTTATTTTACACAGTAAATTTCTTTGATCGATACTCAAATCTCATTGCTATTGTTAGTTTAATGTAATTGTATCATTTTATAGAATAATTTTGTTTATTGGATTCGGTTGTTTATTTTTGTTTCTATTGTTTGCTTTTTTTAATAACTATTATGTCTTGTCTTGTTATGGAATTGAATATTGTATATTTTTTTTACCTTGCCACAGTCAGTATTTTCATTTGTTGTTGTTTTAACTTCTATTTCAATCGTCAATGTAATTTATTTTATTGCATGTAAGTCTAATTTATAATCTAATTGTCATATCAATTATTATTTAACTTTTATCTTGTTTACTCGTTTATCATTTAATTTATTAAGTTAATTTTCACGTTGTATCACGTGTATTTTTATGAATTTGTCATTATTTAATAATTAATGGTTTTATCACTGTTTTTTTGTGCTAGCGGTGTTAACCTATAATTAATTGTTGCACCCGCAATTGTATCCTATTATAAATAATAAGCTGCTAATGTGCTGGTGTAAACAATTGTTGGTTAACCTGAATAAAATAAATAAATAAACAAACAACAATCTACAATCTGGGTCTTTCAAGACGAGCCAAAGCCGACTAAAGTTGTTCATTCTCAAAGCACTTCAAAGAAGATGGTAGCCACGTTCGTTGGAAAAACCAGCCATGTTGCGACTATTGCACTTGAAGATCGTAGAACGGTTAACGCAGAGTAGTATACCACAGTTTGTTTACCACAACTTATCGCCGAACTTCGAAAATCTAACTCAAAGCGACGCATCATCCTGCACCACGACAACGCAAGCTCACACAGCGCTCGTCAAACGATTGAGTATTTGAAGCAGGAAAAAATAGAAATTCTTGACCATCCTCCATACAGTCCTGACTGAGCCCTAACGATTTCTTTACATTTCCTAAAATTAAGAAAAGTCTTCGTGGTCAAAGGTTCCAGTCCGGTGACGAAGCAGTCGCTTTTTTACTTTAGAGTGGAATAAAAGTTATAATAACTGGTTTGAGCGAATGGAAAAGTGTATTAAGCTACGTGGTGAATACTTCGAAAAACAATAAAAAGTACTACCTATAAGGTTCTAGTTGTCTTTTTTTTTAAACGACAAAACTTAAAAGGCATGCCTCGTGAAGTGATACCGAAGTGAGCTGTCATTCCATCTTAATTACTTGGATTGACAGCTCACTTCGTGATCAATTCACTCAAGCGTTCACTTCGGCTTCGTTTGGCTCGTCTTGGCTGGAGCACGGTAGCGTTCATCAATAAATCTCGCGTCAAATATCTCAGCATCGACCTGTTTTCCGTCACCACAATAACGTCGTAGCAATAAGCCAATATATTTGCGTATAACATTTGCAGTTTGATGCGGACGCATGATCTGCAGTTTTGATAATAAACGGCAAGAATTGGTCATCCATTTCTGTGGAAAGCACTGCTATAAGACATTATACAATATTCTGCTAGCTTTCAAGACAACGAGCTTACTATTCAATACTTCAGCAATACAAAATGTGAATGATAGAGATACAAAGCATGAAATATGTTTGAGCATTCGCAAATAACCAAGTAATATTTTAATGGTCGAATGGTTAATAAAGAACAGAGTTACAGCTGTCAGATAGATAGGTAAGGTTAATATTAATGATAGACAATTATTGGAAATGCAACAGACGCAAGTAGATATAAGGCGAGTAGCTGACAAAATATGAGGTTTCGAGTGTTGAGTGAATTAATAATTAGGACGCGCGGGTCTGGGTGCAAGTAAACCTGTTTTAATTTTTGCTACATCTTGAAGAGATTTGATGGCAAATGCTCGCGCCCATTCTTATTTTCTAGCAAGAATGGTACTCATCCAGATAACCGACATGTCCGTGTCTGGAGAAGACCAGGAGACCATGAAAGGCAAAGAACTGTCATTGGAACAGTTCAGCAAGGCGGAAAATTGGTGTCCTTTTGGGATGTGCGTGTGAACTGAGGGACCAAACTGAAATGCCGCAAAATAAAAATTGTAGGATTTAGTAGTTAGGGGGGGGGGTCGGTGTAGGTCTTAGCGGGGCGGACTCTAAGGTCAGGGGGCCCGAACCTACAAAATACTAAGCTACTAGAAGCGTACGCCTAGGAGTGCGGAGCTAGGCTATCAGGCGCGCACCGACAAGTAATTCATGCACGTCCACGCCACCGTTGGGCTGCCGCCGCGGTCCAACAGTGGACCCACATACAACCATCTTTGTGGGTCGTCCCCTCCGGGCAATGCTGTAGTCCTTAACGAGTCCCGCACATAACACCTACCTCGGGACTGCAGCAGCTAAGCATGAATTGCGCGGGCGAACATCCGGCGCCCTAATAACCGGACCAACTGGCTAGGGGAAGAAAACCCCGACAGATGAAATAACCACAGCAGAAAATAACCATGGAAGCACAACTAAATAGACAACCCGGGGAATCTTTCCCTGAGCTTAGCTCGGGCTGCCCCGCGTATTCTGGGGAGGGGGGGGGGGGGGCAAAGTGGTGCCACGCAAAGAACAAACAAAAGCTGCAAAAAATTTGACCCAGCAAGTATTCCACAAGGGACTTTTCATAAACCATCGTCACAGGTCAAACTCTCTCAGTGACGAAAATCAAAATCAAAATAAATACACACCCACAGCAGAACCACAAGACCCAGAAAGTCTTACATAGACGATGACAGCACAAACAAAAAAACACAACCATACCTAAACCGGAACCAATATTTATCACCGGAGTAACGAATGTAGTCGACCTGCGAAAAATCCTTGAAGACATAACAAAAGAACCTAATAAATTCCAAATGGCCACATTACGTAACGGACACACCGTGAAAGTTCTACCATGCGATGTAGACTGCTACAAACTACTGAGGGAATCACTAATCAGACAGAATTTAAACCACTACACATATCAGTTGAAACATGAGAAAGCCTATAGGGTGGTAAAGAAGAACTTACAAAAAAAGGACACGAGATAAGGAACCTAACAAATTTCATAAGCCGGAAAAACTAGGAGAAGCTTCCACTATTCTTTGTTGAACTAGAACCAAAAGAGAACAACAAAGATATCTACCAGATAAAAGCTCTAAATAACACTATTGTACGCTTCGAGGCACCACACAAGTCGCAAGACATAGTCCAATGCAAGCGATGCCAACGCTACGGGCACACCAAAAATATGTGCTATCGACCTTTCAGATGTGTTAAGTGTGGAGAAGATCATCCTACATCGCAATGTAAAAAACAAAAAGAGACACCTGCAACTTGCGCAAATTGCTTCGGCTCCCACCCGGCCAGCTACAAAGGGTGCACAAAGTACCAGCAATATAAAACGGACATAATGGGAAAAAGAACCTCAAATAAACCAACCAGTGAAGGAACAAACAGGGTAATCATTACCCAGCCATCGAAAGGACCTAGGCCGCCCATTGCTAATCCAAGCAG
The DNA here is from genome assembly GCA_947578705.1 of Lacanobia wlatinum. Taxonomy (NCBI): domain Eukaryota; kingdom Metazoa; phylum Arthropoda; class Insecta; order Lepidoptera; family Noctuidae; genus Lacanobia; species Lacanobia wlatinum. The sequence continues at coordinate 25,433,702 of OX388025.1, read as the reverse complement.
TATAAGTCAAAGATACCCCACCACGAACAAAACATTCGAGCCAACATATGCTGAAGTAGCTGCAAAAATACCACCACAATACAACAACGCTAGCATCGATAACTTAGAACAACTCATGGCAAATATGTTCATAAAATTTGAATAAATGCTACAAAGAATGATAGACAAAATGATGGACAAAATGATTGACCTCACTGCAAGGTTGATCAAATAAATGGCCACTCTAAGAATATGCACCTGGAATGCCAACAGCTGGACTGAAAGAATTCAAGAACTCAAATCATATATTACCATCAATAACATTGACATAATGTTAATTTCGGAAACACACTTTACAAGCAAACATCACCTAGTAATCCCAAATTATGACATATATCTAACCAACCACCCTCTGGACAGAACCCATGGAGGCACACTGATTGCAGTTAAGAAAACAATAAAGCACTACGAGATAGGACAGTATGGTGAGACTTACCTACAAGCAACCACAATAGTCGCGGAAACACCAAATGGCCCACTGACAATCAGTGCAGCCTATTGTCCACCTAGCAAACGACGTGGTGAGAGTGTAAAATCCGATCATTTCACACGCTATTTAAGAACACTTGAGCAAAGATTCATCGCAGGAGGCGATTGGAACTCGAAACATACGGACTGGGGATCTCGTTTGACCTCCACCAGGGGTAGGCAACTACATAAAGCAATAGTTGAACTAAATGCTCACTTTCATTCGACGCATACCAGACGTCCTTGACTTCTTCTTATCTAAGAATATATCGGACAACTATGTCCTCACGGAAAATGACATCGATCTATCTTCCGATCACACTCCCGTCATTTTAACAATTAGCGATCGAGTGATACTCAAGGATGAACCCCCAACACTTACTAACAGGAAAACGGACTGGAATAGATTTGAGGACATCGTCAATGACACAACGAACTTAATGGTACCTCTGAAAACATTAGCCGAAATTGAAGAAGCTGTGGAAAAACTAAACGAAAGCATACAAGAGGCGGCTTGGGCTTCTACGTCGAAGAAAAACCACACGAGGCTAACCAGTACCCAGTTTTAATAAGAGACAAAATAAAAGAGAGACGCCACCTCCGGAAGCAATGGCAAACAACGCGAAACGTCAGGGACAAAAATAACTTCAATAGAAGTTTCCGGCAGTTAAGTCAAATGATCAAAGACCAGGAAAATGCTTCACTACAAAATTACTTGCAAAAATTGACACCTGACGCATACACAGACTATTCACTCTGGAAAGCGAATGGATCTTTTAACAGACCGCTCCAACACATACCCCAACTGAAAAAACAAGATGGAACGTGGGCCAGGAGTGATCAGGAAAAAGCTGACCTATTTGCACAACACCTGACTCGGGTATTCCAACCTAACCCAAGCACTTCAAACACAAAAAGTAGCTCTCATCTTGTCACCAACTGTCACTGCCTTTGAAATGCATCTCACCAAGGGAAGTCAAATACCACATACGAACTCTTAAAAACTATAAAGTTCCGGGGTATGACATTATAACCGGCAGAATCCTAAAAGCCTTGCCACACAAAACGATCGTGTTGATCACAGCAATATTCAATGCAATATTGAGAACTGGACATTATCCAGGACAATGGAAGATTGCACAGACAATCATGATAGCAAAACCTGGAAAGCCACCTAATGAAGTAGAATCCTACAGACCAATAAGCCTGCTCCCTATCATATCAAAACTCTTCGAGAAACTCTTTCTCCAGCGGCTTAAACCTTTTCTGACTGGCATCATACCGAACCATCAATTTGCCTTTCGCGAACATCATTCAACGATTGAACAAGTACACCGGGCAGTGAACACTGTATCAAGAGCCCTAGAAAACAAGCAATTTTGTACAGCTGCTCGCCTGGACATCAGTCAAGCGTTTGATAAAGTCTGGCATGAAGGACTACTATTCAAAATCAATACAGATTTCCCACATAACATCTACGCAATCATAAAGTCATACCTGACCAATAGATGCTTTGAAGTCAAATTTAAAGACACAACCTCAAACATGTGTAAAATAATGTCGGGTATACCACAAGGATCAGTGCTGGGTCCTGTCTTATACCTTATCTTCACTCTTCCAACATCAGCTACCACTGTCACGGGTACTTTCGCGGACGACACCATTATACTGTCATCCAACGAAGAACGAAGTCTGGCATCAATAAACCTACAAAATAGCCTGGATCAAATCTATGACTGGTTCGAAAAATGGCGCATAAGGGTGAATCCCACAAAGTCAACCCAAGTGACATTAACACTGAGACAACCAACATGTCCACCTGTCACCCTTAACGGACAAGCCATTCCACAGTCTGACGATGCCAGATATTTAGGTATCCACCTCGATAGAAGGATGACTTGGCAGAAACATATATGGTCCAAGCGAAAGGAGCTAGATAACAAAATCAGAAAAATGAGTTGGCTACTAGGCTCTAAATCTAAACTGTCTGTCCTAAACAAGCTCGCCATATACAATGTAATCGTCAAGCCAGTGTGGACCTACGGCATTCAACTGTGGGGCACCGCTGCTGAATCCAACATCAAAATCATAGAGCGTTTTCAAACTAAGATGCTCAGAATGATTTTCAAAATTCCATGGCACGTCAGCAACAAATTCATGTATCGGGATCTCCAACTACCCACTGTAAGAGAGGAAATTAAAAAACACTTGAGTAGATACACATGCAGACTAGCAGACCACCCCAACAAAATGGCGAAAGACCTTATGACGAGTGAAGATATCCAGTTTAACAGACTTAAGAGGCATAGTGTGACTAGCCTACGTACTCGATTTGACTAAAAATTGACAAAGACTGAGGAATGGGGTCAGAGGACTCCTCTCAAGTGGTAGATAAAACTCAGCGAATGCAGACACCAGTGTTGCTCATTGCAGATGATACTGTAGATAGCAGCAGGAGAGTGAATAAAAGAGAAAAAAAAAGGATTTAGTAGTAGTCTTAAAACAATTGTAGAACAATCTGGGAATTTGTAAAAAAATATTTTAAAAACTACAGCGCTTAAAGTGTGGTCCCTCAGTCCTCACACATCATCAACCAGATCTCGAAAACTATTTGAAATGTTAAGGTATTGTAACTGCAGACATTTAGTAAAGAATTTGTAAAGATATTTACTGAATAACAGACCACAAAGCATCGAAGATAAAAAAAATATATAACGACTACACTGTGGTCCCTCAGTTCACACAATAATGATAACTATTTTAGTGAATATAACCGAATCAAATAAATAAAATCTTTCTTTTTATACATAAAGTTTTAGTAAGAGTCTTAAAACATTTTGTAAAAAAGAAATTGAAATAAAATATGGACGCATTTTATAGATAGCGATAATTGAAAAAATGAAACTAGTCCCTCAATTCTCACCTCCACTGACATGTGTTTATGTACTAGCTGCTAGACGAGAAGAATATCAGAAAGTCTAGTATATTTAACTTTTAGTAAAAAGTTTCTACTAAATAATAGGTATCTAAAATTCTGCATTTCTTAGCTCTTAGCTGAGATAATATTATTTTCTTGATCAGGCTCGCCTGACTTAAACCCAATAGAGCACGCGTGGGATGCTCCTAAGCGAGCTATGTATTTGGAACCGTCAGCAACGTCCCCAGACAGTGCCAGAGCTCAGGGAAGCCGCTATTCAAGAATGGTATAGGTAACCCCAAGAAATTCTGGATAACTTGATCCTCAGCATGTCCAGGAGGATCTCTGCATGTGTTTGAGCCAGGGAAGTAGTTATATTATATTGAATATAAACCTTTTATTTTTTTTTATTTGTGATGGGTTTGCTCTTGAATCTAGTCTAGGTCAGAGATGACAGAGACAAAGTCTACGATGGAGCGAGCTTACCCAGAAGGAGCCTGTTCACTCTAACTTTGAAGAGATTAGGGTTGTAAGCGTTTGGAAACAAATTGTTTTTTAAGTTTGGTTAAAGTCTTTTTCTTTCTATCAAATTCCTGTTAAAATTACATTCTGATTAATAACTCAATTTTTGTTAGTAAAAATATCTTTATATTTTAATTTCGAACAGGGTTTTTATTTAAAGAAAACACACAACAAAGATTTTTTTCTTGATAAAGTTAAATTTATAAAAATATATCAGTTTATGCTAGTGATCATAAACTGTTTTTGATGTGTGTACACAGCTGCACTTAATATTTTGGATACATCTTCTGCTTGTGGCTCCCATTTTAATTGGCTATCTATCATTTTGCCTAGAAATTTTGCAACTAATACTGGGTCAACTTTTGTCCATTATAATGTAAATCCAAGTGCATGCTTGCAGTATACATGCTGCATGCATGGTGTACGCTTGTTTGCATAGTTATGTCTTTTAATGGCAAAACACATCTTTCATTCGTTTTTTAATTCTACTTCCTCATACTAAACATATGTAGCTTATGTAACATACTTCTCTCTGACAAGCTTGTGTTTATTTGTTTTGCTATTCAGTTTCACAATGCGTTTTTATTTCGGAATTTTAATTAATCCGTACTATAATAATCGGAATTCGTATTATTGATATTTCGAACTATCATTAAGTCGGACTTTTTGTTATTCGATCTATTGAAACTCGGTATTTTGATAATAGTCATTATAAACTTTAGGAATATTGAGATTTAGGAATTATAAAAATAGGATAAATGATAAATCGGAGTTGTTATATTAGGAATTTTAAAACATTAGGTATTATGAAAATCGGTATTTTGAAATTCGTATTTATGACTGACGGAATAAAATTTTTCGTATTTATGTAGTGTACCCGCTAAATATGTACAGGGCTGCTGGTTTTATTGTTTAAATAAAACTCGGTGTTACATTGCACATGAGACAGCTTTAATCAGGAGAACCCATAGACTGCTAAATCACAAACATAGACAATCATTCTAGAGCTCAGATTATAATTTAAGCAACAATGTTGTCTCAAATATGCAGGAAGAACTTCACAATTATAATTTTGGGTCGGTTGTTCTCTTGATGAGCGTGCGGGACGCGATGTACGGCGACCATGTCCTTATGGGTCATTTTAAAATTATTTTGAATCCAATATTTTCCATTACGCTTTGTTCTACAATAGTTATTTATGATATTAGTGCGGTAAGTTGGTTTTTACAAACGAGTAGACGAATGTAAGTCCGTGACAAAGTCAAAGGCTTACCATAGTCACGAGTTTGTAAATACCAATATCCGTACGTGTATCATACAACGTTTTACAACACATTTGCGAGAAAACAATAGGTACAATAGGTAATGAGACAACTTCTTGTTTTTAGATATCAGTCGGAAAGTCGCAACTAGCTTGGCAGTATAAAATGGCACGAAATGGCAAATTTAAAATTAGAACTACATCGTCATTTCATCTTTGTCTCATTTTCTCTTTAGTAAGAGCGCTTCCAAGGAGGTTCAGCCAGCCTTTTACCTGTAACTTTTTCGTGATAATATATTTTTAAAACTGAACTTTATAACACTTGAAATAACTAAATTTATATTGGAACATCCGAAAACTAATACTTGTTCCAATATAAATTTAGTTGAATTTAAAGTACTTACCTACTTAAAATGAATGAGCTTTCGTTTTATGTTTTATTATTCTATTTTAAAATTAAGCCTCCCAGCTCCGGACGAGGTTTGGGGAAAGATAAACGGTCTTGGTGAAACAGGGCTTGCATATGGAGAGGAAGTTAGGCTATTAAAAGTGGCTGAGAAGAGATGGGGTTCAAAAGGAGGATGTTGAGATGGTTTAAAAATGGTGGAGTCTGCAGTTATATTGGAGTATAACAGTTTGGGGCGGGGAAACCTAACTGAAGCATCACGTTAGCTTAAGTTTTCTTGAGACATAAACATTTTAATTGATGTCTGTCTTGAATGTTCAGGGCGCTTGTCAACAGTAGCCTTATGGTTTCCACCATCACACAACAGACATATAACTTGTGGATCTGGAACATTGCAGCTATCACCAGGGTGTGGTTGAACACATCGGTAGTAACGTGGCTTAGATCTGCACTGGGTGCTAATATGGCCAAAACGAAGACAGTTACCGCATTGGTTCATGGGAAGATGGTACACAGTAACAGGAAGAGAAGCATTATAGCAGAATACTTTTTCTGGGAGTATTTGGCCAGAGAAAGTCAGCACTACTATTGTTGAGGGAGACCAAGAAACGAAAACCTCTTTTCTATTTTAAAATTAAGCCTCCCAGCCTTAATAACTTCCCCACATTTACGGGGAGTCTCTATGCCTAGAAATAGCTCCTCAAGAGTCCAGTCAGTGGGTATATCCTTAATAACTGCCATGCGCGTAACATGGAAGCGTGGGATGGTCGCCACCAGTGGCGTGCTTAGGGTTTCAAAATAAGGCAAGCCCAATAAAATTTTAACCGATTTCAAAAAAAGAAAGTTCAGTTTTCGACTGAGTATGTAGGTACCTACGTATGTATCATCGCAATTTTCTCATAAACTACTGGTTAGGTACAATAAATTAAAAGCGAATTCATCCATCTTCTTATTTCCTAAAGAGACCAGTTCTACAAAATTGCCTTTATTTAATGAAGTTTTGGATTCATCATGTACTCTTAAAGGAAGTTCCTGTTGTGCTAAATGACAAACAATATCGACTAATCTTTGAAATACACTACGGTTGTTATCAACGCGCGTGTTACATTTTGTAATTTCCTCAGATAACTGGCGTGATATAGATGTCTCAATTCGTTGTTTACCACAATTACCGAAAGAAACCATTGCACGCAGGTGTTTATGGGAATTTGCGTGCCTTTTAATGGCGCCAGATATGTTATTTAAATCATTATAACCAGATGTATTCCAAACGGAATCTTCATTCGAAAAAAATATGCAGCACCCAGCAATACAACTTATTAGTGTGCGAACAGCCAACAATCCAACTAGTTTTATACACTGATCTATAAAATTTTCGTTTATGCGATTTACTAGTCTGAGAAATACACAGATTAGGCGTCGGTTTTAATGAAGAAATTAACTGTTTTTTCTGAGCAAAGTTTAAAGATTTTACCTTATCTTCGCCAGTCAAAACTTGAACGCATTTTAAATCCTCACAAGGTACAATTACCTCCATTGTTGTAGGTAAGTCACCAAAACAATTGTATCACTGAGAAAATCTAAGAAAACACACAAAAAACTTTAACAACAAAACTTTTCGCGCTCAAGGAAATGAAACTGAAGTGAAGTGAGTTGCACTCGGGTATCGGGAACTACTTACGCAGAGTTGCAGTGTTGTCATTTAGGCAAAAAAAGTCGCCAGGTATATGAAAAATCTAGCTAGATGTCGCAAATTTTTTATTTTTAAGATATTGCTTAAATATTTAATTTCGTTATTTTAAAAAGTCGCTAGTTTTTATTGTTGCTAAATCTTAAAAAAAAGTCTCCAAACTCGTTAAAAATCTCCAAGATCTCACAATGCTAAAACGGCAACACTGCAGAGGTGGCAAGGTGACAAGGTCACGCATACGCGTGCAACTTCATACGCATGCACGGCTTAAATCTTCCATACTAATCGATTTGTAGACGCACAAGGTTCTAACTCGTTATACGGTGCATCGCTATAAGTGCGAAAGTGACAGAGATAGTATTTGAAAGCCCGGCAAAAGCCGGTACGTGTAAGCGAGATAGCTATATGTAGATGCTGCAAATGCGAAACTCTGTAGTGTGGCATAGGTAGATACTTTGTGTTATGATAAGAATTAAGCGCGCGAACTTTTAAATAGTTCGGGTTTGATAGTGATTCTCTATCGAGCATTTTAGTAAGGCTTTTGGGCTTATATGAAGGTACCGCCACTGGTCGCCACGTATTTTTTGTCTATTAAAAAAGGATTGTTGACAAATTGATTATCATCTTTAAATGTAACAAAATCTACAGACATCCTGTTACGCCCCATTGACTTGACACTGCCCTGTACAACACCTCTAAGCCCTTTGCTGTGGATAAACTGAGCAAACCTCAGAGAGTTTAAGGTTAGGCCTTGAACAGGGTCTGTTTCCACCCTAGAAATAAAAACAGTGAAGGGTGCTCTGTCGCACTCACTATAGAGTGCTTTGGGGTCATTCTCAAATCCGGGTTTTGTGTAAACTGACTGAATTGAGTCAGACGCTTATCAGCGGCTTGTTCCTTTTTGCGTCTACAAAAATCTCAGGTCCTCCGTGGCGTTTTCTTATTTCAGACCTTGACCATCATCGGAGAATTGTAGCACTCCAAAATCTCTATATCTTGAAGTGTCCCTCCACCCCCGTTAGGGTGTTCTTCGGCACTCATTTCCATGGAAATGAGCGCCAATACAGCTTAAAATACTAACCTTACAACTAGTTTCCTACAGTAGTAGACAACACAAAACAATAGATACAACACCAAAAACATATTTTGATAACGAAACAAACTGGGAGGTTAAGAATCTCATGCTTAATCTCACCAAGACAATAACAAAATCCAACTTAAGTCGCAATAAATTGCAATGTCCTGATTTTTGGGACGTTGTTAGAATAGATGCAAGTAGTGTACTTCCAAACAATTTTTCTACTTCGAAAAGCAACTAACTTCCTGGTGCTCGAAAAACTTCGAAATCGATCATTTATCAGTTTGGGTTATAACTTCTAAACAGATTTTACGTTAAAAGTCAATCCGAAAACATTCGAAGTGTCAAAATTTACTGCAATTGAGCACAACCGTAGTTCCGTAGGTGTTTAGCGGATTTTGTTCGAAAGAGTTACCGTGGCCCTAGAACGCAAAGGGCAATTGTAGGGACACGAGTGAGTTTTAGTCAGCAAGAGTCTAACACTGCCTTCCGCCCAGAGCGGAAGAAGTTTATTTTTTTGATGATTTCCTATCCAAAAAATAAGTTCTGTAGGTTTAATTGGCATAAGCGTATCTAGGGATTATTTCAAGAGATGTGACGCCTAATGATAAATGTTATTTAATTTTGTAAATAGGGTAAACATAACACTTTTACACGTCAAGAAAAATCGTTGCGGTGTGCATGATAAAAATGGAATTTTAGGCCAGTCATAGTCAGAAGGCCCACGTCCCAGCTCCCTACAATCCTGGGGCCCGTTTCAAAACTAAAAACTAACTTAGTTGACTGATGCAGGAAAACTCAAAAATTTAGAGATTGTAGAATGAAATTTTTTGTACTTTTTATCAGTTTTCATTTTCTACCTTAATAGGTATGTGTAAGTAACTTTTTGACTCATGCAGGAAAGGTTAAGAACCGAGAGACAATCTAATTCAAGAGCGAGCGAAGCGAGCTTTAAAATTTTTACACTCCATCATCAAACCATCCACATTTGATTTTTTATACTTAAGGCCCTACCTCTGCTTCAGAGCCGTCAAAAGGCTACTTTCTAAAGGATATTCCCCATTAAAGGCTTGGTCAAAAGATTGGAAAAAAATATATGTATATGGTAGATTCATAAACAACAATATGAACAATTGTTGTTTTCGTATGACATATAGTTTATAAGTAAAAGTATAAGTTAAAAAAAATATTTAATAACACGCAATTTTTTGGATATTTCTTCCAAACGGCTTCGAAGTATAAAAATATTTTTACATGGAAAAATTGCTGGTAAAGTGTACTACAAAGTGAACATTGCTCATGTAAATCAATCAATATTTTGCAAAGAAAATGTTCAATATTGAGTCTACCTTATATAAAAAGCTCTTTTTTGGCGAAGGCGGCAGTCGTGCGTTAGCACTGAGACGGGGAGGCTGTGTCGCTCGTTGCTCCGCTCGCGCTATCGACCGACTACGCGTATATGAATGTGTTAGTCCAAATATTTACGAACTTTTGTATTAGTGTGCGTTCATAGACTAAAACAAAAAAATCAATATAAGTTTATTAATTCACTTAAACTTCATGAACAATAGTGGTACATAGGCGGACTTAATGCTACGAGGAGTTCTCTTTTAGTCAACCTTTGGGTTAAAAGAAATACACTGTGGTAGGTGTACAGCTCTTCAACACAAACATAAACAAACACAAGTTCATAAACAAACATTTATTTTCATTATTCGGTCGGTATATGCGGCATGTCAGTCGCGTCTGTGGGGGACCGTTTGGCTAAATTAAATTGTTTTGATAAAATTATGATATCTTTTCAATGATCGATTTGAGTAATTAAAAAAAAATAAGTGAATTAAAGTACGATTTATTTATAAAACTGATACCAAGGTGCGAATAACGTGGTCTGCTTTGGTCTGTCATGTCGTATCTATTAATTTTTAAATAAAAAAGTGACCTACAATAATAGTTGGGCATTTGGTATCACTGCCTTTTCTGTTTGTAGATATTGATGGGTCCTCTAAAATTCGAGTTTATTATTTTATTATATCATCAATCATTTTCGCAGCGCACGCAAAGGAAGGTAATTTGCAGGGTTCCGTAGTTAAATAAGGATTTACATCGGTAATTCTTTTCAGAGACATTTCTCCAGTGTGTCTTCCCTGTCACTTGGTCGGGTTTTTTCAACAATCATCGTCGTATTTCCAGTTTACAAAATAAACCGATATAAAAACGTTATCAATTAAACACCCAAAACTTTCACAGGAATCACAGAATCTGAAGTTTTTGAGTTAATGAAATTGCTACAAAATTATTTAGCAGAGCTGAAATAGGCTTAAAATTTATTTATTTCATTTACTTTACTTACTTTTGAATGTACTTTTTTTATTTGAAATCTTTTTACGAGACTATAAAGTAGTATAGGCAGAAACAAAAAGTAGTAGGTACACTGCATACTCGAAACTCGAGGTCAAACTGTTACCAGTGCACTGGTAACAGTTTGACCTTGAGTTTCTTTCTTTATATAGATCGTAAGCAGAAAAGACGAAACTGCTTCACAAAATTGTTTTATCTGACCTATATTGTTTTACTTCTATTTAACCACATTCGTATAAAAATGAGACCATTGAATAAAAATATGAGTAACGTATGTATCTAACTAAACTAAAAATTAGCCGTGCAATGGCCATACTCTTGTGTAGTCGTAGGCAAAAAAGCCGGCTTGGCGCGCATGTCTGCGTCCTCGCATAATCTTTGATAATAGTTTTGAGGTAGCGCGTGCGCTACGGAAATGTTTGTGTGTGCGGCGCAGATATGAATGTGTGGCCCAGATGCTCAAGGTTATTGAGCCTACTGTACACCTTAAATAGAAGAAATATTTTTGACAAATGCACTAAAGTTCAAGCATGGACCTATACGCATATGTAGTAGGTATTGAGGTACAGCACTTCAAACTTGAGCCATTTTTACCAGAAAATCGAAATTGTAGTGTAATTTTGTAACTTTCGAAAAATATACATATGAAGGATTGCTCAGTTGATACGTAGTAGTACATTATGTAGTTATCTGGAATAGTATGTTGACTATTGATGACGTAGAGGAAACGAATATACGAAAAATATCATTGAATCAGCATTATATCATCCTCTTACGTAATTTTATTAATTACGTTTGTTTTAATAAATAAAGCCACAAGGCTGTTTTGCGTGTCATATACGTACGTATGTCTATGTACCTACCTGGATTTATGCCTAGGTTTTACCTGCGTCGCGTACCGCTCCCATGGCCTACCACGCTAGAATATAATAGAATAGTTATTTACTTCCACAGAAAGTTCCAGATTTTAAGTTTATAACGATCCTTATACTAATTACCTTAACTAAGCATGCAAACAAATTAGGCTATAATAATGAAGACTTATTTAGTAATATATACTAAATTTACTTACTATTAACACATTCAATCAAATCAATACAAATTCACCATGTCAAAATGAAATTCTGTAAATAATTTGAAATAGGTAATACAAAAATAATATAATGGGATGCGATAGCCGTCCTTCCTAAGAACCTTCTCCTAACAATAACAAACACAATAAAAAGAATTATTCAAATCGGTCAAGCCGTTCACGCATGATGCCGTGACCAAGGGAAATAGGGATTCATTTTTTCATATAGATAGATTATAAATTCGTCAAGTTCGAGGTCAATACAGTTAATTAAAAATATAAATGATATAGTTAACAAATAAATAAATAAACAAATAAACAAAAAAAAAACAAATAAATGGATTGATTGATTGATTGATTGATAGTATAAGCAAGAAATACAGAGATGTCATATTATCAATTTCAATTTATATTGGTCAAAAATCCGCCAATTGGGTAATAACATTTATCATATATCATATTTATGCTCTGTCATTTTCTTTTTGAAAACTGGCAATGTCTGATTTTTTATTTCATCGGCTATTTTGTTAAATATGATCGGACCCATACATAGGTATAAGATAAGATAATATAATTTATTTGTCCAAAACATGAGTATACCTACACACACATGGCATGCAAGATGTTACTTTTCTTTAATAGAGCGGTATCAAAACCACTAACAATTAGCAAATATACTTTCTCGTGGTCGGTTTCTTTTTTCGAAAACTTTATTAAAAATTAGCATATTTGATTTAACAAAAAAATTAATTTAAAATTTAAAAAACCCCCGACAAAAAAAAGTAAAGAAATAATACGTGTTGATCCTTTTAATTTCATATTTCTTTGGGCCACGCGTCTTCGCCTCAAGAGACGGCAAATTTTTATATTTGTTAAGTACCTATATTATTAGCGGTCCCCCGACGCGATGACGCTTGGCCTAAAGAATCGCACCTATATTACATTAAAAGGATCAACACGTATTATTTTTTTACTTTTTTGGCGGGGGTTTTCAAATTTTTAATATAATTTTTATTACATGCCTTTAACTTAATCATCTTTCTGCCCTTTTTCCATGTTTCTTGGGGTCGATACAACACATTTTTTTCTTTCATTCTGTCCTATCAGCCGACACGCTATCACTAACTTCGTTTTCTTTTATATTGCTCCTCACACAATCCATCCACATATGATCTACACTCATCTAAACGGCACTACATCCTACATCTTATACCAAAATATCATATTGGTAGAACGAGTGAAAGTAGCTTAGCATCTCTCACCAACGTGAATACTCATTACTCTTTTCTGCTTCATAATCAGGCCCTGAACACAATCTATTTATAATCTACTAGCTTCTGCCAGCGGCTTCGCCCGCGTGGTCCCTAAGGAACATACTCCCGGGATAAAAAGTAGCCTATGTCCTTTCTCAGGCTATATAATAGTCATAGGATACGCGGCTGTCTGTTACTATTAAATTGCACAAAGCCCTTATACAGCGTTTTTGAGCCTTGAATACCTGTTCCCTTAGACTACAATTGCCCCAAAATATGATGCCGAATCTCAAAATAGACGCGACTAAACCATGGTATGCAATTAACCTTGTGGCCATATTGACCGCAAGCAGAAGATGGATCATACTTTTAGGATACATCTTCTGCTTGCGGCTTCCATGTTAATTGGCTATCTATCATTATGCCTAGAAATTTTGCAACTAATACTTGGTCAACTTTTGTCCATTATAATGTAAATCCAAGTTTCCTGGTGGATTCGTTTGATAAAAATGCATAATATTGGTCTTTGTTATATTAATTAATAAATTATTTTGGTCGAGCCAGCGTATAATATTATTGAGAGTATTATTTATGTCATGTTCATATGTTTTTTTATCTATACATTTAATCAAAGCAGTATTATAAAGCTATAGTCAGCGAATAAGACCATAGTATGTTCAATGTGGCGTGGCAAGTCATTCAGTCACTAGAATCGTGTATGTTTTCGGTAAAAAATAGTTTAACCATTTCGACATTTGACACAGCAGCTGAGTCGACGGAATTTTGCGAATTACGTCATCAAATTTAGGAATTACATCAAATTTTGGCAATCGAATTTACTATGAAAAATTGGTTTCCGTACTTAGCTATATTATACGATAAGTTTGTGAGAAATATCTTAAATTACAAGTTAAGGTCGTTCAAATTGCTTTAGTCTACTTAAAAAGGTATCTTAGACATGAATTACTTCACCTCTCAAAAAAATTGTCAACTTAGATTTTCTGAAAATATACGAGTAAACAAACTTCTCTTGCTTAGAAGATACAAAAGGGCAAAATCAAGACATAATCATTATATTTAAAAAAAATATATAATAATAACAGAACCCATCACTTTTGGAATTTTTGTCTGTTTGGATGTGCAGGCATCACGTAAAAAGTTCAAAAATAACGTAGATAACTTTCATACTTTAAAATTGTACGTAACTGGAGGTATAACTTAGTTTCATCGCAATCGGTTCACTCTATCAAAAGATATTTTTATTTAAAGGTTCCGCTTAAACTTTCATTACGTGAAGCACATACATGCGACGCCATCTATGGATAAAAAGTAATAATTTAGAACTGTTTCATTAATGAATGCGTATATTATTTGTGAAACTCTTCAATCAATCAATCAATCAATTTATTCGCAGTAAGTGTTGGTACAATTTCGGTCTTAACGTAAATAATTATTTATAGATCCATAACACTTAGTCATAATTATGTGACATGCAAACATTTGGGTTAAATACTAATTTACAGTTAGGTAGACATCATCATAGTCATAATTTGTAGACAATGACATTTGACAAGCATGACCATTGAGAAATTTATTACATTATTACGTAAATTAAAAAACAAAATAATATATTGATGTCCGATGGAATTATTGTTATTATTAATTATTCACTCTCATGTTAAATACGTCGCTTACTGAGTAGAAATTATTTTCTAATAGCCATAATTTAAGATGTCTTGAAAATTTATTAACTGGTAAGATTTTGATACTGTCAGGTATGGCATTAAATATGCGACCACACATTGCATAGCTATTTTTACTATATAGTGCTGTCTTAGGAATTACTGTGTAATGCAAATTATTCTATTCTTGTGTCCACTACTTTTTGGATACATTTCATGAGCTTTTTTAAATAGCTCCGGGTGAATTTTGTCAAATTTAGCGCATTCAAAGATATACAGACTTGGAAGGGTTAGTATCTTGAACTTCTTGAAAAAGGGTTTGCAAGATTCCCATGGGCGTATTCCCGCTATGGCGCGGATGCATTTTTTCTGTGCGATGAACACTCTCTGCCTTTCCGTGGAGTAACCCCAGATAATGAGCCCATATCTCAACACAGAGTCAACGTAGCCATAGTATGCCGATAATACTGTTTTTAACGCTGATGTTTTTGAGAGTTCGTATAGAACATACACGAATCTATTTATTTTGTTGCATACTTTATTTACGTGAGCCTTCCAGTTGCAGTGGTATATCTATCGTGATACCGAGAAATGTCGTTTCGTTTATTTCTTTTAATTTAATTCCTCTATAATTGATGTTCAACGACTTATTTTCTCGTCCATATGTACTAAATTGAATAAAATTAGTTTTTGTTAAGTTTACTCGTAAATTATTTTCGTCAAGCCATGTCATTATCGATTCAATTGTATCATTTATGTCAGTTGTATATTTATTAATGTCAGTATTATTCGATGTCATTATTAACGAAATGTCATCAGCGAACAGAAAGCAGGGGTAATTAGTAACCTCAGGAAGGTCATTTATGTAGAGTATAAACAATAAGGAACTAAGCACCCCCCCCTTGGGGCACACCAGACCTGTTATGTTTATAATTTGATCTGTATGATTTTAGTTCTTGTTTACTATTGGTTTTTTCGATTTCTACACACTGCATTCTATTATATAAATAACTTTCTATCCATTGAAGTGCTGGGCCCCGAATCCCGTACTTTTAAATTTTTTCTATTAACAATTTGTGTGAGACGAAGTCGAAAGCCTTCGACATGTCAAAAAATATACCTATTGTTTTAAGTCGCTTGTCTAAATTAGTCATGATTGTGTGAACTAGGTTAAAACACGCTAATGTTGTGGACTTCCCTTTTTGAAAACCGTATTGTTCTTCCCTTAGGATATTATGTTTATTGATGAATTGAGTAAGGCGCTTATGCATGGCAGTTTCGAATATTTTCGATATAATTGGTATAAGAGTAATTGGTCTGTAGTTATCTAGGTCTTCCTTGTTACCTTTTTTGTGGAGAGGTTTTATAACCGATTGCTTAAGTAGGCTAGGAAAACAACCATCTTCAAAAGACAGGTTAATTAAAAATGTTAAAACTGGTGTTAATTCGCCAGAGCAACATTTCAGAATTTTTGTTGCTATCTCATCGTAACCTACTGAATTTGTATTGTTCAACGATAGTATAATTCTATGTACCTCTTCATGACCATATGGTTTTAGGAAGATACTCTCACTAACAGATTGATTAAGGCTAACACGATTATTTTTTTGAGTAACGTTTGTTAGATTAATCCAATAGTCATTGAATGTTTCAGCAATTTTGTCCGGGCTTTTAATTACAGTATCATTGGTTCTTATGTTTCCTATGAGTTCCTTGCTCTTAGTACCGACGGACTCTTTTTTTACAGTTGCCATGCTGCCTTACATTTGTTTTTGGAATTTCTAATAAATTGATGATTGGTTGTTTTAATAGACTCATGTATGCAACGCCGTAGGAGTTTAGAGTAGTTTTTAAATTTTGTTTTATTTTCTGCAGTTTTGTTAGCGTAGTATTTGTTTCTTAATGATCTTTTGGTTTTACAGCTTGTACCTTTGGATATCCATTTTAGGGGTCGATCCCTGTTTGATATCTTTATTCTTCTAATAGGGAAACATAATTCATAAAATAGATATACAAGCCCATGGAATTTGTCGTAAGCTGAATTAATATTAGATTCATTAAATACCTCTGAAAACTATAGTTCGGACATACATTCTTTAAATTTATTAATGTGGTATTTGTTATAGTCTCTCTTATAAATTGAATATTCCGTCAAAGCTGTTTCTTTGTTTCTCACCGGTATACTTAATAACTGTGCAGTATTATGATCTGAAAGACCCAAGTGTAGGAGTTCAGCTTTAGCCGATTTTATGTTGCTGATTAGGTGATCCTTGAATATGGAGCACTAGACCATAATTTTGGGCAATTCCGTTTAACGCCTTCGATTTATTGTTTAATTTTAGTGTGTTGATGTTCAAGTCACCTGTTATAACAATTTTTTTTTTAATTTACGTGTTATAAATTGAATCACAGTTTCAAATATTTCGAAAAACTTGGTAATATTAGAACTTGGAGTTCTATATATGCATAAGATAAATAGATTTTGGTTCATTATCTCAATGCCACAACACTCAAAGATATTGTCAATACAGTGCTGATTTAAGAATGATATTTCTTTAAATGTAGTACCTTTTTTTACGAGGATAGAGACTCCACCACGCTTTTGTTTCTTTGTCCTGCAGTAAGAGGCTGCTAAACTGTAGCCAGAGATTTTTATGAGATTTTCATTACCTCGTTTCATGAATGTTTCAGAGAGACAGATAATATCTGGGCTCATTTTAAGATCCGACAGCTCTGATAAATGTATTTCTATTAAATGAATTTTGCTTAGTAAACTGGCGATGTTTTGGTGAACTACTCTTAAAAAGTTAGTCTCGAAAAAACGTCTGTGTACCCGCGACACAAGGGTCATCTGTTTGGGACCCACTTGTATGGTTTTCGTCCGAGGTACGAACGACGTTCTCCTCGACAGATACTACATCATTAGTTTGAGTACTAGAGTCTTTTAGTATAGGTTTAGACACCGTACGACGTCTTTGTGAAAGTAGAATATTAAATGGAGCAGGGGATATTCTTTAAGATATAGTAACCGCTTTGTATGTTCAGAGCTTTTACAGAAATGTAAAAATTTTGAGTCGTAGTCAACCTGATCTTGCCGCATAACCCAGAAGCATTAAAAGCGTTAAAGTGGTCAGAATAATCCACAAAAATGTGCAGTCATTCGATTGCTTACTAATCAATCTTAAAGTATTATTTAATTTGTTTTCATTTAAGTGATCAGTTTTAGATACTTTTAACAACAGGCTAGGACATTTTAAACATTTTAAAAATACACATAATTCAGTCATAATTTTGAACGGGTTAGCGTCATGTTCGCCAACACATAGTATAACACGGTCTTCAGAAGTTATCTCGAATATTTTTGCGCCATTTAATATTTCCTCTCTTAATACCAAAGGGAAAAAAATGTGAGCTTCTAAGTTTGAACTTATATTTTGACAGTTCAACTACATTATCGATAGATGGCGATGTACTGATGACGCGTTTTTCTGATTCGCGGTTTTAAGTTTCTCCGCTGATACATGACGTTGGTCCATGTCTAACAATGAAATTTTGGATACCTATGCTATGTAGCTAATTAGAAGGGGATATATTTGACAGAAAAAGAAAAAAGAGAAGTGATTGATGAATTTTATTGTGATTCAAATCGATATAATTAATCTATATCAGCCGCACGGGTCGATCTTTAAGGTTAAGCAACGCTTGCCGAGGTCGGTCTGTGGATGTATGGCCATTGTAACATAGGTACCGAGATTCCTCCGTGCCTCGGAATATAAACAGCCGCATGGCTAAAATACAGATAAGAATTGCACGAGTCGATCTTCAGGATTAAGCAACGCTTGCCAAGGTTGGAATGTGGATCGGTGACCATCTTAACATACCGAGTTTCCTCCGTGCCTCACAAAGCACGTTAAGCCGTTGGTCCTGGCTGTCATATGAAGATCTTTGGCAGTCTACGAATTGTCAGAAGCCAGTAAATCTGGCTCCAGTCAGTCACCCATGCTAGCTACGCCACTGAGCCTATGTTATATATAAAATCGTAGACTAACCGTGTCTGTACATTGAATATTTTTGCATGAAAATTACACAGAAAACTCAGGAAAAAGGTATAAAACACAAAAATGCAATTTTTGAAATTTTTGTCTGTTTGTCTGTGCGTTTGTGGGAGCATCACGCATAAACCACAGATTAGATTGCAAATCTAAGTACTTAAAAATGTAAAGTGATTTTGTGAGCGTTTATTTCATCAAAATCGACCCACAAAATCAAAAGATATTGAATTTTTAAGTTTAGGAAGAAACTTCCTAATGTATTCTGATGAGTCAAAGCGCCATCTATTGAGAAAAATAAAATGCACGAAAAAATTGTTGAGTTATTTGTGAAACTTTTAATACGTGGCAAAATAAGAGTGATCATTTTATACCTTTTCGTTGTTGATCGATACAATCGATCCACAAAATCAAATTATATTGAATTTTTAGTTTAGTAAGAAACTTCCTTATGTATTCTGATTAGTCAGAGCGCCATCTATTGAGGAACCAAAAAATGCATGAAAGCATGAACGTTACACCAAAACACATTGATTGAGTTATTTGTGAAACTTTTAATACGTAGACGTAGCAAAATAAAAGTAAACATTTGAATACCTTATCGTTATTTACCGTTACATACGGGCTTCTTATTTAACGTCTTCCGCTGCCAAATGTTTTGTCAGTTTACATGGTCGATAGATGGCGAATTTCGGTTTGGTCTCTGAAAGGTCTTAAACTGTTAGGGACCATAATTGGTTAAATCTCTGAGTTGTGCTGGTTTCGTTTGAAGTGCATTTATCGTAGAGTCTTAAACTGATTTAGTTTTGCGATGTTGCCTTCGACGCAGCCTGGTTTGGCGCATGCCTAGTGATTGCCTTCCTCATCGCATCCTTGGACGCAGCGGAAAGTTTCTGTTGTTTGGTTTGTTTTATAGGGGCATCGGAGGACGCAGCCATAGGTGGTTTTTGCTTCGGCGCATCCTGAGACGCACCTCTAGGTTTGGTTGTGGTTGGCGCATCAGAAGACGCAGCCTTGGTTGTGTTGATTGGTTTGGTGTTTGGCGCATCAAAGGTCTCTTTATCCATGTGTTTGGATATAAAAGATTCACCGTCAGAGCTCTCCACCCGCCACGGAGCCCTCAAGTCGGGGACGCCACTCGTTCCACGAGTGGACGCCAGAGCTACTCCTTGGGTATAGGACCAGCTTGTTGGAAAGTAGACGAGCCTGCACGCGACGGAAGATCGCGGGACTGTGAACGACACGAGACTATGCCCCCACTCATCCCACAACCCCACGCTGCGCCGGCTGCCCCCCCCCCCCCCACAACAATCCGACCCTCGCTTGACAGCCCGCTGATGGGATGTCTCAGCCGATTGATCGTGGGTAGCTACTCCACGACCACCCGTGTGAGAAGAAATCCGGACCGAAGTAATGTATTGTGTGCAACCTGCTCCACTCAATCACCAGGATTCCTTCATCCCTCCGTACGGGTCCCCGCGCACGGCACAAACACGCGGGAGGTCATTACTATCCACCATCTGCTCTTATTCGATGATGGACACCCAGGGGCATGACCTCGCCACCACTGTGTTATTTCGCCTAGTGGTTTCAGTTACGTCTATTTCTGAAGGAATTAGACCAATAACGGGGTGGCAACCTCGGGAAGGTACACCACCAGACTTGCCTTTAGGATCTACACGACCGTTGCGCCCTCTCTCAAAACCACGCCGCCCTACCCCCTCTGAAGGAAGAAATAAGGTAGGCCTGTATCTACACTACCAAGCAAGCAAAGCATGTCGTTGTGCAACCGCAAAAGCATAAATACAGACCCCCCCCCCATAATGATCCCTTAAGAGGTATTGCGTTTATTCTGTTACACGTTGTATGTGTAAGAAGGGCTCCACGAAGCCAAAAATGTGTATATTATTTAAACGTTTATGTTGTCATTTGAAATTACATAAATCGGAAAAAAATAATTAACAATAGTATAACTTTTTTGAAAAATTTGCTTATTTTTTTTTCCAATGGGGATTTGTTTTTTCGAATGTTTGAATGATTAAAATATTATTTGTTACTAAAAAAAATTGGTATTTTATGTGGTACACTGTCTTTGGCGGTAGTGCGCCCATATAATTAAGGCGGGGCGGGCCCTATTTTCGGAGTTGAATTAAAATTATAAATAATTTTAATTCAACTCCTTTTTTATTGCAAATTTCCTCCTCATTATTGATCTTTTAAAAAAATATTCTAAACATAAGTACTCTACTGCCTTGCTCTAACCTAATATATAAAATTCTTCCGTCAACGACGGTGTGACTGACAGAAACCGCACAGCCGAAACTATTGGTCGTAGAAAGCTGAAATTTGCCTTGGGGAGTGTTAGGGGAGCACTAAGAGCGGCTTTCCAGAAATTCCTACGGGAACGAGAAAAGCAGGATAAGTCGCGGAGAATAGCTAATAAACAATAAATTACAAATCTATAGGCAAATGTATATGTGTGAGTGTACCTATTTCATCAATTAATGTCCTTTTTCCCTACTAGCTGACATATAAAAGGATGCCAATCGTTAACTGTAGACCATATAACTCACGTAACCGCGCTCTCATCGGACGTATTCAATTACTGTAGAATTTATTTATTTCCAATTCAATTTAAACAAAAGTAATTCGAAATGTATCGCTTTTTAGTGAATCTTTGTTTCGTAAGTTTTTTAAATTTACCACAATAATTATAGATTATCCAAGTTTTTGAGTATTGGCAGTTCGAGTCTACTGTTTTTTTAAGTTATTTAATGATAGGTATCTAAGCTAAATCATTTTATCAGCTAGTTTTCAAACCCTTCCTCCACATTTATTGTGTTTAGTAAACGTGTAAAGGTTCAATGCTGCATAATATTTTACAAATATTCTACGTTACTAATTTCCAAGAACTGCCCAGATTTTGGAATAGTGCTCAAGACATTTCGGCAGAAATCTGTCTTCTTCTTCTTCGGAATTCACTGTTTAGGGGATCTAAACAGAGTGGCATGCTATCAGCGTTAACTACGGTCAAAAGCCAAGGGGCACTTGAGTAGGTAGCGCAAGGCAATACCAATAACATGACCTATTTTGGCATTAAAAAGAGATAAAAATTAAGTGACAATGTATCATTTAATTTATAAATTACATAGAATATTTACAGAAACCTTCGCAATGATTTTCAGGTCGCTCTTCATATGAGCTCACAATCAGTAGAAACATCACCCGTCGACGGTGAAGCTGTTATGTTCGACTCCAGCGATCTACTTGAATGTAACTATACTATTTTATTAACTTTACTTTCTTTACAATTTTCTGTCAGTGTCTTTGTTTTTCAATTGTGGGACATACTGTATGCATGGTAAAGATGCAGTCAGGTGCCGCGCCAATTCGATGCGATGACGCGTTTTCTTAGAAATTGTGCTTTAGATAATCGCTCTATAGATAGTCTCATTGTCGCGCCACGCCTGTCTGAGGGAGCCTTCACATGGTCGGCTATAATTCATAAATAAGTAATAGTTCGGCCTGTCGGTTTTCCACCGGTTGCATTTTGGGGAATGCAAGTACAACGAAATTGCCATCATTGGACCACAAGACGAACGGTGATGCGCCACCGGTACACCGGTGGACATCCCACCCACATGTACAAAACGTTTTGGGAACATATTCATAGTGCGTACAGCTATGGAGTGGAATTCCCTGCCAGAGTCTTATGTTTCCTGATAGCTACAACCTGGGAGTCTTTAAGTCAAGAGTGAATAGGTTACTTCTAGGCAAACGCACTTCATCGTTAGACCACATCGTATATATATAATAATAATAATATTACTATTTACGACTGTTAAAATTTGAACCATTCTTTTATTAATGTTTTATGTTTAATAAGTAGCTATCTGCCATCATTCCGTTCGTTTTTCTGTCTCAATAGCAAATCAGCAGCCTAGACTTATGGTATTCTTATCAAGCGCTACGTACAATCTGCGTAAAAGTTTGGGTGGGATCTGGGCTTTGAACGTTTTGTTGGATGTAACATCCATTTTCGTTCAAATGTTGTGATAAGAGTAAATAGTAGATTATACACCGAGGGGATAAAACAGTGTCTTATGAAACGGGCGTCATATTGAATCCCGAACCTAATGAAGGATTTGAAAGTTAACTCCCGAGCGAAGCGAGAGAGTTAATACAAGAAACCTGAATGTAGCGAGTGATTAGAGCTGGCCCAAGACAAAGACGCCTTTATCCCAGACGACCAAACTCTACTTTTCACACCTACTGCTAGAAAATTGTTTGCAAGTCATGAAGAGAGGCGGCTGGCCGCGAGCGGTTCCATCGGTCTCCAAGTTGAATTCCAAATTCAAATCACATTACTGACCTCCGGCTATTATATTGTAGTGAATTTCATTATAACCCACGGGCCAATAATGTCTTACTTTAGGATGTTGTTTGCATGATACATAATCTGACGTTTTCGTGCAGGTGGTATGAAAATATTTTAATATTCGATTTTTTGTTCCTCAGTCGATATGCCGGCATCATGCATAGAGGACAATTTCTGTTTCGATAAAGGTGATAAGTATCCTGAAGAAGCAATTGAGAAGTTGTTGCCTACGCTATTAGTAAGTATAACTAAGTATCCGAAAATTTGAACCCAAAATGGTGTTCATCAGTACGGAATAATGAACATACCATACATAAATTTATAACACATGAACAAACAATATACCAGTCATAATTAATGCTGCTTAAATTGAATGCATTTTTGCTTCATCGAATTTAATCATAGTTAGAGTTGTGTTTTCTCGTCATTAACGTGCAATTAAATATTCCAGACTGTTAAAGACCGAATTGGCACAGACTTAACCTTTCGTGAGGGGTCCGAAAATCCTGACTGCCCAGCTAACACAACATTTGATGTGAGTATTTATTTATTAAGCTTCAAAAATATGCCGCATGGTGTCGGCCGGTGCCGTATGGTACCGTAAAAGAATAATACCATCCCATCACTTCCCGAGGGTGTCGTAAGACGCGACTAAGGGACTCACCAGAGAATGGGCAGCAGCGTTCTCTGTAAAACGCAACACCATACAATGCGATCGCCATACCGCCTGCCAAGCGTGGCGATTATGGCATCCCCCCCCCCTGTCGGGGAGGCCCATGTCCAGCTGTGGACGTCTTTCGGCTGATATGAAGCTTCAACAATAGTGTGATAGATGAAATGAGCATTAAGATGGCTGCAAATAGAGATTTATAA
Source organism: Lacanobia wlatinum (assembly GCA_947578705.1). Classification (NCBI taxonomy): domain Eukaryota; kingdom Metazoa; phylum Arthropoda; class Insecta; order Lepidoptera; family Noctuidae; genus Lacanobia; species Lacanobia wlatinum. The sequence goes on along the minus strand of OX388025.1, from coordinate 25,409,653 downwards.
AAAGTAAGGGCTGCGCCGTCCCATAACACATTGGGATATGATTCACTGCCACATTCTTGGAAGACACAAGATGTCGCAAGACTCCTGAGGCAAGCTTTCAGATTCTGAGAATAATCACATGATTGATTAGTATGAATACGACCAGAAGAAGCTTACCACAAGACTTTTCCCTAACTAGCTATTATTTCGTTTCTCTCAGTTTCAGATAAAAATACGAACAACATCTTGACCAAAGCTATTCTTTTTTGTTTTTTCAGAAAAAACCAATTTACTACATACGCGATGAAAACAATAAAGTCAGGGCGGTGGTACAATCAGAGAACTTCACGCAGATCTACAGTGTTAAGTGGTGCCAGTAAGTATTAATAACTAGCTTCTGCCAGCGGCTTCGCCCGCGTGGTCCCTAGGGAACATACTCCCGGGATAAAAAGTAGCCTATGTCCTTTTTCAGGCTTTAGACTATCTGTGTACCAAATTTCATTTAAATCGGTTCAGTAGTTTTGGTGTGAAAGCGCGACAGACAGACAGAGTTACTTTCGCATTTATAATATTAGTAAGGAAGTAAGGATATTTTTTTTTATTATGAAACTTGTATTCGTTTTAATTGTGATTCTAGTTTGAATTCAAGTTGAAGGTGGATAAAATAGGAAAACTAATTAAATAGCCGTAGGTCGTGAATAAGAATGGACGTATTGGGCAGGACGTTGGTGTTGGATGTACAATTGCAAAATCTTAGATTGATACTTAAGGAAAATTATTCTTCAAAGCTGGCATAAAATGCTTTACGGACAAAACTTTAATTTTGACATTTTTTGTAATTTCAGACGCCCGGGACGGATTTCTTACAACACGACGAATTTCGTAGAGGGATCTCATATACTGAAAACGTTTGAGATCAAGTGTGTTAACATGTATATGAATTTCGACTTCCTCGTATTGACTAATGAAGGCAAAGCTGAGACTGTTAAGGCTAAGAACGGGATTCCAGTATGCTGTAGTTGCAGATACTCCAAACCAGGGGGCGATTAAACTGAAAAACACCTTCGTTTCACTCAACGATTATTCAAAATTGTAAATGATGGTTTTACTAATTCTAACAGAATATATTCATTGTAAACTTAAATTAGCGTTTTTATTGCCCTAAATTGAAACCGTTCAGGCTCAGAATGTCCCTTTCCCAAAATGTCCCTTGGGTTCAAAAAGTCCCTTTCCCGAAATGTCCCGTCCCCATAATGTCCATTTCCCAGAATGTCCCTTTCCCGAAACGTCCATTTCCCAAAATGCCCCCTTCCCGAAATGTCCCTTTCTCAAAATGTCCCTTTCCCGAAATGACACGTTCTCAAAATATCCCTTTCCTACGACAGCTAAGCGTTTAAACAAGGAATATTTAAATAACATAAGCCAAGTAGTCAATCAACTTTTAATCACATAATTATAATATAAAAAAACGACAAAAACCAATAATCATCCGCGTGACTACGCTTTTGTTATTTAAATATTCCTAGTTTAAACGCTTAGCTGTCGTAGGAAAGGGACATTTTGAGAACGTGTCATTTCGGGAAAGGGACATTTTGAGAAAGGGACATTTCGGGAAGGGGGCATTTTGGGAAATGGACGTTTCGGGAAAGGGACATTCTGGGAAATGGACATTATGGGGACGGGACATTTCGGCAAAGGGACTTTTTGAACCCAAGGGACATTTTGGGAAAGGGACATTCTGAGCCTGAACGATTGAAACATAACCGAATTCGTGAACTTATAAAGTTTCTAAAACATTACAAATCTGGATTTGTAGTTTTACCTTTTTAGAGTTTATAATTTTTTATATTTTTAGTTTGTTTATAAACACTAAGAGTTTTATTCAAAAAAAGAGGAAAGAAATAGGTATGAGTGAGTCACGATTCACTTGACTAAAAAACTGTTGGTCGAAAGATTGAACGAAGAATGTTTGGCCGATAAGGACTGTGTGGAGTGACGATACTGTCACCGCACATAGAGGGATTTGCGATGCAATTGGGTTTATTTGCCTAGATAGAAAAATAAATTATTATATTTACTCCGTCCGCTAGATTTTCAAAAAAATATTGTATTTCAAAGTCCTAGAGGCTGGGGACGTCAAGTTTCAATAAAAGTGTACTACAATGTGACGACAGCGAGTTTTCAACCCACACTGTATCTTCTTAATTTTTTGTTTACGTGAAAAAAACAAAATATGTCCATTGTTTTTTGGAAATCGATCTGACGGACTAATAAAATTTGTTCAGGGAACTACCCCATTACCTTCAGTTGCCTTTAATTTTTTTGTTTAATTTAATAAGTAAAATTCAAGCAATAAAACTACAAGCGCCAATCGATAAATTAATGATCAAGTTCGAGTCATAAATAAATTAATCCCAACCTCAGTAAAATACGTAAAATTTGTCAAAACTAAGCATTAGGACTAGTACATCAGCTAGTAGCATAATAATGAAAATAAAAAAAAACCGGTCAAGAGCGAGTCAGACTCGCCTACCGAGGGTTCCGTACCACCATATAAATCCCCATTAGGTGTTAAATCAAGGTCCTGAGTCAAAATGATGTGGAACAAATTTAGATTTTCGCGAATATGTATCAAGTTAACTCACCCGAAGTACTACTAAGTCTGTTAAGTACTTATTTAAACAAATTTTAATGAATGAGTTGAACAGAAGATCTCTAAACATTCAAACAGCGCCATCTACTGGCCCATAGGTAAAGTACGGATTTGAATTTGGAGCCCATTATTCCATGGAAGGTTATTAAATACTAGCTGACCCGTGCCCACTTCGTTGGGCAGTATTTTTCGGGTTAATATGTTCGGTGGTTATATTCAAACAGATTCCGCAACCCCGGCAGGCACTGGCCCTAGCGGGCCCCGTCTTCTATGCTGACAGCTCTTTGAGGCGCGCATGGAACACAGCGCGCCGTCGACTCGGGCCTTGTTCAGATCGGACGGCGAGTCACCCAATGCTCACCGTCCGCAGGCCCGCGCCTACGATGGCCGGGAATTCCCGGAATTCCCGGCCGGGAGTCCCCTCGACGAGGACATGGCGGTGCTCCGCCCAAGCAGGGCAGACCTCCACCGTATGCTCCATTGTGTCCTACGGGCGATCTTCGCAGTGTTGACGACCGGGCGTGTCCTCCCGCCGAATCTGAAACAGGTACCTCCCGAATCAACCGTGCCCGGTGAGTACCTGCGTCAGGCGGAAGGTAAGGACGCCGTGGCGCCGCTCTAGCCACTCCTCAAAGAGGGGACTTATCGCCAGGATTGTGGCTAGCCCAGCGCTGGGTTGCGATAGTCGTTGTCTCCATACCGCCATGAGATCCTGCCGGAGCTCCGTCCGCCGCGCTGCGATTTGCCGCGGCAGAGGAGTCTCGCCCCGGCGTTGCGCCTCCACGCGGCATTCGTAAATGATCGCGAGTGCTCTTGCCTCCAGATCCCATGGCGGCAGTCGGGCAAGGAGGCTCGCCGCCTCGGCAGAGACCATGCAGAGATGGTAAAAAAGGAACCCTTATGGTGTGACTAAGTCTGTACCACCATAAGGGTTCCTTTTTGACCATTTTGGTACGGAACTCTAATAGGGGTAAATTTAAGTTTACAAAAATTGGTATCAAGTGCTGAAAATTCGCAGAAATCTTAGGTACTCTGTTGTAAATTAACTGTCAAAAGTCCTCAACTCCTCATCAAGATCATAAATATCATTATTTTTCTCATAAATTATACAATCCCAAGAAGTCTTATAATATTAGCAAAATTGAAAGTACCTTCCAATTTTAGAATAGGTATCAGGGAATACTTAGCATAAGATTGATTTCTGACTGCCCATGTACTGAAACTACCTCCACATTAGGTACCACAAAATTACAACATTAATGTTATGTTGACCTTACGCAATTTGGAGTTTTGGGGTATGACGTTTGAAAGAAATAGAACTTGTTGCGCCGCCCCTTACCAAATTGGTATAAAAAGGAAGGTATGATTTATAATATTGTTCCAATAGGCTAGTTTCCACCATCAATAAATTGCTAATCTATTTAGTCCGTCAGAGTATTGAAAAATAATAGACTATTTTTTGTTTTTGTAAATCAATGAATATTGACAAAGATAAAATGCATCAAAACTCGGGAGTGGGGGCTCGTTACGTCAGAACGCACTAAAAAAACGGCGTGACGTATTGTGAATTATTTTGAAAAGCGTCGTATCTTCGTCTAATTTTTTATGTAACAATAGAAAAAACGTGTCGGATATTTTTTGGAAATCTATCTGACGGACTAATTAGATTTTTTTAGTCCACTACCCCTATTCTCTTTGAGTACATATTGACCTCAGTTAGTGTTCTAGACCTACCAGTTTCTTCGTGCGTCACAACTTAGTAGAAAAAATAAAATGACCCGAAATCCATAAAAAATTCAAATTCCTTTGTTGTTCTAAAGTAATAAACTCGATAAACTATAGGTACAGTAGTACTACACTTTTGATATTATATAATAAAGTACGGCAATTCTTTCTTCATTAATAGCATATTTACATATCTTCATGAGCCGGCAAGCACAAAAAACAAAAGATGGACAGCTTCTTCGGTGAATCGGTGCTTAAATATGAAGGGTTACGAGTGGAGAGGAGCTTTCAAACCGATTTAAGAGATATTTCACAAACTGAATAAGAAGCATATATACTGTGTCCCTGTGTTTTTTTTTTGATGATTTATTAACCGCATAAGCACTAGAACTCTCAAAAAATGCTCAAAATTGACCGATAAATCGCTGTAAACAGAGCCCTAGTGTACAAATTTGGCAACTATTAATCAAAAAAAGAAAATATAGAGACACGGTATACATCCTTCTTATTCAGTTTGTAAAATACCTCTTAAATCGGTCAAATATTGGAGGAGAAAACAGTCGAGAGCCAAACCTCGAATTATGACTTTTTACATACAAAGTCTCGCCGCCAGCATTTCCTCTTAAGTGTACCTACATGGTTAATTAACTATTTAAAATGTGATTATACCATTTTATTTTGTAATGTGCATAAGGTGTAGGTACAATTTTACGCTTACTTCAACGACTTCTGAATCATCATCAGCCTATAGCAGTCTACTGCTGGACATAGACTTCTCCTAGTGCACGCCATTCGACATGATTTCCGGCAACTCTCATCCAGTTGCTACCAGCCACCCTGCGAAGATCGTCGCTCCACCTAGCCTGAGGGCGTCCGACCTTACGTTTGCCGATTCGCGGTCTCCACGCAAGAACTCGTCTACCCGATGACCGCTGGGGTCGACGAGTTCTACGGTATTGGTTCTTCTGAATCATTATCGGTTAAATATGCGGTGGTGGGTCAAGTTATGTTACGTCGACATAGTATTCATAGTTACTTAAGTGATAATATCATAGGTACTTAACCACTACAGAAATCGGGAACTCCAGTTGCAACATGTTCGATTGTTGGGAATACCGTAAAAAACAACACGTTTTTCAACCGTTACATCACGCCAGATCATATTAGCCTCCACAGGGAGTTTATCAAAACTAAGCGTTTAAATGAGAACAGTAATAGATACTAACCCTCTACATATCTAGCCTTCAGCCTTCTTCATGTTACATAATTACAGGGTAAGTTTTTTAGTAAAGAAGTTAGAACCTTGTAATTGTCTTATTTTTTTATTTCAAACGAATAATTTTCAGCTTTTCGTTTCATTCGTCAACATACAACGTCGATCAGAATAAATGCATTACCTCTTTAGGCCGCGTTCCCACCAGAGATGTGCAAGGCTGCGAAGCGAGGGATGTGTTTGTTAAGAACCGGAGTGCTGAGCGAGGCTAGGTAGGAAAGCGATTTTACTGTCACTTGCCACATAGTAAAAGTTGTTCATGAGTACAATTGAGGAGTGTCAAAAGGTCATATTTCCCTTTAGAAAGAAATGAATTTAATTATTTTTTTCCAAAACTGTAACTTAAATCTCATCCATGTTTGATAAAATTCTAAGTGAAAAGCACGTTCCAATTTATAAAAATCTTAAACTTTGACCTTCCGGCCAAAATGGGCATATTTCTGTGTATAAAACATATTTCGATCAAAAGGTCTTATTTCTCATGCAAATTATGTTTTTTATTTTATAAAATTATAAAGAGGAAAGATTTGTTTGTTTGTTTGAAATGAATAGGCTCCGAAACTCCTGGACCGATTTGAAAAAATCTTTCAGCAATAGATAGCTACATTATCAGGGAGTAACATAGGCTATATTTTATCCCCGTACTCCCACGGGAACGGGAACTACGCGGGTGAAACCGCGTGACGTCCACTAGTGTTTTATAAAACAATTTTGTTCAAAAGGTAAATTAAATCTTGCCATACGTTATTGCCTGCCGAAAACCGAGTTTGTTCGATTCATAAAATCGATGTTGTGGCTGTATACTTTAAAGAGCCATTGCTTTAAAGATTGTCTATGCCGTGAAAGAAAAAAATATGGCAACAACACAAGGCGTCGCTTGCGTATCTGCATAATGTTTTTTTTTGTTTTGAGTGTATTATTTAGCTGTTTTAATAAAAATGGATGCAGGTGATGGAACAGTACAAACATTAAATGTGGGAACTAGAACAACTAACTTGGTCTTATTTCTAGAATATTCTGATCAAAAAGACTTATTTATGGTAATTCCGATCATAAAGTCCTATTTCCAAATTAAAATTATTTTTCAAAAAAGAATTACAGTAAAAAAAACTAAAAATAAAATGTGTGTGTATCAATACGTCTAATCTGCGTTAAATACAATAATAAAAATATTATTATATTTCATTTAACAAGTTAACTTTTTATTGTTTGTAAAATTTGTTTATCATGGAAATAGGACCTTTTGAACACACACTCCTAAATTATCCCTTAAAAGATATTGCGATTATTCTGTTACACGCTTCCGTTACTGAATGACTGACAGACGATCACAGCCGAAACTACTGGTCGGAGAAGGTTGAAAGGGGTTCCCACGTATTTTATAGGAGCTGGCATAGCCCCATGTCGCCATTTTGCTTTTTAATTTGCGACGCGCTATGAAGCGGTTATAATATATAGGAAAATGATAAATAACTAAGTTAAACATGTGAGCAACATGTTACCTTAGAGTGTCACGTTGCTGCCATGTGCGAAAAAATAGTTAAATTTTTGCTTATATACTTATACAACGTGAAACAGAATAAACGCAATCATTCTTAAGGGGTCATTGTACTCATCATCATAATGATGAACAACTTTTACTATAGGACCAATCCAACAGGTGAGATAGTGGTCAAACGCGCGCCTATCAATAGTAAAAAGAAAAAGACCCGAAATCGCATAAAAAACTCAGCTGTTCAGTACATTTTGTCGAGTTATGCGCACATAAATGTATGGGACAGCTGATTTTTTTAACCCCCTTAAGAGGTATTGCGTTTATTCTGTAGCAGGTTGTATATGCATTACATTATATTCAAATAATAGTTCCCAACTTAATGCGAGCACTTTTTTAAAATTAAAAATAGGAGCACGTGAAAACCACTTTATTAAGAACTTGCCAACTAACTCGAATCGAAATCGCAAAAATAATACAAAAAAAATACAATGTGTAAAATAACCTTAATTTCGGAAGTCGGTGTTTTTGGCTTTGTTTTTTAACACCGATTTCCGAAATTAAGATTATTTTACACTTTATAGTTTATGTTTGGAAGTCAGTTATTTTTAAAGTTTTTTATTTTCTACTTGTAAGTGCGTCTTGGAAGACGTCTTCGCCTACGCAGATATTGAAATTAGCAAAAATTCTCATAAAATAAAAACTATTGAGCAAAACTGAATTAATTTTTTACGGGACCAAATGGCAAGTATACATCGAACTAGAGTATACTCACAGAAATCAGATCAGAAACCTCGGAGTAATCGGTGTACATAGGTTCATAAAAAAATACATACTGAATTGAGAACCTCTTCCTTTTTTGGAAGTCGGTTAAAAAAATAATTATGTTCTATTTATGTAAATGGTTAAATCAAGCCGGGAACTACACACATCAAAAGTGTCCATCCATACAATAAATGTAAATAATAAACGCCCGTTATTTGTATGGATTATCAAAGCAGCGCGGCAGCAGCGCAGTAGCCGCGCGGCACTTTGCGACAAATTTGAAGACGCCCTTAATGTCTTCAATTAAATGGCAAAAAAGGCAAAAATGAGGATTTATTAAATTTTTATTGTAAAGATAAAATAAAATAGTAATCTGTGTTTCCACTATTTTTTTTTTATTTGTGATGGGTTTGCTCTTGACTCAAGTCTAGGTCAGAGATGACAGGGATAAAGTCTACGATGGAGCGACTTACTCTGAAGGAGCCTGTGCACTCTAACTTTGAAGAGATTAGGGTTGTAAACGTTTGGAGACACAGACGCAGGCAGAGAGTTCCACTCCTTTGCTGTGCGCATTATACTATTCACAGAATCACACAATCACAGCGATTTGGTATGCTTAAAATCAGTTCTTCAAATACACAGGAATAGCCGCCCACGTTCTTTCTAACAAGTCAATAGGTTTTGGTGCATACCCCAAAACTTTTTGACTTGTTAGAAAGAACGTTGCATCCATACTCGGCAGAGCTCTTCTTTGGAACATATCCTCTGCGTGCTATTAATTTGGTTTGAGTTCTGACGATTGAGCAGACCATGGCAGAACGTTCATGTGAGCATCGGCATGAGTGCGTGTTACGACTCTAGCCGTGTGTGGACGTGCATTAGTCGAAACCCAACTGGCTCCGCAAAGAGATGATTACGTCTGAAACGATCTTCTCTGCATAAATTTGAGCATTGAGGTTGCCCCTGATCCAAATGAGGAAGCATTCCCGATAGAAGACCAATTTTAAAAGCACCAATGTTTACCAATCAGTATTTTTGCTTGGTGCTCCTATCGGGAATAATTTTGATGCTCTAAACCTTGGTGCTCTAACAAGAACATTTCCAAATGAGATCGGTTCTTCCACATCGGTGGAAGAACCGATGAACAAAAATGATTTGGGCCGGTATTTGGATCGCCAAATATCGGCCCAAACCATTTTTGTTCCCCCTCCATAAGAAAGAACTTCGTGACAAAATTGTAAACGTTCTTGACGTCCACAGGTCCTCCAAACTCGACGTACGTCTTCTATCCGGCCTCATACCGAAACAAGGCTCATCGGAAAAGCAAAACTGTGTTCGCGAGCCCATTGTAAACGGGCCCCACGATTCCGGGGTACTGGTGGAAGTCTCAGCGGTCTTCAGAAACGCGACCCACTTCACGTAAACGATTTCGGATTGTTGGTCGCTGATAAGCGTATCAGCAAGATTGAAGAGCTATGGAGCCTCGCAGCCAACATTATGGCGGTCATGGTACGTTCCGTCGAGCAGTATTTTGGATGTATCGGTCCTGTTGCGAGTGATACGGTAGTGTGTTCAGAGGCGGCTTATGACGCTCTGTGTAATGCCAAGAGCGACAACCACAGTTATACGTTGCCTGGAACTAGCTCTCTTCTCGTGTCAAAATGAAATGATGTCGACACTTCATATCGATGCAATTTTTTTCAGTTCCGACGCAGAAATTGTAGTGGTTTTGTTAAAAACGCTATTACTCTTTTATCTATAGGAATCCTGATTGACAAGAATCATTAACGAGGTTTATCAATGTTAACGATCCAAAAAAAGTTAAAATAATAATAATCCTCAATAAATTGCGGCGATACCTACTCTAAAACGTACTTGAACAATAGACACTTTTGATGTGTAAATTATTAGTAAACAATCAACATATATAAAATTCTTCCGTTATTGACTGGGTGACTGACAGAAAACGCTCGGCCCAAACTACTGGTGGAACGGGAAAAAACGGTATATGCGCGGTAAAATTAAATAAAAATCGGTATGTACAGAGTCCCGGACAAAAGGTAGTCTACTGCATATAAGCACGTGATTAGAATCTTTTTTTATGTATGTTCCCCAAAAAAGAAGAAGAAAAAAGGAAAATATTTTATTCCTCCCAAATATTTTAATACGCCTGGACCGATCTGGAAAATTCATTATTGTTGTGCAAGGTAGACTTCCCAGGTGGTCCCATGGTCAATATCAGATGATGGGATCCTGGGGAAATAGAGGAAACACACTTGAAGTCTTCTACAAATTGAAATGGAACCACTCTGAGAAAGGTCTCAGAGTGGTTCCATTTCAGTTTGTAGAAAATCTGATGAAGAACTTCGGAGATAGGAAACGGAACTCTTCCATACCCGGCACTATACCGAAGACATCCCGGATGTCAGCCTGTATGAGATTAGGATGGTTCTGAAGCAGCTTAATAACAACAAGCCATCGGGTGAGGATGTAATTACGGCCGAATTCCTAAAGGCAGGTGTAAAACCGGTCCTTAAGGCCCTTCAGAAACTGTTTAACTTCGTCATAGTCGAAGGAAAAACGCCACAGACATGGAACAGAGGTGTGGTGGTACTCTACTTTAAGAATGGCGACAATGATCTGCTTAATAATTACAAGCCTATCTCACTTCTGAACCATGTTTACAAGCTGTTTTTCAGAATCATCACTCAGGTTCATATCAGGGAGACGTCATTTCTCCGAAACTGTTCACGGCCGCAATGGAAGATGTCTTCTAGGTTTTGGACTGGAGAAGACTAGGTATTAACGTGAATGGCGAGTACATTACTCACCTTCGATTTGCCGACGGTATAGTCGTCATGACTGAGACTACGGAGGAACTCAGTACAATGCTCGATGATCTCAGTAGGGCTTCCGAAAGCGGGGGCCTCAAAATGAACGTGGACAAAACCAAGATCATGTTAAATATCCATGTAGCACCCACTCCTATCAAGATCGGAGACCTACACTCGAAGTTGTAGACAAGTACGTCTACCTGGGACAAACCGTCCAGTTAGGTAGTGCTAACTTCGAGAAAGAGGTCAACCGTCGAATCCGAATCGGCTGGGCGGCGTTCTGGAAGCTGCGTGGTATCTTCTTGTCTCACACTATAGTGAAGATAACGTAAAGAATTTTATAAGGTGCATTGAAAGCTTTACAAAATGTTACACAAATAATGACCCTGAAAAGGCTTATGAGGCATTCTATGAGCTATTTAAGCTTTTTTATGATCTATGTTTTCCTATCATACGCGTTAAAATACCTATTTCCAGAACACTTAAATGGTTAAGTAAAGATATCCGAGTATGCTCTAAACGAAAACGTCAACTACTGTGGCAGTATAGGTTAACATCAAATGAAGATAAAAAATATTTTAAAGAATACGCAAGAAGAATTATAATTAAAAAACCCAAAAATCACAAAACAACTATTCTAATAGCTCAGCTACCAACAAAGCCAAAGCAATATAGCAGATAGTTAATAACTACAAAACCGTAACTCCCAAAGAGGATATTAATCAAATTAAAATAAATGACAAAATAATTACGATGCCGGAAGAAATTGCTGAATCTTTTAATAACTATTTTATAGATGACATTAAACCTACAAATAAGGAAAATAGTAATTATCTAAAAACACTGACATATAATAATTGCAATTCGATGTTCATGAAACCAACAAATCTATAGTTTTGTGTGAAGTTGAAAAATAATAAAAAGACTAAATAACACTAATAATACAGGGTACGACGATATAAATACTAAGTACCATTATAAATTTGTGCCTGGAATACGGAATATTTCCCTCAAAACTAAAAATAACCGTCATAAACCCTTTATTTAAGAAGGAAGATAAAGAAGACATGAAATTTTATAGACCAACAGCTTTAATACCAATTCTCGCAAAAAATTTTGAAAGAGTAATTTATTATTATTTATATAACTATTTTGAATCCAATAATATATTCACACATGAGCAATTTGGCTTTCATAAAGGCAACTCAATGAGCGATGCACTTTTTAATTTTTTAAAGAAAGTTGACAGGACTGGATGATAAACAACATATGACTGGATGATAAACAAGAGATACAGGATCAGCAACGGCAAATAGAATTACTGAAAGAAATCACCAACTCTTCTCCACAACTCAAAAAAAACAACTCAACACCCATCTCAAGAAGACTTTTGAATATGAGATTAAACACTTCCCGCCATTCTCCGCTACGTCTAAACAGAAGTATTCTGCCAAAAGGTAAATTGGAGCAACCCAGCAAATGCATAACACAGCAGTATCAATCGGAAAGCGATGCTCCGATCCAAACAGATACCCCACGTCATTGCAGTGAAAAGGGTACTGGTAAGGGAATTCAGCACAGGTCATCAGAAGGTGAACCGGTTGAGCACCGGAGCAGTTGCCACAGAGTGATTATTCTGGGAGATGGACAGGGACGTGGCTTGCGCGACGTACTGCAGGATTTGCTGGGGCCTGAATACGCTGTAGTTTCCTATCTGAAACCTGGTGCAACATTGAGTGAGGTTCTGCAATGCCCCGGAAACAAAATCAGCAACCTGACAAAAAACGACTACGTCATTGTATTGGGTGGATGCAGTGACAAAAATCCCTGTGACATCGATATACATCTACACCGTTGGCTAGCATTAACTGCGAATACTAATGTGATCATCTCGGAAGTACCCAAAAACAGGTTTTTACAAGAATCGAAACTGAACTATTTACTTAGGTTTATTTGTAATAAATATAAAAATGTACTGTACATGGATATGAACTACACTAGATCATTACCAAGTGGGCGAAATTATGTAGTAAACCTTGCAAGATCACTTTTAAAAGAAATAATATGTTTAAATTATCATTTCCAACTCATTCAAAATGAACAAATGACTCAAAATAAATGTAAAAAGTCCTTTGAAAACAAATATGTCCAGGTTGACTTAGATTCTGACAAACATGTCAATAAATTAGACGATAGGGATCAAACAGCTGAAATAAAAACACCTACGAATACTTTTTTTCGTGAGTAAAAATGAATGAATGAATTATGCATCAAAATATTGCAGGACTCCTAGCAAAATCTAACACGCTCACAGTGTGTCTACATGAGTTATTAGAAAAAAATACACAAGTGGACCTATTATGTATTACGGAGCATTTCATGATGGAAGGCTATGAAGTCCATCTCAATATACCTAACTACTGTTTAGCTGCATGTTTTAGCCGTAAGGAAAATAAAAGAGGTGGTGCTTGTATACTCATAAAAAATGGTCATCAGTGGAGAGAATTACCGAAAATCGCAAAATTACCTATTACAGGTAAATTTGAATGTTGTGCCATAGAACTTATAAATTATATAATTGTTATTGTATGTATATATAGAGTACCAAATCCAAGTAATTTTGATGAATTTATGAGTAGGTTAGAGATATTATTACGTTTTCTGATAAAAAAAACCATTTAAACATATTGTACTGGCCGGTGATTTTAATATAGATATATTGAAAAAAAACAGACAGACTCTAGAATTTGAAAATTTATTATTGAATTTTAATTTAAAATTATCAGTACGTCAACCTACTCGTTTAAAGAGCAAGACATGCATCGACAATTTTGCGCATAATTTCAATAAGTGTCGTAAAGCTATAGTTTTGGAACTGGCTTTGTCTGACCATACGGCACAACTACTTAATTGTCCGATTAGCACTGCAAGCACTACAAATAATTGGCGGACCACTAGACGGGACTATAGTAAAGAGAACATAGACAAATAATTTAAATCCTACCTCAATAGCTTATCGTTTGCTGGAGTATATGAAGCTAAGGACCCAAACATTGCTTATAATGCCTTCACAGAAATGTTTTTCTTCCTATATACACAGTGCTTTCCTGAAACTCTTATCTCTGTAAAAGTGAAAAGAAGGCCTAGTTGGGTTTCTCATGGTATTAAGATATGTAGCAAAAAGAAACGTCAATTATTATGGCAATATAGACAAAAACCTACCGAAATTAATAAAAATAAATAAATTGCTTAAAAAAATAATTTATTTAACTCAACGCGCACAAAATATACATAAAATTAAAAGATCAAACAATAGATCCAAGACTACTTGGGAAATAATAAACCAATCAAAACTGAATATACCAAAAAACACTATAGACAAAATTCGACATAATAATGAAACTGTAACTGACCCCAAAATGATTGCAAACATATTTAACAATTACTTTATAGATAAAATTAAACCTATGGCTAGCTCGGGAACCACAGTCACTAAACATATTTGTGCCAGAAAAGTTGTTTCCTCGTATGGCAGACAAATTCCCAAGAAATAGACGTGATGATAGTAAACTATGTGGACATACATCGAAAACTGCACTTATGCGCAAGAGTGTTTTTTGCATGGCACCAATTGTCTACAACAAATTGCCCAAAAGTTGGAGAGAGCTAACAATCCTTAAACTTAAACAAAAAAAAACACAGTTTCTTTGATTTTCACTAACAATTGCAGACTACAAAACACCGATTATTTTTTACATTTTATGTTATACAGTTTTACCTGGCTCATAGAATCGATTTACTGTGTAAGAATAATCGTATTTTTAAAATCGATATTTAGTTGGTACCGAATGAGGAGACTTATTGAATGAGGAGCTCGTAGCTAAATAATAACAGTCGCACGGGTCGATATTCATGGTTTACCAACTCTTGCCTAGGTCGGTTTGTGGATAGATGACCATATTATTTAACATACCGAGACTCCACCGTGTTGATCGAAGCTGATCCGAATGTAGTTGGGAAAAGGTTAGGCATATATGTATAATAAAAAAGTAAAACGTTATTATTATTGTCGCAGCTAACTGCCTATCAGGCACCGAGCACGCAAGACAATTAATCAGCGCGCGGCCTAAATGATCCCCAATGCCCAAATGTGTCGAAGTGGCCAATGCATCTAATACAACATTTAATGAACAGGTTGGCAGATGCTTAGGCCGTCTATTGAATAGGGGTAGGTAAATGTGTGACGAAAATATAATTATGAATTTATTTATTTTTGGGAATCCTAAATTCAATTAAATGACGGGATGTCACTTAGGCCGTCTCCCTAGTGGATAAAGGAAATTGAAACAAAATTACGTTTGTAATCTGTGCCCAGTTTTGCTAACTGTAGATTCACTGTTTTTCGCAAATCATTTCAGTTTTTTACCATGAACTGGTTGGCTTCCAGTCAAACCGGATTTAGCTGAATACCGATTCAATGAATTACGTGAAGCGGCTGCCTACCAGACCTCCACAACCCATTAATTGGGTAACACATTACTTCTTGGCAAGACTGAAGCCAGATTTACTGGCTTCTGACCATCCTTAACGACTGCCCAAGATCCTCAAATGACAGCCGGGACCAACGGCTTAGCGTGCTTTCCGGGGCACGGAGGAAACTCGGTATGTTAAGATGGTCACCCATCTGCATACCAACATTGGCAATCGTTGCTTAACCTGAAGATCGACTCGTGCAATTCTTATCTGTATTTTAGCCGTGCGGCTGTTTATATTCTGAGGCACGGAGGAATCTCGGTATATTGCAATGGCCATCCATCCACAGACCGACCTCCGCAAGCGTTGCTTAACCTTGAAGATCGACCCGTGCGGCTGATATAGATTAATTATGTCGATTCGAATCACAATAAAATTCATCAATCACTTCTCTTCTCTTTTTTCTTTTTGGTCAAACTTATCGTTATCTCCTTCTAATTAGCTACACAGCCTATGTATCCAAGCATTATTTGTCAGACATGGACCAACGTCATGTATCAGCGGAGAATCTTAACACCGCAATTCAGAAAAACGCGTCATCAGTATATCGCCGTCTATCGAAAATGTAGTTGAACTGTCAAAATATAAGTTCAAACTTAGAAACTCACATGTTACGAAAAATAAAATGATAACATAACTAAATGTTCATTTTTTTCTTTTGGTATTAACCACTCAGCATCCGTGTCCCTTTCGGGACAAAACGCCAAAACCGTCAGAATCCGTTTCGGGACAAGCCAACACTCGCGCGACTGCGCACACGATTTTGTCCCAAAAGGGACTACCGTATCCGTAGTGGAGAGTTTCAAAAATAATATACGCATTCATTCATGAAACAGTACTAAACTATTACTATTTAATTTCAGTAGACGGCGTTGCGTGTATGTGCGCGTGTCATGTGAATGATAATTAATTTCTTCTTGAGAACTTTAAATAGAAATATCTTTTGATAAAGTGATCCGATTACGATGAAACAAAAACTAAGTCATACCCTGATTTACGTACAATTTGAATGTATGAAAGTTATCTACATTATTTTTTTACTTTTTACGTGATGCGCGAACATCTAAACAGTCAAACATATAGATAGAGAAACAGACAAACAGACAAAAATCCAAAAATGATGGAAATGGGTTCTGTTAGTTATCCTTTAAACACCTGGCAATTTTTTTTTAATTATTTTGAATGTACAAAAACGATTCTTCAACAGATTTATTATATGTATAGATTTATATTGTATGTATAGTTTATTTATATGTATATTATTTATTTAAATTGTATTTGAATAATTATCAATCGCTTTTAATTCTCCACCACCACCACCTACCACTATTCTCTGCATCACCAAAAGGTTGACTGGTAGAGAATGCCTAAGGCATTAAGTCCGCCTCTGTACATTTGTGGGCTGAAAGTGTTAATTAATAGAGTCGCGGGCAAACACATGTATTCCATAAAACAAAAAAAATACACGGAAAAATAATTAGCTAAATTAACCGCAGATTAAACATTAGTACCCACGTAATACGTAGTACCTGGAATAATATGTTGACGGTGTAGAAATATAGGTACGAAAAATATCCTTGAATCAGCATTTTATCCTCTTACGTAATTGTATTACCTAATTACGTTTGTTTTAACATTTAAATCCACCAGGGTGCAATGCGTGTCATACATGTAGGTACCTGTATCTATAGCTAAGTTTTGCCTGCATCTTTGCTCCCGTGATATACTACGCTAAACTCGCGTATAGAAATAGTTTAAAACAACTAGCGATTAGTGTATCATTCTAACCTAACTATTTGCAAAAGCCGTTGATACCCCAAGTCATTAATTCTTGAGGCCTACCTCGTTGGCAAATGCCTATGTGCTGCAATAGGGTGCAATACTTCGATTGGTTTATAGATTTTATGAAAAAAAAAAAAACTACTGGAATTCCCCTCCGTCAACCCTTCGGGAATGGAAGCGTGTTGTTATGTTTAGGTTGATAGATCAAGATAAGTTAAATTAATTGTAAATGCATAAAGTAAGTTTTTTAAAGTTCTGTACACCCGAATACAAAACAAAAAATAAAAAATGTGCTATGCAAAATATCAAATGAAACGGTTTATTGTGAATGTCAAAAGAGGATAGGTTTTTCCCCAGCCAATACAAAATTTATAAAATACATTTGAAACCCTGACAATAAGCCTTTTCATTTTATATGTCGCAACGGCACACATACATTTATTTTAATTTTATAATGTGTACATGAAAGTGACCCTGTATTCCAAACATGTATCATTCGTTATACCAAAGAATAATAGTCACAGATAAAATGACAAAATTAACATGATTCCGACAGAAATCATAAATATCCTAGTTTTTATATCGTCTGTTATATAATAGAAATAAAATACGTTTCTAAATAAACTCTCGTCTTTACGTCATATGACTAAATACGATACTACGATAGGTCTTAATTGTGCTGGAGTCTGTTTTGTGACCATTCTTCTTTCAATTGAATAAAAACATGTTTTCATTCGGACGTACGGTACCCGAAATAAGATGACAGATGGACATGGCAAAACTATAAGGGTTCCTTTGTTGACTACGAAAACCTAAATCAGAAAAATTGCTTTTTAGGGTAACGAACAAAAAACGGAACCCTAATAGGATTACTCGGGTGTCTGTCTGTCTGTCCATCTGTCACAGCCAGTTTTCTCCGGATCTACTGGACCGATTCCGTTGAAATTTGGTACACATATTCTATGACCCAAACACGGACGCGTTACGTAAATTATTATTTTTTTTAGTATGGCGGGTCACTTTTGGGGCTCAAACTAGAAAATTAAAAAAAAAAGTTTTTTGAGCAATATGGCGACGGTTTTGATTATATTTTTTTCATAATTTTAAAATAAATGGTTGAAAGTTATTCAAGAAATTAGAAAAAAAATGACCATATACCACCCTTATCTCCGAAACCACTGAGCCTAAAATTTTGAAAAAATTTAAGATAGATCTATGATCTTAAAATAACATGTTAAAAAAAATAAATTCGTTCGGAACCCTTTGCACGCGAGTCCGACTCGCACTTTGCCAGTTTTTTTAACATTATAACTAATTACAGAATGTATATAGAAAGCAGTACTAGACAGACCAGGAGGACACATACACACCTACCTAGGCAGTTTGAAAACTACACTGACGTACATCATAAACTACATCTACGCTTTTTTCTCAGATGCAAACTTTTTTTGGAATATTGAAGATTGCTTCACACTCTTAAAAGCTATGCAAATTCGAAAATGGAATAGTAAGTTAACTATGGATTTAAACATGAATTTGAAAAGAACAGTATGCCCGTAATTTTCCCTTTTAGTTGACATATAAAAGGATGCCAATCATTAACCTTAGACCATACAACCCACGTAACCGCGCACTCATCGGACGTATTCAACTGTTACTTTTTTATTTTGAATTTAATTGAAACAAAAGTAATTCGAAATGTATAAATTTTTGGTGAATCTTTGTTTTGTAAGTTTTTTTAATTTAATCAAAATTATTACAGAAAGATACATCTTAGTTGTTGAGTAGTGACAGTAAGGGTGCCTGTCAGCGGAGCGGAGAAACGGAGAAATTTTAACCAATGGAAGTGCATAAAATCTCGTTACTACGTAAGTCACTGACATTTTGACTGACATGATTGTTTCAAATTTCCCCGTTTCTCCGCTCCGCTGCCTCGCTCCGCTGTGATGGACAGGCAACCTCAAAGTGTAATGGTCTAAAAACTGCATAATATTTTACAAATATTGTACGTTACTAATTCTGAAGAACTGTCCAGATTTTGGAATGTGCTTAAGCCGGTTCGGCAGAAATGTGTCTGAAATATTCACCTCAGCTTACATCTTCGGTATTCACTGACCAGGGGCTCCTGGCTTGACAGAGTGGCATTCTAGCAGCGTTAAAGACTGTCAAAAGTTAAAAGCCAAATGGCATTCGAATATATAGCGCATTTGGCATATAAAAAAAATATAACATTTTCAATTAGGTAATTTATAATTTACATGCTACATAGTACTTATAGGTAATTTACAGAAACCTTTGCAATTATTTTCAGGTTGCTCTTTATATGAGCTCAAATTCAATGGGAGCACCACCAAACATCAAGGAAGAAATAAATATTTTCGACTCAATGGAAAAATCACCCAACATCAACGATGAATTAGAAATTTTCAACTCCAACGATCTACTTAAATGTAACTATACTTATTTACTAACTTTACTATCTTCACAATGTGCTATCAGTATCTTAGTATATAGCTGCAGCTAGTGTGCAAACCACAAGTGCAAAAACTTAGTTTTCATACATTTTTGACGGATTGCAACTGAAAACCCGGGCAATAATGACTTACTTTAGAGTGAATTTGCATGACATATTTTTAATTTTCGATTTTTTGTTCCTCAGTCGATATGCCGGCGTCATGCAAAGATGACAATTTCTGTTTCGATAAAGGTAATATGTACCCTGAAATAGCAATTGAGAAGCTGTTGCCTACGCTATTAGTAAGTATAACTAAGTATCCGAAAATTCGTAAAATAATTATTAATTTTTTTGGTTTTACCCAAAATGGTGTT
Source organism: Lacanobia wlatinum (assembly GCA_947578705.1). NCBI lineage: Eukaryota > Metazoa > Arthropoda > Insecta > Lepidoptera > Noctuidae > Lacanobia > Lacanobia wlatinum. The sequence continues at coordinate 25,389,788 of OX388025.1, read as the reverse complement.
CATCAGTACGGAATAATGAACATACCATACATAAATTTAAAACACAACATGAACATACAATATACCCAGTCATAATTAATGGTGCTTAAATTGAATGCAGTTTTGCTTCATCGAATTTAACGATAGTGAGAGTTGTGTTTTCTCGTCATTAACGTGCAATTATATATTCCAGACTGTTAAAAACAGAATTGGCACAGACTTAAGCTTTCGCAACGCATACGAAGATCCTGACTGCCCAGCCAACACAACATTTGTTGTAAGTTTATTTATTTATTTATTAAACTTCAACAATAGTGTGATAAATAAAGTGAGATGAAGTGATAATACTCACTGTATTGAGATGGCTGCAAATAGAGATTTATAAAAAGTCAGGCTGCGCCGTCCCATAACACATTGGGATATGATTCACTGCCACATTCTTGCAAGACACAAGATGTCGCAAGACTCCCGAGACAAGCTTTCAGATTCTGAGAATAATCACAAGATCGATTAGTATGAATGCGACCAGAAGAAGCGTACCACAAGACTTTTCCTTAACTAGCTATTGTTACGTTTCTCCCAGTTTCAGATAAAAAAATAAGAAACAATATCTTGATAAAAAGCTATTATTTTTCAGGACAAGCCTATTTACTACATCCGCGATGAAAAAAATAAAGTCAGAGCGGTGGTACAATCCGAGAACTTCACGCAGATCTACGGTGCTAAGTGGTGCCAGTAAGTATTTTTTTTTTTTTTTTGTTATTAAGAAACTTGGAAGCGGTGTTTGAATAAATTGTATCCGTTTTAATTGTGATTCTATTTTGAATTCAAGGTGAAGGAAAACTAATTAAATAGCCGTTGGTCGTGGATAAGAATGGACGTAAGAATTTTGGGCAGGACGTTGGTGTTGGATGTACAATTGCAAAATCTTAGATTGATACTCCTGGAAAATGATTCTTCAAAATTGGCATAACATGCTTTTCGCACAAAACTTTAATTTTTACATTTTTCGTAATTTCAGACGCCCGGGACGGATTTCTTACAACACGCCGCATTTCGTGGAGGGATCTCATATACTGAAAACGTTTGAGATCAAGTGTGTTAACACGTATATGAATTTCGACTTCTTCGTACTGACTGATGACGGCAAAGCTGAGACTGTTAAGGCTAAGAACGGGATTCCAGTATGCTGTAGTTGCAGATACTCCAAACCAGGGGGCGATTAAACTGAAAAACACCTTCGTTTCACTCAACAATTAATCAAATTGTGAATGATGTTTTTACTAATACAAACAGAATATATTTATTGTAAACTTAAATCAGCGTTCTTATTGCCCTAATTTGTAACAAAAATGATTAAATTTAAATTAAAAGGGGCTCCCATCCAAGAAGTTAAGGTTTTTTAACAGGTCCACTTTCCCTAAAATAGACACGATAGTAAAACAGTCAGCAATAATCACATGTGGCTAATGAGACTGTGAATCGAACCTTTCAAGATAACTGCTCTATACGGTGTCTGAGAATGTATATTTATTTTAACCGTATAGTTCGGTACTAGTACCTAAAGGTACTAGACAAGCAAACCTTCGCCGGCTCGGTAGTAGTTACATTTAGGTACTATGAGTTACGTTCACCGACATCCTTTTTATTAATGTTGTTATTGACAAAGTTACTCAAAAAATCTTATGTAATGAGCCTTAATTAAAACACTTGGATAAAATGGTCATATGATAGCGCTAATAATTCTTTCGTATTTAACCCGCAAGTTTACTATTTTTCATAAATAAAATCATAGTGTATAATGTGATAATCGCCATCCACCATATTGTTTTTATTTTTTAACTTTTAGGGTGTAACAAAACGATTATGATAATCGATATATTTATCAAGTTTAATTTTCCCGATTAATTTAAATGAGCGATTATCGTAATTCGATTCTAAAAAAAGTTAAAAAGGCATGAAATACAATATGCAACAATGATAATTATTATTTATGTTTTTTCATATAATTTAAACAGGGTTTTGGACATAAGGAATAAAATAAAACTAACTCAACAAATTCATCGGACCCAATAATAATGCTAATTTCGCTAATTGATTATATTACCTACTCAAAATTTAAATTCAGAATGCGCGCGTGAATTAAAAATATTTTGTAAGATTGAAAATATTGAGAGTTTTTGTAGGTATTTTCAGCACAAATGTATACCGGGCATTCTATATAAAACCCATACAGAATGCCCAGTATACATTTATGTAGGTATGTCAAGTGGGTACATGTAGGACTTTGGCATAAATTAAAAAAACGAGTCGGACTCGCACAGGAAGGGCTACGTACCATAAACCATAATTTTTATTTTTTGTGGATAGCGGCAATAGAAATACACAATCTGTGAAAATTTCAACTGTCAACCTATTACGGTTCTTGAGATACAGCCCGCTGACAGACAGACGGACGGACGGACGGATTGACGGACGGCCAGCGGAGGCTTAGTACCTAATAGGGTTCCGTTGTTTCGTCCGTTCCGTTCCTTTTAGGTACGGAACCCTAAAAACAACTTTATATTGAGTAAATTTGAGTACGCCATGGTTAAGTATTGCATCAGGTTATATTTATTTTTATAATGGATGAAAATTGGTTTGTGTGGATATGTCTATATTTGTTATAGACACGTTCAAAAGTTTTTTCTCCTGCTGCAAAACGAAGGTACGAATGCTTTTTGGCAGCATGTATGTAAGTGTGCTTGTGCGGATGTTTGTAGGTAGGTATGTCTATTTCTTTGAACCGCCTGCTAGACGATTGTAAGTAAAGTCGTATTTTTTTCGTGACATAGGCGTGTCTACCTAGCCTTTCTCAACTATGTTGGGGTCGGTTTTCAATTAACCGGATGCAGCTGATTCGCTAGCAGACCTCCACAGCCCAGTAACTGGGTTATACGATACCCCTTGGAAAGATGGTGTCAAAGTTTCTGTTTTCTGACTACCCGTTACTACTGTCAAAAGATGTTCAGCCTGGACCAACAGCAAAGCTTGCTTTCCGAGGCACAGAGGTGACAGAAGAAACTCAACAGATGATGATGAAATCGCTCTTTTAAATTACACGTAATTTCATTACCACTACACTTTATTCGTGTTCAAAATTTTCAACCATTTTGTTTTTTTTAATGTCGGGCGTTCCATATCGATAAGCTAATCGATTTTTTTTTTAATTTCGTTCGACCCGATGAATTTAAAAGAGCGATTTTCTAAATCGATTCTTAGTAACTAAAAAAAAAATACTTTAAGGCTTAAAATACAATAAGCACTTATTATAATCATTATTTATGGTTTCTTATTACATTTAAATAGGCTTTTGAGCAGCAAGTTTTGAGAATTAAAAAAATTAACTCAAGAAACTCATCGGACCCATGATCAACTTCGCGCGGAATTTTCTTTTATTCGAAATTTAAATTTAGAATGTGCGTGTTTCAGAAAAAAAAATACGAGACTAAAATTATTGCGAGTTTTATTTTGACTAGTTTCTGCCTGTGGCTTCACCCGCGTTATTAGGTTTTGATTTGTGTGGCGAACCCTAATTCTTTCAAAAATAAGTTACTCATTATAATTATCATTGAAAAAAGTGTTTTTGTTTTAGCTGTCGTATATACTTTCATATGCATTTAGAAAAAAGCTGTTATTTTGATATTACAAACAGACACTTGTATGTATGTTTTTTTTTATTTAGAACGCCCGGTACTCTAACGGCTACCTAACTAATAATACAAATGCATCAAATATTAATGACTATGTTTTCGGCGATGCAAATTATAGATAAAAATTATTTTCATATTGTTAATCTACACCTGTCTTCTAGTTTTCTATACCAAGTTACTTAGGCCAAATTCTACGTGAAATAAATTTCAATCTAAATAAATTTTAATACGTAAGTCGAAATGGCACCGCAACAAAATTGCTAGATTTTGACATGGTTGTCATTTTCATGGTTGTCGTGGCTGAAATGGGGTCGCTAATAACAAAAATATGAGAAATAAAAATCCACAAAAAAAACTGACCAAGTGCGAGTCGGTATCTTGTTTGGGTGACTGAAATTCATAGATCTTACCAAACAAATTTCACATGAATTGTTTCAAATGTTTGAGAACATTCATGACATGCGTGATCCTATTCTATAGGGTATTTTTATACAAGTATGTTTTGTTACTCGCCACATCTTAGTGCGATACATTTCTAGAATCTCGACCCCCTTTTTGGATACTCCACATAACTAAGTATGGCTTGTAGCTAAATAATAACAGCGGCACATATCAAACTTTAAAGCTGAGCTTCGCTTGCCGAGGTCGGGCCGCGGGTGGGTGATCATCCATTGAGTTTCCTCTGTCACCTCTGTGTCTCGGAAAGCAAGCTTTGCCGTTGGTCCAGGCTGTCATTTGAATAACTTTAACAGTAGTAACGGGTAGTCGGAAAACAAAAACTTCGACACCATCTTTCCAAGGGGTATCGTATAGTCCAGTTTTCCACCCCATCCGTGTTCCTCCTAATGAGCACAGTTACCTACTGGGCTGTGGAGGTCTGCTAGTGAATCAACTGCATCCGGTTAACTGAAAGCTGACCCCAACATAGTTGAGAAAGGCTAAGTAGACATGCCTATGTCACGAAAAAAAAAATACGACTTTACTTACGTACCGCTACGCGGTTTCCATAATTTTTTTACTCATGTAGCCTATCAGTAGCGTAGCTAGGGGTGAAACCCGTTTAGGGATGACATGCGACCGTTCCTTGACGATGTTTTTCAGGGTCGGCTGTCATCATAAATGTGTGACGCTTTGAAACCTGATGTCCGAGTAGGGGTATAAACATTTTCGAGCTCGCTTCGCTCGATCTTGCATTCTGTACTCTGTTTAGATTTAGTTAATCTCTCTATCGAGCGCACTGTTGAGTTGTCTTGTGTTGAACTCGAGCGATACATTATAATTTGTGTTTATCGACCGCCCTCTGGTGATTTTGATCTTTTCGAATCGGTAATAGAGGATTCACTCAATAAGTTAAAGTCTAGTAGCAAAATTAAAATTGTATGCGGAGATTTTAATGTTAATATTTTAGATGTAACTCCAATAAGTGATCGACTTCTCAATCTGTTTAGGTCTTATAATTTAGGTAATTTGTTTTTTGAACCAACAAGAATCACGGCAACTTCATCTACTTGCCTTGATAATATTTTTAGCAATTGTGATTCCGAAAATAAATTTGTGTTAAGTGACCTAACGTCTGACCACTGTGGACTACTAGTTAGCTTCCCTATGCCACTAAATATAATGCCACATAAAATCGTATACCGGCCTTATACATCTAGCCGTTGCAACAAGTTTAAAACAAATGTAACTAAAAAAAATTCACCATCTATAGTAGAACATGAAGATCCTAACGATATATATGGAGCCCTTTTTGATGTGGTGCAAAATGAGTACCAATCTACATTTAAGTCGAAAACTTTAAACACTAGAGGCTTCAACAAATGGGCTACACCGGGTATTTATAAAAGTAAAGCGAGACTTTATGAACTATATGGTTTAAAAAAATATAAATTTGATACCCCTTTTTTAGAGTATGTTAGAAATTATTCTAAATTATTTAAAAAGATTTGTGCTACTGCCAAATCTAAATTTTTAAGTGAAACTATTAAAAATTCTAAAAATAAAGTAAAAGCAACTTAGAAAATTATAAAAAATGAAACGGGCAAGTCAGTAAAACAAGAAAATCAAGTAGAAATAATTGTTGACAGCAAATTAGTAAGTAAATCAGCTGACGTAGCTCAGGCATTTAATGACTTTTTTTGCAAACATACCTATAACTACGAATCGCTCCCTAAGTTCGTCCCCGTCTAATGCTGAAAACCTTTTACATAGTAGTGTGCCTAAATGTAGTCAATTATTTAGTTTCGAGCACGTAACACCTAGTGACGTGGTTAATGTTTTCAACACACTTAAGTCAAAAAACACTGGTGATTACTGGGGCATTTCCATTAAACTTTTGAGTAACATAATAGACATCGTGGTCCCTTACCTTGCTGTTACTTTTAATAAATGCGTGGATTTGGGAACTTTTCCTGACCTCATGAAAAGTAGTAAAGTCATACCTTTATTTAAATCTGGAAATAAAAATGATATAGGAAAATTCCGGCCCATTTCTATCTTACCTGCGTTTAGCAAAATATTTGAAAAGTTAATACTCAAGCAACTGCTAAAACATTTTAATGTCAATAGCCTCCTACATAATGAGCAGTATGGCTTTACAAAAGGCCGTTCAACTACAGATGCGGGGGTTGCTCTCCTAAAACACATCTTTAACGCATGGGAGAACTCGCAAAATGCAATTTGAATTTTCTGTGATCTCTCCAAAGCTTTTGATTGCGTACACGATGATACGCTTTTGTGTAAACTACGTCATTATGGTCTCCAAAACGAAGCTCTTAACGTAATTGATTCATATTTACATAAAAGGTTTCAGTGTGTAGATATCAATGGTGTGAAGTCCTCCGCGCTTCCAGTTCATTTAGGTGTGCCTCAAGGTTCTATACTGGATCCATTCTTGTTTCTAATGTATATAAATTATTTACCATATTTCTTAAAGGGTATCTGTGATGTAGTACTATTTGCAGATGACACCTCTCTTATTTTTAAAGTATATAGAAATAGAAAAGATTTTGAAAACGTAGACAGTGCTCTCTCCATGGTTACGCATTGGTTTACGACAAATAACCTAGTTCTTAATGCCAAGAAAACAAAATGTGTCAAGTTTGCCTTACCTAACGTTAGAAATCTAGGACCGAATGTCATTTTAAACAAAGAAGTGCTTGAAACTGTGCACTCAGCAGTGTTCTTGGGAATAACTGTTGATTCCAAACTTCAATGGGCCCGCATATTTCAAGCCTGTCGGGAAGGCTCAGCTCAGCCGCCTACGCCGTCAGAAAAGTAAGACAATTCATTGACGTTGACACAGCTCGGTTAGTATATTTTAGTTATTTCCATAGCGTTATGTCTTACGGTATCCTATTGTGGGGTAAAGCTGCAGACATACAAAATATATTTGTTTTACAAAAACGGGTTGTACGAGCAATATATCAGCTGGGGTCAAGAGTTTCTTTAAGAAAATTTTTCAAAGACATTGTAATATTCACGGTAGCATCTCAATTCATTTTTGCAAACATATTATTATGCAAAATATACATTTATACACTAAAACCAGTGATATCCATAACTTTAACACTAGAAACAAGCACAAACTAAATGCACCATCCCACCGTCTTCGAAAGGTTCAAGACTCATTTGTGGGGCTCGGTATCCGTTTTTACAAAAAGCTACCCCTTTCTTATCTTGAGCTGCCTTTTAACTCGTTTAAAGCTAAAGTTAAATCTAACCTTTGTTCGAAGGCATACTATTCAATCAAGAATTATTTAGACGATAATAATAGTTGGTCGCAGTGTTGAACATAAGACATACTTCGTTTTAATGTTCCTTCATAGTTAGCATAAGACAGTTTCTATGTGTTCATGATATATTGTTGACTTATGTCCGTAGAGGTCAATTATTGTTTTTTTTTTGTATTGACGTACTTTGTATACAATGTTTTTTTTATTGTATTGCAACATGTGATTAACTAGTGACTTAGACAATTGTTTCATATTATTCTATCCTGAGCAACCGGCAGCAAGTTCGTCATGCTCCCTTAGATTTCACTGCTTGCGGTAGCGTCGGAGGTCGGGTTACCTCTTTCCCTCAAATATGGCGAGGGGCGTAATGGCTGATCTTTGCGTTATGCTCGTGAACGGGTGCTGCTTGTGGTGAATGGTCGTCTTGTTAGCCATGGTTTGTTTTTTTTATGTTACAATGATTAACTGCTTTTTGTTTAATTTGGTGGCCCTAGTTTATCACTTGTGGCGTCGAGTCACAGATATATTGTTAGATCTTACCCCTGCACGCGTAGGCGGGCACGCCCATTATGTCTGGAGGCATACCTATTAAGTTTAGTTTACTTTGTTTTTATGCTTGAGTTATTTATTTATTCATTCATTGAGTTGTCTGATTATAATTGCGTAATGGAGTGTGCTAGCTTACAATTGGCAAATGATTTAGTTTTTAGGTTGTACGTGTTACCCAAAGTATATTATTTGCTTTGTAATAAAGCTTTGCATACTATTGTATAAATGCGAGTTCTTCTAACTCAACAGACGGATGTGTTGCTGGGGAGTTTGTTGGCCACTTCTTCTCCACAGCTAAAACACTAGGAAGTGGTGACGGGCGAGCGTTTTGGGGGACTGTCTATTTGAAAACGTTGACGTTCAAAAAGTGCTGGTACTCAGCCTAATTTGAATAAATGACTTTTGATTTTGGCAACTGCCAGATCCTCTCAACGACTATCGCAACCCCACGTGTCATAGCGTCGGCTGCCACCTGGTGCGACCCGACTTGCGCCAAGACAAGCGTGTCGTAGAACCGAACCCTGTGGAACACCGCACGACATCTCTCGCCGGTTCCATTCTCCCAGGTGACCGGAGTAGATGACGGCTCTGTCCGTCAAGTAAGCCTCGAGTACGCGACGGCGGTAGGTCAGCATCCGATGATACAGAAGTGCCTCCCTGATGCATCTCCAGGGCAGAGTGTTGAAGGCATTGGCGATGTCAAGAGACGCCGCCAAGACGACCCCGCCCCGGGACGGGGGATGCAGATCCCCCGTCGAGAGGGCTCTCACGCACATGATGGCGTCCACCGTCGAGCGGCCCTTGCGGAAACCGAACTGGTTCTCCGCCAGATCTGGTCCCACCCTCGCCAGGAGCCCGACGAGGCGGTTTGCAATTACTCTTTCGAAGAGCTTACCCACCTCGTCGAGCAGCACGATGGGCCGGTATGCGGGCGGAGAGTCCGCACGGCGCCCCGGCTTCTTAATGAGGACCAGTTTCCCCGTCTTCCAGCAAAGTGGGAACTGGCTCTTCTCCAAGCATGCGCATAAGAACCCTCTTAGTCGAGGCCCGAGAGCCTCCAAGGCCAGAACCCAGGCTGTCCCAGGTAAGCCGTCGGGTCCTGGGGCGGTGTTTTTGGCCTTCAGCTTGTTAACCGCCACTCTCAGGTCTACCTCAGTCCCCTCCGGAGCATCGTCGTCGTCGGTGTGGTCCGCATCGGGCACCGCAGGTGGCGGAGCTATCGGCGGGGAGTATGCTTCCCTCGCGAGGGGAACAGAGCGCTCACCACATCCTCCACTAGCTGGGGCTGGAGACTTTGCGTTAACGGGAGGGCCCAGGTGCGGAGCTTATTCCGCACCATTTTGTAGGGTCGACTCCACGGGTCCCCGTTCAGAGACTCCAGCATCTCCTTGCGAGCCAGATCCTTAGCCCGCAGGTTCAACCAATTTCGGACGACATTTTTGCATAAATGGGGCTCAAACTCATGATGAACGCAAGTTATGTTGGATTTCAGGGCAGCAACTGTCTGTGGTTTGTCAGCATAATGCAGACTCGAGATTTCACTTAGCTGTAAAGAAAGTAATCGAGCGGTGCTAGATCACAAGATATCAGTGGCTAGTTCATGTCATCATCACGTGAGATGACGAAGCCCTCAAACTTCTCATACAATAATTTTAAGGTTTGATAACTTTTAACAATTTCTACGTGTTCTTGAAACATGTAGCGTTTCATGGCGAAATATCACGAATAAATATTCCACCAAATGTGACAGCTATCGCTTTTCCAAGATAGCTATACACTGTCAAAGTTCGAGCGTCCCTTTGGAAAAACCTTTTTAAGCAGTAAACTAAATTATTTGTAGCTATCCTTGGCACTGCGAAGAGATGTAGGAATTTCGTGTCGTTTTGGAATTTGGTCCGACTATCTGAGTGGATTGCGACCCCTCGGACATTTGCCATCGACCATGCCAGTTACCATTAGGAGTTCCAAGTTATGTCCATGTTTTTTCGCGATGTGATCGAAACACTCCAGATCTCTTTGCAGACAGATAGTTGGAAGCCGCGGAGAATAGATTCATGAGTGTGGAATGCAGTTCAGGGAATCTGCAACATTTTCCTCCAGCATAGTTTCTGGTTTCTAGACCTGTTTAATTTCTCGAGACACGAGATTTCTCGATACGGATTTTTCGAGTATCTCGAGAAATTTTGATATTTTTAAGAAGAGACAATGTTGTTTTCAAATTTTTGCTTACACTGATAGATGAGATCAATTAAATTTAATGGTATATTTTGTTACCTTGATTTCCACCTAATTAATTAACAAACAATCAATTAAACTGTACTCGGCTGGTCTATATAAAGAGTAAAGAGTAGGGTAGTAGTAGCGGTAGGTAGTTATTATTGGAACCAGTGCCCAAATGTAGGTAAAACCGTCTTTAATTGAATAAAACATAATTAGTAAAATTAAATCAACAAAATTACAAGTACTCATCGATAAAATAATGATCAAGTGTGAGTCATAAATAAATTGTTCCCAACCACAGTAACACGTAAAACTTGTCAGAACTAAGCTTCAGGACTCAGCTAGTAGCATAACAATGAAAATAAAAATAGGTGTAAGTTTACAATATTGGTATAGTGTTGAAAATTCGCAAACTAATTCCCGGGAACGAGAACCACGGATTTACCGGGTATTCCCGGGAATAAACCGTAGTGCTCATAAACGCGTTTTGAATATTACATACCTACCTACCACAAACTACAAATTGAAAAGAGTAATTAGTATGATTAATAACAATAGATAAGGTTATCGCAAAAAAAAACGGTTCAGCGAATTAGGCGTGATAGTATAACAAACAAACAAAAAAAATCAATTACATTTATAATATTCACAAGGATTATAGTAAGGATCAATAAAGATTATTAAATATTAAACATCTGTTGAATGCAAGACAGATGCTTTCAAGTGCTTAAAATGAATTTATATTCGGATATTCCAACCCAAGTTATGTTATTTGACATTATATTCATATATTATACAAGGTGAATTTTTAAAGTATGGCTTCATGGTCAAATCCGAACCTATGAGGAATATCGAAAAACACTGAAAGGAGCCCGATTTTGATGAAAAGTAAAACTTGGATTTTTTTAAATCGTTGTTTCAGGAATCAACCAGATGATTTTGAAAAAAAAAACAAAACCTGTATTGTTACACCAGGTGTTTATTTTTTTTATTAATAAGTTTATTCAGTTTTTTTGGATTGAGTTTATAACAAATATTTATGCTTTGGATCGAATTACAAAAGTAGATGAGGTCATTAATTCGACGTTTTTTTTTATGTTTGTAAATATTATATCGATTAATTAGGCGGCAACTCATGGGTTCGCGACATGCTGCATGCTAATAACAGAATAGGCTAGTTTCCACCATCATTTAATTGCAAATCTATTTAGTCCGTTAGAGTACTGAAAAATAATGGACACGTACTTTTTGTTTTTCTCGGGACAGGGGGCTGGTGACGTCACGTCGCTAGTAAAATTGTACTATTTTAGTGATGTTACGCGAGTTTTCAACGTACTGTATCTACGTCATTTCTTGTTTACGTGAAAAAAGAAAAAAACGTGTCCAATATTTTTTGGAAGTCTATTTGACGGATTCATTCATTTTTAGGGTTCCGAAAAAAAAGGAACCCTTATAGGATCACTCGGGTGTCTGTCTGTCTGTCTGTCTGTCTGTCTGTCCGTCTGTCACAGCCAGTTTTCTCCGGATCCACTGGACCGATTCTGTTGAAATTTGGTACACATATGGACTTCTATGACCCAAACACGGACGCATTACGTAAATTATTAAATTTTTAGTATGGGGTCACTTTTGGGGTTCAAACCAGAAAATTAAAAAAAAAACAGTTTTTTGAACAATATCGTGACATATCAAATGAAAGGGCTTACTGTGAAGGTTTTAATTATATTTTTTTCATAATTTTAAAATAAATGATTTAGAAGTTATTCGAGAAATTAGACGAAAAATGACCATTCCCCCCCCCCTTATCTCCGAAACTACTGAGCCTAAAATTTTGAAAAAAATGGAGATAATAGATCTTTACCTAAAGATTACAGGAAAACCTATTAGAAGTCTGTAGTGTTAAAATAACATGTTAAAAAAAAAATTCGTTCGGAACCCTTTGCACGCGAGTCCGACTCGCACTTGGCCAGTTTTTTCAGTAATATACCCTGTTGTTGCTCTGGCGAAATACGTCACATAGACAACATAAAAGTTCTTCACTTCTGCCGGCAGTCGGGATGATGATGAAGAATGTTGTAGTGTGTTCGATTTTTGTAGGTAATTAACTTATCTCGGACTCGTATAAATTACGGGTGACTATTAAACACGACGAGTTGTTTTAGTAACTGACTCCAAAGAGGAGGTTCTCAATTCGTCGGAACTTTTTTTTGTTATTATTATTTTTTTATGAATGTTCCCCGATTACTCGAAGATGGCAGGAGTGATTTGGATTTATTTTTTGTTAGAAAGAACATACCTTCCAGGTGCTCCCATGATCATCAAGTCAGGATTTGATGATGAGATCCTGGAGAAATAGAGGGAACTCTTCAAATATACTGAAGCGATTTGGGTAGTTTTTGAAAAGGTACTTTCTCGGAGTCCCATTTCAATTTGGCGAAGATCTGATGAAGAACTTCGGAGAAAGGCAACGGAACTCCTCAGTAAATGATAGCAAATGGACCGGGATTGCTGAAATCTCATGTTTGTATATTGTTTACACCAGTTCATAACATAACATCACGCCGGTACCCTGTGAAGGGCACATGTGAACCACTAAAAAGTAAAAAATAAATACTTTTTTACAAAAAAAAAAATACAACAAACTTTAAAAAAAAATCAAAGTATGAAATAACTTTAGTTTCAATAGTCGGTGTCACAAAACAACCAAAAACACCGACTTCCGAAATTAAAGTTTTGTTTTTTTGAAGTCGGTTGTATTTTTTTGTAGGTAAAAAAGTTTTTATTTGCACGTTTTATTTGTAATGTTTATATTTTAGTTTTCCTCGTTACCCAATACGATATGGAGAATGGATATCAATCGTCAGCCAACAAAAGAGTGAAGATTTTTAAAGCCGAATAAATCAAGATAATTAGTGATCGCCATAGCTGACATTATATCGACAATCGCTTGTTCTTTGGTTTGTTTATTTCTGTTGTAATTTGTAATCGCTTTATATGTGATAAGCCCCCACCAACATAACCAAAAAAACAGACAAATTTCTTATTTATTTGTTTAGTTGTTAACTAAATTTTTATTTGCAACTTGCTACTAAATTGTGTGTTTATATGTATTAAGTCACTTCAAATTTAGTAATCCACTTAACAACTTTGGTTTAACATACTTTTAAACCAACCATCAACTTAATACGTGTTAACCTAAGAGATTTTCCCGAAATTCCTACGGGAACGTGAAAAAACGGGAAATGTGCGTACGAAATAGCGGGAAAGAACTAGTATTCCATAAAACAAAGCTGAACGAAAAAAGTAATTCTTTAAATTAACCGCAAATTTAACATGTACACACTAGTAGCTACGTAGTTAGCTGGAATAATGAGTTGATATCCTACTAATATTATATTATTATGTAAGTACGAAAAATATTCTTGTCTCTTTGCATTTTATCATCCTCCTACGTCATTTTATTAATTACGTTGGTTTCAACAAATAAATCCACAAAAGCTGCAATCCGTGTCATACATGAATATTTATACTTGGTTAGGTTTTGTCTTCGTCTTCTCTCCCGTGGCATACCACACTAAAACCGTGTATGGTTTTGGTATAAAATAGTTTGACAACCAACGAAAGTGTTTCATTCCACCCGATTCTACCAATGAAAGAACTTTAGTGATGACTTGGGTGAAGTGATCACGAAGTGAGCTGTCATTACATCTTGATTACTTGGATTGACAGCTCATTTCGTGATAACTTCACCCAAGCCTTCACTTCGACATGTTTACAGAATCGCACTGCAGTACCCTAATCTTTAGAAAACAAACAATATTACCTTTTTATTGCTTTTTTTTCATTTTTAGGTTTCCCAACATCCGTAAGAAACAGAACTGGAGAGGTTGGAGAAGCAGCGAGAGAGGAGGATTATGGCGCCAAACACGAGATTTTAAGCATTACAGTACATTACTTGTTTTTTTTTTTCTATTGATAGGCATACGTTTGACCACTATCTCACCTGATGGTAAGCGATGATGCGGTCGAAGATGGAGCTCGAGTATATGTATATATTATATGCAATACATACGAGTATGTTCGGTATTTTCCGGGCGCCGAGCTTATCTAAACATAGGTAGGTACTGTACTGCCAATGCTCTATAAGCTTGTGTGAGTGTATTTCATGAATAATTGTCCTATTAGCTGAAATATAAAAGGATGCGAATCATAAACTGTAGGCCACACAACGCACATTACCGCACCCGGATCGGACGTTTTCAACTGTAGTACTTATTTATTTCCAATTAAATTGAAACATAAATAATTCGAAATGTATTGCTTTTTGGTGAATCTTTGTTTCGTAAGTTTTTTTTTTATTTCAATTATACCAAATTACTCAAAGAAAGATACATCTAAGTTTTTGAGTAACGACAGTAAACGTATGACCTATTCTGGCATTAAAAAAGATAACATTCTCAATTAATTTATAAACTACATAGGATATCTACAGAAACCTTCGCAATGATTTTCAGGTCGCTCTTCAAATGAGCTCACAGTCAGTAGGAGCATCACCCGTCGACGGTGAAGATGTTATGTTCGACTCCAGCGATCTACTTGAATGTAACTATACTTCTTTGTTAACTTTAATTTCTTAACAATGTTCTGTCAGTGTGTTTGTTTTTCAAGAACATTTTGTAGTCATACTGTATGCATGGTAAAGATGCAGTCAGGTGTGTCGCGCCAATACGATGCGTTGACGCGTTTTCTTAGAAATTGTGCTTTAGGTAGTTGCTCCATAGATAGTCTCATTGTCGCGTCACACCTGTCTAAGAAAGCCTTCACGCAAAAAGTTTGGAGGTCTAGGTTTTGAACTTTTTGTCGGATATAACTTTTTTTTCGTTAAATTATGTGAATGAAGTAAAACATTATTTTTAATGTTCGATTTTCTATTCCACAGTTGATATGCCGGCATCATGTTTAGGGGAAAATTTCTGTTTCGAGAAAGGTCCTAAATACCCTGTAGAAGTAATTGAGGAGCTGTTACGCAAACTGCCTACGCTGGTAAGCAAAACCATCCGTAATTCCTTTTTTTATTGAGGAATGGGCTTCCTCTTGACCACAATCACGCCTGATGGAAAGCGATAGATGAGGTATATGACAGAGCGAGCGTACCCAGAAGATGCCTGTTCACTCTTGCTTTGAAGACAGAGAGGCTCGGCCTCTCTGTCTTCATACTATACATATTCTTCTGTCTTATATGTGGACATAATTATCAATTTTTTGGGTTTCTACCCTAATAGTGATCTTCAGTACATAAATATACAAAACATGAACATAGCCCTACTGCTTTCAAAGATATAACAGCAGCCATAATTTAAACTTCAACCATATTTCCAGTGATGCAGATTCAAATTAATGCTTCGTAAATTGAATAGTTTAGCTTCATCGAATTCGTCCATTACAGCGGAGCGGAGAAACGGAGAAATTTTAACCAATCAAGTCAGTCAAAATGTCAGTGACTCACGTGGTACAGAGATTTAATGCAATTCCATTGGTTAAAATATCTACGCTCCGCTGCCTCGCTCCGCTTTAATGGAACGGCACCCTAACAGTTGTGTTTTCCCGTCATTAACGTGAAATTAAATATTCCAGCCATTTAAAGACAGAATTGGCACAGACGTAACCTTTCGTGAGGGGTTCGAAAATCCTGACTGCCCAACCAACAAAACATTTGTTGTAAGTATATTTATGTTTTATTAAGCTGCAATAATAGTGTCATAGATGAAATGATGACTAGAAAGAAAGTGAGTATTGAGATGACAGCAAATAGAGATGTTTAAAAAGTCAGGCTACGCCGTCCCATAAAACATTAGGATATGCCCCGCTGCCACATTCTTACAAGACACAAGATATCGCAAGATTCCTGAGATAAGCCATCAGATTCTGAACATAATCACATGAATGTTAGTCTAGTATGAATGCGACCAGAAGACTGGTTACTATTTCGTTTCGATAAAAAAACGAACAATATTTTGACAAAAGCTATTATTTTCGTTTTTCCAGAACAAACCGATTTACTACATCCGCGATGAAAAGAATAAAGTCAGAGCGGTGGTACAATCAGAGAACTTCACGCAGATCTACAGTGCTAAGTGGTGCCAGTAAGTATTAATATTTTTTTATTTTTTTATTAAGAAACTTGCAAGCGGGATTTTAGTCAGTTGTATTCGATTTAATTGTAATGCTTTTTTAAGTTCAAGTTGAAGGTGGGCTTACGTTATATCTGAAACGTAGAGTGGGTGAACATAGGAAAACTAACTAAATAGCCGTAGATCGTGGATAGGAACGGACGTAAGAATTTTGGGCAGGACGTTGGTGTTGGGGTTGCTAATCCTGCCGACAAACTGCCACGCAGTTTGGTGGGTGTACATGAAATGTAAAAGTATTTGGTCCAAAATAAATCATTTATTTATTTTTTATTTACTTACAAAATTTTAGATTGATAGGTACTCATAGAAAATTATTTCAAAACTGACATATAATGCATACAAAATTTTAATTTTCACATTTTTATTCATTTCAGACGCCCGGGATTGATTTCTTATAACACGCCTCATTTCATGAAGGGATCTGCTACATTGGAAAAGTTCAAGATCGAGTGTCTTAACACGTATATGAATTTCGACTTCCTCGTATTGACTGATGACGGCAAAGTTGAGATGGTTAAGGCTAAGAACGGGATTCCAGTATGCTGTAGATGCAGATACTCCAAACCTGGCTATTAAACAGAAAAAAATAACACCTTCGTTTCATTCAACCTTAGTCGAATTGAGAATTATCATATAAACTGTTTTAATTAATTCAACAGAATAAATTTATTGTTAATTTAAATCAGCTTTTTATTGGCTTACTTTGAAACATACCTACCGAATTCCCGAACTCTAAATAATTCCTTTTTAAAGTAGCACTTTTCATATTTTTATTTTGTTTATTAATCTGATTGAATAAACACCAAGAGTTTTGTACAAAAAACGTGAAGAAATACGAGTGCATCACGATTCAATTGGCTGATGAACTCGTGGTCAAAAGAACGAAGAATGTTTTTTTCCGAAAGATCGTTTGGCTATAAGGACTGTATGATACTGTCACCGCAAATAGAGGGAGTTGCGATGCAATTACTTATTTGCCTAGATAGAAAAATAGTATTATCCCGGCCTGGCCCGGGGGTACCCCTGCTGCCGCCGCGCCAGCTGTCGCCGGCAATAATGTGATTCTCAACTAAACATTCGTATCAAGACTTTGACCGCATGACGTGCACCTAGCAGTGGTGGCGGGCCCTAGTCGGCCCCCGCTGCTAGGTACAGGTGGTCAGTACGTCTACCATGAGTTTTGTCAATCTACACTCGCTAGCGACTGTAGTTAAAAAAATGTAACTACAGTCGCTAGCGAGTATAGATATAGATAAAACTCATGGTAGACGTACAGTTTTCATACAATTATGGTTTTCTAATACGGGTACTAAATTTCTAATGAAAACTGTGACAAACAATCAAGCAAAAATAATAATAACACCAAGAGTTTTGTACAAAAAACGGGAAGAAATACGACGCGCAGGACCGGTCGTTGTGGCGACGCTTGTGGTAGGCCTATGCCCAGCAGTGGTCGTCTTTCGGCTGGTACCTATGATGATGATGATGATGACTAATAATAAAAAGACTACCAATCGTACCATGGGGTGTACATATTTATTAAGGTCGATGAGGCCACATAGTAAATCGTTCCAAGTGAATAGCTCATTCAGCTACAATCGATAAAAGAAGGAGCCAACAACAACACAACACCGTTGGGAAAGTACCTGCACCGCATTGGTCGAGAGCGGTCACCCTCTTGTTGTCTGCTCGGTGCTACGTTCACGTTAAACTATGAGCAACCAAGGTCTCATCTTCTTCTTTAAATATAAAAATCCCTATTTCCCTAGGTCACGGCATCACGCGTGAACGACTAGGTTTGTTATTGTCAGGAGAAGACTCTTATGAAAGAAAAAATTAAGAAATTTTCCAGCTGACGGGAGCGAAGTAGCGGGGTACAGCTAGTGTTAGATAATGTTCAGAATATATCTTGCCTTGAGTTGTTTATTACACGGACATTTTAGAAACTTGCGTTTTAACAATACCTATAATTGGAATCTTTACCAAGCTCACTATTATTTGAATTGTTTCTCCGGGACTCGAGCTTCATTGAATCGACGTTTTCTGATTGGGAGTAGCGTAGCGAGCTTGTTCAATAAAAAACTAAAGTCTCACGGCATAAGTAGGTAAAGGAAGAAAACCGAAAATCGTTTCTTATTACATCACTAACATACATTAGGCGCATCAATCGCGAAGTCAAAAGCGAATTGGTGATTTCTAGGAAAACGGGCAACCACATCATCGCTGACCATCAATAGTGAAAGGCGAGTCTAAGAATAACAAGCATTACCCTCCTCTTCGTGACGCATTCGGATAAAATAGACAGTGTTGTTCGCGAACCAATTCATGATTTGTAGGTAGGTAAAGTAAACACGGCTCCCTTAATGAAAAGATAAGTAAAAACTAAACTATAAAAATTTGAAAAAAATCTCCCTTATCTATTTGAGATTTTTTCAACTTAACTTTGATTTTTTTCTGAAGGTTAATAAAATTACTATTAGGTATACTGCTTACTGTATTCTGGTACGAAATGCTACTAAATAACGGAATCTTAATTGCGTGAGTCTGACCCGCTTTTGGCTAGTTTTAGGGTTCCGTGCCCAAAGGGTAACCAACGGAACCCTATTACTAAGCCTCCACTGTCTGTCCGACCGTCTGTCAGCGGGCTGTACCTATCTCAAAAACCGTAATAGGTAGACGGTTGAATTTTTCACAGTGTGTATTTCTATTGCCGCTATAACAACAAATAATAAAAATGAAACTAAAGGTGTTTTTGCAATAATCGTGTTTTTTTTCGGTTTATGGTACGGAACCCATGGTGGCGGCGGGTTTTTTTCAACGTATCAAAATCGTTCGAGATGGGGAATACCACAATAATACAATTGGGATAAACCAGCCAACAAGCAAGTCCAATATTCTAAAGCTACCGTTGAATTTATTGATCCAGATATTTTCCGCAGTGGGCAATTCCCGTCTTTTTAAAGAACGTTCGCATTCCCATTGCGTCGTAATTTATAAAAGCATCTCTAATTTCCCTCCACGATGTCAAGTTTTAAAAAAAGTCTTTGAACTTGTTACAAACACCTTAGGTTTATTTTGGCTGCAAAATTTATTTAGAGCTCTCGACAAAAATATAAAAATAAATATCCACGCAGATAAATACGCAACTAGACAAAGAGTGTTTTACGTGATCACTACCTATATCACTGTAAAATTCTATACTAATATATAAAGCTGAAAAGTTTGTTTGCTTGAACGCGCTAATCTCAGGAACTACTGGTCCGATTTGAAAAATTCTTTCAGTGTTAGTGTCTTTGAGTGCTATCTATATCATCTCGCTAAAACCAATAGGAGCGGAGCAGACGAAGTTGCGCGGGTCAACTAGTATACCTATAAAACGTTGTTCAAACAGATTCCAAAACGTATTACTAATTAAGTAATACTTTTTTGGATTGCCATTAGAAGCTTACGAGTTATTCCATGAGGAGCTCGTGGCTAAATAATAACAACCACGCAAGTCGATCTTCAAGGTTAAGCAGCGCTTGCGAAGGTTAGTCTGTGGATGAGTGACCATCTTTTTATACCGAGTTTCCTCCGTGCCTCGGAAAGCACTTTAAGCTATACTTTGTAGATCTTTTAGTCGTCACGGATTGTTAGAAGCCAGATAATGTGACTCGTCTTGCCAAAAAGTACCGTGGTACCTAGTTAATGTGTTGTGGAGGTCTGGTAGGCAGCCGCTCCATGCAAAATATTGATATTCAGTTGAATCCGGTTTGATTAGAAGCCGACCCCAATATAGTTGGGAAAAGGCTAGGCAGATGATGATGACAGTTATTATGTCAACCGAAAATGGGAATTTATTTAATAATGATAAAATATTAGAATAAAAAATACCCGTAACATACGTCAGGGTGATCCCAATGACGAGGCCTGGGTGACGTAAGCGTCGATAGATTCACATAATAACCGTAATAACATATGCGGTAAGAGGAAATAGGTCTACTTACTGTAATAAATAATTATAGTGCATAATATTATTAATTTGGTGCCCTGAAATCGTGAAACCTAGCCGCGTCAGGCCACGAAAGAGAAGGTGGAACGTCATGGATATCTTCTTTAGGATTTGGCAAGAAGTGGCACAGAACCCGTGCGACCATTATCTAAAACATTACAAAGTAAGATATATGGTATTGCACAACATTTTAGACTTTTTAAACTGCTAGTCCTTCATCATGGACGCAAAAGTGCTTAATTAATGATAAGAGACAAACTGTCTTAACCAATCAGGCATCGGGCCTTACGGTCCTTGACTGGACTGAATAAATTGTGACTAATCGAAAGAATTTACCGGAGGAATTTACTTTTTTCTTAAACAAAGTGTTCGTGCCTACTTCTTAAAAAATACTTTTTATTCTTCATATAGATAAGTTTTGACTTTTATTTAGATTAAAATTTGTTTTATGTACACATACAAGCAGAGCATACAGCGCTTCCTGGCATTTGTTGTACATAATATTTAATCTATAGTTTATTATATACTCTGCTCAATTAATGTATACAATATTTAGGAACTATAAAGAAAGCCAGATGGAAAAAACCGGACAAGTGCGAGTCGGACTCGCCCACCTTGGGTTCCGTACAAATTACTCTCCCCGAGCGCACCGCACTCTCCTCGTACCATCAAAAGTTCAAAAAATCGAATATAGCGCCACCCCGTCAACTAATTCAAACCGCCAAATGATTTAGGGTTACTCGCAAGCAAATTATATTAACACTAGCTGACCCGCGCCACTTCATCTGCGTCACATTTTTCCTGAATGCTACGCTCCTATTGGTCGTAGCGTGACGTTATATAGCCTGTAGCATTCTTCTATAAAATGTATCTAACTCTAAAGTAATTTTTCAATTCCAACCAGTAGTTCCTGAAATTACGGCGTTCAAGCAAACAAACAAGCTCTTTTCTATATAATCTAATCTTCTTCTAATACATAAAAATCTCGTGTCACGGTTTTTCTTATCGAACTCCTCCGAAACGGCACAGATTTTTTTGTGTATATTTGGTAGGACTGAGAATAGGTCGTAGGCTAGTTTTTTTATTTATATGGCAAAACAAAGTTTATCGGGTCAGCTAGTAGTAGCATAAATTCCAAGAAAAGCCACATTTTTTCTTTTAATATAGCATAAACTTTATTTCTCACCACAATTTACAAAAATTATTTCACATAGGTCTGATAACATAAATAATTCAGGTAAGTATATACATGTGGGAGATTGTTGCCTAAGCCAGGTTCGAGGGATGTGTTTCAGGACACCAGGATCCCAATTTCAGTGTATAAATTACTGTTGCCCGCAACTTCGTTCGCGTTTATGTCGCTATAATGAGATATACAAACAGTCAACATCTAGCATCGCTTGACTACTCTTAGAATTAGGGATTCGGAAGACTGTTATGCAAGGCGTTGGCTGTATCACCGCTTCTATTCAAAATGCCGACCAGCCTAGTAATTTTTCGTAATGAGAAGTTTTAACGATAACGCTTTTCTATACATGATGTTGAAGAAAGTTGCTAGGGTTGTTAACACGCGGTAGAGCTACATAAAGTTGAAGATGGGAAAACCAACCAGAAGAGAAGTCTACCCCCGCAACGGATGGAGTAGAGTTGAGACTCCGTTATCCGCACTTAAGGTTGATCCACACATAGACGTGACGTGGCCGTGCAGTGTCAGGGCCGTGTCAGGGCAGTGACCGTGCATCCGTGTCCCGTCCGGGAAGCTACCGGGCCGTGGCCGGGCTGTGCACGTGCCGCTCATTCATCAGTTTGTTGTCGTTACCACGCGCACAAAAAGACACGCGATGGAGAAAAGCGATTTCACCAATGGAGAGATTATTCGTTTGTTTATAGTTGGGCAGTTGAGAAACGCACTAGTTTTTATTTGGCCAACTAACCATTTATTTGCAAATTAAGTATAAATGCTTCAGTAGGTTTCAATTTTATAAATAAGCCACATATTGTTGTAATTCTGAAGGCTGTGTACCTATTTTATAATACAAGACGTATAGATTTCCGAATTATCTGGTTGGTAATTTGACCACTTCATGAGCCATGACCACATACATTGGTATTTTATTTTCATCGGATCTTTGAATACGTATGGGCACTTTTAGACAGGTCTACTTAAATCTGTGATTTCTCATGCTATCTCAAACTTCATGGCTCTCATATGATCTGACCATTTCAATATAATTGTTTGGTCTTCGATAAGTCGATTTTTCTTCTCAAAATAGCCGGCTAGGAAAAACCGACCTCATAGATTTTAAACACTAGAGAAAAAAACAACTCACAAAATAAATACTTATTATTGATTCACATTGAAAAATAGTTTTATTATATTCTTAGAAGTTACTTATTTAAACATAGGTATAAGTTTAAAACACACACACAATCATTTTGAACATAAAGTCACACACAAAACATACAGGTAGGTAGCAATATTTATTAACGATTAGCAAATCTCAGGTAGTTATTGTTATTTTCTTATCAAAATTCTTTGCTTGCCCATCCAATCCAGATTGTACTTTGTTACAAAATAATCTTGCTCATCTGAAAAAACATAATCAATCATCAATATATATCAATCAATCTATTTAAAATTCTTCCGTTACTGAGTGATTTAGTGACTGACAGACAACGCATAGCCAAAACTACTGGTCGTTGAAAGCTGAAATGTGGCATGTAGATCCCTTAGGGAGTGTAGGGGAGCACTAACGAGAGAATTTCTTGAAATTACTACGGGAACGGGAAAAAACGGGTTAGGCGCGTACGAAGTCGCGGGCAAAAGCTATTTTTTCTATAAAATTGTTCCGTTGCTAGTGATTGAGTGACTTACCGTTGCCGGGTCTGATGATATCTGACCCATTAAGCCACTTCATCTAGTTTGAGTTGCCGATTGCTCTTGCAGAAAAGTTACTACTGATTCATAGTTCAACGACGATGGTTTCGATGGGGTTGCCGAGCTACTCGTAGATACCATAAGCTCATAAGTACCTTCTCCCATTAACACAATATGACTGGGTAACTGGGCATCAGCGCCGATTTTGTTCGCCACAACATATATTTGAAGGCGTTTACCATACGACAAACAACAACCGGATCGCAAAAAAGAAATCGCTTATTTTACTGATGAACGTTATGAATGTTTTGATTACACTTGACATCTTAACATTTTTCACTTTTCCTCGTCGCCTTGTGGGAGATAATGTTTTTTCTATTCCGTGTTGGTAAGAATCACAATTGATGACAGTAAAACTTGCTGAATATCCGAATACTTCTAGGTTTTATCTTCAGTATTATATCAGTTTTACAAGCAATAATATCGACCAAAAAATCTTCGAACCGTCAACATGACCATAACACATAGACATATAAAAAGTATGGACTGGAAATACCTACAAAAAAGGTGCATACCTACAATTCAAAGTGTCGCATAAAATGGCTGCCAATGCTAGGGTTGTACTAATCAGGGAATACAGTGTTACTATAACCATACTATAAAAAGTATCGATACTAATACTACATACTAGTATTACGAGTCTTACTAGATATCACGTTTGAATCATAAGTATAATTTATATTCTTACAATCTGTTGTACCAAAAATATGAGTAAAGGCTTACTCCTTTCTGTTAATTACAGTTAATGTAGTTTTTTCTGCACAGATTTTAAAAACACTTTTACTTGCATCACTTTTGCGCTTTTGCTTATTTTATATCTGGTCTGCAGCTTCTGGTAGGTATGTGGACTAGGTTTCCCAGATACAGTCATTGCATGTCCGGGACAATTCGAGGGATACTAATTTGGTGAGTATGAAAATAGATAGTGGTCTTTGTAAATTGCATTTCTTGTAATATTTTACAAACTTACCAATACACCTATTTCAAAAACCAGCTTCCATTGCTCATACAATGCAGATTATTTTTATAATATTAAGACACAACATAAATTGTGCATCGCACCTCGCTTTTACTTATTCATTAAATAAAACTTCGGTAAAAATCAACATAAGTGTTTTATTTATTCAATAAACATTTGGAATGACACTGTGCACTTCCTTGCACTTTAATTTTTAAACAAATGCTTCTTTCGCTAATCCCCGTTCCCAATTTACATGCTGGTACTATTTGCTCAAAGTTCTTGTCTGAGTAAGCATGTATTGTAAGTTCGCCTTATATAATTATAGGCGGGGATAAAAATGCAACGTTAATGCGAACTTTCGGATTTCTTCAGAGTGTCCTTTCGTTGAAGCGCTTAATTTTTTTCTGTTGATTGACATATTTTTCAGTCTTAATTATTCCAGTTTTTGCAACCTGAAAAAGAGAAAAAAACTACTTCAATCCTTAGTACGCTGCTTTGTACCCGTATTTTAAACCTATAGAACCTCTACAGAGAGGTTAACCAATCATTTTAATACACACTTACCGAAAATATTGTAGGAACAGAGTTATCTTGTATTCTCATTACATCAAGTGTTCTATTGAACACTTTCTTCAAAGTGAAGTGAACAGATGTACCTTTCTTTGCTTTTTTTGTCAAAGATTAATATTTTCTTCTCCAATAGCCTCTAACCACTTTTTCCTTAATCCTTAATTTTTAGGAAACCTATAAAAAGGTTAATATTTTTATCAATAAATCATTTGGTTCGAGTTGTTAAAATACGTAATTAAAAAATTAAAACAAATAGCAAAATGATGTCTTATTTCCGGATCTTGTATATTCAATCATCATAAAAGTCTGCGGAACGATCCCTCAGTGCTGTGAACAGCGAGCCGGACCTAGCAAGGTCACTTGAACCGATTAGATCACGTATTATACCGATATTGTACCAGCGCAGCGAAGAAACTAGTATCGGAAAATATTACGGCAACGGTACTACACTATTCCATCATGACATATTATTATAAACAAACGAATGAAATTATGAAATTAAAAAAAAGTCTGTTGGACGAGAATAAGCCCAAATATGAAAACTACAACCATAAATATGTGGTAGCTTAGCATTTTTTTCATCGAAAATGTATTACTATGTGTAATATTGCATGAAAACCGGTTACTAACCTGTGCAAAGACAATTGAGGTTGATTTTCCTTCTTTCTTGCACCACACTCCATAATACAACGCACAGGCATCTTGAATGGCTGTTTTCCATCATATACGTGCAATTTGAAAGATAAAGTTCTCGTAATTTTCTCACAAATCACAATAAATACAAAAGTAAACACTCATTTGACAGCAGAACTACCACGAGACTTGTCGCATAACAATATAGTTAAGAAAGCATCAAAAGCACTTGGTTTTATTCTCCGGGTGTCCTCGGAGTTCAGAAATATAAAAACTATTAAAATATTATACTGTTCTTTTGTCCGTAGTCATTTGGAGTATGCCTCTCAAGTCTGGAACCCCAATTATAATGTCTACATAACTCGTATTGAGAGCATACAGAAAAGGTTTTTAAGGCACATTCAATATCGGTCTAAAACATTTGTAACAAATTATACCTATCGTTGCAAAAAGTTTCATATCCTTCCACTTTACGAAAGGCGGAAAATATCCGATCTTGTGTTTCTATTTAAAATTGCCAACGGTAAAACTGGTGTTACGGAATTGTTACACAAAATCGATCTGCGAGTGCCGTCTGTGTTCTTACGTAGACCTCAATTATTGCACACCCCCGTGGTGGCCACTGCGTACAGACGGAATTCGTACATGGTGAGAGCGTGTCGTATGTACAACACAATCTGCCGGGAGGTTGATATCGACATTTTCTATACTAGTGTTGCTAAATTAAAAAAAATGTTATCTGATAGCTTCTTCAACGATAACTAGTCTATTTTCTGTTTTATCTTATACCTATATATGTAGTCTACTATCTATTTCATAATATTATTTATCTATTACACGTGAAAGCTTGTAATTGGCCTTATTTTGTTCAAATGTTTATTAGTGTTATGTTTAGCTGTAAGTTTTCCTAAAATTAATAAAATAAAATAAAATAAAATGGCGAAAACGGCACTTACCTACAACTGTCACAACGTCACAAGAAAATGTTGCCATTATGAGCAACAACTGAAATACTGTTGTCTCTTTTATCAAATACGATTACCACATTAGAAAGAATGAAACAAAACGATATTTCACAATCTGTTTCGTATTTCACCCATATTTGTATAAGCAAAGGTAGATATAGAATGTCGCGGCGCCTCCATATATTTTCTATCTCTATGTCATAACATGACAGAAAACAACCAGACAGACCTGAAACTGATGCATGGAAATAGTTAGTGCATTCTGTCTAATTATATTTATAACCATGTTGCGAACTCAAAATACGTTACGTACGAAATAATCGTTTGGGAATGGCAGAGGCGTTTAAAACCAAGAAACTATTTAAAAAAAAAAATATGCCGTCAAAGTTGAAATAAATGGCGGACTTGCATTCAAAAGCGTTTATTGAATAATTGTCTATGCCATTTTTTGGCCAAATTGTCTATGACAGCTGTTGTCTCGTTCATGCTACAAACTTCAGCGTGGCCATGCATAACAAAAGCCCGGAGAGCCCTGATGACGTAGCCGCACGTCACTGCGTCGGCCCGGCCACGGAAGCTCCGTCGCCTGCCCGGACACGGACGAGTGTGAACGAGTTTATATAAAATGTATGCAAGGATATTTTTGTGTGCTCCTGACAGCGCACGGCCCGTGCACGTCACGGCCACGTCCCGGCTATGTGTGGATTGAGCTTTAGACTCTTATCCGTTCCGTTTTGCGTAGGAGTCCCGGCTTAGCCGGCCTTGCTCCGCCCAAATGCACAGAAGCCTCCTGGGTGCGTTATAGGTTTCGCAGAGTGACCTCACCGTTCCGAGGATTTGATCAGTTCGAATTTTCCTCCAATCTTTTATATTTGGGCAATATTTTAAAAGTTGTATTAAAATGACCATCACTCAATCTTCTTTCGCTCGTGAATGGGTTAATCCAATAATGTTGATTATTTTTTATACTATCAATAATAGCCAGCGTAAGCAGTGCTGTCTCGTCAGACTCCATTTTACTACTGTTGAGGAGTCTGGTGAAAACACAGAGATTTCTGCATAAAAATACATACGCGCGACTGCAGCGCTTTTATGCCGGATATCGCCGTATCAGCGCGATTACATCGCCACAAAATATTGTATGCAAAAATTAACTATCGGCGCCTGAACTTCGTTTAAAGCGCGTTAGCTCGCAACATCGCGTCACATCATGCTCGTCGTCGGCGCGTTAAAAAACGCCGTGTGCAAAGGCCTTAGGCCGCGGACACGAACACGGAGTATTGGCTCACGCACAATGGTCCAACATCAGGACTAAGTGCGGAAACCAAATCCTAATAGATAGATACCGTTTAACTGAAAATCGCAAAAAAACACGTTTTTGTGACTTTTGACCCCAAGTATTTTTTTTTTCAGGTATCGGATCGATGTGGCCTTTTTAGATTTCATTTATCATAGTGTTTGGAACAATCCTACCAATTTTGAGCTGGGTACGATTATTGTAACTTCACTCATATTTTAATTCTGTACCGCAACAACATTATCAAATCACATAATATACATCAAATCATCTAAATAAAGGCAACAATGTGTAATAGAATCACGAATAAGTATGATTGGGGCATTGATATATAAAAAAACCCAAGATGCACAGTCTCGAACAAATGCAACACTCGAAACTGTCGTCAAAAACTGACATGTATCAAGTGTCATATGTGAGTTGTGTGTAGTTATACTATAAACAATTTTTTTTGCAAATTCAACCTTACACGGATCGCTTAAAGTTATTTTTACAAAGCAGTGCAGTATGGCGAGCGATGCGAGACTGTTTGAAACTAGCGCACAGTTTTAAATTGTGCGCTTGTTTTATGCGGACGTTTTTGAGATGCTGAGTGTGTATCTTGGGTTTTTATATATCAATGGTTTGGGACTAGAATTATGAGCAGTAGAGTACAAGGAGGTCAGAATGATGAAGGAGTAAAATTTTCGGGACTACTATTTATTTACTCTTCATTTCTTTTAAAGTAGGTGTTGAGACCTCTGAACTCATTTCACTCTTTATGATTATGGGTTATACATTTTTTTAATTATTCTCACTTCCCTTTCGACCTAGTTCTGAAATTCACGCAGATGAAATCGCGGGCAGAAGCCAGTTTCTAAACTCAATTTTTTTTCGTAAGCTGGCAAGTTTAATTACTTGACATATTGATATTTGACGTCTTTCAAAGCACGAAATTAAAAAATATATTTAGCCTGTTTCTTAAGATAAAATTTGAGATAAAAGCTATAAAAAACAGACACTCCAGTCCAGAAAAAAAATGCTATAGCTATATTACTTTACGTGAGGGAAAAATAATGTTTGTGGATGTTCTATACACAGAAGTGAAAGTGATGATTTTATCATGATTTGCCGGTGTTATTAGCCACTATTAATTTCTTGCGATATGAATCCTTTGTTGCGTTCAGGAATGTTGCCAAATGTTGTTTTATTTCATAACATTTTTATAAATAATTTCAATGTTGGTACTTAAATAAAATGAATACGATTAGTTATTGTCCAATATCACAAAAATGCACACTCACACGGTGGAAATAATTTTATATCACTAATTTTAACAAAAAAACAACTTTAAACTGCTGATCTATATAAAATATTGTTAAAAAAAAAATACGAAAATCTGACAGCTCTGATTTGCAAAAAAAGCGACACAGGTATTACACACACACATACACCGCACACACCAACACACATGAACAGCACACACATGAACCAGCTGATTGCTGAGCTCAGCAGTACCAGGGTCGGGTGTTATATTGACGGAGTGTGTACCAATAATCTTAGTTACGCAGACGATATGGTGTTGCTGAGTCCATCAATCAGTGCCATGAGGACACTAGTGTCAGTCTGTGAGTCATATGCGGTGGCCCATGGGCTCAAATATAATGTTTCTAAGAGTGAACTGATGCTCTTTAAAGCAAGTGGTTTTTCTTACCCAGCATTTCCGAGTGTGTCACTTTGTGGCACTCCACTGCGTCGGGTTTCCAAATTTAAATATTTGGGTCACTGGGTCACCGACGATTTAAATGATAATGCAGATATTGAAAGGGAACGCAGGTCGCTGGCTGTCCGTTGTAACATGCTGGCCCGCAGGTTTGCACGGTGTACGAATTCAGTGAAGATTACGCTTTTTAAAGCATTTTGTCAATCTTTCTACACCTGCAGCCTGTGGGTCAGTTATTCGCAGCGGGCATACAGCGACCTGCGTGTCCAATATAATAATGCACTCAGGGTACTGTTGGGGCTGCCGTGGCGGTGCAGTGCGTCAGGGATGTTTGCTGAGGCGCGGGTTGATGGCTTTGCCGCCATAATCAGGAAAAGATGCGCCTCCCTACTCACTCGCGTGCGTGGCAGCACCAACACTATACTGTGTGTTTTTGCTGATAGATGGGAGTCCCCCATGCTGCAAAGGTGGGTGCGGCTTTATGTCGTAGTTTAATTAGTGTTGTCAATACTAACATTAGCTCTTAAGTATATTGTTACTAACAAAATATGGACCTGGTCTGAATTAAATGTTTATTATTATTATTACACGGACAATCTGAAGTGATCGACAGTGATGCAAATACTTTTAAAAGGCAAAATACAGATAGCGATAGAATGATTGACTCGGAATAAATAACGTAAGTACCAAAAGTAAATTTCGGATTTTATAACATAAAAGTATTATGAAATCAAAACCTATTAGGAATTTAGCTAGATAAAGTTATTTTCTATGTTTAAAATCAGATTTCATAGCATCAATCTAATGCAATGAAAATGGCAAAAAGACAGACCGAACTTTGTTTTTTTTTTCTATTGAGAAAAATTCTTCGCATCGTATATTCCTTTAGAATTTAGGTAGATTATATGGTCAAAAAACATAAACCAAAATATCAAATCATTATTATATGTAATTTACGAGAAAAAACAATTCTCAAAACGGCCTTATTATTCGTTTAGCGCCTTAAAATGAAATATATATATATATATAACGGAAACAAAACAAAACAGGCAGCCTCAGTGCCCCGATTAGCGGCGAGTTGGCTCGAGACTAGTCGAGACACTGTGCGTGCTGAAAATACGCCCAATAGCCGGTGACTTGGCGGTCATTTATTATTTTTTGGTTTAATTATTATGAGTAAAAAGAGTTTTTGATCCGTAGTTAAAATCATTAACTGTTAAATATAAACCGTTAAATAAAAAATGGGCCTATAAAAAATGTGTGTTTCCACCAATTTTAATTATAACGAATAATTTTTAAACTAATAATTATTATTTTGACCATTGGTCAAACTTAACACTGATCGAAAAACGCACACTAACAAAATGTTGGTGCCCATAACTGTTAACCAATGGGTACCTAAGATCAAAATACTCGCCCGAAGATAGAGATATAATATCTTTAAAAAAAGCTAAGGAAGTTTACAGCAATACCTTTGCATATTATAGGAAAAAAAAGCTTGGTAGGTATTGTATTTATAATGCCTAGGCAAAGTAAATAATATATTATATCTATACCTACACCTACCTACCTATAGAGGTATCAACCTAAAACTTCCTTAAAACATAATAATATGAAATATTTATGTAGAATGGTTCTCTATATGGAAATTCATAAGTCAAAAAAATATTTTGTACTAGCTGACCCGCGCGGCTTCGCTCCTGTCAACTGGCTACTCTACCTATCGACCCTAACCTACCTACCTACCTTATCTTACCTACCTGCCTACCTTACTTACCTACCTACTCATTTTTTTTAATATTCTTATTATGCTATTCCGGACGAAGACTAATCCAAAAACACAAAAATCATAAAAATCGGTCGAGCCGTTCTCGAGTTAGTTAGAAAAGTGTTCGCACAAACCCGACTTTGTTTTATATATTAAGAAGAGTTAAGATTTTTGCTATATTGTGAAAGATTTATTAATTAATTAATTAATTTATATATACTTTATTGTACACCAAAATTAAAACACATTAAGGAAACCTTAAACTAAACAAAGGGTTCCGAACGAATTTACTTCTTTTAACATGTTATTTTAACACTACAGACTTCTAATAGGTTTTCCTGTAATTTTTAGGTAAAGATCTATTATCTCCATTTTTTTTTCAAAATTTTAGGCTCAGTAGTTTCGGAGATAAGGGGGGGGGGAATGGTCATTTTTCATCTAATTTCTTGAATAACTACTAAACTATTTATTTTAAAACTATAAAAAATATAATTAAAAACCCTCACAGTAAGCCCTTTTATTTGATATGTCGCACGATATTGTTCAAAAATCTTTTTTTTTTAATTTTCTAGTTTGACCCCCAAAAGTGACGCCCATACTAAAAATTTAATGATTTATAACACTACAGACTTCTAATAGGTTTTCCTGTAATCTTTAGGTAAAGATCTATTATCTCCATTTTTTTTTCAAAATTTTAGGCTCAGTAGTTTCGGAGATAAGGGGGGGGGGAATGGTCATTTTTCATCTAATTTCTTGAATAACTACTAAACTATTTATTTTAAAACTATAAAAAATATAATTAAAAACCCTCACAGTAAGCCCTTTTATTTGATATGTCGCACGATATTGTTCAAAAATCTTTTTTTTTAATTTTCTAGTTTGACCCCCAAAAGTGACGCCCATACTAAAAATTTAATGATTTACGTAACGCGTCCATGTTTGGGTCATAGAAGTCCATATGTGTACCAAATTTCAACAGAATCGGTCCAGTGGATCCGGAGACACCCGAGTGATCCCATAAGGGTTCCTTTTTTTTGGAACCCTAAAAATATACAATTCGAGGCCGGACAGCGGTGGCTTATTAATAAATAGGGTTCCGTTAGCAACCTTGGTACGGAACCCTAAAAATCGACTTGGTTCGTACGAATCAAAATCGTACGCAAATAATAGGGTCCCAGTAGCAAATTTGGTACGGAACCCAATAATTTGCTTTGGCTCACAAATCGAACCGTCTGATACTCAGCACGAATCAGGGGGGCTACTCTCTAAACCCGAAATCCGTAGTTTCGGGCTTAGTTGCGGGCGTATTCTACTCCGTGTCACCTAACCACTGAGAACTAATGATAACACGATTTGACAGTTACTGTGAAATCGTGTTGTCATTCATGCTTAGTTCGGGTTCGGGACTAATCGTAAGTCTGTAGGTAGTACGGAGAGTAGAATACGCCTGCCCGCAACTAAGCCCGAAACTACGGAATTCGGACTTAGAGAGTACCTAGCTCCCCAGAATCGATCGCTCCCGTCACCACCTTTGGTACGGTGCCTTATTATTAGCCTTGTTTCGCAAATCGAACCGTTCGTTGCTTCGCTCTAAACGGAATCAATCGCGGAGGCTCAGCAGTGGGGTCCCGTCAGCACCTTTGGTACGGAGTCCTACAGGCCTGATCCGCAAGTCGAACCGTTCAGTACTTCGCAAGACTAAGTCAGTTTAAGACTACGATAAATGCACTTTAAACGAAACCAGCACAACTCTGAGATTAAAGCAATTTTGGACCCTAACAGTTTTAGACCTTTCAGAGACCGAACCAAAATCCTAACGAACTTCGACTGTTTAAAAATCGTGTGAGGTCATTCTCCAGCGGAAAATCTTGACACCGCAATTCAAAAAAACGCGTCATCAGTGCAACGCCATCTATCGACCGTGTAAACTGACAAAATATTTGGCAGCGGAAGACGTTAAATAAGAAACCCGTGTATAACGATAAGTTATTAAAATGTTTACTTTTATTTTGCTACGTCTACGTATTAAAAGTTTCACAAATGACTCAATCACTGTGTTTTGGTGTAACATTCATGCTTTCATGCATTTTATGGTTTCTCAATAGATGGCGCTCTGACAGATCAGAATACATTAGGAAGTTTCTTACTAAACTAAAAATTCAATCTATTTTGATTTTGTGGATCGATTGTAACGATAAATAACGAAAAGGTATAAAACTGATCACTTTTATTTTTCCACATATTAAAAGTTTCCCAAATAACTCAACAATTCTGAATGCTTTCGTACATTTTATTTTTTCTCAATAGATGGC
Organism: Lacanobia wlatinum; assembly: GCA_947578705.1. NCBI lineage: Eukaryota > Metazoa > Arthropoda > Insecta > Lepidoptera > Noctuidae > Lacanobia > Lacanobia wlatinum. Next base: position 25,356,286 of record OX388025.1, on the reverse strand, counting down.
GCTCTGACACATCAGAATACATTAGGAAGTTTCTTCCTAAACTTAAAAATTCAATATCTTTTGATTTTGTGGGTCGATTTTGATGAAATAAACGCTAAATGTTACTCGGGTTATCACTTAATATTTTTAAGTACTTAGATTTGGAATCCAATCTTTGGTTTATGCGTGATGCTCCCACAAACGCACAGACAAACAGATAAACAGACAAAAATCTCAAAAATTGCATTTTTGTGTTTTGTATCTTTTTCCTGACTTTTTTGTGTAATTTTCATGCAAAAATATTCAATGTACAGACACGGCTAGTCTACGATTTTATTATATGTATAGATTGTAATAAGCATTTACAATTTAAATAAAATATTGCATCATAAATCGAAACCTGGAGAAGTTCTGACGTACCTTATTAATTTATTGCATGATCAAGGAGGAAAACAAAAGGTAACTATGTTTTTAAAATCATATTTGCTCCGTTTTGCTGAAAACAATAGTTTTCCTTAAATGATCACATCACTATATAAATGGACACAAAATGCACGGCAGAACCATTCATACCTTGAGCTTTTTACGAAGAGTATCGTGGACCAGAAACATTTCGGAATCTTCGTTAACATTTTACCAAATAATTAAAGTTCGTAATTAATTTATTAAAATGGCTAAAATGTGTTTCTCGCTTGTGTTTGCACTTCTGGTGAGTCTTATTTTGCACTTTAAATAAATGAATAGATCGTTTATTGAAACTTGTGGTTTAGTTTAGTATAATTGCTTTAATAATGTTTTATTCAACGACCTTTAAAATACTATACTCAAAAAAGGAAACAAAGCAAGCATGATTTCAAACTTCCCTTTAATATCGAGAATTGTTGACTAGAAAAACCCAACTGCTCTTTGTCCGATCTCAATAATACCGTAGACAACATTTTTTAAATTGATTGCTACATGGATTATTCTCCCGAATTATAAAAGAACAAAACAAGAATATTGTCTGAGTGTCCAATGTTTTAGTTAATGCGTTTCTTTTTTTAATTTCCAGGTTTGCCTGAACATGGGCCCAAGTTCAGTGGAAGCTTTACCTTCACCCGATGATGAAGAAGTTATGTTCGACTCCAGCAATCTAGAAGAAAACTGTAACTATCAACCTTTATTAACATACTCTTGTTTAATGTGTTATCTGAAAGTAGTTTCGTAATTTGATAGACTAGCGGACGTCACGTGGTTTCACCCGCGTAGTTCCCGGTCCCGTGGGAGTACGGGGATAAAATATAGCCTACTAGCTAGGAATCACGCGGGCGAAGCCGCTGGCAAAAAGCAGCTTCGCCCGCGTGATTCCCAGGGAACATATTCCCGGGATGAAAAGTAGCCTAATGTCCTTTCTCAGGCTATCTGTGTACCAAATTTAATTTAAATCGGTTCAGTAGTTTTGGCGTGAAAGCGCGACAGATAGACAGACCGACATACAGGCAGAGTTACTTTCTCATTTGTAATATTAAGTAAGGGTGTTACTAGCTGATAATGTAGCTATCCATTGCTGAAATAATTTTTTAAATCGGTCAAGTAGTTTTTAAGTTTATTCGTTACATACAAAAATACAAATCTTTCCTCTTTATAATATTAGTATAAATTATAGACTATCATATTACTATGCAAAAACTGTATCACGGTATGATACCTTTTATTTCTAGAGTCACATACATAGAAGCTAATCATGACAGTCATCAAGACATCATTGATTGGAATTTACACGCAACCCATGTAGCTAGGTACAATTCTTTATGACTATGTCATTCTCAGATTATTTTAAGCCGCCATTCAGCTTCCTAGCACTTTTTATACAAAAAACGATGTATGTATTGACAATAGAATGTTAACCACATTTATCCGTTAGACACAACATTAAGTATATGGATATTCCTTCACTATAGATATAGGTAGGGCTCGTTACATTGAAAAGCGTGTTATTAATTTTTAACTATTTTTTATAGTGGAGATGCCTTCTTCGTGCGCAGGAAAAACCTACTGCTTCGATAAGGGTGATAAATATCCTGAAGAAAAGATTGCGGAGCTCCTTTCAGATATGCGTGAATTGGTAAGGAAAACCGTAATTCTTATTATACACGGTGCCATTTAAGTCGTCTTACAAAGACGGTCCACTTAATGTACCCGACATGAACTACCTCTAGGCGCATTTTTTTTTAATAATTCATTAAGATAATAGGTACCATAAAAATAGATAACGCATTAGAATTATGAAAACCCTATTAATAATGTTTACGTATCAAAACAATATCACCGTTTCATTCCGCGCCGTCCTTGGAGCATAAGGCTCGGGCTGCGGTCGCTCATGCGTCATGATAATAAATATTTTATTTTTTTAAATAATTGAGATGTTCATAAATATCTTTTTTTTATTGAAAGTGTAGTTGTCATTGGATAGATGAAGTGGGCTGCCGTTGTAAAATAGCACCGTGTTTAATGTTATGGCTTAACACTTTTGGTTTTACTAGGGCAATTTGTAAAGTTGTTTCTACTTTGGCTAGAACTTTGCAGGCTTGAATCACCTGATTGTCTGATAAACAAGATGATTCCGTGCTTTGGAAGGCACGTATATGCCGGTGGTCCCGGCCGCCAAATTGCGGTCGTCAAATAAACCATGTCAGAGGCCCTTGAGGTGGTTTAGAAACTCTGAAACTAGGGTGTGTGGGGTCGTTAGACCTTACTGCCCACACAAGAAGAAGAAGAAGGGCAATTAAATCATTAGTATTCCTTCAAAATAGCTGAAAATTCTTTGAACATATTTTATAATTAATTTGTGTCGATTATTACAGAAGGTGGAAATCCCTGAAGAACGAACAAGCATTGGTTCCCGCAACGGAGATACCTATGATGAGCCCGACTGCCCTTCCAATTCCACTGTAAGTTAAACTGTAATAAATACCAGAAAATAAAACACAATTTTGAGCTTATGAAGTTACTAGCTTTTGCCCGCGATTTCGTAAGCACATATCCCGTTCCCATGCAGCCTATAGCCTTTTTCATGAATATGACTACCATATACAAAAATAATTTTCCAAATTCGTCTGGTACCTAGTTCTAGAGATTAGTGCGTTCAAATAAACTCTCCAGCTTTATTATATTAACTAGCACTTCACCCGCGATTTCGTTGGCGCAGATTTAGTATTGGAATTTTCGTAGGGATCTCTATTTTTTTTCCTAGTTATAAAAATAGCTTATGAAAATCACAAATAACGTGGCTTTCTATTGGTTAAAAATAAATCAAAATCTCTTCAGTAGATCCAAAGATTACCCCCTACATCCTCACAAACTTTACCTCCTTATAATATTATAGATTTGTATAATAGTATAGATAGTACAGATGAAATAGCATACCTAGATGAGCATCAATTGTCAGGTCACCAACAAATTCCTTGTTTTATGTTTTCAGGAAAACCCTATCTACTACATCACTGATGAGAATGATAAAGTAAGGGTGGTCGTTCAGTCACCTACTAAGTTCCAGCAGATCTACAGTGTTAAATGGTGCTTGTAAGTATATTATCATTTATTTAAACATTCTTTATTTCAAGATATGTTTATTTCAAGTTTTCGTCTTTTGTAGGGATTGTATAAGTGTTATTGTTTAACTAGTTTGTTATAGGTCAAATCATTCAAAACGTTTTTGTTTATAATGAAAGACAACTTTTTTATAAAGTAATTTAGTTGGAAGGTGTTTGAAGAAAGTACAAATGTTGCAATAGTAATAATACACTTGCAATAAGTGATTTGCTTCACAAGTGTCGCTAGTAAAGAAACCTCAGGCACTTGAAAGACGAATGATACTTCGGTAACTTTCATCTCTAAGGCATATAAACAAGACACATCGTTTTTATTTTTCTAATTTTTTTATAGAAACGAGGGCCAAATTACAAGGGATACGCCGCACTTTTTAAAATCAACTACTCTGCAGAAATTCAAGATCGAATGTGTCAGCACGAGGATGAGCTTCGACTTCTTCGTACTGAGTGATGAGGTGAATCACGACACTAAGAAACCCAAGATGGAAATCGCTAGGGCTAAGGGAGGCATCCCTGTGTGCTGCAGATGCCGATACGATGTTGACGACTAACTGGACAAGCTGACAAACGTCAATATGATAATCAAAGCTCACACAGGTTGACGAAGCCAAAAAATATAGACTGAAATTATGATAATTTAAAATGTTATAACTGAATGAATTAATAATTAATTTATTATGACAAGATTTCATCAGATAAGTCATTTGTGGGAAGTTCAAGTGGTTTCTAATAAAAATCAAGCAAGATTGCCCTATGAATAAAGTTTTAAAGATTACATAGAACTAGCACTATCTATGCCTTTTGTCATCTAAAGATTGGATACTAATGTATCTTCTTAATTATTAGTATATTATTATTAATATGTAGGCTTAATGGAATAGGTATTTTAGAAAATATGCAAGTAATAAAATTTATTTACGAATTGAATTTTGTTTTGATTATTTTTCCTGGTTAAGAGAGTAACGACCCATCCAACGACGGAATAATGTTTAAGAATCTACCTACAGGCCAAAGAAAGAACAGAACTGATCACTTCATGAATCCAAACTAAAAAGCAACTTTTAATGAATTTGTGGAGCTTTTTTTTTCTTAACTATCCAGTGTTACCACTGTCTCTCCTACCTATTACTACTTATCAGCATATCAGTCCCAATCAAAGTAATAGTTGTAAGTAGGTATGTTGATGTTTTTTTTCCACAGTTCATATTCCTTTCGTCAATTTAGCATAGAATAGCCAGCAGCGACTAGCGACGCTATCACTAATATCATTATTCTTGCCCACACAATTTCTATGATAAAACGGTGATGATTACTTGTATTGTACACTTGGTTTGTATGGAAAGCCTTCTCTACCAGTGCTAGCGAGGCATGGTGATGCTGAGTAAATGTAGATAGACCAGAACTGGTTATTTGACTGACTACTATTACATAACTTATCTTCACCAAGCAGTCTTGAGCATCGACGACGAGTTGCTAGCCTGTCGGTTTTCTACCGGTTGCATTTTGGGGAATGTGCGACGGAATTGCATACCTAGTTTGATTCCGCCAAGCCCGTTCCATCATCGGACAACAAGACGAACGGCGATGCGCCATCGGTACATGGTGGACATCCCACCCACGCGCACAAAACGTTTTAGGAACACATTCATAGTGCGTGCAGCTAAGGAGTAGAATTCCCTGCCGGAGTCTGTGTTTCCTGATAGCTATAACCTGGGAGTATTTAAGTCTGGATTGAATAGTGAAAAGTGAATAGGTTACTTCTAGGCAAGCATGCTCCATCTTCGACCACATCATCCCTTACCATCAGGTGAGATAGTGGTCAAACGCGAGCCTATAAATAGTAAAAAAAAAAGAAAAGATTAAGAACATATCAAAATAAATTAATAGATTATAATAAATGCCTTTAAAAAAATAAGTGCCTTATCAATAGGGTATATTATAGGGCAAAAAGTGGACGTCCGCGGACTTTTGTAAAGAACTAGTTATCTATTAGTGATCCCAAAGAATACAAAGGGCACACAAAAATCACCTTGAGGGTAGACATCGTCTTCGTCGTCCGAATATATAATTCTCCGAACACTGCGTCGATTCCCTTGAATTTTTTCATCTTTATTTTTTTTTTGAGATGGGTTTGCTCTTGACTCTAGTCTAGGTCAGAGATGACAGAGACAAAGTCTACGATGGAGCGAGCTTACCCAGAAGGAGCCTGTGCACTCTTACTTTGAAAATATTAGGGTTGTAAGTGTTTGGAAACACAGACGCAGGCAGAGAGTTCCACTCCTTTGCTGTGCGCATTATAAAAGACATTTGGAAGCGCTTAGTTCGAATTGGTGGAATAGCAACAAGGTAGGGATGGTAAGATGCAGTGCGTCTGGATGTCCGATGGTAGAAGGGGGCCGGTGGGATGAGGTCGTGGAGTTCCTGGGCACACTCACCGAAGTACAATCTGTACAAGACCGACAAGCAGGCAACCTTACGGCGATGAGCCAAGCTATGTGGCTTGGCATCCACCAGTTTTACGTCACCGATGAGTCTCTTAGCTCTGCGTTCCACCGAGTCAAGCGCGGCAAGCTGATACTTAGCTGAGCCATCCCAAAGGTGGCTACAATACTCCATGCAGGATCGGACTTGTGCTTTTTACAGGGTTAAAAGCTGTCCAGGCTTAAAGTATCGCTTCACCCTATTTAGGATACCCAGCTTTTTGGCCGCGGTTTGGGCTTTGTACTCGATGGTGGCGCTGAAGTTGAGACCGGATGTCAACTCCATGCCTAGGAACTCTAGTCGATCAGTCACAGGAACAGATGCACCCCGAAAAGTAGGAGTTTGGTCAAAACGACTCCTTTTTGCAGTAAAAAGACAAGCCTGGGTTTTGGTGGCCTTAAAACTGACCAGATTGTCGTCACCCCACTGAGAGACAAAGCTTAAGGTCAAATTTGTCCGCTCTGCCATGGCCTCTCTCATGGAACGAACTTCATACCCACCGGTTGTTGCGCTGGACAAGTATCTCTCTGAAACCGTACTGTCATCTGCGTACCCAACAAGACCAGGCTGAAGTAGGTCATTGATGTGAAGCAGGAAAAGAGTTGCAGAGAGAACAGACCCCTGAGGAACTCCGGCTTCAATAGCCATGAGGTCAGAGGAGCAGCCGTCAACGACTACTCGGATCGACCGTTCACTCAGGAAGTCTGATATCCAGCTACAAAAACCAGCTGGGATGCCATAAGCAGGAAGCTTGCTGAGTAGACCTGCGTGCCAGACCCTGTCAAAGGTCTTCGAGATATCAAGCGAAACAGCTAGTGCTTCGCCGTGTCTCTCGATAGCCTCGCCCCAGCAGTGCGTGACATACACAAGAAGATCGCCAGTTGACCGTCCCCAGCGAAAACCATATTGACGGTCACTGAGGAGATCATTGTCTTCAAGGTAGGTCAGCAGCTTACTGTTCAGAACCCTTTCCATAACCTTGCATAGGATGGAGGTAATGGCGATTGGACGGTAATGTGCAGGGTCAGCATGGTCTCGGTACTACCCGGAGGGTGCAATGCTAGTTTTGCTCCGATACGTCCGACATGGTCAAAACGAGCCCTACGTAAAACCCGCTTGCAGAACTTAGCGGCAGAATTAAAGGCTCTTTTCCTCGCGCGACCCCTACGTGCTTTAAGCTTTCGGTCGCGGGCCTTGATCCATGCTTGGTAAGCAGACTCTTTACGGGCCTCAGCTTGGGCGCATTCTGCATTATACCAAGGCCGGGATTTGTGACCGAGCGGAATGTCGGAGAATGGAATAAAATATTCCATCCCCTGCCGAATCACGTCCCAAATCACGTCAGCACAGCACGAGGGGTCACCCGAGGGGAAGCACACTTGCCGCCATGGATAAGACGCAAAAAAGTGTCGCATCTCATCCCAGTCTGCCGACTCGTATCGCCATACTCGCCTCGTGCCTCTAGGACTCTTATCTGGAGGAGAGCAGGTCAACACGGATTTCACCAGGCAGTGGTCAGACGTTCCCAGCGGAGCTGAGACCGATACTGAAAGACTCTCCGGATCAGTTGTCTGCAGAAGGTCCAAACAATTGGGTGTATGGGCGTCAACATCTGGTACCCGCGTTGCCACATTCACCAGCTGGGTTAGATCAAGCGTTAAAGCAATCTTACGCGCCTCTAAGCAAGCATGGTCAGTTTTCTGGTACGGGAAAAACCACTCTTTATGGTGGGCGTTAATGTCCCCTAGAAAAATGAGCTTCGCTGTTGGGTACCGTTACTGGGCTACGTCGGTCGACTCCACGGGGGAATTAAACATCGCTGTAGTCTCCTGATCACCGCTGTGCGATCGGTATACGCCGATGTAGATAATTTTCTCCACGCCTGTGTCCACAAGTAGCAGAAAAACCCGATTTCTCAAAGCAACGGAGACGACGACAACAAATGTCATCGCGGACGTACACACAGACCCCAGCCTGCTTCTTGAACTTGTGTTCCAGAGAGTAGCCCGGGTAGTTGAGGTACGCCACGTCCGACGGGGTTGTTATCTTCGTCTCCGTTAGGAAAAACAGGTGCGGCTTCTCGGTCTCAAGATGGTGATGGACCGGATCGAGATTGGAGTGCAAGCCCTAATATTAGTGAGGTGCACTTTTACATCTTCCTTCTTTCTTCACATCTTCCTTCTCCATCTGTCTTCTTTGGTTTCATTACGATTCTGTTTAGGCATCCTTGATATAAACCGTTAAACAGCTTCCTGGTATTGTGTAGGTGGGTGCTTGTGCAAACGCATTGAGGTGTCGCCTGGACGGCGCGCCACAAGGAGCATTAGAGCGAGACAATATTTTTTCTCTATCTTATACTCTAAAGACTTGTGCGAATAGTCGATGCGTAGTAAGCTACTACATTGTCAAGATTTAAATCTCGAAGACGAAGACAGGATAATCTAAGTTCGAACTGGTTTTGAGTAAGTATGTCGTACATGGTAAAAACAGATGCGCAACTGTGTATGGAAAGAACCTGTTTATATTGACTTCGCGGAAAGAGCTTTGGATCTAGTCTGCAGGATGACGTCAAAACCTAAATGACGTAGTAAATGACCGTGTTTCTAATTATCCTGTAGGCTGGCACCTGTGAAATGGTATCAATACATGTGTATGCATGGCACTGGTATAACTGGTGGAACTTTGAGGCAGTGCAGCCAAAAGATTTTTTTTAAGGTTCCGTACCCAAGGGGTAACCAACGGAACCCTATTGCAAAGCCTCCGCTATCCGTCCGTCCGTCCGTCTGTCTGTCAGCGGGTTATATCTTATGATCCGTGATAGGTAGACAGTTGAAATTCTTACGGAGTGTGTATTTCTGTTGCCGCTATAACAACAAATAATAAAAATACGATGGTACGGAACCCTTCTTGCGCGAGTCCGACTCGCACTTGGCCGGTTTTTTTACTAACTAGGCCTAACAATATGTACTTAATTATTATTATAACATTTATTTTCGGACTAGGTCCACATTTTGTTAGTAACAATATACTTAAAAGCTAATGTTAGTATTGACAACACTATTAAACTACATAAGACATGAAGCCGCACCCATCTTTGCAGCATGGGGACTCCCACCTATCTACAAAAACACTAAGTATAGTGTTGGTGCTGCCACGAACGCGAGTGAGTAGGGAGGCGCATGTTTTCCTGATTATGGCAGCATAGACATCAACCAACGCCTCAGCCTCCCTGACGGACTGCATCGCCACGACAGCCCCGACAGTACTCTGAATGCAAATTTGACACGCAAGTCATTGTATGTCCGCTGCGAAAATTAATATTTGCTATGCTGTTTACTAAAATACATGTAAACTGAATTAATTTAACCATCACTGCTTGTGATACTTAGTAAGAAACTATACTACCTATTGTCGTATAATACTTTGTACCTATTGTAGTATATTAGGTACAGTCAAGGGATCATACAAACTTATACGAAGAAAAAAAGTAGAAGTAGCAGAAACCTGTCCTAATAAGTATATTTCTCAGCTCAATTGATTTACAGAGAACTTACAATTTTTATTACTAAAAAGTCACCTATCTGCATTTTTGGAAAAATAAATATGAGCGTGGGTCTGTGCTCTGGTATGGGAAGAGCCACTCCTGATGGTGGGCATTGAAGTCCCCCAGTAACACCAATTGGGCAGAAGGGTACCGCTGCTGAGCCGCATCCGCCGCCTCACTCAGGTGCTGTGTGAGCCCAGTTGTCTCCAAATCACCGCTGTGCGAACGGTAGACACAGGCGTAGACAATTTTGTCCAGTCCTGTGTCCACTATAACCTACAGCGTTGAGAACCTGGAGTCTTCAAGGTTTCGGAGACGCCGATAGCAGATGTCGTCCCGGGCGTACACACATACGCCCGCGCGTGGTCTAAAGTGTTGCTCCAGGGTAAACCCTGGGTAAGACAGATATGACACGTCTGACGGACATCCGATCTGCGTCTCCGACAGAAATAACAGCGCTGGTTTCTCCGTCTCGAGGTGGTGATGGACTTCGGCGAGATTTGAGTGCAGACCTCGTATGTTGGAGAGGTGCACTTTGTGCGAGAGTGAGTGCTGCCGCTGTACAGCTTTTCTCTTATTTTTCCTGTTCATTTTTTTTTTATTTGAGTGAAGGAAGGAGAGGAGAAGGAGTGAAATGAGGTTCTATGCTGCTAACCTTCAGGCACGCTCTGGCAGGACGGCATCATTGGGGGACTAGCCTGGAGACTGCGGGGACGCCCGAGCCCCCCCGGGAATGTCCATCGGGCCCTCTCGTCTGGTCGCCAACCAGCACGATGGTGCATTCCGGGATTTTTCGACAGTTGGCGGGGCAGCCTTTCATGTGTGGCTAGCACACTACTTGGGCCCCCAACTACCTGCGGTTTGCCAGCGGCGCACCGTGCCTCAGATCCCGCTACCCTCCGCGACTAGTCTCCCGATACGCCCATGTCAGCGCAAGCCTGGTTGGTCTGCCTGCATTGGAAAAACTATTTCGACCCAACTCCTCTGAATTGGCTACACTGGGCATCGTACCGGAACGCGGCTAGGCCGCTTGGCGGTACGTCTTTGCCCAGTGGGTGGTCACAAGCCATCGGCCGAAGCCTACCACCAGTTACTGTCACCTGATTAGCACCACCCGGGGACCACGTGTAGGGTCTAACATTAGGTAATCTACGAACGCGGGTGACTCGGCCCCCAAAATATTCTGTGGAACTAATCTAATTAAATACGTAGCTAGTTACTAAAAATATAAAATTGTAGATCGCCGCACAGTAAGAACAATATTTTTCGTTATTGGTGATCATGTTAACACTATTAAGCAATATCACTGTCAATACAACAGTTCAAAGACGCATTTCAGACATGATTAAAAATATTTTGGCAACCGTTATATCCGATATTGAAAAAAGTCCTATGTTTGCGGTCTGGGATAAAATCAGTTTTCCTAACAGGTCACGGGGTAACAATATTAAAAAGGTTAGGAACCCAGTGGCGTAACTATTCCATCTGAGGCCCATGGCAAATTCATTGGGTGGGGCCCCAGTAAAAATCGTAACATTAATATGATTTAATTTTAATAAATCACTGAAGTACAAACCCAACAGTACTTATTACTAATATTGTGTCAATGTTAGTTAAATATTCAAGAGGTGGGACCAACAACGAAATCACAAAAAAAATAAGCTGTTCAGTACCCAAAATTTTGTCTAGTTATTTTAGTGTTAAACGAGTGCGCGTTTTGTTCCCTCAAGGTCGCTGGCGTATGTCTTCGTCTTAAGTGAAATAGCGCCACCATAGTACCGCGACAAAAAAGGAAGCAACCAATAGATGGGTTCTAATTTTTTTTTTTCAGGAATTTCTCATGTGTCATGGGTCCGTTTACTAACATACAAACTCGCATACACAAACAGCCAGACCCGGAACAACTATCTGTAGGCCATACAAATATTTGTTCCGTGCGGGAATCGAACCCACGACACGCGGCGCAGCAGCTGAACCTTAACAAAAAAAACAACCGACTCCAAATAAAAAACACTACAAAGTATAAAACAATTTTAATTTCGGAAGTCGGTGTCAAAAAACGAAAAACCCAACCAAAAACTTCCGAAAAAAAGTATTTTTATTTTTCACAATGTAGTGGTACCTGCGTACCCCTTCACAGCGTACTGGCGTGATGTTATGTTATGAACTGGTATAAACAATAAACAGACATGCGGTATCCCGATCCATTCGCTATCATTTATTGAAGAGTTCCGTTGCCTATCCCCGAAGTTCATCATCAACTTGAAATGGACCAGCTGGCCTACTATGACGTCTTAAAACGATCGTGTATAAGGTGTGGGAAGGAGACAGAGTTATACAAGACGCATAACACTATCCCTTTTCCTCAGCTTAATCATGTTCGCATTGGCACGTCATAGTAGGGCCTCAGTCCGGGTAAATACTCTTCCAAAAATGAAAAAAGGATCATCCAAATCGGTTGACAAATGGCTAATATATTGCTGTACAAACATTTTTCATGGGATCCCATCATCAGATGCTGACTTATTCCTTCCATCATCAGCTCAGCAACATGAGATGATGATTACCAGGCACAAATATCTGAGTTGCGTTAGAAAGTGAATGAAAAACATGGTATGAGCGTAAAAAATTTGAGGGTTTCCCTCCTCGATTTTCATGAGATCCCATCATCAGATTCTGAATTGGTGACTAGTGATGGACGTTGAATCAACGAACTAGTTGAATCAACGTTGATGTCTCTTCAACGGGATTAACGTTGACCGTGTACAAATCAACTCGTTGAATTCGTCAACGAGTTACGAGACAACGACGTTTATGTATTCAACTCGTTTGACGAAACGAGAAAATGAACCCAACGTTTTGTTATTTTCAACGTACGTAAATTGTATTTCTTTAACAATAAAACTCCCGCAAACTGCATCAAATTGTTCGTAAATTAACATTACAACAGCATACGTTAATAAAAGCGTTTAGGCGTTTATCGTTCATGCAAGTTGACGTTCGTAACACGTTAACTCGTTGACGAAATTAACTAGTTGATCAACTAGTTGACAAACGAAATTCAACGTTAACGTTTCGTTGACGGAAAAACCTTCAACGACCCATCACTATTGGTGATATGACAATGGGACCACTTCAGGAGTATGAGCTTTTCAATAGAATAAGAATATTTCGAATTGGTTAACATTTGGTTTACACTTTCATTGCTAGACATGGACCAACGTCATTTATCAGCGGAGAATCTTAACACCGCGATTCAGAAAAACGCATCATTAGTACATCGCCATCTATCGACAATGTAGTTAACTGTCAAAAAATGAGTTGGAACTTAGGTCAAATGTTACGACAAATAAAATGATAAGATAGCTAAATATTCTTATCTTCTTTGCTACGTATTAACAGTTTCACAAATAACTCAACAATATTTTGTGGTGTTATTTCCATGCATTCATTCCTGAAACATTACTAAACTATTTCAAAAGATGGCGTTACGTGTATGTTCACATGTCACGTAATGATAATTAATTTCTTCTTGAGACCTTTCAATACAAAAATATATTTTGATAGAGTGCACCGATTGCGATGAAACAAAAACTAAGTTATACCCTGAGTTACGTACAATTTTAATGTATGAAAGTTATCTAAATTATTTTTGTATTTTTTTATGTGATGCCTGCACCTCTAAACAGACAAACAGAAAAAAATCAAAAAATGGGTTCTGTTAGTTATCCTTTATCTCCCTGGCTATTTTTTTTTATTTACGTGGCTATTTTTGTACAAAAACGACTCTTCAACAGATTTATTATATATTGATATGATATAGATATTTTTTATTTAATTTTTTTAGTACGAAGTTCAATCCACGAGCTCGAAAAAGTGCCGTCGGTCTTTTCATGAGAAACTTACTTCGGAATTTTGGCTATTTACAAATAGGTAAGAGAAAAATGCGAAAGGTGAGGCTGCTATGTTCAATACTAACAACTATTCTCAACTACCAAATAAGCCAAAGTTGTCTAAATATTTTAGTTTCTGAGAATAAGAAAGCCAAAGTTGGTAATTTTACGCAAAAAACAGTCAAATTGTAATAAGCCTCTTAAGGGGCCCGCTAGCTAGACACTTCATAAAGACGTCATTCATTATTTATTTTCTTTAGGTACAAAATAATGTCTTAATGAAAGGATATCACTTGTTGACAAATATCGTTGGGGCCTGCCAAATAGACTCTAACGTCGGCGAAGGCTTGCCAAACAGGCAAGCAAGACACAGAAACAGCCAATACACTGCAAATTCAACAGATTCTGGGGGGCTACTCTCTAACGAAATCCGTAGTTTCGGGCTTAGTTGCGGGCGGGCATTTTCTACTCCGTATCACCTAACCACTGAGAACTAATGATAACACGATTTGACAGTTACTGTGAAATAGATTTGTCATTCATTCTCAGTTCGGGTTCGGGACTAATCGTAAGTCTGTAGGTGATACGGAGTAGAATACGCCCGCCCGCAACTATGCCCGAAACTACGGATTTCGTTAGAGAGTAGCCCCCCAGGACCGGATTCATACTGGGCATGGCACCTGAACCAGAAAGGGATGAACTATTTTCCAAGGTGATGTCGGAGTTTAACCTAAGGGGCACAAGAAACGACATGGTAAGCGGACGCGGGGATATCACTTCAAGTGATGCAGGTGGACACAGCAGCTCAGCCTGACGAAGGGCTCCAAGCAGGGTGCAAGCGACGCCTACAGCTAGCGCCAACCGTGTTCAATACGGCAGCGGCGACTACAGCCACTCGAGTAAAACGCATCAATCCTCAGTGAATTCAGTTACGATTGAGGGACGTATTCAAAGCCTCAATAATCGGATGTTGTAGTTGTTTTGCTGAATTTGGGTAGGAATTTTACGGTATTTTCAATCAAATTGATATTAAATTTAGCATATAAGTAGGTATCTTGCATCGATTGACCGACATCATCTAGGCACTCTTGAGAAAGGATTTAGAGACACCCTTTGAATTGCTATTAGTTTTATCAATTTCACAAAATTTTGTTATCATTAGTTTTTCAATTTACAGTGAGGGCTCTTAATACTCACGCACATAGGCGAAGCACTAACGTCAGTGGTGTCCAAAGCCACATCAGAGATACAAAACATATACAGGCAGGTGGCACAAGCTTCCGCCTTAATCTCTCCAGCATCCAACAATACCAATAAGCATAGTGAGGGGGACTACGGGTTTTATGAACCAGTAAGTTATGGAGCTTGTTCTGGATTTTGTCATGAACTTCATCACCTCCTTAAGCTTTTTTCAACATCAGGGCTCTTTTGCCTCACCTACAACTGAACATAACATTTATTCGGTGTTTTATCACTTTCAGCAACATGGCAACTGGAGCTTTAAAGAGTCAATCATGCATTGTCTGGTAAAAGCCGTGAAGGTCATCACCGGTGGAGTAACGATCCTCAAGGGAGAACTCATTAAGGGAGGCGTTGCTCTCGCCATCAAGCTCGGTAAGGTCATTGAAGTGGAGGTAGACGCCAAAACCAACCCCGGTAAAGAGATCATCAGCTCTACTACGCTTGGGAACCAACAAAGTCGTAAGTATAGTTTAAATAGAGTTTGGATCTTAAAAGAAAAACGTAACCTAAATAAAATCACTTTTTGTTCCACCGTCAAAAAGATTTTTCTCGAGATATATGTTACGTAGGAATTTAAATTTTGGCAATATGTTAGGATCGCGATGACGTGCAGACAGATCAGCATAATAATACTGTGTCATGTCAATACTTTGGCATAATGCAAAGTTTACCATAATTATCATTTGGTCTTATTTGTCTTTGACATACATATTGGAGTTGCATATTTTTTTTGCTAATGGCACCCCGACGACATAGGTTAGGTTCGAATATTATGACGGGAGCTAAAGTGAGAGCGAAGCGAGCGAACTTAGCTCCACTCCTGACTTTTCTAATTCGGTTTTTTTGATACATAAGTCTGACCGCCAGCCCCCTCACCGCAGCCGTAAGACAGCGAATTGAAAAGAGGGCACTAACTCCGTCGTCGAGGCTCCTATTCATATACCTATCTAATAATTAAATTAATTAAGGACTGTTCAAACCCCGTCTCATCAAATTGAGATTATGAATTTATTACATTGTATACTTTATAAAATTATATTTCATTATTAGTATGGCAATAAACATTATGGCAAAACATTTATGCCTAATGATCATTAAGATGAATTTCGTTATGCCAATGTAAATTATAAATATACTAGCTTCTGCCAGCGGCTTCGCCCGCGTGGTCCCTAGGGAACTTACTCCCGGGATAAAAAGTATATCCTTTGTCCTTTCTCAGGCTCTAGACTATCTCTGTACCAAATTTTATTTAAATCGGTTCAGTAGTTTTGGCGTGAAAGCGAGACAGACAGACAGACGCGTTACTTTCGCATTTATAATATTAGTAAGGATTTTATGTTGTAGGTACGATATATTGAACGCGAAATTCCGTGATATAGCCCGTTCCAAAGTTAGTAAAAACTTGAGAGGTGTCAAGGGACACACGGTTGGAATGAAGTTCCTTTCGATTAATAAGTGAAGGAATTGTAAAAAATAAACGAAGCAGTGATATGGTTTAATATAACGTTTGTAATTTATATATAACTAGCTGACCCGCGCGTCTTCGATCCCGTCAACTGGCTACTTACCTTACCCACCTTACCTACCCTACCCACCCTACCTACCCTACCCACCGTACCTACCCTGCCTACCCTGCCTACCCTGTCTACCCTGCCTACCCACCGACCCTGCCTACCCTGCCTACCCTGCCTATCCTGCCTACCCTGCCTACCCTGCCTACCTTACAAATATAATGTAAACAGAAATAGAAAGACGAAACGAAAATAACTGGCTTGCTTTCTATGAGAGAGAGAGAGAGAGAGAGAGACAGACAGAGAAACACGCGCACGCCGCACGGCTTACAACTATAGCAAAAAGTGTCGTTACAACTTTTCGTATGATTTTTTTCCGTCTAGATTTTTCTCCGATTTTTGGAACGAAATTCCTTATCGCGCGTTGTGAAAGGGGTCACAACGCGCGATAAGGAATTTCGTTCCAAAAATCTCACATTTCGCATTAGATGAGGCGCCAGAAGGTTTAATTTCTTGACTAATTCGCTTCTAAGATTTCGCCACAATTTGCTGACTACAGTGCCAACACTAGTGTATGTATATTTTTTTAAAGGTATTCAGAGACTTTTTTCAATCCCTGTTATGGTACCTATTATCCGGTCAGAGAACAACACTATATCGACTGCTGAGTCGATCTATTGCGTTTTGGACGCATAAAACTTTAGTATACTCCCAATGTTGCGTGCTCTCAGAATTTGTTTCAGACTTCTCCATGATAATGAGGAAAGATGAGTACCACAACTCAAAGACTGAAACCATTCCCTCGTACTATTCCAGGGATAGTGGTGCACCCGGTGACGTCGCACGTGAAGTATGGGCTCCTCCTAGCACGTACGGCGCGCCCACTGCGCCCACGAAATTCACCACGCCCCCCGTGACGAAGAGCTACGGCGTGCCCGTCAAAGCTAGACGGTAAGAGCACGAACATTTTATGTCAACACAGATAGTCATAGACTTGATGAGATTAGTACGGGATTTACCGAGGCACTTCTTCCAGAAATTACTACCGAATTTTCATATTTACGAGTAGCTCACACGAGAACCGAGTGATAAGTCTGATAGAAATCAATTTAGGAACAAAGATGTCACAAATAACATTCAATATTTCAATTACATCTCAATTTAAAAGCTAAATGGCATTTTTCAGGCAGTTCCATTCAGGCATTGTGCCGTGTAGTCTCGGCCGTAAAAGAATAATACCATCACACCACTTCCCGTGGGTGTCGTAATAGGCGACTAAGGGACTCACCAGAGAATGGGCAGCAGTATTCTCTCTACGCATCACCATACACTGCGATCGCCAATCCGCCTACCAAACGTGGCGATTATGGCATACCCCCCAAAGTGGCAAGCACAACCAAAAAATGGCCCCTAGTGCCCGGCAGCCCGTCTACTCTTGATTCCAGTAGTGGTCAAGGTCACGGCGAGGCAAGGGGTGCGCAAAATCCCCGGAGTGGACAAATATTTATACTGGTAAACAGGTGAAAAATGAACGTTAATAAAATGAACGCTATGTCATTTCATCAAGATAATGCACGATTGCACACCTGATCAATTGCCATGAGTTACACTATGAGTTGCTTTCTAACACCAGTCTCCGGATCTAGTCCGCTGCGATTATTGTCGTTCCCCTTGAAAGCAAGACTGGGTGAAAAAAGATTAAGCTCCAATGAAGAAAAATGCAAGTAACCAATTCTTAGTTTGAAACCTTTACCAAAATCACATTGTACGGAAAGTGTGAAAATTTGGAGACGCGTTGGTTACTGCATTGAGCTAGAAATAATCTATTAGGTCTTTACCGATGAAATTGCCGTTTTTTTTTTTAAATAAGTTAACGTACGCACTCGATGCATCTTTGCCAACCCAGTGGCAGATAATTCTTGAAGAAATCAGCTGGACGGGAGGCAACAAATTCTTCAAAGCAGGGCTTGAAATACCGGTAAAAATGTGGTATCGTTACAGCCTTTTGATGCAGGCATCGTTAATAAATAAATCACGTTATATGTGGCACATTTTATTGGTAAACATACTTAACGTTAAAATCTACGGTATCGAAAATTTTATCGTTATGAGTTAGTTTTGTTACCGTCGCTCTCGTTCAATTGCAAAAGAATGTAAGACTGCAGCGACGCTTAGACTGTGCCGTATGACTATTTGCGTGTTTAATATTCTCTTTGCTATTCTGAGTTAAGCTTGTTTTTATGGGCAGGGACGCATTCGGACGTATACAGGTTGGAGTGTGGCGTGAGGCAGGGGGGATTAACCTCGCCGCGTCTCTTCAACCTGTATATGAACCAGTTGATTGGGGAGCTCAGCAGCACTAAAGTCGGTTGCTCTATTGATGGGGTCTTTATAAACAACATCAGTTATGCGGATGATATGGTGCTGCTGAGCCCTTCAATTTCGGCTTTACGGAAACTATTGAGTTGTTGTGAATCTTACGCGAAGGCCCATGGGCTCAGATATAATCCCAAAAAGAGTGAATACATGATCTTTAAAGCGGGTGCTAAAAGCTACTCGACCGTACCTCCTGTCACTCTTTGCGGGTCACTTTTGAATAGAGTAAGTCGGTTCAAGTATCTGGGTCACTGGGTCACTGATGATTTGTCTGACAATGCGGACATTGAGAGGGAACGTAGGGCGCTGTCTGTCCGGTGCAACATGTTGGCTCGCAGGTTTGCGCGCTGTTCTGCGCAGGTGAAGGTAACCCTGTTCAAGGCGTACTGCCAAACCTTCTACACGTGCAGCCTGTGGACCAACTACACTCAGCGGGCGTACAGCGCGTTACGTGTTCAGTACAATAACGCGTTCAGGATTCTGTTGGGACGGCCGCGTTTTTGTAGTGCATCAGCAATGTTCGCTGAGGCCAGAACCGATGATTTCTATAGCATTATTAGAAAAAGAAGTGCGTCGCTTCTGCGCCGCGGCCGCGACAGCTCGAACGGGATCCTGAGTGTGTTTTCCGAGTGGTGGGATTCGCCTTTCTTGCGGAGGTGGCTGCAACTGCATGCCAGCGCCTGCGCTTATTATATACTTTAATGTGTTTTATAATGATATTTTATTTTGATTTAATGCTTAATTTGATTATAATTTAATTTATATTGCAATTTTTATTTTAATTTAATTTTTGATTTTGATTTAATTTTAATTTTGTTCTGATTTTATTTTAATGATGAAATAAATTTTATATAATTTTATTTAGTTAATTTAATTTGAGTTCAGTGTTATCTTAATTTCAATTTTATTTTTGTGTATTTTTTTTTTCTTTTCAGTTGACGTGTGAGAATTTTAAATATGGATAATTGATATCTGAAGTAAATAAATTATTATTATTATTATTTTACTCGACTACGCCAGAAGGAGGGTCATGTTTTTCGAGAGTATGTATGTATGTATAATGGTTTGCCACACTCTGCGGCCTCAACGGCTCAATGGATTTTAGCTCGAGAGGTATCGTTAGATTCGTCTTGATTGTGAGAGTGACACTGGGTATACAAAAATGGTCGAGTTTTGGCGCCATAATTATGCCTTCAAAAAAAACTTATTTTCAAAAACTATCGAGTGGAGTATCAAGATAAAGGAGACAGTTCCAAAAATGTAAGTCACTAAAATAATAAGTGACTGATTGGAATCGATTAAACTCACAAATTAAACTAGTGCAGTGATCAGCTGTAATTAATTATGAGAGATTTTCTTTTTCCTATTAAGTTTAACTATACAAAAAAATATGGTAAGCTGAAGCCCCCTAGATAATCCTGAATCCTTACTAATATTATAAATGCGAAAGCTGCTGTCTGTCTGTCTGTCGCGCTTGCACGCCAAAACTACTGAACCGATTTAAATGAAATTTGGTACACAAATAGTCTAGAGCCTGAGAAAGGACATGGACAGGCTACTTTTTAATGCGAAAAAAAGGTTGTAAGGGGTTGAATGGGGGGGATGAAAAGTTGTATGGAAGTATCATCATTTTTAGAGCTAGAAGCTTGAAACTTATTTTTTAGGCTGTTGATTCGATATAAATAAATTATACATTCAAAGTTTGTAAAAAATTTACCCTCAAGGGAGTAAAATAACAATAGGGAATAGGGGATGAAAGTTTGTATGGAAATATGCAAGGTTTTTGTGAATGATTTATAAGTTTGCGACAAGCGACTAAGTATAGGTAGGGTAGGGTAGGTAGGTGGGGTAGGCATGTGGGGTAGGCAGGTGGGATAGGCAGGTTTGGGAGGCAGGTGGGGTAGGCAGGTGGGGAAGGCAGGTGGGGTAGAAATGTGGGGTAGGTAGGTGGGGAAGGTAGGTCGGGGTAGGCAGGTTGATTAGGCAGGTGGGGTAGGCTGGTGGGTAGGCAGATGGCGTAGGCCGGTGGGGTTTGCAGGTGGCGTAGGCTGATAGGGTAGGCAGGTGGGTTAGGCAGGTAGGTTAGGCTGGTGGGGAAGGCAGGTGGGGAAGGCAGGTGGGAAGGGCAGGTGGGAAAGGCATGTGGGGTAGGCAGGTGGGGTAGGCAAGTGGGGTAGGCACGTGGGATAGGCATGTGAGGCAGGCACGTGGGGTAGGCACGAGAGGTATGCACGTGGAGCAGGCCGGTGGGGTAGGCAGGTGGGGTAGGCAGGTGGGTTAGGCAGTTGGGGTAGGCAGGTGTGTAAGGCAAGTAGGGTATGCAGGTGGAAAAGGCAGTAGGTATAGGCAGGTAGGATAGGCAGGTGGGGTAGGCAGGTGGGGTAGGTAGGTGGGTAGGTAGGTAGGGTACGTGTACGTATACGACAGAACCGAATGCTCTGTTCTGACTTCCAGTCTGCGGGTATAAAAAGGCCACTTTAGCTTTAGTAGAATCAGAAAGCACATTACATACCCGAAAATATAAAACTTTCCCAATCAACCTTGAATCTAAGTGCCCGTTTACTATACGGGGCGTCGAACGTCACGTGCGACGCTCGACGCGGCGCGTGCAGCGGGTTTGTTCTTGGCGATGATTGCAGAATAGGCACTTTTTGGGGTCGATTTACCTATTACTTGCGTCGCTTCTCCGGTAGGAACGACGTGATTAGCGGAACACGATGCAACGCTTGTATTCTTGACAGCCGGTGACGTAGATAGACTCGCCGACTGAAAACTGCAGACTGAAGCATTTTGTGCCCCGCGACATGTTTACATTGGAGCCTTCTGGTGACGTTGTTTATGGATACACGGGGCGTCCGCCGCAGAGGTGCACGCTTGACACTCAAGCCAGCGTTGCCAACGTGTGTTGATTGGGGATTTATTGGGAATTGGCAAGATGTAGGGAAAATGCGGAGATTTTGAATATCGATAGTCCGGGCCAAATCAGAACACTTTTTCAAAAAATCTAATTAAATCGAGGTCTGCACTCAAATCTCGCCGCAGTCCATCACCACCTCGAGACAGAAACCAGCGTTCTTATTCCAGAGAGAATAAGAACGTTCTTATTTAGAGATGACCAAGCTGAAGTAGGTCATTGATGTGTAGCAGGAAAAGAGTTGCAGAGAGAACAGACCCCTGAGGAACTCCGGCTTCAATAGCCATGAGGTCAGAGGAGCAGCCGTCAACGACTACTCGGATCGACCGTTCACTCAGGAAGTCTGATATCCAGCTACAAAAACCAGCTGGGATGCCATAAGCAGGAAGCTTGCTGAGTAGACCTGCGTGCCAGACCCTGTCAAAGGCCTTCGAGATATCAAGCGACACAGCAAGTGCTTCGCCGTGTCTCCTGATGGCCTCGCCCCAACAGTGCGTGACATACACAAGAAGATCGCCAGTTGACCGTACCTTACTGTTCAGAACCCTTTCCATAACCTTGCATAGGATGGAGGTAATGGCGATTGGACGGTAATGTGCAGGGTCAGCACGGTCTCCCTTTTTGGGCACCGGTTGCACATTCGCAAGCTTCCATGTTTTCGACACCGTTCTTTTTTCAAGAGAGAGGCGGTACAGGCGAGTCAACACAGGAGACAGTTCAGGTGCACATTGCCTCAACACTCTCGCTGGAATGCCGTCAGGTCCACTGGCCTTATTCACGTCTAGACTGCACAATACTCTTCGGACCTCTTTTATATGAACTGCGATCTCCGGCATCGAAAAGTCACAACGAGGTAAAGTTGGTGGTTGCTTGGAGCCAGCGTCCAGACGCGACTTGCTTGCAAAGAGAGTTGCAAATAAGTTTGCTTTCTCACTTGCAGAGTGAGCCAGCGAGCCATCAGGTTTCAACATTGGAGGCAAAGTGGGTCGACAGAAATTCGTTTCAACCGCTTTCGACAGGGATCAAAACGGCTTACTACCCGGAGGGTGCAATGCTAGTTTGGCCCCGATACATCCTACATGGTCAAAACGTGCCCTACGTAAAACCCGCTTGCAGAACTTAGCGGCAGAATTAAAGGCTCTTTTCCTCGCGCGAATCCTACGTGCTTTAATCTTTCGGTCGCGGGCCTTGAGCCATGCTTGGTAAGCAGACTCTTTACGGGCCTCAGCTTGGGCGCATTCTGCATTATACCAAGGCCGGGATTTGTGACCGAGCGGAATGTCAGAGAATGGAATAAAATATTCCATCCCCTGCCGAATCACGTCCGCAATCATGTCAGCACAGCACGAGGGGTCACCTGAGGGGAAGCACACTTGCCGCCATGGATAAGACGCAAAAAAGTGCCGCATCTCATCCCAGTCTGCTGACTCGTATCGCCATACTCGCCTCGTGCCTCTAGGACTCTTATCTGGAGGAGAGCAGGTCAACACGGATTTCACCAGGCAGTGGTCAGACGTTCCCAGCGGAGCTGAGACCGATACTGAAAGACTGCCCGGATCAGTTGTCAGCAGAAGGTCCAAACAATTGGGTGTATGGGCGTCAACATCCGGTACCCGCGTTGCCACATTCACCAGCTGGGTTAGATCAAGCGTTAAAGCAAACTTACGCGCCTCCAACCCGGCATGGTCAGTTTTCAGGAACGGGAACAACCACTCTTTATGGTGGGCGTTAAAGTCCCCCAGAAAAATGAGCTTCGCTGTTGGGCACCGTTGCTGGGCTACGTCGGTCGACTCCACGAGGGAATTAAACATCGCTGTAGTCTCCTGGTCACCGCTGTGCGATCGGTATACGCCGATGTAGACAATTTTCTCCACGCCTGTGTCCACAAGTAGCCATATGGCAGAAAAACCCGATTTCTCAAAGCAACGGAGACGACGACAACAAATGTCATCGCAGACGTACACACAGATCCCAGCCTGCTTCTTGAACTTGTGTTCCAGAGAGTAGCCCGGGTAGTTGAGGTACGCCACGTCCGACGTGGTTGTTATCTTCGTCTCCGTTAGGAAAAACAGGTGCGGCTTCTCGGTCTCAAGATGGTGATGTTCATGTTTTCGGAGTTACCTCTTCGAACGTAACTTTATTTTTTATTAATCGATCTGCATGATTAATTTGTGTTGAATTTAGATATCTAAGCTATATTGCATTGGACGTTAAATTTCGAAGACAAACCTCCTCAATTTAAAATCAATAAAATCCAGTAATGTGGCATATTGTTAGGTTTGTGTCAATCCCAAAGCAAAGTAGATTTAACTATGAGCTGATCTGGAATTGAACTGAAAAGGAACACAATGTAAATCACAAACTCCGCCAAAATAACGACAAATAGCGCAACCACTCACTATGGACCCACTAAAAAGTGAAAAATATTTTTTTTTCTACAAAAATATCGAACCGGCTTCCAAATAAAAAACCGGACAACTGCGAGTCGGACACGCCCACCGAGGGTTCCTTACAAATTACTTTAAATAAAGAGTATATTTTTTATGATTTATTTACAAATGTATAGTTTTCAGATTTTTCCCTATGCTTGTAGTATAATACGGTATTACTTGCCAAATTTCATAGTTCTAGGTCAACGGAAAATACCGCATAAATTTTGATTCCCTTGAGTGTCTAAATAAACGTGTTTTTGCGACATAAACGGCCGTATCTTTTTTTTACGTTAACTTAGAAGTTTGATTTTTTTACAGCTTCAAGTTACTGTAGACCTGAGTAATAGTTTTAATTTCCACTCGATAAAGGGTCTTGACAGACAGACGGACGGACGGACAACAAAGTGTAGGATCACTTTGCTGTCCGTCCGTCCGTCTGTCGGGGGTAGGGTTCCGTTTTTTCCTTTTGAGGTACGGAACCCTAAAAACACTACAAAGTATAAAATAACTTTAATTTTGGAAGTCAGTGTCAAAAAACGAAAAACAACCAAAAAGATTGACTTCCGAAAGTTATTTTTACTTTGTAGTATTTTTATTTGGAAGTCGATTGTACTTTTTTCTTGTAAAAAAGTTTTTTATATTAACTAAAATAGAGATATTTAAGTTCTTTGAGTCAAACATTTCACATACGAGTCAACAAGCCCTAAAAAGTATTTTTTCTAGTTAGCAGAGAGCTGCAATAAAACCAGTGTACATTGTTGGATTTTCCCGTTTGAAGTTTATATTAGAGGAACTGAAGGATTGTTAGTTGGGCTCACTGGTTGTATGTCATGCGGTTTACTCATAATTAGTACAGGGGCTTTAAGGAAACTTTTAAGCAGTTAAGGAAAGTTTAAATGGGATTATTACTCATGGTACATTTTAACAATGGGATTGTGTAATGCTAGCATGTCCCACATAATTTTATTACGCAGGTATAATTCGAGATTACCCACAATGATGTAAATGCTAACGTCATAATAGGTTATCTCGTCAGCAAGGCAATACTTATAATCATTTTGGCCATCTTCCTCGGCGCGCGGCGGTAAAACCACTAAGAAATAGGATCGAAACAATTAAGATGGTCATCAGGAGGAAGATATTACGTGACATTAATTTTTTGTTGTAGGAAAAACAGGGTTTTTAAAGCAAAGCTGGAAAATCTAACTTAGAAGATTTTTTATTGCTGGGAATAGTTTATTTACCTAAACGTATTATGATAAGATTTTACTGAACTACATAAAAACAATCATTTTTAGAGTAGAGCTGTTACAATAAAAGAGTTTTCAGTAGCTTTGTAGCTGCTTGCTTTTTTATTTGTTACTAAAATAACCGTTTGTTTGTAAGTCTACTACCGGTATTAGTAGAAATTCGTGACCTCATTTGGTGCGCACAGAAAACCATTATTTCCGTCATTTATACGTTACCTACCTAATAATTTCAGGAAATCCCCGCTACGTACTGTTATTTAATTCTGAATAATTCGAGTTCGTCACAAAGTAGGTACCTATCAACTGACAGGTACAGTTTGTAACTGCTTTTATACTAATTACAGACTATGCTGAAGTGTTATTTTGAAAAATATTTAAATAGGGTCCGTTATTTACCAAATGAACAAATGGCTGACAGTTAATTTTAAAATTGTTGTTTAAAGAATGCGTTTTTAGGGTTCCGAAAAAACACGGAACCCTTATAGGATCACTCCGGTGTCTGTCTGTCTATCTGTCCGTCTGTCACAGCCAGTTTTCTCCGGATCCACTGGACCGATTCTGTTGAAATTTGGTACACATATGGACTTCTATGACCCAAACACGGAGGCGTTACGTAAATCATTAAATTTTTATTATGGGGGTCACTTTTGGGGGTCTAACTAGAAAATTTAAAAAAAAAGTTTTTTTAACAATATTATGTGACATATCAAATGTAAGGGCTTACTGTGAGGGTTTTTTTTTTCATAATTTTAAAATGATTTGTTTTGAAGTTATTCAAGAAATTAGACGAAAAATGACCACTCCCCCCCCCCCCTTATCTCCGAAACTACTGAGCCCAAAATTTTGAAAAATATGGAGATAATAGATCTTTACCTAAAGATTACAGGAAAACCTATTAGAAGTCTGTAGTGTTAAAATAACATGTTAAAAAAAAAAATTCGTTCGGAACTCTTTGCACGCGATTCCGACTCGCACTTGGCCAGTTTTATCAACATGATTGACAAAAATTCTAAGAATATCCATCGTGTTGATAAAAACGCATTTCATTGGTCAATTTTAATTTATAGTTGCAATAAATTAAAAGGAAAACTTAAAGGTTATCCTTTTAAATGGTCAAGTACGTAAAAGGGAAGTGCTTTCGATCTAGGCTTTAAAATGACGCCAAAGCGAGAATGACGTATGTAATAAATCCACATGCTTTCAATTATCCTGTAAACACAGACCTTTTCATGGTCATAATACTTATATTATGAAATGCTTTTGCTACCACTCCAGCGTTTTCTCTTTTAGCTGGAACTGGGTATATAAATAAATAGACCCTACCTACTTCGTAACTTTCTTAAATGCAGGTACTGCCTACTCAAACAAATTGAAATAAAAAAAAATCACAGATCACGCGACTATTTACACGAATGATTTGCCAATAAAAGAGGAAGCTATAGAGGAATACCCATTAGGTATTTGCTGAGATAGTATTATATTTCAAATTATATAAAAACTACCTTCGCCCGCGTGAATTTCATTAATTATACCAATGGAGAAAAGGTTGCAGAATTGTTCGAAAAAAATACCGCGACCGTGGATCGCAAAAGGATTTAGGGGTGGGTTTTAGTTTTTAGTCAATAAGAGTCTGACAGCCTTCCGCTCGCGGCGAAGCGGAAGGTTTCCTTTGTAGGTGCGTTTTACAAAGAAAGAAGAAAATAAAATTGGTGTTATCCATATATTATACATACGGCATAATTTTAGGGCTAAGACACGAATACTCATTACAACAAAACCACTTTTTGTCTGCTAATTAACGTTTTACTCGACAAAGAGCGGCGTAGCGTGATAGAAATTATAAAATTACTAGTTGACCCGCGCAACTTCGTCTGCTCCGCTCCTTAGCATGATGATATATAGCCTATAGCCTTCCTTGATAAATGGGCTATCTAACACTGAAATTCAAATCGGACCAGAAGTTCCTGAGATTAGCGCGTTCAAGCAAACAAACAAACAAACTTCAGCTTTATATATTAGTATAGAGAACTAGCTTTTGCTTGCTGCTTCGAGCGCGAATATCCCGTTTTTTCCCGTTCCCAAGGAATCTACATGCCAAATTTTAGCTTTCTATGACCAGTAGATTCGGCTGTACACAGGTTGTCTATCAGTTAGTAACGGAAGAATTTTGTATGTATTAGGATAGGTATACGCCTATTAAAATTTCCCTAAGCATTGTTTTTACAAGCACTAGCTAAAACCCTACGTCTCTAAAATATACCTAACAAAGTTGAACTTTCGATAGCTTCAGTTCCGTAGCAGTTTTCGCAGCGTTTTGTGTACAACCGATAGCCAAGAAACTGACGGCCAGTGTACGCGGTGCTTTATGTACTAAAAAATATGAATATAATGAGAGTATCTTTGTTGTGTGTACGAATCAATGTTGCTTAGTAAACGCCGAGGCAGAGACTAGACCGCACGTCTCTTGTAGTCGTAGTCTGTGTGATTGTGAAAAATGTTTGTGGGAATTTACTTTGTTTTTGTGAGTAAAGTATAACTATATCAGGTTTATGTTTTATATTGTATGTATTACAAAATAAGTGGTACTTCTTTAATTGGATGCTCGAATTTACTGAGTCTTGATTGAGTCTTTGAAATTTGAGTAGGAACTTTTTTATTTTTTGGTACCAAAAATAAACGGGAAGTAAAAAGGCTCTTTGTTACAAATTCTATCAAATCATACAAAAAAAAAACAAAAAACTTAAAGAAATTTAAAATATAGGAAAACATTATTAACATATATGTAGATCTAGAGCCGATACACTAGGTATGAATGAACCAATATTATTAGATTTTAGCGCAATATCTTCTCACTAGGGACGCATCGTGAAAAAATTCATAATGATTCCTCTTTCTGCTTTTCTATAAATGAATTTCTATAAGAGAAAATAATAGCAAAAAATAAACTATAGACAGATTGTGGCAAGGTAATGTGCTTTTTTGGTGTCTTTCAACGCCGTTGTTTCTTAATTTTTTTTTATGGCCTTGCCTGTTCTATCTCTTCACCTGCCTTAGTTGACGGGTACAGAATGCCAAAGGCCTTGTAACTTTGTGTTCCATGAAGTTTTAATCAATAAATACTACCACATACCCTGCGCCCGATAAATTGAACAAAGTTAAAAGAAACTGACATAGGATTAACATAATTATCAAAGCTGGGACAAAATTAAATTTCTACTTTATCTTTTTACTAGTTGACCCGCGCAACTTCATCTGCTCCGCTCTTATTGGTCTTTGCGTGATGATATATAGCCTATAGCCTTCCTTGATAAAAGGGCTATCTAATACTGAAAGATTTTTCTAATCGAACGAGTAGTTCCTGAGATTAGCGCGGTCAAGCAAACAAACAAACAAACTCTTCAGCTTTATAATATATTAGTACTAGCTGACCCGCGCAACTTCATCTGCGTCACAATTTTCATTACTGCTTCGCTCCTATTGGTCTCAGCGTGATGATATATAGCCTATAGCCTTCCTCGATAAATGGGCAATATAACACTGAAAGAATTTTTCAAATCGAACCAGTAGTTTCCGAGATTAGCGTGTTCAAGCAAACAAACAAACAAACTCTTCAGCTTTATATATTATTAGTATAGTTATAGATTTCCGGCATGGCCTCAAAAAATCACCTTAATAACAATTTGGAATAATAGAGACAACTTAAAATGGTTTAAAATTAATTTTCTTCAGACATGTTTGCAGTTCAGATTACCGGTCTCTTTGTACGTACTACATACTTACTGACTGGTTTTCTCTCATGAGTGCTTTTAGCTTTCTGGTCAAGAGCCGACACTTAAGGACTAGTCGTGAACAAGACCTGTTCTGTCCTATAATCATGTTTTTGTTCATGTTCTGTGCACTTGAGAAAAACAGTTTGCCTTTAACAAATGTTTAAAAAAATGAAATCCTGTTCGTTGATAAGGGTGCCTGTCCATCTCCGGAGCGGAGAAACGGAGAAATATTAACCAATCATGTCAGTGACCCCCGTGGTGCGGAGATTTCATGCAATTCCATTGGTTAAATACTCTCCGTTTCTCCGCTCCGCTGCCTCGCTTTTAAAAATGTTTTTAGTAAGTAGTCCCGTAGCGAAAATTATGAAAAAAATTCAAATTCGAGAAACGGCTGTGAATTTGGGATCTTTATATTAACTCTATTCGGTCAGAACAACGTCGGTCGAGCCAGCTAGATTTTAACAAAAATAAAATCTCAATTGATCATTGTATGAGATGCACATTTAATGACATGGCTACATTCGCCCTCGGTGTTATAGTGAAAGAGGCGGATTTAACTGGCTTCCCTTCAGCAAATTACTATTTAAAAATATAAATTATTATACACAAATCAAAAAAAGTTTGTGATCACTAGCATAAGCTGATATATTTTTTTAAATTTAACTTTATCAAGAAAAGTTCTTTGTTGTATGTTTTCTTTAAAAAGAAAACCCTGTTTGAATTTAAAAAACAAAACTATTTTTACTAACAAAAAATGAGTTATTAATCAGAATGCAATTGTAACAGGAATTTGATAGAAAGAAAAATACTGTTTAATCAAACTGAAACAACAATTTATTAGTAAAAGGTTTATCTATACTAATATATAAAGCTGAAGAGTTTGTTTTTTTGTTTGTTTGCTTGAACGCGCGAATCTCAGGAACTACTGGTCCGATTTGTAAAATTCTTTCAGTGTTAGATAGCTCATTTATAGAGGAAGGCTATAGGCTATATAACATTACTACAACCAACAGGAACGGAGCATTAATGAAAAATGTGACGTAGACGAAGTAACTCCTCCTCCTCGCTCGAACACATGCGGAGATCCTGCTGGGCATGCTGAGGATCAAGTTATCCAGCATTTCTTGGAGTAACCTGTCCCATTCTTGCATAGCGGCTTCCCTGAGCTCTGGCACTGTCTGGGCACGTGGCTGACGGTTCCAAATAGCTCGCTTAAGAGCATCCCACGCGTGCTCTATTCGATTTAAGTCAGGCGAGCCGGCAGGCCAGTCTAACCTTGTGATGTCGTATTCTTGGAGAGCAGTATTGACTCGTTCAGCTCAATGTGCGGACGCATTATCATCGACCAGTACAAATTGGTGCCCATGGTTTACTCGGAATGGTCTGACAATTCCATCAATAACAACTTTTATTTTTATTTTTTATTTGTGATGGGTTTGCTCTTGACTCTAGTCTAGGTCAGAGATGACCGAGACAAAGTCTACGATGGAGCGAGCTTACCCAGAAGGAGCCTGTTCACTCTAACTTTGAAGAGATTAGGGTTGTAAGCGTTTGGAAACACAGACGCAGGCAGAGAGTTCCACTCCCTTGCTGTGCGCATTATAAAAGATGTTTGGAAACGCTTAGTGCGAGTTGGTGGAATAGCAACAAGGTAGGGATGGTAAGATGCAGTGCGTCTGGATGTCCGATGGTAGAAGGGGGCCGGTGGGATGAGGTCGTAGAGTTCTTGGGCACACTCACCGAAGTACAATCTGTAGAAGACCGACCAGCAGGCAACCTTACGACGATGAGCCAAGCTATGCAGCTTGGCATCCACCAGTTTTACGTCACCGATGAGACTCTTAGCTCTGCGTTCCATCGAGTCAAGCGCGGCAAGCTGATACTTAGCTGAGCCATCCCAAAGGTGGCTACAATACTCCATGCAGGATCGGACTTGGGCTTTATATAGGGTTAAAAGCTGTCCAGGCCTGAAGTATCGCTTCACCTTATTTAGGATTCCCAGCTTTTTGGTCGCGGTTTGGGCTTTGTACTCGATGGTGGCGCCGAAGTTGAGACTGGATGTCAACTCCATGCCTAGGAGCTCGAGCCGATCAGTCACAGGAACAGATGCACCCCGAAAAGTAGGAGTTTGGTCAAAACGACTCCTTTTTGCGGTAAAAAGACACGCCTGTGTTTTGGTGGCGTTAAAAGTGACCACATTGTCATCACCCCACTGGGAGACAAGGCTTAAGGTCAAATTTGTCCGCTCGACCATGGCCTCTCTCAAGGAACGAACTTCATCCCCGCTGGTTGTTGCGCTGGACAATACATGTCTGCTGTCATGAAGCCTCGATACGGGATTAAAGGCCTTCTAGTAATCTTAATACTACCCTAAAAGGACATCGATTTCCCGCCTTGCTGAACTGCTCCAGTGGCAGTTCTTTGCCTTTCACGGTCTCTTCTTTGCTTCTCACGGTTATCTGAATGAGTACTGATTCGCGATTCATCAACGAAGAGACAGTTTTACCAAATGTTTTCTTCATCTTCTTCATTTTGCCGAAGCCTAGCCCACTGCAATCTCCATCGTTGATGTTGCCAGGAATTCAGAGGCGCTCACCAAGACCTCCGTGCTCGTAATCCAGCCTAGTGCAAGCAATTCCGAATGGTCTGAGTGCTAACTTCAAGCCCAGAGGCGGCCCGAACTTCTGCTTTTATTTTTGTAGCGTTAATTGTTGGGTCACGGGCTGCTAGCAATCTAATATAGCGCTTTATGCAGCAGACCAAACAGTTGGGCGACCACTGCGGGGTCGGTCAGCTAAATTACCTATCCCGTAGTACCTCTGCAGCGTGGTCACGACACAGGATTGGGATATAGCAACTCTGCGTGCTATTTCTCTCGTGGTGTATCCTTCTTCCCTCAAAGTGACTATTCTTGCTCGTAAAACTTCTGATAATCCTCTTGGCATTTTTTCAATAACAATTACTTTCCGCGAAAATTGACTAAATCAGAATTCTGAATGAGGGTAAGCTAAGACTGAAAGCCTTTTTATATGGAAAAACAATTGAACTGTTTTATTGTTTTATATTCTAATTCTATATTTTTAATTTAAATAAAGAATCTAAAAAGAAAAAGAAATCATAATATTATCTAACGTAACAAAAAAGATTTCGAGTTTTCAAAGCGATTGCAAACTTTTTTTGATGTGTGTATGGTGTTGCTAAAAAGAGGCCTCAGAAAAATGCACGTCTTTTCCTATGGCATAAATCACGTGAGCAAAGCCGCGGGGAAAAGCAAGTGTAACATCCAGCTGCACCATGATGACAGCATTCAATGAGATAAACAATATATCTTCGTTTAAATGAATACTAAGACACGATGTATTTATCCGCAATACTTAGATAAGCACTTCACGATCGACGTGACAATGAACTATGATGAATCACCATTTACCTACTTATTATGTTTATTTATAATCAGTTAGATATCATGTTGTAGTTCGGCAGGTCTTGCGTACTCATTTTTGACTGTTGAGGGTGACAAATGCTATTTCTATGCCATCCATAATTCCATAATAATATACAAATACTTCCATACTAATATTATAAATCCAAAACTGTCTGTCCGTTTGTCTAATTTTCACATCTTAATGGCTGAATCAATTTGGATGAAACTTAGCGCACAGGTAGACAATATCCTGAATTAAGACAGTATACTTTTTATTCCGGAGGAGGAGCTCGTGGCTAGATAATAACAGCCGCACGGGTCGATCAAGGTTAAGCAACGCTTGCCAAGGTTGGTCTGTGGATGGGTGACCATCTTAACATACCGAGTTTCCTCCGTGTCTCGGAAAGCACGTTAAGCCGTTGGTCCCGGCTGTCATTTTTAGATCTGTGGCAGTCGTTACGGATAGTCAGAAGCCAGTAAATCTGACTCCAGTCTTGCCATGAAGTACCGTGTTACCCAGTTAATGGGTTGTGGAGGTCTGGTAGGCAGCCGCTCCATGTAAAATACTGGTATTCAGCTAAATCCAGCTTGACTGGAAGCCGACCCCAATGTAGTTGGGAAAAGGCTAGGCAGATGATACTTTTTATTCCGGGAGTTAGTTGATGTATGTTGTATGTTGTCAGATGTAGCTCTCTGCTCTATCTAAATATTTTATTATTCTGTGGATATAGTACTTTACGTAGTTAAGACTGTAGGTACTTAGGTAGGTACGTAAAAGACCGTTTACTTTTTGTAAGTACGTGATCACGTTCTTCTTATCCTGCGAGTGGTTTGATTGTACCTTTGCCTTGTTTTACTTAAAACAAATAAAACAAGCGCTTTTTACGACGCACTTCCTATTTGTTCACTACGTAAGTATCTAAGCTCTATATACTCAAAGCATAACTACCTTACTAGGCTCCTTAGGCTCTTAGATTAATTGAAATGTTATCAACATATTTTATTCTTAAAAATTCAAATATAAGTTTAGGGGCAGCCCCTGTCAATTCCACTAATTTTGTACTTTCACGATCGGTACACTGGTAGAATTTAAATTTGTCTTATGAAGAAATCTATAAACTAATACTAATATATAAAGCTGAAGAGTTTGTTTGCTTGAACGCGGTAATCTCAGGAGCTACTGGTTCGATTTGAAAAATTCTTTCAGTGTTAGACCATTTGAATACATCATCACGCTAAAACTAATGGGAGCGGAGCAGACGAAGTTGCACGGGTCAACTAGTGCTCAATAAAAGCCAGTCACTCATTGCTTGGTTTCACGTGCATGACATGAATATGCGACTTATTATAATGAGTGTAACACACCAAAGTTATTGAGAAACGTCGAACTTAATGAGTGTCAATTTAGTGTAATGCAAATGTCCTGATCCTAAGCACAAATACTCTGCCTGTCTTTTGAGTTTACTCTCTTCAGTTTCTTTCAAGGTAACTTCATTCTTGCATGCTTAATGTTAACGTCGTATTTAGTTTCCAAGAATAATAATTTTTGTCGTCGTTTTGTGTTTTCTTTGTTTGATATTTTTTGTAACATTGGAAAAAAAATAGATAAGTATTAAGTATAAATTTCGATGACGTGTGTACAGCGTCACTGTGAATCGTGAGTCAACGGAAATAAGAGTAGTACCTATATACGTCATCTTTGAGCATTGCATTAGACAGTAACATTAATTTTAGAATAGACTGTGTTTGTTTAAATACATGCTAGTGGTCGAACTTCGACCATACTTTTTATTAATTTAATTAATTCATAATCATTTTAATAAAAAGAAATAGTTTTCTGCACTCCTTCTCCATATTACAAACTATATCTGTGCCAAATTTTATACTTTTCAGTCCGCGAAAGGGGTACGTATTCCTTAGAAAGCAGGCTACATACAGATTTACACACATATTACTATAATGAAACGATCGTTAGGTGAAAAAAGTAAATTAGTAAGTTTGTACCTACGAATTAATAATAGACAAAAAAAAACTTCTTTACAAAAAAAAACCCTTTTCTCCGAAACTACTGAAAAAAATGGAGCTATAAGAAGTCTATAGTGTTAAAAAAATTAAATTCGTTCGGACGCGAGTCCGACTCGCACTTGGCCACTTTTTGACATTTACATCTGCATACCTCTTCACAGCGAACCGTCATGATGTTATAAACTGTTGTAAACAACAGACAGACATGCGATTTGAGCAATCCCGGTCCATTTGCTTTCATTTATTGAAGAGTTCCGTTGCCTATCTCCGAAGTTCTTCATCGGATCTTCACCAAATTGAAATGATCCCACTCCGAGAAAATATTCTTCCAAAAAATACCCAAATCGCTTCAAGTGTACCTATAAAATTTGAAGAGTTCCCTCTATTTCTCGAGAATCCCATCATTAGATCTTGACCTGGTGACTCTCCTTAGCTGTACGCAAAATGAATGTGTTCCCAAAACGCTTTGTGCGTGTGGGTGGGATGTCCGGTACATGGTGTACCGGTGGCGCATCGCCGTACGTCTTGTGGTCCGATGATGGAACGAGCTTGGCGGAATTAAATTATGCAATTCCGTTGCACACTCCCCAAATGCAACCGATAGAAAACCGACATTTTCATTATTATATAATTATTATTACTCATATTGAGCAATATTACCCCAAGTAGGTATACTTATATGCCTTATGTATAATGCAAGGCATAATGAAATTCCTGTATTTAATTCGAGAAACTCAATACTTAATTAAACCGAGTATGCTACTGGTTTGCATGCAAGTCATCTAAAGCATGACACTTTAGAAACTCAACATGCATTCATATTCGCTTAGATCTATCTAATTGACTCTGGTTGTCTTTTAATTGCGCACATGTCTAAGATAACCATTAGAATGTTAAGTAATTGTTTTCTGTACTTATAAAAAACGATTATTTATACAAATAACTATTACAAGTCCGCCCGGTCGGTCTATCAAAGCGATTTGCTTAATTTTTTTTTTCAGATTGGGGTTCACATATTTTGTCATCAACCATAGAAATAGCCAACTTTCACCGTTCTAAACTTATTTTCAAACGCGATATCTTCCTGTACTTTTCTTATATTAAATAGCTTTCTTTCTCTATATCTACGGTATATCGATTTTTTCCAAGAGCACTCGCCGGAATGAGCGCTGGTTGAGTCGGAAGGAAACAACTTATGCTGCGGAGCAGCGCGGGTCGACTAGTATCTCTTATATATAAAAATCTCGTGTCACGGTGTTTGTTACCGAACTCCTCCGAAACGGTTCAACCGAATTTCATGAAATTTTGTGTGTATATTCGGTAGGTATTAGAATAGGTGGTCGGGTATTTTTTTTTTATGGCAAAACAACGTTTGCCGCGTCATCTAGTAATTTATAAAAATGTCTAAAGTTGTTGTTAATAATGAGTTCGATGACCCCTTTCCAGACTAGGTTGAATATGATCAATGTCTGTAGTTATATGAATAAAAAAAGTTAAAGTTCTCAATCGTACCTACCATTAAAAAGTACGTTATTGCTCTGTTTTCAGTGTGCGCTCAGCAGTCTGCAACTAACAAATGGAGCAGCTACTAAGAAAAGTAAGTAATCATCTACTTATATATTAAAATAACAAGCACAATAGTAATTAAGTACAATTTTTGGTAATATGGAAGTTCCCGTCACATTAGTTTTCCCGGTCGACATTAATTTGAGTATTATAAATTCTTATACACAGCGAAGTTGCATCTCGGTCTCATCACAGAAGGCAATTCCCGCGCACATGGATGTGACCCCGATAACCTATGCATGTAATTTAATTTAATTAGTTGTATTGTAGAAGTCGTTTATTGTTGTACTATTTTATAACGACGCGATGGTTTACTGTTGTCATCACCTTAGGTTTGCCACTTTCTTTGTGCAAATAAAGTACATTGTCATGAAAGGTAGAAAGATAAAGGCTGTGTCAAAATAAAGTACGATTTATTTTACTCTATTATTTTTCTTAAAACATACTTTTCGTTACTTTTAGCAACTTTTAACAAATAATTCTCAAGCTTCACAGCATCTTTGCAGTCTATAGGTATACAATTAAATTAAAGTAAATAAGTGATTCATCTTTTTTTCATTTTTTTTATACGCTTCGTTTGTTTTACTCGCCTTTTGCTATTTATCACAGAAAAAAAAAACTCTTTGTGAATGCTGACGTGACGGGAATCGAAAGTAAAATCAAATCACTTAGGTACTTTATACAAATTTGAAAAATTATCATCATTCTCATTAAATACTTGCTGTTAGTTTTGTGCAATAGACAATTTCGCAAAACCTTTTAGAACTATAGGTAATATCTGATCATGTCTTTCTGTGTAGTCTGTGCTTAGAACCAACCTTTTGCTTAGGTACATATATGTGAAATGAATACCACGTTACTTTATGGTTCTCATACAGTATAGAGTACAATTACCCGAATTAACGTCCAATACTTTATAATAAAGTACGGGTGACAACCCTACTTATGAAATCATTTAAACATAAAAATATTGCAAGTAGGTGTGCACACAGTTATAAATAGCTTTCTTAGTACTTAGGTACTTTCAAGGACTTTAACTGCAATCTTTTGAACTGTTCCTATAGCCTGCAACTATGCATTTCTAACTTTTTTGAAGATTCTTATTTCTATTGTTACATTAATTTCAGATGATGACTCAACCATCGTGTTCCCGGGACCGATTCAAGACGTGAGCAATCGTCACGGCACCGCGGACGTGTCTGAAAAGTGCAAGGATAAAAACTTCTGTACAGTGAAACCTGCTGACTACCCTCAGGAAAAATTCAATCAGATGTTTAAAGGAAAATTTAAGGTGAGCTGAGAGTATTAAAGTGAAATTAAACAACCCAATACTGATTATTATTAATGCATACAAAAATAAAAATATTTTTAGCGTTTTGCTTGCCGAGGTCGGTCAGTGGATTACATACCGAGACTCCTACCATGCCTTAAAAAAGTATGTTAGACCGTTCCTGTCATTTGAAGATCTTTGACTATCGTTACGGGTTGCCAGTAGCCCAAAATATGATACCAGTTTTGTTAAATTTTTTTTTTTTCATGGATATTCCCTATTCCCCATAGGGAATATCCATGAAAAAAAAAAAATTACTATCTATACAGTTTATCTAAAAATATTGAAAAACTAGCTGACCCGCGCAACTTCGTCTGCGTCACAATTTTCATTACTGCTCCGCTCTTATTGGTCTTAGCGTGATGATATAGCCTATAGCCTTCCTCGATAAATGGGCTATCTAACACTGAAAGAATTTTTCAAATAGGACCAGTAGTTCCTGAGATTAGCGCGTTCAAGCAAACAAACAAACAAACAGACTCTTCAGCTTTATATATTAGTATAGAAGTATAGATATAATACTAAAAGTGAAAATAAAATCAAAATTGTTCGAAAAACAAACGAGATATAATTATTTAAACAAACATATCTGTCCCTCTCGCGAAAACGATGTTTTCTATGGCAGCTGTTTAGGCGTCATGGACTTTGACGTCAAAGTTCATATCGGACTTCTCTTTCTATTACTCTCTTTATAACTTATCGCTGATGAAGATATTTAAAGAAATATTTCATGATTGTTTACTAGAGCTAATAAGTATTTCATTTCGCAAATAAAAAAATCGTATGCAGATTCCCAATTGCTGTACCCGAATACCGGGTTTTGGGGGTCAGATAGGCAGTAGTTCTATGTAAAACACTGATCAGCTGCTGCATCCAGGCAGACCGGAAAGCGAACCCCAACATAGTCAGGAAAGGCAAGGCAGATAGATTGGTCAGAAACTAAGGAAATATTAACTAACTTCATTAAATAATGCGTTTTCAGGAGCCGGCGTTCCAGCCAACTTATGTGATGACAGATGATCGCCAAGGAGACCCTGACGATGTGGACGACTGTGAAACTACCGTCACGGTAAATACTTTCGACTTCTATACTTTCTTTTTGTTACTATTGATAGGCCAGCGTTTGACCACTATCTCACCTGATGGTAAGCGATGATGTGGTCGAAGATGGAGCACGCTTGCCTAGAAGTAACCTATTCACTCTATTCTTATCGTTGAAGGTGGTAAAAATAATGATATTTTAACAGTTTTTCTATAGAAAATCACACAAATTAGTGTTAAAAGATTTAACGAATGAGGTCTACTCAAACTGCGATGAACTGGACATTTAAAAACAAACATACTTGTAATAAAATAGGTGTTACATAATATTATATTAGATACGCGAACGAACGGAACTCGCGAGGCAAGGTTACCGACGTGTTTTCCTTAACAATCATGATTAAAGACGGGTTCATATACTTTATACTGTACTCTTTAGACGGGTTACTATGGAGCCATGTTGATAGATGATATGCAACATGATTTTTTTAATCAGCATTTGACATTTTTTCAAGTATTAGGTGTCAATCAAAGAGGCTACTGTCTTCCTTTTTGGATAAATCGTTGTTTTTAATTGATACCAAATGACTAAAATTATTTTGGGTGGTGATAAAAAGGCCGATAGGCCCCTCTAACAGCAATTTTTTACGTTAAATATATAAACTGGTGACAAATCTATGTGCCACTTAACAAACGTTTGTCCAATTGTCAACGGCATGTACTAGCAATGTGACCATGAACCGAACGGTAGCCTTTTAAAATAAAATACCTAACTTAGTAGGTAGCAACGTTGACTAAAATGAAATCATTCGTTTGAAATAAACCGTGACACAGTGTGCTATTTACTCCTTAGACTAATTGTTGATCCGTTAGTAGCATAGTACCTACCCAAACATAAAACAGGCAACCATTGAACTGATGAATTCACTTAAATAATTCCCCTGCTCTTCAAACAATCAGTGATCTCATTATTCCCCATATTAATTTATATAGCCAGCCTATATCTGACTCGATCGTTAGTTTGGTCTTCACATACTCTTATGGTATTCATGCTCAAAACTGTTTTCGCGCCCATGTCCTTCATTCCTCCGCATCGCACGTGCTCTGGCATAATACAATGCCATCCGATTTCAACCTTAATTGAATGAATTTTTCTTTGTTCTTTACAGTACGAGCCTCTCTACAAAGTGAAGACTAATCAAGGTGATTGGCGCACTGTAGTCCAAGCTCCTGAAGAAAATTATGTGCAGATGGTGCGACTTGAGTCATGCAAGTGAGTATTATACATCTACCATGAAATTTTACTCACAACCTTATTCGCAAAAAGCTACGCACGCTTATGGGACTTGTACTGTGGCACTTTTGCTTGGTTGTCAAATAGTAGAGCTAGGTAAACAATATAAGCTCCTGATAAATTAAGCTCCAATTATCCAACCTACAAACATTAGGTAGGTACCCCCGGTTGCTGATTTAAGAGTCTGAAATTGAGTACCTATTGGT
This sequence comes from Lacanobia wlatinum, assembly GCA_947578705.1. Classification (NCBI taxonomy): domain Eukaryota; kingdom Metazoa; phylum Arthropoda; class Insecta; order Lepidoptera; family Noctuidae; genus Lacanobia; species Lacanobia wlatinum. Next base: position 25,316,418 of record OX388025.1, on the reverse strand, counting down.
TAAAATTGACCTCTGCTCAAAACTACATCAAGTTTGACATACATAAAAGCATAATAAAAGCAGGGTTTAACATGTTCTAAGCCTCAAAATCTTAATTTTGCTCGTCTATAAAGCCCAGTACTGGTTTTATGGGCTGCATTCTAAAGATGCTTAGTAAGAAGCTTTCTATTCTGAGAAAGTTCTAGCTTGAGACACTGCGCATTGCTGCTAGCTTGATACCTGACAAGTAGAACTTAATTATTTCTTAATTCTCATTTTATCCCTTCACAAGTCTCAAAGACCGTTAATTCTTCGACATGGGGCCTTAAACATGCTACTGGTGATAATTTGTTGATATACCATTCACATCGACTCAATTCTTCGGGGAATACTCGTACAAGCGAGATGTTTAGCTACGTTATTTATTTATTATAAACACAACAGTACCCATAGAGTTAAGTTTATGTGAGAGTTGTGTAACTATTTTTGGTTTAGATACAATAATGTAGGTATATTCTTTGTATCTATCTATTTATCTATCTGTTAGTCTCGATATGCTAAACACCCCTCAATATGCCTTCTTCAATTTACAGGGAGGTTGGAAGTAGCTGTTTCAGAGAATTCAGAGTGCCTCTGGGTCTGGAGCCATTTTGCAAACAGAAATACAACGTATGGGAGTTCCTCGTTGATGATGGTAAAAATGGTACCGAGAAAGTCAAGGTTGATTTGCCTGTCTGCTGTTCATGCCATTATAAAAACAAAGGATTTTAAAAGGCTGAATAACCACCTACATATGGGACCGAACTAAAACTTATAATACGTATTTAAACCAAGCAAGAGTTGTGGTTAGCGAACGCATTTTTACACGTAAGATAAATCATAGGTTTAATTTAAAATATTAAGAACATTTTAAAATGTTCCATTCAAATATGGATAAGGTTCCTCACAATAATTATTGTAAGCAAGAGGCAGTTACTTCGAGTGCATGAATTGACATTATAAATATTGAACTGTTCTTTAAAAAAACGTAGTTTATTTATTACGGCGTACTTATTGATACAATAAGTTAACAGAATGCTATATTAAAACTAAAGTTTAAGGCTCGACTGTATGTAATTCTAGAAATTCGTTGCTACTAGTCAAATTAAGATTATTAATAAATATTTTCATCAGAATGCCTTTTTTATCTATTTACCTTTAATTTGGAAAAATGCGATAAGGAGATACTAAAAATGTGGGGCCTTAGCCTGCTACCACTACAGAACACCCAATGTGCTGTAAGCCAAAATAACCACAAGGCATGTAGAGCCTTGACAAAGCCAGAAGTCGTCGCAGCAAACATCGTAGACAAAGGCGAGACGAGCTGAAGCAAAACTTGCAAAGCAATAACAACTATAGTCCACGTTAGCCCTGTAACGCAAAGGTTGGAAATCACGGGACTTTGGATAATGCAGGAAATGTATAATTTGGAGCTCAGGCAAAGACCACATGTTACAACAATACAATATTACTACTTTTGTCTACAAACGAAATTTCTAACTATAGGGCTTATGGGGTACTGAATAGGGAAATATTAGACCCCTTTTTCCAGAAAAATTAGTGTATCCAGAGCCGCAGATCTAAGAAAAACCGTAAGAAAAGGTATGTAGAAAAATAGGTAATTGAAATAGAAATAAATCTACATAAAGTAGTACCCAACTAATATGGGTTACCGATGTACCTGCGCAGAAGATTTTTCAAAGCGCAGGAAATGCTATTGACCAATCGGTACGCTCCACGCAACGCGCTTCTTTTTCCTGTACCGCTATTGGTCGGCAGCTGCCACCATGTTAGCGCGCGCCGCGTGGCATGCACGTGACTTGCGAGTGAGACGGAACTAACAGCTGCAGTGTATTATGAACCTTATAGTAGTGGTATAAGGTTGATTGTAAGTTTGCTTTCTTTCGTTAATCTTCGGGGCCATACTTTCTTTTCTGTGCGAACGAAGATTCACGACGCGCCTTATCAGTTGGGTACCACTGTACATAAAAAAAAAAATCCCTTGATCTTATACAGAGTAATACGTACAGTATCACCAAGTCGAATTGAAAAGTTTTTCTTTCTGTCTTTATTTTTAGTTAGGGAAATTACGCAACTGAATTGAAAAGTTAAAATCTGAATATTTTCTGCGTGGTATTAAACTGCACAACTGTACTAGACGGAATGCTGCGTGGTAAAACTACGCAGGCGCTTTTTGCTTCTAGTTCTCGTAATCTTGCAATCTTGTATTTTTTACGAGAAGAAACTGATAGACGTTATAAATTAAACAATACAAAAAAAGATTTTTATATGACCCAACAATTTTTTTCTTGGAATTAGCCCAAAGCCTGATTTCGCGTAAACAAGCCACGTTTTTGCACACAATACCGATAATAGTCATAAGACATGTTACATGTTGATTAAGTTAACGAAGGATTCTGCAAGCCCTGATATCTAGCACGTAACTAGCTGCTAACGTAAACGATGAACCACATTATAAAAAAAGTATTTTTAAAACATTGTGGTTCCAACCAGATATATATTTTTTTAACACTTTTAAACCTGCAAACAAATACTGGACTTCATGGACCTTTAACTATCCAAAATGTCCTGAGAAAAGGCCTACAAAAGACCCGAAGATTAAATGCACGATCCATCTATGGAAGACATTTGACGTATCGCTAGCGAACCAGCCCTGTCCACATAAACTGCTGCCAAAGCTGTTAGGTACATAACAAAGCTGTTAGGTACATAAGAAATTCGCGTTTTGTCGTTCTAGCCACTTTGATCTCAAATATCTCCGCTTTGGTTTGGAATTCCAAGTTCAAATTTATACAGCTATTTACTTTTCTATTTGCTTTTGTGTTTCGAAAACCGTAATTCATGTGTTTTTTCCTCTTTTGTTGTGTTTTTTAGCTTCTATCGCACAAAAGAGGTGCAAATGTGCGATTTGTTATGTAGACCCACTTACATCCTGTAAACCACTGCTTAGGAAACTTAAAATACTTACACTTACTGGTATTTATATTGAAGAAATATGTAAATTTACCAAATCTCACCCTGAGATGTTTGAAAAACTGGTAGATTTAATGTGAGTTCAAAACTAGATATCCTAATAGACTAATTAATCCTAGAGTAAAAACGGAATTATATAGGCGAAGTTGCTATCCTATGTGTATTCATATATACAACAAGGTTCCTACACAAATTAAAGAACTTCCAATGGTCCGCTTCAAAAGGGCTTAATTGAAAACCATTCTATAATATAAAAGAAGTCCTTCAGTTTAAATGTAAATGATTTAATTGTACCTATACCAAAATTTGCATTTCATTATGTTGTGATTGAATATGTTAAGCTGCCATACTATTATTGCAAAAACTTTTGTAACCATATTTATTTGCAAATAAATCTTTGACTTTGACTTTGGTTTTTTCTTTGCGCCAGTCAGTTTACAAAATGGAAAACTTGAAATATCACGTTATTTACGAGTACGAGTTCCATCGTGGCACCAGTGCTACAGAAACGGCTCGAAGGATTAATGATGCGTATGGCGACGGTGACGCAAAAGAAAACACAGCGCGTTTTTGGTTTCTGGAAATTTCGACCTGCAGAACAAGCCCCGTGGACGGCCGGAGACCAAAGTTGATAATGAAGAATTGAAGGCTATTTTGGAAGCGGATCCATCGCAAACCACGTCCGAGTTAGCTGCAGGCTGCGGTGTTAGTGGTAAAACTGTTTTAATCCACTTGAAGCAAATTGGGAAGGTGAAAAAGCTTGAAAGGTGGGTACCTCATGAATTGAGTGCAGCAAACCGACAAACGCGCGTCGACTGCTGCGTTACATTACTCAACCGGCACAATAATGAAGGGATTTTAAATCGAATCATTACCTGTGCTGAAAAGTGGATCCTGTACGACAATCGGAAACGCTCATCGCGCTCATTACGGCGGATGTCTATTGTCAGCAACTGCAAACCATGATGTAAAAGCTAGCTGCTAAACAGCCGAGGCTGGTCAATCGCTCTAGGCCACTGCTGCTTCAGGACAACGCTAGACCACACACTGCACAACAGACGGCTACCAAATTAGAGGAGCTTCAATTGGAATGTCTAAGACATCCACCGTACTCCCCGGACCTTGCTCCAACAGATCACCATTTTTTCCGAAATTTGGATAACTTCTTGCAAGGGAAAAAAATTCAACTGCGATGGGGCAGTCCAAAGCGCCTTCAAAGATTTGATTGATTCCCGTCCGAATGGTTTTTTTTAGTAAAGGGATCAATGATAATCAAAAATACTTTGATTAAATAAATATATTATATTAAAAAAATATCGACTTTGTGTTCCTCCCATACAATACGCCAATTTCATATGTAATGACCTAATATAAACACCAACGACTTTTCGGGCTACATTAGTGATCTCATAGTGATGTACTATTTTTAAAGTTTTAACTTTTTTCAGTGGCATGGCTGATGGTTTGTATGGCGCTGGTGTTATGATGACCAATTTAAATTACCAGAAAGCTCAACCAATATAGACATGTACTCTGCCAAACAATAGTTACAAATAAACATTCCTGTACGATGCTAGCGATATTGCACAAATAAGCAAAAGCGATGGAAGCTTTTACCACAACGTAGTCTTAGAACTGGTTCTGTCCACAAGGCAATTCGCGAAACTTTCACTCAGATAAGCGGTAACGAGCAGCGTTATTTGCTTAATGATTTGATAAGTGCTACGATAAATACGCGCCGGCGCCGGTCGTATAATTTCACTGCAAGTCAATTTCACTGCAGCAAGTAGGATAGTGTCTCTTCTTATCGTGTCACCATTCTGATCTCGAATGATTAAAGATTAACGAGCTAGCTAACTGTGTCGCCAAAAATCCATATCAAACGGCTAGAAATAAAATATAAAGCCTACTTATTACAAGTTTCCTACAAAAACGTACAAAACATATCATAACATATTATTAAAATTAGCTTTAACAATCATAGGTGTTTTGGATTAGTTATACAAGGAATTTAACAAAATCGGCACCGCAATTTCGGTTATTATAAAAGGCGAGTGTTATGATAAAAGCGCCTTAGGCGCTATGATAATGTTAGTTGCATGTCGAGGAAATAATGTTATATGTAATTATTTGAAACAATTATTTTAACAGCAGACGTACAAAAAGTTCGCCACATTATCCGACAAATTGTTTTGTAGGAAGCCCAATTCCTACAAAACAATTTGACAACAGATAAGACGCTACTATGATCGTTCACATTAACACCAACACTGAATAAATACCTTATGCGTGAGGACTGTGCTTGCGCACAAAATACAAAATTTAAAAAATACCGGTCAAGTGCGAGTCGGACTCTCACACGAAGGGTTCCGTAGGTACTATAAACTGAGAAAAAAACACGTTTCTTGTTAGGGAGCCCCCTGTATTTTTTATTTAATTTAATTTTTTTAATTGCTTATTTTTTGTTGCTTGTTGTTTAATTTATTGGCATTTTCAAATGGAATTCAATTTATTGTTTGTTAAGATTTGTGCTATTTCATTTTATTGGTTTTTTGTATAATTGATTGATTTTATGATTTTCGTGTAATGGTTATAATTTACCTGAGTAAATGAATTTATTATTATTATTTTGTTTTGACTTTCTCGGGTCCCTGGAGACCCGGTCCTTTGATAAGTGTACGAGGGGCCGAAGCCAACTCGCAGAGGCCACGTTAGACATTTCAAATGGAATGGGGCTGGTGCCCCATTCCATTTCCAGACAATCGTCGGTTGGTACCGACGATTGTCTCTGTATGCACTGTGAAAGTATACCCAAGGACAATCCCCGGTTGGAGCAGGACCATAGAAATATTAAATCAGAGCAGGACCATTGCAGAATATGGAAACAAAAGATGAAACGCCATGGGTTTGGGTGGTTAAGTGGACTGATAATCGTTTATTATGGAAGAACTATTGGCCCCTGCCTGACCACTGACAATTAAAACGGCTTTAAAATGGCAGGGGGTTATTTGCACACTCAATAAACGGGCCCCACGAAAACGGTCGCTAGCACAAAGTGACGTATCGTCAAGAGGGCAACATATCCTGAGGTGTTAGAGGAGTGGAGAGGTATACCACGGCTATCAGGACAATCCTGGATGTACGGTCAAGATCCCTACCAGCATCTTACTGGATTATACATCCCTCTCCGAGCACATTTGCTCTTGCGAATCTCCACTCAGACCGGCAAGTTAAGGCAAGAAAGAGGTGAGAGCTCTGTTCCTCGTCAGTGTTCACTGCGGCCAGCCAATAAAGGCAAGCCTTAGCAAGATAAGGAACAAGACTTCTCCCGGGAGATCAGGTCCGTGGGGTCGCTACTGCCCAACAGTTCGCCACAAAACTGCCTTGCGGATTGTATCGCTCTTTGTCTGGCCCCTCACCCTAGGTGTGATCTAAGATTTGTTGGGGCACGCAAGCCCTACCACGACGTCAACGTAGAGATACGGCGGTGGGGTTATTATTATTATAGCGGCAATAGAAATACACACTTTGTGAAAATATCAACTGTCTACCTATTACGGTTCTTGAGATACAGCCCGCTGACAGACGGACGGACGGACAGCGGAGGCTTAGTAATAGAGTTCCGTTGGTTCCATTTATCTAGTGAACGAAAAAATCGGTACAGTAGTTTTGGAGCCATTCATTACAAAAGTAACATTTAAACCTGGCCAAGTGCGAGTCGTACTCGGGTTCAAAGGGTTCCAAATCAATCTCATTTTTATTGCATGTTATTTTAACACCATAGACTGCTTATAGTTTTTCCTGTAACCTGTGGGTAAAGAACAGTTATCTGCATTTTTAACCGACGAAAAAACGGAGGATGATGCATTACTTTTTACAGAGTAGTCCGATTATGGTAATTATTCTTTTATTGTAAAGGGCATACCCCGAAGTTAGTTCCATATAAATTTGGAAAACAGGGGATGAGTGATTGTTCACTCACTGATTGTAATGTATGACCACGAATAACTTTTTACAGAGTAGTCCGATTTTGGTATTTTTTTTATTGGATAGGGCCTCGAAGTTGGTCCCATATAAAAAAAAATCTACCCTAGGGGTGGAAAAATAGAGGTAATTTATTGTCACTCACAGATTTTAATGCTGAGTTGTGTAGCATTTTTGTATGCCTACCCATGTTGGTATACATGCCTGTTTTTTAAGTTTTATATTTAGTTATTATACAAAAATAACAAATAGTTAAAGTAGGATTATATAACAGTTATAGCTAAAGTAAGGTAGATAGCTATTTTAAAAGTAATCAAAAATTAAGCATGTAGTATACATGCATGTGCAAAGTATGTATGTGTTGTGTAGGTAGTAGAACCGTGTCAGAGGCCCTTGAGGCGGTTTAGAAACTCTGACACTAGGGTGTGTGGGGTCGGGTCGTTAGACCTTACTGCCCACACGATAAGAAGAAATAGATTATAGCCACAAAAAATTACATTCTAAAAAAAAAAATTAAACCTCCGAAAAAACTGAAAAACAAAAAATAATAAAACTTTTAAAAAAAAAAATTTCGGGAGTCGGTGTTAAAATACGAAGAAACAATAAAGAACAACGACTTCCGAAATTAAAGTAATTTTTTCATCTCATTGTCATTTTTAGGGTTCCGTATCCAAAGAGTAACCAACGGAACCCTATTACTAAGCCTCCGCTGTCTGTCCGTCCGTCTGTCTGTCAGCGGGCTGTATCTCAAGAACCGTAATAGGTAGACAGTTGAAATTTTTCAATGTGTATTTCTAATTAAGGTTTATGGTACGGAACCTTTCGTGTGAGAGTCCGACTCACACTTGGCCGGTTTTTTATATAATTTCTTTAATAAGTAACTTCAAAACTATTTAAATGTATTATCTGTAAACGCACCCACGATACTGGGAAAATTCCTAGTGTTGGGCAACGATTTTATTAAAAACTAGCTGACCCGCGCAACTTCGTCTGCGTCACATTTTTCATTACTGCTCCGCTCCTATTGGTCTTAGCGTGATGATAAATAGGCTATCTAACACTGAAAGAATTTTTCATATCGGACCAGTAGTTCCTGAGATTAGCGCGTTGAAGCAAACAAACAAACAAACTCTTCACCTCTATATATTAGTATAGATATAGATAAATAAGTAATAAATATTTATAAAAATAAGTAACAAATCTCACGAGGAGATGCTGGAGTCTCTGAACGGGGACCTGTGGGGACTGACCTACAAAATAATAAACTCCGTTCAGGATAAACTGCTTACTTGCCCCCCCCCCCCCCCCCGCCACCACTGACGCTGTCTCCGGCCCCTGCTGTTCTGCTCTGTTCCCTTCGCGAGGGGAGCATACTCCCCTGCCTATATGGCACCCCCATTTACAGTGCCTGATGCAGACCACACCGACGACTAGTTCCGTTTCCGCAAGGGGCGTTCGACGGTAGACGCCATCATGCGCTTGAGAGCCGTCACAACGAGGGATGTGGTGTCCCGGGGTAGGGACGTCTTAGCGGTGTCTCTTGACATCGGTTACAACAGGGTGCGGCGCGCCGACCTCGGGTTAGCGGCGCCTGCGCAGTCTGCTACGCTGACGACACCCTAGTCCTGGCCCACCAGTTGGCGGCCAGCCAAGTCCGAGGCCATGTGTTTTCGTGGTCCTCGAAACGCCACCATCCGGGATCCCAAATAACGGTAAGAGGGGTTCACATTAGCGTCGGGTCGACGATGAAGTACATTTTATTTTTTTAAGGATGGGAAATCATCAAATGACCTCTTCCACTCCGCCCAGAGTGGGAGGGATCATTTGATTGGGAGTGTCAGAATTTTACTGACTAAAAGCCACCCGTGTGCCTCCAATAAATTGCCCTTAGCGTTCCAGGGCCGCGGTAGTTCTTTCGAACTAAATCCGCAACCCTGGCAAGACGAAAAAGCACCTGGGACTCGTCCTCGACAGCCGGTGGGACTTTGCGCAGCATTTCCGACGTTTTTAGAAGAAGACGGCCCGAGCGTCGGGCGTCGGATAAGGTCCAAGCCTGGGTCGACGGCGCGTTGTGTTCCACGCGCGCCTCATAGAGTTGTCAACATAATGGACGGGTCCCGCTAAGTCCAGTGTCTGCCAGGGTTACGGAATTGTTCTAAAAAGCTACCGCGGCCCTGGACCGCAAAGGGTATTTGAAGGAACAGGGGTGGCTTCTAATCAATAAGAGTATCCCTTCTTCCACACTGCCCAGAGCGGAAGGGGTCATTTGATGATTTCCCATAACAAAAAATATATACTTATATATACCTGACTACATAACTAGAGAATAACCATTCTGCCTGGTATTTTTCCATTTAATTTTCCATAACTATTTTGGCATGACTATAGTGCAATGGTATAATCATCGCGACACGCGGCAGCATGTCCAGCCAAAGTTCAAAGAAAAAGGATCTGGCGACGCAGCTGCCGTGTGTTATATTACACGAACCATTTCGAGTTACTTTTGACCCCTTCACAACTCGAAACCTGTTCAACCTACATACGTGGAAATTGACACATTTGTTAAGGACGCGTTTGCAAATCTGACAAAAATAAGCAGTTTTTCGGTGTATAGCTCCTTAGCATGTTTAGAATACAAAATTTCATAAATGTAACTCAGTTTTTGAAATATTAACGTTTAAAAAAACTGGCCAAGTGCGAGTCGGACTCGCGTGCAAAGGGTTCCGAACGAATTTTTTTTTTAACATGTTATTTTAACACTACAGACTTCTAATAGGTTTTCCTGTAATATTTAGGTAAAGATCTATTATCTCCATTTTTTTCAAAATTTTAGGCTGATTACTTTCGGAGATAAGGGGGGGAATGGTCATTTTTCGTCTAATTTCTTGAATAACTACAAAACCATTTATTTTAAAATTATTAAAAAAATATAATTAAAGCCCGCACAGTAAGCCCTTTCATTTGATATGTCACACGATATTGTTCAAAAAACTTTTTTTTTTAATTTTCTAGTTTGACCCCCAAAAGTGACCCCCATACTAAACATTTAATGATTTACGTAACGCGTCCGTGTTTGGGTCACAGAAGTCCATATGTGTACCAAATTTCAACAGAACCGGTCCAGTGGATCCGGAGAAAACTGGCTGTGACAGACGGACAGACAGACAGACAGACAGACAGACAGACACCCGAGTGATCCTATAAGGGTTCCTTTTTTTTCGGAACCCTAAAAACCAGTATATTTATGACTTATAGATCAAAAACCTAACCCACTTCCAGATGTCCTAGAAAGTTCAAATTTGACATCTAGCTAGATATTTGAATATCTGTGTGAAAACGAAAAACCGGGAATTTCTAAGATTTGAAGTTCCAATCAATCGATTTTGTTAGGTACCTAACACTTAGCGCCTTTCAAAATTATAACAGCAACATTTTCTGCTTTCTTCTTCACAGGAGAAACAACCGTTAATAACACTAACTGCTCCTGGAAGCGCAGGCTCAACGTTCTGACATCATTGCGAACAATAGTTACATAATATGTGTAGAGAAATATACTTATTCTTATACAATCTTGCTACAGTTTAGAAATAGGCACACGGTGCAGGGTGCGCCGAGCGGGCAACACGATAAGGGTGTGCGCGGTTTACAGTTTCTTTACAAAAAGTAGAGATACCCCATTAAGAACATAGATGTGAAAATGGGAGCCAAGTTCAATGTTAATAATATCCGTGATTATCGACTTCAGCGAAAGAAAAGGATTTGAGATCTAAATGGGCGCCAAGTTCTGTAGATAAATAATTGTAAGATAAATTAAGGTTCAAGATTTGACTTGAGTAGTTTTTAGAAGAGTAAGATATGTCGACCTTTCAATATAAAAACTGTGATTTGCGTAAATATAACATAAAGATGATAAGTAAAGCCAAATAGATAACATGTATGTAAAAACTAGCCACGTCCAATCTTGAGACTTAATTTATATTATTTAAAGATTATCTATAGAACTTGGCACCCATTTAGATCTCAATTCTTTTTTTGCTGAAGTCGACAATCACGGATTAACATAGAACTTGGCTCTTATTTTCATATTTATGTTTTTAATGGGATATCGTTCACCGGGACTAATCTTTGAAAAGGTAAGATAAAGAAAATATTTTCCGCCAAACTAATTTAAATTTTCCAAGCTCAATGAAGCATTACAATTATGCTCATTGTTCTTTTTTCAGCAGCCATAATTAAAAAATACTGGCGGATAAAGGGGGGCTAAGCTTCCTCAAGCCCCCCCCCTAAAAGCATCTAAGTTCTCTTCGCTTAAACTTATAAAATCGTACCTTCGTACGACAGTGACCGAAGACAGGTTAACCGATTTGGCTGCCTGCCATATATACCAAGCAAGAAATCTGATTGTCAGTCTACAACCCGATAAAGTCATTGAGGAATTTGCAAGAAGTAATCCCAGTGGGCTTGTTATTGAGTTCGGTATGATACGGTCTTTTAGCAACCATATTCAGGGGCCCCGCTTGCACATTTTCAAAAAGACTCTTTTAAACGTGACCAGAGTTCAGAGTTGTTCATCTTTTTACAAATTATTAAACCGAAGTATTTACACTCATTAGATTTGGGGAAGCCTATCATTTTTTCTTCAGGAGTAAATTAGTATATTTATGACATTTTGCGTTAAGCCGCACCCGATCAAATCAAAATGAACGACTCTGAAGATCACGTTAAAAAGCAAATATCTTCATCATTTCAGCCAGTTTCCGTCCACTGCTGAACGTATCATCATGTCTAATCTTCTAATAATCTTTAAAAGTTTACCTTTCGGAAATCTGAAACTGGAGCCCACCGCAGGTTTCCTACCTGAAACTTTTCAAATACATTTACAGGGTCCTCTCAGCAAGTCGCACCAACTTGGCTATCAATTTTTTGCCCTGAAGGGGTTGCTCAAAAACCATGTCAGCTCCCTCTCGATTATGCGTTTGCTAAAACCTACCCTCAGCCGGATCAAGCCTCTCCCAAATGTCAATCCACGTTCCGCCACTTTTCTAAAGCACTCGAAATCCTTGACCCAACTACTTTCTAGAACCTAAAAACGCTTAATTGAATCTGCAAAACGTGAATTCGAAAAAGCTATGATATAAGATAGCGCAGAAACTTATCAATCAATAAATTTATTAATTCAGACAAATAGTCCATTTCTTAGTCACAAAAATATCTTACGGACTATGTTAGTAGATACAAACGTCGCCTCTATTTGGGCAGAATTCTTTCTTTTTTTCCAAACAAATGGATGGGATGGATTGAATTTGAACTTATAACTAACTGCGGAAATTCTCCAATAAAAGTTATTGATATGCGCTTAGAATAGAATTTATTATACTAACTGATTTATTTGGCTGTCAATTTTTGGCTGAGCTGTTGAAGGATTGTTAAGGTTGGGGGTTCGGGCTAGGAAGTTCGTCATGAGTAAATAATTGTAATCTTCGCAGACGCGACATGACAGAAGTGAGGGACGAAAGAATTATATTTAAGTGCCAATTCTACTAATGTTTAGGTTTCAATCTCAATTTCCGTAATTTTTTGACAGATTGCGACTGGCATGCGAATGCGAACGTTGCTTAAAAAACTTTTTTACAAAAAATTCAACCAACTTCCAAATAAAAAAACACTACAAAGTAAAAAATAACTTTAATTTTGGAAGTCGGTGTTTTTGGTAGTTTCTTTGTATTTTGACACCGACTTCTTCTTCTTTTTCACTTTTTAGTGGTACCTCACACCTAACAACACCACTGTAAAATCGCAGAAAAGCAAGTTACGCAATTTCGTTTACTTTGATGACAAAGAACCGTCATCCATGTAAACGAATTTCAGCTATTTTGATTTAAAACCCAAACTTCCTAACCTTTTTTTTATAAAATTTCTCTGGGACTAATCGGAAAGTATATCCTTTCAAAAAGATTTTTTCAAATCGGTTCATAAATGACGGAGTTATTAAGTACAAAAACATAAAGAAAAAAAAACCGGATTGAGAACCTCCTCCTTTTTTGAAATCGGTTAAAAATAGTGGCACTCTGACCGTGTGGTTGTCTGTGTTATAATTTTAAAATACCTCGTGGATGTGGAAAAATAATTTCAATTACATACATATTTAAAGGGTCGACTGTCAAAAACCAAGGATACATAAAGTAGCGGTGTTCCTTTCATGAAGGGAAGATAAGTTTGTCTAAATAAGTACGTCACATGAGATCAAAAATATTTGAAGCACTACGTAATATCCGACTTTTTTATATTTTTCGCTATTACCTAAACCCTGAAAAGCAGTTAAAAACCTTTCATAGCACTAGGAGAATCTAACTACAACCGAGCAACTTACAAAGGGGTCTGAAAAATCCAATTAACGCAAGCTCAGATCCTTTTCCTGGCCGATTGTCATGCCAGAGATAATTATGTAGGTATAAATACTTGTGTCTACTCAGTATTCACCTCGAACAAAAATATTTTAGTGGTGGACGTAAAAACCCGTGGTTTGGTAATCAAAACATGCTACTTCGTACATGCATATCCCGTTTTTTCCCGTTTCCGTAGGAATTTCGGAAAATCCTCTGTTAATGCTCCCCTACACTCCCCAAGGAACCTACATGCCAAATTTTAGCCTTCTACGACCAACAGTTTTGGCTGTGGGTTTTCTATTAGTCACTCCGTAAAGATAACTCACAAAGGGCAGATTTTTAAATCATTGGATAAAACTTATGATCCGTCCAATAAAGTAGGTAACATAATTATATAAAAATGTCACCTGTAAAATAACAAAAGACGGGCAATTAGAACACATTTTTGAAATGGTTGCATGTTTAATACGATATTCGACGAATAAGTTTTATCTAAGTATTGAAAAATCGGGTCTGAGTAAGATAAAGGTAAGTAGCAAGTCTAGGTAGGTACTAATTAAAATTATTAAAATGTTCACGTGGTAACAGTTATTTTGCCTTTTTTGGAATTAGCTGCATATTTTACGGAGGTAAAGGAAAACCCCTTTTACAATCTTATCGCTAGGAAGCTAGGTAGAAACACATAACCGCCACTGTTCATTAATCAGGTGCACCTAATTAGTACCTTCTATGGAAATCCGAATAAGTTATTTTAGTCACGTTAATCTCATTATTATATGATGTAGGTACCTGCTTAATTCAAGGAAAATAAACCTGAAAGTGATGTGCATGGGTATTTCATATGCATATCGATAATAAAATGTCAATTCGGACTAACTTAAATTATCTATAAACCTTACCCCGCGGATGAGCACACGGACAGCTATAGATTTCGTAAAACTTCAATGTCATATATGTGACACGACCACGAGGTTTTGTAGAACTACTTATTGAGATGCATTCCCCTACCATTGCTTCCAACAAGAGCAGAAAAATCTTAATTCGTTATTTTATAATTCTGTCGATAACGGCAAAGATTTTGTAGAACACGCGATCAAATTGTAAACAGTCCGTCTATTCTGTTAAAATGTCAGCGGGAAAACAGGCTTGAAGTAAAAACGATTGACAGCCGGTCGATTCTGTAAACATGTCGAAGTGAAGGCTTGGATGAAGTGATCACAAACGGAGCTGTCAATCTAAGTAATCAAGATGGAATGACAGCTCACTTCGTGAATCACCTAAGCCTTCACTTCGACATGTTTACAGAATCGCTGTGCTCACTTCAAGCTCATTGCGCCTAAGTTTTCAAAATGAGATGTTTACAGAATCGCACTGCAGTATTACCCATTAATGTTAGTTTAGGGGGGATGTCTGATACTGGCAAGGTTATGGCGACTGCATCTGACTTTTGCTACTGTTGTGATTCCACAATTACCAAAATGTCCTACTATTATCTAATTACAAATTTGGCCATGACTATTCAAATACCTTGGAGTTATCATTTACGGTAATGAAGGTATAATAATTATTATCGTCATTAATTTGAGGAGCTTAGTTATTAGGCAGATACATTCGTTTTTAGCTTTGGCTTTTGTACTTTATCAAATAGTACTTAAACTCAGGTACATTCAAAATTATGGTCTTGGATTACCTGAATTGTACAAGAAAATAATAAAGATTTAGTTATATGTACAAATTGATTACCGACCTTTGAACTTGGAAAGTGAATAGGTCAACGTGTAATATTAAAATCGAACAGTAGGATGTCCTTACGAGCAACCAGTATATGAAGGTCTTCCCCGCTTCTTACTATGTTCAGATTTTATAGCAAGGTGGGAGTTGGAGGAGTGAGCGGAAAGTTCTCAAGACAGTGGTCGTTTGACAACGCTACGACGCGTCTTGAACCAGGCCGGTCAGTTCAACCGTGCACGGCAGTTGACATCAGTCCGCGAAAACAAGTGAACGTGTGCCGCAATAATCGATATCGGTGTTTCGTTTAAACCGCATGCCTACGTCATATCAACACATAAATACTGTCGCGGTTCGATATGTAATTATTAAGTGACCACCACCCGTTGAGGCCGGATTTATAAAAAATATAGATTTGGGTGCTACAAGTGCATAGCAATGGCCTGGACACTACATTTACTCGTTTGGATAACTGTTGTGAGTTAATTTCACTTTAATTCATTTATTCATTTGATGTATCAACCAACAATTTATAGGGTGGTTATTATAATATTTTATTGCGTTTTCAAATTAGCTTGCAATTTTGTAAGGCTCGATGTTCTTTTGCATCCCATTTCAATGTTTTAAAACATAAAAACACTCCATGTTAACAATATTATGGCTAACCAATCAAACAAAACTCTGACCTCTCACTCAGTAAATTAAAAATACAAGATATTTACCACGTTTAATATGTATAATATTTTTACGACATAATCTAAAATAACTTTCAAGAAAGCTTTATAAATATTCAATTTTATTTCAATGGCGATACAATCTACCTCTATTGACATAGTGCAACTCACTTATACTTTTAATAAGTGTGTTCATAACGGCAATGTCATGAAAGTAAAAGTGTAGTCACTTTTACCGCGCGTATATTATGACGAGCACGAACGTTTTTATAGAGTGCAATCTAAATTAATTGCTTTATAATGAGCATTTGAATATTGTGGCCGAGTCTAGTTAGATACATAAACATGATTTTGTACTTGTAAATAGAGGAAACTATGTTTCAAGTTTTCCTACTCAGTACTATTTTGTATATCGGTAAATAGTTATGTTGAACCAACGGATAAACACGAGTTTTTAATAATGATCCAAAACATAGCATTGTTGTTACTCATAATAAGACAAACTCGTCTATTGGAACCCATGTTATCTCTTGAAACTGAAATAAAATGTCAATCTTTCAAGCTAAGATATTATTAATGAATTTATTAATTAACGACTGATGCGCAACTCCTGAGTCTCGTGTGTATTCCTCGAAGAACATTGAATTTAGATTAAAAAATGATGTTCTTTACGATGCTCAATTGGCGATTCCAAAGATACAGGTGTCTTTAAAGTAATTACGATCAGTCCGACATAATTATGAATCACTAGTGGACGTCACGCGGTTTCACCAGCGTAGTTCCCGTTCCCGTGGGAGTACGGAGATAAAATATAGCCTATGTTACTCCCTGATAATGTAGCTATCCATTGCTGAAAGAATTTTTCAAATCGGTCCAGTAGTTTCGGAGCCTATTCATTTCAAACAAACAAACAAATCTTTCCTCTTTATAATATTAGTGTAGAAGTGTAGATTAGCAATTAAACGCATAAAAATTGATGACGAGAACGCTGAATAAATAATAAGCTAGTCAAGGAAGCCGGCTCTACTGGAAAATTAGGAACTAAGCATGTAGATGTAGTTCGCACGCGAGTTAATTATTTACGTTTTCACAGTCTGCAAGCACAGGGAAAACAAACCTAGTAGTTTTAAGTGATTTAATTAATTTACTAAAATCTATGTGGTTTTGAAATACGTTCTCTGTTAAATTGATAACTGTATCAGTTTTAGACTAAGTCGGAAATAGTTTAAGGCAAAAACTCGTGTTAGTTATCGCCTATTAGCATTAGGGTGTGTTCCGTTTGGCCGTCACTGGAAGTGGACGTGTGTCGCGAGTGCTCACAACTTTTTGCAAATATTTATTCTTCTATATTCCTATTGGCCAAAGTGTGGAACTTGAATTCTCGTTTACTCTTACGGTTACCATACGGATAGACTCCACCCCTCGAAAGGGATAGACTTTGTTTGCGGTGCTTCCTCGGCAACAAGTGCTGTGTGATTGGTGTTTGTCGAGCGGGATTTGAACTAGCGGCTTTTGCGCGGCAGTCGCCCGCTCACACCATCTAGCCACACGAACGTAAGCGCAGTGAGTGAATTTACTGCGCACTACGAGCTACGAGAGACCTTGTGTGTGCTACGACCGCTACGAGAAACTGACGTCATCGTACCTGCTACGTCGGCCGGTGCTACGAGTGGTCTACGATACTCCATCGACTACGCCGCGCGCCGTGCTCACGCGCCGCCGCCCGCGCTGCACAGTATTTGAGTTGAGGTGTTGGTTTCGGCCCGCTGTGCGCCGCCACCGTATAAATAGCCATCAAATACAACTATTGAATATAAAACTTCACCTTGAATATTGGATAAGTACTTGTTCTATTTTGCTATCATTATTAACTGTGCTCTAATATGGCAGGTGTTCAGCGCACCCCACCTCAATCTTCAAAAACTATAATTAACAATATGAGTCAGAGTCAAACCCAATCTGAACCCGACATTAACACGGCAATAATAATGAGCGATTACGTAAATATTACTCGTAATAAACGGCCTCGGCAGGATAATTCGCCACAAGGCGGGTCAGTTTTAATTTCTCAAGACCTACAAGACAGCAACATTACGAAAACGCTAACAGAGCAAACTACCCTTATGGCTAAACTGCTAGCAGAGGTAGCTCAAATCAAAACACAAAATACCCAGATACAAGCTATCAACACGGCAATTCGTAGGTCAAATGAAGAGATCGAGAAATCGATGTTTTTTATGAATCAAAACTTCGAAGATTTGAGAAAAGAAGTTGAAGACCTGAGAAAGGAAAGGCAAGAACAGAAAAAGTATATAGAAAGCCTGGAACAAAGGATAACAGATCTACAGCACAAGTCCCGCTCGTCTGGTGTTGAAGTGAGAAATGTACCACAAGAAAATACGGAAACCCATACTAGTCTTATAAAAACAGTGTGCCGTATAGGCGAAGCTGTTGGAGTGCAAATCCCCGAATCCGAGTTGCGAGACATCTATCGTCTGCCAGGGAAGTCTACCGCTTCTGATACCCCACGTCCAATAATTGCAGAATTTACCAGAGTGCAGACAAAACAGACACTCTTATCTGCAGTGCGGTTGTTTAACAAGGATAAGGAAAAAGACGGAAAACTTAACACTAGCCTAATTGGATTACCAGGGAAACACCAACCGGTGTATGTCGCTGAACAACTACCCGCAATTACCAAAAAGTTATTTTATCAATCCCGGGAGTTCGCCAAAAAGTACAAATACACTTACTGCTGGATATCCAATGGTAATATTTTCTTACGGAAACATGAGGGCGATAAACAGATTTTAATCACCACCGAAAAAAATCTACAGGATCTTGGAAACAAAAATATGTGACTACGCCTAAAGCCCACCGTAAATCTTTTTTATTTTAATTTGTATAGAGTTTTTAGAACATGTTTTATTCAAATTGTAATCTTCAAATATTTTCAAAATAACCACTCATTAACTAACACAACCACACTCTCACAAACACTACATAGAACAGAAAACCCTAATCATAAATATACTCATATGACACACACATTCATAACAATACAACTCAGTAACATAAAATACACATATGTGCGATGCACTTGCCATTCTAACTTCACGTACAAAATATTACTTGCTCATACAACTAGTTCACACTCTAGTATTTATTTCTTAATTAAAAATGACTAATTTGATTAATATTAATAACGACCTAGACCAACTTACCGTAGGCAACTCCTATATATGTAATCCAGAAGACTGTCTAAAGTATGTCAACGTTACTGGTAGCGATATTAAATTACTGCATTTAAATATCCGTAGTGTAAATAAAAACTTCGATCAACTTCTAGTTCTATTGCGCCTAACTAAAATTAACTTTGACATCATAGTTCTAACCGAATGTTGGCTGAGAAAAGCTAATAACTTACCTATATTGGAAGGCTTTCAGTCCCACTCAACTAAAATAAATCGAAACCAAAATGATGGAGTTATAATCTATACTAAACTGGGACTGCAAACTAATGTATGGGAACCCACCTTTAGGGGCGGGACTTGCCTCACGTGTCAGATAGAAGACAAGTTAGCAGTTGTGGCAATCTACCGCTCTCCGTCATACAAGTCCAACGAAGATTTTGATAATTTCAAGACTAGCTTAACTAATGTCTATGATACCATATCCGCCTGCCCAAATATAGTATTAGTGGGCGATTTAAACATTGATTTAATCAATCGTAATGAAGACACCAAATGTCTTGACTACCTTATCTTAAATGCTTCTCAAGGGTTATTGCCCACTCACGAATTTCCCACTCGCCTTGAAAAAAGCCTAGATCACATACTTTTAAAAACTAAACTTTTGTCAACCACACTGGTTTTAGAGTCCCATATTACTGACCACAAGCCTATTCTCCTCGACATCATAGACGCAAACCCTGCGCGCAGAACATGTTACCTTTCCACCCGCCTTAATCATGAAGCAGTTAAGCTAGAACTGGAAAATACAGATTTTTCAAGCATATACACTGAGGAGGATACTAATAGTTTAATGAACAAATTTATAGACATCGTAAAAATGGTCATATCCAAACACACAACTTCTGTCAAAATTCCTAGACATAAAAGAACAATTAAACCCTGGATAACTCCTGGTCTTTTAAAATGCACTAGGTACCGAGATAAGTTACATATGCAGTCCAAGAAAGCACCAGATAACCTTATACTTAAAATTACCTATAATCGCTATCGTAACTTCTGTAATGACCTACTTCGAAAACTAAAAATATCATACGAAACAAGTGAGCTTGAGAAAACAAGTTATAAACCAAAGTTTTTATGGAAAACAATAAAGGACATAACCAAGACCACGAAAATATGTGCAAGCCCCGTTGAGCTTTTAAAAATACGCAACGATCCCAAGTCTTCCATAAACGAGGTCTGCAATTTTTTCAGTAATGTTGGAAAAAAGCTGGCTGACAACATTTTATCACAACACCACACCCCATCACCTCAAACTAGCGATCAGTCTCCTAAAAATACTATAAACCCCTCCCTTGTAAACTCTCTTGCATTCTTAGAAGTAGATGAAGCTGAAATAGAGACGCTTATCCTACAGTTACGCAATGACTGTGCTATTGGATGGGACGGTATATCGCCTCTTTTATTGAAGAACTGTCGCCACGTACTGATACCGCCACTTACCTTCATATACAACCGCTGTCTACAATTGGGCGTGTTCCCGGATGCTCTTAAAAAGGCGATAGTCCATCCTATATATAAAGGAGGGAGCAGAAGCTGTGTCAATAATTATAGGCCTATATCAGTTTTGCCGACACTTTCTAAGATTCTTGAGAGGGTATTAAACAATCGTCTCCGGACCTTTTTAGAAAAATATAAAATTATAGC
Source organism: Lacanobia wlatinum (assembly GCA_947578705.1). Taxonomy (NCBI): domain Eukaryota; kingdom Metazoa; phylum Arthropoda; class Insecta; order Lepidoptera; family Noctuidae; genus Lacanobia; species Lacanobia wlatinum. The sequence continues at coordinate 25,295,733 of OX388025.1, read as the reverse complement.
GGACAATCAGTATGGCTTCCGATCTGGTGTTTCAACAGAGGATGCTGTGCTAGGATTGACACAAGAGGTAGCTAAAAGTCTAGACAATAAAACAAAATGTTTAGGTATATTCCTAGACCTTTCGAAGGCATTTGACACAGTTTCTGTTCCCATCCTGATCGAAAAATTAGAACACTTAGGTGTACGTGGCGTGTCACTTGAAATATTTAAAGATTATCTCAAGAATCGCACCCAAAGAGTTAAAATTGATACCCACCTCAGTGAAGAGGAGTTTGTCACTTTCGGCGTTCCTCAAGGCAGCATATTGGGCCCCACCTTATTTCAAATTTACGTGAACGACCTTTGCAAAATGAACCTCCCTAATACTAAGATATATACATATGCTGATGACACCGCAATCTTAGTTCGTGGACCTACCTGGGATGCTACCAAATCTATTGCAGAGTCGGCAGTAGCGGAAATAATGAAATGGCTCAATTTGAATCTGCTTACCCTAAACTTTAACAAAACCTGCTACATCCCATTTGCAATTCGGCGAAAGACTGCACCGTTACACAGCTTTTCAATTACTGCCCATTTATGCTCTAACCGATCACCATTATGCCGTTGTCCAGCACTAACTAGATGTGACAACGTAAAGTACTTAGGAGTTCACATAGATGACGGACTTACATGGAAAAAACAACTTGAGGCTGTCACGACTAGAACTTTGCGCCTCATACATATATTTAAATTCCTCCGAAACTCGGCTAATGCCGATATACTAAAAATGGTGTATTATGCACTATGCCAATCGGTCATAGGATATTGCATCTCTGTGTGGGGTGCTGCAACGAAAGGTTACATCCTGGGGGCAGAGCGAGCACAAAGAGCCGTACTGAAAGTAATGACAAGGAAGCCTCAGAGATACCCAACCACACAGCTATACGCAGACTGCAAAGTTCTTACAGTCCGTCAGCTCTTTGTGCTTCAATCTATCCTTAGGAAACATAGCAGCCTCCCCCCGTCTAACCCAAATAAGCGCACAAACCTTCCCTCAGGCACCCAACACAGGACCACGTTCGCAAAGCACCAGTATTATGTAATTAGCCCTTACATTTACAAAAATACTCATAAAAAACTGAACATCTTAGACCTCAACAAACATGACCTAAAATTAAAAGTGACAGAATGGCTACTTAAACAGGACTATGCCGCAACGGAGACTTTACTTACCTTCATCGCCTAATAATCACACACTAATCTCCATGCTTGTACGAATACTTCTTTCCTTGCATCTATTCACTCGCACATACAACTCCCCCAATTACTTACATACACACCAACACCACATCACCTACTCATCCACACACAAACACCTACATATTTACAATCACATTCATTCGCCCTCACCCACGCACTCTCACATGTTCATTCATAACTTAAAATTTAAGTAAATTATATATATATTTTTTTTTTCTTCCCTTCTGAACGTAAATCGACGCAGTCCACTCATACATATAGCAATTGGAACCTCTTTGCGAAACACTGTCTCTTAAGATACAGGATACCCTAGTTTGAGAGACAGAGTTTAATCTATTGTGTACAGATCTCTGTTGCATCCATATGTTTTATGTATAGCTCTTTGACATAAGTTCAAAAATTGTAACCTTCAAGTATAATTATCTGTATTTTTTTTGGGAAATAAAGAAATTTATTATTTATATTATTTATTACTTATTCAGCATCGTGGAATACAGGCATTTCAAACACGACATCGACGTTTATTATAGAAACAGTTATTATGCAAATACTTGACGTATTTTTGCTTGCCTTTTCTAACAAATCGCTATAAATACCATTAGACGTAATACCATTGTTTTAATCGTATCTGCAGCTACCTTTGTTGTAATGAACTTGTTGTTTTCACTTTGTAATTATCCTACCACATAGCTGACTGCAATTTCTACGTGGAAAATGAATGTTATGAAAATATAATAATTTGCTTGTCGTAGTTATCACCCAAAAACCTCTGCTACTTCGTGTTTAAACTAATCACATGGTTATTTTTTATGAATAAGCCTGATTAACAAGGTTATTTTATTTAGATACCTACCTAGCCTTCTAAAATGCAAATACGCAAAATAAAAGCACTTTGAAAATTTTGTCATCAACAAAATTCCCAAATCAATGCTTTTATAAGTCCTATAATATCATGACAGAAATAACTATTAGTTTTCTTTTAATTTGCACTTACAAAAAACCCATTTTCGATGTGGGTACCAGTTGTACACCATTCGGTGTCAGTGGGCTATAAAATACTTTGCCAAACTTGAATGGAAAATACAAACGCCATAACATCTATATTTGGAAATACCTATAAATAAAATGTTAATCAATCTAATCGGTATCAACAACTTTATCAATCTATAAATAAGTTGGGCACGATCTCTGTATGAGAGGTAATCCCCATGTTTAGCAGGTTTTGCCGCATGTTACATAGCGGGTTCCTCATATAGTTTTTTAAGGTAGGTGCGGATGACTCTTAATATTTTTGTATTTAGATGCATCTGATGGAAGCCGACTTCAATATAATTAGAAAGAAGCTAGGCAATAAGAAAACAAGTCATTAATTCGTAAATGAACAAAAGGTGAAATCCTTAGGTACAATATAATAGGACTGGAAGAATAATATTTAATTATTGGGACTTGCACAGATGGGTACATAATATAGGTAGATGAAAGAGAAAATTGGGAAATTCTATGATTGAATTTATCTTTCTAGCCTGGGAGGTTCAGTTTTAGAGTACTACGAGAATATAGTGTTGACATCACACTCACATTTATTTCATTCATTAAACTGTACGGCAACTGCAGCTATAAAATAATACATTAAATTGACAATAAACCATCATTGACGTGAAAAATCGATGACAAAATGAAATAGTAAAAAACTGTAAAAGTACCGGCTACGTTCGTGTAGACTTACATGTGATGTCAATCGGCGTTTTCCTTGTATATGCCTTGCATTTCTTTTAAATATTTATGTTCATTATAGATTTAATAAATGTGTAGCAATTGGACTCGGTGTACTTATTATTTCAACTGTCTTTATAATTATGGCTGTTCTAACCGATGTTCTGACGGAAATAATGTAGTTTTCAAATTCAAATTAAAAAAAAATATTTCAGACCAAGAGATCCATATAGTGTTAGTATGAACTTAGTCTATGTTAGTAAAAAACAAAATAATAAAAATAACTAAAAAAAAAAACATTAATTGGCTGCATGCACATGTGGACGCACATGCCTGCCAGCCCAGAGCCTGATAAACGGTCCATCTATCTTGTCCGCCAGTGTAGCTAAAATACTGTTACGGCTGCCCCTGAATCGCCGTGAATACTGACTCGGCACCGGTCGAGGTAGTACTCGTGTAGACCCGAGACTGTTATTATTGATGTTGTCGTTTGGCTCTGGCGGGGGTCGTTGTCGGTTGTGTGGTCCTCATGCATGAGGATGCACGAATTTGAGAATAATGTGTTTGCTGTTCGTGGTTTGTGTAGTGATAGTAGTTTGGTTACGAGAGTGAGCGAGTGATTTACTCGTGTGACAAGTTCCCTGAGGCTGTGTCACGATACTTCTTTATCTGTATAACGATGATACATAGTAATAATTTTAATGTTTTTCATGATTAGACAAAGAGTGTGATTGTTATCAAACAAATAGAGATCCAAAGATGAAGGTTCCTTAAAGGTTTTAGAGTTTTAGGATTATTGAGGTTCTAATGCTGACAAAGATGGTGTTGAAAGGCGTTAGTGTATACAGGGTTCCATATTTTTGTCTCACAGACCAGACCAGACCAAATTACACCCATCCCATACAAAGAAATGTGAATCAGTGCCGCTAATTTGGATTGATTTCGTCTATTTTAATTTTCTAATGTTGAAATTCTTTTCATGAACATATAATATGGTCGAATACAGAAAAGTTTTACTTTAAAGCTTAAAAAATAGATTTTCCAGATTTTATTTTACAATTTTGTAGACGTCATTTATATCTATCAACATGCGAAATTACAGCTTCACTGCATTATCATCTGAGCTCAAAATTCATCGAAAAAGCACTTTAGCTTCCTGCAGTATTGAGTACTGCAGGAAGGCAAAGTGTAGATTACAATCGACATTTTAATCATTACTAGTCCAGATCGAAGCCAAAAGGAAGTTGAAACTTGTTTTACTTATGTACATATTATGTAAATATATAATTCAACGAGGTTGTCTTCCTACGCAAACTTCGAGAGTCAATCAACTGGGGGAAGCAAAACAAAGTTTAAAGTGCTAGTAGAGTAAGCGAAGGGCAACATCTTATTTATGACCGAATGTGCAACTACACCCATAGTTAAGAGCATTTACTCTTTACGGGTTTCCATACAAACTTTGAGGTCTTTATTCTTGGAAATGAATGAACCGATTTGGTTCGCAAGGAAATAAGGAATAAAAAGTCAGTTAAGAACTTGGAGAGGGAAAGAGAACAATTTTAATGTTTCTATCGTAAGTGAAAAATTGCTCTGTCTTTACCTCTGATTATTTTTTATATGAACACGCTTGTACAGCGTGAGGAATAAACGCCCTTATCCATTATAATTTTATAAAGGGAAAAGTAACTCTGTCTGTCTGTGACCTCTTTACGTCTTAACGACTAAACGGATGTTGATGAAATTAGTATTAATAAGTACAGAGATAGATCCTTGGACTTCTGAGTTGCGACTTTTACGCGGGCGAAGCTGCTTGCAGAAGCTAGTATAATATGTATAAAATGCGCTCAAAATTCAATGTGGAATTTTTGTACATAATTACGGACTTATTTACATGAGACTATATAAAATGGATGATTGCTTTTAATTAGACACAGCTCGCTCTCGACCTCAAATTTGCCTGTCCGAAGCGTTGGATGAGGTCTACGATGGAAAGTCTTTGCTTAGAAGGTGCCTGTTTACTCTTGCTTTGAAGGCTTAAGGGCTAAGGGCATAAATGGCATATTAAAAGTCCTTGACTTTCGTTGTTTCGTTGTGTAAATGTGAAGAATGGCTTAGTACCTAAAACTTTTTGGGATATCAACCAAGTGCCGATAGTGCCCTGGAATACGTCTGGTAGCCTGAACCCGAACACATGGTGGACACAAAACATAAGCAATATCAGATGGCCCGCAGCGTCCTTACGCAATGCTTGGTAAAGACATACGGGACAATTACCTAGAGACTTTTAAGAACATCGAACTTGGAAACATTCATTGTGGAAAACTGACAAGCTTGGTTCAGAAGGGGAAGGACTACTGTACGCTCTAATGGGAAACAAGGATGTATCTTATTACGAAAATAATATTATACAGGGTGTTTCAAAAGTGTGTGGTCATATTTTACCTTTCGCATAAATGCGACACATATTTCCGTGCCCCTACCGCTCATGTCGTATTTCTGCGAACCATGATTATATAGAAATATTACTTAAAACATTTTTTTTTATCGATACAACGATTGGTACTATAGGAATAAGGCGTATTTATTGTAGGTATTATTTTATCGATTTGTAGCCGCGCGCTAGGGGCACGGCAATTGATATTTAGCCAAGCGGTCAAAAGGTTAAGGGAGATGTTGGTTAGCTGATATAGTTTAAGGAAAATATAGCAAAACAAATAATAATACTTTTTTTTTAAATCGACCCATTAAAACGACTAAACAGTACCAAATAAATGACTTTTCAAGCAATTTGTTACAGTTGGTGGCATTTACTTTGGTCTAGTCACAGATTTGATATCACCAACTTCAACAGACTGCTTAAAAAGTTATTTCTTAACTTTTTAGTCGTTTTCTTCTTTTATTAAGTTATTAATCGGAGCTAACTGAATCCCGTACCTACCTACAAAATCACATAGAATTTGTTTTTCTACTGCGAGTATATAGGTAATAAGTGTGTCCACAAATCTACGGGTGTGCCACACGTTAATTTAATTAGTCAATATTTGAACTTCTTTGCTGAGCATACAGTAACATGATGAACTTAACGTAAGTGTGAATTTGAATTTATAAGTAGTATCGAATTATTGACATCTTGTGTTTAGTCTGGGTTGTTTACGTTTTTATACGTGTATACGCGTGGCGTAGAAACAAAGACGTTTGATATAGTAATTATTGTATTATGACGCCATGATACACAGTTAATCATGCTTCGTGTTTCATTTAACTATGGGAAAATATCGTATTTTTGTGTCCTTCAATAAAAATATCGTATTTATACATAGATACGAGTAGATACATAAGTGATTGTGACTGCTGCCTTGAAAAGAGTAACTATGGAGTTTCTTGTCCGTTCTTCTCCATAAGAATCTACCTTTTGCGAACGGACGACTAGAGTCACTATAATATTTTATTTTATTTTAATTTGACGTTCAAAAGTGCCTTTATTGGTCTAGTTGAAACAAATCATTTGACTTTGAAACAGTGTTATTTTATTTGATGATTTGTACTGCCGAAAAATGAGGGTTTTTTTATTTCAAAGTGCTTGTTGTGTATAAAAACAGTAGATTGACTTGTAATTGTCGCACGAGAGCTCGAGGCATCGTTCTTGTTTAGTTCAAACATTCGGGTTTCCCAGTGACGTTTTCCTCAGTCATATGCCGCCAGTTAATCATTAATGGCGTAGGTACATGCATGTATCATACCATAGAACGATGAATTTATGGTTGTTTACTGAAACACACATTCCAACAAATGTCGTATGTTTCCGTTTCGATTTATGTAAACTTTCATTTGTTAGTCTGAAGAATTCCATTTGTGTAGAAAAGATGTTCATATTGATGACACATAGTTTTCCTAAATTATCATGGTAGTCCTGGAACCGCGAATTACTTACCTACTTGGAATATTTTACATTTATTTTCCCCGTTATTATACAATGTTAGAGATAGCAATACCTGCGTAATAGCTTCCTACCTACTTGTCCGTTACGTCCATAAGGTTTTAATGACGTCAACATGATGGTGACATCCCATTCCCATAAAACAGGTACGTTTTGGCTCATGTATTTTTACCATAATTAGCAATACGCACTTATGTAGGTACCAATGAACAGGTAAATAGCAAGGTGTTTGCAGCTCTACAATCCGCCGATGTTCTGTTTTATCAAATAGGTATATATCTGCCTACATAATATAGCAACAATAACCTCAGACGATATTACATACCTAGTTACTTACGAATTATTTTTAGTAACTCATTAATATTCATCTTATCCAACTCGAATATACCTATTTTCCGCCATCTGCATATTGTTACATCATTTAATAAATACCATACAAGCTTCAGGTAACTAGGTACCATAGTATGCCAAGACAATACAACAGGAAAAGCTCCTACCTCAGTGGTTTCCTCACTGTTAAGCGTCGTGATGTGCATCACTAAACTTACAATATTTTCCAATTTTTCACAAATGGGGAAATATGTTTAGTGGTCTAGAATGCCGTAGCTCTTGGGATCCACTTGCACTGCTCCACTTAGCACTGGGCTAACGGCGTAGTCCAGAGCTAACTTTATAAAGCAGAATGGTTTTTTTAGAGAGACTAGTGAAATAACTAAAAATATAGTTTTAGCCAGGGCTAACTACTTTTTCGTATTCGTATAAGACAATTCTGCAAAAATGTAAAGTTAGCCTCTGGACTAGATCGTTAGCCGTGGACTAGACTGTTAGCCCTGGACTAGACCGTTAGCCCTGGACTAGACCCTTAGCCCTGGACTAGACCGTTAGCCCTGGACTAGACCCAGACCCAGTGCTAAGCGGAGTAGCGCAGGTGGGCCTTACAGTCACATCGTATAGGGCTACGTCTCCCTGCTCTCTCCATCTATCTTTCTGATAACCAAAATATTCTCCTAGTTATTCCGATAGATTTCGTGTAATAAATCAATATGCTCAAAGCACTTTTCGAATGCTGAAAACTAAAACAAGTCTTTGAACTTACAAAAAGATAATAGATTTAAAAAATAATAATATAAAGAGCCATCTCCAATGAAAATGAATGACATCCGCGATAAAATTGTAGTAGACAAATAAAACATCCATATATCCGTTACGTAGTCCGGCTGCTAGCCTCTAGTTTAAAATATTTCGTAATGACAATAACGTTTTATTTTATTAGCTATTTAAATTAATGCTTTTATTACATAATCATTATTTCGCTGCCTAATCGAAAGATTAAGCAATTAATTGGTTAAATCCTTCTTGTAGAGGTTGGATGATTAGTTTTTTCCTGCTAATGATTCTGAAACTTTTAGGCAAATTAAAAGTTACCTATTGTACTTTCCCAAAACAATTGTTTCAATCGGTAACTATGTAGGTACCTACTATTTTTTATGTTAAAATAACAATCGCTTATATCCAAACTTTAATTATTACTAATAGCCCACCCCGGCTTCGCCCGGATGTGTTTTTTTCCATCGTTTTCTTTCATACAAGCCTCGCCCCTACATATACAAAAAAAAGATTTATCAAATTTGGATCAGTCGTTACGAAGTTATGCGCGTACATACATTTCGGTGATGCATTTTATCTATGCTAATATATAAAGCTGAAGAGTTTTTGTTTGTTTGCTTGAACGCGCTAATATCAGGAACTACTGGTCCGTTTTGAAAAATTCGTTCAGTGTTAGATAGCCCACTTATCGAGGAAGGCTATAGGCTATATATCATCACGCTAAGACCAATAGGAGAGGAGAAGTAATGAAAATTGTGACGCAGACGAAGTTGTACTTTCCCAAAACAATTGTTTCACTCGGTAACTAAGTAGGTACCTACTATTTTTTATGTTAAAATAACAATCACTTATATCCAAACTTTAATTATTACTAATAGCCCGCCCCGGCTTCGCCCGGATGTGTTTTTTTCCATCGTTTTCTTTCATATAGTTATATATATATATATATATATATTATTATATTATATATAGTTTATATAGAAGACCACCGGCTTCGCCTGCGTGGTCCCTAGCGAACATACTCCCGGGATAAAAAGCAGCCTATGTCCTTTCCCAGGCTCTAGACTATCTGTGCGCCAAATTTCATTTAAACCGGTTCAGTAGTTTTGGCGTGAAAGCGCGACAGACAGACAGAGTTACTTTCGCATTTATAATATTAGTAAGGAAGATAAATGAAATAAAACTAACTGAAATTACCATTTGAATTAAATTAAAGACTGAATGACTAGGCTAAACGCTACTGTATAATCGCCTCACAACTACTTAGAAATAGGTTACAAGTCAATGAATTGACAATTTTGTTTAATTAGTCAGTATAAATATTTATAGTCTAGCGGACACGGTATCCTCGAACATGTTTTTTAATTACTTTGCTCATTTTAAGTAGGTATGATTGTTAGTCCCTCAACACTACTTAGGAGCCAAGGTTCGCAAAAAACTAAAAACAGTTCACGGTACATAGTGTACATACCCAATTTCACAACTTGCTTTGCAGGTTAAGTTGTACAAAATGTTTAAACTCATTTTAATTATAATTAACACAACACTTTATTAGATAAACAAAGCCATTGATTACGTAAATCAACTAAAAGATATATAATGGTTATCTATGATAGTACGGCTAGAGAAACCAATTTACCCAATTTTATACGTGACGTTATCATTCACTTTTACAAAATTTTATATAAAATGTCTTTATGATGATAATTAACTTTTACTAAACCATAATAAGACGTCGTAAAGAGTAACATTTTAATAAACTGCGGACATAATAATTTTTAACATTTGATCTGACACGGTATGTTCCTACATTAAATCATAACGGCTTGACGTATTTTTCCGTGCTTTTTAATGACATATTAAGAAATTTCACGCGATATACTTACTTTTAATATTATCAACATAGCTAAAAGAATTTCAATAGGTGTTTTAAATTTCAAAAGCGGTATTTTTTTGCATTTGTTGCATTGTGACGTCATAATAGGATAATGAACTTAATCCGTCACGGGTTTGTATATAAAATAATACAGATATTTAGTATCAACCTTTTAATGTAAAATAGGTAACTACCTATTTTTTATCTTTTCACGGCATTTTAAAAATACATTAAAAATGAATCGGAAAAACCAACCTGTTTAGAAATTATCCTGTTTAGCAGTGGTATGGTGAATATAATGTCGCTTGATTATACATAACTTATTATATACCGAATAATGGAAGCGCAGTAAGTAGGTACATTGTTCGCAAAACCTATATGATTTGCTAACCGCAAGATGCATCCATTTTGGTTATCGTGTCGTGTTGTGCAATTGCCCAGTGCCCTCCGATAAAATTCTAAAACATTTTAACTGCCTAACCGAATTTTCGATGAACTTGAAGCATACTTAAAGTCGACACTAACAAAAACTCAAGTTTTTTAATGAATCCGGTTCCGTTTTAAAAACAGTAGTATTATATAGAGCTTAGAATCTACATCTACTTGCACATAATGTAAGACTAATGACCGTAAAGATAAAAACACAATGATCCCATTAATTAATATAAAAAAGCATAAACAAATCAAAGTAATTATTTTTATGCTCACAAGTACATTTACAGTCGTTTCACCGAGGCCATGCGCTGATAAATCAATTGATAGTGCGTTTATATTTTTAGTGTATAGAAAAAAATGTTACAAAGCTATATTACGATGATGGGACACTCATTATAGACCGGAAACATTATTTTGGTACATTATCAAAATTGTTACGAGTACAACCGCTAAAACGTACCTAATACTATGAACATGTAGAACTATCCATAACATTCCCAAAAAATGTGTTAATTCACAATAAAGTTATCATCATCATCATATCAGCCGAAAGACGTCCACTGCTGGAAATAGGCCTCGCCCAAGCGTTGCCATAACCACCGGTCCTGCACGTCTCGCATCCATCGGCTACCCGCGACCTTCACCAGGTCATCGGTCCACCTTGTGGGAGGCCTTCCAATGTTGCGTCTTCCGGTACACGGTCGCCACTCCAGAACTTTTCGGCCCCATCGACCATCTGTTCTGCGAGCAATGTGCCCTGCCCACTGCCACTTTAGTTTGACGATCCTGCGGGCTATGTCGGTAACCTTGGTTCTCTTGCGGATATCATCATTCTTGATTCGATCACGCAAGGAAACTCCAAGCATTGCCCTCTCCATTGCCCTTTTAGTGACATTAAGCCTTCTGATGAGGCCCATTGTGAGCGAATAAAGTTATACTAATGCCAAAACGTTTAGCTTTTTATCGAATTTGGGACGATACCGGTAAGTATTATTGCCATAAGTTAACAAACAATAAGAAAACCTATTTGTTTCGAGTTCAAACATAGCTTGGTATACCGTACCTATGACGAATTCTTGGCTCAATATAATTCGCCATGCGCGTTTGCATACAGCGGTCAATTGAATTCATATTTTACTTAACTTTGCCATCGGCTTGGCCCTGTGAAGGACGAAAAAGTATTACTGGGATAAAAAGTACCTAGCCTATGTCCTAATTTCAGCTATTGTGTACCCAACATCCATACCCGTTTAGCTGTTGAGGAGTGATTGATTAACAATATATTCCAATTTTTATATCTATTCTTCTATTCTAATATTATAAAGAGATAAAGTTTGTGAGTTTGTGAGGTTGTAGGGGGTAATCTCTGGATCTACTGAACCGATTTTGAAAATTCTTTTATCAATAGAAAGTCACGTTATTTATGAGTGTCATAGGCTATACAACGTGTAACAGAATAAACGCAATACCTCTTAAGGGGTCATTGTTCTCATCATTATGAGCAACTTTAACTATGGGACCAATCCCAAAATGACGAAAAAGAAATCAGCTGTTCAGTACATTTTGTCGAGTTATGCGCACATAAATGTACTCAATTTAAAATTGACTACTCGATTTTTTTTCACGATTTCAGTGTTGGTCCCATAGTGAAAATTGTTCATAATGACGAGTTCAATGACCCCTTAAGAGATATTGCGTTTATTCTGACAGGTTGTATATTAACACGAAAAATACCGCCCAACGAAATGGGCACGGGCCAGTTACTAATAAAAAGATAGAATACTTATTTTGTGAATGCAGTTAAAATCAATCTTTATTACCAGAAGGACTGTGATTCAGCCCTTACAGAGAAAGTTTATACTGTAACCCGGTTGTAATTGGGTAAGTAGGGCGGTTCACTATCAAGAAATTCCTCATATCTGCGTCCTTGTCGCTCTCCTTGAACTCTGTACATCCACATATATTATTATTATTGAACAGAGATAATAGAGATATGCTTATGCTTCAGTAATCTAGAACACAAGTGATCTCAATAAAGTAAGGGTACCTTGCACTTCTTCCTGCTCCGAACCCATGTAACTTGGCGGCGACCAAAATAGATTTGGGCTTTTGCTCTAAATCTTACATAGCCGCCGAACAGCCGCTTGACAGCCGTTGAACTCAAACTCAAAACATTTATTTCAAATAAACCATTTACAGGCACTTTTGAATTGTCAAGGTCGGTCGGTCCAAAAAGATGAAGCCATTTGCACGTTCCAAAGCGTAGATCTCTATGGAGAAGAACGTGCAAGAAACTCCACGGACACTCTTTTAAAAATAATAAATTGTTACAAAGTTTTGTTTACATCATGTTGAAATTATATCTACATATACTAGCTGACCCGCGCAACTTCGACTGCATCACAATTTTCATTACTGCTCCGCTCCTATTGGTCTTAGCGTGATGATATATAGCCTATAGCCTTCCTCGATAAATAGGCTATCTAACACTGAAATAATTTTTCAGATCGGACCAGTAGTTCCTGAGATTAGCGCGTTCAAGCAAACAAACAAACAAACAAACTCTTCAGCTTTATATATTAGTATAGATGTGAGAACGATGTAATATACGAGCAGGATAACAGCGTCCGGAAAAATAGGAACAATTCAAAGAAATATTTAGAATAAACCATGGCAGCTGAGAAATGACCAGTCCCAACTGACGCCCGACTAAATTTAGTAGATTATTATTTAGTTAATTTAGTAGTATTTAGAGCTGCCTCTGAAATTCACTCAATAGAATGCAAGACCATTTTATCGCTGTGTAGGTATCTAGCTTGAAGGTATAAGCTAATTGCTAATTATCGAAGACAACAGCAGTACTTCTGTCGTCTCCAAATACAAGAATCACGCGGAAGTAATACCAGTTTCAGATTTCTCCTCACACAGCCATGACGTCAATTTTAATTAATCGTATTATTTTACGTCCATATTTACCTGCTTTCGTTATTTACTACGCTCATATAAAGATTTGCCGCTGTCAAAATCAACCTTGGGCGAGTTCTTTGAAATCAATTTGCGCTGCACATTGCAAACTACAAAAAATGAGCACAGACAAACATATGCCAGTTAGCATACAATTTTATTGAAATATTCAGAGACGGAAAGGCTTAGAAAAAAGTGTTCTTTTTGAATAAACATTTAAAGTAGGAATGAATTCCTGTACCGCTAGTTTAAAAAATATGAATAAGTAGTTAGATTTCTCGAAGCCGTCATGGATATCACTATTATTTACATAGGTACCTCGTTAAGCGTTTATATAGAAGAACAATACAATTTTACCTTTAATTCTATATTTTGCACCTAGAGATCTATTATTTACCGATCTATTTATATTACCTACTACTGTTATTACATAATACTGTTTACCTCTTAATTACCAACTACTATGTTTATTTTTATAACAATATTACCTTTACGTGGAACCCTTACATAGCTGTAAACAAGTACTGCTTACTTTTAAGACTACAATCGTTAACTTTCATGGTCAGTTACCTGTAGATTAAGGTTGAATTATGTATGAAGTAGATATGTACCTATACCGACCCTTGTATATTTGTTCTATCTACATATTTCCTGGGACCACGAACTTTCAACTCGAACGTTCTAGAGATCCTTTTAGAATTCTTCTTTTCCATTCAAGGCTAAAAAAGTAGCGTAACTAAGGCTAATTATGCTACTTTCTAGCCTTGAATGGGACTGTATCGACAAAGTTCCTTAACAGAGTATAGAATCTAAATAAAACACAAATCTAAAACAACGCCTTTCTCAATTCCAGGTGGCAGCATCAGCATACAAGTGCAAGCACTCTTCTTACTCGAGTTCAGACAGCGACTCCTACCAACATTACGACTATGCGCGACAAGACCCTATAGGAATCCCAGACAACCTGGCCCACGAACGGATGAACACGCGATCTGCTGTGATTCCTCCCGCCTACACCTCAAATGTTCCCGATGATGTAAAATCTGCTCAACTTAGAGTAGCAACTCAAACGAGAACTGAATCTAAAGTTTTAAGTTGGAAGCCTTACGCAGAAAGTAGAATAGGTAAGACAATATAGAATTATAGAGTCATGCAAAAATACTTCAAAATCTAATGGACCTGCATCACGTGGACCCACCACGTGATGCAGATTTCGATACAAACTTCCATAAACTTCTATAAAATTTAGTTTGTGCAACAATGCAGGCAAAATATGTTGCTGAGAAAAATGTATGTATAATGTGGACCCACCATAATTCCCTGATCTGCCACAACCCTGGACGAATACTGTTTGGCGCAGCAGTTATGTAAATATTCTTTAGCAACGATAGGTACCGAGCTGCTACAGAAACCTGCACGGGAGACTAAAACAGCATTAGAAATTGCATGGCTTACCAGGACCTCGTACATTTTAGATTCATCACATAGCTTATTACACCTAATTTTGCATACCTACCTGCAGCCGCAGTTAACCTTTCAGTACCTACACATCATTTAAATCTAACTGCACAGCACAAGGTCGGCCATTTACATCGCTTGCAATACAGAGATTATTTTAGCACTCGCGTCATGTCGATAATTTCCTCCTTAACGCACTGTATATGGTCAAACTACCGGCTTATCGACAAGTGTTGCGATAACTCGATGGCGTAAATTTTAATTGGAACACGAATTCTCTAACACCACAATTTAACATTTAATTGCCTGTAGTTAAATGTTATAAACCATACTTTCGAGATTTACGTCTCGTACACAAAATTTAACGAATTTGTGTGTCTGAATTAACCGCATAAAAATGTGGTTACGGAAAATAGCTAGGTTACGTGATCATTACCAAATCATTCACAATTGAATCATTAACAATAACCAGTTAAAGTTTAGTCATTAACAATAACCATTTACAATGGTTACAATGGTATTATTGTTATGATGCGTTAAGGTTATACAAAGTAAGTACAAAGTATGATGAATAAAATCTAAAAAATCCGGGAACTGAGAAGATACTATACGTACTCGTATAACTTAGACATCCAAAAAACTACAAACTCATCTATTTGAATATAAAAAACGATATTACACGTTTACAAATTACCTTATGACTACATTGTCTCCGGTTTTAAGGTTAAATTGTACTTGGTACATAAAAAACGGCTATTCTAACACGGATGTATAATTGTTTTTTTTTTCTTTCCATTGATTACATTGTGATAATCATTCTACACTTCTTCTTGACATAGTAAAACATGTCATTGTTATTTATAATTCTTTTGCGGATTTCAATCTTGTTTGCAATTTTTTTATTATTTCTTATATCTTTAACGTTCCAGGTTCAAATAACGATAAGATCGTATTCCCCGGGCCAACGTCCACTACTACCAAAACTACGTCTGAAGAATTCCAGCTGGAGATACCAGAGCATTGCAAGCGGCTTGGGTTTTGCGATGATGTTCCAAATTACCCAAAAGAAAAAGCGAAAAAAGTTATAGCGGAGGCAAGTATTTTAAAACTAATTTAATTTATTGTTGGCTCTGACCTGTTCCACTGAAACTCCTTGCCCAGTTATGTATGTCGTAGTCGACTAGCTTAACCAGCAGTTAAATTGTCTACGTAACGTTTTCATTGAACAGCGCTGTATAATCATCGTTCTAAGTGACATTTAACTGAACAGCTAGGCAACTGGCACCTGGGCAACTTGGTTCAATATCGTTCAATGACATGCTTAGTTAAGTAGCAGAGTTTAGGGCACCCCGACACAGATAGGTAAGGTCTGGCATAATGGTAGCCAGAGTGAGCGAGCGAAGCTAGCGAACTGGATCATAGGTTCATAAGATTTTGTGTTAGCTACAGGTTCTGTTATGTCCCGCCATTGAGGCATTCAAAATTCATATTATTAGTTTGGTACATAGTTAAAATACAATTATTACATCAAATTGCCATGCAATGATACATTAAGATTAAATTAGTACAATATTTAGGGAAAATTACAAATTATTAATGTTACATAATAGTTCATAAAACAATTACACAGTGCTTCATAGTTAATGAGTAATTACGAGTAGGTACACGTTTTTAATTCATGATTCGTTAGGTTAGGTTAGGTTTGTTTGGGTTTGGCCGGGGATTACGGTAGCCAAATAAGTTCTCGCGATCCGAACTTAAGAGATTGTAAACTTTCGATAAATTGTCAACTGAACATTGGGAATGCTTTTTACGCATCAAAATTTGATAGTTTATAATATTTCTCGAATTCATTCCGAGAAGTTGTGAACTGAAATAAAATGGCGACCATTAAGAGCACAAGTCTACAAGAAACTAGGCTCTCATTGTTTTTTTCAGATAACGTCACATGTACGCCATAGAGTTTATAAACTAACAAATTTTGGTGCGTAAAACAGCATCCCAAATATTCAGTTGACAATTTAACAAAAGTTTACAATCTCTCAAGTTATTTTATAATCTTACGAAGTTTGCCATTTTCCGGTGACACCATACACACTAGGTAGAGTTAATATTCTCATATTTGTAAAATGTGGTGTGCACGAATCCGTTTGGTGTATATCGCACAACGATCTAACACAACGCTTTTGAGCTCTAAAAGCACGCTCATTTTCCACATTGTTGCCCCAGAAAATGATGCCGTATAACATACTCTACGGCATCATTTTCTTCTTCAATATTAATTGCAACATATCCATGATAGGCAATTCGTAGTGTAATCTGAACGACAGTTTTCCTAAATCTGTAAAGAGCCTATGAGCTCTGACTACGTCTTTTGCAAAATTGATCTATATGTGACTTCCAATCTGAATATCTACTATCAATATGAAATTCTAGAAATTTGGTTACCCCGATTTCTCCTAAGTTGGTTTAAGAGTAGCATATATTTAAAATAGTTTAGAATTCCCAAAATTAAATATTTCATATATTTTCGTCACACGGTTACCCTATTCTATAAACGGCCTAAGCGTCCAGCTAGCTCGAATGTTGTATTAGACGCTTTGGCTGGATGTGAAGGGTGGAAAAGGCTAGGCAGCCAATTAAACGGCTGATTAAGCCGACATATATACAGCAGTATGTACAGTATTTCATAGGCTTAGTTATACCTTTTTAAAGATCATATTATTATTATTCCTCCTGAAAAGAAAACTAAGGCCAGTATTACAGAACCTTCTTCAGGATTCAAGCATTACCTACTTACTTATAACAAGTTTTAACAAATCAAAATCAACGAGTGTTTGTGTCTATGAGCTTCTACGACAAATCTTTCACGGTTCAAGCGGTGCGTTTATAGAATGCCTTGCACGTTTCGATAAGGCATGCTCAATTTTTGTAAATTTTTATAACTTTGGTCAAGAACCACGCAACAATCTCTCTCTTTAATCGTTTATACTGGAGTTCCCTGCTTTTGTTCCATAATTATTATTGTATTTTATCCATTAAGTTTGTATTGATGTTTGTATATATAAAATAACACACACAAGACACAACTAAGACAAAAAAAATATTCTTTTTTTTTCTTTTTCTTTAAGACTACTTACAGTCTGTCTTTCCTTTTTCTCTTTAAAATCCATCCAAAGGTTGTCTTGAAAATATCACATTTAGCGATAAGGCCGCCCATTTGTCACCCTTATGTAATGTTCTTCATTTATCATTCCTGTTACTTATATGGTGTACATATAAAGAGTATTATATTCTATTCTATGAGATGAGCCAATCAACAAACTCTTACAGCGCAAACTATTCGATGATGCCATAATAATAATACATTATGTGTGCAAAACTTACAACGGCTTTTTATCTTACTATTTCCAGCTGTCAGATAAGGGCATATTCCAATCCGACAAGCTGGACCTACCAGAAGTGCCCGACATTACCCAGAGGGTAGGACCTCAAGAAGAAAATATTGAGTTATGCGAATTTGAAGAAAAGGTACGTTCATAATGTAACTTCGGAGTTCCACTTTTTTTTTTTATTTGATTGTTGACTATTACAGCTTTATCTTTAGTATTGTTCAGAATTACGTTAGAACTTATGCATATAAACTACCGTAGCTACTCACTGTTATCATATAAGTAGTTCGTTAAAAAATAATTCAATACAATGTTAAAAAATATAGAAAATCGACCACTCTTCTTAAATCCAAGCCTTGGCCACATACAGTATGCAATAGCTGGAAACTACATTTGCTATACCTACTGCCATAGGAGTCAAAGTCAAAGTCAAAGTCAAATGATTTATTTCAACTAGACCAATAAAGGCACTTTTGAACGTCAAATTAAAATAAAATAAAATATTATAGTGACTCTAGTCGTCCGTTCGCAAAAGGTAGATTCTTATGGAGAAGAACGGACAAGAAACTCCATAACACTAACTCTTTTCAAAAAATAAGCTTTACAATATTTGCATACATTAATCACTTGATTATATGTGAGGACGATGCTCCCAAAAAAACACTTATATACTACTAATAGGTACAATAAAGAAATGCCAGCAGAGGTAAAATTAATAAGTTTGCTAGTAAGGGAACATAATACTCACATACGTACAAATTTTTGCCAGTATTGATTTATATGATCAGACAAAAATCAGTAAATACACCTGTTTACATAGTAAATATTAATACAATAAACACAAACATATCATCCAGTTTCACTATGTCTACTACACCCTAGATTGTCCTATGGAGCAGGACTAGCATGTTTCCAAGCATTCTTATCTTGAATATAATCATCTAATTTGTAATATGCTTGTTCACAAAGTGTGTATTTTACACACGTTTTAAATTTTCTTTCATTTAATTCTAATATTTCAGAAGGAATTTTGTTGTAACATAAGGAAAGGAAGCCAATAAGCTATGTATATCTCAAAATTATCAAAACGTTTACTTTTTTGCATCGTAATACTTGAACCTTTCTGCATCAGGTAGACTATAACTTTATTGTTCTCCAGTTATAATAATTATTTTCCAGATAACCCTTTTAGTCTGGGATCCTAGAGCTGCCAGACCTCTCTTATTTTATCACTAACAAAATTTACGTCGGCCTAAGCTAGCAGGTATGCATTTGTTAAAAGAACATACTAACATTACTCTATACCACACATTTAGTTAGTGAAAAAAAAAGAGAGCTCTGGCAGCTCGTGTGTTTGTATGTTTCTATTGGCCTAATTATAACCTCAAAAAACCGAAAGCGTTTTGGATTTTTTACAATTATCAGAAGTGTCCGCGATTTTAATTTAGGTTCAGTCAAATATAATATATGCATTATTTAGAACACAGAAAGTAAATTCACGTCTCTATTGGTTCTTAGGCGAACGATGTATGGACGCATAGCAATATCATTTATCTATATTTATAATTAAACTGACGAGTTTGTTTGTTTGATTGAACGCGCTAATCTCGAGAACTACTGGTTCATATAGCAACATTCTTTTAGCGTTGGATAGCCCATTAATCGAAGAAGGTGATAGGCTAACAAACAACATCACGCTACGACCAAAAGGAGCGAAGCATTAATGAACAATGTGACGCAGACGACGTTGCGCGGATCAGCCAGTCATAGATACAGCCTAGGCCCTGGTGAAGGGTTTAAGATACTTTTTATCATCATTTCGGTTGGGCGAAGCCGGGAGCGCTCGTTTATACGCCATTAAGGTGTCGGAAATCAGTATATACAAAATCCGTGTTATTCGAAACTCACCTTGATACATTTAACGCTTTTTTGGCTTCCGAAGGCATTATAATGCTTTTGACAAATAACGCAATGCTGAAGTCACCATCTACTCTTCTATTTCACCAGTACACTCTTCATAAATAGTCGTGGAGCCATCGACGGCTGTAACCCTGATGTAATTAGGAAGTGATAGCAGAGTGGAGAGAAAGGTCACTGCGACCTATGGCTGGCTCTGAGGCCAGCCACAGGTCGCATCGATCTTATTGCGTTAGGTGCAGTGAATATGACCATTTACTAGGATTAAATTATCTTAAAAATGTGCCATCGACTCAAAGTATCTAGAATAATAATACCTAAGGTGAATAACATAGATATATTTATATTTCTATGGTGAATAATATAAAAAATTATATATATGCAAAGATATGAGAGCGTCCGCCGTTTTTTGAAGTCGGTTTAAAATAAGTTAACGGACAACCAAAGTACAACAATGATGAGCTCATGTAGGGTTTATGTAAATAAATGAAAATCTTTAAATGATAACTTTGTTGTTTTCAGGTAGTATATCCGAAAGCAGCAGTCGACCCCTACGGAAAATGGCACGTTGTGCTTAATCAAGACGACAACCCAGTGCAGGGATTCAAAGTGGAGATTTGCAAGTAAGTGACGTTTCTTCTAAATATTTGTTCAAATGACAATGAGCTCTCAGGCAACGACCGCACAATTTAGTTTGGTTGTTACGGATTTCTGCCGATTCCAAATATAGTAATAGGGTGTTATTGCTTTGATTTTTTTCTGTTATATTTACTTTAACTTCTATCAACTCGATTTATTACAGAAATGTGAACATCACCGATGGGCAATCTTCGGAATTGGCGATAAGGGAGGGGGACTGGTATTTTTCTATACATTTTTCACCATACATATATATAAGACAAAAACTATGCAGCACAAATATATATGTATTTGTTTATGTATACTTAAACTATAACACGCTCATAAAAAAGATCGAATGAAAAAGTATATATTGTCACGGGCACGCAAACAAATTATAAATCCACTCAGGATCCCTGTTCCTTTCGGGACTAAATCGCCCCAATCGTCAGAATCCGTAAGTTCCTTTCGGGACAAGCCGACGCTCGCGCGATTGCGCACGCGGTTGTCTCCCGAAAGGAACTTAGGGATCCTGAGTGGTTAAACTGAAATTCCTTAATGATGGTATTAGTATATGAAGCTCTGTTATGTATGATAGAGCTTCATAAATTATTTAAACATCATTATTATGATATCCACCAACTTACTTCCTTTTTAACTGGGGACCTGCTTAATACATAGTTTGTTTACCATGCTTTTACTTGCGATAAGGGTGTGCAGGCATTTAAAAAAACGGGCCAGGTGCGAATCGGACTCGCCAAATTTCATAGTTCTAGGTCAACGGGAAATACCCTATACATTTTGATTCCCTTGAGTGTCAAAATACACGTTTTTTTGCGGCATAAACGGCCATATCTTTTTTTACGTTAACTTAAAAGTTAGATTTTTTCACAGCTGCAAGGGGTCATAGACCTGAGTGTATGGTTTTCATTTCAACTCGATACCTCCACGCGTTCTCGATATAAACGGTCTTGACAGACAGACAGACGGACGGACAAAACAGTGATCCTATAAGGGTTCCCTTGTTTTTCCTTTTGAGGTACGGAACCTTAATAATAAACATTTGTAGAGGCATACCTTCTAAATAAATAACTGAAATAAACAGCTTGTAGTGACTGAGAGATACACAGACAGACGGACGTTGACCCATCTTGACTTTCGTTTTTAGTATGGAACTCTAAATACATTGATAAACGACCAACAAGTATGGGGAATTTAAACTATAGTTTTTTTTTTTGTATTACTTATTAAATATTTGAGGTTGACTATCAACCCGAGTCCTGAAATGTCTGAATAGAAAAATATGTGTGATTTACAATTTATAAAAACAATGTTTTATTTGTTTCAGGCAAGACTTAACCCCGTGTTCTGGAATCGCTATGTTCGCGAGCGGATACCAAGGTCGTTGCAAACAAAAGTATGTGTACCGTAAAATGTCGGTACTGCATGAAGGTGACGGCAACTTGGAGAAGTCACTAAGAGTGCCCAGCTGTTGCTCGTGTGTCGCCAGACTGGTCATAAGTTAATATCATACACTTTGTGAGATGTGTGTTGTGTGAATCATGATCACAGGGTTGCCAACTTTTTAGAACTAATAGAGTAATTATTAATAGGTATCTATACTAAATGGGGTAAATAAAGAGTTTATATTGATAAAAAGAGTACGGTTTATTTTAAACTAAAAAAATTGGTTGTCTGTAAAGTCGGTTTACGAACGATAATTTTACGTGATAACGTCATAAGAAAACAATTGAATTCTTAACAAACAAGCCGAACGCTTAGCCCGATCGTGCCTCTCTATCGCTTGTTCCGCGCTCATTTGTTTGCGGAACGTGACCGTGACACTTTTTCGTGCGTGCAGCCGGTGTTCATCGATTTATAAGACGTTATCAAGTCAAAAGTACTTTTAGCTGTACTTAACAATTCTACCTATAGAATAGGAACTCATTCTTTTTTTTTACTATTGATAGGCACGCGTTTGATCACTATCTCAGCTGAAGGTAAGCGATGATGTGGTAGAAGATGGAGCACGCTTGCCTAGAAGTAACCTATTCACTCTTGACTTAAAGACTCCCAGGTTGTAGCTATCAGAAAACACAGACTCCGGCATGGAATTCCATTCCTTAGCTGTACGCACTATGAATGTGTTCCCAAAACGTTCATCCATTCTTAAGCATCCATTCGTTCATTCTTTAAGATTTCAGTGAAGCCTGGTACTTTCTTCCCACTTATCTAAATATACATAAAAGCGGAAGCTCATTAATTCACTGATAAAGCACGAAATCTTGAAAAGTATAGTAGCCGGAAAGAGTCGTGAGCACAGATGAATGCAGCAGGGTGATATGGCCAATGTACGGTGGACGAACAAAACTGGCAAGGCCAATAGTCAATGAGCATTGACTGACGAACCAATAACGTGAAGCGTCAGAGCTGCCGTCGTCAAACCGACCAATGGAGCGTGCTCACAACTCGTGCTGGTTATATTACTTGACCTCTTTGACGGCGAAGCAAAAAGCGATACGGTGACGATCCCTTTCAGAGTTGATGTGATTGTGTGTGCTATGCTACCTTAAGGTAGTCGTCGGAAAAAAAGTTGATATTTTTTCATTTTTGCTATTGTTTTCTAACTGTATACCAAGATACAGAACGTAACCCTTAAATATGTATGACCATGCAATTCCGAAACAGCCTGTAGAAGGCTCGGAGGTGTTTAAGTTTGTAGAGGAAAGTAGGTAAAAAAGGGAGAGGGCGAGGAAAAAAGATGTATATATACAAGTGTATATAAGTATATAGGTGAAGTGATAGTATAATCATAACGGAAATTATTTCACTGAATGCTGAAGTAGCGGGAACAGAGAGTACCTATACAGGTGATTGATTAAGAATGTATTCCTTCAAATGGGATGATCACGTTACCGATGATAATATTCCAAATACTTTTAGCGGAGGAATGCCTCAATTACTACCCTGTATGTATAGCTTAGTTACATGTTATGGCACGTGAATAGCATGGCACGCACGGCTGTCACTAGTGAACTTTGTGCCAATAAAAAAGAGTCAGTTTAAGGAAAAAATTGTATTTTAGCTACTCCATTAAAGTTACAGATTATAGGCTACTAATGAAATAGAGTACAATACTCTATTTTAGAGTACTGTTGGCAACCTTAATATCATAGAACGCACAGCGGCACAGCCGTTACTAGTGAACAGTGTCAAAAAGACATTTAAGAGGAAAGAGTATTTAGCCTTACCTGTTAGTGTTATAGATTATGAAATAGAGTACAATACTCTATTTAACGGTACAATTGGCAACCCTTTCATGACTAATTTATGTAAGAATGACAATTGGTGAGCTTACAGTTTCATGGCACCGGATAATTGCAGACTCCGTAAGATTAGAACGTATCTTTAGAGATTGTAAACTCTCGATAAATTGTCAACTGAACGTTTGGAATATCTACTTTTTGATGAATCTAAATGTTGTCTATAATCTCTCGAAGTCATTTTTAGAAATTGCGAACCAACATAAACTTGCATAAACTGACGACATGTTGGCGACCGATCACTGTACGGTCCTACAATTTATCGGATTTTCTTGCCTAGCCAAGTAGCGGACACAGGGAGCTTAGGGCTCCCGACACGGATTCATTAGCCATTCATGTTAGGTTCCTTTAAACCCTGCAGACAGAAATGGAAACCCCGCAAGGTTATAATGTTGAAATTCCACAAATATTTAGGAATTACTTCGAGAGATTTAAAGAGAAACTTTACCAAGTTTGTGAGGTTGTAGGGGGTAATCTCTAGATCTACAGAACTGATTTGAACATTATTTTATCAATAGGAAGCCTCGTTATTTGTGAGTGTCATAGGCTATATATTAACCCGAAAAATATCGCCCAACAAAGTGGGCACGGGTCAGCTAGAAATTTATCGAGAGTTTACAATCTCTCAAGATATTATATAATATTACGGAGTTTACCATTTTCCGTTGACATAAACACCTTTTATCTATTGTAAACTGTTACAATACCTAGTCGATTACGAATTATTGTAAATTGTACCTTAATGTCTTACTAATGTTAATAGCCTTAATGTAAGCTGTGAATTTGTGTATAGCTGAATATAATTTATCGAATAAAAGTACAGTGACTGTGCTTCATATTACTAGATGATAATGGGTTTCACCGTAGCTGGAGCATGCGTACTTTTTTCCGGAAAATTGGAGACTCCGTAAGATTGTAATATATCTTTAGTAAATTATAATTTTTCGATATAGTTACTATGAAAAGATCTTTTTGTATAGGTACCATTAATGCCATCCGAATCAAGTCTCTGAAGCATCCGTCTTTTTACGAAAAAGTTGTTTACAATGTCATGCGGTATTTTACAATCTTACGGTGTTTACAATTTTCCGGTGACATAACTATGCCTATGCCTAAAACAGTACCTATATTCGTGACAATCTAAGAAGTCGCATTTAACAGCTGAGTAGAGAGGGATAGAAGATCACTTTACCACAAAGTGCGAAAGAGTTTTATTTCATGTCTCTTTCATAGACTTACTAGTAAAGCAATGTTGTATCCTGCTGTCAAATCTGACTTCTTAGATTTTCAAGAATGTAAAATCTGGATAAATGCCGAAATTTCCTTTAATCTATCATAAGTTTATGTAGGGTTTTGTTTAGCCATAGCTTGTAACGGCCTAATCTTTACAAGCTATGGCTTGACTGAAAAGCCGTTGAATTGTCAAACGTAGCCGTTACAGTAAGTGATGCGCCTGCTACGGCTACAGTAAATTTCCAGCTACCCACAGTGGGTTTCTTTATTTGCTTATTGAAAAAACATAATAAGTATTGCTAAGCTTTTTATTCATTTTATTATGGTTGCATTCTCAAAATATTAGTTTTGAACACATATTTCAATGGAAAATCTTTATTCTGAAACTAAAATTTAGCTAAGAGGCTATTTAAAAAGTCATTACAATTTATTATATTTTTAAGTACCTAACCCTAATAAGGGTTTAACATTTTTGTTATTTTATCAAGTCTGCTTTAAACTAGACGTTTCACTGACAATTTTGTACATACCTAATCATCATTGGGATAAAGTTAGATGTATTTTTTCTATTTTAATTTTAATATTTATGAATATCTAATAATTATTTGCATACCTATATGTATACCTACTATTTTTGTCGACATTCCAATCAGTTAATCATTTCAGTCCACATTGGCAAAGAAAGATGCATTTTAAATTTTTTATTTAGTATTTACTGACCAAGTCATTATTGTAATCGATATAAGAATAGGTACAGTAATTACCTGCTTACAGGACAGATAGTCATTTCTAAGAATAAACATTGTCTAGATTAAAAAATAATAAACGAATACCAATTTAAACTGGTTTTTAATGTTACTTGAATGTAAACATTAAGTGGATATGACCTTCACATTTATTAACAACGGCTCAACGCTGACAGTTAAATATATCTACCTACTTATTTTTATTGCTTACGTTACCAATGCTAAATGATATAATTACACAGTTTCACTCGTTACGTTATAATTAAGATCGGGTTTATTGATATCGTGCCTATAGCGAGAACTATTGCTGCGGATGCTCATTTGAATATAGTAGGTACCGCTACCTGATCAACTACTTTGTAGCAGAAATATTAAAAATATATATATATGTCATAGTCGGATTGTATAAATCGCCGAAATACATTAGATACGTTTTGTACAAACAGGGCCGTTTTGTATTGCGGCGGGTTTACGATTAGCCGGATTGAATACGGTTGAGCCAAAGTCCGTCAGAAAGTGTTCGGCGATATATGTTATTCAATATGGCTAGCCGTAATATAATAGAGCGGGTTATTATCCGTCTCTTTGACAAATTTGTGAAGGAGCGGTTGACGGAGCCCCGCGAGTAATCTAACATGAATGGTATGATGGGTGCTAAGTTCGCTCGCTTCGCTCGCTCACTTTAGCTCCTACCATACCATTCGAAACTAACCTATCCAAGTCATACTGTGCAATCTCGCAATGATAATCCGGCTACTCGTTAACCCGTCGCAATACAAAACGGCCCTGTTTTTGGGAACGGCTAGCCGTAATTATAATACGGCGATTTATACAATTCGACTGCGACATATACACCGTGTCCTTTACATAACATAACCATAAACTTTAGAAAACGCTACTTTAACTTTAGCAAATCAAATCAAACAAAACAAAGGAAGTCGTACTTAAAAAGGCTTCGTTACAAAAAAAAAGGTTTAAAAAAGCAAAGGTTTTGTTCGTTCGTTAAGATATTTGTAAATTCATTTAATTGGAATATGCAGTATGAAAGGTTCATCAATTAAAAAAAAAACTATTAAATGCTATTTGAATTTCATTTGTTTCTCGTTGCCAAGTCCGAAGTCGGAGTCGGAGTTTTCAAATTTAATTTTTCGGAGTCGGAATCGGAGTCGGAGTCGGAGGCGAAGTCGGAGATGGTGGCATAAGAAAGATGTGTTAAGGGCAGGCAATAAAATGAAATAGTACAAACATTAATCAATCTCTGTAATTTCAGTTAAAAATTAATAAACCTATATAATATAGGTTTCACAAACGAAAATAATCACATTTTTACAACAATTTGATAATCAAATTAATTGACTCCAGAAGTAGGTAGCAAATTATATTTTTTAATAAACCTCCGATTTAAAAGTATCGGAACCGAAGTCGGAGCCGGAGGTGTAAATACAATCGGAAGTTCCTACATATCGGAGTCGGAGTAGAAGCTCCGTAACATCCAGTAGCGTAGCTAGCATAGGTGTCACCCGGGGCGGATAATGTGGTGTCACCCTCCAAATAATTATGAATTGCACCTTTAGCCTTTCGTTCTGGTGATGGCAACTGCAAGCCATTTTTCGGAAGTGGGGGGAAGGTGTGCCATTTGCGCTGCAGGTTTTTATTTTCAGGAATATTCTTACATCATACTCATTGATATATAAAAAAACCCAAGATGCACAGTCTCGAACAAATGCAACACTCGAAACTGTCGTCAAAAACTGACATGTATCAAGTGTCATGTGTGAGTTGTGTGTAGTTATACTATAAACAATTTTTTTGGAAATTCAACCTTACACGGAACGCTTAAAGTTGTTTTTACAAATCACTATGGCGAGCGATGCGAGATTGATTGAAAATTGCGCATAATTATACATATTGCGCTTATTTTTTGCGGACGTTTTGGAGATGCTGAGTGTGTATCTTGGGTTTTTTATATATCAATGATTATACTACAAAATCTCGAAAATTAGTGTGATATTTTGATTTCGTTTTCATCACTATCTAAACTCAATTTTGTCGAGTTACGCAAGTAAGCTCAAGAACTAAAGATGGCAGAACACAAGAGCGAGCGAAGCGAGCTCGAAAATTTTTGCATCCCACCTCAGATACGTTTTATTTTCTTTTGATCATTCATATTTAAATAGAAGTAACTTAATGGAGAAGAGCAATAAAACTCATTTACTGAGAGAGGGCAGAACACAGAGCGAGCGAAGCGAGCTCGAAATTTTTGAAACCCCGCCACGGATTGTAACTTTATGGTCTGATGCTCATTAATTGAGAGAGAGTAGAACACAAGAGCGAGCGAAGCGAGCTTACAAATTCATGGACCCCAACTCGGAAAGGTTTTATTCTCTTTCAGTCAGTCATATCATACTTATGTAAATAGAAGTAACTTTATGGACTGATGTAAGAAGGCTCATTAACTGAGAGAGGGTAGAACAAGAGCGAGCGAAGGGAGCTAGAAAATTCATGCACCCCAATTCGGAAAGCTTTTATTTTCTTTTAACCATACACAAATATAGTCATTTTGTTGAGTTATACAGAAACGCTCGAGAACAAACACTTGAAATTTTTTTACACCCCACCACGGACGGGTCTCATTATGTGGCCGGATAAGGGGTGACACCCGACCGTGACAAAAAGTCAACGAACGAGTGTCACCCCTAAATGCAGAAGACCTGACGAACTAAAGAAATGTTATGCATCACGTCTCGGTTTTATTGTACAATTTTTGTAAAAAAAAAAGTTAGTGAGTGCAAAATGCAAGTAGGGTGCAAATTTTTGCATCCTTCCGCACCCCCCGCCCCCTCTCGCTACGCTACTGGTAACATCCCTGGTACATACCTATATCGGATGATTTACGTCAAGGTATTTAGTTTGTATGAAAATTAATTACATAAGCTCACACCTATTTCCCTTGCGGGTAAGCAGGAACTAGGTAAATAAGAACGACACCTGCTACCCTTATGGTGGGTTCACACGATACTTCCATACTTCTGTCTATACAGATTCGGTATGAAGTCTGAATAAAAACCACGGATACCGACGCACTGAGCAGCCGCCCCATATTGGAAGCGGTCAATTTTTTTTTAACAAATTAATGATGCAGAATGAATAAAAAGGAAGGCCTCCCACAAGGTGAGAGACCCCGCGGTATCCCCGGGCCAGCCGGATGGCCATGACCCTCTGGGACGCGTTGAGGTAACGGGCATGACACTTCCACAAAGTAGGCGCCCCATAAAGGTCCATGGACCGCACGACCCCCGCATAAAGCCTCCGGTATGAGGCGTTTGGAGTTTGGACCCCTTAGATTGGGCAGAAGCCGCTTGAAGGCAGCCCCGGCCCGCCCCAGTCTGGGAGCCAAACGTCGGAAATGCTCGACGAAGTTCCACCGGCTGTCAAGGACGAGACCCAGGTAAGTCATCGCCGACCCAATGCCGATGTGAACTCCTCCTACCGTTATTTGGGATCCCGATGGAGGCCTGTTCCGAGACCCATGTAAGCTCATGGCTTCGGACTTGTGTAGGGCCACCTTGAGACCCAACTGCCGGATTCTCTCAACGACTATCGCAACCCCGCGTGTCATAGCATCGGCCACCGCCTGGTGCGACCCCCCCCCCCCAGTCGTAGCCGATGTCCCACAGGAGCGGCCCCAGAACCGAACCCTACGGAACACCGCACGACATCTCTCGCCGGTTCCACTCTCCCAGGTGACCGGGGAAGATGACGGCTTTGTCCGTCAAGTAAGCCTCGACTATGCCGTAAAGGACGTACCTATCGACACAAAACGAAGTAACCAATTGGACCGTAAATAATTTTCTTACTGTCGGAAATTGATTATGTACTTTGTTTTGTACACCTAAGTCCTTTTTAGGGTTTCGAACATCCGTAAGAAACGGAACCCTTTTTAGTTTTGACCATGTTTTGACGTTATTCAATAAATTAGACCAAAAATGACCATTATTTCCAAAACTACCGAGCCTTAAATTTTGAAAAAAATGCAGATAATACTTCTTTACCTTCAGATTAGAAGCAAACCAATAAGAAGGTCTATAAGTGTTCAAATAACATGTTACAAAATTTAAATTGGTTCGGAACCCTTTGCACCGACTTGCACGCGAGTCCGACTCGCACTTGGTAAGATTTTTCTTATGACGGCAGAATACTGACTGTTTTAGTATGTCAGGTACCCTACTAATCTAGTTTCTTACCTAACCAAAGCAAAACCTACCTAATATTAGGTATATATACTTAGGTCATTGATAGCAAGTAAACATCGCGTAGGTAGGTACCTAGTTCTGTTTACCCATTTATATGGCATTATTGGTGAATACTGGTGATGGTATAAAATGTAGGTAAGTAAGTACCTAGTGTGATAGTATGCGGTCCTAATAATACAAAATATTTATTTTATATCGAAACGGTTCACATGTTGTGAGACACTTAGAACAGTCATAAATTATACTTGAATAGCCAGGACCAAATAAGAGAGTAAATATCTGATTTCTAAAAACACTCTCACTCATCTGTTTGCGATAAATCACCTTAGAAAAAACCCAAGCGAATTCTTAAAACAATTAAGAAATTACACAAAAAAGGGTCCGACAGTGAGTCGCCAAACATATTGGGGTTCCATGCTCGGCGAGTAAAGCGTGTAGCCTGGCACTGGACCTCGGCCGTCCGTCAAGGTACGAATTGAAGTTTATGGTGCGGAACCCTTCGTGTGCGCGACCGACTCGCGCTCGGTTGAGGTCTTACCAGGTAGCCACATCTGTTGGAAATCGCAAGGCTCGACGCTTAAGGCGTTTGCGTCACTCGGTATTAGGGCTTCAGGGTGAACGGTACTAGTTAATCGAGTTAGGTTTGAGTTAGGCCGGAGGCTATGTCTCGGATATGGCTATACGCCATAAGCTAAAGGCTGATGTTAGATAAACTAGCAGACGTGTGGTCCGTTTTAGCCCTTAGGATAGCCGTTATTATTTATTAAGTTAAATATAAGTTAGATTAATTTAGTGTTTAATACGTGTGTGTGTGTGTGTGTGTGAGAATGTGTGTTAGAGCTGTTGGGGTGAGTTCTTTATTGTTCTGACTTATCCTAGGCTGATAATGTGCTTATACACAGTGACATTAACGTCTATAATTTCATAACAAAACAGACAGATACGTGTTGCTGGGGAGTTTGTTCCGCTACTTCTTCTCCCCTAGCTCAAACACTAGGAAGTAGTGACGGGTGGGCGCTTTAAGGGCTGTCTATAGGTTTTGAAAGAGTTGAAGTTCTCAGCTCTATTTACTTCTTGAGTATATAAATCTCGATTGAAGTATCTATTTGTATTTGTACTAATTCTTGAATTCATATTCTCTACCTGCGACCACTGAATTGGTCAGATACGACCACTGATTCGATCAGATACGACTATTGATTCGGTCAGATACGAACACTGTGTCTTACACATGTACTTGTTGTACGAGGAGTGCGCTTCCTGGGGTTGGGTTGACCATACCTATCTATATTATACAGTCTATGGACTGTTAGGGACCAAGTCTCCATTATGAGCTTGATGTCGACGCTCTGCTGCTGTAATGCCGCCTCGTCACGTTTTTCAGTTCGAGAGGACTGCTAGGGACCACGTTCCATATGAACGTGTTGTCGACGCTTTGCCGCTGAAAAGCCGCTTGTGTCACTTAAGGAAGTGTTGCTCTAAAGTGCCATGGGTACGGAAGTGAGGTATCGTGTGAGTAACTATTGACCTTAAACCAGTTACGCTAGCGTAAGGGTTTCTCTCATGATTTATTATTAATTAAAATATAATAATTGGTTTTCCCTTTGTTAAATTGTTACTTTCTAAAACCACCTCTATTATATTTCATAACTATGAATTCCTAAGTCTATTCACTATGTATATCAGTCCATACTCTGTCCTATCAGTGTGATAAGGCGTTGGATTATTTCATACTTTTGGAATTCACTTCATAAACGGCGGGAGAAGTCCAGTCTGGGCCGAATTCTACGGGGCCGCGCGGGGCGGGGCGCGGCCCTCCCGCCTAAGGGCGGGACCGACCTTAGCAATTAGGTTAATTCTAGGAAAAACGAAAATTTTATCAGCCTAGGGAAACTCAGGAACAGTCACACTAGGTTGGTAAGTATGGTAGTACCTACCTAGATAATAGGCTAGGTAGGTATATCATAACTTTGTGAACTTAGTAGGAACCTATAGAACGAACCTACGCACAAAGACGAACGCTCGAACAAATTACCAATGTAAGTTGACCTCTCATTATACGGAAAACCTACACAATGCGAGGTCGACCGCACACGCTAACATCATGCTGTGCCTACATACTTACGGAACAAGCGCAATGACACGCGACGAGTGTAGGTAGGTAGGTACCTACTTACCAGAACCCAATGTGAGTGTAAACCGAAAACTAGGTAAGTAGGTACCTATTTAAAAAAAAAATGACTTACCTGAGGCTATAGGAAACTGAAGCCGTGCTACGTGGACCCTGAGAGACAGTTGAGACTCCAAGCTGGACGCTGTTTGCCTTTTGATCTGCAGTGAAGAGTAGCTGAGTGCACCAATCCGCAGCCCTATAAAAATGTACTTAGTTCGTTAAAATTTCACGGCAGATTATGTAGGTAAGGTTCGCAGAGCCCTCAAAACATTTACGAAGCATTTACATTAGCAGCTAGACATAGGTACCTACATTGCATTTAGGTACTTATACTAATGACACACTAACACGCGTGACCTACAAGCGAGTAGGTAATCTGGAAAAATCAACATTTTTACAAAAACAAATGACTACATTGTAAACGACGCTTTCGTTTTGGTACCGATCTGTAGTTTAGGTAGGTACCTACCTAATTGATTATAATACACTTCACTCCTTCAATAACGTAATAATTAATTAATCTCATATTAACTCTCGAGGAGAGACCTACAAATAGCTAAAATAAAAAATATTATTGTTTAGGACAACCGCACCGAAAACCGAAAACCGCGATAATTTAAACCAAAACAAAAGATAAAATATTATTTTTTTCCATAAACCACATCACAGACAATAAAATTTTATTATCAACAGCCAGTAATTTGCCTCATGTACGTCACGTCTTCGATAAAAATAAAAATGATTTAGTTCTATATCTTTACCCGACTGCAGCGAAGTCTAAAGAAAGGATTTAGTTTTAATTTTAGTTTCCTGCCTGAAAACCAATTAATCACTCATTTCAAAACGAAGTATTGATTTTTGACAAATGAAAACTGTCAATGTCAAGTGAACTAAACTGTCATTGCATTGTCAGGCACGGACGGAACAAATCAAAACAATAATTATATTCTGCTAAGCCTATCATGCTATTTTCTTTGCATAAGAAGTCATTGATAACATTATATTTTTCATTTCTTAGGCCTTGTTTAGTTGTTGCTCAATCAAACATGTCTTCTGGTATCACGGAAGCAGGTGAGCGAATAAAAAAGATGAGCCATTTTGGTTCCTATATTGTGCTATATTTCACCGGTAAACATTGATGAAATATGTATTACTTACTGTGCTGTATTGTTCCACATACCTAATCTTAACGATCTGTGATACATAAATGATTTTTCATTCTTTATTTGTTTTCTTGTAACCTGCTCCATTTATTTGTTTACATACCTATAGGAAAACTTCAACACTACACCTACATCAAGAAAAACAATGGGCGATGCAATCTTTAATATTAGTAGTTAAAAACATAACAACATAATTAAAATAGTAAATTACCAATTTTCAGATGTATACTCCGTGGCATATGTGACCGTTCCAAACACGGATGTTGCCAAGACTATTGGGCATGGTCTTGTGAAGAACAAGTTAGCGGCCTGTGTCAATGTTATACCGCAAGTCACATCTATTTATGAGTGGGAGGGCAATATTAATGAAGACAGTGAAGTAAATATGCCATGATACTAAAATTTTATTTATAATCCTTGTTTATTTGTTGATGAATATTGTTTCAAAGAAAGATGGGACCCTGAAGAGGGTTAAATAGGCTACTTTTTTGGTGAAAAATTTAGGTATTTTAACATGAGTAAAGCAGCAAGCTAAAACTAGTTAACTGTAAAGATTATACAACTAAATAAATAAGCTTTGACTTTACTAAAGACTCTCGAAAATCTGCTTAATTGATTTATTCACTTGGATCTTATCTCAACTTCCAGGCGCTGCTCATGATTAAAACAAGAACATCCCAAGTGGTCAAACTGACGGAGTTTGTTCGCACCAAACACCCATATACCGTATGTGAGGTGATCTCTCTGCCAATCAAGAATGGAAACCCTCCATATTTGAAGTGGATTGGGGAAATGGTGCCTGAGAACTAGTGTGGAGCAATTAACACACAAACAGCTATCGGATTTAGTTCCTCCTAAAATTACTGATTGAGACCCAGTTTCTGAAAAGAAAATAACCATAAAATGAATTCGACATCTTGTCAACTGTGCATTAGTTTGTGTATTATTCAGTAAGATTTCTGTAGGCAGTTGCATTTAATAGAATAGAAATACTCATTATTGTACACAATAACAAATTACAATGGGAGCTTATGAAATAGTAATAAGTTGTGTCAAATAGGCGACAATCTTTTCGCTAAATCTTTGCATTAACTGGGTTTTAATCTGAAAACAACAAAGCATTTATTTTTGCTATGCATACTGATTTGATTGCGCATCTGAATTGAGACATCTACATTTCTGTATTTAATTACCAAAATAATGTTTCATTCTTCTTTGATGATACTCATAAATAACACTGTAGAATGTCTTTTATAGTTTAGGTAGGGTGGGCATAAGATAAAACTTTCCTATTATTGTATGACAGACCTATAATTATACCGGCCTGTAACTCTCCCACTGCAGGTCAAAGGCTTCGCTCATACAGAGAACACAACATTGTCAATTATCAAGCGTGCTCACATACAGTTTCAAGATGGTGAATTTAAAGTTTAGAACAAGCTAAATTCTACTAAAATTTGTCAGGATTTACTAATTGATTCACGAATCCTCAACTTGAAATTCTTAGTCAGAAACCAAGGGGTCCCAACTCTGACATAGAAAGGATACCTCAAGAATTTCAATATCCTTTGAATGTGTGAAAATATTATTTAGATGATACAAATAACTTCCTCTTAAAGAGGAAACGTGGGCAGAGAGACTGTATGTAAAAAGTCATAATTCGAGGTTTGGCTCTCGCCTGTTTTCTCCTCCAATACTGGACCGATTTAAAAGATATTTCATAAACTGAATAAGAAAGATATATACTGTGTCCCTATGTTTTCCTTTTTGATGATATATTAACCTCAAAATATATTAACTGCATAAGCACTAGAGCCCTCAAAAAATGCTCAAAACTGTCCAATAAACCTCTATCAACAGAGCCCTATTGTACAAATTTGGCAACTATTAATGAGAAAAGAAAAACATAGAGACAGTATAAGTATATCCTTCTTATTCAGTTTGTGAAATATCTTTTAAATCGGTCCAATATTGGAGGAGGAAACAGGCAAGAGCCAAACCTCGAATTATGACTTTACATACAAAGTCTATCCGCCTGCATATATTATAAAAACTACATAGGCTTACAAATGTGTACATGTAGGTATCAGTTATTGCTTTCTATTGCAATATTAAACTTAGTAAAGTTGTTAAGCAAAAATTTTTTTATGTTTAAGAAATAAATTATTCAAATGTAACAGTAGTCTTTGTTTTGAAGCATTTTGGAGTTGGAATCTGGTGAGCAGATGATGAGGCCAAATAGTACAACGACTAGCTATCAAGGAACACACTCAGGCAGGGAATTCCACTCCTTAGCTGTAGAGGTACCCACAATTAAATTACCTTATTATTCCTAAACCATTTTTATGCCTAACTATTATGACCATCATAGTGGCGCTTTGCTGTACCTACGTCTTGTAGTCCAATCTATCACATTCAGTTGCTTTATGGCCCCTAGTCTAATGACTAGGGGTCATAAAGCAACTGAATGTGGTCCAAAGAGGGTTCGCGCTGAAACTATGCAGAGCCTACCGCACGGTCTCCCTCAACTCGACTGGTGCTGGCTGGGATACTCCCTCTTGACATTCGGATAAGGGAAGTTGCTTCACTTTACGAAGCCAGGAGGGGCGTGTCCCAGCCCGCACTAGGAGACAGGGAGGTCGAGCGCATGGCTCCAGCTCTGGAGGCTCCGCACCCCGCGGAACAGACCCCTCTGCAGTTTGGCAGCCTGATAGACGAGGAACAATACAATAACCACAGCAACTTCGCTGTGCGTATATTCACCGACGGCAGTAAGATGAGGGCAGGATCGGAGCGGCGCTATCCTTGTGGAATAGCGCCACCGAAACAAAGCCCCTCAGACTTATTTTGCCGTCGTACTGTACCGTCTATCAGGCTGAGCACTTGGCCCTGCAAAGAGCGGCTAGGGAAGCCCTTAAATAAAGGGAAAGCACGTTCTGCATCTTCAGCAACTCCATGGCGGCTCTCCAGACGGTCACCGTCAGTGCCCCCCATCCTTTAGCGGTGGATATAAGGGACACCATCCGACGCTGTCAGCTCCAGAACAAGAGTGTCTCCTTGTTCTGGATAAAAGCCCACGCAGGATTGGAGGGCAATGAGCGAGCCGACCAACTCGCGAAGGAGGCCGCCCTGGGGTCGAAGAAGAGGCCGGACTACGATCTGTGCCCCGTTTTGTTCGTCAAGCGGCAGATCCGTATGGGGTCGCTTGACGAATGGAACGAGAGATATAAGTCAGGAGTAACAGCCTCCGGAACAAAACTTTTCTTCCCTGATGCGGTTGCGGCATACAGAGTGGTTCGGTTCTCTCTCACGCGTTCGGCCTCCTCCTTCGCTAGCATTATTGCTTCGCAGGAGGTGACCGATTCCCATGCCTCCTCGCTCCGGACCATGGATTGAACCAGGGCCGGACGCGAGAGGTCGTCGTCGCCGATCGCCTCGACGAGGACACGGCGATCCTCCGCCCAAACAGGCCAGACCTCCATTGTATGCTCTACCGTGTCCTCCGGACGAACCTCGCAGTGTTGACACCTTGTCGTGTCCTCCCGCCGAATTCGAAACAGGTATCTCCTGAAACATCCGTGTCCGGTGAGTACCTGTGTCAAGCGGAAGGTGAGGACGCCGTGGTGCCACTCATGCCGTGGCATGCCCAGCGCTGGGTTCCGACAGTCGCTGTCTCCATACCGCAAGCCGCCACCCGCAAAGTGGACCGCCTCAAAATTTGCGGTGGAGGATGCCGCTTAACTGTGTAGGTATATATTTTTTATAACTGTTATTTTTACTTTTTTTTTTAATTTTATGTGTCTTGTGCGAGTCCCAAATAAACATTTTTCTTTCTTTCTTTCATAAATTTGATTTGATGAGGCAGATTCCACTAGTATAAAATCTTGATGGATTCTGTCCCACTAGTGTTGGCACCTCTGGATTTTTGAATTAGATTTGCCGTATTTTTATATTTATTTGTAAAATAAATAAATCGTAGTGCGTCGTTGTAACTCGGTATCTGTGATCCCTGCCTACCGCTGGGAAAACAGGCGTGATGATGTCTGTACGGCTCTTTCTTTTGTTTTGTTTGTAGGTATTCAAGACGTAGACGCAGTATAAATATCTACACGTAGAGGTACCTACACTTACTAAAAAAGTATGTAGGTAAGTAATAGATGTCTAGACAAATCTATGAAAGTACTACGACGGAGTGGCGCCTCTGTAGGTAGGTACCTACATTGTGCGTAGGGGGGGTGGCGATTAAAATGTTTATGGTCAAGTTATAGCCATGATTATAGACATGAGAAGAGAGTCGGTAGGGCTAACAGGGTATGTACCTACTACGCAAGTGCAGAATTCCGCAAGATATCGTACCTACCACCGCATCCGAAGCCGTAGTTTACAGGCAGCGAAGTTATAACGCAAGACTACCTACTAAGCAAAGACCTTTATTGTGGTCCACCACATTTAATGTCGTCGCTTAGTTATCTAAAACTTTGAACTGATTTGTATCTGAAGCTGTAACTCGATTTTTTGTGTTTTTGCTACCACTACTACAATGTCTGCAATTTCAATCTTTACGTTTAACTTTAATTAAACAGGGGTTAATCGTGAAGATCGAAATTGCTAACATTGGATAACTTAGAGCCCGAATAACAAGAA
This sequence comes from Lacanobia wlatinum, assembly GCA_947578705.1. Taxonomy (NCBI): domain Eukaryota; kingdom Metazoa; phylum Arthropoda; class Insecta; order Lepidoptera; family Noctuidae; genus Lacanobia; species Lacanobia wlatinum. Next base: position 25,257,539 of record OX388025.1, on the reverse strand, counting down.
CCGACGTTGCCAAAAGAGGTGTAAGATTAACTCCCATTGTAAAATATGTTTCAATTAATTTATCTTCAGGTGGTGTAAGTAAGATTCAGCTGCGGAAAATGTGTTACCTGCGCATGTCGGAATTTTGGAAATGAGCCAGCAACCTGTTACCGTCACAAAGTAAGATCCAGTTAGTACTCATGGTACATAGGTACTACCTAGGAACAGGTAGATACCTCAATGCTACCTAGGTACCTAATGCCGTTTCTTCATTTTAATTAAGGGTGCTATTACAAAATCGAGCGCTTGGCCCGGACTAAAGCTACAGACCGCGTTTTCCGAGATTTATAGTGATTGTAGCGTTGTAGGTATACAACAATTGTTTAAAAATATTGTTTAAAAATATTGTTTAAAAATATTGTTTTACGTTTAAAAAAAAAAAACTTTATTTCAGGCATTACTAGCCCATAAGTTGTTAGTACTGGGTTAGTAACAGATTATGCTTATATGCTATATTAGTGTTATTAGTAATACTTAAACTAGTTTGTCTAGCTACATAACCCTATAGCTACCTTCACCCAGTGTCTTTGGATGAGGCAGTCGGGTCTGTCAACAATCATTTTCAGGATGCTGTTCCGAGTGTTACGCAAGCGCTGCAGTAAGGATGCCGCTTTTTTACGCATGATGGCGTGAAAATCATCAGTGCGAGCTTCAGCGAACATGCCTGACGCACTACAGCGCCACGGCAGCCGCAACAGCATCCTGAAGGCGTTGTTGTATTGAACTCGCAGGACGTTGTACGCTCGGCTCGTATATGATACCCATAGGCCGCTCGAGTAGAAAGACTGGCAGAACGCTTTAAATAAACTTACTTTGACGTCTGCCGTACATCGAGCGAACCTACGGGCCAGCATATTGCTCCTCACCGCCAACGCCCTGCGCTCGCGTTCTATGTCGCTGTCATCCCGTAGGTCACTGGTGACAATGTGACCCAGGTACCTAAAACTATTAACCACACTGAGTACTACGCCATTGAGATATACAGGAGGTACACGACGGGGCTGTTGCTTAGGTGCTTTAAACACTAGGATCTCACTCTTTTTTGAGTTGTATTTAAGGCCGTGCACCTCCGCATACGTCTCGCAGGTCGACAGTAACTTTTTCAGCCCGCCTATCGATGGACTGAGCAGCACCATGTCGTCAGCGTAGCTTATGTTATTGACACAAGTACTGTCAATGTGACAGCCGACATGCATGCTGCTCAGTCGCTCGATAAGCTGGTCTATATATAGACAAAAAAAAATAGACAATTTTTTTTTTCAAGTGAGGTAGCATAGTAACCTTAGTTATTAGTTACTTTTGTTTGAATTTGGATTATATTTTCATAGAAAAAAAAATATAATTTCGGACGAAAAATTATCAGTAACTCTCTGTTTTACGGAATTATTTTTGGTATATTGCTGTATGAAACATAATAAATTGATTAAAGCACTCCAAAGTAGAAGATACAGTTGTACCATAAATATTTTTATTAATGATTAAATAATTATATCTTCGATGTAACAAAGCATCAAAAGATGCCTAAAGTAAAATTTTATGAAACATGCTTTGCAGAGACAAGGTTTTTACTAATTTACGTAAACAAGTTGAAATATTTATTTAAAGCACTCCCAAGAAAAAGAATCAAACTTTCTTGGCCATATATATATTTTTTAATTTGTGGCTATATATAAACCATAATCACACATCAAAAGTCGAGTCAAACGCTCAAATCCAAGAAAAAATGTAATAGCCCTCATACGTAGTTATTGCTGATGAGTGCTGTATTTTTTTGCGGATTTGCCATGAAAAGCCAGGCAAGGTATTGAGCAGACTGGTGGACCCCTTAGCACTGGTGCAGCTTTTACTTAGTAGATAAATACATAGATAGGTATTTACCTATCTATGTACTTACCTACATCGTCTTTTTATTTAAAAAGAAAGTGTACGAGCAGTAGATACCACCGACACGCACTAAACGTTTTGGGAACACATACATAGTGCGTACAGCTAAGGATTGGAATTCCCTGCCAGAGTCTGTGTTTCCAGATAGCTACAACCTGGGAGTATTTAAGACAAGAGTGAATAGGTTGCTTCTAGGCAAACGTGCTCCATCTTCGACCGCATCATCGCTTACCATCAGGTGAGATTGTGGTCTAACGTATGCCTATATATAGTAAAAAAAAAGATGTATCTACTTACTAGTTGATCCGCGCAACTTCGTCTGCTCCGCTCCTATTGGTCTTAGGGTGATGATATACAACGTGTAACAGGGGGTCAAGGGGTTATTGAACTCATCATTATGAACAACTTTCACTATGGGACCAACACCAAATTCGCGAAAAAAATTTTTTTTCGCGATTTCAGAATTGGTCCCATAGTAAAAGGTGTTCATAATTATGAGTAATTACCCCTTAAGAGGTATTGCGTTTGTTCCGTTACACGTTGTATAGCCTATAGCCTTCCTCGATAAATGGGCTATCTAACACTGAAATAATTTTTCAAATCGGACCAGTAGTTCCTGAGATTAGCGCGTTCAAGCAAACAAACAAACTCTTCAGCTTTATATATTAGTATAGAAAAGTATATAGATTGTGCCTCTAATACCAAAATGTCAACATAAGTCGAACTTATGACCATCATCACTTCTAAAGTTTTCCTCGAAGATCAAAGACAACAAGAATTCGAAGGTCCGAAAACAACATAAGTCCACAAGACCTACCTATAACTATAGATATGTCACATTCGAAGATTATTCAATAAAGGTTCATGGCCGACTAATCTATATCAACATCCAGCTAGCAGAATCACTGCTGCGGCTGCGGGTTCTCCTAACATCCGTGACGTGACTGGATGTCGTATTGTTGATTTAATCAAATAATTCGCTCGACAGTGGAAGCACACAACGCAAACTGGGTTCCCTGTTTAGTGCATCAGATATCTACTTTAATGTGTTGTCGATGAAAGCTTCATTAATTTATAAATGGATTGGTAATGGTTTTACTACCAAATTCCTTGGACTAATAATTGATAAAATAGGTACTTCGCTGGAAATCACAAATTGAAAACCTATGCAAAAAGATTTGTAGTTCTGCATTTGCATTGCACACGTCAACACGGCATTTAAGAGGAAATGCTGGCGGCGAGATTTTGTATGTAAAAAAGTCATAATTCGAGGTTTGGCTCTCGACTGTTTTCTCCTCCAATATTGGACCGATATAAGAGATATTTCACAAATTGAATGGCACTCAAGCGTCACTTGAAAATGTTTCTTTTGCAAAAAGCATATTATAGTGTCCGAATTTCTAGCCGAAAAGGATTTTTTGTTTGATTGAATAATTTTATCTGTCTCCTGACATAAATACTATATATTTTCATTTTTATGGAATTTTGAAATTATGAAATAATAATACTTTTGACCATAACAACAAAATAATATTTTTGACATTATAACATAATAACATTTGACATTGTAACATATTAATATTTTTTTTGACATTATAACATAATAATACTTTTGGACATTTTAACATAAATTATAAAGTTCTTAAATTATAAACTTTGTAAGTGCCTATTCTAGGTAAATTTTCGATTTGTTTTTTTCTAATTGTTAATTCTTTCATGTTTTATGGAAATATTTGTACGCCTCAAGGCTAAACATGATTGGACTCAAACAATGGAATATCTTGCATGCTCTTATATGTATGCCATGGTTAAACAAATAAAGAAATCTTATCTTATCGTAAATACTTATTGATGTGTCACCATCAATCTAATTAGCCTTTTCTCAAAAATGTTGTGTTCGGCTTCCAATGAAACGGAATTAAAGCGAGAGACACACTGTTCCCACGTACGCAACGTTTGCAACGCAACGTCGGAGAATTGGTGTGCACACTTGTCCCGTGTATGCAACGTGAATTGTTATCAGACGCTGTTGTAATTTCTTAGAAGGTGCAGTCATTCAAATTCAAATGATTTATTTGCAAAACATAGGTACAATAATGATATCTTATTCTAATGTTAGGGTCGCTATGTTTAGCCTAATAGATAGGCATACAAATTTTGGATACATTAAATTATGCGTTAATGCATCTGTCATGTTCTCTGATTCTGATACCGAGTGTGAGGATGATTTATTGAGTTTACTATTTTTAAATGACTATTTCCGCGCCACAAAAACAAAAGTCAAGAACAGAAGTTATTGGGTTCATGACATAAATAAACAAAGATAAATAGTTGGAGTTTCTTTTTTTCATCCTATACTGTCTCACTGCTGGACAAAGTTCTCCCCCATAACCTTACACTCTCCCCGGTGTATTCAATCAATCAGTTTATTAATTCAGACAAATAGTCCATTTGATAGTCACAAAAATATCTTACAAACTATGTTAGTACACATTACAAAAGAGTTCATAAAAGTTGGTAGGTACCTATAGTCGTGAAACGTTTCGCTCGAGTTCAGCCTAGAGTGCATCGCTATCCGACCAGAATCCAAACGAAAGCCTTCATGACGGCCGAGCCATACTTCTCAGCAATTACTTGAAGGATACTGTTAGTGCTGCCCCGCACTCTGCTCAGTGCTCAGAGGCGGTGCGCTTGTGCATTATGGCATGGAAGCCGTCAACCTGAGCCTCCGCAAACATACCCGAAACGCTACGAAAGCGGGGCAGCCCTAGCAGCATCCTGAATCCATTATTATACTGGACGCGCAAGGCATTGATCATCGACCTTTGAGTATAGCTGACCCACAGGCTACTCTTGTAAAAGGTTTGGCAGTAGGCTTTAAAAAGCGTAACCTTTACTTGTTTACTGCAGCGAGCGAACCTGCGTGCCAGCATATTACTTTTTATCGCCAATGCCCTGCGCTCTCTTTCAATGTCAACTTGGTCATCAAGATCCTCAGTGACATAGTGCCCTAGGTATTTGAACTGGTAAACCCGTTTGAGCTCAACGCCATTCAGTTTAATCGCGGGCACACTAGACGGACACTTGCCAGAGGCCCTGAAGACCAAGATTTCACTTTTTTTACAGTTGTATGTCAGACCATGTTTATGCGCATACTTTTCACAGACTTAACAGCTGCCGTATTGCACTGACAGCTGGGCTCAGCAGCACCATGTCATCCGCATAGCTAATATTATTCATACAAACATTATCAATTGAGCAACCAACATTAGTGCTGCTCAGCTCAGCCAGCGGGTCGTTAATGTACAGGTTTAAAAGCTTAGTGGAGGTCAAACCACCTTGCCTCGTCCCATACTCCAACCTGTACACGTCGGAGAGACTGTCTGCCCATCTGACAGAATTGGTCTGATTAGCATACCAGTAGTGGAAGCACCGTTGCACCTGTGCATGCACGCCCGTTCTCTTAAGCTTCTCCCACAGCAAGTCATATGACACAAGGTCAAAAGCCTTCGAAAGGTCGAGGAAACATGCATACCTACGCAGGTATACGTCTCTCTGTGTAGTACTGCACGGTGTGTTTGAGGCTCAGAATGGCGCTTTCAGTAGAAAGTCCGGAGCGTAACCCAAACTGCGCATCATGAATTTTGAGATGTTTTTCAAGTTCTGAGTCAAGCACAGCGTCCAGCACCTTGGCTACAACTGTCGCCAATGATATTGGCCTGTAATTCTTTTTGTCGGACAAAACACCCGTTTCGTTCTCCGGCCAATCAGTCATGAACGCCTCCAAGGAGAATACCATGTATTAATGCTAGATCGATCATTTGGTTGGGTTTAAAGAAGGATAGAATCCGAACAGTTTCTTAAACATAAATCTAAGAAATATTTTTTGGACCTTCTCAAGAAGTAAGGCATAAGAATAGGAGGACATAGGGGTTCCAAATTACAGAGGCAGACTCTAGTTTACTCCTGATTATATCAAGCCATATATACCAACTTACTCGCAAGAGGGTCATCGAATTCACGAACTTTCCAAATAGTGAAACCTAGCCTCTGGTGCCAATCAGCGGCGAGGGCCAGCATATGTTCGTGAAAGGTTAGTTTCGGATCAAATAAAACTCCTAAATCTTTAACCGAGTCAACACGGGCTATCGGTTGCGCTCCTAGAAAATATTGTACGTGTAGAGGGTTATATGACCGACTAAAGGACATAACACTGTATTTATTTACAATGATCCATCGGAGCACTGCGTTAGGTACCTAATGTCCTCCTGAAGCGTTACCGTATCAGCCATCTCCTCAACACCATAAATCATCAGTCGAATGCTGAGTAGCTTTGTAAAATATTGGCCCTCTTGTCATCGACCTAATAGGATCTTCAAAAAAATATGTTTCGTCACATACTTCATTCGTAGTAAAATTCAACTTATGATCGTAGTAAAAAGCAGTAGTGCATTAACTTAGCATTGGAACACGCGCTCAGCACGCGTTTGGCAAATATTTCTTCCTCTATGGAGGACTACCAATCCATATGCAATATTTATGCCAGCCATTTGGCAACGGACATTAATATACGATGTGGCCCCAACTTGCCATTGTAGGTACATATTCAGAGCATAGTAAAGGTCGCATGTAGGTACTGTGTACTAGTTTTGAAGTTTTTGCCTATTTGGCGGTGTGCCAAACTGCGGGTGTTTACCCTATGATAATGTACGTACCTAATTACAATTATAATATCACTTTTTGCTTGCGTGGTTTAACTAAAACTATTTTTGGTAAGGTGATTTTTACTTGCAAAAGGTACTTACAGTTTGACATTTTTTTCTTACTGTTATCGTTAAGATATATTTGCACTTGATCTAAACTAAAATATCTTTATAAGCTACATATACATAGGTAGTTTAATTTTTGAAGGTATGGTTTAAGTAAAAAAGCTTAAAATAAATATATTTGACTAGCTTTTGCTCGCCACTTCGTACGCGCACATCACGTTTTCCTATAAATTTCGGGAAATCCTCTCTTAATGCTCCTCTACACTCCCCAAGGAACCTACATGCCAAATTTCAGCTTTCTATGACCAGTAATTTCGACTGAGCGTTGTCTGTCAGTCACACAATCAGTGATGAAAGAATTTTATATATATTGATTCCTAGCTTCTGCCAGCGGCTTCGCCCGCGTGCTCCCTAGGGAACATACTCCCGGGATAAAAAGTAGCCTATGTCCTTTCTCAGGCACTAGACTATCTGTGTACCAAATTTCATTAAATCGGTTCAGTAGTTTTGGCGTGAAAGCGCGACAGACAGAGAGAGTTACTTTCGCATTTATAATATTAGTAAGGATATCATTAGGTACTGATAAAAATAATACGTATATCGGTGTCATTTATTTCAATCTCTGTACCTATCTCAAATAAATATATTCTTATATTGGGCTTATTATTAAAACTACACAAAAACAACTAAAACGTGTATATGAAATACATACACTAAGTTTCATATATAATTTAAATAAAAGCAATACGCAAAATTCTTGAGATAAAAGATTCCACTGTTTCAGAAAATGCTGATGATACCAACAATAAATTAAAGTATTTATGTAGGGTGTCATCTCTGCAACTATAATTGGAACCAAACAACACAATAAATAATTCCACGAAAATACCTCCGCGATTGATCAAAGTGTTCTGTTCAATTTCAAAACATTTAATTTGTAAAATATGTGACACCATGTAACTTTCTTACTCGTTCATTTACGTTACGTGTATATACTCGTACATCTCTGTAGCATAAAAACTACCATTATCTACTAATTGCCTCATTTATATTAACTGGAAACGTACATAAAACATAGACCGTATGTAACAAAGAAAAGACAAATGGGTACTTTTGGAACGAAACCGAACACATCTTCGGTCGCATTTCGCTCGACCAATCGTAGCGTTCGTAGACGTCTACGAGTTTCGTAGCGCCCGCTGACGCAGTAGGGCGGCGTAGCACTACGCTTATCGGGACACAGGCTGAATACATTGACCTTTGTTAAAATCGCCGAAATTCAGTTTCAATTAGGCACGTTATACAGTTAGAAGAGAAATAAAATTACTCGTGTGTCGGCAACTCGTGGCGTCGGACGTAATGTAGGAGCAGTTCTGTTATGGCATCAATAAAAATCTTTACGGAAACATCTGCAGTCATAAAAGCTGTCGTATCGGTTTCGGCGATGCTCAGGGATCGCTGTGAGGAGTGAGGCTGAATCAGTTGGCGTCGAGGATCGCAGGCGAGAAGGTGGTGAACGGGGTGGAAGAATGGTCACTGGGCGCTAGTGCAGTGCGGCTCGCGCCGGCGCGGATCGATCGCGCTCGTTCGACCGGCGGGGCGCGGCGCGCTCGCTCAGTCGCGCGCGGTCACGGCGTGCGGGCGCGCGCATCGCTGCACGTGCATGGCGCGCCTGACTGGATGCCTCGCGCCCTCGGGGAATGGCTTCGTCCGAGGAAGAGGCGACTACAGCGTCGACCGAGTCTTATCCTGAAGATGATGACTGCCTCAGTGTCCGAAAATGGTGGTGCTTTCTGCTGTCGTCGATATTCACGTTCCTATGCGGGCTGTGCGTGGTGGCGCTATGGCGCCTTTGCGCGTTCTTTTGCTGCCACAAGGAGCCGGAGCTGGCTCCCAACGACCCCAAGCAGAAGGAGCAGAAGGCGGCACGCCAGGGGAAACAAGAGTTCGAGGGCACGTTCATGACCGAAGCGAAAGACTGGGCCGGCGAACTTATATCCGGTCAGACCACCACCGGACGAATACTGGTAAGTGCTGCTTCTCACTCCACCGACTTGTCAGGTGTAATGTCGTAAGTTAGCAAGTTCAGAAGGTTCCTCTTAATATTTCATACAAATGTTCGCTAGGGTGGGTAATTACTAATTCGCGTGGTACTGACACATTAAAATTGGTGTGATAGCTCGCTACCTTGTAACTAATTATAGGTAGAATTTAACGAGATATTTGAGTACAAATTAGCAGAGGTGGTTATGTCATTAACGCTATAGCTCATCGATTGCTTTCATCGTTAAGATTAGAAGCCCCAGTCGTGTTATCAATTAAACGTTAGCGAGTATTTTGATACGAATCTATTTACTACAGTTACACATTATTGACGTTGTGAAGATTTTAAGTAAAGCAGGTAGACAATAAGCTTGGTTAAAACTTGTTGTTCTATAACTAATGTGGATAGTTATCATAATATTATATGCGCGTAAAAGTTATTTAAGTGGGCACACAATTTATAGTTACGGAATATTAATTTCACGTATGTATGTACATTCACAGTCGAATTATTTCAGTTTTATTCGTATACATAAACCTCAATTTTAGCAAATCAATTACCAAAATTAGTTGAATCATAAAACTTCTTGTTGATGGACGTAGCAGGCATATTTTTCATCCACCCCCGTTAAGTGGCGATATAAAAATAACGTTAAACATTAACCCAAATCTGTTCCATGGGCCATTGGCCCACACCCCTACGGCCGGTGATCACCAATGTCATGACGTCACACAGCCAACCTTGTAGATTATCCACTAGTTTGTACCAATATTGGCCGTTTAATATTTACAGCTCGATTAATCTTTAATCTAGTGCCGGTTTACTTTGCGCAAAGCAGTTTTATTCATAATTTATTTTATTGTGAGAAATTGTAAGGTGAAAAGGATTAAAGAAAGCATTTCTGAAGTGTTCTGACGAGAGTACCTACCTACCTTTGTTTTTAAACTAAATTAAACTAAATATTATAAACTAATGCTGTTTAAGTAAGCCAATTAACGTAAAAAGGGTACGATGGGGCTGACATATCTTTGATAAAAGCCCCTGAACAAAAATAGATTAAAAAAAAACTAAACCAGCTGCAATGAGCATCGTATTCCTGAAAACCTCAAAAACTAAACAATGTTTATGATAGCAATAGGTTTATATCAATAGGAGCGGGTGGCTTCGCATTCGAGAACTAGTGCAGAGCTCCCAAAGCTGAAGCGTTAACCATTGGGATTACTGTTTAAAATAAATAATTGACGTATTGATTGCACGGCTTTGACACAGTCGAAATACAACAACAACCATATAAATAAAATATTGTCAATTGGATAATTATTACTATAATAGGTACCTAAAGTACCCACTTATCCCTTTACCTAATAATCCATTCGGATGTACAATTAAATTGGCTATTCTAGCTTTCATATTATCAGTAACGTTTTTTTTAGGTGGGTTTGCTTTTCATTTAGCTAATCCTGCTTTCCTTATAAGTAGACTGAATGATTAAAATAAGGCACTATATAATTAAGTACCTACCCACTACTAAGTAGATAGATGTAGATACCAATTTATAATAACTTCAAGGACAAAACAATGGAAACTAAATTACAAACGATTTGCTGGTTTAAAAGCTATGTGGGAATAAACACATGTTGATGTTGACACAATATTTTAACGATACAACTACATAGTAAAATGTGCTTACGTTACGTAGTGATATGTGGTTAAATATTCAAACTTTGCTTTTAAATAGGTAGTTATGTTGTGCGTTTATTTGCTGCAGCACAGATAATATAATACTAGCGTAGCTGCAGTAACTAAGGCACTATAGGCACATTACTTCATTATAGGCACATTACTTCATTATAGGCACATTACTTCATTATAGGCACATTACTTCATTACACACACAAAATCATATCATTACTTAATCATTACCTATTACCAGGTATTATAAGATATTAAAATGTTAGGTAAAATACAAGCTTGAGTTTTGATACAATTGAACTGGAAATAAGTCCTGGAAACATAATGAGCCCTTTTTAAAATTATCCATAGTACCTGAAACGACAGACCTACATACTAGTACAAACATAAGCTTACGCCATTTCCCATGAGAGTAGGCAGAATATCAGAAAACCACCTGCTAAGATCTTTGGATACTCCTTTTGCTTCTAATAAGCTTAAGTACTGGCCTCTCTGAAGACATCTAATTTACTTTACTTTTAAGTAAACTGCCTTTTTTCATATGTTTATGAAATGGGTAATTGCTCAGTACTTGTCCTTTTTCGAATCCCGTATGTCAGCCAATACCTAAAATATTTCACTATTCACAGGACCACTAGTTATAGAAAAAATAAAAGCAAACAAAGCTAAACGTTTACTCAACCAATATATTTGAAATTAATAAATTGCTTACTTTATTGGTTTTAAAATTTAGATTTTGTGGCAATTTATTGATAAGGCTTTGTCACAATGGTGTCAATAGTCTAAAATTACTAAAAGTTTTACCAATTGTACGCTTATCAATTGTACGTAAAGTGTTAAAATGTTTGACTTATTTATTTGAAGGAGGTCAATATCTAGATATTGCGGGTATCGGAGGAACAATTCTACTAATTTTTAAGCAACAACGTTCACATTCGCATGGCAATACTGACAGACGGTGACTGAAATGCGAATCTGGTGGGCTACTCTCTAAGCCCGAAGTCCGTAGTTTCGGGCTTAGTTGCGGGCGTATTCTACTCCGTACCACCTACGGATTTATGATTAGTCCCGAACCCGAACTAAGAATGAATGACGACACGATTTGACAGTAGATATCAAATCGTGTTGTCATTAATTTTTAGTAGTTAGGTGATATGGAGTAGAATACGCCCGAAACTACGATCTGATCATTTATCATAATGATTTTCTTTCAGCTATTGATAAAAAGTATCGACACTATTGTTGGGTGCGATAGGCTACTTCATACCTAGCCCGAAATAAGGCATAGTTCTTCTGGGATAAGCCCCTTTGGGAGAGTTGTAGTCTTATGGTTAATCATATTTTTAAATAGTTCTGCAGCTATATCATAATATTCGACTGGTTGTCTCATACTTTTGTAGGTTAAAAACTATTGTGTAAATATGCCCCAAAATTGCTGCTCTTTTTACCCTAATGTTGACTCGTACAGTTTTACACATGAAGTTTAAATAACTTAATATTTCGTTTCGAGACATAGACTTGAGTCTTTTTAAATGAACTGCCCGCGACTTCGTACGCGCATATCCCGTTTTTTCCCGTTCCCGTAGGAATTTCGAAAAATCCTCTCTTAGTGCTCTCCTACGGAGTGTATGGAAGCTCATCCAAATTTCAGCTTTCTACGACCAGCAGTTTCGGCTGTGCGTTGTCTGTCAGTCACTCAATGTGTCAGTAACGGATGAATTTTATATATTAGGATGATTGATTGATCGATTAGCCTTGATTGAATTATGGCCTAATATCTACTCTTACCTTAGTTTGTATGAAATACCTAACTAGCTTCTACCCGCTGCTTCATCCGCGTGAATGTTGAAAAGGACAACCTCCGACTTGGTGGACCTGGTACTGGTGGATGCCATGTTTCACCCAAATCCGTTCAGCCATTAAGACCTGAAAACGGATCAAAAAGACAGACGGAGCTGCTATTGTTATGTTATTTAAAATTTTGTAGTAGTTTGTGTGTTTTCTATGGGTTTCCAATACCAAGTGCCCGAAATAAATGAAATTTATTTATATCAAAACACCATGCCTGTATTCCCCGTGTTTAACATCATTTAAAAGACTTATTATCATCATAAACTAACAATCGAAAACCGCGAATGTCTTACAGAGTGATCTCACAAACACAATGTGAATCACAGCAGTGACCTAATACCCGTAAAAACTCCACTTAATAAGATTACAGTAGTATAGTGTAGACTGTAGACGAATTACAAGTGTTGAGTGTGCCGATTGTTGCTAGGGAAGCGATTGGTATCGGTACACGTTACTCACGCTCTTAAAAATGTAAGCATTAGCAGAAGATCTGGGAGTTCAAGGAGATGTCTAATAGGTATTTAAGTAAATAAGCTAGGATTGAAATGATGAAATATCTTGAAGATAGAAGTATGATTAAGTTACTTTCACTTAGGTGTGGTTACATAAGAAGAAGGTTTGGTACACTCTTTCATTATCATAATGTGAATAAATATTAAGGAAAAAAATAATAATTTATTCAGGTAATTTGACACCCAATGCCATTAAAAAATGAATATTAGATCAAATACAAAAATTAAAATAACGCAAAATAAATAAATTCAATAAAAAATAATCAATCATAATAATTGATCAGGTTTTCTGTGTTTAAAACAAATAGGTATAGGTATCGCCAATTCCGACGATGTAAGTATCGACCGGGGGGCAATTCTGATAATTTTCAAGCAACGTTCGCATTCGCATCACAGTCGAAATCTGTCAAATATGTATGAAAATAAGGACCGTAAGGCCTGATTATAGTCAAATGGCGTGTCTTTCAATTGTCTTGCGTACTCTGTGCCTGACGGGTTAAGCTGAGGCCAAACAAACGTAATTTTGTGAGTTGTGAGTCGCGTAAAATGAGTCGGCGGAATTTACACTGCATTTAGTTTCAGACTAAGGTCCTGTTTGTACCACACGGCGACGCAAAATGAGTTGGACTTTAGTATGAAATCAAATTTCGCCACCTCATTTTACGCAACTCACAAAATTACGTTCGTTTGGCCTCACCCTTACGACACTCAGGGTAGAACTGGCACTCAGGGCCCTGTTTAATATAACTGACGATGCGACCAATTTGTCTAAAACTGACATAATTGTCACAATTTCGCGACAGGTGTTGTTTAATAAAGCCGATAATGTTTGAAATAGAAGTACTAAATGGTCAAATTGTTGGATTGTCATTTGTCACCAGTCAGTTTTATTAAATAGGCCCCAACACTAGAACATCAACATCTTTACATAATATAAAACAAAGTCGCTTTTTCCATCTGTACCGTCGCGGATAAGTATCTTTTAAACTACGTCAATAGACAGTGATTCAAGAATGTTTCCCTATTTGTATAATTCGTCTCGAAATTTTTACGGGAACGGGAAAAATGTAATATTCGCATACGAAGTCGCAGGTAAAAGCTATAGTGTATAAATATATGATAGTACGCCTTTCGCCTACTTGTGCCATATCGTTCAAAGTATGAGTATATTACATAGTTAGATAATTAACTTTAAAAACTGTTTTACCTTAATTAATATAGTAGAATATGAGTAGAATATATTTATTTACTGAAGTAGAATATAACATTTTAATCAAGGACGCACCTAGAAAATCCAATGCATTTATAACCCATTTATAAAAAGACTAAAATTTTATCCAATTAATTGTAGACAAAAACAAATCATTTCATTTTTCATTTCAAAATCTGTTCAGCAGTGTTCACGCCAAATGAAAACATCATCCTTACGATTTCACTATATGTATAGGATGTGCAACGTGTCTACTTCCCAGTAAATAAACTAACTGGGACAGATTAGTAGCCAAGTGTATGTACAATATTAGTCGAATGTCATTCACAGGCTTGCAGCTGGCATGCGCTGCATCCACCGTAGATATCAAGCGCCAATAGTACGCCCACCACATTTGAAGAGCAAAACATACAGCGCACAACGGATATCCTGCCAAAGATTTACTTTGATTACAACATTCTAGCGAAGAAGCGTGGCTTGGGAAATCGCTTATTTACTTTATATCCGTTTGTAGCATAAGTGACTATCCTAATGGGTATCTTCTTCTAAATAAACTAAACATAAACTCCATTCTACGAAATACATAAACGTCGTTTAGAATGAGTGCAGAAAAGATTTCTTTGGCACTTGCCATATCACTGGAATATAGTAACTAGCTACAGTTCACGCTTGAAACATTTTCAAACTTATGAGTCTGAAAAATCGCCGTATGATCCTAGATTTTTTTTTTTTTTTTTCGTTTATTTTTTCAACACGTTTTAGTAAATTTTACAGATAAATATGACACTTGTCCGAAACCTTAAAAGGTTTATGTGACAAAGTGGAGTAAGCAGGTTCGCTACACAGCATGTTACATAACACAGGGAAACATAAGTTTACCTACGTACTTAAGTGATATCACCAGTAAAGTAATACTTTTTTAAGTTAACTTTACATTTTTTATATGTACTAGTAACAATATTTTTGACTACATTTTTGGGATCATCTGTTCTTTTACAAAATAATAAACACTCAATTGATTTTCCGTGGTTATTGAGTCAGATAAATATAAATGTGCCTCACAAACTTGCTCGTAAGTCTAGATATCAGTTTTTTTGCGCTAAGAGCTTTAAAACCAATCTGGGTCATTTTTCCACCATTAACAGAATGCATTGTCAATTTAGTCGCCTTTCACGCTCACCCAGTGTAGATATTGATATGTCTTACTCTTCACATAAAGTCAAGTCTGTTTTGCATAGGCATTATCATATAGACGAAAAAAGAATATTGTGAGTTTCTTTTGTCTTTTTCACTTACGTAATAATTCAGAAAATGATTGTTATTGCTTTTTTTATTTGTACAACGTAGAACAAAATTGATTGATTTGATTGCCTATCTACATAAATAAGTCAAATCTGTTTCTTAACTACACTACATTTCCTAATCCTATGTTTAATGCATGCCGTGGCAGCCTGTAAAAGGCGACACTATAAAATGTACAAATATGCGTACTTCAACATGTATCCAGAATACATGTTGAAGTACGCATATTTGTACATTTTGCATGCTTTGTTGGTTGTCCTAAAATAAATAAATAAATGAATGAAAATCTTAAATTCATTCATCCACTTACAGGCATCGCACCGCCTAAACTGCTGGGTCTTTAAGACTTTAGTTTAGCCTGATATTTTGTACAAGAGTTTCAGAGCAAAAGTAGATTGCACGGTTATTCAGCAATCTAGCTGATAAAATTCAGGAGCCCGAATATCTGACATGTAGTATTACAAAGGGTAATGGTGTTAGAACTAACTGGAAGAAGGACGTTAGGTTAGGTTAGATTAGGCTGAAGGAAGAGGAAGCCCGGAGGCGGGTAAAGAAGAGGAAGCCCAGAAGTGGGCCAAGCTGGATGGGTCGCGAATGTCATGCGTAGCAGTTCTCGCGACTCACCCATCAAGGCGAAAGTAGGTGCACAGGCGAAGTTTTTAGTGGGTGCAAATCCCACATAAGCACGTCGTCTCCCCGGATGACGTGTTATGCGATAGGCATTTTCTTCGCTCGAAAAAAGAAAAAGGTTATTCAGCTACACCTGCTTACACTGGAAGTCGAGTTGGTCAAAAGTGTCTCGGGTTTTATTAAGATAGCTTTATCCAGTACAGCGGGTCTAAAAAGGCTACTTTGGTAGAATCATAAAGCACATCACGCTACCCGTCACCGTCAAATTTTCCCAATCAACCTTGAACCTAATGCGTTAGCGATAAAGATGAAAATGAAATTTGACAGATTGTTGTGTGGTTAATATTATGATTCTGCTAAAGCGGCCTTTTTAGACACGTTGAGGCCTAGCACGCATGTTTTTAACGTAACGGAAAATTTTACTAAAGTACTCGTGTCGCACATAATATTTATTTGAAATGGATATTAGATTCACATTTCTGTATGATACAAATTGTGTACTTATATCGCATAAAATTAAACCAATATACCAAAATTCACTCACGTTAACGTTACTATAAGTAAAAACATTCGTGCTAGGCCCTCTGGTATTTGAATATATTCGATGCAAAGTGTAGCGGAACTACAAAACATAGCCTGAAGTGCCAGATATAATCAATTAATCAATCAATCAATATATAAATTCTTCCGTTACTGACTGATTGAGTGACTGACAGACAACGCTCAGCCGAAACTACTGGTCGTAGAAAACTGAAATTTGATATGTAGGTTCCTTGGGGAGTGAAAGGGAGCATTAAGGAAGGATTTTCCGAATTTCCCACGAGAACGGGAAAAAACGGGTTATGCGCGTACGAAGTAGCGGGCAAAAGCTAATCAATATATATATATATATATATAAAATAATCTGTAAGTGAGAGATTGAGTGACAGACAGACAACACGCAATCGAAACTACTGGTTGCAGGATGCTGAAATTTGGCATGTAGGTTCTTTGGGAAATGTAGAGGACCACTAAGAGAGTATTTACCGAAATTCCTACGAAGACGGAAAAAAACGGGGTTTGACAGTACGAAGTCGCGGCCAAAAGCTAGTTATATTTATAAAAACATTAAAAAGTCTGTAACTGGAACTAGGTCATTACGGCCATCATGTAACTTGCTCACGTCCCACGGATCACAATGAATCTTTGTACTGAAAATATTTCATAAAAAAGCTTATTTGTATCGCGACAGATACATAGTTCCCGCAGGACATGATATATTGGTGCTCTGTTTTAAAAACCGGCCTAGCATGAGTCGGACTCCAGCGCAAAGTGTTCCAAAGGAATTGTTTTTTTAACGTGTTATTTTAGGCTTCTCATAGGTTTTCCTATAGCAAGTCAAGAACTTTTATTATTATCTATATTTTTAATTTAACAAGATTTTAGAATCAATAGTTTCGGTAAGTGACAGGCAGCAGACACACGAGTAATCCTATTAAAAAAAACTGACCAAGTGCGAGTCGGACTCACGTGCAAAGGTTACCGAACCTATTCCATGTTTGTAACGTTATTTTAACACTATATACTTCTTAGTGTACATAATTTTTTATTTACATAATAAAACCTTCTTATAGGTTTTCCTATAATCTGTAGGTAAAGAACTATTATCTGCGTTTTTATTTTATTTTAGGCTTTAAGATAGGGGGGAATGGTCATTTTTGTCTGAGTTCTTAAATAACTTCAAAACTATTTATTTTAAAATTATGAAAAAAAAAAATAGTTAAAAAAGCTCACAGTAAGCCCTTTCATTTGATATGTCACACAATAGACTGAAAAGCTTTTTTTATTTTTTTTTTATT
This sequence comes from Lacanobia wlatinum, assembly GCA_947578705.1. Classification (NCBI taxonomy): domain Eukaryota; kingdom Metazoa; phylum Arthropoda; class Insecta; order Lepidoptera; family Noctuidae; genus Lacanobia; species Lacanobia wlatinum. The sequence goes on along the minus strand of OX388025.1, from coordinate 25,239,768 downwards.
TACGTAACGCGCCCGTGTTTGGGTTACAGAAATCCATATGTGTACCAAAATTCAACAGAATCAGTAGATCCGGAGAAATCTGGCTGTAACAAACGGACAGACACCCGAGTGATCCATGTGGCTCCGTTTCTTACGGATGTTCGGAACCCTAAAAAGGTTTCCATTTTGTAAAGGAATGTTTTAAAACCTAAAAAACCTAATTTTCATTAAAATTTGGGTTGCTATAATGGTTAAAACGACAGTTTACTTCGATACCCAAAAATGTATTGATAAACGTTCTGAGAATAACACAGACCTTACTTTTCTGTTGAAATATCAACCTATGCTTAGCAATGAATATTTTAAAAGTAATAATCAATGTGTAAAATTATAAAAGCACGCATACTTAACCATGAAACATGCTCCACTGTAACGGTGAACCCAAAAACCCTTCAATAATTACACCTTATCGTAAAACGTAATCAAACGCGCTTTTCCTAAGTAGACTCCAACACGCTCTCCTGTAACATTTCGATCCCGGTTGGGCTCCGCGGCACAGCTCCGCCCGGCCCGGACCGGCCCGGAGCGGCCCGGAGCCGGCACGGCACCACGCGAACGCGGACCGTGACCCACTTTCCGCTATCGATGCGCTCCGCCCTGTAGTTCAAGTACGTTTTCCCTTTCGCCATCCATTGATGCGTTCTGTCTCATGGCTCATTACTACACAAAGAATTTAAGGGCAATGGTGTGCGTGCAGAGGATATGGCAGCGTTTTAAACGTTTTCCTTGTCGAGTTGTATGTAGGTAGGTACTACCTACGTGTTTGTAGACTGCAGTGTATTCGAGAAGATTGAGGGTAAATGTTCCGGATTACGTTTGAACTCGATGAGATCTGAGATGAATGGAAGTTATTAAAAGCAGGAGAAAGGGTAGACGGCATCGTATTTTATTTTGGATGGCAATTTACTACCGTGACTGAAGCTGCTGCTACCCACAAGTCAAATGTTTGTTCAATTTGGCTACCCAAGATTAAATGTTAGAAATACAAATAGCAAAACCCTGACTGACACACTCGTAAAAATCTAAGTTTACTTATGCAAATGATGAATACTAAAGTGTTCAACCATAATATCAAGATAACTTTATACTATTACAAAAAAAAAGAACTGAATGGAGCACAGACGTGTTTTTGAGAGATAGGAAACCGTTGGGAATTTTCTCTAGCTCCGTGTTATAATCCTCTCGCGCTAAGGAGTGAGGTTAGAGTCAGGTAGGCTGGCTGCTTTTCTTCGGGTATGAGGGTGGGAAGTCTCCACATAGTTATCGATCGCCTACCGACCTATTTTGATCGTGGATTGCGTTTGAGATTGACTGTGTACGGGCGGCCTTACCGAACCCAGTCGGTAGGCGATCGGAACCAATGACGAGACTTCTCACCCTGGACTAAAATCATTCAACACTTATCAGAACAGCAATAGGTTCAAGTTTTTGCATTACGAAAGTACATAATTATGTCGTAAACCCTAACACTGTTCCTTTTGGCATCGTATTTAGTATTTTTTACTGATTTTTTTTTCACTTCAGCGCATCTTCGCCTTCTCACCGTAAAAGCAAGATGACCACGTAGTTGTCTCATAACAAAAAATCCAAGTTACCAAGTTATTAACCGTTTATCCTTGAAAAGATATCAACGCATGCGCACTTACTTGTTTTTGCTTAGTTTTTTCTTTCGTCTGTTCATTGAATCACAAAATCTTTTAGTGGTGTAAATAACTTTATATGAGTTTGTTTTGACTTTGGTCCTGATCAATAGAGGTACATACTACTATTGTTTTAGTTATTTAAAATTACTTAAGTACCTACTAGCCTTCTACAAATCTAGATACATTATGCTGTTCAGCCATGTTGTACATCGTAGCACGTCAATTTACCAGTAATTAAATAGGAGTACATAATGAGTACAAATTTTTAGGCAAAATCCCGTTTCATCAACTTCTATGCCAGCTGAAATTTTTGCGTGGTCGTGCTGGGAAGAAATCTTTCTAGCACGACCTGTATATCTACGATAATTGAGAGGTAATTAGTGGTATAAAATAGTACAAAAAAAAGGATTTTATTACCATCAAAATTTATAATAATGAATGCGTTCATGTCGTGCTGCGCAGTACAACACGGTTAGTCTACCTGAATTTTTACTTTTCACTCATTATTTTAGTGTGGGATCATCCGCTGCTAGGTATAGAAAACAAACATGTGCGACAACATGGCGACAACTTACAATGGTTCATCGAATTATTAGAAATACAATTAATGACGTTTATCGCTTTATCAAAACACTAATTCAAAAACTAGTTCTAATCTGCCGTTTAAAAAGCTGTGGTGTTCCACAATCTTCACCCACATGTACAAGCGATCTATTTTCACATAAAATCTACTATTTTCACATAAAAAGGAACCCTTTACAAATAACTCAACGGTTCACTTTCGTTTTCTTACAGAACTACCCCCGACACATCGCGTGTCGACCCACACTTGTCCTTGCGCGGACGATGCCTATTTATTTATGATAAACACACGCCACTGCAGTCTTTTATATATTTAATAAGGTTACACGTTACACCTCGCCACGTCGCGGTATTGTTGCGTATTGATTTTTATCGGAAGCCGAGTGACATCAATTATGCAGGCACGGCTAACTGATAATTTCTTCCGTTCTGGGAAGGAATGGTTAGCTAAGGGTTGTGTGGTTTACCACCCTTATAAGGTTCGGAAACTGAAAGTTATTAATTAGCTAATAGAAATCAAAACTCTGAAAGGTGATTCGTAAATCGTCGTATAAAGTTGTCCTTTAATATTCGTAAATATGAAAGAAAGAAAGAAAAATATTTATTTGGGACTCGCACACGACATACATATCAATCAATACATATAAGCGGCGTCTTAAAATTAATTTGTGCGAGGCCAAAAAGGTCCCTGTCTCAGCATATGCTGCGATATTTAAAAATTAATATCACAGCGCTGGTGTTATGACAGGGCCTGATGTGATATCACGGACACACATACGGAACACAACGCTAAGATATATATACAAATAAAATAATGAATATAATAATTTGTCTAAAAATAAAACAATTTAAAATGTGGAATACATAAATACATACAATAAAAAATGTCAAAATTAACCAAATCTCAATGGCCCAGTGCTCCAGTATCATTTGTCAATGTCATAGACAAATGACGGAACACGCGGGCGCACTGTTGGAGACTATGGTTCACAAAGGTTGCAATATCGAGATTAAAACATGGCAGAAACACAACAAACAATGTAAATAAAACAAAACAAAAGACTTATCGAGTGCGATATGAAAGTATCAACATCCAACCTGAAATACAGAACCAATATTAATTTGTACTAGCTTTTAGCTTAAATGCGGGATCACATTTAGAATATTGTATAGTACGTATTTTAAAACCCGGTTCGGGAATAACCCAATCGCTTTTACAAAATAAAATATCGCCATCAAACATCTTCTATCCAGCAGCAAAAACTAAATGCTATCGCTAGACAACACATGCAAAAATGCATCTAAAATAGAATTGCACACAATACCTTCAACGGTGACCCATTAAACTTTAAACTGGGCGTCTAGTGTATAGTCAACCACACGTCAATGGTCAGCAGTTCACACGAACAGCGCCTTTATTTCGTAACCAAAAAGGTGAAATTCGTAGCTCAAGTATTGGTCACTGTACAAATAAAATGGAGCGAAATATTCTCAAACGACATCTTTGGTATCATACCGAGTACAGTCTAGTTCTAGCCACTAGAAAATACCTCAGAAGCAAGTTACGGGCAGCGTTTCGTGAAATTCTGGCGAACACCCAAGTACCTCTACGCAGATAGCATTAATATATTCTTCCCATTTTTCACTAAGTAGAAATAGTCTGATGTAGATATAAATAAACCTGTTATTTTTAGTTTATTTATAAATTAAAGCTTTTGTTAGGATTTTATGAGCTTTTTGAAGAGGTCATGTAATTCGCGAGATGTAACAGTTGAATCAAAAGGAGTGTGCACGATTTGTACTGCCGCTGAAAACTCTGGGAAAACCTGGAATGAACGAAAGAATGCAACAATTTTTACATTTTTCATGTGAATGCCTACATATAACTTTATACCTCTAGCTAGAATGTAAGTGGAATCCCCAAAACTAATAGAAAGGGTAACAAAGAGGCGAAATTGCAAGGAAAAGCAGGAAAATAACAAACTTATTTGAATTTATGTCAACGGCGGCATTCCCTTCATTTTCAGAAGAGGCTCATATCCAGACAAGTACCATGTTAGGTTAGTTCGACTATGGTATTCGTACATTCGTATGTTGCAAACACAACTTGGCCGCTGTAAACACAACTTGGCGAAATGGGGTTTTGTAGATCCGTCGGATACCCAATGTGAGTGTGGTGCCCCTGTTCAGAATATGAGCCACATGTTACAGTGACCTAAGTGCCCATTCTCCTGTACTTTAAAGGATTTAATTAATGCCACCGATGCTGCAATTAACGTAGCCACCTACTGGGCCCAAACAATATAAAGAGTTAACCATCGACTCGTGAAAAAAAGTTCGCTTTGTTTCGTAAAATCAATATCTCTTGAAATTGAAAGTTAAGATTCTCACAGAAAATTTACGAAAAGACAAGTACAAAGTAACCTAATTTATAGACACACGAAGGCTTTTCCGCGCAGGGTTAGGGCGCAATATATGCTACCGATTTAGATTTGACCTTAACATATTCAGAAGCCTCGTCTCATACATTCCTAAACATTTCCCGTCACTCGGTTGCATCGAAAGCTTACATAAGTCACAAATGGACCCGCTCGAATACAAATCGACCTCTGTATCGCGAAAACTGGGTCTTCTATTCCTGTTATAGCCCCGTCAGAGCTGCCCTCCAACTCTGTATTTATTTAAAAATATCCCCGCTTGTGACGCCATTTTTGGTCAACTGTCGGTGGTCTGACCTTTGAGAGCGGGACTTATTGTTTATTCCTGGAGTTGTTTGAAATCGATTTCGTCTCGAGTGGAAGGTTGAGAGAATTGAGGTGTCTCGGAGTTTTGAATATTTTAAGACAAGATGAAACGTTACTGGAGAGGTGACTCGCGTATTATTTAACGTGGCTTGATGCTTTACTTATCGTCACTTCACTTTAACTCAGCGTGAACAAATAACGAGGATGCTTTACGCGATTACGTGTAGTAGGTAAGTATTTATTTGATTCAAACTTTATTTTAAACTATGTATTTTAAAGTATTCTCTGGTTAACCGTAAATTCGAGTTTTCCTAGAGTTAATTAATAATAATAATAAAAATCTTTATTTCGAGAAACATTTGGGACAGAGAATCTCCTTACATATTTTTAAGTAAAAATTGAATGTACTCTTAATGTGTCAAAGGAGTGCTTTGGCAATCGTACTAGGATAACCCTGTATCGCGAATGCCGTCACCTTCCACCAGGCACAGTCGGTCTATTATTAATTTTTATTAACTTAAACAAAACAAACTAAACCAAATAAAACTAAACGAAATGGAATTAAATTGAGCAAAAAATAATAAAAAGAAAGTAAGTTATACTAAATAAAATTAAAATGAAAGCAAAAGTAAAACAAAAAAAGCAGAAATTAAACAAAACAGGACAAAACTGACAAAAACATAATAAAATAATAAAAATAAACCAAACAGTAGGTACTTCATAAAACAAAGCAAAAGTAAAAGAAAATCGAACAGAATTAAACAAAACAAAACTGAGCAAAGCATCATAATAATTATACATAGTAAAAATAAATTCAGCAAAAGATACCAAAGAAAACAAAGCAAAAACTAAGCCATACCAGATAAAACTAAAAACAGCAACATTATAACTATACTCTTAGCAAAATCATATAATTTAAAATTAATCTTGATGTGTAGTGTAGTGTGTCTGCAAAGGTGTGTGAGTGAGCATGGTTTCGTGTGGTAAAAGTCACCCAGGTTTTATAAGAAATTGCAACAAAAGATTCATTAATGACCTGCCTTGTAGGTAATCCTTTTATCGTCATAACAAACGGGTAATATTTCACTTATAACTAACTATGGCCGATTTATTCCAAAGCCATTTTTTACCGTAGATAGCGATATTCAGAAGCACTCATCCCGCTCAGAGCATTCTGCGATCAATCAATAACCTAAATTCCGCCATCTATCACTCGGCCATTCTGCAGCAGAGGGCCGAAATCACGGGCCCTGAACAAAGAGGCCACATAGCACATCGCCCATAGGCTACGTATGAGACCGTTCCGCCCCAGCCGGCTATTACGCATTCCAATGGCGATAAAAGCCTTTATTTCGGTCGCAAATTCATTCAAAGTTTGTCGAAAGTCTGAATCTGCAATATCGGTTCCCGAAGTCGGCCAATATTTGGGAATGTCCCATAATTCTGCGTATTTGAACTGTTCAGGCGTTTTTGTTTGATTCTATTTTAGTGTACCTGTTGGAACTTTCAAATCAATTTCAGGTAGAACTCAAAACTCGTTCTGTTTTGCATTTTGTCTGTTTTCAGATCTTAACGATAACTTAGAGTCTAAAGTAATTTCATCTTCCCCCAAATAGGTAACAATAGCACTTCAAAATAAAATTATTACACAAATTCAAATTAGCTGGCTGTTATCAAGATTTCCTGAGTAAAGGTCAAATGTATTTTAAAATGAAAGATAGTCGGTTTATGTTAATGTCTTCATTTTGTGGATTCATGCCCTTTTGAGTTAAGAACCGAACCGTTGCGATATCTTCGCTATTTTTAATCTTCAAAAGATGTGTCAGCGTTTTGCTGAGAATGCTTGGCTTGTAACTTATTGCAAATGTTTTTCTGCGATAGCTTTTATATTTAAGGTTATATTTTGACTGAAGCACGGAACAGGGAAATAGCGCGTAATACGTAGCGACCCGCTTGGCACTCGACTCACTGTTTTCCATACATAGGTTACATTGCCCACTGGATATGAAATCTCGAGGGCCATTTATCTAAATACTTTATTACAACCTTGTTAGTTTGCCAATTCTAGTAAATATTAATAGAAAGCTTTAAAAAATAATAAAAACACTCGGGCTTATATTAATGAAATTATAATTGACATTTAAAAATAGTATAAAATAAAATTGTTGTCATAATTGTTCCATGCATCGCCACAAACTCAAGAACCTACCTACTCCAGGTAGGTACCTAATGTATGAAATAGTCGTTATTAAAAACTAAATTTGTTCGGTTAGCAAAAGATTAAAAGTAATTAAAAAAAATATTAAAATTAATGTAGATACCTAATTAAAACTAGCCATAAAAGTTTTTCGATAAGCAAGCTATCATAGCATGTTTATAAATCAATAAAATATGATAAAAAACATGTCTCATCTGGTTATCAGGTGGGTGAAGGTCGATCTTCCACCGTCTCTTAGGTTAAAAAGGTCCTCAACAAATGATGAGATGCAAGGGAATTTGATCTTCGGGGTGTATGATATACCTCTAGGTAGACTTTGTTGTTCCAGATAACTATGTAGAATTCTGAATTCAAAAATGCATGTTTTTTATGAGCCCTAAGTATGAAAATATAGTACACCAGTACACATTCGTTATCCAGCACACACAAAGCCATATACATGTAATATGTCTAGTCTAGGTACTCTGTCGCTATAATGTGGAAGGGAAAACCTTGCTCATCGTGAAAATTGTACACTGAACAGCAGCTTTGTGGGTCACCTGTTTGACCATTTCCACTCCAGTTGGCATCCAGTTGACTAATGCTCCAAATCCGAGACAGGTTTGCCAGATTGTACTGTCGGTGATCGATTTTGAACTGTTGTACCGGAAAATGTTATTTTCTTTCCATGAACCGGTATCTATGTCTGGTTAGATAAGGAAAAGGCACAATGATTTCGAAAGAAAAACTCATCAACTAATGAAAAATCAAGATACCGCAGTTTTCTTTACACTTCAATTCAATGTCCGAAGTAAATTATGCCTGTGCCCCGCAGGGAAGGAACTTATAACGTACACAGGGTTTATGCAAAGTAGAGACAGATGTAGGTGAAGTAGTAGGCTCGTTCATCACTCACACGCACAATACCGCATTCCCCTCGCCGCGGTTACAAGGCTTCTGAGGTTCCCCATTTAGGACACCCTTACTTCTGTCGCGTGAGCGTGACACACTGCCACCAATCGCTGTACCCTAGTAGGTTCTCGGTAAATAACAGTTTAACCCAGAGACTATAATAAAAAGCCCTCTGGAAAAGAAATAAAACAAATCCATCTGAAATAATCCTTTCTTCTCGATAAGACGTCTGTTTTTATCCCCAACTGAGGGATAACCAAGCCAAATAATTCATTGTACTAAACCCATACAATTCTGAACGTCTATTCCTTATCTGAGAAATAAAGCCTTCTTGACACGAGACAAAAACAAGACATCTCGGGCGGTCTGGCCTCTTCCTAATCTCTGCTATATAGGTCAGTGGGCGGTGCCTATCGATTGCCGCCACTTGTGCGTTCGCAGGAACGTTCGTTTTGTCGTTAAGTTTGTAGCCGGCCTTAGCTGGAGATGTTGAATTATTTATATATTATTTATTGGTAGTTCTGTATTGTGGAGTAGTTTGTATGCTGCAGTAGTGCCGTTTGTAGTGTAGGTATCTACTTGAAGTGCGAGCTTACTTAGGAAACTCCTAGAGTAGACTAGGAATAGTACTTTAGGGTGGGGTCTATGGGGTCAGAAAGTCGTTACATAAAGACAGATTGTCTTACCGCAACTTAGGAGAATATACCAATGCTGCAATGTACTTAAACGTTAATCAAGCATCTGAATTCATAGACTCGATTTAAGAAAAAAATAAAGTAATTTTTCAATCACACAATGAGCAACATTAACTAGAGCGCGTCTTAACTTTTTCAAAGACAATGGATAAGTACCTGCCAGTGCTAAATCATTGCCTTTTAAAATTACCTTCACAAAAGACCATGACCAATATAGCCATGTCTCCTCCATTTGCTCCACTTTAAAAATAGCCAGCACATGTCAGTTTCAGTGGCAATGTGGCTGATACGTGACGTCAGCACCCCTACCCCTGAGACACAGGCTAGCTAGGATGGATCAATCGAGCGGCTAGACATTAGTCTCGTCGGGGCCACTGAAATGCTATCAGACGACGCCATCCTATGGCCTAAGTGCTATAAGATTTTGCAAAGATATCATATTTTTTCAAGCTTGAAATAAACTTGGTGTTGGAAGTCTGTTAAATTCTCATTAATGAAGTTTGAAGTTTATTTTAGAGAGTAAAAACCAATAAAAGTTAATTATCTTAAATAAACATAATTTAAGTGCATTAAAAAATAAAATGAACTATAAAACCTTTTGCAGTCGTTGACGTGTTCCTACAGAAAACAATTATGTTAGCAATATACTACAATAATTAGTCAGTATCTCAGTGTAAATAAGTGTATCAATCTAAGTATAGATAGATAGATCATCGCAAACGAATGAGACGATCGTAAGTGGCGCCTACGGACTCTGCACTAATGACATCGTACAAACACTAACCATCTTGCAAACGGGGTGAGAGGTGCTTAAGGATCGTAGCTTTTTAATGATCTATGCGAAGGCCATTAGAGGTTCAAACAAGTAAACAAACTCTTTAAAAGCTGTTCCACAATTGAGCCTACAAGTTACAGCCTAGCAGAATCACTTATCACTTAACCTGAATTTGACACACCCTTCGCAATCAGATATCGATGTCACAAAACAGATGGTCGAAGGACAAAGGGCGTAGCTTTTACCCGGAATATGACCTTAGCAGCTAACTGAGTAGCTGTTTACATTAGGTAATCAATACCGTGCCGTAGACCTGCCTCGAAGCAGAGCACGGTGTGCTAACAGCCAGCTATGTCATTGTTTAGATTGGTTGTGATAAAATGTTTTAGCTAATGTACCTTTCTTTTTTGTTGATTCTTCTTCGACCATTTTTTTGCAATGTTTTTTACTGTACGGGTTTTTAGACTTTCAAAGCGCATGGTTTAGCTTATGATGAGAAGGTTATGTCGCTCGTGCCAGCTCGTCCTACGCGTATATATCGCTGTATAAGGACATCATATTTTGCCTTCGTGACGGCCATTTTTTCAGTGATAGTCACGCGATACGTAAAGTCAGAAAATAATTTAGATTTCGTTTCGGGTAGAAGCGTATAACGGCGATTAGGTGTGTTGAGGTTTTGTTCCGCATCATTACGGGGTAAAGTTTGTTTATAACCCGTGACTAAATTGTGACTAGTGATGCATTTACGAATATGCTACTTTTCAGTTACTCGTTAATTCTACGGCACAGTTTGGCCAACAAATCTACAAACGTAGATTCCACTTTAAGGCTTCCATTTATTTATCTCCGTACAATAAGAAGTATTCTATCTGTATGTTTATCCTACAGAAGATACGGTCTTCGTTTCTGCTCTCTTAAGTCAAGTTATTGGTACTTAAAAATACGGTAAACTTTCGGGACGTAAATAATGGTAGTTTTTGGAACATTGCCTAGGAGCCCATTAAGTAAGTCATTGCACTCGGATGACACAAGTTGCTCTGTAATGGTCCCGCTGGTGTTGGTACAGCGCGCACTCACGCCGGATGCCTGGCAGTGTTGGCAGAGAGAACAAGGCACCACGTGTGTCTACACGCTGCTTGCTTTAGTATTTTAATTACTGACGAAAGTGTTTTAAAAATAGTTAGAGTAGATAGTGAGGAAGGTCGGAGTAATTTCGTTTCAGATGAAGATTTTAAAGTGTAGTTTATTTAAAAAACACAGCTTGCTTTTCCATTTAAATACTTGCGAATTAAATTTTAAATAAAATAATCATATTCTTGGATGAATAAAAACATTACTCATTTAAACGCCCATTTCATGGGCAAACCTGAAAAATGAAGACATAAAATAATATAAACTAAATACAAAAACCTCAGATCGTCGACACTCCCTCCTTAATGACAACCACACATGACGTGTCAGCGAGTGAGAAAGAGACAAAAGACTCTCTGACGTCACACACGTACGTTGGCAAATGGCATAGTACACTCTCTGGCAGAATGCCACCACAGCTGTCTCCGAATGTCCCCTCAGTTATTAACAGAGGATATTATTTATAAAATTGTATTTGTTTTGAATCATAATCTGGTTTCACGTGACTAGATCCACTACATCAACTTGTAATGCTGATGACGGTATCGAGAGCGCAAAATAGCGTCAGTTGCTGTTTCTAGAGCTTTATTAGTCGATCATGGGAACTAGGTGGTTACTGTGCTGTTGTTAGGTGAAGCAATAGACAAAGAAAATTGAATTGAAAGAAAATTTTGCTGATTACGGAATCGGAAATCTTAAACGGACACAATTTTAAATTTTGCCACAGATATCCAAAATTTTACAGATTTTTGACGATGACGTCGCTTTCTGCTTTTTTAACAATGTTTTGTCCAATCTTCTAAAAACCAGTGGCACATACCAATCATAGTGGTGCTAGCTGTATGCCTGCAGCTTTCAATTTGTATAACCACACAGCACATAGGTACCCGCGTCATGCAACGCAATCCATCTAATATTCAGCGAAGAGCCCTGACGCCTGACCTATTACTTTGGTAAGGCTTCTACCATGATTTCATCTGCCTAGTTTTTTCTCGGCTATATTGCGCTTGGTTTTAAGTGATAGATATATGACTAGATGTAACTGCACACTATAAGGAATATAATTTATTCCAGAAAGATTATTACGTGTACGCACAGGCAATTTATAGTTTTGTTCAAAGTTGTCTAAAAACTTTATACGTTTTAAAACCATTTTATACGTACGTAATTCATGGCACGTTATGAGTAAGATTGTAGTGAGTCACTTGCATAAACTTATTTACTAGTTACTTAGTAAATAGCAACTGAATTAGCTTTCTTTAAACTAGCTCACGTTTAAAGCAAGAAAAATAAAAGCTTTAAACAACCTATTGTACATTATGAACCTCATCTAAAGGTAGAAACGTAGGAGATGAAATCACTGAATAAATGCATACAGCCGAATGCAAAACCTCCTATTTTCTAGTTTGTCAAATTGTTTTTACTTACACTTTAGTTCGAAAAGCTACTTTCGTATCAGCGTTTCGGTTGGTTACCGAAAAGCTGAAATAATTTATATCAGGCAAGTGTAAACTTTACAATAATTAATTACAAACATTCAATTTATAGTACACGCACTTTAATCCACAATATTTAATGAATAACCCAGAACAGAAAGTTAAATACTTCGACACCACATTTTAATACCTAGTCCAACAAAATTAATGCAGGATAACACAAATATTATTTTATTTAAATCAACAGCTCACAATGTAAATAAGACTTATAATTTACTAGAGCCAATGAAATCAATTTAACGAATGAACTCATTTCTAAAGTCCAACCTACGTAGGTAGGTCAATCAACCGTTCGTGATGATTACTAAGATCTTCAACCGTGACATACGTTTGTGTACCTACCTACCAATTACCTAGGACGCTGAACTCCTGTTACCAGTAGTAACCATAGCTTGAAGTTATTTGTGGCCAATTTACACGAGGATAGTTTGTCACCAGGGAGATTTTCAAGCACAAAAGACACTAAAAATGATCTCCTTCTTCCTCTCCTTATCCCATTATTTGGGCTTTCTTAAGAGGCTTTACATGGAGGTCTACCAGGTCAATGGCGGGAGGCCTTTCCCTCTCTTTCGTTCTGGGAGTTTCAACACAGTCACATGGTTTTCGCTTCGTCTTCTGACATGGCCATACCAGCGAAGGCGTTTTTCTTTGATTTTGTCTGCGAAGAAAATTCAACTTTGACTATACTCTCTCTAAACTCGTCATTGTTCATGTTTGGTGTCTACGTACATTAAACAAACAAGAAAAGTTGACGCATCTAAGTAGAGTAATAATCTCGAAAACCAAAAAAAATCTTTGCCTTTGAAAATAGTTGAAGCATCAAATAGTTGTAGGTATTTCGAATCTCGGTGTAAGAGAATCCCCTGAAGAATCTCGTAAGCAAGTTGAGTTTTACTCGTAACACGAGATTGCGAGCATACTTGAGCCTGGCTAATCTAGCATAGGCATTGGCAACTGTCGAGAATCCATCTTCGTGGAATGAGCCTTTATTGCATGCTAAGTAACTGCCTGCATCATACATTTCTAAGTTATAAATGAAACATGTAATTAGGTATACAAAATCATTGTCGGTTAGATTTTGATGTATACCTATCATTCACGTATGCAATAGCTTAGTAATTTGTATAATTAGTACATCAATGCCTACACCCTATTGTATTGTTATCCTTGTAATTATGTCTAAGGTTGGCTAAGCTAGGTAGTTCATTATTATTATCACAAAATCCTGGTCAATATCATATCATGGTTAGTTGGTTTATATATAAAAAAAAAAACTATATTATACTAACACGAGATATAATATAATCTTTTGTTTTATTAAAAACGAAAATTTTATAAAACGGGCAGAAATAATTCAGTAAACATTCCAATGTTTTCAGGATTCAAACATCGAACAAAAAAGCGTACCAGCAAAATCACAGTTCATTACAGTTTTCATCAATATTTTTATTTACCCGAAAACTGAATTATGAACCCCGCTGAAAACATGTTTACAGGCGAGCATCGAACACGGTACATTACTCACGATCACTCAGTGTCAGAAACTAAGCAGTTGAGTTTTCGCAAAATAATATGTTTATCAGTTTACGAATCACTCGTAGGTACATCTCACTCTTGACTTCTATCTACTTCTATTATTCACTACCAGATGTAAGTTCACAAGCGGAATGGGGAGGTAAGCAAACAAAAATTAGGTTCAACTCTGTAAAAGTGTAAAGTAAAAACCTGGCATTCTAGATTTACCTTAGGGTCTAGAGCTAGACAAAGTGCAATTCAATTAACGAATGCGACTGTCGGAATGCCTAAATATAAGGTATTGATCACGTGACTTTGACAGCGTTTATCAATGCCATACCTACATTTTTGACGTTTTAATAATCGCCTTCGCCACGCTACAACGCTGACAGAATGTCACTCTAGAGTCTATGATGTTCTTATCCATAATCCTAAGTCTAAACAGTGATCCCCCAAAACGCTATCACGGATATTATTATTCTAAGTAAGTTCTAGTGCTCATCATTGTTTGATTTATCGTTCTCATTAAAAAACCTGTCATATCCGTCATTAAAATGTAATGAGCTAGGTTTCAAAATCTATTGCTTATTATAGAATACTAAGTTGCTAATTACCTCCATGTATGGGCGTGTGTTTTGGGGCTTTCACAATACAGGACGTGCCTATATTTTAGCTAAGTACGAGTAGTTTTGGTCTAAGTGTTAATAAATTGCACAAAGTCAGCTATCTGCTGAATATCAATTTCTTTTTGATGCCCAGTCTTTAACATTAAGTAGTTAAAGTTTATTTGAATAGTTTCTGTAACTGTCGTATTTTCAGTTTTCTCGTTTCTCTATGCTTTGTCTGAAAAACCGAATACTACCTAGAGCCTCATCTATGCGATTATATTAATGACAACCACATATCTGCCACGTAATATCTGTAATTAAGGAATTAATTTGATAATACCTTTACAATAATGCTCCAACCTTGCCATCAAAACCAGTTAATTATCTAGTGTTTAAGTGTGTTGCATGTTTGCGTACAGGAAACTCCTTATCAAAGAAACTGTCATGTCTGTAAAAAAATAATGCGCTTCGTTAGAGCGTTTACAGGGACAGACTTAACATAAAAAAGTAATCATAATTCTCGAGATATTTGTAACAATGTGATATAAAGTATGATTAGTTTCCGAAAACGTATTGAGACAGAAATCGGTTTACAAAAGGCTGATAAAAGATGATAGACTTGTCTTGTTATTTAATCTTCATTTTATCCTAAAGGCTGTACTAACTAGCATCTAGTTTCTCTATACTAACCCTTACGCAATTTGACACAGCCTGACAATACAAAGTAAGTACTAATGTGCTTAAAGACTAACATACCTACTATATGTAGATACGGATTTGAATGCTGGAAATATAAATCCCACATGAAAACAGGCCGTTTCCTCAGCTCGGAAAGCACTTATGTCATTGCGTACGACGTCTTTATACGCCATTTGATATTAGACCTGTTCATGACGTTAGAAATGGGGCGCCAGATGACGTCACCAGTGGGCGATTATTGTACACTCAGGGCAAGGGATGAGGCACTAAGTGAGCTTAGATCAGGAGCATGCGACAGAAGTAATAATGACTTAATTTATATATTTCTGTCTTCTAATATATAAAAATCTCGTGTCACGGTGTTTGTTACCGAACTCCTCCGAAACGCCTCGACCGATTTTCATGAAATTTTGAGTGTATATTCGGTAGTTACAGGTAAAAATACGAGTCAGCTAGTTTATATATAAAGTATGATCGTCTTGGACAGATGACGTGCTTCTTGCGTGAGTCAAAGGCATATTTATTGAGCTTTAATGAAAGCTTTCAAGAGTTTCGCTCTTGAAACATTTCGTTAAAGCGGCGAATGAATAATCCATAAATAAAAATAATATTGTTCATGTGTAAAAAAAAACTTTATTTCCAATTATACAAAGTGGTTTAACAAAAAGTAAATGTATGCATAATTATAAATTATCCAATAATTGTTCTTTATAATTAACTAGTGGACGTCACGCGGTTTCACCCGCGTAGTTCCCGTCCCCGTGGGAGTACGGGGATAATATATAGCCTATGTTACTCACTGATGATGTAGCTATCCAATGCTAAAAGAATTTTTCAAATCTGTCCAGTAGTTTCGGAGCCTATTTAATTCAAACAAACAAATCTTTCTTCTTTATAATATTAGTGTAGATGAAACAATCTCTCTTAATTTATATATTAAGAGAGATTGTTTAGTTAGAAAAAAATCACTTCATTCGTAAACTTCACAACTCAAACCACCAATCACGCATTGCGAAACCTTGAAAAATTCAGCAATCGGCACTGTTTAATCCGATTAGGAGAACAATCATGATAGCAACATTAGCTATGTATTATTCATAACTAGTTTTTATTCGTGCATACTAAACATGGAAATCGGATGTTGCCAAATATTCTGTTAAGTGTTGCCACGCTCCCTGCCTATAAGGAGGAACGGCATGTGTCGGTACGGCTCGGTGTCACGTAGAGCAATAACGTGAGCCCCACAATGTTATTATTGCTCAACACATTACTTAGTGGTATACTGCCTATCATTGAAAACGAAGCGACATAAAATTTTATTAACTTTATTCGTGACATCTCTTATACGAGTATCATTCTACTTCCGCATTTCGTGTGTGGACAATTTTCACACATTATTTAAGTATTTTCTAGTCTCTTACTTATTCCTAAAGATAGTAGTACCATAGTCATTGAGCAATATATTTTGTGCTATAGGCACAATTTTTTATTTTATCTATATTCCACATACTCGTACATTTCCCCAAACCACAACATCACTGTCTCATTTACAAAGACAAATAGACACATACATAATAATACAAGAAGGTATGTCTCCATTTTATCCCAAATTTTTATATCCCACATATCCCATACATGAGAGGGTAAAATCGTAACAAGACTGTCCTCGTATGGAAATAAATTCAAATTACGGCTCCGTCTGACTCAGAGTATTGTCTAGACCAGAACGAACAGCGAGCTGTTCTCAGCTATTTTTACTAAGTTACCCGACGCTGTCTGCCTCGCAAAATTAGGAAAACTATTGTCGTTCCCGGAATGTCACATCCCGTGGCCTGCTTTCTAGAAATACCTACGCTTCGGCGAATATAGTTTTATGGACTGGTAAAAAACTTCGTGGTTACTGGGTAAAAACATGTCCATGCTTAATTTCGTAGAAAAAATTCACAACATCAAATCGTCATCGAAATCCAAAAAATAACACCTTTGGCATTAATATTATTCTCCATTTTCGGAATTATTCGAGCTTATAGGTTTCGCTGGTTCAATCATAAGTACTACGTTGAAAAAGTCTAAAAATAATACATAGGTACTAACAACAGCTAAAAAACGACGAAACAATGGCAACGTAAAAAGCATACTAGTTAAAATTAAAACCACTATCACCAAATATAACCTCCAGTTTTACGTGTCTTACATGTACGTAAGCCGTAAATATCAGTTGCTGCCTGAGATTTGGCGACATTGTTCACTTCGGCTTCAACTGACGTAATCATAAGGTCATTCCCATTGCCAGCTGAGTCACACCCACTGACTAGTCCAATATTGATCTAGTGTCAGTCACCCTGCGATGTTCTAGGTAAACAATAAGATGCCTAGAAACGTGTGCCACGGTGTTAGCAAGTTCAGATTTTATCAATTTCCCGCATATTAAAAGCATATAACGAGACATTGGAAAATGATGGAAAAACTTCTAAGTTTTTTTTAAATTTAATTTATTTAATTATTGGAAAATTAAGCGTTACAACTACACTTCTGGACACATCTATTGGCCCACCTTAGAGTTTAGGTTTCGATGGCCCCTACCGAAATATGATTGCTAGATTGAACAAAAACTGTTGATGCAGTTTTAAACCTGATACATTTTACCATCTTTTTCGATCGTATTGTTTTAAATTTGAATTCAGAATACCATACGACATGGAGCTACGCCTAACAAGTCGGATATGCGCCTTGTTAAAGGCAATTGATTTTTGAATAAAAAACATGTTTTATCAAATAAAGGTTTAATTTAATAACGCGTGTTGCCTCCATGGGCATCTACCACAGCTCACATACGATTAGGCATAGAGTTTATCAACCGCTCTATGAAATTTTGAGGGATCATCTCCCATTCCTCTTCTATGGCAGTTTTCAACTCCTGCATCGTCTGGGCAACTGGCTGACGAGCCCTAACACGTCTTTTTAGCTCGTCCCACATGTTCTCAATGGGGTTCATGTCTGGGCTTCTGGCTGGCCAGTCCATAACTGTGATGTTCACATCCCGAAGATATTCCTGACGATGCCGGCCGCATGGGCTCTTGCATTATCATGCATAAAAAGGAAATTTGGGCCCACATAGTCCGCGTATGGTATCACGTGAGGTTCTAAGCACTCACGAATGTACCTTTCAGCATTTAATGTTGGCAGCCGTGGTCCTGTAACAACCTCAAGTTGAGTTTTGCCGCTCGCGGATATACCGCCCCAGACAGTCCATGAGCCATCGCCATAAGCAACCCTCTCTTCAAAGCAGCATTGTGCGAAACGCTCTCCCTTACGTCGGTAGACCTTCTTCCTTCCATCATTGCCATGTAACACAATTTTAGACTCATCAGAAAAGAGTACACGGCTCCAATCTTGCTGTGTCCAATTTAAATGACTGCGTGCGAAATGAAGGCGCGCTGTTCGGTGGGCTCGCGTTAGTTTGGGCCCATTAGCTGGCTTGTGTGGTACCATATCGCGTTCTCTTAACCTTCTCCGAACAGTTCGAGCGCTCACAGATACTCCGTGGAAGTCGCGAAGTTGGTTTTGTATCTCAATGGAGGTAAGGTGACGATTTCTCAAGCTGGTCGTCACGATGAATCGATCCTGCCTTTCAATTGTGACCCGAGATCGTGGCCTTCCTTGGCGACGAACAAAGCCGCCAGTCTCTAGGTACCTCCGATAAACATTTCGGACCGCAGATCGACTTAAATTAAGTTGAGCACTCACGTTTCTTTGGCTGTGTCCGGCCTGAATAAGTGCCACAGCTTGGGCGGCGACTTCAGGTGAAGTATCCATTGATTATTGATAGAACCTCACCTTAATGTTAAGAATAAGTAATGTTTGTTGCAAAACCAAAGATATCAATCACTTTTTCAATAATTAAATCCAAGTAAACCAATAAAACCAAGTTTTCTTAGTATTCGATTGTTTGATATCAACAAACAGGCTCCAAATTGTCTTTTGTTTCTTTAAATTCTGTGTTTGAAATTCAAAAAAAGACTATTGAATGAAATTGTGAATGTGCCAGGTTCAAAACTGCATAAAAACTTTTTGCTCGACCTAATATAAAATTTTAGCTAGGACCAAACGAAACTGAAAATACAAGGTGGGCCAATAGATGTGTCCAGAAGTGTATAACTAACATATACTAAAAAAACACAAATAATTAATTAATTGACACTGGCTAATAACGCGCTGCCTAAACGCACCTAGAATTACACTTCCTTGCAACATAACCAAGGATTTTAGCAAATTCATCCGCTAAAGGAGTTCATTAAACAGGGGGTTAACGTTTCAGCTCACTTTGCTAACTAGAAATCGCATCGGGCTTATGGCTTGTAACGTAAGAAGATCATGTAAGGTTCATCAATAAACTTACTCAGGCTATTGCAGCTTGCGGCTCGATAGTTTCCCAGGATGGAGCAAAACACTCGGTTTTCCGCCTTCCTTATGGTAAAGAGCTAATAAATACGGGATGTTATTTCCTTCTCATCCGCATTTGTTTTTCGCAGATCCATTACGATAACATGCGAGGAATTCGCCAAGAAAGTGATCATAGGCTTATTTAAAGTGATCGTCAAGGCCAATGATGTGGGATCTACTAATAGAATTAGATTATCATAGTATTTTGTCGCTTCACGCTTGTTTTTCTGGACATTAACACGTGTTTCACTTCAAATACGATGGACGAATTAAGACAACTGGTAAACCCTTTGTGAGGCTTTCTTTCGCCACGCAGCTCGTAGTTGAATGGCAAATAATAAAAACAGCCTTTCACAAAAATGTACTTGATTATGACAGATTGTCAAACTCATGTCAATCGAAATAATAACATCATTCAGCTCAATTTTAGTTTAATTTTTTTATCAATTTTTTCCTCTCTCTGTTGTCTTTGGTCTCGCATGATTTTTCAATAATTTTCCATAAAACATTTGACACTGACAGAATTGTCGACACCATTTGTTATAGATAAAAATAGAACAGAATACAAAAATCTTGACATCAGACTTTCATGGAACCATTAATTGATATTCATCGTTGATTTTAAAATGTATTTACTAGCTGGCCCGCGCAATTTCGTCTGCGTCACATTTTTCGTCAATGCTCCGTTCCTTTTGGTCGTAGCGTGATATTAAATAGTCTTTAGCTTTCCTCGATAAACGAGCTATCCAACACAAAAATAATTATTCAAATCTAAACAGTAGTTCCTGAGATTAGCGTGTGCAACCAAACAAATAAACTCTTCAGCTTAATGAAATAAATATAGAAATATACAACAGTCTGACAATAATAAATACAGCTTAGCACATGCAACATATAATTCTCTCGTTCACTCGATCATTTCCGATATTTTAACACAACCCATAATTGAAATAAGTTTCCAATTAACAAGTGCGTTAACTCATTAAGTGTTGTGCCGCCACAGCGAGGCACATTCGCTATTTATCACATCGCTGATTTTAATGTAAATATCCAGAACTGAAGCAACGAATGAATGAGTATGTCTAGCGGTAGACTGAAGCTCATTCCAAGTATTCTCTAGGTATACAGTAAAATTGAATGGATTCTATAGAAGGTTAGAAATCAGAAATCATTTATTTGCTAATAATGTAGATATACAAATAGGATTTTTGTAGAATCCCAAAAAAATTTTCAATGCAGTTTAAAATATCGTAACACAATTTGATTTCCTCAATAAGACTATCTTTTGATTTTGATAACATTCCTTGTTATTTGCAATTTCTGCTACTTTAATTGATGTTTTAGCACGTGTACCATCAAATTTAACTCCAGCTCTTTCCTCATTAACATTTTCACGAGCATGCTCACCATTGTGACTAATAAATCAATAGCAGACACTCTGCGTATCATCAGAACCAAAACTCGGCTAACCCGTACCACGTACATTCTATATTTACCGAGCTATATTTGAAACGGTCGTGTCACAGAGCGCGACATCGTCTCGTTATTGCTTCAATATAATTGGATACGCGACTTTAGACTTTATTGACAACGGAAAAAATACTCTATTTGATGCCTTTTTATCTTCGATATTGATAGAAACGGTTTTATCGACTTGTTTCTGTATCAAGTCAAAAATAAAAGATGTTTTGCTTGTTCTTGAGGAACTGGTTCTGGAGGAAAGGTTTTGTTAAATCAGAGACTTGTTTATTGTGTTACTAGGACATAAATTAAGTTGCTAACATTCTATTGGGTCGCTGTGTAAAACTAGTGGATAAACAAACATGTTTTATCATCATTAAAAAAAAAAGTAGGAGACGAGCAAATATTGCAGTATTTTTAGATTGCAGCATAATTTTATAATTTACACTTTACCTGAAAACTCGGAATTCATGACATAACACAAAAAAGCTTGTCTATCTTTTCTAAATATTTGTTGGGAAGCTGACCTTACGTCCGCGTATTTGTCTAGATTATAAAACACAATCTATACTAATACAAACGTCCATTACAAATGAAGTGCAAATGTCTAATTCTTTGAAAATGTTTACTGGAGCTGTTAACGAAATAATTGTTTCCTTTTGCTTGAATACAAGCGCAGATTAGCATGTAATTGAGAAGTTCACGTGGGTAGCGCTCAGGTGGGCTCGTTTTCTGGCGTAGCTGTCATATGAAAAGTCGTCCATTTTTCGGATTTTGTTGAAATTATTACAAGGTTTCAGATATAATCTACTGGAGGTCATTTTTATGTACCTTCTTCTCGTTCAGTTTGTTTTATGTGTTTAAATTAATTGTTAAATAAGTAGATTATTATAACTGGGCATTTACCTAAGTAATCACCTGAGATAAATGTATATATATCTCAAGTACTTACACTGATGAAATTAAAAAAGAGTATGCTTCCATAACTTTATTGACCTCAATAATGTTCTTCGTATATATATTTTGTAGGTGGTGGAGATTCCACGATTTCGCTATTGAATTCCCAGTAAAAGCATTAACAATAATGCAATTGTATCAGAGATGGCTCGCTGCTCGGCGACTGAGGATATCAAACACGTTGTCGAGATGCTGTCGCAAACGTAGCTTCAAAGCTAATAGCTTAGTGAACAAATGAATTGTTTCATAATGCCCGTGTAACAAACACACTGTCACAAAATAATTATTTATTTCACAGTTATGTGTATAGCACAGAGTGTCGATAGTTAATCATAGGAGACATAGTAGATACACTGACAGAAAAACTGCTCCAAACATAACATTGTTAAATATAAAGCCATTGAAAACAACAATAAAGCTTCACCCAAATTGGGTATTTAGCATAATACGAGTTGCAAACAGCATTCATATGAAGCAGCTAACAAAAGATACACAGTTGCATTATGTGAGGACAATGGGAGCCATACCACACTTCCTGAAGGCACATTAAAACTGAAAATTGCAATTCCGGCTTGTATAATTTCGGAATTTTTGTTAACGTTACTGTTGTTGTCCCGAATTTTATAATTACTCTCGTGTTTAATTCTCTGACGGAATTTAGTGGGAGTGCCCAGTTCATATTTAAAGCACAAATCTTGTTATATTGCTCTCTTGATATAGTTTTTAAGTATAGTTCTTGTCTGTATATTATTGTGTTTGCTTCGTCTAAAAAAACAAGACAAGTGCGAGTCGGACTCGTTCACCGAGGGTTCCGTACATATTTGCAGGTAGAGTATATTTTTTTATCATTTAATTACAAATATATAGTTTTCAGATTTTTCCCTATACTTGTAGTATAAAACGATATTATGTACTTGCCAAATTTCATAGTTCTAAGTCAACGAAAAATACCCTATAAAGATACCTTATAGAGATTTACAGTGTCGAAATAATTGATATATAAAAAAACCCAAGATACACACTCAGCATCTCAAAAACGTCCGCAAAAAACAAGCACAATATGTATAATTGTGCGCAAGTTTCAAAGTCTCGCATCGCTCGCCATACTGCACTGCTTTGTAAAAACAACTTTAAGCGATCCGTGTAAGGTTGAATTTGCATAAAAAATTGCGCATCACTCGCCATACTGAACTGCTTTGTAAAAACAACTTTAAGCGATCCGTGTAAGGTTGAATTTGCAAAAAAAAAATATTTATAGTATAACTACACACAACTCACACATGACACTTGATACATGTCAGTTTTTGACGACAGTTTCGAGTGTTGCATTTGTTCGAGACTGTGCATCTTGGGTTTTTTATATATCAATGGTCGAAATGTACGTTTTTTGCGGCACAAAGCTGCAAAAAACGTATATGTGGACCGTTTATTTTTTTTTCGTTCAAGAATTTTAATTTTTGCACAGCTTCGAGGGACTAGACCTGAGTATTTGGTTTTAATTTCAACTCGATACCTCTACGCGTTCCCGAGATAAAGGGTCTTGACGGATAGACGGACGGACGGACAAGAAAGTGATCCTATAAGGGTTCCGTTTTTTTCCTTTTGTGGCACGGGACCCGAAAAATGGCAAAATATTGAACCGACAGCCATGTTTTCATAAAGGCATTTTTCCGAAAATCTCATCAACATTTACGTCATAGCGAATAAACCCAAAAAGCTTTTCCTGAATTTCATATTTTTTACATGAAGCAAAAAGCCAAACAAGCCGCTACCGGCCCGAAGCTTATGGCCACCTGCAGCGGCTATAAATCATGGAAGTAAAAATCCGTTTATCGATACGGGGAAACGTGTATGAGTCAATACGTGTAACCTTTTATTCAATTTGCTGACCGTATAAAGATAGGGAGACGTGATTAATCCTTTTTTGCCGTATTAACAGTTTTAATATCTATTTTCTATAAATAATAGAATCATATATTATTTTAAGATAATAGCCAAGAAGTTACATGAAACATTCTCGTTCTTGTAAAATTTTTGTTTGCTCAATTTTTAGCTTTCAAATTTTAATCATCTTCGCCATAATTGCTTATAGACATTCGGTCGTGACCCACTTCAATCTTTTCGTCACATCGTCAACCTTTCATCACTTCATCACCAAACGGTGAAGCATTATAAAGCGCCATATTATTTATAACTAGAATTCAATCCAGAATTATCAAGTTTGTTTACGTTCAAATTACCAACAAACTAAAAATATCGTCCATATACATAGACGATTTTCATGAGCACGAGGAGAATCGCGTCTATTTTGATAGTGACACAAAAACCACTTCTCCCCACCGCGGCACCGGAATGACAAATGTTAAGGTTATTTATAAATTGTCATCTTATTTTGTTAACGGCTGTTGAACCAAGAACGGTGTGTATTTCTACTTGATAGAAACGGAACAGTAATCATATTAAGGGGCTAAAATTTTGATCCAGCTATTCATCCATGAATTCTCATTTTCTTAGACCAGAGTTATTATAACCGAAATTATTATTTACTCGAACTAAGGTCGAGTAAATAATAATTTCGGTTATAATAACTATAACATTAAAAATCTTGTTTTGTCAAATAATAACTATCAATGGTACGAATTTAATTGGTTATTAATCAAAACACATGTTCGTGTTTAAGTCGCTTTTATGAATTCGTATTTTATTTATTATTCCGTATCGTGCCAGATTTTAACAATCATCGTTAAAATTTTAGACATGGAGACGCCACACAACTTTATAAACACACTAAACTAATTTATGATCGAAGTTTCACTGTCCCTTATTCTTCTATCTTTATAATAGACTTTGACCAGTTTCATACACGCCACCAAAATATAACGAAAACGATGTTATTTCAGCTAATGGAAATCTGTGACCAAATACAAAAAAGATTGTCAATATCAGCGTGCCCTGTTGGCTTACCATCACAGTGGAGGGTATTAAACGATTAAATCTGGCGGCCACTCCGAGTGTGGAAAAACAGAGCTTGCAAAAATACACCTATAAATATTTTAACGGAACCCATTACACATGTGGCCGGGGTCACTGTTGACCTGTATTTTTGCTCATTCGGGATCCCGGACTGCCGAGTTTAGCGTCATAAACCGAAAGTGTGCGTTTTGTTTAATTGCTTGTGAAAACGTTGTAAAAACTGGCCGAGTGATGTTGTTCAGTATGACTTAATAGTTGACCCGCGCTCGTAAATCTATTTTTGTTAGATACAAGCGTCGACCTGCGGTGAGGCCTGAGTGGACTTCATTAGATTAATCTTGCGGATTTAAGTCTTATTTTTTTCCGATGGATACGTAAGTAGTTTTGATTACCACGCGTCGGGAAGTGGTGCTGACTATAAAGTGGGAGATTTTAATTAAACCACGTCAATGCTCTCGTACTTCGTTACCAGTTTTCTGGTAGAATTACATTTCATAGCGTAAAACAGGTTATGCATATAGTTAGTAAGTTAATCAAACCCATGGGCCATGAGTTCTATCACAACCCGTACAACCACAAAACGCTCAATTGTGACAAATCACAAAGCTGTGTGACCTTTACGAACTCACCCACGGCAGAGTTCAAATTCTACACTATCTTTTGGCAATCTGCCCAGCGTACGTATATAAGGGAAAGTGCCATCCATCACTATAAACAAGGTCTTAACTGACGTCCCTCCCTACGCGGAAGTCAACCGATGCCTTTACTAATCCCAGCAGCCATTACTGAGAGCCCTACGTAGCTCTACAGAGATTAAACAGCCACTAATCATTGATAGGGATGTTACCGTCGCATATCCGCAACTTCCGCAACCATCGGATATACCTGCGAGCAAAAGAACATATTGTATCGAAACTACATTTCAAATTGTATCGTCGTTTAATTATGTAATGGGTTGCTGTTACTTTTGATTGGTTCAATTAAAATCAGAAAATCTACCTATTTTTCGTAGTGTTTGATCTAAAAACGCGAAAATGTAAAATGTGTTAACGTTTTCTTTTATCATCGCCACATCTGCGTAGTCAATTAAGAGAAGCGTGTCTCAGTGATAGTCACAAATAGGAACAAGCAATCTGACACCGTTGTACACTTAATAGAGCTGGTTAGAGCAATTAGCGTTGCCATTTAATCTGAGCATGCCCATGTAGTCATCAACACCGGAAGATTAATGATTCCAAGTGTAACGCATGTCATGACACCCTTGTTCATCATATGACCTTTGCTTAGAATGACACAATAAACCTAGTGCTTAATATTCTTCTTCTATGTTGGCACGAATTGGACATGAAAGCTGCCTTGCTTTTCAAAGCAAGGCAGCTTTTCTTTTACTGGCCGTAAAACGCGGCAATCTGTCCAAATGGCAATGCGTTGCCTACAGACGAAAAGATAAATGAAATAAAGCTCCAAATCAGTTTTAAAAAAACAGAACTCGGTCAAAACCAGCATTTATCTCGCAAAAATATGCATAGACTAGACCTAAGGTTTAACTATATCAGCTTAAGAACCTTGGTGGTTTCACAGTAACTTGTTCGAAATACTCGTATCATATCCGAATTAGCAAATATCCGCACTTCAGGTCCCATGCCTAATCAGGGCTGTGCGACACCTCGTTATAGTGGGGCCATGCCGTGGCCTGATTTATAGCCTTCAATTCCAGTCCACGTTTCATTACGCTCGTATTTCTGGGCCGGCTGCGACCGAGTGGATTTTAATTCGTAAGAATACTTTGACACTTTTATAGCTGGGCGGTATCCTCGCCTTCTCGACATTTATTGCTAATACATCAATGTCTACGGTTTCGTGCGTGATTTTTGAGTAGTTTCACGATGAACACGTTGTACAATCTTGCTTTAGCGATTTCGTTCGGCTTCTGTTAACCACAACACAACACGGTCTTCAAAGTACGATTTCTTGAAATGGCGTTATGAGTTTAATTTCGAAATATACTTGACATAGGTATACGCGTGTGAATAATTTTTTGTATTTATTCGCACGAAGCAACATGCCTAATTTTCATAACATTTAAGAAGGTGCTCCCATTTCGTAAATACAATCGTAATAGTCTGACATTATGGATAAACTGCTAAAGTGAAGGCAACAAGTTGTCTATTAAAATGATATCTCTATTACAAACTACTAATGTCGACAACATCATATCTGTCCATTATGTCCCCGAACTACGATGATTAGTTTTGTTTACTTGTGGGACTTTGTTGGCTACAACTTAATCCCCCAGTTACTGAAGTCCCACAACTTTGCTTTGCCACACAATTCGCGACTCTTATTGTGCCATTAATCATAATATAAGGGTTATTTCAGACTGTTGTGTTCGCTGTTGGGTTGAAAAAAGTCGGAGACGATGACAAAACACTGTTATAATTCATTTTAGGCAGCAATTTCAACACGAACCTCAAGTGAATTGGGAAAATATACCTATACAACACATTAAACAAGAATAAAATCGGATATAGAAATCAAGGCAAATTCCTGTATTTAAGCTGCATTTAATTTCAATTCACATATCATCCCTTTTTTCATCAATGTCTAGATGTAGGGAAATTAGATGTGTTGTTGACAGTTCGCAACTGCGAAACGAATGTGAACTCTTCTTAAAATACGACAATACTTCTCTGCTCAAGGCACCTCTAAAGGTACCTAAGTAGCAGTTTTTCACTTTGTCAAAGTGAATATTTTTTTCAGCCAAGAGATTGAATTAAAAGCGATATTTTCCATTCAGCCAAACGGCAACATCAACAAGACATTGTTTCATCTGTCTCATATTAATTGATGAACAAATAAACAGTTCGACCGAGCTGAGCGTATTCTTTGATCTTGCTTGCGAAACGAAAACTCAATCACGAGAACGGAGTAATAATTGTCTGAAACATGAATTACTGGAAAATAACAGTTTGCTGGATAATATATTTCATCATTTTTTCATCATTCAAAGTTATTGAAATGAAAAAAAGCGATGTTCCAATAAAATTAATAAGTACTCGAAATGGTCGTCAAAATATACCATTTTTATAAATAGCTTATTTTGTGTACATAACTACCGCAGGGAAGGATGTTTATATTGCGAAATTTTAGTAACTCTGTAAGCCAATATTACATTTATTCGTCATTGGTGAATGCGGCTATAATTTTTAACTGAAAAATAAATGTGGCTGTTTGAGATATTTACTATACAATATATGTAAAATATTGCTAAGGTAAAAGTTACCTGGCTATTGTAAATCGAATAAATATTGAAACATTAAAATATATTGTGATTGTGTAGGTCCATTCTTCCTTAGTGCGGGGTATAATTGTAGAGCATCAATTACAATCCAAACTGTTATTCTACCTGCCTAACATGATCATTAGATTTTTTCCCCTGACGATATAGATCTTAACCCCAGAAATATATACGTAGATCTGCGTAAAATGAGATCAATACGAAAGCTACATAAAGTACTGACCCAATTCATGCAAGTTACCCACTCTCACACAGACACACATATTATCCCACACAAGTAGCTACTCGCTATAATTCTAGAATTTCTCCCAAGACGTCTTTCCGGAAAAAAAGGTCAGTTGTCGGGAAAAGAGATCGTCGTCAAATCGTCGGATCTGATCCGACAATGGTCCGCAAACTTTCTTGAGACAAATATCTAGGTCCAAGCTTTTATCCGAACTTTATATTTTATAGATAGAAAATCCTTGGAGTAGCAAGGTTCTTTGAAATAGGGACTTCGTAGGAATTGGACTGTAAAATGAGTTGGCAAGTAGGTTATAAGAGCCGGAATCCGGGGGTAGGTAAACCGTTGCTATCATAACGTAGTGACACAGTTAGGGAAGTATATTTTCTTGCTGAACCTTTTACAAAGTTACTTGATCACTTTAAATGCTAGACAACGAGTTAAATCGGGTTAATATTGTTTTTTTTTCGTATTTACTGCTTAGTTGTCAAAGTGTGGACTGTGTCATAACTCTGTACATACCTAATAGGTTTTAAGTAATAGATAGTAAATAACCCTTAAAACCCAGTATTACGTTATTTCATCCCAACAATTTTGTCATTATATTTTTTATGGTTTTATTAGTGAAAGTTAGTGGCGTGACACGGGGGCATTAGGAGAGTTCTATCTGTCGGCTAATTGCGAGCGCAGTCGTGAACTTTGCACATGAATACGGTATACTAGCAAAGTTCGCGGCTGTTTTACGGCTTTTTCCGACCGTAATATGGTCGTACGTCCAAGATATGTTATAGAAGCCCGGCGCTGTGCGCGTTCTGGACGTTAATGTGCCAAATAAATACAAACTTGATGAACTTTTTTAATATAGTTCCGTAAAACGCATTCTAAATAGCTACTACTCTCCACGCTCAAAGTTGAAAGTCTACCGGAAAAAACCTAAGTAAAGAAAATCTTTTTGCTATTCCTTGAGGAAAATATTTTCATCCCTTCCCAGCTGTCCTTTCATAATTTTTCTTATCACATTCATTAATCCTCAAGTGAGCCCCTCACTCAACATTTTTGTCAGCGCCAAATAGGCAATTTGTGCATCCGGGTAACCACATTATCCTCCTTTAGTATAAGAAGTTTGTGCGCAAGACATCGGTTCTGCGTGATGTTATACTCGTACTCTTGCTAGGTATCTGCTACTAAACCTACACGGATATTTAAGTTGTAAAGACCTAATTATTCAGTTTAGAAGTGTAGATACAGCTTAACCAACAAAAAATTGCAGTTTTTCAAATTCGGTAGGTGTAATTTAGAAAATGTAAAAGATAACGATTACATCGCCCCATTTCTTGTTCCCTAATGAAAATAAGCAAAAACAAAAATCTTTACTTCTTTCCAGCGTCTAATAACGTCTGGCTAAAAGAAAAACTCCTAAATTCCGCTTGTACTGGGGCTTACCGCCTCGCTTTAAGTACACAATGCTCCTAAATACTTCCTTACTCCTGAAGAAAATGGAACAGTCCGAATAACGGTACGCCAAGCATTCAGTTTCCACCTCGCTGACTCACCGCCGTATTTCTAAGCTTGTTCATACTTACACGGGTTGAAATTTCCATTAGACGCTAAGATAAAGGAAGCATTTTCAGTGGCCTGAAAAAATCGCATGCTCCGCTGGTTTGAATTGGATTTAATATATCAGATACACTTATTTGTATGGTTTCATAAGAAAGATGGAGTGATGCCAATGGGCTGCGGGTTAATCCATCAAAGACCCAAGTCATTGTTGTAGGTAGCTCTAGGATGTTTCCGAAAGTAAATTGGTCGCATCTTCCCCAGGTTCAGTTTAACGGAACTACAATTCCTTTATGTGAGAAAGTTAAGAATCTTGGGGTTTGGATCGATAAACATCTGTCTTGGGGTCCACAGCTCCAGGACGTAAGCCGCAAAATCTTTGCATCTGCCAGGTCCCTACGACGATTGCGGAACTTCCTTCCTATTGCCACTAAAACTGCGTTTGCACAGTCATTCTTCTTCCCATCCTTGACTATGCTGATGTCAGTTATCTCGATCTCACTCAGGCACAACTAGATACTTCAAAACCTTTGCATAAGATTTTAATTTGGCTTGCGCAAATATGATCACATTTCTGAATTTCGGACAAAACTCAAGTGGCTTCCCATACTTCTTCGCCGGGATTCTCATATTTTATTTCTGATCTACAGTATTCTGTTCAGTTCTACAACCCCCTCTTACCTTAAAGAACGATTCAAGTTCCTTCATGACACACATAATAGATATCAGAGGTCATCGGAAAACTTGAGACTAGAAATGCCGATGCATTCCACCACCTTCTATGACAATTCAGTATGTCACCCTATGTAATGTTTCTCATCTATCTTTTCTGTAACTTATATGGTGTACATAACAAAGAGTATTCTATTCTATTTTATTCTACGATCATGTTGGTCTAAAGGAAGCAGGTAAACAGGTAACTAGGTTAACCTAAAGCCTTTGCAGTAATTTGTGTTTGTTGCGACGAAAAATCATAAAGAAAAATTTAATTGTGTCGTGCTCAATGTCCATATCTAAATTAAAACTGCAATCACAGCACATGTGATTTTCTTTTTATTTTTAGTTCCTTCAGTTATAAAAGCATTTATCGTTAAGTGTCTTTTCCATCCAACACGTATGAATTCGCCCGCAACTACCTACGCATGTTGTTCCAAAAATTCAGGCGTGTCAGAATGGAACACTAATTTATTAGTGCTAAACTGAAAGTCATTATAACACCAAGCAATAAACCCACCCACCACAAAAGCATTTAATATACTCGTTACATCGCTTAACAATGTTGCCTATAAACCCCATGGAACCACGGCGCGGTCACAGCGGGTCAACAGCCTATTAATATGCCATAATAATTGCCACTTATAAATTTCCTCTTTTCTTTCGGCAAAAAATGAAAGCCTACGATTGTAAGTTAAATGGATATAATTTATAGCGGCATTATGTTGCTTATAAATAAGTTTAATGTATATTGTGCACGCCGCCCTGAAGCGGGTCACGGCCAGCGGCCGGCATGACAAATCGCTTGGAATGAGACTAGTTCGAATACCAAAGGTTCGGTGGTGTTTTGTTTATTGAACTTGAGGAAGCAGCTGTTCCACATAACGATTAACATTTCTTTGAAGGCTTTTCGAAAATGGCCACGATATTACCCATCACCATCACCCTGGGCGGATTGAAGATTATCGTGCCCTTATAAGCATCATCCCCTTGACACTCCTACCTAATCGCTAACTTACCTTCTACAGCCACTGGGGTGAGATACTAGGAGGTATGACCACCTTCCTTCAACACAGTTTAAATCTGAATAAGTTTCTCAAGTCAAGGCGGCAACCTTGCGGGCACGCCACTGTTTCCGTAATTGGATATCGACCACTAACAAGCTTAGCCTGCTGCGTGCACCGTGGCCCTTGTAATCTAATAACATCCATAACTCGACACATTTCCTAATATCCTTTATTGTGTAATATCTACTTTATTTTTTTGTGTTGGGTATTTAACTATTGATCGGTAACTGTCCTCATTTTGAGTTGATTTTGTGTTTGTTTTGTTTTTTTTTTGTTTTTGTACTTTGGTTGTGAGTGCTTGGTCTGAAATAAATATTTTCAATTTCAATATCGTTGTAACGCATACACAAAACTGAAGGCCAATTCTACTAATTTTTAATCACTCAGATTTAAATACAGTAAATAATGGAGATAATTCCTGCGTAAAACATGTGATTCTATTTACTTCTAGTCCATCAGTTATATATAGAAAAAATACGTGTCCAATATTTTTGGTAATCTAACTGACGGACTGAACAGATTGTTTCACGAATCTACCTTATTTTAAGCAGGATGGTTTCTGACTTAACCCTCTCTGACCAGGTTATAAACAAAGGTTAAAGGTTCATAACCCGCAACTGAAAAATCGAGTCAACCTCACAACCTCTATATCAGCTACGCGGATGACGCTACGTGCTACGAGAAATCAATTTTACTTAGTTGTAAAGATGGCAGTATTAGGATTTATAAGGTGGTAATAACAATGCCATTTTAATAACATTCACGAGATTAGGTGGTTTGTAACATTTGAAAGATGGATGTAATGAAATGACATTTGAAAGGTACCTTTTACTTTCGTGCTATGAAAACTGAACTTAGGTTACACTTTGAAAATACTGTAATGTAATAACTAGCTGACCCGGCAAACGTTGTTTTGCCATATAAAATAAACACAAAAAATAGCCTACGACCTATTCTCAGACCTACAAAATACACAAAAAAAAATATCATAGACATCGGTCAAGCCGTTTTGGAGGAGTTCGATAACAAACACTGTGACACGAGATTTTTATATATTAGAAGATTATGTTATAACCATCAATCAGTACTATTACAGATGTACCGTAGCACTTAACCAAAATTTTGACTACCTGCGAGCGTCTATTTTACTAAAAATGTGAAAACATTTTCATGAAAGTTCGTTGCTCTCAATGCTAATGGTTACCGATAGAAATCAATTTAAAAACCTTTTATGAGGTTGTGTACCCTACGAGCGGCAGTTTCTCCAAGTGCCAAGTTATAGGCAAGTTGCCAAGTCTGACCACTTAAATGACAAGTTGATGCAATTTCAGACTTGGCCGGAAAATATTTTAAGAGAACATTTATCGAACATTTTTCAACTTACTCTCAGTCCACAAGATAGCAAGTGAAGTTCAGTGCGGTTCTTTTACTTAACGTCAAGAGTTCTGGCTCATTTTTAACTTTGTTCTTTATCTTAAATAAGTCAACTGCTTATTTTTAAAAGTCGAGTGCTCTTGGTTGTATATTGTATCAGATAGAAATGTGCTTCTCGTGGACTTAATTATTATTCGCACTTCTCGATGTTTCCGCCTTTTACGAGGCATATTATTTTATCATCATCAGTACTTATTTTATCATCATATAAAATAGTTTTTTGGCATTATTTGCTTATACATGTCATTATAGGAGATAGCAGTATCTACTTAAGGCTGGTTAACAATAGCCATAACCGACTTCGGACAGAACACTGTTTTCGTTTAGCTCAGCACTATATATGTTCAATCATGTAAAAATACACATCAGGGAAAATGAGAAAAACACAAACATACTCTATTTTATGACGTAAAAACAATATGTCGGAAGCTATTCCTATGCTAATACAGCACGATTTATCTAGAAGGACGGCAGTTGGCAGGCGCGTCACGTCACGCCTCCTGCTCTTACAGGATGAACCTCGCCGCGCTATGAAACATGTATTAGATGCAGCGTAATATCCATTTTTTAATACCAGAATAAACTTGTAACTCCAAGGCCTTAAAGCACATATAATACTGCTACAGAAGAACGCAATAAAACTGCTGCATTCTGTCTTTCATAAAAAGGTTACTTGATGAAAATATCCGTCGTAATATCTATGCAGATTAAGAAAGCAACAGACTCGTGCCATATGTAACTAAGTTTACGATATGACAACATGGTCGGAAGTTATTCCCATGTAAATGGGGTGTATCCAGCACAGGATAAGCTCATGCAAATGTATGTAACGCGGCTAATACCTGATGTATTGGTATGAGGCTAGTTGTCGCTCAATATTATGCTGTCGTCAGTCAATAATAACGTTAATTTAGAATTTTTTATTCAGCAAGATATACATACATAGGTTGAAACAATAAAATTAAGTAGCACTATATAAAACACAAGAAGATAAATAACTTTTAGCAAAAAAGGTATAGAAAAAAAATTGGTACGTTGCTGAAAAACGATAAATGAATTATTCATAAAATGAAAACTAAAAACCTGCAAGGAACGATCAGTTTCACTTAGGTTTTACTTAGCTATTATTTGCAAATACTTTATGTATCTGCGCAGTAGTATCTCATTAAGTCATAATAAATGCAAATATTCGTCACACAAACAGCAACAAGATTGCTCCCAGTGTAGGTTTCAACATTTATAGATGCTCGCGCAGAGATCCTCAGCATCCAGCATCGGAGCATCAAGGGGAAGCTTCCAATTTACATCATTTCCATCCGATGCTCACTTCTTATTATAACTACGTTCCCTTTTATTCAACTACGTCGCATTTTCCGGCTTACGATGGAAATATGAACACAATTTACAGACTTCTTTGAATATCGGAATATTTTATCTATAATGGTGTGAATATCTTTGTTTTCCAGTGGGAGGAGATTGTGTAAAAGGAGCACTTTGTATCTAGTGTTTTCTATAAAAGACAGGAGATTTTGTTTGTTAGGTACTATATAGTTGGTATTATTCTTTATTCCTTGAGGCAGGTGAAACTTCATTGCTCAATAGATAGCTGCATAGTCTGAAAAAGAACCTTTGGGGGTCTTACTTATTAAATAATGTGGTGCATACACTCGTTACTACTCGTAGAATCACTGCTATGCCATCTAACGAGACTTTGATAATATTTTATCGAAAGTTGGCCTATGCCTTTTCTGTAAAAGGCATAGGTCACGAGAGGCAAGATATAAGGCTGTTTCCTGTCTGCCCCTTAGCAATCGCATTACAAAGACAATGACATGACAATATCTAAGTAATGTGGGCATATTACTAATAGGTTCAAGCTGATTCAACGCCTAATCGTGTCATTACATGAATATTTATGAGACTGTATGAACTCATAAACCATACAAAATAATTTAAGTACTAATATTGGATGCCTACACCCAAGCCCTGGAATATTAATTAGGTTTATGGCAATTTATGACCGTTTATGGAGAGACAGCCATTAATTGTCACAGTACTAAAAGAGAGGAAGTAAAGTTTTATTGCACTTATAGAATTTTTATTAGGGTTACACTTAGATACAGGATGTCCCAGTACAAGAACCAGGGCAAAACTATTGAATAAATGTTTAATTGTAAACCCTTCATAAAATATTCATATTTCTTTTATAATTTTAGAAGCAAAAAATAAGTCATAAAAAGTTGATGAATCAACAATCCATTCTAGGTAACTGATACCGTAATACCTTCTTTGCTAATGGGTCATCCATCAAAGTCTTTCATAACGTAAATTGATTTCCATTCGATCAGATGACTAGGTACTGGACAGGTAAATTGAACCAAGCACAACAGTTATAATTTAAAACATTATCAAAACGGAACCACAAAACATGCTTAGTTTTGTATTTTCTATTTCACACTAGCGTTTCCTACTAGTGTTTCTATTTCCTACTAGCTGACCCGCGCAACTTTGTCTGCGTCACATTTTTCATGAATGCTCCGCTCTTTTTGGTCCTGAGATTAGCGCGTATAAATAAACAAACTCTTCAGAACAGAATAGAATAGTCTTCTCTTTCTTTCTTTTTAGGGTTCCAAACATCCGTAAGAAACGAAACTCTTATAGGATCACTCGGATGTCTCCGTCTGTCGGTGTTCCCTTGTTTCGCAGACAGAAATTTAATAGAATTTCGTTTCGCAGAAAATGTTTCACATAATATCTGATCCTTATGTCGAATATTATTGTTTCAATAACTATTTACTTGAATGAAACATTTCACAGAAACACAATTCAATGAATTTCTACTCACATTTTTTTACTTAACAAACTTATCAAACAGTAGAATTATTTTTTAACGAATATTGTTTGTTCGGTATATTTTTCCATGGTATTGTATTTCAATGAAAATGTAATCAATATTTAATGTTATTGTTTTATATGTCCGAATTTACAATGGTATACTTTGAAGATCGCAGAATTTCATTCGGAATTATTTTACTAGGCACAGTGCCATTTTTATAAAAAAGCATATTTAATCCTACATTAAAATAAAAATACGTCTTAATAAGTCAATATGTTGTGCTACTAAACTTAGTGACAGAATCGAATCGCTGTAAAACCGATTCCACGTAGTCTTGTCTGCCCTACCCCTAGAGTGTAATTTAAGCCCGCGAAGGCGCAGAGGGGCGAGGCGGCCCGCGATCTGAGGACCTGCTCCTCAGATCGCTGTTATAACGTCCCCGGATGGAGAGCGTTAAAACCATCTGCGACGATAAGTTCGCATGGGATCGCCGAAGCCCCACAGTGCCGAAGCCGTGACAGAAACCATGCCTGCTGCATGCATTCATGCTTGCTCGTATGCTGCATGTTGCATGCTGCATACTTGCTTGCATGCTACATGCTTGCTTGTATGTTGCATGCTTGCTTGCATACTGTATGCTTGCTTGCATGCTGCATGCTTGCTTGTGTGGTGTATGCACATTGACAAAGGGGGAATTGAAAAGTTTAGAAACTGTCACTCGATAAAATGTTTTTCTTGGTAATAAGTTTTATATGAACCAAATAATATGAGGATAAAGAATATTTGATTTGTTATTCTATTATATGAATATCGAAACTTTGAATTTTATTTGTAACAAAAATCGATGATTTAAATTTATTCACAGTGAGTATTTGCGTATTGAGTATTCTATAATTCGGCACTGTGGGGCTTCGGCGATCCCATGATCGCCGAAGCCCCACAGTGCCGAAGCCGTGACAGAAACCATGCCTGCTGCATGCATTCATGCTTGCTCGTATGCTGCATGTTGCATGCTGCATACTTGCTTGCATGCTGCATGCTTGCTTGTATGTTGCATGCTTGCTTGCATACTGTATGCTTGCTTGCATGCTGCATGCTTGCTTGTGTGCTGCATGCTTGCTAGCATGCTTGCTGCACGCACGGGGTATGCTTGTTTGTATGTTTGCATAGTTTTGTCTTTTATCCCCATCGCCATAACACGCCACCATCGTTTCGTGGGGCTCCGTCGACTGGGCCCAAATGAAAAGTTTTAGCTTAACTAGAATTTACCCGCATTGTTTTTGTGAACGCGGTGTATGCACATTGACAAAGGGGGAATTGAAAAGTTTAGAAACTGTCACTCGATAAAATGTTTTTCTTGGTAATAAGTTTTATATGAACCAAATAATATGAGGATAAAGAATATTTGTTATTCTATTATATGAATATCGAAACTTTGAATTTTATTTGTAACAAAAATCGATGATTTAAATTTATTCACAGTGAGTATTCTGCGTATTGAGTATTCTATAAAATGATAATACGAGTAAAATTTTATGTGAAACGAAATTCTATTAAACTATTTTCTATAAAAAAACGTACAACCCCGTCTGTCACACTCTCAGCTAATTTGCTCCGAATCTACTGGACCGATTCTTTTGAAATTTGGTTCACATATAAACTTCTGCAATCCAAACACGAACGCGTTACGAAAATTAATAAAATTTGAGAATGGGTGTCACTTTTGGGGGAGAAATTAGAAAATTACAAAAGAAAGTTTTTCAAATTGTACCGTGTATCAAATGAAAGGGCTTATTGTAATGGTTCATAATTTTGAAATAAGTAGTTTTGAAGTTATTCAAGACATTAGACGAAAATGACCATTCCCGCCCCCTTATCTCCGAAACTACTGAGCCTAAAATTTAGAAAAAAAAATGCAGATGATCTTTACCTATA
Organism: Lacanobia wlatinum; assembly: GCA_947578705.1. NCBI lineage: Eukaryota > Metazoa > Arthropoda > Insecta > Lepidoptera > Noctuidae > Lacanobia > Lacanobia wlatinum. The sequence goes on along the minus strand of OX388025.1, from coordinate 25,201,834 downwards.
GACTAAAGGAAAACCTATAAGAAGTCTATAGTCTAAAAATAACATGTTACAAAAGCAAAATTCGTTTGGAACTCTTTGCACGCGAGTCCGACTCGCACTTGGCTTCAGCTTTATAATATAGTATAGATATATACAGGAGGCAGAACCTTTATTAAATAATGAAAAAAAAATCTTAGTAGACATCTTCATAGAAGTCAGAGTAAACAGCGTAGGCCCTGTAGCCGTGCTACGGGCTACGCCATCGTAGCCTACGCTACACTGGCTATGCTTTCAAGGAACGTATTTCTATTTAAAAAATATAAATATAATGATGATGACTTTATTAGAGCATTGTATAAATTTATCTTAGATTATGTCACTAAAAAAATGTACACCGTAGACCCTGTAGCTCCGTGCTACGCGCTACGAACCCGTAGCCTTCGTAGCGCTACGCTGGCTACGGTGTCTACCCCTATGCAAAAGAATTGAACGAGGTTTCATTATTTCTTTTGAACTTGACGTACGTTTGTCGTGTTACATTGTACTATAATCACAATCGTTTTCTATTCCAGGTAGTGTTGGTGTTCATCCTGAGTATAGCATCGCTCATCATCTACTTCATTGACGCGTCCAGGTAACAAACATTCCCTATAACCTTCGAATACATTGCATCGCTAACATTATTAATAACTTACTAATCTTGATAATGCTGAATTCAAGGAATACGTGAGTCAATACTCATAATAAATGTGGTCGAAACTGTTTGCTGAATATAGTCCTATATGTAGCTTATGTTTATTTATCAGCTGTGATATACTAGTAAATAGCTTCCAGTGAACCTGTACCTGACTGTTGTGCCGTCGCCAGTGGGCATGTGCTATATGTGGCGTGTTTGATTTCAGTGAAGAGGTTGAGCGATGCCAGAAATGGAGCGACAATATTACTCAGCAAATCGACCTTGCCTTTAACATATTTTTTATGGTCTACTTTTTTATACGAGTAAGTTGAATTTTCTTATTCCTAGCTTTTAACTTTTCCCGACAGGCTGAGTCCCTTGGGATAATTAAATGAATATCTTTCAATTGATCATGTTGCATGACAAGAAACTCTTTAAAAATTGCAGAAGCTCTGATATGAGTTCTGATATTGTTTGAGCGACGTCGCAAGATGATAAACTTTCTGAAGTGTAAACAAACACAGCAGAGAGTTGCTTTATTTATCTTTAGATCTGTAATTAAGTCTTGTGCTATCTGGATGTTTCTTCTTCAATGTTATGTTGTATCAATATTTGCTGTGTTTCATGTTCTCATGACAAGTTTTTATATCGTGTGCATTATTTCTGTTTCAGTTTATAGCAGCTAGTGACAAACTATGGTTCATGCTCGAGATGTATTCATTTGTAGATTATTTCACGATACCCCCATCCTTTGTATCAATATACCTGGATAGAACGTGGATAGGTGAGTACTTCATAATACTTTCTATTTATATCTTCTTGTAGCTGACACGTCCTGTTGGTCTAGTAATTGGGAGGGGTTTTTGGGTTCGATTACCAGGTCGTTAAAACTGTTACTGGGGTTTTCCATGAAGAATTTTGCACTTTCCCTGTTACATGAGTCTTGGCCGAAAAAATGCGGGTCACAGTGCTGCCTATCTCTTCGGGATATGCAAGCTTGGTATTCTCTCCTTCGTAGCTAGTACAGACTTCGGCATTTTGTAAACTAAGACCAACATTTCAAGTGGCTCACTGCGTTGCTTGCGTTAATTAAATATCAAAACGCAATCAGTACGTCAACTGATAAAGAATGACGTAGGGACGATGGATTGATTAATTCCTTTTGCGTTATCTCACTATGAGAGTTCAAAGCATCGTGAAAATACCAGAACCTAAATACCTTTTCGGCATTTCGAACAGTCTTTAGTTCCAAAAGAGAAGCAACATACTCTTGGCAATAAATATGCGACGAAGATGCAGCTGCCCGTCTCTATCGTTCATGTTTTCATTCTTAGACTAATAAATTGGCTCACCTGATATGAGTTAGCAAGATGACATTTAAACCTATTATAAAATATTCATGTCTTATTAGTATTCCATAATATTAATAAATAGATCTTAATGGTTAAATAATTTATTTATTCCATATTGACTTAAGAAGGTACTACGAAAATAGGATCCCAACACAGTGAAAGAAAATGCTAAGTAGATTGTTAGACTGAATATAGAAAGACTACGTGTACAGTACATGTATAACATCTGATTTTAAAATCAACATGAAACTAAGAAAAATCTTACTGTTTTATGAAGCTAAAGCATAAATGTAACGCTCTCAACAACAATAGCCATTTATATTTGAACTAACCACAATGTTTGTCTCTGTTCCAGGGCTGAGATTTCTCAGAGCTCTACGCTTAATGACCGTGCCTGATATTTTGCAATACCTCAATATATTAAAAACATCAAGCTCAATTCGGTTGGCGCAATTAGTTTCTATATTTATATCAGTGTGGCTGACCGCTGCCGGCATTATTCATTTGGTAAGTGTTTCGCGTCAAATATATTGCTTTGTGTGATCGTGGAGCACGGACGGGTTAGGCGATTTTTGAGGTTTATGATTCAATGTTGAAATAATAGTTGTGCTTATAAGAGGTTATTTGGCCCAAGAAGAACAAAAGTAAAATAAAAACGAAGAAAATTAAAATCACTGGTTCCCGTTTCGGTTTCCGTGTGACGTACTAAACATGCTTGAGTAAAAACACTAGGTAAATAAGTGTCGTAAGAATCTGTCAAACGGGGAAATCAGATTTTTTGTCAAACGTCTCGTAGGTAGTATCGTGAAAACATGATTTACGCAAAAATCCAACCTTTCGCGAAAGTCTTCGTACTATCGTAAAAACAATTATTTACGGGATCCCTCAACAATATATACATTCAGTCAAAAAAGTTTTGGGAATGGATGATTTGTTTACGTTTTCAGATTAAATTTGTTTTTTGTTTTTTGTTGTAAGATTGGCATAACTGTTTTCCATTTTGGCGCGGCGTTTGAGTTACATCTGTTATTTAAATTAAATACAGAGCTATTTTTAGTTATATCATATCTAGTGCGTATTGTGAATTTCATAATGGACAAAAACATCGAACAAAGAGTTTGTCTTAAATGCATCGTCAATGGAATTTCGTGTTCGGAGTCACTGAAAATGTTACAGAAGACTGACGGTGAATCGAATTTATAAAAACACATGCCTATGAGTGATACAAAGTGTTCAAAAGCAGTTGAGACGTGATGGAAGATTTGCCTCGCACTGGTAGGCCATCAACGTCTGCAACTGAAGTTAACATCGAAAAAGTGAAGGAAATAGTGACTGAAAATCCTCATTCCTTTGAGAGAATTTTCTGTGTCTCACGAGCCGGTCCGTACCATTTTAAATAATCACTTCTGGATGAAACATGTTGCTGCTCGGCTAGTGCCAAAAGACCTGAATTTTCTCCAAAAACTCAACCGCATTAGAGTCGCTGAGGACATGCTAGAACGAGTCAATTCCGACCCAACATTCATGAAACACATTGTTACTGGTGATGAGATGTGGATTTACGAGTTTGACTTACAAACTAGTCAACAAGCTTCGGAGTGGCGCCTTCCAACTGAACCGAAACTGAAAAAAACACGCCAAAGTCGATCAAAAGTCAAAGTCGTAATTCTTGCCGGAAGGTCTAACGGTAAATAAAGAATATTATTTGAGCGTCATGCGGCGCTTAAGAGACCAAATTAGACGAAAAAGGCCAGATTTGTGGACAGAAAATTCTTGTATTTTGCACCACGATAAAGCGCTTTCGCACAAGGCCACCATTGTGAATGTTTTTTTGACCAAAAACTCAAATAATAACATCGAGCAACCACCTTATTCACCAGATATGACTCCAGCCAACTTCTTTCTTTTTCATAAACTCAAATTACCACTTCATGGCACCCGTTTCCATTTGGTAGAAAACATAAAGGAGAATTCGCGGCGAGAACTGAACACGATTCCGGAAAAAGCGTTTAAAAATGTTTTGATGATTGGATTATTCGTTGGCATAAGTCTATCGTTTCTGAGGGGGCATACTTTGAAGGTGATAAAATAAAGGATAAATAACTAACATTTTGTGTATTATTGATCTTTTCCCGGTACTTTCTTGACAGAGTATTAGGTATATTGCTTGCAAAAGCGCAATTTAAAAGTCAAACAGGAACTGAACAGTTCGTAATGGGCACTTAAACAACACTCCCATGAATTCTCTTGTAAGGCTCCGTACTCGCAGATGCACCTACTTACAGTCAAACTAGTATAATTTGCATTTCCGACACATTTCAATAGAGGATCACGACGTTTCTAAATAGTATAAAACAAAGTCACTGTCTGCCTGTCTGTTTCTCCGCTTACTTCTTCTCAACCAGATACAATTTTTACTCATAGAGTATTCGAGGAAAGTTAGTGAATATATTTTACCCCCATTCGAAGCCGGGACGCGACGCTTTATGTCGTGATATTATAACATCGAAATGTACTGTAGTTTCATATTAATTCACATTGACCCATATGTAGTTAACTCGACACTAACTAAGTTCAAGTATAAAATATGTTTTCTCTGGGTTCTATTAAAATTAGATTCGTGACAGCTTTGTTTCCATGACTTCGAAGCCAGCCAAACGTACACGCAAATCTTTTCTGGGAATACAGGATTTGTTTCTTGATGATTCTATACTCTGCTTGTCCCAACCACACAGTTCTGACTCGTTGAATTTTCGTGTTTCAGCTGGAAAACTCTGGTGACCCACTAGATTTCGAGAATGCGCAGAAGCTCTCGTATTGGACGTGCGTGTACTTCCTGATAGTCACCATGTCCACCGTAGGTTACGGTGACGTGTTCTGTCACACAGTACTTGGAAGAACATTTTTGGTTTTTTTTCTCCTCGTCGGCTTGGTAAGTTTTACTTTCAACTGTTTATCTCTAAATCTCTTTGAATTAAATATTTAATTAATTGAAATGAAATGAAATATTAAAGTCCAATATCTGAGTTATCTTTGCAAGGAGACGCAAGTCTCTAATTTCTCTCTGTAGTTGCCACTAATTTGGAACACAACATTTCTTAATTTCCAAGTAATTACAAGTAGTTTTAATTCTTTGTCTCGGCTACTAAGTCGTTACGACAAGCTTGCGGTTCCTTGTACGAGGCTAAGTTATTAACAAAGCAAAAGGAAATATAAGAAACATTTGCAGTGTAACGGTTACAATATAGTTCAGTTCACATGGGACTTGCTAGACAAGTGGTTGATCGCACAGCTCGTTGAATGATTGTAAGCCTGAGTAGTGCACCACGGTAGACAGCATGACGTACGAGGCGCGAGACGCCCCGCCCGGGCGGATCCTTACCGCCTCATGTGCCATCTTCTAACTTCCCGGCTTCGGAGGACTCCCTTCGACTATCGCCGACTACTGAATTTTTAATACGCTTTTCTTCGAGCGGCTGCATGGGTGTATTTTGTTTTTTCTTTTGCTTTGTTACGTGATACTCACCACGAACGTGCCGGAGGATCTGTCTCGCCGCGCTTAGAGTTCGGAGTGTACTGGGGACTGGTCCGAACGAGATACGTTGCGCGAGCGAGCGTGTGTAGCGCGTAATCTCGCGTCTTGTCGCGTCTGTCGCGTCTAGTGGCGCCCGCCGCCTCGGCGACCCGGTGCCGCGTCCCACCCCTCCCACTCGCGATGCATGCCGCACCACGCCTGGCTGTGTTCAGTTGCTCACATCACCGGTAGACACACACTACTTCCTTTTATTTTTATTTCGCTCCGCTACCGGCTACACTTTACGACTCAGCGTCACCATAGAGAGCATACCGATCTCAATGTGGACATTGTCGTGCACCACTCGATGGTGTCCGCGTGCGGTCGGACTGCATGTTCGATCGACACCGTGGTCTGTTGCAGGCAATGTTCGCTAGTAGCATTCCCGAAATTATAGAGCTGGTAGGAAGTAGGTCCAAGTACAGTGGCGAGCTGAAGCGTGAACATGGAAAAAGGTATCCGTTTGATATATACAGTGGCCGGCGGAAGTGAAGGCGGCTCATCCCGCGCCGCGCGCAGCATGAGTGGCCCGAGCTTCCGGCGCCCACGGGAATCATCACCTTATAAGAAAGCTTGCTCAGTGCCGTCAGATGTATTGTGTCATCTACTCGTGTGCACGCGCGGGTCCGCCGGCGTGCGGCAGGCGCCGCCTCGCCCCGCGCTACGGCGGCGCGCTGGTGGGCCGCCGCGCCCCGCGTGCGGCGGCGCGCTTCCGGGCCGCGGTACCGCCGGGGCGAGCGGCGCTGAGCGGTGCGCCGGCTCGGCCCGCCCGTGCTCGCGTCTACCAAGCGTCTATACGAATGCCCACCGTTTTTAGTTTAGGTACCGGTCGAACCGATTTCTTTTTAAGTTCTGATCATCGATTAGTTAGCGTATGTATCCTTAGGCTTTGCATGCACCCGGTCACGAGTCCCGTCACGGCTCCCGCCGCTAGCGTAGCTCGGCACGGCACCCAAGTCCCGCACACCCACACACAGCCACAGCCACACGCAGACAGACGACTCACGCACACAGCCCCGCGCCTCGTGCGAGGGGGCGGGCCGGGCGGGCGGGGCGGGGCGGGGCGGGCGCGCGGGGGCGGGCCGGGGGCGCGGCCACTCACCTTACGGTGTTGCTGTGTATCGTAGGCTGTGTTCGCCAGCTGGATCCCCGAGATCACGGAGCTGGCGGCCCAGCGCAACAAATACGGCGGCCGGTACAACAAGGACGTCCGCCGCAGGTACCCTGCTCTCACGCCCCCGCTCCACGCGGCTTCCTGCCTTCCTACCTCTCACGGTTTCGATCTTGGTTGATTGAATGCGGAGTTTGCTAATGAAATTTATTAATCCTTCACTAGAATCGGTCTCTCGGTGCCGTGGCGCATGCTCGAAGAGTTAGCTCCCGGCGGCCGCGCCCCTCTCCCCGACTAGAGAGACAGGCGCGCGGTCGACCGACGCACTACTACATGCCTTTTTTCGTAAATTTTACTCGAGATACCGTTGAGCTTTTTAATCCTTTCTAACGAGACTAGATCTGGAGAGAGCCGATGTAAAGTTTTGTAATGCTGTCGATGAAGTAGTGTTTGGTTTGTTCGCTTGCACACGATGCCTGTCGCCACGCTGTAGCGCTAGCTCCGGCACTCGCCACAGTCCGCGACACACAGCCAGTGCCGCGCCGGCCGCGCCCCCCGCGCCCGCGCCGCGCCCCGCGGGCGACTCGCCGCCGCGCGCGCGCACGCGCACTTAGCGCTCGACGCCGCGCGCCGGCGACTCGCCCCCGCTCTCGAACGAATACATGTGAACGTCTTGTTTTGTCTGTCGGCGTTTAGGCGATATTTGCCAGTTGTATCCCAGAGATAATTGACTTAATCGGCACTAGACCCAAGTATGGCGGCACCCTCAAGAATGAGCGGGGACGCAGGTGAGCCGCTGTCTTCACTCCGTTCCGTTGAATGTGTTCCGTGTTGTGACATCTATTCTTCCTTTTCCTCTCTTAGCACGCTTCTGTGTTCTCACTTATCTTGGCGGGACGCAAGTCCCGCGAGTTGTCTTTGTTTTTATGAGTCGATATTGATTGTAAATTACCTTTGAATTGATTTGAGTTCAGTTGAATAGTGAACAGCAGATAGTGGCTAGTGTTATCGCTCGTCATTATAGGTATCATGATTATGTTCTGTTAGTAACGTACGTAAAGTAAAGGAATGTTAACGTAAAGCTTAGTTACGGAGAGTTAAATGTTGAGTGGTACCGTACTGTAGTGCGTTGTTGGAGTTCTGGTGTGCGTTGCGAAGCGAGGCGTCGACAGCTCCGGCCTGGGGCCCAGGGCGGCGGCCCCGGGCGGCCCCGGGCGGCGCTGTGGACGCGCGCGCACCACCCTGCCTGTCCCCCGCCCCCCTGCCATCGCCCCCGCGCCGTCCGCCACCAGCCACCCGCCCCCCTCCCGCGTCCGCTCCGCTCCGACTGTACTCCTGCCTGCACGACTTACTGTTATTGTACTTGTACTCTTAATGTTGACCCTCTTTAATGTTTTTGATCTGTAATGTAATTTTGAATCGACCCCCTCGGTTATATTAGTGTAATGTATTTTCGTAAATATATTCATAGAGCGTGGCAAGGCTGTGTGCATTGAGGACATTTTTAACGCAAAATTAGTTTAGTTTTATTGAACATATCATTGACATGATTGACATCATCCTAGCAACGAAACACCAATCATTTTATGAGAAACTTTTGGATTGATTTTGGAAATTGTTTGCAATGTTTATGGATCGTAATAAAGATACAAAGGTAGACAGATTTAATGTTTATATGAATAAAAATGAAATCAGTTCCTTTGCCACACCTTAGATGAATACTAGTTGCATGATCGTGTAGACATGAGCTGTTTGCATCCCTTGGTTTGTTTAACTCTCTTATTTTCTGCTCTGTGATGATTTTTCTGAACCTTCTTTTATCTTTTATGTTAACAACATTAACCTTCATCACTATACGGACTGTCGACTGTCACATTTCAACAAGAGGTGTCCACCCAACAGTGTCGATGTGAACTTATTAAGAATTGCGACTCTGGCTCCATATTAAATACGAACATATTATAGATTTTTCCAAGTGATTACATATTCCCAAATACATAAACTGTACTGAGACGCAAGCTTTTACCGTTTATACAGGATTTTTATCTAAACACAGTACAAAAGGCGAATTCGTAGATGCTATAGCGTAGAGTCTTAAACCAATTGTAATATTCAGAGAAACACGCGCCGTACTTACACTATTCACAGTATTTGTTGATATAACCACGAAGTATGACAAAGTAACTAGATCACAATTTACAATGTAACAGAACAGATCTAAATATACTTTGCTGTGTCTAGATAAGAATTACACACGCTGACTGTTTTGTAGTTTTGCAAACGAATTCTGCTTCAAACTTTATCATAAATCTAATAAATCCAGTCTATACTCGGTACATTTTTGTGAAGTAACGGCATCGACAAAGTTGCTATTACTTACAAATTCAATTATAAAAATTAAAACCTCATACTAATTTCATTTTAATATACCTATAGATTTTCAGTAGATTTTATCGTAGTGTACAAAAGTAAAACACTGTTTGTGAGACTACTAAAATAGTCAGTGTGTTAACATTACGTTAGTTCAAAATCATCACACCACAAAAGTATTCAACTCCATGCAATGTATGCTATTATTGTTGTATGTCCCCCCAAAGACACCACATATAATGTCCTGCAAGCGACCTAAACAACCCCTTACCCCATAGTCGTCGTCTCATTTATTTTATTTTATTTTTTATAGTGTGGTAGATAGTTACACAGATCCTGAACGAGACTGAGCTTTCTAGAACAATGTTCATTTCATTGTGGCTGTAATTACAAATTGCATTTGTTATTCCTGAATATTTAAGCTTTTAAGCGTATTCATTTTATTAAAGTTTTAGTTGTTTAGTTAACTACAGGCCACAAACTAATGAGCATATAGTAATTATGGACGTTTTAATTTCAAGCCACGTCGTTGTTTCATAAAAAAACCTTTAAATTTTAACTGCGACTTACGTAGTAATAAACATTTTATATTAATTAACAATTGGCATGAAGAAACAATGGCATGGTTGATATAAATGTAGCTTCTCTTCACGCTTCTATCACTTACTGTTTTGTTTAACCCTGTCGTGACCTTTTTCTTTCAATATTTTATTATGAGTTACTTCCATCTGGTCCCAGGTGTTAAATAAGACTTCAAATTGCTGTTACTTCTGTCTTTTCCTTACTTATAAGATTAGCTTTTTGAAATTTTGCTTCTTAAAAAAAAACAAGCAAATGTAAAGTTTTTTTCAAGTTTTAACACGAAGCTTAAAAATAAATGACATCTTGCAATTTTACGATAAGTTTTTTCCAAGTTAACAAGCTTTGAGACTTTCTGAGAATTCGCTTCTGAAGCTTCTTTCTTTGTTTTTCAAAATGCAAATTAATTTGGTAGATGCACCTTGCGCGTGGCTGAGTGGGCCGGTGTTATAATACACTTGTACGGTTTCAGGCATATTGTGGTCTGTGGACACATAACATACGAATCAGTGAGCCATTTTTTAAAAGACTTCCTACATGAGGATAGAGAGGATGTGGACGTCGAAGTTGTTTTTTTACACAGGTATGTATCTAAAAAATAAGTTATTTTATGTGGAATTAAGAATTCATGAGATGGTAGGCAAATGTGACTTAAAATAAATTCAACACGAACGTCGCAAAGTTGATCCTTTTGTCCATAATTTGATTCAACAAGAATATTATTCTGATCATCGCCCATGACGATTTAATGATGAGCGATTGATCTGAACCTCTGATGATAATGCTAACGATAAAATAGCGCACATTGGATAAGCGGTAGAAGAATATTAATAATAATAACTTCTAGGTTTTTATAAAATCAAAATATATATATTTTTTAAATACTCTCCTACCTGCCATTTTGCGCAATATCGGAAATACGTAATGTAAGAACTATTGATAAGTATATTATAAGATTAAAATGTTAACATCAAAATATACTGAAATAATTTTATTGCCATGATTCATAATATCAAGTAAATAAATAAAAATACTGAACAAGTTATGAAACTCGCTGGCAAAATATAAGTGTGTACTGTGGGAGCAAGTCTCTTGTCACCGAGTGGCGAGTGCTGTGTGACGTCGAGGTGGTGTGTCATGTCATCATGTGTGATCGACGACGCTTTCAGAAAAGAGCCCGACCTTGAGCTGGAAGGTCTCCTCAAGCGTCACTACACCACCGTCGAGTTTTTTCAGGGTACAATGATGAATGCCGTCGACCTTGAACGAGTCAAGGTTAGAATACAACCATAGAACAGGCATTAGATTAACGCACGGCCGTAATTCTCATTGACGCGTCTACGTGAATCAGTACTTTTTTTTATTTATTTATATGTGCATAAAACAGAACTCTTTCTTCTGTAAAGATGCTGTTTCATAGTCACAGTAGGTATTGATCACTTTGGTAACGTTTATCTTGTGATTATTTTGATGCAATCATTGCTTCTCACGGTGCTGCGAGGTCGCCCGCACCTGGGGTGCTGAGCGACCCCGCACCACCACACGACTGCGTATTTTGGTACATAGAGTTGCATGGTAAGGCCTCGCCAGGCGGCGGACTGTCCGGTAACCATGGCCCGCGGTGTTAACTGAGCGTTCATGACAGGAAACCGCCCGACCTGGAGCTCGAAGGCCTGTTCAAGAGACACTTTACAACTGTGGAATTCTTTCAAGGCACCATTATGAACCCAATCGACCTTCAGAGGGTGAAAGTAAGTAGCAATGCACACACGGAAATAATCAAAATGGGCGTGGTGTCGGTTTGACGATGTAAGATATTGTCTAGAGTAGAGCGGTGCTCGATCTAACCTTCGCGAGTTGTGCGCGGCGCCCGGCGGCTGTGCCGGGCGCCGCTGGCTGTCGCTGTGCTGCTGAGTGTTGTCGGCAGCGCGGCGGGCGGCGGCTCCCGACCCGCCGCGCTCAGCCCGCCCACCATGTGTCTGATTGGGTGTTGTTGCAATGCTGGCCCGTTTGTCACTTCGATATCGATTTCCTGTACGTTCCGATGGCAATATTGGCATTAATGGCTGCCGAAGAAAGGGTTTCCATTTCAAAATTTAACATTTTTATACGTAGTCAAGTACAGTTATCGATTGTCGATATTGTTGGGTAAGTTGGCATGGCTTATGGAATGTTGGCGCTTGTCTAAATGTTTACTTCTTCTTTCAACACCACCTGCTTCTTACAAAATGAATACCACCCAAACAAACTCATTAAAGACTAACCCAATTGGTTTCCGAATTCAAAATTTACTATAATCGAGTCGTGGTGCTCATTTTTATATTTTCGGCCAAAGTTCCGCATGCGCAATCTTCACGCTTTTGTAAACCTTCGCTTGATAGAACGTAGAACTAAACTAAGTAATTACTAGATTACAATCTACTAAAATGTTATCTGTCTTTCCTCCTAACAATAGATGTGTAAAACTAACTATTCGGTACTTAGTGTGTTCACGTTTGATTGGTAAGTGTTGTGACCCTATCAGTGTTTAATTGCTTACCGCAAATCGAAATTCCCCAAAATTGCATTGATATAAAGTAACTAGCTTGGAAAAGTCCTATACAACCCAAAATTCTAATCAAGTATACCCAGATTATAAATTATCTGTTTAGTTCCAATTCAAACCTCATTCTAGTGAAACAATTTTTAAATTATGCCCTGAGCTGCAGCTTGATTAAAAACTGTAAGTGTGTCATACAGATGGTATTATGGGGCTTACTAAGGGCGATCGCGGATATTTTTTCATCACTGGACCTTCATAAACTAAAATCGGATCAGCAAAATTCACTATCGCTTTTAGAGGCTTCATTTCACCCACCATCTGTGTGACACGCGCTTTCCGACGGGAAACTATAATACTCTCTACAATTAGGTACATGAAGCAGATGCGTGCCTGGTGCTAGCCAACAAATACTGCCAGGACCCTGACGCGGAAGACGCTGCCAACATAATGAGGGTTATCTCCATCAAGAACTACTCCGACGACATCCGGGTCATCATCCAGCTGATGCAGTACCATAATAAGGTGGGTTAACAGTGTTTAGGACTAGGAATGTATGTGTGAATAAAATACATTTATATAGAGTAGAGAACAAACCGTATTGAATGCGAAAGACTGGGTGTTTTAGCCAACTGCGAGAGCTCTATCTATGTAAAGCAGTTGATTAAGAGAATGTATGTTAGATCTTCATTATTTCTAAACAATATCATGTGCTGTTCCAGGCCTACCTCCTAAACATTCCATCGTGGGACTGGAAGCAGGGCGACGACGTGATCTGCCTGGCGGAGCTGAAACTCGGCTTCATCGCGCAGAGCTGCCTCGCGCCTGGCTTTTCCACCATGATGGCCAACCTCTTCGCCATGCGCAGCTTTAAGACGGTCAGCCTCCTTCTTTCTTCACACCCCATTCCTCTATAAACATGCTTCTTAAGTACTTTCAGAGACCGACCCTCGACCCTCCGCCGGACGACGCTTACAGTCGCTCTCTGAACGTACCACAAGTTCTAACGATACTATGCGGCATTTCCACAGTCACAAGAAATGGCTATATGGACTAATGACTACATGCGAGGTACCGGCATGGAGATGTACACCGAGACCCTAAGTTCTACGTTTATCGGGATGCCGTTCAAACAGGCCGCAGAGTAAGTGGGCAAGGAACGAGACGCTTTCAATAACGTGACACCAGACAATCGTCACACACCAAACTTTATACTTTCAAGTGTTTGAGCATTCCATACCGTGATTACAGGACAATCAATACTAACCAACTACGAAACGCATAGCTTATCATTTTAGTGTTTTTGTTCATTTTGTTTGCCAGCTTACCGTCTGTGGTTTTGAATAAATTATCAATGTTTTTTTTTCGATTTCATTGTCATAGGTACTGCACTGAATAACGTTTTAGCCGGTAACATCTAAATCTAGCCATAAATAATATAGGGTTATGATTTACTAATTGTGAATAGTTGTGTAATATAGCCGGCGAACAGCGAGGAGTGTGGCCGAGCGGACGCGATAGCCCGTCGAGTGGCTATGACTAACATGGCACGAGCTTTAGCGTCTCCTATTGGTTGATTGCAGTCCCCCGACACACAAGCTTGGCAGAACGATTACCTGCAGGGTACTGGCTGCGAGATGTACACCGAAACACTGTCGACATCCTTCACGGGGATGAGCTTCCCGCAAGCGAGCGAGTAAGACTCCCCTCGATCCTTGGGCGCCTGCCGCCTGCACCGCACTGTAGACACTGTGTGCCGACTCGCTAACCCTAGCTACCCAGTGTGCACTGATAACCGATATAACTACGAGTAGGCACGAGTAGGCTGGATATGTTTAGAACTAAAATGTCTTTCTGATTTTCCAGAATAGATTGTGCATGTTGAATGGGTAATATATTAGTCAATTATTGTTATTAGTGGTATGTATTTAAGACTACTTTCGAGCCTATTGTAAGCTATGTTCGTCATCTAGTGACGGCTCTTTTTTAATATCCAATTTTATCAACTTTCAATTCCTAATTTTAATTACATACACCTTTACATTTTATCTCACTCAGGGTACAATAAATAAATTCATTTTACTTTTGGTTAGTGAAACTCACGATTCCATAAAATTACTTCAGTGCAGTAAAAAGCAAAATGTAAATATTCCGTCATTGATATGAACGTCTTGACGCACTTTGTCTTGGGCTTCATTGCACACTTTTCTACTAACTTACTAAAACTATCATCTTGAAGCGGTTTATTCTCAGGTATGGGAACTTCATGGTTTACGGGCTTCCTCCTCCTACTATCGCTTTCTCTGTCGTACACCTTAAATTCGCTGAACACACTATATGTAGAAAATGCACCATAGACTTTAAAATATGCATGCTTATACGTAGGTACTCTTATTTATGGATACGTATAGTACATATTGTATTTTAGCAGTACTTAAAGTAGTTGATAATGTACAGTAGAATGCAACTTAGTTTTCGTCTGTAGCATGAAATAAAATCTTAAATGTTTTAATACCTATAATATTCGCAATTTATTTAACGTATAAATAGGTAGTATATTACTTCGAATGTTTGACTCCTAGAGGAGTATCACAGAAACCGTCGCTCAAGTAGTTATTTCTTAAATGAATTAGATTCAACCTGAATAGATTATATACTTTTAGTTAGAAAACAATTCTACATTTTCCTGTTCTCATTGGAAATTCGTAATTAAGTTAATATACTTATATGTATTGAGATTTCCTATTTCTATGAATACATAGGTAATACATATATCATTATCATTCAAACTGTCACTATTTTTACTAAAGCTGCAACAGCTTACAACAAAGACAAACACAAACCAATCAATCTTGAACGTAAGAGTCAAATATCGTTCAACACAAGAAGATTATCCTCCTTTTCGTCAGTCGGTTCGAAATAAAATCTTACAAAAGATTATCGGGACACTTGATGCTCTCATTTCAAATATAAAATCTGCATGTTTTGAAATAAGAGCACTCTCATCA
This sequence comes from Lacanobia wlatinum, assembly GCA_947578705.1. Classification (NCBI taxonomy): domain Eukaryota; kingdom Metazoa; phylum Arthropoda; class Insecta; order Lepidoptera; family Noctuidae; genus Lacanobia; species Lacanobia wlatinum. The sequence continues at coordinate 25,186,646 of OX388025.1, read as the reverse complement.
ACGAAAACGGCATCATAAAGCTGCAGACTTGAGAGCAAGCCGGTACATCACGTCTATCCTCCAGGTTGTGCTTCACGAAGCTCAAGCTGCTGCTGCTGGCGATCGAGATCAAAGGCGAGGAGGGCGCCGACAGCAAGATATCTATCAACCCGCGCAGTGCCAAGATACACGCCAACACACAGGGATTCTTTATCGCACAGTCCGCAGATGAGGTTAAAAGGTAAGTCACGGGCTTTATCTTCTTCATTAGCAAAGTTATAGATGCTAGTAGTGCAAGGAACTTCGCTCCTCTTACATAGCATCTTTCTAAAAACAATAATGTCTTCTGGCTGGCATTCTTCGTTTACCACTTACTTCAATTTGAACTCGTGTTGAAGATGTAGTGTCAGTTGTATCGCCTCGGTACTGACTACAACTATTATCATTCCAGAGCTTGGTATTATTGCAAGGCCTGCCACGAGGACATCAAAGACGAAACGCTCATCAAGAAGTGCAAATGCAAAAACTGTAAGATCACTGTATTGCTATCATTACTAATACATTACCTAACATAGCGAGACAATCTGTACAGAATTCTCTACATACAGTACTTTAAGCTAACTTCTTAAATTTATACTATTCTGTGACATTCTTTCTGGAAATATAAATGTTGTAATGAACTGTGTCCCGTAATGTGTGTGTCACTTACACACGTGTGAGCACACGATGTTCGCCGTACACGTAGGCCGTAGGCAGGAGCCCTGGCGGCACCGTCCACACAGACTCGCTCGACCTCACACTGTTTTCTTTCTATTTGTGCGACATTAATGAATATATTGTTCGGCTAAACTTTTAGTGACCGCGCACCAGCGGAAGGTTGGAGCCGACATAGGTAACTTGCACCACACCTAACCTCACAACTTGACGTTTTCCGATATTTATTTTTCGTGTCTATAATTTTGTTGAGTTGCTTTAGTGGTGTTGCGTCCGTACCTCACTGACTGGATCGGCTGCAAGGCATTATCTTGACCCGTGCTAGTTCACACCCTATAATTTAGCGATCATTGTGTATGTCCGCTCGCTCGTGAATGGATTCCGCCACAAGATGAAGCACTCCGACACTTCACCATTTTTCTGCCTTTTGAGATATTACTCGCTCTGTTTCTGTATCAATTGAGAGGATTTAGTGCATCATACAATACCGCTTAACATTCACACCCAATCAGGACCTGTACATAGTATCACACAGCAGTCACTTGTCAAAATTATATCAGGACACGCAGCGCGGTGCGCCTCAACGAGAGTTGAACACATTGCTATGATGCACTTCTGAGCCCAGCACAGACAGTACAATGCATGTGAACATCAATAATATGTAGAAATAATATCGCAAACTGCAAGTGCACCGTCATGTCCCCGAACACTTAGATATAATAATATAAATATGAATCCACGAAAGCATGTCTCAGAACGAAAGGAGTGAAGATCTCAAACTGCTGATAAAGTTGCCTATCGAGAGTGAGCTTTGGAGGACAAAGACTTATGACGACAGTTCCGGCTTGTCTGTGCTAACGACCGCGACAGTGACTAACACAGGGAGGAAATTAAATACAGTCACGATCCATTACATTCATCCACGCTTTTGACAGAATCAAATTCTACCGCTCAAACATCTAGCTTCACTGCACAGAATTTGATTCTACCAAACTCATTAACAAAATTAAATCATAAATGTTAGGAGCGTACATTCGTATTGTCAGTGTTTGGATTTTTACAGATGTTGGAATGATGATGATGCAGACTGGGATGGTGAAACAAAGTCTAAATACGTACCGTGCTTGTCTCGACGGTACGGAAACGAAATGACAAATATACCGTATTACCGTACCTTACACACGTATAGTTTGTTTGCATCAACTAACCATTGCTATGGACGAATTGAAACTGGGCTACAATATACCTATGCTAATACACGAAAAAACGACACACGCAACTAGTATAGTGCAGCTAGGCTAAGACACTATATTAACTACAGCTCGCTTAATATACAAAAGATATAGGTAGAGAGTATTTCAGAGTAAAACACTGTTCACGTCCGCAACCCCAATAGGAGAACCGACCTCTATTACTAGCCAGCCCAACCTGAGCCGTCTCTCCCGTACTGATATTATATGTTCCATGTCCTTATCAAAGACTCCAGTTTGGGCGGTAGTAATGGGAAGTCGAACATAAGTGCGTCGTCATCAACTACTTCCTGCTCAGAGATAACTATCAGCTTTGCATCTCTGTCTGCATTACGATCTATGATTTGCGTATCTTCTGTAACACCCACAATTTAAAACAGGTTAAAATGGATTGTGTAACAAGTGAGCTAAACGTATTGTTTCTCGGTTCAGTGGCTACGTTCAGGAAGGGCGTACGAGCCGTCCAGATGGTTGGCCGGGCAAGTACGTAACCTCAATGTTAAGATTCAGTGTACATGTCAATGTGATGTTTATACGCGACATGTGGGGCGGGTGACTCCCGGCCACTCTCGCATAGCAAACGTGTCCTGTTTATCATTGTCTTGTCTTATACGTTTCTATATGTGCATTTATACAGCAGTTAGATGTTTGCCTCTCTATTAGCCGATATTTAAAACATCGAGAGACATTATGTGATGTCGTTTATTTATTTTGGTGTTGTTGTTATTATATTATTATATCTCAAAATATTTTTATAGGAGTATTTTGATCCCTGATTTTCTGCATCGACATAGTCCCTCTGATATTGATGTTGTGAAGTAATAGATTTTACAAGAAGTTAATTTGTAATTTATTTGTGCTTTAAAAGTTGAAAAGATGATTTAATGATCCCCTGCATAGGGAACGTTTAGATGCTCCCGCCTCGATAGAACCGCGAGGACCAGCAGTGGTTTGCTGCTGCGTCCGATCTGCCGAACGATTTGGTATACTCGCCTTACTGTTATCACATCCCTGTAATATTTACGATTCTGTAATTTCATTTGAGCCATCAGTTCTTAGTACGCTCAACGCCATTGTAATCACTTCATATTCTCATACCCTCATATTCTTTGCATTAGTCATGGTAATTCCTAGGGTTTTAAATTCATTTAATTCAAGATGTGAAACATAATGTTATAGCACGTAGAGCTTGTCTAATAGTTAGATACTTTCGTTTTGTGTGTCGTTTGTATTCGTAGCTTTATGTTTGTTGCATGTGTGGTGGTAGGTATGTTATGTTAACTGTAGCATTAATTAGTTGTGACTATAACTTTGATTTTTAATAAGTAATTTGATTGTGTATCGGTTTCATCTTCAGCTTTCTTTGGAGCTTCTCTCTGGACGTACACGTACCGTAACTTTGTGCTAACTTTTTTTTTCTAACACTTTAGAGTCCAAAACACCTATTATATTAATCTTTATGTTCCAATATTTAAATGCTAATTGCTTTCAAAATACTCGACAAGATGAAACCGATGATTGTACTATTGAAGTGATCTGAGTCAATATGGACAGACCGGCCACACGCTGTACGATATCGCGATGTGCTGTAAGAACTGTATTTACTGAGTGGAGTGGAATGCGAACTTGTGCTGATGTTTTGCAGATGATCACCATCCTCCCCCCACCTTCACGCCGCCAGAGTTGCCCAAGAAGGTCCATGTTCGAGGTACATCTCAGGCTCCGAGCCGAGTGATTTTTTTTTTCGTTTTTCTTTTAATCATCGGCCCACTGAACCATTTGACCGGCAATATGCTTCGTCCTAGGTTACCGGAAGGTACCGTGCACCTAGTTGCTTTGTCACGCATTATCTCATAGCGAGCACTGACAACTGGCGCCACCGCGGGGCCTGCGCTGCCCTCGCATGTCCCCGGCTGAAAGTAGTGACACGACCCGCTGCCGCTCCCGCCGAGCGACACTTCTAAACTAACAGCCTCACACTAAATTTCACAAAAGTTTCCCGACTAACCAAATTGTAATGAACACGAATCAAAATCATTTTGTTTTTATTTTACTTTTGCATTCACTATTTCAATGAGTAATGAGTCAACGACGATTGAATCGTTTCCATCGATCTGTGCTTCTTGGTAAACTCTAAAGCGGATGTATTATCATTTGTGGTTTGTACCCCTCTGCCGCGCATTGCAAATATTCATGGCATTGCATTTATTCGTCTGAATGATTAAATACCTACCATATATTAATAAAAAGAGTTGCCAATTCATGGATAATGTTATGTTGTTGAAAAGTCTGGTTGTAATAATCAAGAAAACAACGGTCCTAGCCGCTCTGATTATATTACAATTAGAATAATTCTATGAAATCTATAATTTCAAACCTTATTTTGTCCAAAATTGGCAACGCTAAAGTGAATGCTATGTGGGTACCTACATCTATGCTTTTGTTGTAGAATATTGATTAAGAATATATAAGTAATTAATTAAACACATTTTAATTGAACCCAAGTAATTTTTAAATTCAAAATAAAATTGAATTGCTATAGATTTTTCAATATATTCAGTACCTACAATTTTTGATACCCTTAGATTTACAAAAAATGCAAATATTTAAAAGTAAATTAAAATCAAAACTCACAAGCTTTGCTGCTTATTCAACGTCATTGAATAACATTTTTGCGTAAATTGTTTTTATTGCCTTTCAGGCGAAATTGCGAGGGAAAGAGGGGAGGATACTAGTTGTGAGTATGAGCTACATATAATTACTATAGCCAAGTTCATCATTAGTAGAATGTGTTCCATATAATAGATATCGTGTTTTTATCACATTTAGTGCCAAGAACTCAGCGTATGTGTCGAGCGTGATTCGTTCATGTGCCCACAACCCGTATCTGAGTCGACGTTTTAAGTAGCTATATGTGACTTGTGTTCATGCGCGGATTGTGGGTACACAAATGAATTGTTGTTCGGCACATGTGTTGAGTGCTTGGCACTAAAAATGTAAAAACACTTGCACTTGGCACTGAAAGTGTTAAGTTGTTGTACCAGGAACTTAACTGAAGTTTTTTCTTCAATATAAGTACTATAAAAATCTTGCAATCTTAGTTCAAGCAAAGTAGCTTTAACTAACAATTTTTTTATGCATTGTGATAGTCAATCACTTTGATGTCGACCGTGGAAGATATGTTTTGGACGGAGGCCACAATATAACAATGCTATCATCTGACAATTTTACAACAAACAACAAAGGATAATTCATATCCGAGATCACGAACAATAACCTACCTCTGTCGCATGACATGGAAATAAGGACGGCACACTACAGAGCCAATCTGCACCTAAAACTTGAGATGCCATATTTCGAAACAACACAGAAAACCAAGAAGAAACTAACTCAAGATTTTCTTCCTCTAGTAATAAATCGCAATCACCGGAACGCAGCGCCGACCACGCTGCTGTCCCCGATGGCGAACCAGCTGATGAACACCACCACCACGAGGCAGGTCAACAAGGTCAAGCCCAACGTGAACAGGGCCCCGCCCGACACGTGAGTCTGCGCACAAACAATACCTTACCGTTTTAATTAATAAATGTTAACGAGTGGTGGTACATGGTGTAGCTTAGAGTATCTCACTTGGTGTACGAACTCATGATAGAATCTCAGAAGTTGAATACTCTTTCAAAATACATTTCTGTCTTTGGGAAACGTTTTCTATTTCCTTTCATGCACATGAAAAAATTAGTGTTGAAGAATCATCTTCTGTCTATCTCTTGATATTGCCATGAACTTTACTAAGATTTCCTTCAGTCATGTATCATCACTCCCAGTTAAATAACGCTATAATTGGAGCTTTCTCTGGAGCCAAGCTACACATTCCGTGTATTAATTTTATTTAAATCCAATGTTTTAGTTTTGTCGACACTCGGCTTCAGAAAATTATTGAAATAAGCCGACCTAAATTCCAAAACATAGTCCAACCTATAAACACAAATTTCAATTAAAATAATGAATATAAATACATTCCATAAAGTCTCTTCTTCTATCCTTGATTTCTCTTTCCTCGCGGCTTGTTATTCGAGTATTATATTTTAGCACGACGTGCACAACGCACTAAATTGATATATTACTGTTTGCACATTTATTTTCCTAAAAAAGAAACGGAGACGACTCTTTGACCCTGTGTTACAGGAATCCCCAGGATCAAGATACCAATTACCAGGCCTATCACCTTGCCTACGAAGTGAAAAAACTCATGTAATTGAAAATTATTCAGCTAGATCATTTTATTATCAGTAGTTTTGATATTTGCAAAGTACTTGAATTCTTTTACACGAGTTAAGTCAGCAATGTGTCAATGTTGCCTACATTGGGTGTGTATTGCACGGTCCTCGGACGTAGCAGTGCAGACAACTGCGCAGACTTTTCTCGATTAAGTTCGTAGAGTAGTGCTTGCCTCACTTGTCAAATATTTTAGTTCGAATACGTTTAGGAGTTTATTTTTTAAATTTTACCGTGTACTGCACTTGAATTCAGCACGACACACAACTACAGCATGTTTTTGTCACTATAAGTTTATACACATTTAATATTTGTCTGCGATGCGCATTCCTGTACATAAAGTAGTTTAGATATTATTGTTTTAAGTACCTACAACGCAATCAGTAGTTTCAGATTATTCACTTGTAAATTAAAACAAATCTCAAAAATAATTCGATTCTGTTCAAAAATTCAATTTTAACAGATTTTAAACCAATTCAGTCAAATGTCCCACTGCCCAAGAATCCACTGTAGTGTATTAGAAGCTATCTTCAGTAGTGGCTATTCTGACTATTCTTATCTCTTCATATTCCCCACGTAACTTTTAGCCCTTAACCTTTCAATTTCCTCTACTAGATTAAATTGGAAACAATAAACAAAAAGCATAAAATCATCTACATAAACACAATTTGTTCAGACGCACGAAAGTGTATTTGATGGAATCCTTTTCTAAGATCCGACTTTTGTACAGGCCAACGAGTAGAAGCAGTGGTGGTAATCAAAACAGCAATGGCGTCAGTTTGCCCGCGGGCCTGGCTGACGACCAGTCGAAAGATTTCGACTTCGAAAAGACTGAAATGAAATACGACTCCACTGGGATGTTCCATTGGAGCCCCGCAAGGAACTTGGAAGATTGTATATTAGTAAGTATCTATACAAGTTTACATAACGATGCCTTTTCAGATGCGTATTTTCACCTATAATAATATTTAGAACCATTTAAATCCACTACTTTCAATCTCAACACATATTTTCTTTCGGCTACAGGACAGGAACCAGGCGGCCATGACAGTTCTGAACGGGCACGTGGTAGTGTGTTTGTTCGCTGACCCTGACTCGCCGCTCATCGGGCTCCGGAACCTGGTGATGCCGCTGAGGGCCTCCAACTTCCACTACCACGAGCTCAAGCACGTGGTCATCGTAGGAAGCGTCGACTATATTAGAAGAGAATGGAAGATGTTGCAGAATCTACCCAAGATTTCTGTTTTGAATGTGAGATGCGCTTAAATCTTTCATCTTACAACTTTCTTCCAACCGATATATTTCCTAATCTTCAATATACCTTCATATAAATCTAGTGTCCCTAATATTTTTTTCTCTTCCTTAGGGTTCACCGCTAAGCCGAGCCGACTTGCGTGCAGTTAATGTGAACTTGTGTGACATGTGCTGCATCTTATCAGCGAAAGTGCCATCCAACGATGATCCCACGCTGGCAGACAAGGAAGCTATCTTGGCTTCGTTGAACATCAAGGCTATGACGTTCGACGACACGATAGGGGTGCTGAGTGCAGGAGTGGGGACGAATGGGAGCAGTACGGCGCCGCCGCCGCCTGGACAGCCGCCGGCGCCTGTACTGCTGCAAAGACGGGGCTCCGTGTATGGTGCCAATGTGCCTATGATTACTGGTATGTGGTCTTTTTATCTTGGTTCTTCTATGGGTAATATTTTGTTTTCTTCGCAGCATTAGAAGCACCATGACGGGAATCAAAGGGGATATCAAAGTGACTGATTTCAGTATGATACATGACTGAATTATACTTCTCTACATCTTGTGTATTTGATTGGAATTCAATTTATCATTCATAAGCCTTCAATTATCTTTAATTCTTCTAAAATCTCCCTTGTGAGTATGACTTCAGCCTTAATATCTCGTGTATTCTGCAGAGTTGGTGAACGACAGTAACGTGCAGTTCCTGGACCAAGACGACGATGACGACCCGGACACGGAGCTGTACCTGACGCAGCCCTTCGCGTGCGGTACCGCCTTCGCCGTCAGCGTGCTGGACTCGCTTATGTCCACCGTGCGTATCAGTACCTCCTTATCATCTTACTCTTTATACCAGGTCTATTCAAAAGTTCCACGAATCGGGTCGAAGTTTGGCCTTGTCCTTGCCCTTGTGACGAATTTTTCCATAGGTTGTATGGGTTCTATGATAAGTATTACCTTTTTCTAGTGTGAAGTGATTAGAATGCTGTATAGCTAAAATTGCTTGTTTTGTATTCTGCGCCAGACTTTCATGATGTAAGAGTTTCAAGTAACTAATGCTTGATAATCTGTTGCAGACTTATTTCAACCAAAATGCCTTAACGCTGATCCGCTCGCTAATCACGGGCGGTGCGACGCCTGAGTTGGAGCTGATCCTGGCTGAGGGAGCCGGCCTGCGGGGCGGGTACTCCACTCCAGAGAGCTTAGCTAATAGGTAATATAAACATAATATCCTCATTCATCATTATCCACACATTTCCTGAGCTCAATGAGAGTTACAATGCTCAAACTTGTGTGCACTGGAGGAACTTGTGTGTCAAAAATGTGTCTGTTTTCAGGGACCGCTGTCGAGTGGGTCAGATCTCGTTGTACGACGGTCCGCTGGCGCAGTTCGGCGAGGCCGGCAAGTACGGAGACTTGTTCGTGGCCGCGCTCAGCACCTACGGGATGCTATGTATCGGCCTCTACCGGTTCAGGGATACGTCCTCCTCGTGTGATGCCAGCAGCAAGCGATACGTCATCACCAACCCACCTGATGACTTCTCACTGTTGCCTACCGACCAGGTAATTATTACTTATTTATTAAATGAAGAACTGCTGCCTTGAATCCACATCGATTATTAGTTTATCTTTAGAAGACCTTCAAAAGATGTATGTTTAGTTTTTCAAACAAGCAGTAGTACAGACCAATGTTGTGTTGTGGTGGCAGGTGTTCGTGCTGATGCAGTTCGACCCGGGCGTGGAGTACCGCTCGTCGCGGCGCGCGGCGGCGGGCGCGGGCGGCAAGGACGACGCCTCCTGACTATTGCTGTGCAGCGCCCTCACGGACGGGCCCTACTCCTACATCTAGGCAGTAGGCCCCCACTCCGACAATCCTGCCCCACCCCGCCGGCCGGGACGCGCACGCCGCGTGACGCCACGCGCGTGGCGTGGCGCGGCGTGGGACACATCCGCCCACTAACCCCGCAGCATCACTCCCTCACTCTTACCTCGACTCTCGGGTAAACGTCCACATAATTAGATTTTGTCCTGACTTATTTATTCGTGAATGGGAGTGCTGCTACCATTGCCCCGTTTTATTTTGATTTTGTCAACTATATGTTAGTATTCTAAGTTGAACACTTCCTGCACAGCAATCTACACTCCTCAAAAGCACTCTTGTATAATAGCATTCGTTTGTTTAGCTGTATCTATCTAAGTACTAAAACTAAAAGCAGTAATAGGTATATACAAAAACATAAAATTATAAACGTTTGGGTATAGACTCCTATAGCGACTGGTCTCGCAGTCTATAGCACCTCCATCAGTTCAGAACAATAACTGAATCTCATAAGTCACGAAAAAGGCAGTCGATAGGAACCACAACAGAAGATAATTATAATACAAACTGCTAACAAGGCAGAATTTATAGAAAGCGCTTTATGAATATAGAAAAGCTTTCGATGTCTAGCATAAAAGATACGACAGAGTTGAGTAAAACGCTGTCCTAAACGAGTATATAAATTTTAAAGGTTCGAACGTAATTTAAGGCAACAGTAGAGAGTTGGAAATTGAAATGTTACGGCACATCACAGCAGCTATATTTGTCTGTGTATACTGGTAGTATACCGCTGATAGCAGGACTTTTCACGAGGTAGTTGCTTGTAACAACATGGGCTCCCAATCTGTCGCAAAGCTATCGATAGCGGCAGCGATAGATTTACGACAGATCGCATACTGAGAGACGTCAGGTATATGAAGCTGTGACTACCTCCAAAGTCCTGACTACAGCGGTACACACTGGACGTTTGACTCACAATCAAATATTGACACATTTTTAAAACAACGACTTTGAATATTTAAATAATTTTATCTCATATAATGCGGTGGTGGTTTAGTTATAGACTTTGTTATTAAGGTTTTGGGGATTACATACACACATGCATACACATTTTCAGCTGAGTGCTGACACACCTCTTTCTCTTCCTAAAACAGTCGTTCTTGGTGCTTGCCCAGTTTCCCATACAGTGAGCCGAACTATTCAAGAGCTACGATTGGATCGGAATGGATAAATCATATTACTGGTTCCCATTTACAAAATGTATGAACCACTGTTGTAATACCGACTATCGAATGTTCACATCGAACAACTTCTGACACTTTCGTCAACAAACTGTTATCACTTTCTTCGAAAAGACAGCTTCTCTGCAATCTTTTCCAGCTAAAATCTTTTTCTATTTGTTTCCTTCTAAGGTCTTTTCAATTATTTGTAAGTAAAGCTCAAGGAAAGGAACCTTTTAAACTTTTAATTGCATGTTGATTTTACATGTAAATAATGGACATTGTGTAGGCTATCGCTTTTCTTAGAATATCCATTCCTTATTCGTAGTTTTTTTCTGTCACGTTTCACGTAATTAAGTGCTATTTTTAAAGCTGAAATATAGACATATTATAAGCATTTAATGTTATTCGTCGACTGATTGTTAAGCACGTCATATCATCATCGTTACTTTGTGATTTTACGAAGTTATATTAGTCACTATTTTTTAAGTTTTTAGATGTTTAATTTTTTCCAAGAGTTCACATTGAATTCATTATTTAGTTTTAAGACACTCTGCCATATTCAAATTGCACGTATGGTAGTAGTCTGCATACAGTTCCATTGCTCATTGTTTATCTTCTTTTTTATCACTTCAATCTTTTTATTATTACTAAGGTAAGACTACTAGTTGAATATTTTCATGCAGCATCGAATTAAAATTCTTTCTAGATACTTGAGAAAGGAGGAAACTTACCTTATTTGACGCGTTTTACATCTTCCAATCTGCATAAAAGTATATCAACTGTTACAAGAACATAGTAACTTCCAGCCTCACCTTTTAGTACCACGTTTTTGTTTTATTTTAATAAAATTATATTATGCTATATTTTTTATTTTTGTTTTCTTTTATTTTTTCCTGATATTTGGCGGGGGGATTGTCAAAGTGGACGTGAAACATGGCGCTGCACATGAAAAATCAATGAACTCAAATAATTAATAAAGTACGAAACGATGCCATTGCGAGATTAGTTCAAGTTCGAACATGGTTTTTGTTTGCGAGGGACACCGAGTGCGAAGTGTAATTCTGCTGTAAATGTGTGATATTATTTTCGAATCGTTGTTAAAATAGATAGGCTTCTGAAGCCTGCGATGTATTTAGTGTTAACTCCGGGTGCTTTGACGATTGTGGACTCTCATAGTTTACTATGTTGATTGTATTAGACGAGCGGCTCTAACCGCCTGCACCCCTCGCGCCGCCACCCGCAAGCATTCGGTCGTGCAGCCGGTAAGAGCTCCTTTTTTAGAATTTATTAGGCATTAGTTAACATTGCCTCACCAAGTAGAATCATTACCGACGAATAGTACCTAATACAACGTAATGCAATAATTATTACTAAAATACAAGATGTTTGATGAATAAATAAAAGTACGAGTAGCTCACGAAGCCTGCTACGCGTCGCACGCACGCAAAAGCACTAAATTCATTTATATTATACCTAATAATTAATAAATACCTCAATTTTACTTATATAAGTATTTAAAGTTTTATCAAACATCCTGTACATACCTAGATATCTTTATAACAATCATATAGATATCATTCATTCGAATAGAATAGGCAAAACCGGCCTTAATTACAGATACATAGGTTAATGTGTAAAGTGTCACGAATATTCGAATGTGTGCTCTTGTCCTGAATATCCGAGATTGTGTCTTCGTGAATATTCCAAAGTATGCGCTCTACGGATATTTGAATGTGTGTAAAGTCCTGAGTATTCCTGTGGTAATTTCGGTCCAATAACAGAAATAGCACAGCTACCCTAGTTCGTAAAGGAATTGAATGCAAACATACTGCCATATTTTTGTAAAGTCACTACATTATCCATAGAGCAAAGTACCCGAACGAAAAAGTACAAAAAATGAGGCCCTGTATGAACGAAAATTCCTGCGACATAAATGTTTAAAAATATAAAGTGTATTAATATTATTCTAAAGTACAAATTGTACTTTACTGGCACACTCGGTATCTGTGCTAAACAAAGGAAAGTTATCTACCTTTATGCAAGGGGCTAACAAAGAAATCAATTATATTATACATAAACCACCGGGCGTAAAGATTGTAAAGTTATGAGATGGTTGTGCACGATAGAATATTATTTATGTAATTAAAACTAATCGGTCTGTCCAAAATATTTAATTAAATGATCATATTGGCTTATTCGGCCGAGGTGGCATCGCCAACATGTCTGCCACGGTAGGGGCGGGGGGCGGGGGGCGGCACTCACTGACCATCGCACACAGCCGAGTATCGCGGGTTAGTTGTAATTTGAGCTTGATATATCGGTAAGTAGTGACCTATGCATGGAGCCCTAGCCAAACTAGGTACCTAATATTTAGAGTACCGCCGCGAGCTGCATTCGACACTCAATTTTTAAAGTTTTTAGCTAGAATGTTGTAAATAGTCAAATGTAATTTTGTATGTTACATAAGAATTTTTCAATATACGTCTCCTTTGCATTAAAATAGAAGGCTACGGTTACATTAAAAAAGTTTATATTCAAATACTATCGTGTGTAGTTTGTTGTGGATTAGGCTTCGATGTCACTGTATGCTAGGTAGGTATAGAGTTCGGACGTCTCATTGTAAAAATGTAAAATACACGCTATTGATTTGGGATTAAAATATGAATGTTAAATAAGTATTAATATTAAATGACGATTTTTCCTTTAATATTTTTATACAGCATTACAATATATTTATCGCAATTAAAAGTTTATAGAGGTGGGTCAGTGTGCAATTTAAAAAATAAAAATAGTGTTTAAAATTGTATAATCGCCTTAACGAGAGAGAATATAGCTGAGTCCTTCTGCGTGTGTTTGCTTGACGTCTAATGTTACCAGTATTGTTTAATGCAATGTGTCTGTTCCGAATGTACCGCGTGCATGTTCTGACGAGTGTTGTTGCTAGGTGACCAGTGGCCGTCGCCTGCGACCACCTTATATTCTAAACGCGATCATTTATTATTATTACTCAGAAGTTAATTAAAATATTACTTACATAGTTTGACGAAGCAGGATTTATTGAAAGTAAGTGAGTGTAACTTATGAAAATAAAAAAAAATGGGACGTTGGATGGTTGAAAATATTTTAATTCACTTCTGCATTAACCTATTTATCACACAAATTGTCACTGTTAGTTTGTTTTATGCAATATTTTATTAGATAATAACGCAATTTATATTTAAAATCAGATTTATACGACAATTTGACGTGCGCAAGTATTTAGTGGTGGTGATCGAATCGTCTTAGCTCTACGGATTAGAATAAAATGTATGGGATCTCGACAATCGGCACGAAAATAACGTTTCTTATATTGTAATTAAAATATAACTTTGCAAAGCATGCGTCCACTGAAGTGTGTATGGTTCATTATTGGCTCAATTAAACCTTCATTCAAAAAGCTCACTTTCTGAAATTACTCTAAAAATGCAAACTTTATGAAACTACATTAAGTTTCAATATTGTATTCCACAATGTGAATAAAATATGTCAATGTGAATAACAAACAGCTTAGAGCTAAGAGTGATATTGAATGATGATATTGTTTTAAAATTTAAACAACAAAAACCTACCTAATTAATAAATAAAAAAACAAACAAGTGAGTACTCCATTTCTACAAGTCAGTGGGCACAAACTTTGGCAACACGAAGCGAGACGAAGGTAATTTAGATATTTCCGCCCCTGAAATTTCTCTCTACGATTCAACGATATCTTACAATCTACGAAATCACTTACTAGATCGATAAATTATACAAAAAAACACTAACTAAAAAAACGCCTACTAAGCATACTTAGTAAATCCATGTTCTGTGTGCATTAAATTCTAGAATTAACAACATTGTTGACTATTGCTAATAGCTTGAGGTTGTTATCGTTTTTAGAACGGACAAGGTGAATTTTTCATGTATTATATATACGTATATATAAATCTTACGCTCTATAACGAATGTTCGCTAGACCCTTTTTGTAAGCTGACGCCATCTAACGTGTTGTTACACTAGTCCTCTCTTATTAAAGTAGTATCAATATATTAATGATGGCTGTGAGATAAAAATATTGTAACAATTTAAATTTATATTGTGTAAATGAAGATGATATAAAATAGCAACGTAACTGAACGCTCTATCGCAACGAGTCTGCTCTCAAACTATGGGTTTTCTGTCCTTTTATCAGATTGGTTTTCATTTAAACCTTTGTTTGTGCATATGGTTTGAATTGGAACCAAATGTTATTGATCCCTGATAATCGGGCCCGTATTACTTTGGCACTGTATAATCATGCATGACATAGTTACTATGCAAGGTATAGTATGGTAGTTCTTTATTTACAAGTATGTGGCTATAATACGGTAAGTATCAAACAGTATTTCCGTACTTATTATTACGCATATATTGCTTTTATTTTTCTATAAGTAGTTCAGTTTTGAACATGAACAAGACAAACATGACAGCTATCACAAAATAACAACTAACAAAGCGACCATGATTACTATTACATGCATCCTACACAGTGCCAAATAAAAACAAATTAAACGTTTTGATCATTTTGGCGCCAAATACGCCTCGATACAACGGGTTGCCAAATTAAGAAAATTCTAAAAAACGATCTTATTTTCAATCTAAAAATTGAATAAAGATAATTCGAATAAATCGCGTCGTTCTTTGAATAAATTAATAATTCAAAATTAATAAATATTTTATGCTACCAATTGGTGTATATTTTCTAATGGCAGCCCAAAATTCAAGCTCACAGCTTTCTCCGCAGTTGCTCAAATTCTCAGCATAATAACCCCATGTTTCACCGCTTCTAGGTAACCATTTACAAACCACCATATGACATATGATGTTACATCTCCCGTGAAAAAGGTCGCCATTTTGTGCACCTACTTCAAACAAAATGGCCGTCCACCGCGGGCCATGTAATATTATCAGACTGTTCGAAATGTATCACACCACGGAAACAAATTATTTAATATTGTTGATGTTGATTGTTAATAAAATGCAAATAATGTAAATATCAAAATAAATTCTGTATTTGTATTTGACTAGTTGGTTTCACTTCCCCTGGTTATCCTCCTCTAATATATTATTTGCACAAGCATCAAAATATTTATGATTACCTAAAAATTATAATAGAGAATTTACAGACATAGACCTTTTTAATATTTCTCTTATTAGCCTTAAACTAAAACTTAAAAGTAGATTTATCACCTAATTAAAAATAACCTTTTTTTACTTTGTTTACCTTCCTTACTCTGTTTCATTGAACTTGTTCTGATACAAAAATTAATATGTATTTTTTACGCTTCTTTTTTTTTGCGATGGGTTTGCTCTTGACTTTAGTCTAGGTCAGAGATGACAGGGACAAAGTCTACGATGGAGCGAGCTTACCTAGAAGGAGCCTGTGCACTCTTACTTTGAAAAGATTAGGGTTGTAAGCGTTTGGAAACACAGACGCAGACTTCTTCCTTTATTAGGAGTTTACTGTACTTCTTTTTACCATTATATCACATTGTCGGCACTATAGGTCTATTGTAAGCAACCAATTGTCTGAAGAATTATATTGTTTGTATATATGAGTGTTTGATGCCAAAATAAAATAAATTTAACGCTCATTAGAATAGACGCCTAATCAACCTCACCATTCCACCTGGCCATTTCCTTAAAAAACTTTGTCCAAGAAATATAGAGTTAAAGAAGACTAGTTAAAAACACAAGCAGACGCAGAAATAAAGACGAGGTGAGTATATCAAAACACAAGGTCGCTTTATAAAGAAAATATAATATTCATAATGTGGCATAGCATTCAATCTCAAGTAGCTACCAACGACATGTTTATGTACACTCGAAAAATTGTGCTTTACACAAGAATCAATCACAAATACATATTTATCATCTAAAGACTAGTAAAAAGACTAGAAAATAATAATAACATAAGTACAACCTCCAACTTACCTTCACTAGTGAGATTATTATACAAAAATAGTGAACTTTGTATATGTACAATATTTGGTGACAATACGTGATTTATCAACAATTTCATATATTCAATAAGCTCTAAATTAATAATAGACATACCTGACTGACATAAGTCTTTCATAACATTATTAATTGTGCCTTTATCATTACAATCCAAGAGTTCTGCCATCTCACCGTCACAACGAAATGTGGACCTTTTACAACAGAGATAAGGTTCATTTCAGTGCTTCCAACAGTAAATTAACAACAAATAGGCAAAATGAAGTCTTAATGATGTAGCACAATTTCACACAAAAATACTTTGTCACAATCTTGCGAACTAGGAATGAATTAACCTCAATGTTGAAGCATGCTAACTTCTAAACACCCGAACTCTAATATATACGTGAATAACAACGACATAATGCTCTGCCTTAGTTCAAAAATCTGTCTTAATCATGCTACATTGGTGATTCTAACACCACATGACCCAAAATTAAAATGTTAAAATCTGAATAAATTTTAAGTTGAGGACACAAAAGGTTTAACAAGAGTCAATTATACTTTACCCTATCTAAGTGGAACATACCTTTAGGAACCGACTTTCTAGTTCTCACATTATGTTTCCTAGCCGAGCTAATCGAAACTTTCTTCTTCTCTTCCTCTAACAGCAGAGGCGGCAAAGAAACCTTTCTAATACTAAAGTGAGATGAGATACCGCTGGGAAGCCTCGCCGCGTCACTCTGCGCTATCTCGGGCGTGCATATAGGCTCCAACCTCGCCAAATCTCTATGCCTAGCAGTTACAACTCTATTATTTGTCACCGCATTTCTTTCCGACGCACTCAAAGCCATGTTCCCGTAATTTCTAGTATCCAATGAAACAAAAGACTTAGCACTATTTCTATCACAATTTAAAGAAGAGTCCGGTCGAGGGTTCCTCATCCACCGCGAGGATGCTAGCTCAGATCTCAGAATGGACGGATTCTGTCTTTTTCTATAGGGACTATGAATGTGTATCGGTGTGATTTGGAGGAGCGAGCAGAAGGCGTCGGGCAGGTCTGCGTCGTCGTTGTACATGGGGTAGAACGATACCTTGTCTCGGGGCAGGCGCGGCTCCGTCACGTCGGCGGCGGACACGCGCGGCGAGTTGTGCGGCGTGACGTCGGAGCTGCTCTGCGACAGGCGCTCCTCGCTCTCGCTGAACTCCTCGTAGTCGCTGTAGTGCAGCGCGATCACCTCGTCGTGCTCCATCTGTCTGAACGACAAACGTTTTTCCGGCAATTGTATCCCCTTACCGACGATTCTGGAAATCAATAATTGCTATTTAAATATTTATATCGTGAAGGTCATATTGCTTGTTATTAGTTTAATGTCGTGCCGTGCCATGGTAAAAGTGTCACGAACGATTCCTTTTAATTCGAATGACAAGCCACTATTACAATTTGCGGAAAATATTTTATTCATAGACACTGTTTCACAACATTTTTACACAGAATACGAAATAAAAGAAATCTTAAAATGACAACTGAATTTGTAGATACCTTTTCTAATTTTAAGAACCACAAAAAAACCGCTTAGAAACGCAAAATACTCCGAAAGCAGGATTAATTTTGGTCTGAATGGGTCAAAGGTACAACAACTACTATATTAATCACAGCAAAGTCTTTGTTTAAAAGGAATAAATTGCTGAAAATGTATGCTAAGTCCGAATTATTTTTGTCCAAATTACTGCCTTGACCACATTTTTTCATAAAAACTGTGTCCTATAATTCTCAGAATATGTAAAGTACGAAAATGAACGTCACATTACTACGGTACGTTTAGTTATTTACATAGTGGGCTGTGGGTCAGCATGCCTCGCGCAAGACGATGAAAGTACGTGCTAGGCGACGCCTTGACCTAATGAACTCCCGTAAAAACTGTGGTTACCTACCTACATCTCAGTGGAAACTATGAAGCTAGGATGTATTGATCGAAATAACCAATCAAGTTCAACTATGTTTCACTTACACCTGAGAATTAGCAGAAAAGCTCGTTTATACAGAAACTTGTGAAATTCACTGAACTTTGTTGAACAAACAGTATTTTTGAGAAAAACTATTTACGAAAAACAACCGCAAAAGACGTTCATCGTCTTTTGCGTCACTTAAAATGTCGCTCAATCGATCTGCTCCAGCTGTGTTCTAATGAACATACGATCAGCAAGAACAATAATATCAAACAGACAAACATCTTATGGGATTACTAGCTCACCCGGCAAACGTTGTTTTGCCATATAAATACACACAAAAAAAAATCATAAAAATCGGTCAAGTCATTTCGGAGAAGTTCGGTAACAAACACTGATCCGAGATTTTTACACATAAGAAGATTAGAAAAAGATAGCTGTTGACCGAGACTTCGTTCGCGTGTATGTCGTATAGTAAAATGATGTCGCTAGGTAAGATCGCTAAGATAAGATATAATATGAACAGTCAACTTCTAGCATTGATCACCTTTTCTATTCAAAACGCCGACCAGCCCTAGTAATTTTTCGTAATGAAAAACGTTTTAATGATAACGCTTTTCTATTCATATATCACGATGTTGAAGAAAGTTTCTAGGGTTGTTAACTCGCTACATAAAGTTGAAATGGGAATCTCTATCCAGAAGAAAAGACTATCCCCGCAACGGAGAGAGTAGAGTTGAGATTCCTTTATCCGCACTTAGATTCCCATTCGCTCCGTTGTGCGTACGAGTCCCTGGCGAGGTTAGCCAGCGTAGCTCCGCACATAGGTTTCGCGGAGCGACTTCATCGTTCCGGGGATTTTTTCACGTCGGGTTGCAAAGGCCTCATTTCCAGAATGAAGTCGGCGACTGATTTCTCGGTGTAGAAGCGATCTCTGCACATTGGGCTGTCTATCAGCCAATTGCCGTCCACTGTTGAAAGTAAGCCCCCCCAAAGAGCGCCAACCATCCCGGTCTTGTGCAGTCCACATCCATCTGCTGCCAGCCACCTTCTTTGATACGTCGATCCATCGTGCCGCAGCGCCTATGTTGAAAAGATGATGGCAATGATGGGGTGAAGTGTCGGGCAGACTGCCACTGTGTATGTTGTGTTGTATATGTTTGTTGTTATTGTGTGCTGTGTAATTTGTTGTGATTAAAATAATCTTAATTGCTAAAATAGGATAACATTGTTACTAACAAAAGAGTCATAGTTACTTGTTTAATAAATTAAATAGCATTGATTGAATGACCCGTAATTATACCTATTGATTCGGAGAGTATTTCTACTTAGGTTGAGAAGTCGTTTAGTTAGTCGCGTGTATAGGCTTGACATTGCCAGTTTTGACTGTTTGTGCTTAATTTGTAAAGCGTGACCACTTGTTGTCCTAAAGTTCAGTTGATCTCTGGCAAATTCATGTACGAATCTGTGAGAAAGGTAGAAAGAGAAGTGAGTACGGGTCCAGCAGTACCGTCTCGGAAACTCTCTTCGCGAGTTTGTCTCTGGCGTCATTGCCTGGGGATCTACAGTTCCCCATGATCCACTGGAGGGTGAGTTCCGCAACGGATAATTTCTGGCCCTGAGCTGGTCATGACGTATCATGGGCTCATTGGGAATTGAACAGTTTTTAGCCATGCCGTAGCAATCAGCCGAAATCTTATTTCAGCTACTATGACAGTTTGTTGGATATGTGTGACTTTCAACCGAGTGCCTTTGCAAAGATTTTTAGAAATTATATATATAATGGATGGCATTTATAATTTTCTTCCATGGGTGTTTTCATGGAAATATGGAAACATTTGTCAATTTTATCCGTATTGATAGTCTGCTTGGTCGGTGGGTTCCCCGTTCACAAAAGTAATGAATTAATGCTGAAGGAACAGGACAACACAGGCTATCTTCTAAAATAACCTAACCATCTTCTTGATAGTGGTGTATGCCATCAGCAATTTTTAACAATATTCGTAAAATAATGCGCATTTGAGTGGCCTTCTCATATTATGTTCGCATTTTTCTTCTTCTCCGCCGTTGCTTCAATGCTGAGGATCGCGACCACACACGACGCGTATCCATGCGGTCTTCTGTTGCGTGGACCGCTCTGTGCATGCTGCCTCTAACAGCCTTCTTTATGGCGTCGAGCCATTTGATTAATTAACCTATCTAATTCAACACTTTTCACGACTCCTCTATCATGGGACTTTGCTAGCTGCTCGCGGGTGGTATGACGTGACCCCTGGCCCTAGGCCCGTAAAGATTCGTTATTTAGCAACTCAAATTAAGCTTATCAAATTTAAGCGCACGCCTGTTGACGAATATTCTAATCTCTACACAAAGATTCAAAAAATGAAATCAAACAACGCCATCTATGGAATCTGAAGTTGAACTGTCAAAATATTAGTTCGGAGTTGGTTCTATTTTTAAGGTATTAAAAGAATGTATTTTTTAGACGTTTTAGAAGTACCACTAATAACTAAAAAATATGTTTTGATTTAATTCTCATGCTGTCGTTAGTACTATTTGGGTCAATAGATGGCATTACGTGCATTCGTAATGCAGATACCCGTTATGCCATCGTTGCGTATGCAGATGAATGCAAAAACATATGATTAATGTATGAAAACATTAGTAAGAATCAAAAAAGAAAGGAAACTAATAATTCAAAAATAATCATGACTGTTTGGATTCGAACCCACACCGACTTTTGCGAAAGGCATTCTTTAAACCGATGGTCTATGGCTATTGTTGACAATCGAATGAAATAGCTGATCTTATTTCATAACAGCCGAAGACGTCCCACTGCTGGACATAGGCCTCCCCTAAAGGGGGGGTTTTACCATAATCGCCAATCTTAGCAGGCGGGTTGGCGATCGCAGTGTATGGTGTTGCGATTTACAGAGAACGCTGCTGCCCATTCTCTGGTGAGTCCCTTAGTCGCCTTATACGACACCCACGGGAAGTGAAGGGATGGTATTATTCTTTTACGGCACCGGCCGACACCAGGCGGCGGCTGATCTTATTTATGTCATGGTATGTCGCTGCTCAGCTCCTTGAAAGTATATAGCGTGATGATAAACATTGCTAAGGTTAGACACATAAGTTTCTGAAATATTGTAATATTTTGTGGCTTCGTATAACAATTCCTCAACAAACTGTTTGGAAAAATGTAGTTTAACAATTTTAATGTTATTTTAAGTACGTAAAAACCCATTTTATTAATTTTTTGACATATTATGGTAGGATAAAAATACAGCTCAAAAGTTAAAATAAATACAAAAATAATAACTGTTGGTGGGGAACGAACCATGTGCCAAATGTCGTTCAAAACAGACATTTTTGAATATTGTTCGTCCTCCAAAGTACATAGCGTGATAATAAATAGCCTACCACCTATTCTATACCTACCGAATATACACAGAAAATTTCATGAAAATCGGTCGAGCCGTTTCGGAGGAGTTCGGTAACAAACACCGTGGCACGAGATTTTTATATATTAGATGTAGGAGTCGAATATTTGCCCAATCTTGTTGAACTTGTTGTTGAGATATCATTCATGCGTCGCATGCTAGGCACTCCACCTTTAACAGCCTAGGTACTGCTTGTAATAGTTCTCTCCAATGCTGCACCATATCACCTGGTTCTTGGTTTTCCCACCTATGCTGGATGCATCCTGCACCCTGGCACTTTGCTGACTGGCTATTATTTCTACCAAGCTTCTCTCTATGGTTATGCTAAAACATGAGAGATGTCTTCCTTACCTGAGCTGTGGATGCAGCTGTCTCCACTGCTTGCACTCTTCAAGTATGTTAGGCCGAGTGCACTTCTCTCCATCCTCATTGTACAGAGTCCTCTCAATCCGTTCCCACTCAGCAGCTAATGTCTTAGTCGCCTCTGCTGTGTTCCGGCGCAGCGCTGACCCTGAACTACTGTCACTTTCCTCACTGTGGATGTCTGGAGTTCCTGTAATGTTACATAAAGATTGGATAAAATAATATCATGTTTTAAGAATGATATTCTTTTATCCAATCATATGTATGCAAGCAACCTTTAGAACCATTTTGCTACAAACAAGCTCTCTTCAATGTAATAAATTTATAAGATAGAGACAGAAAGCGTTTGCTTAGTTAATATGTGAACTTGTTTTTGTTACACAGTATCAATGTTAACCAGTACCAAGCCATACTAAGGCAACAGTTCCCCTCTTACAAGCAGGAAAACTGGCTGTATACTTTAAAATGCCACGAAACTCCATAGCTCACTACTTGTTACCAAAAACTGACTTCTTCGTCAACTGGCGAGTGTGAAACTCTCACGCGAGTTGACACCTTCCGATTTCACCTTCTTAGGGTTCCGTACCAAAATGGTAAAGAGGAACCCTTATGGTGTGACTAAGTCTGTCCTTCTGTCACAGCTGGATATCTCAAGAACTACTAATGCTATCAACTTGAACTTTGGAATAGTTTTAGATGACGTTTGCTCAACTATTTTGCAAATAAGAAAGAAATAAAAAAGTTCATATTTTTTTGGAACAGCGACTGAAAGTGGTTCTTAAAAATTCGAAGTTGGGCTACTAGGTTATATGGGATATCATATGAAAGAGCGCTATTTGCACATTCTCAAACATTTTTTCTTTTTATTTTAGTCCGCATGGTTTTCGACTTTTGACGAAAAATGTAAGAAATTTGACCCCCTTATCTCCCAAGTTTGCATAGAGAAAAATCTGAAATTATTCTATGTCATAGAAGTTTAAAGATAACACGAAAAAAAAACGATGTCTCTAAATAGCACACTTTTTCAAAAATCATCAACAAAAATTACACTGGTTCCACTATTGGTCAAGAGATGACGCTGATCTAAAACTGCAATATACACCGTAGCGTTAAATTAATTTCTCTGACGAATATAGGCCTCGCCGATGAAAATTTAAAAACATCAAACGTTTTATATGATGGTTTGGAACCCTGGGCGCGAGTCCGACTCGCTCTTGACCGTTTTTTTTTGTGTCGTCAACTCGCTCGCACGTAATTATAAAGTACAATCAAATAAAATTGGATTGAAACCAATAAATATAAATAATAGCTAATGCCCGCGTTGCCAGCGCGGTTTACGGTTAAGTTACCAGTCGGCGATAAGTCCATCATCATCATCATATCAGCCGAAAGACGTCCACTGCTGGACATAGGCCTCCCCCAAGTGTCGCCACAACAACCGGTCCTGTGCGTCTCGTATCCATCGGCTACCTGCAACCCTCACCAGGTCATCGGTCCACCTAAGTCCCAACTATCTATTTAGATTTCGGGATACGTTAAAGCCTGTATGTTGGAGGTGCAGAATGAGGCGGATGCTTATTGTTGATTTGTGATATTAGTGATCATTATTAGGTAAATAAGCAGTTTCGTATTGTAATGATGATTTATATTAAATACCTATCTCAAAAACAATATTTGTTTTATTTTAAAGTCGAGTTGTGTAAAATCTATATCTATACTAATATTTAAAGTTTTATAAGACGTTTTTATAGCTGCGAGCGAGTTGACGACAAAAAAAATGGTAAAAATCGGACAGTGCCCACTCGCGCGCACGATTTTCCCACTTGCCACAAGTCAAACTGTTTCTCTAAACAAAATAATAAATGCTATTTTTGAAATACCTATTATGTTATTCCAAATCGCTGACGTAGGCAACACAGCCGCCAATCTAAAGTGGAACTGAGCTGGCCACATCTACCGCATGTTGCAACAGAACTGGGTAAAAGTAACTACCAATTGGATTCTGAGCAAGAGGAACCGGCGACGCGGTAGGCCCAGGAGGAGATGGCGGGATGAGTTAGACTCCTTCCTAAAAGATTGGCCGAGTGTGGCAACGGACAGAGAGAAGTGGAAGGAAGGGGGGCCTTTGCCCTGCAGTGGGACTCAACAGGCTCATGGTATAGCATAGTAGTATAGTATTATGTTATTAAATTATGGAATATTAGATGGACGCTGGGTGTGGACTTCTACATCCATTCAATATTTTAAACATTCTTACTGAAAAATTCTCATAAATAGGGATGATTCCTGAGTAAAAAATATTACCTAAGTATTCTATTTCCTAGTCTGTCAGTTTTATTATTGAAAAATCTTGGGCACATATTTTTATATTTATCTAAAAACATGCTTATACAGGAGTATTCCTGTCAGTATAGTACTGAACAGTCTGATTGAGACAGAGGATAGCACTCTCAGTTGACAGGCCAGATCTAAATCCAAATTGATTGTCATGTAGATTTAGATGATTTAGGTGGGTTGGTTTTTTGGCAGCTTTGTTATCAAATCAATAAAAATCTACCAAGATAAAATGTATCAAAACAGCAGCAGCAGCAACAGAAGTTGGAGCTTGTGACTTTGTGACATAAATTTTAGGTAAAAAGTGTACTTAAATGTGTCATCACACAAGTTTTCAGCAGTATATTGTTTTCATTTTTTTTTTTCATAAAAAAAAGAAAATATATGTGTCCACCATTTTTTGGGAATCCATCAGACGGACTAGTTAGATCTACCCTATTGTCTAAGCCTTAGCTAAGATTTTTGGGTAATACTGCAGATATCATCCCTAAAGCCAACAGTGCTAAAGTGTTTCCACGGACACTGGTGCACATCATCATGGTCCAAGTTACATTAGTCCAAACCCAACATGAGCAATTCCTTTTTCATAGTGTCTAGTGTAGAACAATATCAATTTATTATCAAACCAAAATAGTAGACCAGAATGGAATTTTGGCACTTGAAACTGCCTTACTGTATGCTAATGAACAAAGCAATGGAAGACTTCCAAGAGTCTTCAAATACAACTTGGTAAAATGGGGTTAAAGTGATCCATTTGGAATCAAATGTAAGTAACTAGAGAGGACCTAATGAATGCTACTGGAGCTCCTATAAACATGGCCACCTAATGGGCACAAACTGTTTAAGCGTCACCTTATACTCAAAGAAAGAAGGGTCTGCTCAAAACAAGTTTGAGTTAGTGAACCATGCACCAAAATTGGTACAAAGGATGCTCAACCCCAAGCCCGCGGGCCTCACTATGACCCGCAGACGAACTTTAAATGGCCCGTGCTAGCCACCGCAGGCAAAATCAATATTTATTTAATTTAGCCAGAGAAAATGTTGACCTGATTCTGTTTCCTCATAGTTTGACTTACATAAATTGTAATTAATTCTAAATATGGTTACTAACCTGTTTCACTTTCCGAGAAAAAGTCCGAAAAAGGCGTCCCGGCCCTCTCCAAACTATTCACCATGTATGGTTGGACCTCAAATGAATAATTCAAATTCCGATTTACAAAAGTACTCGTGTTTGCAGATAAAGGTGGTAGCTCTTGCCCAGAACGGTAACCGAACTTCTGCTGGTTAATATTTGGCAAACAATCGATTAGTTTACTTATATTTTTCTCCCGTGCCGATAAATAGTTTCGTGCAGACATAATAAAAATGAACTCAAGACGGTTATGTCTTCTGTTCTAATCCCATAATTGTTCTTCTTTGCTTCACAACTTCAAGTTTGCTTTACTCGCATTTCATTTACTGAATAATTTATTGAAATCATTTATTTTGTTTGGAAATAAATCAACACAACAGAAGAAAAATTTGAAATGTCAATACAATACAATTTGACAGCGACAGTTTGACACTTGACAAGGACTGAATCGATTTGAAACAGTAATAATTGTAGTTCAATCAATTTTACTCGATTTAAACCAAATAAATTCGATTGGAGAAGTCAAACATTAAAAAAAAATTAATTCACTACACCTGAAACTCCCAAATGTATAATTTAGGAAACAGGCCAGAATGATGATGGTGGTTTCTCAACCTGTCGTTGGATGCCTGTACTTGGACAGAAGGAAGCGTTTATTTCGCTGATTCGTTCTTTTGAAATGGTTGTATGATTCAAGAGAAATGCACTGAGTGCATAGATATAAGTCCAGCCTTTACTTTTACACGATACTAAAACGAAAAACGATATTAGAGGCATAAAAGCAGTACTTCAATCGACTGGCAGTTTAATGTTTATGAACTTGCCGCTTTATGTTACTTGTCTCTTTGCGGTACCTAGTAATAAAATGATTTCTATTCCATTGCACAAAAATGAGAAGATGACGCAAAACCACATCTATTAAAATCAACGCGTTAGGTGAACGCATTTATTCAGTTTCCGCTCGCTCTGTCAGCTGGTCGGCTGTCAGACGTCAGTGTCAGTCAATTCAATTCTGTCATAGCAAAATCGATCGGTGTGCAGTGTGAACTCCTGATACCTATTATTTAAGAATTAATAAAACAAAGACTAAAAATGTCTAAAGTTACTACAAATACTGGTGATAACACTCAAGATGAGGTAAATACTTATATCTCATATTCTCTCATCTAATATTTTGGTTTACCTCATGTTTGCCGCCTTTATCTATCGTAGAACAAAACTATTTTGTTGGAAAGGTTTTGTTATTTTGCATGTTTTCGATTAGATTTGAAAGCTTTAGATAATTGTAACACTATGGTGTGGACAGTTTTTAATAAATAATTAAAATGACGCAATGCGCCAAACTGCGAGGTGATGACTGTGCCACTTATATTTATATTAATAGCTGAATGTGTGGGATGTTTAAAAGTGCTTTTTATTAAAAAGTATGTACCAAACAAAGAAATAACACCAACAAGCATATCGATCTTTAGCCATAAATCTGCTAATTAAGTTAGCAATATTTGCTAGGAGTTAGAATTTAACAGGATTTTTATTCAAATTTCTTGTTTTTTATAGAATATTATGCTCAATTCTTATTGGGAAATGTGATAGTCTTAGTAGGAAATGTGATAGTAAATTTAAAAACTTTATAATTAAAATTACAAAAAAATGGAATCAAAAGAGGTTTTTATCTGTTTTTATTTTTGTTCTTTTTATTTTAGTTTCTGACCTTAGACAATAACATTAGTAGCTCCAACAGCTTTGTGTTGCTTGAAAATAAAAAAACTACTGCAACGAAAAGTATCCTCTCTCCAATGTGTAGATAGGTTTTTACGTACCTACTGATGTTAAAATTAAAATATATATATATATTTTCAGAAAATCCTGTTGCCATACACATACATCCAGCAAGTACCAGGCAAGCAGATCAGACAGAAGCTTGCCTCTGCCTTCAACTACTGGCTCAAGATCTCTGATGAGAAGCTGCGAGCCGTGGGAGAGATTGTGCAGATGCTGCACAACTCCAGCTTACTGTAAGTTGTAGCCATCACTATGTTTTTTCCTTCTTCCTGATTTTCTGATATTGGAGGTGATAGTAATGGAATGGCAGCTAAACCCAGTGACAAATAATACTTCTGTCAAAAAGGGTGATATGTGGTGGTTATGGAAAGCTAAGGATAGAAAGATAAATAAAATATAAATTATGGAATACCAAAATAAAGAACTATTATGAGTGGGAAGATGAAAGGTCTGGTCTGGGTCTGATTGGGGCAGTGATTATGGACTTCATAAATGATGTATTCAATTTATTCTCCTAGAGGAGAATGAGGTACTCCTGTCTCACAGCAAGAATTAGGCCTTAAAATTAGTTATAAGCCGTGCTGATTACTTATTTTCTAACAAACAATATTATTATGAGAAGCCATTTTATATATTTTTCACCTAAAATAACAAGTCTAGAATACTAAATCAGCCTGTCATAAAGATCATATTTCATTTACAACTAGCTTTTGCCTGCGACTTCGTGCGCGCTTATCGCGTTTTTATCATATCCTATTCCCCTAAGAATTTCGGAACTTCCTCTCTTAATGAACCTATACACTCCCCAAGGAACTTAAATGCCAAATTTCAGCTTTCTATGACCAGAAGTTTCAGCTATGCGTTGTCTGTCAGTCACTCATCAGTAATGGAATCATTTTAAATATATTGATAACACATCCAATAAATATAAAAATCTCGTGTTTGTTATCAAACTCCTCCGAATCAGCTTGACCGATTTTTATGGAACTTGTGGGCAGGCCTGAGCTAGTAGGCTATTTTTTATATGGCAAAACAACATTTGCCGGGTCAGCTAGTAATGCATAAAATTTTTGAAGCAGTGCTAATTGTTTTTTATATCTATACGTAAAAAGTGTACTCAGCCATACAGAAAACTTAGTTACCTGAGAGATAAAATTACATTATCTTAATGAGCATGTGCATATTTAGATAATACTAACTGCAACTTTTTTTGCACGGAATTTTATAAAAAATATTTTTGCAGGGTACCCTGACACTTTTTATAAAAAAAAATCATAAACATCCTTTTGCTTTGCCATAATCGGGTAGTAAAAGAAGCCTGAGTTACTTCTAACAACATCAACTATGTGCCAGTGAGAGTCCCGTCACAATTGGTCAAGGACAAAAAAAACAGACAGATAATAAAAATACAACTAGTTTGGTATAAAAACATAAAAATTCATGTGCAATTAGTAAAATGCTCATTTTTTTACTTTACACACAGACACTTTTATTTTACTTATTTTGACCTCATAATAATATCTCTCTTAAATCATTTGAGGAAAATATACAACCATATTGAAATGTTAAACACTTTACAAATGATGTATGATAATACAATTTGTATGCAGTGTGTGTACTCCCCATTCTTTTTTTTACTATTGTTTGGCATTGGCTTGTTCCAATTATTTTGAAGAAATCTATTTGCTATTCATCTAACACTTTGTTATTCTCGCAAAAGAAGCAGTAGCAAGGATATTTAAGGGGAAAAGAAGGCAGAATTATCCCTTCTTTGTATAAATAATGAGTTATCAGTATAGCATAGCATGACAATAAAAGGCAATCCCGGAACGTAAGTCACTTTGATCATTGGCAGAAGCTTCAACCGAAAATAAGCTTTATGTCGTAGCAGTAACAATCGTCCAAAAATGTTTACCTTCCCCGCGCACTCCCGATATATTCGGCGAGTGCGTATTTTACTATGTAAAATTATTCGTAGCCATTGTCAGTACACTATCCATAAGCTCTACTCCCATATAAAGTTAAAAATATTATGTTTGACCCCGAGTCGGTAGTTGCTTGTTTCGCGATAGTCGGGCCAAGCTTTCGGTATGAATTTGTTGACATACTCGAGTAGAGCCGCAGGCACCCCTAGTGTCTCAGTTTAATTGAGACAATCGAAATATCAAACAATGAAAATCTCTTTTGTTCTTTTTAAGACATCGTTTTTCCTGGTAATCGTGATTAAATTATAATTTTCCATGACGTTTGCAATGGCAGGTACCCAGAGGCGGATTAAATGTTGCTAGCGGCCTAGGCAAGCACCTCATCGGCGCCGCTAATGTGGTCACGAGGAGGCGCAGATCCAGAATTTCGCTCAGGGGGAGGGATAATTTGTCTCTGTGTAAAAAGGGCGGGGAGGTTATTGAAAAATTAAGCGACTTGAGAATTTATTTGTAAGAAAATTTTAGCAAGCGTAGCGGTCGCGAAACTTTTAGGATTTCGTTGGTATAGCTTAGGATTTTTGACCATTTGCACGGAAACAGGATTGAGTTCATCGACTTATTCCAAAAGGCTACATAAACCTAGAAAATTCCAGATGAGAAGGCGACCGAAGCGAGCTCGATATTGTTCTACTCCGCGTCGTATCAGGGGGGCTACTCTCTAACGAAATCCGTAGTTTCGGGCTTAGTTGCGGGCGTAATATATATACGAAGTAGAAAATGCCCGCCCGCAACTAAGCCCGAAATTACGGATTTCGTTAGAGAGTAGCCCCCCAGATTAGATTTTGTCTTAACCATTCGTACTTCTATAGAAGTTTCTTTGTCAACCTATGCCTAGAAACCTGAGTAACTATGATGAAAGAGCAAGCGAATCGAGCCAGACACTTTTAACAGCCTTGGGTAGATTCGATTTTTTGGACTAGCTGTTACTAAAAGTTGTACAGTTAAAAGTCATTTATTCAAATTAGGCTAAGTTCCAGCACTTTTTGAACGTCAAAGTTCTACGTAAAGACAGTCCCCCAAAACGCCCGCCCATGTGTCAGCCGGCCTCCACCAACAGTTATTGTGAATTCCGTAAACAGTTATCAGGTGATTGATTTTTGGGGTCGGATCGGACCATGTAAGAAAAATCAAAATAGGGGCGTACTTCGGAAGCTCTATATAAAGTATGATTTTTTTAAATTTATGTAAGTAAGTAGGTTCTTATTTATTTTATTCATTTTAAGCTTCCTCGTGCGCCCCTTTGTAATCTGGCGCCCCTAGGCACGTGCCTACTTTGCCTTAGGGATAATCTGCCTCTGCAGTTACCTAAACGTAAAGAGGTAAATTAGGTCTAAGAATCGCCGAAACAAAGCCTGTTGGCATGAAACAGAGACTTTAGCTTGTAGGCTATCTTAATACTTTGACCTAGATCGTAATAAATAAACCAACTTAGCCTATTGCAGTTTAATGCTAGAAGGTATTCGCCTCACTTAAGTTGCGCTAAAACACCCAGTTGTCCGTCTTCCGCATCCAGTCTATCCTACCTGTTGTTAAGTTCCACCTAGTTAGGTGGGCTTTCCACGCTACGATTTTTTTATGTGCTGAGAAATCAACAAATTACTTTTTCGCTCTGGACGGAGCGGGAGGTAGTGTCAGACTCGTACGGACTAAAACCCGTGTTCCTTCGAAATGCCCTTTGGGTTCCAGAGCCGCGGTGACATCTCTTTGAGGCGCGCTTGGATCACAACGGGCCATCGACCCGAGCTTTGTCCTTATCGGACTGCGAGCCACCCATCGCTTGCCGTCCGTGGGCCCTCTTCCACACTACGCCTACCGATGAATGGTCGCTCTAAAAGTTCCTACCTGTTCCAAAAATAATTGGAAACAAATCTAGAGAAACAAAGTCAAAGGAAGGACTGTAATCTCCTCTTGTATACTTTATTTTTTAAACTTCGTCACTTTTCTATTATATTTGGCATTGGCTCATAGATGCCTTGGTCATGTTGCAGCGTCAAACACAAGGTCCCACCAGCCCAGCAGGACACGATTGACATAAAGTTCTTTAACGCGTGAGTGGAAAATATTCATTACTTTGTTATCGGTGATTGGTCACTTTGGTCCTGCTGGTTTGGTGTCTTTGGGCGTGTTCATTGGTCGATGGTGTGGTTCTTCATTGATTGGCTATTCTTATTTATAAATGTATTCTGGTTCGGCGTTAGACTTTTAATACCAGCTGCTTTGAGTGTTTTCAAAAAGGTACTACGTAAAAACTTATCTTATGCATCTCACGAATATGCATTTTTAAGCGGATGCCTCATTGTTATTGTAATGGAAAATAAATCAAGATTCACAAACAGATAGGCATCAGTACCTAATTCTGACTTGAAGAATTGTAAAGATACAGGACACATTATTTATGTCGACACACAATTTTATTATGTATGTTTATTGTCTAATATATCATCATAAAATTAAATACAGGTAGTGTGTTCCAATACATTACAGACAACGCATCAAGATAAGCTATTTTCATGGTCTTTTCTATTTATTTATGTTAATGTGCAATGTTAACTTAATATCAACTGTTGTTGCGTAATGCGTTAGTTTGAACACGAGTGAATTAAACATGTGTCATATTCATAAAGATTAATTGTTTTGTTCCTAACTATTCGCACACACTTTTAAATTACCTAGTCATTTTGATAAAGGTGACATGAGAAGGCAGTTCGTACACTAACACCTACGGAACATCGCTTATCAATTACGAAAATATAAATTAGTGAGTGATACCACATGATAGACAGGTATCGTTCTACTCTTGTCTTGCTAATTTAAGTACGAGCTCGTAATAAGTAAAGGCTATTAGCAAAAGTTAATTGAATTTATGCTCCAAGTTTTTGTTTTTGATCAGGGGCCCTTCAAGTATGAAGTAAGCAGAATTTAAGTCATTTTTAACCTCCCCCTCCCCTTGTCAGCAATAGTAATCAAAGCTCTTACCCCTCCCTCGTATGCTTACGTAAGCATTGGTATAGTTTTTACTCGCGCGAGACCTTTTTCCCCACGTTATTTTTTACTAAACATCGCGTGAGAGTTAAAACAACTAACTAGCCATAATTATGTCAAGTTAAAATCTACTAAGATTTGCAAACAAAAAAGGAAGTAAATATTGCTGACGTAATCACCATTTAACCCCCCCCCCCCCCCTCCGTCACCCATGTCAACAAAAATAAGCACAATAAGACCCCCCCCCCCACCCCTTTGGTGCTAACCTACTACTTACAGAACCAATGCGATTTTTTTTAATGATGATGGATCATGCGAAAAAAGAAACAAATAATCAACATTTAGGTAAATTATTTCATAGCTAATCCAGTAGGTACCTACTTCAACTCTCGAACAATCTTAATGATTGTTGGTAAAAATCTTCATTTTTATTTCAAATGGTAGGTAATTCAAATACTAGCTGATGCCTTCGACTTTGCCCTTCAAAGAATAAATACTTTCATACAAAGTTTTCTTACAATTTCCAAAATTATTTCCTGACATTATAAAATAAACCAAAATATTCCAAATTTCAGCTTTCTAGACGTAGGTAGCAGTTTTGGTTTTGCATTGATAGCCAGGACAAACGAAGAATATAGAATCCCAACTAAACGTCTAGGTCATACGTATTTGTTTAGGATCTAAGTGTGTAGATACTAACAGTAATAGAGGTTAAGGTCTCGACTCATTAGTCAAACGGTATTCTGATGTAGTTTAGATAAGATCTCAAGCCAGATATCCCCATGTGAAATACATTACAAATTACATACGGGGAAGACGGAGCCACGCTTTCAATGAAAACGGGTGACTGGGCCACTTAGTATGATGGGATGGTATTCTCTATCTCACATCTGTTAATTGAAGTATTTAGTAGCGAGAGGTAAAAATAAAACTGACTCACATGGGGAAACGAGGCGACGCGACACACAGTCATTGATTGTCTATTAGAGCCCATGCACACGGCGTATTTTTAACGCGCCGACGACGCATGTTTTACAAACGCGGTTCACGGCGCTGTAGATGACCAAAAAGCAGTACTGTCTGCCTGTGAATTTCGTTTAAAAGCGTTAACGCGTATCATCTGTGCGTCGTCGGCGCGTTAAAAAAACGCCGTTTACAAAGGCCCTTAATGATTCAAACCCCGGTTTCGGGAAAAATATATCGAATCCTAATCCAGGGATGGCAAACCTTTTTTGGAGCCCGTGCCATTTTAATTAAACAAATAATAGTGTAGCCATGTCATGCCGCTACAAAAATCTTGACTTTGTGATTTAATATACGAAATATAATAACATAAGTTGCTACTGGAAAGTAGTCACCCTTCGTACACTTTTTATATTTTATTTTTTTACTCTGTGATTTATTGTCATAATTATGTAGTTTATGCACCAAAGTATAACAAATATGTTGTAGTTTGTAACAAAAAAGTCTGAAACTGTTATGCCGTAGGGTTAAAGGGTTATAGCCATTTTTCTACGATATTTGTACGAATACACCCCAGGTGTGGGGTACTTTCGTACAGTAGGTAAAATTTTGATATTCTGCTGTCTGATCGGTAACGTAATTTTCCAATTCTTACACTATCTTCATCGACTTTACCCTCTTCTAATTCTGCAGAAGAAATAAAAAAAAAACACGTTAAAAATAATAAAACAAAATACATTATGAAATCTGAAGTAAATAAAAGGTTTCCGATCGATATAAATAAAAAGTGCCCTAATTATTGTATGCGTATAACAATTTCAAAAAATTAGGTACTGTACCTATTAAATCATAAAAAAGTAGTGGTATATTATAAGATCTAAAAGGGAACATTCTTACGCGTAAGAATGCGCCCCCTGTATAGACGAATGTACCCCAGGCCTTCCACCAAATTAAATTACAACTTTGAACAAATTCTAATTTAGTATAAAAAATATAACAGTGAAAACTCAATATAAACAATATTTACATTAATTAATCATCACTATTTTGTCAAAAACATAAAAATTCTACCTACGACTACGAGTTTTTACTTGTGTCGTGGATGGATCAGAAAGTTGATGACTTAGCAACTGCTCCACAAAGATCGATGTATCAAAATAAGCCTTGCCCGTAATGACTTAGGTCTCTTTCTTGAAGATCAATGTTACTATGTCCAGGATCGACGACATTCAGGACAACTCCATCCTCCGGCGCGGCATCCCGGTGGCGCACTCCATCTACGGCGTCGCCAGCACCATCAACGCCGCCAACTACACCATGATCGTGGCGCTGGAGAAGACCCAGGAGCTGGGACATCCCATGGTAACTTAAAGAACGACCCTTGCATACTATTTTTGCTTCTTTTACGTTCAAACATCTGACGCTGGTTATGCATCTGGGCATTCTGAAGATCATTATCGGTAAAGTCTATATACGAACTTCTAGGCTCTCCAGGCGTAACCTATGGTAATTTATACTAAAATACTACTTAATACAAAATCAGCGTGTTTCTTACGTAACACACATTCATAACGTTTGAGTCGATACATATTTTAATGGCTTGAATCCTTATTATTAATACCTCCACGTAATTTTACACAATACGAATAATGTGGGTATATCAAAACGTATGAAGGGCCGGTATGTTTTGATTCGGCATGGAACAGGTGGTGGCCACTTTAAAGTGATTTATTAAAATAACAGTTGCCCAGTCTCTACATGTATATCCTTCGCTATACCGATGAAATCGGGTTACTAGCTCTAGAGTGCCAGAGTTTCTAAACCGCCTCAAGGGCCTCTGACATGTTTTATTTGACGATCGCCATTTGGCAGCCGGGACCACTGGCTTGTACGTGCCTTCCGAAGCACGTAATCATCTAGCAGGCTAAGTAAAGGATGCGATCCTATTGGTTCTTAACAAACACATACCTGGCTACACATCCTCGCACATCTCTGGTGCAAACGCACCCTAAATCCTTCCCCCTGTCTTTGGTTTACCACCTACATTAATATGGAGCAGTCTTAGTTAAAAAGCTATTATCATTATATTATTATTTTATCGTTTCCTCACCACACATTATAAAAGTTACTTAATAACTTGTCAACTCTTCTTTTTGTGTAAACTGCACAGTCAACCATACCGTTTGGGCCACTAGCCCAACAACAAAACCGTCACTGTCACTTAGTGAACTAACCACATTTATTGTAGCATCCAATATTGGGATTCAAAGAAAGATAGAAAAAGTATTTACTGTAACATGCAAAATATAAACCTGAACTAAAATTCGTTGAAGATAATATTAGTGGTACTTAAGAAATGTTAATAAATACAAATGAGATAACAATGATTGACTGGTAACAAAAGAAAGACTTAGGCAAATGCACTTCATGCCTATGATAACAAGGCTCCAACTAAACAAGTCAACATGATCCTATGCTATGGGCTGACCCACAGTACGGCGCTGATTTTCATGAATCAACTAGCTTTTTCCCGCGACTTCGTACGCGCATATCCCGTTTTTTCCCGTATCCCGTTTTTTCCCGTTAAAAAAACTATCCTATCTCTCAAGTTGGATCGAACTGCAAATGGTGTGCAAATTTTATTATAATCGGTTAAGTGGTTTAGGAGTCCATTGAGGACAAACAATGTGACACGAGATTTATATATATTAGATATATATATTAAGATAATAACTAAGTTTTAACAACTGAGGGCCTAGCACGAATATTTTGACGTATAGTAACGTTAACGTAAGTGAATTTTGAATGTGAAAAACTACAACCCCATAGTATTTCGGTTTAATAATATGGGACATACACAATTTATATCATTCAAAAATATGAATATAGTATCTAATTCAAATAAATATTATGTGCGAAACGAGTATTGTAGCTATGGTAAACTGTTACGTTACGTTACTTTACGTCAAAAATATTCGTGCTAGGGCCTCAGCTTACTTGGGTTCAGCGTTCAGCTCTATTTCGGCATTTGCAATTCAAGGCCGAAAGGGCTATGGATTTCGCGAAACCGCGTGGTGGTAGATTTGATTCTCTCTTAACGGCCTAACGTAAGAAGCCACTATGACTACTGAATGGTGGAGAACACAGGGAAGTAAGATAAATGTGTTGTTTCAGGCGACAACAGTGTACACCGAGCAGCTACTCGAGCTGCACAGAGGCCAGGGCATCGAGATCTACTGGAGAGACAACTTCCAGTGTCCGTCCGAGGAAGAGTACAAGGAGATGACCATCAAAAGTGAGACTTTGTGTAAAGTTGATTAGTACTTTATATCTTAAACTAACCGACCCGCGCAACTTCGTCTGCGTCACAATTTTCATTACTGCTCCGTTCCTATTGGTCTTAGCGTGATGATATATAGCCTATAGCGTTCCTCGATAAATGGGCTATCTAACACTGAAAGAATTTTTCAAATCGGACCTGGGGGGCTACTCTAACGAAATCCGTAGTTTCGGGCTTAGTTTCGGGCGGGCATTTTCTACTCCGTATCACCTAACCACTGAGAACTAATGATAACACGATTTGACAGTTACTGTGAAATCGTGTTGTCATTCATTCTCAGTTCGGGTTCGGGACTAATCGTAAGTCTGTAGGAGATACGGAGTAGAATACGAACGCCCGCAACTAAGCTCGAAGCTACGGATTTCGTTAGAGAGTAGCCCCCCAGAGTTCCTGAGATTAGCGCGCAAGCAAACAATCAAACTCTTCAGCTTTACATATTAGTATAGATGTTGCATCAAAATCATTTACTGGAGAATATTTACTCTTGGGCTATGTATTTATGTCGGGCTGTCGGGATGTCCGCAACACCACGTCCAAGCGCGTATTTTGCGTCAGGTTGGGACAAATATGTGATTCGATCCAAGCTCCTCAAGAAAGCCCAGCAACACTCTGATGTAACTGTGACTGTATGCAACTCTTAGGCTAAGACTTCCCCATATTTTCCAAGTCACAATGTTCAATAGAAAATGAAGGATGAGAATACCACTGAGAATCACACCTTTTATTTAGTTAAACTAATTTCAGCCGTATATTAAACGCACTAAGGTTGGATTTCAATTGTTATCGCATTAATCTGTGTTGACCCGTAACCCGTTTCAACTGGTTTGTATCCTGCTGAATAGAAAGGTTGACTATGATATGACATATTGATAAATATGTTACTAATGTAATTTAAAACCTTTATTCCCCAAACGGTTTGGCAGAGTTAGCTTTAGACAGTACACCCACATTTAGCCAGTTAAATAAAACAAAACTGTAATACATTTCCTTCAACTGCTTCTAAACTTACTTTTAAAGTGGGAGATAATGCAAAATGAACGTTCTTTTGGGCTAAAAAAATCATGAATA
Source organism: Lacanobia wlatinum (assembly GCA_947578705.1). NCBI lineage: Eukaryota > Metazoa > Arthropoda > Insecta > Lepidoptera > Noctuidae > Lacanobia > Lacanobia wlatinum. The sequence continues at coordinate 25,148,804 of OX388025.1, read as the reverse complement.
TAAATGCATATTTTTAGTTTACATATACAAAAACAACTTTGCACAATATTTATAAACGATTCTGTCGCCCTTCTCCAAAGTCCAATGTATCTTTTTACAAAAATTTTACAAAATTTCGTCAAAAATATTGCGACAAAGCTACTAAATAACAATTTCGTATTCATAATGTTAGTTTAAGTCAAGTGAGACTGGCCAAAAGCGAGATTATTATAAAAAAAAAACTTTTGTACAAAAAATATAACCGACTTCCAAAAACAAAACACTATAAAGTATAAATTATTCATCCAAACCTTCATTCTTTTGTAGTATCACCCGAAATACACACGAAAATCAAGTTTTTACCAGATGCGTGCCTACAATTTTCGAGGGTTGCCCTCGATTTCTCACGGTTTCCATCATCAGATCCTGACGTGGTGGCAATGGGACCACCTCGGCAGCATACCCTTTCATATAAAAAAAGATTCATCGAAATCGGTTCATAAACGACGAAGTTATCCGCGAACACACATCAAGAAAAAAAATATATGTACGCCGGTCGAATTGAGAACTTCCTTCTTTTTTAGAAGTCGGTTCATCATCATCATCATATCAGCCGAAAGACGTCCACTGCTGGACATAGGCCTCCCCCAAGCGTCGCCACAACGACCGAAGTCGGTTAGTAAAGATAAATTAGTAGCAAATATTAATATTTCGTTTATTCTCCAGAGACGGGCGGTCTGTTCATGCTGGCGATCCGCCTGATGCAGCTGTTCAGCGACAACAAGTCGGACTTCAGCAAGCTGTCCGGCATCCTCGGCTTGTACTTCCAGATCAGAGACGACTACTGCAACCTGAGGCTCACAGAGGTAACTCACTTACAGTAAGGCGCTGGTCTGTTCATGCTGATACGCCTGATGCAGCTGTTCAGCGACAACAAGTCGGACTTCAGATCTTCAGAGATCAGAGACAACTACTGCAACCTGAGGCTGACAGGGGTACACTCTTTTATGGATGGGAAATCATTAATTGACTTATCCCGCTCTGGGCGGAGCGGGAGGAAGTGTCGGACTTATTGACTAAAACTCACCCGTGTTCCTTCTAAAGTCCAATATATACTAATGTGCTAAGATCTACAAATGACAGACGAGACCAACGGCTTAACGTGCTTTCCGAGACAGAAATTTAGGTTTGTTAAGATGGTCACCCATCCACAGACCGACAAGCGTTGCTTAACCTTGAAGATTGATCCGTGCGGCTATATTATTGACCACGAGCTCTTATACTGCTCGATATGAGTAGCAAAAATCATATCAGCCGAAATACGTCCACTGCTGGACATAGGCCTCCCCCAAGCGTCGCCACAACGACCGGTCCTGTGCGTCTTACATCCATCGGCTACCCGCGACCTTCACCAGGTCATCGGTCCACCTTGTGGGAGGCCTTCCAACGTCACGTCTTTCGGTACGCGGTCACCACTCCAGAACTTTGCGGCCCTATCGACCATCTGTTCTGCGAGTAATGTGCCCTGCCCACTGCCACTTTAGTTTGGCGATCCTTCGGGCTATGTCGTTAACCTTGGTTCTGTTGCGGATATCATCATTCCTGATTCGATCACGCCACGAAACTCCAAGCATTGCCCTCTCCATTGTCCTTTGAGTGACTTTAAGCCTTCTGATGAGGTCCATTGTGAGGTTAAGCAACGCTTACCAAGGTTGGTCTGTGGATGGGTGACCATCTTAACATACCGAGTTTCCTCCGTGCTTCGGAAAGCACGCTAAGCCGTTGGTCCCGGCTGTCATTTGTAGATCTTTGGCAGTCGTTACGGATAGTCAGAAGCCAGTAAATCTGACTCTAGTCTTGACATGAAGTACCGTGTTACCCAGTTAATGGGTTGTGGAGGTCTGGTAGGCAGCCGCTCCATGTAAAATACTGGTATTCAGCTAAATGCGGCTTGACTGGAAGCCGACCCCAATGTAGTTGGGAAAAGGCTAGGCAGATGATGATGAGGTCCATTATGAGCGACCACGTTTTAGTTCCATAAGTCATCACTGGCAACACGCACTGGTCATAGACTTTCGTCTTGAGACACTGTGGTATGTGGGACGAGAAAATACCACGCTTTTCCACCCGCCTACAGGAGTTCGGCCGTAATTCCATCCTCGACCGACGCCTCGTTGTTTTTAAGCAGCTTCAGAGCCATCCTAATCTCATACAGGCTGCCGTCCGGGATGTCCTCGGTATAGTGCCGGGTCAATCTAGCTCTTGGGTCGTTAGCTAGAGTCGTAGCGGGTTTAGTCATTGACGTGTATAACCGTCCATAGACTCAACCAACATCGGACAGCGGGAGGTCCATTAAATTCGTAACTCTATGGCGTACATGTGACGTCACATCTGAACAAACCAATGAGAGCCTGTTTCTTGTAGACTTGTGCTCTGATTGGTCACCATTTTATTTCAGTTCACAATTTCTCGGCATGAATTCGAATAATTATAAACTATCAAATTTTGATGCGTAAAAAAGCATTCCTAATGTTCAGTTGACAATTTATCGAAAGTTTACAATCTCTCAAGTTATTTTATAATCTTACGAAGTTAGCCATTTTCCGGTGACGTAACCATTTGAGTAGTGAGTGATTTATGGAGAAATATTTTGTTCACCTATGATTAAATGTTTTATGTGCATGATTGATGAATGGAGGAGGCTGAAAAAAAACATGATTGATTAATCACAGTATTGTTCTTATCTTTTTTGGTCCGTTTATAATTTTATTCCTCACAGCGCACTCAAGGCCATGTTTTAAATTTCCTGTTCAAATTCCATATATTGTATCACTACGTTTTTGTATCAGCTATGTTTTGTCCCCAGTACACGGAGAACAAGAGTTACTGCGAGGACCTGACGGAGGGCAAGTTCAGCTTCCCCATCATCCACGCCATCCGCCAGGGAGACAACCAAGTGCTTCGTATCCTTTACTACTATACCACGCACTTACCATAAGATCAAACCTTTCAATGACGTTCACATACATTTTACATTTTTTTTTATTCACACGATCATTGCCAAGCCAAAATGCTGAACTTACATAGATGGGCAAAATATAAAATTCGTCGATCAAAACAATTGCAAGATGGTTACCCGCAGGCCACGCCCACTAATAAATTGATAATTCCCTTCCCTAGTGGCCATAACAAATACCAGAACCCAATGCGCTGCGGCCGCTATGTTATGGCTCGTACTTAATTGTATATGCACCATCACACGACTTCGCGTGAACGAGCACAGCATGCCGCTTCACGAGCCGTCGCTTGATGTGACAATTAACGTATTAAAGGGGCTGTTCAGGTATTACGTAAGCACCAATGGGGGCGGGGGGGTCTTTACTATGCTTATTTTTGATGACATGGGGGTCGGGGGGGTTTAAATGATGAGTAAGTCAGCAATAGATTAGGATTATCTGTATCAGGTTAGACACTTAAATCTGATGTGTTAGAGCATGTAAAAAAGTCTTGTTATCAAGTAGGGTCTATATTTTCTAGTACGTAATAACGAAAGAGGCGATATATCATTGATACTGCTATAACCAACTACTATGAGATATTAACTGAAGATCGTTGAAGTAATTAAGCATTTTTACAAAATGAGATTCTATTAGCCGTAAAGATTGTCAAAAAGTCGACGATTTTTGGCAAATGTAATTGACAGAACGTAATTTGGTTAATAGATCTAGTTCTTTGCAAGTTAGTATACTTAATACTGAGATAAAATAAAATTGGACTAACTTATGAACTATTCACCCTCATCATAACAGCATCAGTACATTTCCTTAGCCCCGTGTATAGACATCCTCCGCCAAAGGACCCGCGACCTGGAGGTGAAGCGCTACTGCATCACGATACTGGAGCGGATCGGCAGCTTCGCGTACACCCGCGACACGCTGAAGAGTCTCGACGAGGAGGCCAGACGAGAGGTCAGATATTTAAAAGTTTTTTTTTTATTATTGTTAATACTAGCTTCTTCCATCGACTTCCCAGGACTAGACTTGAATCAACCAATTATAGACTTCAATCGGTGTCCGTTACGCTCCGCTTTAGTGGAAACATCCTTGTGACACTCACATAGCGTTAGTTCAATCAAACAGGCAACCAAAGTATCTCAAGCAGTGGACACGTGACAGGTAGCTTTACGAGGAGCAAATATTTGGGTTTTCGATTACAAACGTACTTGCTCAGAGCTACCATCTTTATTTTTGAGTGACCCATTATTTGTGAGCCTAGTTACTAAGCCACCTCTGAAAATAGTAGGATGGCATTGTCTATACTAATATTATAAAGAGGTAAAGTTTGTGAGGTTGTAGGAGGTAATCTCTTCATCTACTGAACCGATTGTGAAAATTCTTTTACCAATAGAAAGTCACGTTATTTGTGAGTGTCATAGGCTATATATTAACCCGAAAAATACCGCTCAACGAAGTAGGCACGGGTCAGCTAGTATTGTATATCAGGCTGGTGACCGCGACTTCGCATCCAAGCTCGTATTTAACGTAACAATCTAGTACTGTAAATCTGACATTTAAAACGACTTTCCAGGTGGCCAGACTGGGCGGCAACCCTCAGTTAGAAGCGCTGCTCGATGACCTGCTGAGTTGGCGACGAGACATGCCGCTCGACAAGCTGGAGAACAACGTGTAAACGCCAGTACGTTCATTTGTGCTAGTAACTGGAAGGAGGGTAGTTAGACAAACATGTGTGAGGATAACCTCACAGGGGCCTTCGTGTGAGAACGAAATTGTATCTGGAATCGGGATTGCTGCAATAATTTAATGAAATTAGGTACTCTAGATCTCAGGAAAATTCATTAAAATATTCCTATGATGACGCATAATAAAGGGACCTATCAAAATCCTCAACCACAAATGGTCAAAACTGAAAGTAAAGGTACCTCCTTCCTAGTTACGATTACAAGTTAAACAGTAGGTTCAATATTAGTACGAAAGACATTATTTTTCTTTTACTTTTCATTACGGTTATCTACATTGCCACCAAATAAAACGAAAAAAATACTTTCCTGGTGTTGTTTTCATTGTTAGAAGTATGAAATACCACAGAATTAAAGTAACCGTAATGTAAAGTAAAAAATAGTTCCTCAATAATTTAAATTATTTTGTAAATCGTATTTTTTGTATCGGAATTAGTTTGTAGATAGAATGACCATCCATTTTTTATTATAATCACTGGTTCAACTTCAAACAACGATGTGAAGTCGATATGTCTGTGTGTACATATTATATTTTTTTATTCAGTCATTATGATGTATTTTACATTCCGAATATTTTAATTAGAAGGTGGAAGGAGTTAAAGTAGAGTAGACATTTTAGTTAAAAGACAAGTTTCAAAGTAATTTGTACCTTACAATCTTCAAAATACGTCTCCAATTCTTCTAGCTTCAGTTTCTGTGAAAAATCTATCAAATCATTTTTGTATATTATACATTATTATTATATTGTAAAAATGGCGTCTAATTGGTTGCTAAAGATCATGTTTAAAGCTATAATTTGAAGTGATATTATTTTCTAAAACTATTAGGTAATTTGCGGACTCCAAGAGTACCATCTAGTATTAAATAACAACTGTCCAATCATCACTGGAGTCCAAGGCAATGTCACAGTCTAACACTAACGGTGGGCCACTGCCCTGAGCCAATTTTCAAGGTGCTCAAGACTACCTAGCGTAGTTACTCTGTGGCCATGCGATCACACTGCCATCTATCTATAGTTATATAGGGTCGCAAATAGATTATGTTTGCTTTGTAACATATTATATGCGTTAATGCTTATTACTTAAATCGCTTTGTACTTATGCGCAATAAGTTCTTAATTAGATGAGCTTTGTTATTTTTTTAATTGAAATAAAACTATTGTTATGGATTCTTCTGTTTTTATTTGATTCACCCAACTCGAAACTAGTATTTCGATACTAAACTGTGTAGATCCGTAGCAATGGTTTTATTTGTTGACAGTTATTAAAGATTTACGTTTGGAGTATATAAACTTTTGGTATTATTTTACGTTTAACTTTAATGTTTATAAAACTGTTATAATAAAGTTGTAAGAACACTCAATTTTATACAAATTAAAATCAAAGTTTTGTCTATTAAAATGAAATCGACCAAAACAAAGATTTAGAAACAAAATGTTCATTAGCTTTTTGGAATATCTAGCGATGTTACTGTAGTAAGTAAATGAAAAGGAATAAAACAAGGGTGACGTTTATTTTCACGTTTTGTATCATCCAATATCTTTACTATCCCAACGTGTAAAAATTGAGTCTCATTTGAGAAAGATCATGGGCCGAATTATGACGTGTAAAAGCCATTTTTGCTTCAGTGTAAGAAATCGCCGGAGCTATACTGGACGAATAGCACTATCCCTTTTTACAACGGAATCAAAATGGCGCCAATACATTGAGTTTTTATTCAAGATTCCTTTATACGCCCTAGTTTTATAAATACACCTTGTATGGTTACCTATTTGCGGGTAATACCAGAGGAGGTATAATTCCCTTGGACTAAATATTATTCTACGTCAACAAAAATATGTTCTCTTTAAATAATTGTTGCTATCTTTGTATTCGCTAGTCAGCTGTTGCAATTCTCGTTCTTTAAAAACAGCTAAACTAACATTAGTAGTAGCTTGTTGGTATTTAGCTTGGCTAGACCTTTAGGAGTTGGTGTGTTTGTTCGATATTAAAATAATATTATAGGCAGTCGGGTTGTGCTCCTTAAAAGATACTAGATTATGGTTGAAAAAAAAATGTCTTCTTAAAATATCGCTTTGTAGAATAGGTATAGTAGCAACAGTTAAACGCAGGAACCACCAATGCAACTATGACAAGCGTATTTTCGCTCCTGCAGTCTTTACATAATTTCCGCATATTTATCATTGCGCAAGTGTGTTTTTAGCGTAAAAACTATTAGTGAAGCATGCCTTAGCTACATAATAAGTCCTGCAATGTTTTGGAACCTTGAAAAGTATTTATTTTGTATTATAACTTTGTTTGTATAATAATTGATGATGTACTTATATTGTAAAGTATTGGAAATGTTTTTATTTCATAATATTTTTATTCTTTGGTTATTTTCTCATTTTGGTGGACATTTTGAGTTATGTGCCATCATTTTGTAGCTTTTTAGGTATTAATAGTATTTCAAATTAGTCAAATCACTTGCACATTCCACAAAATTAGACATTTGCCTTAAATTCAACCAAACGATTGAAAATTTGCTCTTGTCGTTTTTATATTTCAGATAAATATAAGAGATTCTAGAATCTAAAATAGGCCTAAAGATGTACTTAGTAGTCACTTAAGGCTAGCCAATAATGACAATAATAGCTTCATAACAAGTTTTAAAACATTTTATAGAAATATTAAAATAACTGTTTTGGCCTTAGTGGAATTTGAGGCAGCAAATACTGTTTTGGGGTAAAAATGCTGGTAGCATTGCAGACTGTATGAAAAATTATTCATACAATTAATATTTATATTTAACCAGCTGCATATCTGTCTCCCAAAACACTAGTTTGCCGTAGAAATAATACTAATAGTTTTTGCAATTAGCAATATGAAAAAGTGACATTATAATAATAAGTAGTATTTCGCTTCCAAACTTTCAAAAAATATTTTTATTACAAGTAAAATTTTGTCGGTTATTGTATTTTAATTTAACATTTGTTACAAATTATGTTGTTTTTTTATAAATATACTTTTTTAGTGATTCCTTTGGTTTTTATTTTTCTCATTTCATCTTTAAGGATCGGATCGGTCATTTACTTTTCCGAGTCACTGACCCTACTGGACAAGTTGACACAGGAGAAAGGCAATTTTCTAAGTACATAATAATATTCTGCTTAAAATGGCATTTTAGAATATAGCACTTGCACAAACTAAAGTTATCTTTTAACCACGTGTTATATTCGAGACATACATGAAGTCGGATTTGACAGCTGGATACAACATTGCTTTACCAGTAAGTATGAAAGAGATACAGTTTTGTTTTATCTCACGAGCGCGGGCGAGCCATAGTTGTGTAGGTAAATGTACGCGCACATTGTCTTAGTGTGCGTAAGCTTAACTGTTCGCTCCCAAGCTTACGCACACTAAGACAGTGTGCACGTACATTTACCTACACAACTATGGCTCGCCCGCACTCGTGAGATAAAACAACTGTAAAATTAATCTGTTTCGCACATAGTGGTAAAGTGATCTTCAATCCCTATCTACTCAGCTGTCAAATCCGATTTCATTGATTGTCACGATTATAGCTACTATCTCTGAGTTAAAAAGAAAACTGGTTAGTACAAGTGGGCCTTATTGTATCATCAACTTCGATCTCAGATACACCAAATAACTCGATTTTCCTTGATTGTTTTCTTGGTCCAGCTGCCTTGTTCATTAGTGGCCAAAATCACTACTGCTGAGCATGAAGGTCCGATTCTTAGGTCGTCAAGTGTTATTTGGGTTTTCCTCTATAGCAGCCCGCATAAGTTTTATTCTCTAAGTATACCTGCCTAACCCTTCAGAGTGCCTATTGTACTCATTTTTAAGCAGCGTTCGCTTTCGCATGTCAGTAGCAATGTGTCAAAAATGTATGGGAGTTGAGCATTGACATATAAAAAACCCAAGATGCACAGTCTCGAACAAATACAACACTCGAATCTGTCGTCAAAAACTGACATATATCAAGTGTCATGTGTGAGTTATGTGTAGTTATACTATAAACAATTTTTTTTGCAAATTCAACCTTACACGGATCGCTTAAAGTTGTTTTTACAAAGCAGTGCAGTATGGCGAGCGATGAGAGACTGTTTGAAACTAACGCACAATTATACATATTGCGCTTGTTTTTTGCGGACGTTTTTGAGATGCTGAGTATGTATCTTGGGTTTTTATATATCAACTAGCTGTGCCCGCGAACTTCGCACCGCCTATTTCTTTTTTATTATGAAAAATAGATGTTGGCCGATTCTCAGACCTACTCAATATGCTCACAAAATTTCATGAGAATCGGTCAAGCCGTTTCGGAGGAGTATGGCCACAGAGTACATTTTATATAGGGTATAGAGTCGTCACTCGCGTCATTTTGCGGAATGTATGGCGTATAGCGCCATCTGGTGCTTTGTGCAAGGAACTTTCGCACAAGGCTGCTAGCCTTCTCGTACCTACATTTTGAATGGTTTTAAAAAAATATTGCGACTGGAAATTAAATAAAACGAAATAGATAATACAAAAATCTGTTTTTATTTCTTAAGCCTTTTCGTACAGTATATATACGCGAATTCTTGAATTTCGTCGTTTTGTTCATAATCAGTCCTGGACCCTGTTAATAACTTATTAGTGTTTTTGCACCAGTTGTAAACAAATAAATTAAGAGTTATTTGCTCAATTCTTAAAATTATCTCTTTTTTATGCTCATTGCAGTTTATGAAACCGTAGTCAATCACTATTGATAATATGGTTTTCAGGTATTGCATTAAATTGTTAATATCGGATATTTCCTTAATATACCCATGACCACATCTTGGATATTAGAAAAGCACTTTATCAATGAAAGTGATGGATATGTGAGACAAGTTTTGTTTTTAAAATATTCTCTAACCTTTATGGCACTTTCACCAATGTCTTTATTATACAATGACTCTCTACATAAACTACACTTTATTTTTAACTTGCGCAGAACATATCCAGTCACATAATCTATTTGTGCTCTTATTTTTGGATCATTCCTTTTGATTTCTAAATCTTTAAAGATGTGGTTACTGTCAATATCTTCAAAATCTACTTCTGTTGTATAAGCTGATCTCCCACTTGTCTTAAAAAACAAGATCTTTAAAGATTTAAATGTGATGCAGGAATCTACTTCACAATTGGACCCTGGTGAATGCACACTACTCATATTGTTAATTAGCAGTGAGGCAAAAGCTGCTTCAAAGGAAGCACAAGAAGGAGAATTATTGCGGTACCCATGGCTTCTTATGCTTCCGAAAAAGTTTTCTAAAGGGTCCTGGTTGAAGTGGCGCATCCAAAGAGATGTAAGCTTATATTTTTTTTGTAATGTATCTACCAGATATTCTATATTATCAATAGTGTGTAACCAGTTTTTAATGGAGGGTACAGTAACTGATTTTCCATTTTTTTTTTGAAAACTCATTGTTGACAATACTTTTTTAGCATGAGCCCATACTTTATTATGACTCGATCTTGGCGATACTGGGCCCAGCAGTTTTCCTCTTCTCTTTTTAAAATTATCAAAACTACCGTTCACGGAGTCAAACAATTCGTCAAAGAACTTGAGCAGTGCAGCTGTTTCACATTCTTGAGGGAGTACTCCTTGACCTGAAATGACAAAGCTGTTTTAAAATATTGCCTGACTGCTTACACGGTGCTAAACTTAATGTCCTAATTTCATGGCTAAATTAATAGCCTAAGGGCCGATTCATAGCCTATATTTTATGATTTTTGAATAGCTACTACTCACCAAAAATTATTTAATTTGGCCCTGTATACAAGTTAAAACTTAAATAACGCATGACCTTTTAAAGGGTCATTGTACTCATCATTATGAACAACACATCTATACTAATATGAAATATTTGTTTGTTTGTTTGCTTGAACGCGCCAATCTCAGGAACTACTGGTCCGATTTGAAAAATTCTTTCAGTGTTAGATAGCCCATTTATCGAGGAAGGCTATAGGCTATATATCATCACGCTAAGACCGATAGGAGCGGAGCAGTAATGAAAATTGTGACGCAGGCGAAGTTGCGCTGGTCAGCTAGTTATAATATATTTTGACGACAGGCGAATATAAATGTAGAGAAAAGCAGATTTTTTTCACAATTTCAGGTCTGGTCCAATAGTAAAAGTTGTTCTTAATGATGAGTACAGCCACAACACCTTGTTTATATATAAACAAAAGATATACTCACATGCTAATGATCCTAAGTGACCAGCTACAGTCCGGCTGAATATTTGAGTGGCACATTTTACTTTCATTTTAGAAATTTTATGTGGGATCACATGTCTGTCTGTCAATTTAGGTATTAGCCTAATGCCATCATATGTGCCATCTTTTTTATATAATTCGACAATGTGATCCCACTTTCCTGTGACATTTCTCCCATTTAAATTTGCTTTTAAGTCTGCCTGTAATAAATTATTTCTAATTCCTTTTATGAGGTGAGGGGGATCATATAAGGGCACTACTTCATTGCCATCTATTTCAAAAATTTTGTATTTCATTTCTTTACCTTTTCTTAAATATTTCGTTCTTGTCTCGTTTATTAGCCAGTTTATGGCACTCACATTAGTTGCACCTTGGTCACAAACGGTTGCCAATACTTCTAAGCCTATGGACTTAAGTTTTCTAATAATTGTTTTTATTTGACTCACTATTTCCAAGGATGACGTTGTTGAGGCGCAAAATGTATACGCCAAAGGCTGTTTATAATTCTTAAAAATCCCCCTAATCATAAAAACTAATGCATGGTCAGCTATCTTTCTCTTCCTGGTTTCCCCATCGTCGACAAATCCAGTTAAACAGTCTCGTCTCTTACTATATTCGAAGTGTGGTGCAAGTGCTACTTCATCAAAAAGTATGATGCATAGTTTCTCTGTGTCCTTCAATTTATCCACTTTGCTTTTTAGCTGTCGAAACAAATCTTCATTCATCCCTGGCTTTAGCGCTGCTCTCGTAATCATACGACTCAGGGTTAAAGGTGAAGGTAAAACAAAAAATCTTCTAAGCCAGCGATATGATCTCGGACCCTGTTTGTAAAGGGCTAATGCCATAACTTTTTCATTTTTGGTGAATCGCCTCCCCAATATCTTCTTCCCAATTTCTCTAAATTGAAGGTGAGTAAATATTGTTGCTGCAGGCGTAAATTCTTTCATGGCTTTTTGAAAAGAAGTGTTTTCAGACAATATTAATGCCTTTTTCAACTTTTCTGCCATCGTGACTTTGGACTTTTGAAGATTTTTTATTTTCTTGTTCAAAGCAACCACCTCAGGATTATACAAAGTAGTCCTCTTCAATTTCCCTGGAAAAATATTTGTGAACACTTAAGTGACAAGTCTAAATATTTAAGCTGTCATCTTGAGCAGTCTGGGCAGACAACCTTACTATGATCTTACCGACTGGCTAATCTCTATACTACAACATGAGTTATTTCCATGTGAAAATACAATGTAAAATTTAATTAGTTGTTGAAACTTCACAGAAGTGAAGATTCATAATTTCAAGTACTCAATCATATCTTTTCTAGTTTTATTATCAAATTATCCAAGTAAATAAATTTAATATTGTATAGACTGTCCAGTCATTTTATTGAACAGTGAATTGGATATCAGATTGGACCTGTTTCATCAGTCACTCACTCAGTGAAACTTCAGTTAGTAGTCTTTGAATAACAATGTACTTACGCCTTGGCAAAGATTTGGATGTTGATAGAGTATGTTGACCAGATAATCCAGATGTCAATGGTAAATGTATGTTGTCAGTCGATGTTGATGGTAGACTGCTACATGTTTGCGCAACCGATGCTGTTGAAGTAGATGGTTGAGCGGTAGATGCCATTGATGTCGATGGTTGAGCGATTAATGCTGTTGATGTTGATTGTTTAAGGGTTGATGCTGTTGATATTGATGGCTGAGCGGTTGATGTGGACAGTTGAGCTTTTGAAAAATCCTGGTTGGATATTACTTGCAAAGGAGTTCTTGTTATAGCAGTTCGAAAACCTGTAAGGCATAAACATGACCTAAGTTCTTCATGTACTACAACAACATACTATCATGCCTGTATTTCCCATAAGGTGTACTTCTGCACAGCCACTCTTGGGATGATGAGGCAGTTTATTTACCATGTGGTAATAAGATAGCTATGAAAGATTAAAGACAATATTATTATTACCTCGCAAGTTTAATGTAGGTACTGCATTTGGGCTGAGTCTCTTACTCCAGGTGCGGTCCTTGTCATCAAAGTGTACATGGCACACTCGATAATAATCAAAAACAGTTTGATCTTTTATTAAAAAAAAGATCACCACCAATAGCATTAACCCATAATTTAAATCTGTTTGGCTCCTTGTTTGGGTTAGGAAATAAATGCAGGATAACATTATCTGCCCCTGTTAAGTGAAAAGAATTGTCAGTTAGTACAATAGCCAGAATACAAATAGTCATGGGTATGTGACACGTGTATAATAACAAAGTTGTAGGTATCAGTCCCGGATTAACCATAGCAAGAGTAGTAAATGCAACAGGCCCCGTGCATTGTGGGGCCCTGCCCTTGGACTTTCAAAATCATGTAAAAACCATGGATCTCTCTCACACACAAGTCCTTCTAATTCCCACTATACTGCGACAGCCGTTTTCTGCAGATAAAGTCACTAATTTGGTTTATTTTGTTATGGTATGGGTCATACTTCGAGCAAAAAACTCGTTTTCTTTCTTTTATTTCATGCTACTATACCGTCTGAAATCTAAACAACCCCAGATAATGTAGGCAAACCAAAAAAATATGGGATCTGGTGCTACATAAGAGCCCCGGGGTCCATGAGAAATAATAGAGAGGGGCTATAATTATTTTGAATGGATATTTTTGTTTTCACTTTAGAAAGGTTTTATGTTTAGGGGGCCCCCTTGGTAAAATTTGCTATAGGCCCCGCGCTGATTTAATTCGGCACTGATAGGTATTATACTAAATATAACACACTCAACTTAGACACAAACATTGCTTCCCTAACTGTAAAACTTGTACTAGGGGCGAAATGAGCCAGATAGCTAGTAGCTTAAAATAACATCAAATCTGAAATTTATGCTTTGAATCAAAGTCAAAGTCAAATGATTTATTTCAACTAGACCAATAAAGGCACTTTTGAACGTCAAATTAAAATAAAATAAAATATTATAGTGGCTCTAGTCGTCCGTTCGCAAAAGGTAGATTCTTATGGAGAAGAACGGACAAGAAACTCCATAGTTACTCTTTTCAAAAATAAGCTTTACAATATTTGCATACATTAATCAGTTGATTATATGTGAGGACGATGCTCCCAAAAAAACACTTATATACTACTAATAGGTACAATAAAGAAATGCCAGCAGAGGTAAAATTAATAAGTTTGCTAGTAAGGGAACATAATACTCACATACGTACAAATTTTTGCAACTATTGATTTATATGATCAGTGTGTGAGTTAAATATAAAAATCAGTAAATACACCTGTTTACATAGTAAATATTAATACAATAAACACAAACATATTGTTACGAGCTTGGGGTTCGTTACAATAAAAACAGCCGATTAAACAACCAAAACTGACACTTTAATTTATGACACTAATTAGCACTTTAAAACACACTAATTATAAAACACAATCGCACTACTGAACACTTTCACTATAATTCGCAGTTGAAGATCGCTCTCGAAGTTATCGTTTGTATCGCCAATTCAATACTGACTGCCGTCGCCGGATGTCCGCCCTTTATATACCGACAGTCATTTCCAGAACCCTCTTGTATGGAAACCTCTCGAAAGTTCAGGCACACACAGGTCCCGACCGACCAGGTGTCTAAACATCGAGAATGTTCTAGCACGTAAATGCCTGCTACTGGATACTAGATGACGCCAGCAGCACGCAAGTGTCTGCTACTCGATACTAGATGGCAGCACGTAAATGTTTCGTTACTTGAAACTAGATGGCGTTAGCAGTACGCAAATGCCGCCATGTACCCAACATTAATTCTGGCGCGTAACAATATCAACCAGTTTCACTATGTCTACTACACCCTAGATTGTCCTATGGAGCAGGACTAGCATGTTTCCAAGCATTCTTATCTTGAATATAATCATCTAATTTGTAATATGCTTGTTCACAAAGTGTGTATTTTACACACGTTTTAAATTTTCTTTCATTTAATTCTAATATTTCAGAAGGAATTTTGTTGTAACATTTAATACAGTACCCCATGAAAGATGTTCGTACTTTGGATAATCTAAAAAATGGTTGACCTAGTTTATTTCTATTTCTAGTATTAAGATTATGTCTATCACTAATTTTGCTAAAGAGATGTCGATTTTTCCTTACATGCATAATATTTTCATAGATGAATTGACAAGGGACTGTCATAATATTAATCTTTTTAAAGAGTTCCCTAAGAGAATCGCGGCGACGAAGATTATAAATGGCTCTGACAGCACGCTTTTGTAGAATAAATATGGATTCAATGTCAGCAGCTCGACCCCACAGCAAAATACCATACGACATAATGCTGTGAAAGTAACTAAAATAGACCAAACGCGCGGTTTCTATATCTGTTAGCTGTCTTATCTTTCTAACAGCATAAGCGGCTGAGCTTAGCCGCGCCGCAAGAGATGTTATGTGAGGTCCCCATTGCAATTTCTCGTCTAAAGTGATTCCCAGGAAAACCGTCTGATCAATAAATTCCAGTTTTTGTCCATTCAATATGATTTCACATTCGTTACTTTTAACATTAGGTAAAAAAAAATTTAATACATTCAGTTTTTTTTTTCATTTAATACTAAGTTGTTTGCCGTAAACCAATCTTGAACCTAGTGAATAGAGTAATTGACATCATCAAGGTTTTGTGACCGTCGGTCTATTTTAAATATCAATGATGTGTCATCAGCAAATAACACCATCTTTGGTTCATTTTGAAGTAATTGGGGCAAATCGTTTATATATGCTAAAAAGAGGAATGGACCTAATATTGAACCTTGCGGAACGCCCATTGCCATTTCAGACCCTAGTGAGTTTACACCGTTTACCTGTACTTTAACCTGTCTGTCTTTCAAGTATGATCCAATCAAATCAAGGGATGTATTCCTAATCCCATAATGCTCAAGTTTCAACAAAAGTGTCTCATGGTTAACGCAATCAAACGCTTTCGAGAGGTCACAAAAGATTCCAATGGCGTCTTGTGAATCCTCCCAGGCGTTAAAGATGTTCTTTATTAGGGTGACACCAGCGTCAGTTGTACAACGCCCTTTAGTAAAACCGTACTGTTGTTCGTGAAAGATGGAATTCTTATTAAAATGTAGTAACATCTGGTTAAGCATTAACTTTTCAAACACCTTACTGAGAACCGGCAGGATTGACACCGGCCTGTAATTGTTGGGTTCTTGACTATCACCGGATTTAAACAGTGGAACGACTTTACTGTGCTTCATGAGATCAGGAAATACTCCCTGGTCTACACTAGAGTTAAATATGTGAGCTAAGTAGGGAGCAATAGTTTCAATAACAGATCTACAGACTTTTACAGACATTCCCCAAAGATCTTCTGTTCTGATCTTCTGATTTAATTTTAAGATCTTTAAAAGCCTTTATAATGGCTAAGGGGTTCGTATGTTGAAACTTGAACTCTGATGGGCATACCTTGACATTCTTCCTTAAAAAGGCAGCAGAGAGCGCGGGTGACGAGTTAAGAGCTTGTGTAGTTTTACGTGGAATATCAGCAAAGAAGTTTTCAAACTCCTGAGCTACCTCTGCATCTGAGTATTTAGTTTCACGCTTTTTCTTCCTACCTGTTTCATTATTTATTATTTTCCAGGTGGTTTTTATTTTGTCATCTGCTGATTTTATTTTATTGCTAATAAACAGAGCTTTAGCTATTTTGCATACACTTTTAAATGTTTTTGAATATTTTGCAACATACTTATGAAAGCTTATGTTATTCACGTGTTGCTTTAGGCCATATAGTTCGTATAGCTTTTCTCTACTTATTCGAATGCCTGGAGTCGCCCAATCACTGAATATAAACTTAGTGTAAATACTTTTAGGCTTAATTGGAAAATTATCATTAAATTGAGTGTTGAGTAATGAAAAAAATTTGGTATAAAACACATTTGAGTCTTCTATGTTATTAAAATTTTGAACACATAATTTACTGGCCAAAGTACTATTAAGTTTTTCTAAATTCTTATCTGTTATTGGTCTAAATTTAATTTGAATTTTTTGTAAAGGTATGTAGGTGCAAAACATTATTGTTTGTCCACTGTGATCAGAGGGCAACTTATTCACAATCTCTTTATGTAAATAATCACAATTACAAAATATGTTGTCTATGCAAGTCGCAGACGAAAGTGTTACTCGGGTAGGTTCAAAAAAAACATTTGATAAATTAAATGATTTAAATAGACTCAATAATCTGATACTATTCGAGTTAGTTTCTAATAAGTTAATATTAAAGTCGCCACATATAATTATTGATTTATTGCTAGTACAAACTTTTTTTAACACATCTTCCATTACAGAATCAAACACAGATAGATTCTGGTAACTTGGAGGTTTGTAGACACATACAACAACATGCTTATCTAGCTCAACACAGGACAATTCAATGGTGTGTTCAACAGACAGCTTAACAATGTCTTTTCTTTCTTTAGATTTAATGTAACTTTTAATTAAAATAAGTGATCCTCCATGTATCATACATTGTCGGCTGAAATGGCTTGCTACACAATAATTTTCAAAATTAAGAGATCCTACTTACTTTTAACCAATGTTCAGTTAAGCAAACTACATCAAACTTGGTCTTTTCTAAAAACATTTCTATTTCAAGTAATTTGGAAGAGCAACCTTGAATATTCTGATTAAACAATTTTAAAGTGTGCTGCCCTCCCTTAGGATTTTTACCATGAACTATATTACTACTGCTAGAAGATACCTTGTTCCTATTCACATATAATAATTGGTTATTAGAAGAGGTAGCTTCTGTTGTCTTGCAGTTCAGTTTAAAGAATTATCTGGAGCGATCTCCACAGCTACAATTGAGGAGTCTAAAATGTCTTTATAGATTCCATCAGGAAGAGAATACTCTATCTGATGGGTAGAGGCCTCCATGAATGTTGATATTTTAAGTGGGTCCTCCTTCGTACAACACAAAGAATCATAAAAATAAGTCCCTACGCTGTTAGAGCAACTAGACAACACAGGCTCGTCACTTAACCTAATCTTTGTTATATTAGCTATAACCTTGTTAATATTATATGCTATCAACATAGCAATCATATGTCTACATTTACCAGACAGAGATAAAGCTCCCTGAGTTAATTTAAAACCACTAACAAACTTATTAGTGTCAAAATACAATAATTTGTCACTATGACAACATGTCAGCAAGTGAATAGTATTATTCAGCTTTAAAATATGCTTGTTTTGATCATCTGATAAACTATCGGAATAAGGAAAAGCACATAACATCAGCTTCCCTATGTTTAACTTTAATAAGGAGTCAACACTATCCACTATGTCCTTTCTGGTAATACCAGTACTATTCCCTAATAGAAGAACCACTGATGAATAATCATCAAGATTTGTATTTATAATTCTTTTAACCATTTGTTTAAGACTTATATTATGATAACTATGGTTGGTAAAACTATGGCTTAAGTAGTTATGTAGTATTTTTCCAAAGCCAGACCCTAATTCATCACAAAAAAATATAGATTTATTTCCTGGTATTTTGACACATGTTTCTAATGGAAGAGCCAACACCGGTGGAGACATGTCTAGTTGGGGCTGGGGAGATGATGGCTGGTTTACACAGCTGCATGAAAGATTATTAGTCAGAGACTCGTATCTTTCAGCATTGTACTTCACCAAGTCCAATAGTTCCCCAGCCTCAAACAAGCGCTCACTCAGTTGTTGTTGTGAGGTCTCATATTTTTCATAAATATTTTTCAGCAAGTACTCCTTGTATAGTATATCATTTTGGAAGCACTGAGTATCTTTATCATATTGTTCCCTACATTGGTCCAGCTCTTCAGTACAAAGTTTCAATCTATTTGTAAGGCTGACTCGGTCCTTTCTAAGTAAAATGTTAAATTTTAGATAGAATCTATAGATCACATCCAAATTCATTACATTGTGATATCACTTAGTTCCAAAAATGTGTTGTGATATCACATCACTTTAAAATGTAATGTTTGCCATTTACCCATATAAGTACTTTAACAACTTCCCTGTCCCCATACAACTCATTTTGATAATGCCCTACGTCCAAAGGTTTTACTTATTGTTACGCTTATTAGCTTTTTTGAGTCACATGTGACTCACGAACGTAGGGCGTTAATTTTTCTTTACCACGTTTAATGAGTCATATGTGAACACACACACACAAATGCATTTATTGAGTGACACTAACAATACATCATCCGTCAAATGTCAATAAACTGTCATAACTACAATTAGATTAGAAAAACCTCGAAATGCAAACAATAAACTTGTCCGAAAAAGATGCACTGGGTGCTATGTCAAATTGAAAAGCTAAGCAAGTACACACTGAGTGCAAAAGGTGTGAAAAAGCATTCTGTTTAGAATGTTATAATGAGAAACATGCTTGATTTTTTAATATTTTCTTGTAATAAAATCCTTACATTGCAGTATTAGTTTTATTTATGGCAAATTTTTATAGTGATTAAATGATAAATATAAAAAAATCGCGAAATTTTCTTTTATCATTGTAAACATTAGGCTTTTTGCTATACGTCCACGTATGATTTAAATAAATATCATGTCACGTTCATACCGAAAAATGTGCCTCAAATTGT
Organism: Lacanobia wlatinum; assembly: GCA_947578705.1. Lineage (NCBI taxonomy): Eukaryota > Metazoa > Arthropoda > Insecta > Lepidoptera > Noctuidae > Lacanobia > Lacanobia wlatinum. Next base: position 25,129,202 of record OX388025.1, on the reverse strand, counting down.
ATAAAGAAATGAGTCACCTGTGACTCATGAACTTATTCTAGTACGTTCCTATGAGTCATATATGACTCATTGGACAGGGAAGTTGTTAAGGACCAAAATTAACTAATAATAATATATAATTTTAAATGCACTTACGAGTTTTGCTGCAGGCACAACATCTTTTCATAGGCATGGTCGAGAAAATCCAATTCACAAAGCAAAACAATAAAGTCCAAATTCTCAGCCAGAGGTCAGTCGATGATAGCGGTAATATCGGAATCCAAGTAAAAGCCAGGTCAGTCGGGAACAGAAATAGTGTAACAAGCCGGGTCGTCATTGAAAATTAACAAAATACAATAAACGCATCCATTCACTTCAGAAGAAAATTGTGAGATTTGAAAACAAACAGTTAATGTCAATGTCAATAACACAACGTTTCATTCCTAAATGAGTGACTATTATTGACTATAAATAATTAACATATTCTACTCAATGGAAGTCAATTAGTAATAATCTATTATTAAAATAAGTAAATAAATTACAAATTTTTCATTTACTTCTTTTTTGTTCGCTATTTTATAAGTTTTTAAGTGTCTGCTGAAGAGAATGTAAATACTGAAAGTCTGCGTGAAATGAAATAAACACATGTCAATGGTGTTGTGTTGTAGCCATAACCAAAAAAAGAGCCAGTAATACCAGTCTAATAAAAATATTTTTATTTAAATTTTTAAATAGCACCATCTACTGTTCAGAGCAACAAACTTTTTGAAGATTCAATCAGGTTGTTCGAAGTTATGACACCATGAGTATGGCAACGAAAACTGTGACACGAGAATTTTATATATGTATTAGATGTTGAGGTTAGTTGAGGCTATTATGACAGATTACGTATGAGATGCGAATGCGAACGATGCGTAAAACCAGCCAAGTGCGAGTCGGACTCTCACACGAAGAGTTCCGTACCATAAACCGAAAAATATAAATTCTAACGTCTTTTATAATGCGCACAGCAAGGGAGTGGAACTTGCCTGCGTCTGTGTTTCCAAAAGCTTACAACCCTAATCTATTCAAAGTTAGAGTGAACAGGCTCCTTCTCAAACTCATCACAAATTAAAAAGAAATGTTTCTTGTATGGTAGCTCCGTTTATTTTTTTAATATACAATTTTTTATTATTTGTTGTTATAGGGGCAATAGAAAGAAATACACACTGTTACGGTTCTTGAGATACAGCCCGCTGACAGACGGACGGACCGACGGATCTGTCACTACTAGCAGAATCGTATCAGATTCAGTTCTTAGGTAGCCGATCACATGATGACTAGGACCAGGATATTTAATTTAATGATAGTAATGATAATTTGACACGCTTTGTCTTCCAAATTGTGACAATAACTGCTTACCTTATAATAATAGTTTTTAAGAAAATTTTCTTAATTCTTCGTTTTTATCGTGTCTGTAGAGCTCATATAAACTACCAATTATGACCAGATATGTATAAAAGAGCAATGGAGTCCTGTACGGATCTTGATTTCAATAAAAAAAGTCAATTATCACATCAAATAACCGCTAAGTTTAGATCGATTCTAACTTCATGGCTCGTAACAAGAGGCGAGTCACTGCGCAGTAGTAAATTCATGCGACAGCGAGTGAAGGGTGGGGTAAGTCGCAGCGAAAAGCGAACTTCAGAGCCATTATTAAGTTTGAATCGACCTGTACAGATTACACCAACCTTAAATAAGCTTATTTAATTCTAGTAAACAAATCAAATTAAGGTAATTTTCCCGTCGAGGCCAGCTCTTATGAGATTTGACCTTTTTGTACGAACGCGGACGGCGGACGCTGGCATAGTCACCCCATTGCCATTGTGATTGCTCTGATAAGTTCAACTACTCGATAAAACTGTCATACAAAATGGAAAGTTGAAACGGGCCCTGAAGGAAAATACACTAAATATTGATGCTACAAATCGTTTGCCAAACCCGGGATTCGATATTTTTTACAAAAGGGTCGACTTTATGGAATGAGCAAAATGTCAATGGCGTAACTATGCCACCAAGGTCCTAAGCCCTTTTAAGTATTCTAGAATAAGTTCGGTTCCTTCTAGCGAAACTGTCATCGAAACATATCTAACGGATCAAAATAAAGCTTTGTGTAAATGAACAGCAGTTTTATTTTTAGCGCACCGCGACCTAGAGTGGCTTTGTGCCAATCGTCAGCCGCAGTTGAGCGAAAAATTCAACATCAACTATTTCTATGATCATAAATAATATTGAATCCATCTTCCAGAAAGTTCAAATTGGCATATTTATTTTTTTGCGAGCATTCACTATTATTATGTTTCCAAATGCAGCAATAATTTGAAACAACACACAAAAAAAATGGTTAAACCTTTTTAAGAAAATAAAATGATTGATATTGATTTTATTTATGTATGGCCAGTATATTTTAAATTTGTTTGAAGGTAACGTAAATATGTATGGATTTCACAGTTGTGTTTCTGTGTGTGTGACGTGTGTACGTGATTGATAGTTTTCGTAAAGCCATTTTAATAAAACACTGAATAATGTTTATGTACTTTATTAATATTTTTACAGTTGTCACAAACTACAGAACTGCGACTCTACTAGTCAAGGTATTTCGTTGGATCAAAATGCTCCTGAACCGTAATATTTCAACATAAATAAAACTAACATTACAATTAAATTATAATTTATATTAATTTAATTTTTTTCATAAATTGTCACAATAAAAGAATATTACATTTTAAAAATCTAAAATCATATACAAATAATCTCTCTTATTGAAACTAACAGACGAAAAAAAATCGAAGCTGATTTTTAATGGAAAATATGATGTCTGTATCACAATGTTATGGACACTTAGTTCCCCAGTAGATTCACTAAATATACATAAAGTTACATTTTTAAGCATTTTATTTTTGTTTCAAGAAAGCAAAAGGTTACGTTATAAAAGCTATCCTCATATCAAAAGCCTCAGTACATCGCTAGTCGCGCTTCGCTACAATCGAATACCAAAATTACAAAATCCCATCAAAGGCGTATATCGAAACTCTACTAGACACTGCGAACAAAACCTAGTGCTTTATTGAAATATTAAAAGTTACCCTCCATTGACGCAGAACATAGCTTCTCTTTGAGTTTGACTTGTACATTTACTATCATCCTTAAAATGAAACGAAGTTGGCAAGTCATAATTAATCAGTCATTTTCAATTGTTATTTAAATTTGAGCTGTCATAAATTAATCCATTGATGTGTCTTATTAGTCAAGAAAATTAATAAATTGTCAAGTCACAAATATAACACATGAAGGAACTTTATACTGCCGCTAGACTCACTCTGCGGCATTCGTCGAGGTAGGTAGGTAGCTCAGAACGTCAGCAGAAGAAATGGCTAGTGTATGCCATAATCGGAACTACCCAATAATATCATAAGCTGTATTATTTTATAAAATTTAACGACTATTTTAGTCAGTTTTTAATTAAAGAGTTTGTTAAACACTAAAAGCGTCAATATAAGAGAAGCATGTTTCGCATTAATGGAATGTGCACATCTATAAAATATATTACAATTTAATATCATAATAAAATTAATACGAATTCATTAGCACACTATAGTAAGAATTAATAGTAAAACGTCCATCGTTCACACTGAGTACAAGAAATGTGATTTTATCAGAAATATTTATACTTGTAACTAGTGATGGGCCGGCCATCGTACTAGTGGCGTTAGTGGATTTACATCAATTTTTGTTCACGAATTAAAACTATGATAAAATATCAATTCTTGCTGCACACAACATTCGTCTTCAACTGTACCATTTTTTCTGTCCGTACGTGTTCGTTGTGATTGCGTATTTTGAACAATGAGTTATGTATTAAAGCATCGTTGGTAATATTTATACAAACAATTTCCTGAGAAAGCTTAACGTGCTTTACAAAGTTATAATGACTTAGAAAAGGGTTCTTAAATGGTAAGTTTAAAAGTAAATATTGTCATTATTACGTCTAACATCGAAGCACCAGCTTAATTTAAACTACACAAAGAATATCATTAAGTTGCTACTTGCGAAATATTGGGCCAACAATCTGTAATCGACATCTTTGACAAGACGAAGTTACTAATCCTAGGAACAATTTTAAATTTCGATACACATACAATTTCTCGGCTAAGTTTAAATTACTTAGACATTTCCAAAAAAAAAACATATCTTGCCATTGGATACAAAACCTTTATTATTGAAAATACTCGGTTGAACAAACAAGTTAAATTTTGAAACCTTTGGATACAAAATACGTGCTCTCCATACAAACTCGCCTAACTTAGTCGCTTTATACGAAGAAAATATTTCTCACTTTCAAAAGCCTCAAAACAAATGTGTGTTTGTTCAACGAGTATTTTAAATAAGCAAGATATTATAGCTAACTACTAAGGCACCACAAATCACTGTATCCAAACGCGGAAAAAAAAAATTAAAACATCATTCTCTCACTATCCACCATAAACAATAGATAGAGGTGGTGTTTTAATTTCATTTAACACAAGACACTGTGATTGTGGTGTAACGAACAATGATAACGAAGCTTAAGAAACCATAGAGATAATAAAAGTTCCATTTTTAAATTCAAAATACTCAATCACAAGGTCCGTAAGGTATGCACATCGTGCGTTGCCAGCGAGCGCGTGCGCGGTGAGGGGCGAGGGGGAGTCGCTCACGGGATCCAGCCAACCACGTAGCTGCGGCTGCGCGTGAACTGGGTCAGCCGTCGAATGCGACCGCCTGAAACGTGGAAATGCAGTGTTAATGGAAGATCGCAACCTTCTGCCATCTTTGTACCACTGCGGAATAGGGATGGCGCTACACAACTGTATAACTTTATCTCTTTAATCTACAGAGGACGCATTAGACGTATAGTCCCATCGACTTTTCCGCACTGGATCAATTTTGGCGATAACTCTTCGTCTTCATATGGCTCCTGATGGAAGGCTGTTTTGTAAAACTCTTGAGTTTTATGGATGAAATTCTGAATCGAGAAAAGAGTATCTCGTTATAATGCTCTTTATGGAATGAAGTGTTTTTTGAATATGACAGCAACACAATAGTCAGTATGGTTTTTTTTAGCTTCCGATATCTAATGTGGGCTTTTCAAATATTTTTGGATATTACTAGTTCAGCAAGACACAGCAGAAATAATACACAGATAACTTAAGGAGCTTAAATCTTAATAATACAAATTATGTTTTGATTTTTCCAACCCATTTAGTATTTCCTGATACTTACCTGTAAAATAACAATACTTATTGTGGTTTTCTTATATTAATTTGACGTGAAAATTGTTACAATGTTATGCTTAGAAAACCTTAACTTATGCGAGTAGGTATGTGCGAAAAGCATAATATGAAACAGGTGAATTTAGTATGTGAATACTAAAATAATAAGAATATACATAAGAACATTCTACAGCGTAATTGATTACAAAGCTATTAATAAGTGGTGAAAACACTACTTTTATTAAAAGAAGAAATATAAGAGAAACTTTAGAAAAGAAATCAAAATAAATTAATAAATACGTTATACAAGTTAAACAAGTTTTTTAAAGAAAACAAAATATATAAATGGATATTTGGGAATAGTTTAGATGAGAAGCATTTTTATGTAGTTAAAAAAAAGAGTAAATATTTCGTGTTTATGGTAAGTATTAAAAATGGAAGTTTAAGATACCTAAGTCATTAGATTATATTCTTCTGATATTAAATCTCCCTTTTTTTAATATTAGTTCAGGGAATGGGAATGGCGTACATAAATGGGTATTATAAGCATGGAATGGCTGGTGCAAACATGCTATACTGGGGGAACATGTGCTTGCAAATACACAAAATGCTTCTTTTGTAAAAACACTGACCTTTCAGCTAACCACTGCTAAAACTTTTGCTGGAATTTATTTATATTACAGGAAATGTAATTGTAAGAGATCAAGATAGGCGCTTTTGAGATCTTATGTTTGACAGTGATCGAAAACAGAATTAATAACAGGTTTGACCCACCTTTGCCCTGAACATCTAACATTTTTTTTTTTACATTTCCTGTAACATTTCGGGCTGGTAAAGCAGTGGTATATTACAAAGCGACATTAATTTCAAGTTTAATTTGAATTTGAAATGAAGAACTGAATGCCAATGTCATGATTAATGAGTCAATTTTTAACAGATAATTTAAACAAAACAACAGCGGTTCTAAAATTACACTTTGGTAGAATCACAATATTAATCATGCAACAATCTGTCAAATTTCATTTTCATCTTTATCGCTAATGCATTATGTTCAAGGTTGATTGGGAAAATTTTGCAGTTGCATGTGCTTTCTGATTCTTCTAAAGTGCCCTTTTAAGACCCGCTGAGCTGCATTAAAATTGTTTATAAATAGTTTTCTGTATTATCCTGACGCTTTTTTCAACACTGCAATTATGACATTACATACCTAGTGAATAATTTAAAGATGGCTCAAGGTAAATTTTATCAAGGCAAACCACAAAACGACTATTTATATTTATTGAAAATACCCTTCATAATTTTGTATGACATCATAGTGCAGTAAAAAGTAAAAAAAACTTACCACATGCGACAGTTCAAGGCTCTAAGCGCTGTTCTGGCTCCGTCGCTGCTGGCGTACTGGAATGCATACACACCGACACGTGTCACACATTTATACATACATATCTCATCACCGATGCTCGCTAAATTTTAACTACGAGTGAGAAGACATAAGGTTTAATTTTAAATGACTTGACTTGGATATGGGACCATTTAAAATTGATTTAGGCAAGTATTTCTAATCACAAGATAAAAGGGAATTCGGATTTCATCTTTGGGAATAAATTAAACCAATGTTCTAAATGTGTTTTGTATACCAGAAGTTAATAGCAACTGTTAGATCTCTATAGAAGCAGTAAAATCCGCAATAACAAATCTAAATGTAATCCAATTCGTATCAGATCAAGGAGTCTTCGACTCAAACTGTACTAAAGTTTATTTTTAGCCCACTCGAGCAGCCATTTTCGTATAGCGAACATCGGTAACATTGTAGGTTCATTTAGAAATATATCATAACAAAGGATAAACATATATTAACAATCAATCATCTCAATCAATTCCATAACACAAATACAAAGTTGGAAATTCAAATCCATGCTCATCATAGTCTTGGTCTCTATGAATTTTAGTATCAGAACATCATTCGCATACATTGTTAGTAGTCACAACCATGCGTGTCATTGAGTTCAGGAAAAAAATATTTCTTTTTTTATGGTTCTAGTTAATAGATGCTAAACAAACGTTTATGACTATCCTGTCGCAGCTGGGACCCCATAGCTTCGACGTAGGCTCACTAAGCGGAAAATCTTGATTAGCTAAGCCTTTGCTGTGAAAAACCGTTATTTCCCGAAAAAAAAAAATAGCACGGCACTATCGTATTTGGCCAGTTACATTCGCGCCAAAACAGATGACAGTTTACCAATTTTTGCGCCCATTTCTACATATTATCGGTCTGTTCTACGTTCCCCTCACTGTAGAAATTAAATGGTTAACTGTTAAGGTTTATAGTAGAAAAAACATCAAAATATATTAGTTTCGTTTTATTTTGAGATTTTAAAGGAAACAGTTTTTAAGGAATTAATGTAGAGAGTAGTTCAGAGTTATACAGAGTAAAAAAAAATGTTATACTAGAAATATGGCACTTACGGCGTTTTTGTCGCCATCAATGACATATCGACTAGAACAATGTTTGTGGTGCAGTTTTATAATAATAAAAAAAGGATGTAGCTCAACGTTTTCAGATGTGTATTAAATAAGTATCTGAATTCCGAAAAATTTCTTGTGACGTATCAGAGCTTTACTGTGATTTAGTTCATTTGTATTAAGAATAAATAATTCACAGAATAAATCAATGTCATAACATTGATTACAGAATTCAATTCATTACAGAAACAATAGAATTCCTACAATAAAACTGCACGTGTATATAAAGTGTAAGTGTTCACTCAATCAGCCGGCATTGTAAATAAGCTGTAATAACAAAAGCGTAGAGTTGTTAATGCCGTGCCAACAAAGTACCGTGGGCCTGACCTCCTCGCCTATTGGCTACGCGCCCCCTTAGCCAGTTGGTTAAAGAATCGGAACTGAAGTCGCAGCGTTAGGTCTTTCCGTACTGGAATGGAACAAATGTACTCTCAGCTACTGTACCACACATGTGTCTTATGTGTCGTCATGTGAATTAGAACAATTTTGTAGCCAATTAAAATAATAAAACGTTAAATATCACAGGAACTTCCACATTAATCTTGCTCTTTTGCATTTTTCTTAATATATTCGTTTCTAATACTGACACAGAATGTAAACATGAAATTATTACATATTTATATTTATTTAATTAATTACGTTTCTTCTTACAGTAGGAAGCGTTAAACATGATCATGTATTTTCAAATTGGATCGATATGCAACTTTTTATTTTGAAGCTGAGGAAACCCTACAAAAATACAGGAGAGGGGATAATCTGACGTCACATAGAATTCGGTACGCTGTCTTAAAAATACAGTCGTTTGAAGACCTGTACGCCAGGCAAATCTATGCACACCAGATAAAGTATTATTCCCCCCTTCTGCACATAAATGAATTATTGTAATTTCTTGTGTATTTTTTATGTTTATATTGTTCGAATTCACATAGAACTGTGTATAAACATCTACAAATAAAAAAGATAGGGGGTCACGCGGTGTGGTGTGAGTTGCAATCAGTTCGGCACTACTCACGAGTGGGGATTGGGGTTAACATCGGGTGGGGCCGCCTTGACGAACCGCTCCACTTGTTCGCCAGTAGGTAACTCTACTTTATCTGTACTCTCTTCTGCTTTTCCTTCCTCTGTTTTAGGAGCTAGCGGTTCGCCTGCGAGACGGTCTTCCGTAGGCACCGGTTGTACATTTTCGGTAGGCACCGGTTGTATATTTTCGGTAGGCACCGGCCGTACATTGTCGCTAGGTACTGGTTGTACATTTTCAGTAGGCACCACTGGGTGAACATTTTCTGTAGTTACCGGTTTCTCCGTTTCGGTTGGTGCAGCCTGCTCTGTTTCGGTGGTTACCGGTTTTTCAAGTTCAGTAACAGGCTGTTCTAGTTCCGTCGCTACTGGTGCTTGCATGCCATTTGTCAGAGGTCTGTCAGGTGGTAAGGGTCCATCGCTTATCGTTATAGACGTAGGTCTGTCATCTGGTTGTGCTGGTTTAGCTTTGACAGTTAGGGATGTCTCGGTGTCTACGGTTTCGGTGATAACCGGTTTCGGTTCTTCTTTGGTAGGTGTGACAGCTTCTGCGCTGGGTGGCGTCATGTTGAAGAAGCTAGTGTCGATGCCGACGGCGGGCGGGCGGCCGCGCGGGCGGCGCAGGCTCAGCGCCACGCTAGCCTTCTTTAGCACGCGGCAATCTGATTCAGAATCGGGTTTGTTTATCGATTTTGCTTGTGTCTAATGGGTAATCGTATCTCGTCGTGGGTGAGTCGGCGGTTGGGAAGAATATTTTTACAATGCTCTGTCCATGATTTAGGTTTTAGCACAAATGTTTATTTATGATTTTTCAGTCGGTTAATAACAAAACGATTTCAAATATATGAATACAATTCAAAATTATGTTAACATAGTGAATTGACCGTTGATACTATTTTTTAAATTATACTTTACTTTCGTAGTTTATACATTGTAGCTATTTTGAGTGCTGAATCATAGATAATAGCTATAAAACCTCCATTAAACTTTATGATCGTAGTTCTGCAATGTCTGTAGTTTTCAAGCAGCTGTATCGCTGACTCACATTAGACACAAGCTAGTCTCTATTTACAGGTGTTCGTTTCTCCAGTGGTTTTCGTGTCCCGATTGTTAATACAAGCTGAGGATGGGCTGCTGTTTAAATGCGCCATACGTGCTTTGTAGGCGTGGTAGTGTGTGTGTTAAAAGTCCTGGTGGCTTCACTACTAACCGTTGGCAATGATATTTTGAGATATTTTAAAAAAATAATCTTTTGACCAACATTTTTGTGAATTTTATTACAAACTGCTTTCATAAATCATACAGTGCTTAGCTGAAAATACAATATAAGCAAATCCTAGCCATTTTTTGGCTTGTTTTGGTAAAGTGAAAACAGTTGAAACACTGTTATCTTTGTTTTATTCTGTACAATTGATTCAATGTTTAATTTAGGATTCAGCGATTACAATAGACCAACAGGAAGTACGTCAACCACCACGACTACGCATTTGAGGGTATAATCGAAAAGTGAATGTATAAGACATATTGCGCAGGCGCCGACTGAAGTGCGCAACGCGCCATCTGTGCGGAGCGCGAGCGATACATACTGTGCTGTAAGGACACTAGTTCAGACATTAGACACTGAAGATAAGGGTTATTTTAAGTGAAATTGGCATTCAGAATGGCACTTTTTCACGATCCTTCGAGAATCAAATTGTATTTTGAAGGTATAATAAAGTGACTTTTCTTCAGATGGAAAGAAAAATTTATAGCATTTGAGTATTTTCATTTTTGTAAACTTCATTCATAATTAATAACAATTTACAAATAACCAATATCTGTCTCTGTCGGAACTCGCCTACAAAGTATGTTTTTCAGATGATACAGTCAATGATATTATGGTAACATTCTCCATGAATCGTGTAACCTGACACTTGAGATAGTTGCACGCTATAGTGAGCTTAAACATTCAGAGTTAAGAGTGAATGTTGTATGCAAGATAACATTATGCGGTAATACATTTTATAGACCATAAAGTAGATGTAAGATGATGTTTTTGAACATGGTTGTAACATTTATTTCGATTTGAAATGTATGCAACGTCATCATCTCTCAATATGCATTAGAATCTGTAATAAAACTATTAAATATTCATCTTAAAATAACATCTCTACTGAGATGTTTTATGCGCTTCTATGCAATATAAACTTTGCATGTTTAGATATTATCCTGCTTGATATTTTGACACTTTCTTCAGCAGTAATATTGCACTGTTATTGATGCTAGATAATGGTGTAAAGAAGATTGGCTTATATTTGTTTTTTTTCTTTTGTTGATAATGTATTAAGAAGAGTAGCAGAAATATTAGAGAGATTTCTTACTTATAGCAAAAAGAACTCTATGAGCGGACCCCAAGCGAAACAAAATCGTCTTTGCACCAATTCCCTATAATGCACCGATATCATACTAGACAGATACCAGTTTTATTCGTCGCTTAGCGCGCACATACGCAATGCTCATTTTTGAAGACCGTCGTAACGCCAGTGTATCAATAGACGGAAGCTCTATACGTAAACCGACACACATTTTCCTTGTCTGTTATGCCGGTTCTATACAATCGCCGAAACATCCCGAGACGTTTTATTTGTTTCATTCAGATTCAGAGTGTGTATAGGCAGCATTAGATGTTTTGACAAAGGTAGACTGCCTTACGTGTTTTGTCGATAGGATAACACAGCAAAATGCCCTAAGCCGTGATGTGAACAACGGCCTAAGGCGTTTTGCTTCCATGGATGCTCGAGCATTGCATAAGTGTACCCCAAGGAAGACAAGGCGACATCTGGCGCGGCACTCACTTCTGTCGATGTTGCGCTGCAGGTGGCTGGCCACCCGGTGGCGCGCGTCGCTGTACTCCAGGTGCAGGCCCAGGCGCAGCAGCGTGGGGTTCTGCTCCACCAGCGACGTGATCTCCATCTCGATCTTGTTGCCCAGCACTTGCGACCGCTGCCGAACAATGTCATGATAAATAGACCGGTCATGATATCTACTTCAATTCGGTCCAAAGAATAAGACCTCACTGTCGATGTACATATATAGTCATTTTGTAATTTAAACTGCAGCAGATGTCGACGCCCCGAGCGTGTCCAGCGGCGGCTGGGGCGTGAGGACTGACTATAGTTTACCTGGTTGGAGGCGCGGAACTCCTCAACAGTGTTAGTGTCGAGCAGTGCCTTGACGAGCTGCAGCACGCCGGCGGGGCTGATGAAGTTGGTCTCGACGTTGACGACCCGCAGCGCGCTGTTGACCCTGAGCGCGTCGGCCAGTAGCGCGGCGGTGCGGTCGCTGAGCCCCACGTTGACGAGCGAGAGCACCTCGAGGTGAGTGTTGCTCTTTAGCGCCGCAAAGAGCTTCTCAAACTTCTCGTCGCTTATGTTCTGGAATAAGGTAGGGTTCGGTTAACAACTACGCGAAGTATACTTGTGAGTTACAGGCGTAAATAATTTGAAGAACACCCTTGCCAACATACCTTAATTAATTTGCAAAATAAATGTTAGATTCTGTGTTAAGATCCTGGGTGAGAGACATGGAAGAGAAAATGGCTCGAACAACCAATAAGCTTACGCTACCAATTTGGATATCTGTCTGCATAGCTTTATTGGTTGTTTATGTAACATCGATTTTTTTAGAACCAGAATTTATTCTTATATCTAACGAAGGACTTTCTCCACATGTCTAGGAAATACGACTGCATAACTTGGTTTTTAATAAGCTGTTTAGAGTAAGATGACATACCTTAATATTATTCCAATTGAGATCAGTGAGCTTCTGGTCATTCTGTTGCACTCGCGTGATGGTGTCGTCGGGGTCTGTGTCGTTGGGGGGGTCCATGGGGTACACCTGCAAGCGGAACTTCTGTAGTTACATGGCAGCCGAAACACGTGCACTGCTGAACATACGCAGGAGTCCACAGTAACCGCTCCTGTGCGTCTTGCATCCTGCGGTTTCCTACAGCCTTTACCAGCGGGTCTAAAAAGGCCACTTTAGCAGAATCATATTAGAATAATAATATTAATCATACAACAATCTGTCAAATTTCATTCTCTTCTTTATCGCTAACGCATTAGGTTCAAGGTTGATTGGGAAAAGTTGACAGTGACGGATAGCGTGATGTGCTTTCTGATTCTGCTAAAGTGGCATTTTTAGACCCGCTGATCTTCGGTCCACATTATGGGAGGCCGCTCCGTTTTCCGGTACGCGGTCGCCGCTTCAGAACCTTTCGACCCTATCGGCTAAGACCTATGTGATATAATGTATGCTTGTCATTTCTATGTGCTTAAAACGTGACGGCTTTATCAGCTTCACATTCTTATTTACTGCAATTTTGAGTATGTGTGCTTGATCAAGGATAAAACCTTTTCTAATAAGATTTTTGGAGCTACTAACCAAGGAAAGTAACTGGAAAAAGCCTTCAACAAAAAAAAAAAGGTGACATAACGTGACGATGACGAAAAATCAATGTTTTTGCCTCACCCAAAAAGTGCTCAACGCGCCTAAAGAAGTTTTCACTTCAAAAACATGCTTTGGCGACCCAAACTATGCATATTTGTTGTAATATAGTTAGAAATGTACCTTAGGTTTGGTGGCTTTAGTGATGCCGTCCCAGCCGAGACCGACGGGCTGCCCCTTGTTGAGCAGCGACGCGTGGTACTGATCCTGATTCATCATCGAGTGGAAGCCGAGGATAGCTGGAAAAATAAGTACAAACATATTTTAGGGCATGTTTCGGTATAGATATAATAAAATTACATCTAAATTTAGATTTAGATGTAATTTTTGACGTAAATTGAAAAATCTTAAAATTAGTTTTTACGCTTTATTCCTATGTAGAGTAAAATAAGATATTATTAAAAGTATGGATTAGCAGGATCCATACCATCATGGAAGCTTGTTAAAAAAACACTGTTTTAATTTTTTTGTGAAGGTAAATTCAATAAATGTGGTAAACTTAGCTTAATTCATGTTTAAACACAATGAACAGCTATTGAATTGACAGATCGATCGATTTTTCAGAAAAGTATACAGTTACATGGTTGCAACTGTATCATTACAGACAATTCAGTAATCTGTAACAATCAGAAAACACAACAAAATGGTCGTTCATTGATCATGAAGTAGAGCAGTGACATTTATTTGTCAAAATACATAGGAGAGGACGGCGCCAACGATGCTCATCTAAAGTAGCGCGCTGACGTGCCAAGCCAAGTGTTCCTGTACAAGTGTACATGATGTAGCATTTATTTAGATGCATGAATTTAACGTCGCTCTCATGGCAGACACGAGTTAAACCAGCCTAATGTTTGGGGAGAGAATGGACAGCAAACGAAGCGGAGGAGTAATACGCAGTTCAATATTTTAGATGGTCAGACTGAATATTGAAGGGCATTTTACTGTACTTAAATATCAAGATTGTAGAGAATTATCTTTGCTATTGTGAACAGAAGATTTAAACACACTCAATGATTGGCAGGCAAGACAGTGAAAAGTGAAGAATGCACCTCATTTCCTAAAACCATTCACATGTCAGTAAAATTTGTATTTCTAGCAACAACATGTTTTTTTTTTTTGCAACAACAGATAATTTTACTTTTAGTATCAAGACGTAAACTGTCAGCTAATACTGCTGCCACTGAAATCTACAAATAAACGAATGCTTTTGACGAAAAAAAAATAAAGTGTACGAAGAAATGAAATGCATCATTCTTCCACCAAATTCCAGAAATGATGTAATAAATAATGTAATTTTTAATATTAAAAGCTGTAAATGTTTTATAGATGTATCTTACGAAATAAAAACTCTTTGGTTCTTGAACGACTTGCAATGAACTCGAGACAATGCTGGCCAGCCGCCAGGGCATCACGATAGAACATATTGTCATTACAAAAGAAAATTTCCTGATTTCAGCTATCATAAATAATAAGAAGTGTCGTAGATATGTCGTAAGAGCGCCCCGTTTGACGGTAACCGTGTCAGAGGCGGTATTTAGACGGCACGGAGAGTATTACAATATGTGGTACTAGGTTAGCGAGCAAATATTTCGTTTTCGTAGCTACTGCCAGAATATTGTGACGTAAACTTCGCATGCATTTTCTGTCAATATTTTAATTTATGAATATTTACTTGGGTTTAGTATACAAAACAATACTGCAATAGAGGTTATTCCACATTATTTTTAGATGGATAAGTAAACGATTTTTTTGAATAATTTATAGATGATTATAATGGATTACATAAGAGAGGGATTTAGTGGTCTGGCACAAATTGAAAGAAGCCTGTTGCTAGCGGTGGCAGTGGACTGGAATAAGCCGAGTTGTTTGGTTGAATTAAGTAGCGGCGACGGGTTAGTAACCTAATATCTATGGCTTCCAAGCTGGGTGAACCGAAACTATAGTAATAATAGGTTGACTTATACACATTTTAGTCTTTGGTATCCTGTCGACCAGCTTTTTGGCGTAAGGGGGGGGGGGAGTTTTTCAATTAAAAAGTGGCACGATTAAAGCCACTTCCCACTGTCATTGTCCATATTATATTTTGTTATTACCCTCAGTGCTAACAGATATTGCCGATAATGCGCCATAGTCATCAAATTTTCGCCGCGGTGAAAATCACCGTGTGGTGGTGCCTATGGCCGCCCAGAGCTAATATCGAGCTAACAGAGTCCCAGAGCTCTGGGACTTTTTCCAGGAAGTATACGGCAGAAAACAGAAAAAGTATCTCATGAATCTGCAATCGAAGCGATCTTTGCGCTGCCACTGACGATGCCGAAGTATTGGACCAGTAACAATGTGCCATTGACACATAGATGAAGAATGTTGTACTCACCAGCCAGGTCAATGATCTCCTCCTGCGAGGCATCCGTGAGCGCCTGCTCGTACTCGTCGCCCAGGTCGATGGTGATCTGTTCGTCCGCGTCGCGCTGCTTCTCCGGCACCGGCGGCGGGATCCACTGGAAACACAAGCAATCATCTTAATAAAGCTGAAGAGTTTGTTTGTTTGCTTGAACACACTCATCTCAGGACAGAAAAATTATTTCAGTGTTAGATAGCCCATTTATCGAGGAAGGCTTTAGGCTATATATCATCACGCTAAGACCAATAGGAGCGGAGAGGACGAAGTTGCGCCGGTCAACTAGTCTTTACTAATATATAAAGCTGAGGTTTGTTTGTTTGCTTGAATGCGCTAATCTCAGGAACGACTGGTCCAATTTGAAAAAATATTTCAGTGATAGATAGACCATTTATCTACGAAGGCTATAGGCTATATATCATCATGCTAAGACCAATAGGAGCGGAGCAGACGAAGTTGCGCGGGTCAACTAGTTCAAAATAAATAAGTATTTAGCTAAGGTCGTCAGCATAGGTGAGACATCTATAGAACGATTCAACAACTGTATCAAAGCGCATTCAGAGGACTCTACATTTGGTCACGATTAAATAAATAATTAAACATCAAGCTGTGTTCTGCAGATATCACAAAATTGCTGGGACTGCGACGTCTAGAAAGCGTTTGGCTGCATGCTGTATCGCTCAGAGCGACTTTGTTAAATCGGTAGCTTCTATGGGCTGCAGTTATTCTAAATTTGTTGCTTATATGAAATCGTAAAATAAATCGTTTAATACAACTTAGTTTATGTATATTTGTAGTGCATTATATTAGAAATGCAGCTAACGCGCCATGTTAACTGTGTAATTAATTCAATAATCACTTACACTTATCAATATGTAAATAAACCTTGAACCACGGAACCTCAACCTACGTGCCTTTTGTCGGTCTCGGCTATCATAGGGCGTCTAGTGATTCATAGGTTACTAATTAATTCATTAAAACCTTGATTAATTTATTTGTCGTTATATTTATCAATTTTAGTTTGAAACCGAAAATATTTATGAGCAATGGGGAAACCCAGAATGTTTTCTTCTGAAAAGGGAATATTCAATTATTTCAACCGAGAGTACTAAACATAATCTTATTTTCGCCTAATAAACAGGGTAGATTATGGTGCCACATCAATTTTAACCAAACACCTTAAGGGAAAAGGAAAAGATTTCCAAGAAATAAGAAGTTATCCTCCAATGTCATAACCATTACAATTCACACAGTCATGATATAATATCTTGGCCATTCTTTTGCAGCATTTATGGTACCATACGCACTACCAGGGACTGCGGTCTCCTCTCTGTGAGAGAGTATTTGTGTTGTACATACCTTCTTTCCACGAACTACTCCTGCGACGTAGGGCTTGATTTCAGGCCGGTCTGGTGTCTCCAGGGCCTGTTTGTTTATGTGTTCTATCAGCTTCTTGCGGTTCAAGGGCCCCGTGGGACCCTTATCACAATCATAGTTGTTTCGCTGGTCTGGGGGTAGGAAGTTGTCCTGAAATGTGTATAGAGGTTGTATTAGTATCAATAAACTATGGGGAGCATTATGCCTCTCTGTGCATAATCAGCCAGTAAAATTCCCACTGCTATGATACGTGCCTCCTGTCAGGGAGAGGGAGATAGCTATAATCAACAACACAGGCCCAGTATGGATTGGAAGATGTAACAACCCTTTTATTTATTTTTTTATTTCTAGTACATGCCAGTTTTTTTTCATCTTTTTGAGAGCAGTGGTGATGAAATAAATTACACAAACTGAAGCAACTGACTGGGTTTGATCTTACAAAATATAGGTAGCTAATATGGAGAGTGATTACTGATTAGCAATTGTTTCTAAAAAGTGTACCCACTGTAAAATTCAATTAAAACTGCACAAGAATTGGGTTTCGATTGATGAACTACGACTCATCAGTCAGGGGCTTTAATTGAATTTAAGAAGCAAGCAGATATCAGGTTTCTTTGTTAGAAATATCTTATTCTTAACATTTGAAATGTTAAAAAGTCAATGCTGAATAGTGAATGTAATCCAAAAGGTCTCTGTTCTCATTATTTCTAAATAACAAGATAAGCTTTATTATTATCAAATAGAGGACAATAAACAAGAGATTATAATAAACTGCACCCATTATTTATAAATCAGATTTGTAACAAAAATGATTCATATTCCGTATTCATTATACAGGTGTGAGTAGCTATTTAATGGTATTTGTTTATCAATCCACTGATAGCCAACCTGCCCTGTACCTAGTTGCACTGATAATACTATCATAATCTGTTTTTAATATTCTCCTGATATTAATTTAAACCAAAAATTATAGACTTTTGGTTACCTTGTGCTTAATATTTTTAGTATTTAATGATTATAGGTACTTACTTGGGTGTTCAAGTGTGATAAAGAGATTTTGATAATTTAGACAAACAACTGATTAAACAGTGGCATGATTTTTTAAACTTTTATCAAATTTTATAGTAGAAGTTTTTTTTTTGTTTGCTGTTTGTCTAATATATGTTTTATGGTATGATAATTATAGTTGTAGGGTATAGTTGCTTTCCATGTAGATGAAGTTCAATGCAAAAGCAATGAGATTTCCTTAGTAAAACTAGCTTAAGCACTTTAGAAATATGTTGCAAACATTTTTTTGAGCAAATATTTAAATTTAATTTTTAAGTTAGGCAAGCTTGAAGTATCTTACTACTTGTTAGTTTGAAAGCAAGTGACTAAAAACCTAAACCATTATTTAACTTTTACAGTTCTTAATTTATAGTTAGAACTAGTTATGACTGACGAAAAACTAAAAACTATTATTTCTGATGCAGTCAGGTAAATAGGTACACAAAAAAAAATTATGAAAAAAAAATTGCTGAGTAATACAATAAAATTTTGAATGTAATAATTTGCACACTCAAATGCAGGGGAGCAAGACAAATTGATAGCTTTGTAAAATAATTTCGAACAGATAATTAGAATTTAAGTTTTATGATGCCATGTGCTACTAAGAAAACCATACATTTTTTTTTATATTTCAGTAGGTTAATTTGAAACACCTATTTTCATTGCTTTTATTTTGTACATTTACAATGATTAATTTTACTTAAAAAATATTCTCATATACTTGTCATAAACCCCTTCTTGATGAGTACAAGAAATAGCAACTAAAGAGTTCTAATAAAACATAAATTTAAGTAAAGAATGTCTGAAGCCTATAAAAACATAGTTATATTATTATTTAACTAAAAAATATAAACAGGAACTAATTTCTCAGGACATAATTCCCCACATAGTTGGACATGAGCCAAACTTTAGGATACCCATTCATAAATTGTGATAAAAGAAAATATTCCACTTTATCCAGTCATAAACAAACACATATTTTTCAAGGCAAACACTTCTGATAAAACCTCCAAGGTGAGGAGTTGTGAGAAGTCTATGGTTTAACAATGAGGCATGTAATTTGTGTGAATGTTAGCGGCAGTATCCACATAATACTGTGTGGCCTTCAATATCAATTGACTTGGCTGATGATGTGAGCAGATTGTGAATGTGGGTAGAACATTATATATGAAAAACATACCCACTTTAATATGAAAAATGATTGAGCAGGCATCCTTTGCAAAAATAACAGGCTAGCCAGGTGTTTTGGTGCAATTTT
Source organism: Lacanobia wlatinum (assembly GCA_947578705.1). Classification (NCBI taxonomy): domain Eukaryota; kingdom Metazoa; phylum Arthropoda; class Insecta; order Lepidoptera; family Noctuidae; genus Lacanobia; species Lacanobia wlatinum. The sequence goes on along the minus strand of OX388025.1, from coordinate 25,109,827 downwards.
GTATCTAGACCCAACAGCTGGTAAAGTTCATTGACTGATACAGATAAGGTTAAAATTAATTAGGTTTGTAAATTTTCTAACAAAGCAGTCTGTTGTTGATAAAATTCGGTGCTATCATTTTAGGGCTTAACAATAAGGATTTTGTACTCAAATTAGGATCATACAAGATAAATATTTTCTTATCTGATCAGACTTCTAATACGAAAAGAGAGTAACTCACATCTGGATCAACCTCCTTGGCCAGCATGGTAAGTTCTTCCTGCGACAGCTTGGCCAGCAGCTCGTCGACGTCCACCTCGTCGTAGGCAGACAGCTCTCGTCCGTACAGCTTCGCAGGGGTCGTCATCGTCGTAGTCTTCGTCGATGACGATTTCTAAAAAACACCAAAACACTTCCTTTACCAAACTGAGTTTCGCACTGTTTGAGGTTATTTTCCGATAGAGGCTGCACTACACAACAACCGTGAAAAACATTATCGGCTGCGTTACGTAAAGAACATAATCAAACAGAGAAATTGAAGATAAAACATCAATATTTGACAAGACACTTTCGGCGTTCACCACACCCACAAATTAATGTATGACGACATTTTTAACACTGCACACAGCTCATATTTTGTCGTGAAATTTAATTTATAATGGTTCTTGTAGTGAACGAATAAAAACTTGCATTTCCTTACATATTAGAAGTAAATAAAACTTTTTAAGTAACAATGCTAAATACAGCCAACGTCACAAGCGCCCTCTTCCAATGTCAATTTTACACTGTCTAAAAGAAGTTTAAGTTAGAGCGAGATAGAACTAAGTAATCGTAGGAGCAATTCATTGGGTTAAGAAAGAGATGGAAAATAGTCAAACACAGTCATAGGGAAGGGATTGATGCATGGAGAAAATAAAAATTATTCGATTCGATACCGGTTTCTTATCAAGGCGCTAAAAAACAAATATAACAAAAAGGAAACTTCACCTAGAATGAATAAACTATCACAATATTGAATATTGTGCTTTATCAGGTGATATAAAATACGAAGTTTCAAATGAGGATTTAACTATGTGGAAAAATACAATATGAAATAATTGTTTATGGATTCAAGTTAGCAAAGTTGGAACAGAAATGCGGATCAGTGGGTCGTCTTAGGGGCGGAGTTTTAGGAATTAGATTATACGCTTCGGGGCACTATGCGCAGCAAAGAAAACCACAAAAAAAATGTGTAGGCAAAAAATTTTTTTGGACAGTCAATTTTCATGTAATATTTTTTTTTCGGAAATTTCGCAATTTTATTCAGTATCGGGTTGACCTTGATCATAAAAACCATTTAAGCTCTGAGACCCATGGTCCTACGACGCACCGTTTCCGAATTATGAGCCTCCGAATTTTATATTACTTAACATAAAACGCTCTATATTTTCATAACTAAGTCCTCGCGCCATAGCGCCCCTAACATACAAACCGAAATGCGAATTTATAAGTCATGGTATGTGAGTATTAAGGTAATTATATTTAAATCAAATTATTTTATACACCTACTTACACTTACCAACCTAAATACCTACCTCCCTGTATACCATGCATGTATGTGTTTTTTTTAACAGGAAGAACTTACAACTTTTACAAGTGAAGGTAAAAAAAAAGTTAACTTGACTCATATAAAAAAAAAACATTAGTTATACGTAACATATCAATAAATATGAACATTAACAATTTTTAGGGTTCCGTATACCCAAAGGGTACCGTCTGTCTGTCTGTCTGTCAGCGGGCTGTATCTCAAGAACCGTAGTAGGTAGACAGTTTTGACAGATTGTGTTTCACATAGAAATCTATTGCCCCTATTACAACAAATAATAAAAAACTGGCCTAGTTCAAGTCGGACTCGCGTGCGAAAGGCTCCAAACGATTTTCATTTTTAAACATGTTGTTTCAACACTATATACTTCATATGGGTTTTCTTGTTTCGGAGATAAGGTCATGGTCATTTCTGGTCTAATTTTGTTGAATAACCTCAATACTATTTATTTTAAAATTATGAAAAAAACATAATTAAAATTCTCACATTCAGGTAAGCCCTTTCATTTCACACGATACAGTTTAAAAAACTTTTTTTTTTATTTCTACTTTGAACCCCAAAAGTAAAATAACCCCGTACTAAAAATTTATTTATTCACGTAACGCGTTCGTGTTAAGGTCACAGAAGTCCATAATTATGTGTACCAAATTTCAACACAATCAGTCCGGTAGATCCGGAGAAAGTAAGTAATCCGTCTGTCCGTCGAGTAAATATTTTTTTAGGATGGGGTTCACTTTTGGGGGTCAAACTAGAAAATTAAAAAAAAAGTTTTACAAACTGTATCGTGTGACTTATCAAATGAAAGGGCTTACTGTGAAGGTTTTGATTATATTTTTTTTTTAATTTTAAATTAATCAGTTTTGAAGTTTTTCAAGAAATTGGAACAAAAATTACCATTCTCCTTATTTCCGAAACAACTGAGCTTAAAATTTTGAAAAAATACGTCGATCAAGGTCAACAGCTTGTGCAAACAATGGACTCGACGTCTGGCATCATCGGTGCAAATTAGTTCTGTCTATTTTATCGCAGTTGTTTTTCGGAGAGAGAAGAAATACATCGGAAACTGAGTGCAAAGAGCTACACAGCTAACTGTAAAGAAACATCATGACAGTAGTCGGTAATCACAAAACAAGTGAGTCAAATAATATTGATTGCTAAAGCATCAATATCATCACTGAAATTACCATTCTCCTTATTTCCGAAACAACTGAGCTTAAAATTTTGAAAAAATACGGATAATAGTATAATAGTTCTATAGGTCCCTAAAGATTACAGGAAAACCTATAAGAAGTCTGTAGTGTTAAAATAAAATGTAAAAAAATGAAATTGGTTCGGAACCTTTTGCACGCGAGTCCGACTCGCACTTTGCCAGGTTTTTTTTATTGTAGGTAGTAGTCATTTCATTTCACTCTGCTGCGTTATGTAGGTGTGCAGTTTTGCACTTAATTTATTGCATATACGTCATAATAGCACTCAATGATACTCGACCCGTCCCCATTGCAGTGGAAACGGTTTATCATCATTACCTACATCCAGCGAACCAACTGGAGCTAAACAACTCTGCATGAGTAAATCGCCAGTTCGTGTATAATGAATTAATGAGCGATTATTTTTTGAATACATTACTAATACGCAACTGTGAGTCTGCGACACGTATGGTTAGATCATACTCGAACTAAAACTGTAAACAAGGGACATATCTGTTGTTTACAGTCAACGTAGTGTCGTATGTTTATCCGTACAACACACAACTGGATGCGACCAAGTTGTGTCGTGACGAGTGCGCTAAATATATTCTCAACTATTATGGAATGATTACGTCACATAGTGTACTCGCCATACCAAGCCTATCCCACTAGTTATTGAACCCGTGACCTTTGTAATTATAGCATACATTGTGGCAACTGCATTATTATGTACAGGCTGAACTAGTCGCGAAATTGGAAATTGATAAGTTTATCAAGGTCAACAGCTTGTGCAAACAATGGACTCGACGTCTGGCATCATCGGTGCAAATTAGTTCTGTCTATTTTATCGCAGTTGTTTTTCGGAGAGAGAAGAAATACATCGGAAACTGAGTGCAAAGAGCTACACAGCTAACTGTAAAGAAACATCATGACAGTAGTCGGTAATCACAAAACAAGTGAGTCAAATAATATTGATTGCTAAAGCATCAATATCATCACTGATAGGTATCGATATCCATCACTATTGCGGAGTTTCGCTAACTAATCTAATAGGTATGGCCCTCATTTTTATTAAATAAACGGACTACTATGTTGACGACAAAGTAGTTACCCTACTGTAATGTCATAATCACGAAATCATTATTTGTTGGAATATAATCTTGCAGTGTACTTTTCGAACCTTTTTAGGGTTCCGTACCTCAAAAGGAAAAAACGGAACTCTTATAGGATCACTTTGCACTTGAAATTTGGCAAGTAATACCGTCTTATACTACAAATACCTATAGGGAAAAGTCTGAAAACTATACATTTGTAATTTAATCATAAAAAAAAATATAGTCTTTATTTAAAGTAATTTGCAGCTACAAAAGACATGGTCCTTTGTAGCTGCAAATTACTTTAGCGTTGCAGACCACGCTGACGCGGGAGGTCGCCGCGCAGCACCTAGTCGTAGCCGATGTCCCACAGAAGCGGCCCCAGTACCGAACCCTGTGGAACACAGCACGACATCTCTCGCCGGTTCCACTAACCCAGGTTACCAGGGTAGATGACGGCCCTATCCTGTCTGTCAAGTAAGCGTTGAAGCTTACTTGACGGAGGCTCACAGACGCGATGGAGATAGGTTATACCAAAGTACCTTCCTGATGCAACTATAGGGCGGGTGTTTAAGGTACTGGCGATGTCAAGAAACACTACCAAGACGAACCCGCCCTGAAACACCGCATCCCGCGTCGAGAGGGCTCTCACACGCATGATGGCGTCCACCGTCGAGCGCCCTGTGCGGAAACCGAACTGGTTCTCCGCCAGGTCCGGCCCCACCCTCACAAAGTGCCCGACGAGGCGGTTTGCAATTACTCTTCCAACGAGTTTGCCCACCTCGTCGAGCAGCACGATGGGCCGGTATGCAGACGGAGAGTCCGCAGGGCACCCCAGCTTCTTAATGAGAACCAGTTTCCCCGTCTTCCAAAGAAGTGCGAACTGGTCCCTCTCTAAGCATGCACTTAAGAACCCTTTTAGTCGAGGCCCGAAAGCTTCCGAGGCCAGGACCTAGGTTTTCCCAGGTATTAAGCCGTCAGATCCTGCGGTGCCTGGTGTACAAGCACCGTGCGGCAACATACGCCTCGCACAGCGTCACCAGCTTTCGCGACCATACACCTGGCGGCGTGCGCGTCCTGGCTGTACCCAGGGCATTGCCACGATGAGAATAGAAATAAATAAAGCTGAAGAGTTTGTTTGTTTGTTTGCTTGAACGCGCTAATCTCAGAAACTGCTGGTCCGATTTAAAAAAATCTTTCAGTGTTAGATAGCCCATTTATCGAGGAAGGCCATAGGCTATATATCATCACGCTAAGACCAATAGGAGCGGAGCAGTGAAAATTGTGACGCAGACGAAGTTGCGCGGGTCAACTAGTATGAGAATATATCGGACATGACTTCCCGGAATCACTCCGCCTCGTCGTTGATATCAGCAAGCCTGTCCGGTGGTGACACCCAGGCCTGCACGATCGAGGTAATTGGTCTATATACAAAAGAAATATGTCGAGAGAATAACCTACCGGACTTACAATATTCTTGAAAATAACTTATGAAGTTATGACTGCTTAGAGGGCGAGTACAATCACGACACATTAGGCTACCTGTCCAGTGACGCGGAGCGAGGTAGCGAACCTGAGAAATGTTAACCAATGGAATTGCACAAAATGTCAGTGGCGTCAATGGACAGGCAGTTAAGGGCAAGGACATTTTACACTTATGTCTTAATTAACCGCGATCAAGTGAGCATAGATTCCTTAACACAATACTATTGTACCTGTCTTACGGGTCGGCGCACGATAGGAAGTTGGGCACAACTTCCTATCAATGTAATATCAATATACGAATATAAACATGTTGTTTTATTGTTTGTTTTTTTTAAATAATATGTTTAGGTCCTTGCTACAAACTGCCAATAAATATATTTTTTGATATTCCAAATCATCTTGTTGGTGTTGGATTTCGACTTAGCTCCCATAGTAACAATTAAATAATACCCCAAAATCTTGCATTTGGTGTATGTTTCATTAACGTTGAGGATTTGGTCCAGTCTCCACACAACTTTGTCCATGGTCCTTTGTACGGAACCTTCGGTGGGCGAGTCCGACTCGCACTAAGCCGGTTTTGTTTAATAGAGTCATTTTAGGGTTAAGGTCTCAAAACTCACGCTTATAAATAGAAAGGATTGTTTTGCTATTCAATCATGCGTGGGGCATGTTCAACCTTACGTTGTCAAAATACCATTACCTACAGATTGTTATCTCGAGGTCTTGTATTGTGACTGAGAAACAATTTGTTTCGTCAATTGTTGAATGTATGCTTTTTTATGAACTAATTGGTAGGAAAAAAATACAATTATTCAGTTTCTGCTGTTATAGGTAAGTCCATAAAATATTTGTACATGACGCAATTTCTGTAATTTGGCATGGAGGTTATTTATTTCAAACTTTTCAAACTTGCGAAAATTTGCTTAAAAGTAAGCAGCAAGCCCAGGAAATAACCTCAATTTTTAATTACATTTTTGGTCACTTGAGCCGAAAATTATATCAAATGACCCACTGTTTTTCGCCTCTAATTACATGATTTAACATATTTTCACAATTCCGGATGGCTTAGCCATCTATTCATCATAGATCATTCTGAAAACAATAGGCCCATTCAGTGCGGTAATTTGCAGTCGTTAGTAAGCATAGAATGCAATTAGTACCGTGTGTTAGGTACATCTTATGTTTACTGCAAAAACGAGAGAAAGTGGGAATGTAACTCCAGTGAATATACTTTTAAACATTTATTTAAAAAAAAAACAACATTTACAGAGCACCAATAGCTGCGCCGCTGAGACCAAAGCAGGTCCAAGCTCTTTGATTTGATCTACATTCATTTCATGTGTAACTCAACGTTTTAGTTAGAAAAAAAGCTGTAGGTACGGGAACGGCAATATGCAATTTTGCAACGTTACACAGGAAGACAGACCATGTAGTGATTGATCTGAATCGATAAACGTTTGTTCCTGTTGACCACGCGACGTTGCCGACCGCTGGCGTGGCGCCAGTCCGCTATAATTGGTGGTCGCCACACCAGAGACAAGCGGTATTCTTAGCTGCCCATTCGGCCACTGGCCTTCCTACTGATACAAATGTTATTCCCATGAAAAATGAATAATAATTTCAGTGTCGTTTGCTCTTGACCTAGTACTCGATAGAGCTAGATGTTTCAAACACCTCCAGCACTACATTTTCAAATGTTTTAAAAACTCAGATGAACAACCTTTTTGACCAGTTATTAAAAGTATTTTAATTGTAGTCATGTTGACGTTATGAAGACTGAAATCAAAATTCAGAATGTCAGTCTTCATGACATGCCTAAGTATAAAATTAATAAATTTATGAATCGAAGAGTATCAAACATAATTTCGTATAATTTTCAAGTCTCAGATCAAGACTAGAAGTTGATTAAATTAGCTATTTATCATGAATATGATGGAACGTTTGCCATTTGGCCCACCATATCCAGTATCTCCAATAATAAGGGCTGCAAGGTTTGCTTTTCTGTTTGCTGGCATAATGTATGGGGCAATAAAGCAAAAGAAGTACGAAGCTCAGGAGGAAATATGGCTCGAAGAAGAAGCAAAAAGAAAGATAGTTCGTGACAGGCAAGCAGCTATTATGAGAGCGAAAATAGCGAAGGAAGAGAGGGAAACTATAAGACTTTTAGAATCAGGAAAGTTATTTGAACCCCCAGAAGATTTGCTGGAACCTATAAAAAAAGGTCCTTGCCTAAAAAAGGAAGCTCCTAAACCATGCGAGAAATAAAGTTACCTACCTATTTTTGAATTTAATTACATGAAAATGTAAAAAATAATATAAAAGAAATGAAATTTTATTAAACATACATCCTACGGTAGTTTTAATTTAAATAGATGCCGTGAATGTAATTCACAGGACTTGTGTCTATAGTTAGATATTAAAAACTAACCAACATATTTGACAAAATTTCTTGTGTATGGAGGTAGCCCCCATACACAAGGATTTTGTCAAACAACAAAGCGAAACTTTTAACCTGTGTGTACTCATAAAGTCTAGCAGTAAGGCAAATAACTTTTTAACTTTCAACAGTGGGAAAGTTTAAGAAAAGCTATTATATAGTTTTCACCGATCCATAACACATTCGCGCCATTGTAACAGCACGTGTTGGGTATATTTAACATTCACACGAGATTGCAGCACTTTCTACGGATGTCAATAGAACTGTAATCACAATAACTACTGTGCTGTAATGGACAACAGAAAACCAGTTTGGCGTTTTATGAGACAAATGGTTGCCCACTGTTTGTGATGAGTGCTCGCGACATCAATTTGGATAATTTAGCGAAAAAAAAATAGAAACAATTATTTATTTAAGCGTCATAAAGGCCAGCCTAGAAAGCGGTGGCCTGATGATCTGGACGAACACCGCGAAGGTTGGTTCGAGACGGCGCATGAAAAAAGTGTCTGGAAGGGTTTTGGGGAGGCCTTTGCCCAGAAATGGGATACAACAGGTTTAAAAAAAAATATACATGAAGCTATCTGTTTATATTGCGTTGCATTACAATACATACTGCGACGTGACTCGGAGTAAATTGGCTTTCCAATATGATGATTGATGAAACCGAATAAGTCTTTCTTTCTTTAAGCTAGATATCTATCTTACTATCTTATATTCAGGAACAAATATTACGTTTGTCATAACATAGTAGTTGGAAACTTTTTTGTTACTGTTGATATTACTCAACTGCCCCAGAAAGAGGGTAGGTAATATTGTTTTTCGAGCGTATGTACGAATATCACACTATGTCTTAAAGGATTAAGTAATGGCTTAAAGGATTTTAACAAAAAAGAAATCGTTATCAAATTGTCTGCCTACTAGTGAATGAAATTGGTCTTTATTATTTCGAAAAAAAACATGGTCTGTGAAGTCACGTGGGTTCTCATAAAAATAAAGCCCTTGATGAGACGTCTTCAAAAATGTAAGTATTTTAATAAATAAAAATAAAAGACCTGAATAAAAATATCGTATGATATACTTACTGCCTTATTTTCTGTAAATTTATATCGAGCGATCTTCGTCATCAAAAAGTTTGGCTTTTATAAAATGTTAAACATCAATGTTGTTTTCACGACCAAATAAAAAAATAAAACTTATAATCGACTTTGTAAAGTTCAACAACTGTGTCTCTCGACCTATTTCCATGTTTTGTTTTGCAAACAACGTGTAAGCTAACTCTGTTTCCGGTTACTGCAGACTGCAGTGCGCAAATAGTGCTTTATTTACCGGTTGTTGTCGCAGCGTTACCGGTTCTTGTGCGTTCAATCAATACAGAATCAGCGAAAGTTTCTTTTTTTAATGACATGAATGAATATTATTAGATTGAGTTGTGTTTATAATAGCTACTGACTACTGCGTAATAAAGCATATTTCTCTGGTAATCATCTGTTTGGTGTTGTAAAGGAGAAAGCTAAACAGATCCATACGAACAGAGAAATTAAATAATCATCCCGACCGCATTTCGGTCACGGTGGCCAAACTCAACAAAGATGAAAGATTAGCCAAGTACACAGGAGATATTTTAAGTACCTATAGTGCATTAAGTATGTCTGGAAACACAGATGCAATCTGTTTCCTTTACTATCATAGTGCGATGGGATGGCAATCCGACACGTCCAGCGGGAGACCAGAAAGGGGTCTAGACTAAATAAAACGGAACGTCCATACACTACGAACTATTTAATCAGACTGAAGAAAGAACAGGCTACAGGTCACTACTCTAATCTTAATTTCATATCTACACTTCTACACTAATATTATAAAGAGTAAAGATTTGTTTGTTTGAAATGAATAGGCTCCGAAACTACTGGACCGATTTGAAAAATTCTTTCATCAATGGATAGCTACATTATCAGGGAGTAACATAGGCTATATTTTATCCCCGTACTCCCACGGGAATGGGAACTACGCGGGTGGAACCGCGTGACGTCCACTAGTTTGTTTATAATACGCTGCTACACATAACTGCATCTAAGTGTGGCTGGGCCAGACTAGCCGTTGCTCGTGCTTCGGAAAGACGTTTCTTTACGTGCTTTCCGAAGTACGGAACTCACACTAGTCATTTCCAAACTCCGGGCTGCTACTGCGAAATTCGTAATCAGAATTCGAATAAAAAAAAATGCCCGATCTGGGAATCGAACCTAGGACCCCAAGCTCGGCAGTCGCGCTTGAGACCTCTAGACCTACTAGTTACTGAGCCATATCACAGAGGGTAATGATCTACCTTTACAAGTTCACACTACGTTGTACATCTAGCTCTATGGCGCACTTTCTGCTTAGTTACTAAGCTTATCATGCCTATTAGGAAGTACATTTGTTTAAATTATGTTCATTACAGTTAGTCAGTTACAGAGATACAGCAGCAATAATAAATAAAGCGCTATAAATATTAAAATCAAGTAGGTAATAATGCTCATAACGCGCCCGAGTCGGTGAAGTTTGTAATAGAGAATGTTTATCTTTATTTCCCAAATCACCATAATACGCTAATAACTATTATTTATGTAAATAAAATAAGTACTTTAAATAATTTAACATACTTTCCCATCTAAATGATTTCATTATGCAATAGAAACCTACAACAGTTAAAATTACGGAAATATTGTTTGCTGTTTATGGGTTTGACTCGGAACTGCATTGATATCGCAGCATCGCGTATTGTGCATAGCAAACCACGACGCCCAGCATTGTGATATGGGGCGCGAATGTGTGATGGGGTCAATGTAAACCAGTAGGTAGGTACCCACCTACTTAAATATGATAAAGAGGTAGAAATTGTAATTATCTCTCAAGCAAAGTTTGTTTACGTTTGTAAAGGTATATCTTGGAGTAGATACGTACTGATCTGATAGCGAACAAATTTCACTGACAGAAAGCTAGCTATAGCGCCATCAACGCCGCCACAAGAAAAATCAACGGAGCAAATCTACATTGCAACAAAAAGGACCGCCACGCCATCTATCCAACAAGCAGCGAACTACTACGTCGAAATCCTGCATCGCGCAAGCAGAGTTTACCGTGCGATTTAAACATATAGGTACACCAGCCCGAATATCGGGCAGTTGCCCGCCAGGCACAACAACCAGGCGGTTGTTGTGCCTGGCGGTTGGTCGGAGGATTCTCCCTTTTTAATGGGGGTTTGCGGGACTTTACTCTCTGTACCGCATACCCTCCAAACTGGTGACCCTCGACAAAAACGTCAGTGCAGCCTTCGTGCAACTACTACAGCATGACGTCATCATCATCAGTTTCTCATCGTGACCTCAAGCTCTCGAGCAGCGAGTCATACAGCCAGCCAGTACCCACGGCTTCTACAGGTATCCTGACCACCAGCATGCAGCGGCCGCGCATTCCTGGTCAGTATACTCAGCCTCATCAGCGACCTTGGCAAGCACACTGCACCTTCGGCCAGTCACATGAAGAGTCATGAAAAACGTCTCCCGGTTCGACCCAAGCAGTCACGTCACTACGTCGCACAGCCCCGTTCCGACTCACTGGAGCCAGCAGCAGCACCACTCCGACTCACTGGAGTCTGTGCAGCATCATCCCGACACACTGGAATCTCATCACCCCGACTCACCGTGAACTCTGTGACTTCCGGATCCGACTCACTGGAACCAACCTGCCACTGGCCTGGCAAGCATCTCAAGATGCATGGACGACTCATCCACTATCGGCCTCCGGTCTCCGGAGTGATGTAGCGGCATCAATGCCGCCACAAGAAAAATCTACGGAGCAAATCTACATTGCAACAAAAAGAACCGCTACGTCATCTATCCAACTAGCAGTGAACTACTACGTCGAAATCCTGCATCGCGCAAGCAGAGTTTACCGTGCGATTTGAACATATACATCAGCCCAAATTCCAGCTATCGGGCAGTTGCCCGCCAGGCACAACAACCGCCTGGTCGGAGGATCCTCCCTTTTCAATTGGGGTTTGCGGGACTTTACTCTCTGTACCGCATACCCTCCAAATAGCAACAGTAGGTAGCGCTGAGTGACATCACCGAAATGAAAATCAAAGGTTTGATTTCAGGTTCGTTACGTTGCTTGTTTCGGGCCGTAGCACGGCCCGAAACTGCCGTACCCTATACATAGGTAAGTAATGTGACTCATTTGAGTATGAACGAAGTGTCCGAAGTCCGGTCGCAGCCCATGTTTATTTTAAATGGATATTCAATTGAATCCGATATCCGTCTCACAGCATCAAATTATGCTCGCAGAATCATTAATTAATTTGCGATTCTTCATGCAGTGGTCGTGCAGAACATGTTCCTATCGGTGAGTGCGCTGTGCCATACAAATTACTGTGTATCCTAGGATCCTCTCCATTTTATTACGTTGGTGAAAGGACGAAAAGCCTCTAAATAATAAGTATTCTTGGTGCATCTGTGATTTACAAGATAGAGTGCTGTGGCCTATGAGCATTCGTATTGCGTTCCTAGGTAAACTTTAGGACTGGTTGTTATCCATAATTAAAACAAGCTTATCACTATTTATTTATTTTCTTTTATCGCTGTGTTTACTTTTCTTATCCATATACAATCGTAAAGCTAGAATATTGTTTGTAGGTTCTAATTAGGAAAGCAAACAACTTTCGTGTTGCCTAAGGAATTAGGTAGATTCTTGTCGTTCAACATTTAAAACTAGGACGATATCGAAATAAGGGTCAGTGAAACGCAAGATTTTATCATTAAAATATTGCTTAACAATAATCGTCATGCTTTGATAAGTAGGTAACCGTTGCGACTGCGAACCTCATTTTAAACAAGAAAAAAAAACGGGAAAATAGCGCCATTTTTTCCCGCCATTATTGCTGTGCTTGCTTGACAGCCTGCGTTCATTACGTCGCGTTCGTTTGATTCGATGGAAATGCAAGCGGTCGAGCTCATTAGTTTTATATCGCAATATCGATCGTATAGGCCGAACTCACATGGACACGCGATTGCATTATTTTTCCTATTACCTAACCGCAGCAGTTCGAGCATGCAGTTTTTACGCAGTAACGCGCCTTTAGATGGTTATATGACTGTGCTCTAATTGAAACCGCTAATGAACTTTTCTAATGATCTAATGATCTCTGCAACCAATTCAATGATTGCGTAGTGAAAGTTTTAGACAACACAGGTATTTAGCTGTTAGCAGCTCTATCATGTTGTCTTTTATAAGGTTTATTGAAAGAAAAGTTTCCTCTTGAGCTGCTAGTCTATTCTGTAAATAACTATTTCGATATTGAGCTTTATCTGAGTGACAAAACTCACAAAGTAAGCTTTATTGCACACAACATAAATGTCTTAATTTGATACTCACCTCGGATTCCGCTGTCGAGATACGAAAATGTTGTTACTGAATAGCACTACTGTTCTGGGGTCAAAATACGCAAGAACCAAAAATAATGGGTCTTTTACCCGACTGCGGCAACGCCAAAATTAAGGGTTGTGATTATAGTAAGTAAAGTTCTGTTAGCATTAAATATATATGACGATGAGGCTTATTTCTAATCGACTCTACACAATAGTCTATATAAGTAAAAAAGCTGCCAGGGTTGCGGAATTTGTTCCAGGGTTGCGGATTTGTTCGGAAGAGTCACCACGGCCCTGGAACGCAAAGCATTAGGAGGATCTCGGATGGGTTTTAGACAGTAAGAGTCTGACACTCCCTTCTTCTCCGTTTTTCCCATCCTTAAAAAAAAACAACAGTAAAGCAGCTGATCTCTGATTTCCCACTTTTTAACCATTCTGGCTTAATATATCTACGGTGCGCCTGTGACCAATGACCTGCCATCTGACATCATATAAGTAGGTAGGTACCTAATGTCATATTATCTACCATAGATTTTACTTATTTCGAACCATTCATAATGAACTTGGGATTGAATATTGGAATACGTTAGTAAGTAACCTACCATCGTAACACCGTTAAGTATTCCCCCTCTAGTTTCCAGTCCGATGAGCAGCAGGAAACAGAAAAAGGAATTACTTATACTTATCAACTGTGCTTAGTTCATAATACCTGTGTACTTAAGTTAAGCACCTCATGTGTTTATGAATCGCGACAAGGCTGTTTAAAACGAGATTTTCTACGAACGACTACCTACAATTTTATTGAGATGTCAGGCTACGAATGGCCAAGTGGCTGCTGACTTGCTAATGACATCAATTGCGAGCCACAAGTTCAAGTAATTTGATCAAACAGGCCGGTTCAAACTGTTTGATCAAATATAAATAAGTTGATACGAAATTTCGCATAGCTTCATGCCATTTGACGACTCATTGTTGATGCAAATTTCTCACAGACAATCATGCTAATTTGATTAAACAGTTTGAAAAAGCCTGGTCTGCATAGTGCAGTTGCGGGACTGATTTTCAAAAGTCAACTTAGCCCTAATAAAACATGTAGGTTAGTTCAATGGTCAGTTACCTATCTTAAAAATAAAACACCTTAGTGGTTATCGTGGTTATCGTGGTTATTTAAGGTGTTTTAGATTAGGTTATCCTAATCTGCCCTGGTTATGTTAATTAGGTACAGGTATCGAACATTCCAATCCATACGCTATTAAGGTAAATATTACTTAGGTAGTATTTATAAAACAATGAGGATATATATTTTATTTTAGTCTATTTATATTTTCCTCATGCAGATACCAGACATTCAGTTAGTACTGTTGACACAGAATTATTTATCAAATAAGGTGTAGGTACGCAACAATTTACCACGCACTGCTAATTTGCGGTTTATTCTAATGAATTAGGTTACAAACAAATTAAACTACTGAAATTGCTTTTAAAGAAAAACCAACAGGAAGGGAAGAATTGATTCATGAATTTCGTTAATCATTTAAGTAGGTAGGTAAAACACAAACCTACAGACTTACGTACTTGTGTGTAAGGATTTTTTTAATCTATATCTATACTATAATCTATATCTATACTAATATATAAAGCTGAAGAGATTTTTTGTTTGTTTGTTTGCTTGAACGCGCTAATTTCAGGAACTGCTGGTCCGAATTGAAAAATTCTTTCAGTGTTAGATAGTCCATTTATTGAGGAAGGCTATAGGCTAATTATATCATCACCAATAGGAGCGGCACAGTAATGAAAATTGTGACGCAGACGAAGTTGCGTGGGTCAGCTAGTATGTAGATAAAAGTCAACTGCTGGTTAATGCATAGTAGGCACCTAGCTACAATAGTTAATCTTAAAACAAGTACATCTAAAAATCACCTAGTTCATACGTAATCAAGGAGCGTTCCTACTCAGTGGCGTAGTCTCGAAGGGGCTCTGTATCAAACATTTTTGGGGTCCCCGTTTTTAGGGGTATTATTTTTTTAAACAAAATAGTTCCAAGGCTTGCCAAGACAGTTCTGAGCTAATAGGGCCTCTACTAGCTCACAACTTTCTTGGCAGGCCACGAAGGAAATGATGGGACTAAATGTATATTATTGCTTAGCGTCCACACTTTGGGGTCCTTGTACTTAGTTCAGGGGCCTCGTATCTTCGATATGGCTGATATGGCGGTAGCTCGGCCCCTGTTCCTGCTACACAAAACATGCATTCAATGAAGCCACTAAACCTGAATTTATACACGACTGTTCCAGAAGGAGGGTAATGTTTTTGATTTATTCCCATCTCTTCCCCTTCCCATGGCTCCCCCTATTTTCTATACGTACAAAAAAAATCCCATCTCTATGTTTTCTTTTTTCCCATAACCATGTTTTCTAGAGTACCTAGTATTTACTTACAAAATTGCCAGCGGCCAGTACGTAAACGAGCAGCATTTTCGCCTGTCTGGAGCGGCTCCAGTTATTCTTAGTCCCGTTAAGGATAGCTGTCGATATGGACCACGGACGCCATATTAGTGCGTCTTGCTCGACCAGTTCACTTTAGTTCGTTTTCTCTCTTTTTACATGCACGCGAAAGTTCCCGTCTTTGGTGTTGTTCCGGAAACTATGTCATAATAATATTTATAATTTGTATAACGGCGTCTACTTGTCGGTAATTGGGGCATATCTGGCTTGACTGTGGGATACTATCTTAAAGAAATTATTGTCAACAAGTAAAAAGTGGATGATTTTTGCAAATTCAAATAGTTAGGTACTTATTTGTAATATACCTATATGCATTTCCCTACTTGTTATGGTAAATACGAGGTGGTACTTATAAAAATATTGTGGTAGCATGTGCTGCCTCGCTGGGCGTTTTACCTTATTCTAAAATTATTCATCCCCCACCTTCTGATTCTTTTAAACCAACAACTTGTGCTCTTGGTAACCCAGAAATACATTTTCTGATTAATTTTGATCTTAATTATGTTCTTTGTGTAACATATCGTTTTAATTTGTTTCTTTAAGTGCATAAACTGAAATAAAGTTTTAATTGAGCGAGGGCGGTGTCGTCTTTAATCTGCTGTCTCTTGCAAGCTTGTAATTTTTTGCATGACCAACTTGCTGTCCCGTTATTTCTAACCGGTTTTGTTCCACTGTGCCATTATTTACAGCTTTTTGCACATTGGAAAAACGTGTCACAAAAAGAAATTAGTTTAACGGAAGTGTTCCAGCGACTGAACGAGTTAATTTGATTGAAATCTTCTGTTAGGAATAGATGATGGATTGTAATGAAATGCAAACGGCTTTCCGAATTCTTCACAAAAAAGGCTTTTCTCTTAATAAATAAATAAAGGGGGTGCTGTTCTATTTTGATTCACTAATTCATAAAAAACACAGCGTTCTTAAGCCTTCCTTAAATAATAAATACGATCAAAACACACTTAGCTTACGCTCCACTATTTACAATGTACCAAATTTACGGTTCAATAAGTACCTACGCTGAACGCTAGTTGCAACAAACGTCACAATTTTATGACATCAGATAATACAGAACGTCAGTTGGAGTGGATATCGAGGCCACTGATTGCAACAGTTTGTTGTTTTCGAGTTAAATGTAACTCAATGTGTTACCAATATTGCGTGCGCGGAACATTTACGTCTAGGATGGGAATAATATAAAGGTAATGATAATAACAGAGTTTAGAATGTGTAATCATAGACAGATGGACAGTGAGAGTCCCAGTTGATGTCTATAAGCAACTATTTATCCTACATATAACTACAATTTATAAATTTATGGTTTGTTGGATGTTTTTACTCCATCACGCCAGAGCGGCTGAACGGATCTGGATGAACTTTGGCACAGAGATAGAGTATAGTCTGGAATAGCACACAGGCTAGACTTTTTATCCCGGGATTAAATTCCCTTGGCATAATTTCCGACATTCACGCGGGCATAGCCGCTGACAGAAGCTGAAAAAAATCTTCGTAGATGTGAAGTCTTTATTATTTTATTAGGACTAGCTTCCAGAGTTCATCAACACATTAACCTTTGCAGGAAATAAGCTTTTTATTACATTAAAAGCTTTTTAAAATACACTCTGAATGTTAAACTTAGCTGCCAGCCTAGTACATTAGCGGGTAAAACTACTGTACAAAAGCTATTTCAACATAGAGGCTTATGGGTAATCACCTGCTATTTATAACTTAACAAATAAAACAACTCAGCGTTGCGTTTTAAGTAAATATGATGTAGTTGGCGTGGTGTACTAGTTTCATGATGATAACAAAATGTACATAGTGTTATATAATCTATTAATACGAGTAGTTGTGTCGGCAACTTATTTTTCCATAATTTAATAGGTATCTACGTTCGTGGCTTAGCCATTTGCCAGAGAAATGATCAGAGGACCTAGCACAAATATTTTTGGCGTACCTATAGTAACGTACCGTAAAATTTTACCATAGCTAAAATACTCGTTTCACACTATGTATTTGGATTAGATACTATATTCATATTTTTAACCGACTTCCAAAAAAGGAGGAGGTTCTTATTTCGGTGGGTATTTTTTTTTAATGTATGTACTCCGATTATTCCGAGGTTTCTGATCCGATTTATGTGATTCTTTTTTAGTTCGATGCAGTATACTTGCCATTTGGGCCTATACAAATTTGATTCAGGTTCAGTAGTTTTTATTTTATGAGCAATTTTGCTTATTTCTATTTCTGCGTTGACGAAGACGTCGTCCAAGTATGACCACTTAAAAGTGAATAATAAAAAACTTAAGACTATATTTTATATTAAAACTATATTTTTTTATAAAAAGTATTTTTTGAATGATATAAATTGTGTATGTCCTATTAAATGAAACCGAAATACTATGGGGTTGTAGTTTTTCATATTCAAAATTCACTTACGTTAACGTTACTATACGTCAAAATATTCGTGGTAGGCCCTCAGTTCAGTTATGTTAAGAATTGCACATGTAACATTACAAATATTTCAATTTTCAGTACTTCGAGAGTCGAATTATTGAATTAGTCAGATAAACAATGAGATTATATTTTTTTGAATTACTTATAACATTACGAAATTCTATAGCGTGCCTCCCAAAATCTAAAACGAATCACTGATAGTTTCAGCTAGCTGTAATCTTTTGGCTCGCGATCGTGAATATCGCGATCACAATATACTATACATACATAAAGATAAACGACAGGCTGCTGCTATTTCAATACAGCTGATATAAACCACTTCCCTCATTTACAAAGATCTTTACAACTTGCGTATGATGATGAGCCACTGATGCAGTCAACATTATATTTTATTTGCACTATACTAGTACAAGTCTACAGTTATAAACATACCTACCTGAAAATCTCAACCTACACTAACAAATCCTATGATTTACAAGCGTTTCCTGATACCTAAACATTCCCAGTTTCTATTTATAAATGTTTAACAACATTATTCTAGAGTTTGGCGTCTAACCTCCGCGCTTGCGCAGTGGTTATAAATTTAAAAGCCATTCAACTCTGACGGTCGTTATGATTTTTTTTTTTTGCATAATCACTTAATTAATAGCACATTGCCTATTTCTGGAAAATAAATAAATTGTTGTTGAGGAATCTTAACTGTTTCATTAGAAAAAAATTGCGCGATAAAACAGGAATCAAACAGCGAAATGTATTTTTCTCAAGACACTTTAAAACTTTCCGCTTACTACATTAACGGAGTATTAAAATCGATAACAATGGCCTCAGTTAGAACAAGCGACTATCGTAAATCGATCAAATGTGTCGAATCGATTCGATACATTTCACGATACGCTCTCACGGTTCATTTTGCTCCTATAACCGAACATTATTAGTAGAAATGAAAAGTTTTATCGGCTTAGCGCCGTGAACAATTGCGTGAGAGACTCCTATATTTAAAAGTAGGTGAATGAAAGGTTCGACTCGCCAACATTTTGTTGCTGTTTCCTTACTGTACCGCTTTGTGCCGAATTATTGTGATTAAATCTACGTAATAAATAAAATAAGCACTTTAAAAATATTGACAGCAAGCTATTCCTGCCTTTTCTAAAGATTCAACCTAACATATCATTGCAATTTGTACTGTAGGTACAGATGATTTTGTTTATATGTGATTGACGTCAACAGCATTGGCCCCATAAATCCAAGGACGGTATGCGTGGTGTTCTAATTAGACATAATATCGTGTTAAATAAGTCCTCTTTAACCTAGTTCACAGGGTCATTGCATTATATTACAAGTTAAATAGTGTCACATGAAGAGAGGTCAACAATTTAGAAGAACTGGTGATGACGGTAAAGTTTGAAAGTAAAAGATCCGAAGGTCGAAGTTCGAAGAGATGGTCGGACCTGGGGGGCTACTCTCTAACGAAATCCGTAGTTTCGGGCTTAGTTACGTTCGGGCATTTTCTACTCCGTATCACCTAACCACTGATAACTAATGATAACACGATTTGACAGTTACTGTGAAATCGTGTTGTCATTCATTCTCAGTTCGGGTTCGGGACTAATCATAAGTCTGTAGGTGATACGGAGTAGAATACGCCCGCCCGCAACTAAGCCCGAAACTACGGATTTCGTTAGAGAGTAGCCCCTCTGTAGTGCTATTCTGTAACAACATTTTCGTATCTCGACAGTCGAATCCGAGGTGAGTTTCAAATTGAGACCTTTATGTTGTGTGCAATAAAGCTCATTTTGTGAGTTTTGTCACTCAGGTAAAGCTCGATATCGAATTAGTTGTTTACAGAATAGACTAGCAGATCTCCAAACTTACCAGTCAGCGTCACCCTCCAGCAGGCGACGGCGCACATCAGTTGAAGGCAAACCATTGATCGTCTAAAAAGCAGTCACGATTTTCGAATGTTTGCAATGAAGAAACGATTAGGAAGAGAGAGAAATGGTATTAACTAATACTACAGAAGCGTATACTCTACAAGGTACCAATCTTAAATACAGTAATTCAGATCTTAAGGTCCTACATTTTCCTAAGTCAATTTTAATCAATAGCTAACAGTGACTGAAGTACTTGTCGTAATGAAGGGTTTGAGTTGTATTACGCTATCATTACTCAGAAATTACTAAACTAATTACATGCACTTACAGATGTGGGTGAAGTAATGGTGGTTAAGTCCGTAGAGGACCATGCAATCTGAGCTAGATCTTCAAACACGCTTATCGCGACGAGTGGCACAGTTTTTGACTTATTAACTTCAGTTTTTGTTACTAGTTAGCAACGTTATCTGAACCAAATTGTTGGCTATGATGAGATATGAATGTACGGTAGTATTTTTATAAATAAGGTACCTATGCCTTATATATAAAAGACTAGCTTCTGCCCGCGACTTCGTACGCGCATATCCCATTTTTTTCCCGTTCCCGTATGAATTTCGGGAAGTCCTCTCTTAGTGCTCCCCTACACTACTCAAGGAACCTACATGCCGAATTTAAGCTTTCTACGACCTATAGTTTCGGCTGTGCGTTGTCTGTCAGTCACTCAGTTACTTAATTAGTCAGTAACGGAAGAATTTTATATATATTGACTAGCTGACTCGCGCAACTTCGTCTGCGTCACAATTTTCGTTACTGCTCCGCTCCTATTGGTCTTAGCGTGATGATATATAGTCTATAGCCTTCCTCGATAAATGGGCTATCCAACACTAAAAGAATTTTTCAAATCGGACCAGTAGTTCCTGAGATTAGCGCGTTCAAGCAAACAAACAAACAAACTCTTCAGCTTTATATATTAGTATAGATTAGTATAGATTGATAACATGTATTATGGCTTGTATTTTCTCAAGGCGTCGCTTCTCTCCTTTCGCTTCTCTCTATCTTAGGCTGTTTGAGACGAGTTTTATTGAACTGGAATTGTTAAACTTATTTGTTTCAACAATAGCTGTACAATACCTTTTACGTTTTATAAATATTATGTAGTTTTTATTTGTATGGGCGCGTTATGATGACAAACTTGGCTGCATATGTGAGACATATCTATGGCACTTTGATAGTTATGCAATTAATTTTCCCGTGACATAGTGTACTAATCCAAATATTTATTATCAGAAGCACACGTCATGACGTCACGCGCACGTGGCGTGACGTAAGCTATGTTTGTTTTGTGATTTCTGAAATGAATTTGGCAACACCCTAAATAAGTGAAAACAAAATTAACAAAACAATTAAAAAAGTCGTTAAAACCAATAAAAGAGTCAATAAAATGAATTGGAATTTATCGGACGTTTTACTACAGTTTTATTTTTATTTCCTGGTTTTATAGCTTTCCTTTCTTTTTCCAGGTTGTGCCTAAAAATATCTTGAATTTGTGAATCTAAACAATAAATAAATCATGCTTTAGAACGAATTCCAAGTAGTTAATCTATTTTGAGACGGTTGGATATTTGTATCTGCAATATAATAAATAGGATGAACTGAACTGTGGACATTCCTTGCCTTGGTCGCGTTACTGGCGAAGGTCGCGATACGCCCACACCTGAACAATAATATTTTGACTCATTTCCTAGTCACAAGTTCACAACTGGATCTAGGTGGATATACTTTATGCCGGAAACATACTATTTTGTATCATCATCACTTGGAATAAATTATAGCAATAATTTAGAAATAAATAGAACACAAGGCACAAAAATACTTGGTATCAAAATTTCATATTTAAAATAATAAAAACATAATATGCAGTGCTTTGATGCTCGTTTCAAAATATTTTATTTCACATGAGAGAATGTTTGCAGGTGGTGCAGATTAATGTTCTGTTAGATATTTATTTAAATTGTGTCAGTCTTGCAAAATGCGAAGATTAAACCCGATTGCATAATTTTAGTTTTCATCACGACTATCATGTAGTCATAAATTATTTCAACCAACAATTGCTGGCCCAATGATCTGCTTACATAAAATCAAAAGTCCGTATCGTATCTAAAAGAGCCATTGCACATTTCGTTCAGAATAAATTCATAACAATATGGTCGGCGCCAAATAAACGTGCAATAAAGTACATTGATTTTTCCCTAATATCCCTTCGTAAATACTCGAACAATAAATTATGACCCGTTTTTCATTACTAGAAAACTTAAAGGATCACGATAGAAGTCGATTCAAGACAGCTTTATGTCATTATTTCTGTTTTCGATATGTACAAAGTCAATGACCGTTATTGCACGGGTATCTGACGTCTACTCTAATAATTTGAACGCATTTAAACACGCATTTCGTAAAACTAACAGAACGCATTGAATATACGAAAGTACAAAGTTTTCGATATCCGGCGGCAATGGCAGCGGCATACGTAGATTTGGCCCATATATTCCGATTGACGCAATCATGCCATCGCATCGCCCTTGGATCGCGCTTCACCATGCAGACATACAGTATTTTACAATTTTTACGACAGCTATCAGACATTCTGATCAAATGACATCTGGGGAAAGTTGTAAGACGAAAGAAAGTTAGAATTTTGAATTTTGGGTGACTCTCTTCGTTCGTGGTTTGAATACGGAAGCTTGTCTATGGTTGTTGTTTTTTTTTTAAACGTTTCTTAAAAAGTTTATTTTAGTTTGAATTGGACATTGTGAAAATGTCGTTTAAATTTCAAGAAAAACTGTATGTAAGTGCTTATCTAAAAAATAATTTACTACTTTTTAGTAATATTTCTATTTAGGATTGCGGTGTAATTTCACACGGCATTACATAGCAAGACAAATGACAGAACTCTCAACTCTCTCCGTTAGCGATGCCAAAGAAAAGTGTGAAAATATGACATAACTTGAGTCATAGATATTTGCTGCCAACATTGAGCGATCATTTGAATCATCAAACAGTTGGGAGTTCTGAGAAACCTGTGAAGCCGTGGCCTTATTGCAGCAACGTAAACGTAAATGTTTGTGGTAACGTCTCCCAAGGACCTTAGAAATCCTATTTTGGAATCTAGTTACCTAAGTATCTAAAAGGCTAACCCCGGTTTCTGGAAAAAAAATTTCGACCTGCCATTAAATGCAAGTCAAGTTATTCAACTAATCAAAGATAGATTACGCGCATTGACAATTTGTCACAATTTCCGTTCGAGAAACTGCGCCAAATACTGGGAGGCTACTCTCTAAGCCCGAAGTCTGTAGTTTCGGGCTTAGTTGCGGCCGTATTCTACTCCGTATCACCGAACCGCTAAGAATTAATGACAACACGATTTGACAAATACTGTAAAATCGTGTTGTCATTCATACTTAGTTCGGGTTCGGGAGTAATCGTAAGTCCGTAGGTGATACGGAGTAGACTACGCCCGCAAATAAGCCCGAAACTACGGACTTCGGGCTTAAAGAGTAGCCCCCCAGTATTTGGCGTAGTTTCTCGAACGGAAATTGTGACAAATTGTCAATGCTCGTAATCTATCTTTGATTAGTTGAATGACTTGACTTGCATTTAATGGCAGGTCGAATTTTTTTTCCAGAAACCGGGGTCCCTGTTTCAAAGGACTCTTTTAAGATAAAGGAATTCATAAACAGGAAGCAGTTTCTTTTGTCGTTTCCTAACCTTCAATGATTCTCAAAGACGCCCTATAATGTTTTCTGTAGACAGGAAGTCATTGCTTCTAATTCATTTTCCTTGGCACTGTTCCTCTCCTACCATAAATCTAATCTCGAATAATTTACCACAATTAAATTGTCTGCATTGTTTATTAGTAAACTAAAGCAGTACAATGTTAATTTTAATTAATTACTTTGAAAAAACACGCATATCTAAGCTAATAATGTTATCTGCTGCGAAACTTGGCCGCTGAGCTGCGAAAGTCGGACTTTCAACGCATTTTGAGTCTTGCCGCGCTTTTTTTTCAAAATTGCCCAGCAGCTCATTTCTCTATGACAAGTAGAGATTTGTCAGTGACACAAAAACTAATAGTAGTCAGCATACGGAAATAAAATAATTTAAACGTAATAGTTTAGTCAATAAGTGCTTCTTTGGTCAACTTTTTTCAGCAGTCTCGGAAAAATAAGAATGAGGTGTCATTCGATTCGGAAGAGCATTGTAATTGCCTGTTTTTTCTTTTTTTAATTTCTTTATTTTCATATTTAATATGTATAAATAAATTTTATTGTTGAAGTGGCCGAAGCGGGCGCGGCTTGCGAAAGCCAGAGTACCCGTTTTCGGTGGTATTTTCACCCCTCTGGGAAAATTATAAACATTGGTCCTTCAGTTCCAAGAGTTAAGGTTTTTTCTTAGGAAATTTCCTCCTCTTTTCAAATCTTTTTTTAGATTTCAAACATAGTGATCAGATTTTGAGATATTTGCAAAAGACCAAACCCTTCTTTCTTTTTTCAGTAAATTGTTTATAGCTTTTGCAATTTGTGAGCGGTACTTTATTTTCTTTTTAAATCATCTACATGCTCTTCCGAATCGAATGACACCTCATTCATATTTTTCCGAGACTGCTGAAAAAAGTTGACCAAAAAAGCACTTGTTGACTAGACTATAAAACATCATTTTGTTTCATTTCCGTTCCTTTCTGGCAACTAACCGGAAAAACGCACAAAGACACGTACATAATCCGGATAAGTCACCCCGACTTGGCATTTCCTGACAATCGTAATCATAACTTCTCTTAAAAGCCGGGGCACGTGACAATTTACCACTTATTCATATCTCCTTCCTGCACATGATTAATATGCTAGCCTTGTTTCTCCAGCAGTTTGCTCACACCCCATTAGTGGACAATGTGGCAAACTTGTACTTCTATAATTCATTAGTAATTAATTTCATTATGAATAATTTGCACTTGGTTTGTATTTATATGAGTAAACTTACAATTTAGATGGTTGCGACTTGCGAGAAACAGCCAGAATGTGCTTTCTTAAGAGTGACACCAGAATTGATCCAAAAATCCACTTCTGCTGTAGCACTGATCATGGAACATTTGCGAAAATAATGTGTGTTTTTATTCATTGAACCATGGGGAATGGGCCACTATCATGTACAGTCAACAAAGCTATTCGGTATATAGGCAAAAATATTAATTTTTCCACAGCACTTCCAATGTTTATTTCTCATTTGTGTGCACTATAATTTTTAAGCTTTTGACATACTTACGAGTGTGTTGTACAATTGTCTACTCAGCACACTCACAACATTGTTTAAAAGTAGTTGCAAGTTAGCTGCCTGCATACCCAATAGCTTTGTTGACTGTACGTATTGCAAAATTGCAAGTTTGTGTAAATATCTATGTCGAGTTCTATTAAACACTTCACCTATTGTATCCACATAATATGGCTCACAAAACTAACAACAGAAAGTGCAGCAGAATTTGGCAATGATGTTCACGGGTAGTAAAGTTGGTTATTCCTTGTCAAGATATTCAGCAGCTTGCTGTAGGTATGGATACTCTTTGGCGTGATCACGAATTTCTTCATTATAATTTTGCAGTAGCTTTTATGGTAAATAGATAAATTAGACATGTTTAATTGGGTATCAGAATCAGACATCGTGATATTGAATATGTAGTGCTCATCGTAAAGGACTCGACAGACAGTCGTGAGTCGTGCAGACTCGTCACACGTGACGTGACGAAAGGCGCTATCTGTCACCGTTCCCAGGACTTGCGTAGAATTTATTATATTCATGAGAACTTCTTTGAAATGGTTCCCTTCATTGTTTGTTTGGGTTTATGTATTATAATAGGAGTAGGAAATGTCATGCGAGGTTGGAAGTCATGACATGTCGTGGTTTGTCTTCGCAATGTTATTTTTTTTACTCTTGATTCCCACTGCTTCCACGGCTTTGGCTGGTGCGTGTTGTGTATTGTATTCTTCGGGATTAACGATAGACTAATGGGGTTGGCAACTATTGTTTTGATTAAAAAATTAAAATCCAATGAATAGGGTTGATATGACACTGTTGATCAAAAATAGGTATATAAAAACCCCTTCTGGAACAGTTGAGTAAAGACCTGCGTCTCTGAAAAAGATTTTACTCTTACACAAAAAATATTACCTCAGCGTTTAAATCGTTATAAACCTAGTTACGTAATGAGTGCTCAGCTAATGACCTATTACCAACTCAAAAGCTAATAAAAGCGATGGTAAAGCTAAATTTCTCGTCAACTTTCATTATCTGGGAGCGATATCTCAATAAAATCGCTACGGAATTTTGTTTGGACTAAGTATAGGACAGTTTCATAATGGTTAATGATTGGCTGGTTTTTCATTTTTGTGGATGGGTAAAAATCTAAAATAATATAGAACTTAGAATAAATCATTTTTAAACCAACGTGAACTAAAAACGCAATTCAGGAAAAACGCAATACAGCTGTCATTATAACTTATCAGCAGTAAAATTGTTTATGGTCTGCATATACTTTATGAACGCTGTTCGAAATTCAAAATTAGCCCAGGATTAGTGGCCATGACGTGTGCTTACTCATCCACTAACAGTATGCGCAATTTCATTAGCCATCTCTGTTCTCACTGTACCCCTTCGACTCCATGACTGATTCATACAAGTCTGTTCTCCTTGAACTGACAACAAAACCTGCCTACGTTCGTTACAAAGAGATTCTTTCAAAAATTCTGTGACATTTCTGTGTGACGTACTCGTATCATTACAAATAGATATTACGTGTGTTACTACGAGATTCTTCTAAGTGTTGTTTTGATTTTAGATGATATCATGTTGTCTGTGGATTTTGTTTTGTTCGCTGTACATCGGTCGGGTCTGGAGGCGATCCGTTCACGCGGCTATTTCTATCGTTCAATGTAAGCTGGACACGACCGAGCGACTCGGTCAGACGAGACTGTTAACCCTTGCACCGCTCTATCACCAAACAAACGTAAAGTTGACCTTTATGATTCATACGTTTCGCATCCGCGCTTTCTATTTACACACAACCTTGCTTAAATTGTATTTTTAAACGCAATGCTTTTATTTGATTTCCAAAAATGTACGTATCTCGGCGAGGCGAAGCAGTTGGATCTATTTTAGATTCGTCTGCACGCAATTCAACAACGTCGTATGTTGAAATGTTTCCGTCAAACGAATTTCATCTTTATTTTGTAACTGTTACGATGCTGTTTTGTTTGTTTTCAGTTGGATGTAAACAAAAAAGTTGTACTTTTAATTTTACATTTGGCTGTACTCTTGTTTATGTGACAAAAATGAGCTATTAAATGTTTTTATATATTCATAAATTAATTGTTTTAATCCAAGGAGTGTAGAAATCTCAATCAAACCTTTCTCTTCAGTTTTTTTGCTAGGTACTATTCTCACAAGACAATCTTCAGTTTTATTGTAAAGATTTTTTCATGTTCGCGCAGATCGCCAATACGTAGGCAGTTGGTAATGTGGTATTGTTCGTTTAACGTTTGGCTCATGTAGCGATGGTTCAGTTTGTTCTGTCGGGCAATTAGCACTTTTCGGCGGCTGTCATCGAACCCGCGTGATGGACTAGCGACTATGAAACTGTTTACAATGCCGTGCACTGCATTACGCTAATGTTCATAATAAGCTAGAAAATATGGATTTGGCTAACAAACAGCGATGGCGATAAGAGGAAAATCAAATAAAATATGGATGATTTTTTGGAAGTTCATAATATTATACGTAATGTATGTTTGTTATTACGTAGGTATGATTTGGAGACGTAAGAAAAAACAAGTGCGAGTCGGACTCGCGTGCAAAGGGTTCCGAACGAATTTATTTTTTTTAACATGTTATTTTAACACTACAGACTTCTAAGAAGATTACAGGTTTTCCTGTAATCTTTAGGTAAAGATCTATTATCTCCATTTTTTTTCAAAATTTTAGGCTCAGAAGTTTCGGAGATAAGGGGGGGAATGGTAATTTTTCGTCTAATTTCTTGAATAACTTCAAAACCATTTATTTTAAAATTATAAAAAAATGTAATTAAAACCCTCACAGTAAGTCCTTTCATTTGATATGTCACACGCTTGTCCAAAAAGCTTTTTTTTTTTAATTTTTTAGTTTGACCCCCAAAAGTGACCCCCATACTAAAAATTTTATGATTTACGTAACGCGTCCGTGTTTGGGTCACAGAAATCCATACGTGTACCAAATTTCAACAGAATCGGTCCAGTGGATCCGGAGAAAACTGGCTGTGACAGACGGACGGACAGACAGACAGACACCCGAGTGATCCTATAAGGGTTCCTTTTTTTTCGGAACCCTAAAAAAAGACGCCACTACTACGCTTATGCTACGCCGTCGCTACAGAACTGCTACGCCACCGTTACGAAACTGCTACGCAGACCTCTAATAGCAATTGCTAAAGGGTCAAGAGAATGATGGTGATGGCTTGCCTATCAGAATAGCATAGGCAAATCAGAACAGACAGAATCTATCCGACTAATGTCTTCTAACTTTAAACTTCTAAAAAGTACAAAAAATCTATTCTATTAATAGATTTTTGTACTTTTTTTCTTTCAAGTATTTTGGGTGTATACTGCGTAGTTTTTATTATGTGTCAATAAGTGAGCTAAGTGAATTTATTTATTAGGACTTAAACGGACATTTTTGAACCTAAAACTAGGTTTTAAGAAACCTCACCAGTGTAAGTACTAAGCTAATATTGATTAATCCAGATTTAGAACACAGAATATCAACAGAAATACCCTTGAGGCGTTTTCTGATCCCTCTTCAATAATAACGGAACATCATTCACGCTGACTTGACGCAAGCCAGACAAAGGACATATGGACGTAAATGCGTATTTAATTCGGACTGTTCATACATTACTATATATTTATATGGCTAAGTACTTGATTTCATTGTACCTATAGTGTTCACATTTATATATACGTTCAAATTGTTGGTCATTTGCTGTTTTCCTGACAGACAGTGTAATTTGCGACGGTGGGTTATTAGGGCTGCATACTGGAAGTACCTGTGAGCAATCGGTCGCAATAGCCGTCGCGACGCAACAACAATTGAATAATTTAATGTAAAAAAATTGGCGGCCGCCATGTTTTTTGGTCGATCGGGGGCCATAGGATATTAAACACTGCATTTAAAAAAAAAAAGTAGCTATACCGCGTGATTTGGTGTGGCATGTGAGATGCCATTATGCGTCAATTTCAGTTGACGCCCAATGGCACACACGTGTGCAAATGAAAAATTTACATAGATTTGCTTACATTGATTTGTGCCCCCACACAAATCTTTGTAAGCAAATCTATTATATCAATCTATACTATACATACCCATACTTTATCTAACGATATACTTTGTTTAACACTGTTTATTTCATCATCACCATCTTCCTGCTCTTATTCTCTGTTCCCCCATGTCACACGTGGTCGGTGCAACACTATCTTCTGCCACTCCGTCCTGTCAGCCTTTTCCTTCATATCACTCCTCATACAATCCATCCATATTTTCTTTAGCCTCCTCTATAGCAAAATAGTTTTGCATCTTGTTTCTTGTGATAAATGTTCCCATCTTCAACATGACGAGATGTGAGCAATTGAGCTAGGAGTTATTAATTCAAACGATGCAATAGTCTTTAAATCAGCGTAGCAACAGGGGGCTACTCAGTCCGTAGTTTCGGTTCCGTATCACCACTAAGTATGAATGACAACACGATTTGAATGTTACTGTCAAATCGTGTTGTCATTCGTTCTTAGTTCGGGTTCGGGACTAATCGTAAGTTTGTAGGAATACGTCCGCAACTAAGGCCGAAACTATACGGACTTCGGGCTTAGAGAGGAGCCCCCCTGATTCTTTAAATAGCTAGGCTATGAAATTCAAGCATGAGCACTACGAAAGCGCTCTCTGACACAACTTATAATTAACCTAAACTGTTTCATT
Organism: Lacanobia wlatinum; assembly: GCA_947578705.1. NCBI lineage: Eukaryota > Metazoa > Arthropoda > Insecta > Lepidoptera > Noctuidae > Lacanobia > Lacanobia wlatinum. The sequence continues at coordinate 25,079,785 of OX388025.1, read as the reverse complement.
TTAATAACAACATAAAACTTATTAAAAATATTATAATATTAATCACTGAGTTTTAAAGAACCCACGTCATGCAAATAATTCGTTCAAAGGTCAAAGCCCTCTGTCAGACTTATTCTTCCATTTTCAAGGATATATCTCAATATAAAAGAATCGATATGAATGTATGAAATGTTCCATTTTTGAAGCAAGATTCCCGCTCAAGCTGATTCTCAATCAAATACAATTCTAGAACGAGATGCGTCTGACGAAACCACAAACAAAGTCGTCCACAAATACTCGTATGAAGCAACAAGTTGCATCCAAGACTAACATGAACTCATATCATAAGCTTCGGAACAAGCCAGTGAGTCTGTGAGTCACGTCATCCCTAAACGCGAACATAAACACATCTCACCCGGCTGGGTTCAACGACCTCAAAGATACTTCCCAGATTTTTATTACAAACCACTTTTCTCACTGTTTCGATGTTTTATCGGCAGTTTGCGAACGTGACTTTCCAACGTGAAAAATCTATCGGGGTCACTTACGTCGTTCTGTGTTTGTGCAAAACTTTCAACGTTTCGTTTTTATGGGGAATTTTTGCAAACACCTTATTGATCGATTGTTTACTGTTTAGTGGGTTAACTAAACATTTATGGCTGTTCAACCTTAATAAAGTCTGGGAAATCTTAATTCTCTAGTCTAGAGATTTTAGAGAGATTGAATAGCAATGCAAGTCTCTTAGATGATGTTTCTAATGGGAATCCATTGTCTTCATTATTATATCAATTATACAATGGGCTTTCTCATCTCAAACACTTTCATTGTGATCCAACATTTTACATGAGAAACTCATACTCTTTCTTCTTATCTTTTTACTTCAGCTTTTAAGAATGGATAGCTCCAGAATGGATTGACATAAATGAAGTGACCAACAAATAGACATGTTCTACAGTAAAACCAGTAACAATTGAAGCCCTAATGAGAACAAAGAAAGCATGAAAGATAACAGCAATTTTTCTGCTGTTTAAACTGGGTCAAGTATTCTAATTACGTACTATAAGTCGTAATGCAACAATTTACATGTTACAGCCTACCTGATTTACAATTGCAGGCCCCAACATTGTCTCAGGAAGCTAATATTTCAGTATGTGGAGCAATGGTTGCAATGAATCATGCCAATTGTTTACACTGTGTTTTCTAAATTAAACATTGTTAGTACGCCGACCAAAATTAGAAAATGTAAAATAATTTTGAGTGTGCTAAGAAGCGAATTTTCAGGAATCATTGGATCGTCAAAATTGCTTGCAAAAGCCAATATTTATTAAATTGAAATAATATTTTTTGAGGTAAAGAATTGAGTGTTTTGAGTTAAGAATGTGCCAAACCGTATTTTGATAGCATATTCTCACATAATTTAAAAGGCTACTCTGACTAAAAACTATAACTTTACGTTTTTGTGATGAACTTTCTAATACTTGTATAATTTGAAAACAGCGTGTTGAATGAAAGTCTTTTCTATTGTCATATAGCAAATCCATAAAGTGAAGTCGCAGACAATGCATCAATTGCACATCATTTTACATTGTCGCGACAAAAAGGAACGGGGCATCATAATTTCTTCATTTCTGTGAAGACACGAGCATTTCCAATTACAAAACGCTCCATTGTTCCCAAAACAAAGGGCCATTCACTGCACAGCGTATTATGTTGACGTATAGCACATTGTCTCGACGCGAGACACACGACTCAGCTTCCACGCTTCGACATTATAGTAAGCCGAGGTTTTCGTTACGAAATCCTGAACTTACAATTTCTGTTGTGGTTAAGTCACATTTGGCACGAAGTATCGATGTTTTCGTAGTTCCGATGGGCACAACAATTTTTGAAATCAGCGATCAAAATATCGATGTTTTGGCCGTTTTGATGACAATAACAAATCAGTACCTACTAAGTGTGCTTGAACAAATACATCTCTTGCAAAATAGGGGAACAACAACTGAAATTAGCGTAGCGTTCTACGCTTGGCCAATGTGGCATTACACGAGCCATTTAACATCAGGAAAACAGACGAGAACAGAGTCCTTAGTCGCCAGACTTTAGATAAAAAGACGTTTGCGTAACGTATATAAATTAGTGTCAACAAAAGGTCGGCTGCGGCCATCCTAATTAGCTGTTCACGACACACTTGCGCTACATGGGCCATAAACGAGAAAACATTAAAATACAGCAATAATTTCTTAGAGGCCTGCGCCAACTACAAGTATTTGCGGTATTAAATAAAATAATATTTTTGAGTTTGACTAAAAAAATCCGAAAAAATATAGTGCAGTCAAGTTTCTTATCGATAGTTGGAGCTGATGCACGAGAATTTATGAACGAAGTAAAAGATAATTTTTGACACTACTTGTCATAAACCTGCTAAACATCAAAAGCTTCTTCATTTTATGTTCACCTTAATTTTTTTGGACTGACGTCTTACTGACGTGGACTAATAGGTCTTTCGCAGTGTAACGTTGTTTTCAGTTTTCCTCGAAATAATTAATTTGCACTTAACGATGCAAAATTAAGAGTGACTCTAAATTTCTTTTTACAGGTCGTGAAGCGAAAATGATGTAATTTTAGACTAGTGCGTCAGTTGATTTATAAGAGCGGTGACAGTTGACGGTGGAACTCGCCTTCACCTTGGTGCGAGAGCTGGTTTATATCAAGGGGATTCTACATTGACAGCGCCCGTGACACCCGCGCTCTGGACTTGTCCAAAATAAACACCTCTAACAATGATACAGACGAGACGCAATAAAAATATATGTGTCGCCATTCGCCGTCTCCCTCATTTGTTAACAAGGTGATATTGGAATCAAAAGATGTCATGCTCCAGTGACATTTGTTGTTTCACCTGATCCCAAAAGCAACTGTCGTCAGATGCTAATTACGTCTTTGTGGCAAAATATAACCGCGGCGCGGGTCTCGATCAAGGCCAATTAGTAGAGGAGCTATCCACTTACTGAAGGTATCTGTTTCCTCGTGGTGGTCGTGGTGATGGTCTCCACAGTCTCCTCCACCATGGTCGTCTCGTGGTCGCCCTCCTCCTTGTCGTCGGTCCATGGTCCAAAGAACTCCGACATGTTTGCCGTTATATTCTACTACACCCACTGCACTGAACTCCGAAAGACCTTTGACACACATTCACTGCACTTCACAGAACGTTCACAAATAAGTGGTCGCTATCACACATTAATCCAAAAACTGATTTATCTTATGAGGACCGTTTTAAACTTCGATATTGTAGTGTAGTTCAGGTTCGTTGGGTACTGTGCCCATTGCTGTGTAAACTTTAATCACGGCTCAATATTCGGAAAGCGTCGACAGGAGCGTTTTCTGGCGCTGCACTGCGGAGACGGCCAGAGTTGATGTTGTATAAAATCCTACTGGAAAACTGAAATAACCGGCGCGAACAAAAAGCACCAGCCAAAACATTTCACGTGCGGGCGTATTATTAGTTGGACGATCTAGCCGAAAGAGTTAAGTGTCGCGGTGGCCTTTTGCTACAATTATTCCAGATTGATATTGGTATTTTCCGCATTTGTTATTTTGCAACGCGAAATACCAGCTATTTAATGTAGCGCGGTAGTTCTGTGCACGTTTCACTGAATTTACTTTGACATAAACTACCTCTTAATGTCACTTTTAAACGCTTTGTTAAGATCACTAACTGCTTAATTCTCGAAACAAATAGCACACTTACAGGTTTCGTCTTATTTGTCGTATTTGTATTTTATGGCGGAATTCTGATCGCGATTCCGCCACATTACGAGAATTGGCTCGACATCAGAGTTTTTATGATATCTAAATTAAAAACAAGTATTTATATCAAACCAAATGTCTGCAGTTCGTTATATTCAGCTTTTTTAAAACCCCTAGATATTTAAAGTTATAAACCATTGGAGCGTAACGTATTTTTTTTCGTATCTGTTTAAATATTTGTGCCAGTTTGATGTAAGCTTAGAAAACAAGCTTTACGTGAAAATTCCAGTCGGGGAAAAATACATTCGAATTGCACACTGGCTTTTATTTGCAGTAAATATTTACATACAATTAATTAGTATCAAAAACTTAATAAAATCTAGAGTTTGCTGGTGGGCTACATTATTGTATGTAGCCATCCAGTGCGGCGTCGGCGTAGGCGCTGACAGCTCCTCCACTTAATATAAATACGCGGTTCTCCTAACAGCGCGCGATAAATCTGTAGCATGCTTCGGGGATTAACGCCCCACACGATACTTTAGCTGCTATACCGTTATCGATAAAGTCCTTTATCCAATGAAGTCGCATCACTAGACTAAGCTTGATACAACAATGTAGACCGTACTAAATTCGAATATGGCTCAGAATCGAATGCAGCGACAGATTATGGGTCATCCCACAAATATTCTAGGTTTTTATGCATGAACTGGTAATTGGATCGAAAGCTCTTTCATGTGGAGTGATCACTCGGTGATTTGCGAATTCGTTGTAACAGATGGTAACAGTTCGGAAACTTAAGACGTTAATGAGAAAATGTGAAGAATTAATCGCATTGTGGATTTTTGTGCCAAGAAACATTGCTTGTCACTTGGGAACGCGTAATGAAATTAAATTCTGTGAACAAGGCCTAAGGACTGAAAGACTTGTCACTATAAATTAAATTCGCATTAAAGAGTCTGGGAATGGAATTCAATGTAGAAAATGCTATTTCCTGTTTTTAGGATTGATTGTCTAGGTAAAGTTATTTGTTTTCTAGCTGGGATTGATTCAATGAATATTTTTTTGACTATTGTAATAAATCCAAGGGGTTCAGATGGGGTTAACGAGGTGGTCATAAGGCGTTAGATCGGGCGACTGGGTCCTAAAGTCGCCCGATCTAACGCCCTGGATACTAGAGTTGCGCAAAACAGTGCGTTTTAAAGTCATGTAATATGACATTACTTTTCGTACCGAGGAATGTTGCACCATGACTCCAAACATGACGCGAAATGAAGCGCCGCGCGGTGGTTATTGTTATGAAATGCTCGCGTTGTAGAAGATATACATCATGCGCGTTATTTATGGTGTGATATGACAATCGTCAAACGCAATGCGCCCCACGCTGCGTCGAAATATACACTTGATTTTGTTATCATAGTTATAAAGTCGATTTTCCATCATACTTAACCCCGATCTACGAAATACGTAATTTAATCAAAAGGGCATTCCATTCCAATAGACATGGATGGCAATATTGATTATCACGTTGTTGTTTACTTACCATAACTATGAATATTGGCGTATTTAAAAATCGATTTTATGTACAATGATTGTGTTTTTTTTTATTTGTTTTTTATTATTGTTTTTTTGGTTTTGTTTTTTATAAGTACCTAACTACCTATGTTTTGTTTTTTTTAAATGGTATTTTTTACGCATTACTGTCATACATACCTACAGTGCGCATAGTGCGACAGTCATAATTTAAAACATCACGTAGCTATACATCGGCAGTCCGCGGTGTTAATAAAACGTTAACCTTATAACTTGAATCATACGGTTTTAAATAATAGTTCACTTATTTAGCAGCCAGCCGATCGGCGCATGCTCCTTCTCACTTGCACACATAGCCAAAATTACCGAGATAATACGAACACCGAACCTAACAGCGCGCGCGATAGTGTTCTGTGGCGCCGCGCGACATGTTTGAGTGTCATGTGCAATGCTTAATTTGGTCGAGTCATAGGTAATGTAACAGTACGCGGTCGGGTTATATGACGCGCAATGCAACAATCTCATTACTTACACAAGTCTACTGGATACTCTTGTTTTAAGAACACTCGCATAGGACGGGCATAGTAAGCTGGGCAACCATAATAAATTTTGCATGACTGTTTGTGCATGTGTATTTATATGCTTGTACCCACAATACAGGAGAAATTCCTAGTGTAGGCCCACGTTTTTTTTTTTTAAAAAAAAAACATTATTTACACTTAAGGGTCACGTCTTCTAATAATTTTGTAATATTTTTATGCTAAGTTACATTTACAAGAATTTATAATTAGACGAATAGCAATAGAAGTACCGGTAGAGCAAAAAGTAATGTATAAGTATACCTATAATGCATTTCAAAACTCACACGGGTGGATTATGATTAGAACTGATGTTTTAATAACCAAGCATAGGCGTGAATATATGAAATGAATTATTACATAAAACGTTTTATTGCGAATTCCTTGAATACTTGATTTTTTACGATGTTTCATTAATTAACGCGGAAAAAAGTCATGGTGTATTTGGCATATTCTGAGTGATGGCAATTTGTTTTTCTTTTATACAGTTATTTGCAGTTTAAGGTGTTGAGAGGGATTTCAAAGGCTAAATTAAAACATGCCTTTTTTAGATGGAAGAGGTCGAATGAATCCTTCCGCTCTGGGCAGAGTGGAAGGGAGTGTCAGACTCTTATTGACTAAAACCTACCATTGTACTTCCTAATGCCGTTTGCGTTCCAGGGCCGCGGTGACTCTTTCGAACAAATCCGCAATCCTGGCAGGAATGAAAGACGCCTGGTGCTGGTGATACCAGACGATGAAAAACGAAAAGTTTGCAAAGTAACTTCGTTCGATTTTTTAAGATTCCGAACATCCGTAAAAAACGGAACCCTTTAGGATCACTCGGGTGTCTGTCTGTCGGTCTGTTTGTCTGTCTGTCGGTCTGTCTGTATGTCTGTCTGTGTAAGTATGGGGGTCACTTTTGGGGGTCAAACTAGAAAAAAAAAGTTTTTCAAACTATATCGTGTGACATATCAAATGAAAGGGCTTAATTATATTTTGAAGGTTTTAATTATATTTTTTTAACAATTAACAGTTTTGTAGTTATACAAGAAATTAGACCAAAAATGACCATTTCCCCCTTATCTCCGAAACTACAGTTTATAAAGAAATGCAGATAATAGGTCTATACCTAAAGATTACATGAAAACCTATAATAAGTCTTTAGTTAAAATAACATATTAAAAAAATGAAATTGGTTCGGAACCCTTTGCACGCGAGTACGACTCGCACTTGGCCAGTTTTTTTTTAGAAATAAGTGAAATTAAGTTTGGATTTCCTCATATTTTTCTAGATAAAAAAATAAAATAAATAAAATAGTTTATTTGCACCTTCAGGTAAAATACATAATTGCATGATTATGAATATGAATTACAATAAAAATAGGCCTTCAGGTAAGTAAAGTTGTATGTTTGAGTTGCAGCCAATACCTAAGCTAAGATAACTTAATATCTTGTAATTATAGGTATCAGCGCCCACCCTCGGTTATTAATTTATTAACATTACAGCCGGTGTTATTGTGCCTAGCTTGTACAATAATTATAATTATATACGAATGAGTTTAATTAATTGTTGAATTGAGAAAATAAGTTGAATTTACCTTTTTTTTATAGGTACTAAGCACAAAAAATGAACAAATTAAATAAATTAGGGAATGTTTAGGTGCAAAACAAAAAAAAAAAAAAAAAGTAATAATAAGAACTAATAAACGGTGCGTGCTAGTGAGTGTGCGTGGGAATGTGTGTGTGTGTGTGTGTGTGTGTGTGTGTGTGTGATAGTTTGTGTGTGTGTGATAATGTGTGTGTGTGATAGTGTGTGTGTTTGTGTGTGCCAGAGAGAAAGCTTAGGAATTTAAAGTTAATCGTAAATTACTTTTATTAATGATTACGTTATATTAAAAGGAATCAAAATTTTTGTTTTATATTTTAAGCAAAGGTTAAACTGTAGATTGTAAGTACTTTGGAAATAAATTAATATATCCTAGCTTTGCTCGCGACTTCGTACTCGCATAACCCGTTTTTTTCCGTTCCCGTGGGAATTCCAGGTAATCCTTCCTTTGTGCTCCCCTACACTCCACAAGGAACCAACATGCCAAATTTCAACTTTCTAAGACCAGTAGCTTCGACTGCGCTGTAATCAGTCACTCAATCAGTCAGTAATGGAAGAATTTTATATATATTGATTGATTGATAGCTATATTTATATTTATTTATTATTATTAAAAACAAAGAAATTATGCAGGTATGCTAAACAGCTTTTCAGTTTCGTCATAGGTTAGTGATAAAAGCCAAGTGATCGTATTCTGCTTGCATTCTCTTTTTGGCATGGTAAAAATTTGTAGCTGTTTGTTTGCAATGTTGAATAGTCTTGGGCCTAGGAACATGTTAAATTTTTGAGCAAAAGAAGTTCTACAGGGTACCGATTTCATAATATCGAAACGTCTTCTCCTGTTAGTATCATTTTTGGTCAGGGAACTTAGCTTGACACAGGAATGTTGTCTCATAATTGAGGCTAGTATAAAAAGTTTACGTACAGTTAGAACCTCACATTCCCTGTACAGCTCAGTAGTTGAAAAATACCTAGACTTAAAAAAACTTACCTTTAATAAGGCTCTTTGAGCTCTTTCAGCAATTAAATTATGCGTTTTAGCAGCCCCACCCCAACAGGTAATACAATAGGTTATAACCGCTTGACACAAGGAGTAATATATCATTTTCATAATATTTTTGTTGGCTGAGTGCCGTACTTGTTTAAACACATATATAAGTTTTCTTATTCTGTTAGATAAATTAATTATGTGATTTTTAAAATTGAGATTTTTGTCAAATATGAGTCCTAAATATTTTATATATTCTACAGCAGATAGGGAAGGGCAAGAACAATTAATAGATTTATTATGGCAGATGTGAGAGGTAATACGGTGAGTTGAATGTTGTTGCAGTTCACTAACGTTGCGAATAGAGAAAGCAATGTATTTTGTTTTGTCGGTATTAAGAGTCAGGTAATTTTGAGCAAGCCAGTCTGTGACAATGGTAAAACCATGTTGTGCTTTTTGAAAGGTGTCACTCCAAGTGTCACCATGAAATGTCAGGGTAGTATCATCTGCATACGAAATTATTTTACAGTTTTCAATATTCAGTAGTGTAAGATCATTAATATAAACTAGGAACATCGTTGGTCCTAGAATACTACCCTGTGGCACTCCGTGGGTCACAGGTAAACTGCCGCTGGTGTAATTTCCGATTTTTACCCTCTGTGTTCTTCCAGATAAGTAATCAGACAGTAATTTGAGTTGATTTCCACGGATACCGAGGTGGCATAACTTTCTAACTAGGGTGGGAATAGAAACCGTGTCAAAAGCCTTTGCCATGTCGAGAAATATAGTAAGGCATTTCTTTTTGCTATCTATGGTTTTAACGATGTGATCAGTAAAGTCATTTAATGCATCTTCCGTGGACTTTCCCGTACGAAAACCATATTGATTTACCGAAAGTAGATTATATTTTTCTAAATAGTTTATAAGTCTTTTATTAATTATCCTTTCAAAAATTTTTGATAGAGAGGTCAGAATAGAAATAGGTCGATAGTTAGTGACACGGCCTCTATCTCCACCCTTAAAAATAGGTCTTACTATAGATCGTTTGAGAGATTCCGGAAACACACCCATTTCTAGGCACATATTAAAGATATGCGTGAGCGGAGCTGTTATATTATTTTTAATTAACTTAAGTATGTCAGATGAGATCCCATCATCACCTGCAGCGCAGTTACTTTTCAGACCATTGATTAATTTCTCAATTTCATCTTCGTCAGTGTCAAGGAGAACAAATGAATTTCCAGCTAAGGACGTTCGACAAAATGTATCCTCAGTATAGTTTTGTAAATCTTTTGGAGGGGGAATTTTGTTTGCTAAATTTTCGCCAATAGTCGCAAAGAACTCATTTGTGGCATTAACAGAAAGGTGAGGAGTTGACTCAATTGAAAGAAGATCTAATGAGTTATCTTTTTTAACATTTCTATTCGTAATATTATTTATAGCTTTCCATATGTTTTTATTATTATTACCTGCTTCTCTGAGTAATTTTTTTTCGTGTTCTCGCTTTAACTTATTAATAATCTTATTATAGAAGTTCCGGTAACGTTTGTATATGATTTCGAGTACTACATTATCTGGATTTTGTTTTAATTTTTTGTGCATCCGATCCCTGTTACGAGTACACCTGACGAGCCCTAGTGTCATCCAGGGTTTTAGTATTCTAATTTTATTTGTAACATTTAAAATTTTTGTATTTATTTGAATAATATGAGTTATTTTAGATATAAATATATCCATAGCAGAATTAGGGTTAGTCGCGTTAAAAATAGATGTAAAATCAAGATGATCACATGCCAACTGTATGGCCTCAAAATCAAGTTTAACTATTTGCTTCTTTAATTGTTTATTAATGTTTTTAATTTCAGCACAGCAAAGTATGGGTGCATGATCAGTAATGAACGATTCTACTATAAACGTGGTGATTGGTATTTTTGTCTTCAAAATAACATGATCTAAACAGCTATTTCCTCGTGTTGCTATGTTAAATGCTGGTAAAAGTCCATTTAGGGATAAAAAATCAGAATAATCTGACAGGAAACGATCCGAGCTGTTGGTAGCAATATTTATGTTAATGTCACCCACAATAAAAATATTCTTGAAAGATGATAAATTATCTATTATTTTTTGTAGGGACAATAAGAACTTATCAATGGTTTTGAAACAAAAAGGGCGATATATCGCCAAAATAGCCACTTCATTACTAATTTTAATAAGTAAGCAGTTAGCATCTTGTATAACGGGTTCTTCAAGAGAGGCTTTAATATTACTTTTTATAAATACTACTACACCATCATTCTGGTTGTAGTGGGAAGATGTAGACATGCTTGAATATCCCTCTAAAACAGGGAGATTTTGCACACACGACATCCAGCATTCAGAAAGAACTATAACGTCACTATCAAATTGTAATCTTTGCAGAAGGATATTAAGATTATCAAAGTTCGCATTAAGGCTACGAATATTTTGCGACAAAATTTTTAAGTAGCAATTAGGTTGCTTCAGAAAAGACGTGCAACATTCGGGTTCACAGCTAATCGTATCGGAAATTGAATAGTTATCAATCTCACAAAGTAAATCTTTATCGAATTTTGATATTATATTTCACAATGGTGTACAGTATTATTACGCAACGTTTGTTTATAAATAATGTCAGGTAGCTTAGCTGTGTGTGTGTGTTACATATAAGTGAGGTTATTACAATATCATTAGTCATTTTAAAGTAATCCTGATTTATATCATAAAGTCTTTGAATATTTCGATTGTTGTTATGTATTTTTGTAATATGCGAGGTAGTAAAATCCTTAGTCTTTAGTATGTGGGTGGTACAATTAAACAGAGTATTGTGTGTGCGTGTGTATGTTTGCTGTGAAGTATTATTGTAAGTGTTCAAGAGTTTGATTGCGTGTGAGTTCACCGTTTTACAAGAAAAATTAACAGTATAGTTATTTTGATACAAATCTAGCAGTATTCTATACCATATAAGCCAAAACAAATAACAAAAGAAAGAAAATATATTTAAATTAGTCTCCATTTTAGCAAGCATGGAGCATTTTTTAAGAAAACAACACGATTCCGTTATTAGTCAAATTTTTGAAGTGATTAGCTTTTCAAGTTGGTCTTCGTTTTTAATATGAATAGTAGGTTCCAACTCGCCTTTTTTTACCAGAATCTTTCCATTTGAGGTCCAGCAGTATTTCAGTTGATTGTTTTTAATATGCTTTCTTGAGAAAAAGTGTAGTTTTCTCGCATTCGGCGTCAGATATTCAGTAATATAAACGGGGGATGATCCTGCCACTCCCAGGTTGGCACTGTTTAGTTTTACATCCTTAGACTGATTATAGGTTTTAACCGCCTTTAGCACATTATTTTTCGCGGAATTATTGCAAAATTCAATGAGAATGGAAGGGTGGTTGTCCTTCTTTCCGGGTAGACGAAAAGCGTCTTTTATGCATGAGTTAGACACATTGGTATTAATGGTTTCAAACAGGTTACCTAGGTATCTTTCCAGGTCACTCTTAGATTCATTTTGGATTTTAGGTACATTTCTTAGTTCTAGAAAATTTTTATTTGAGATCCTTTGCATTTCCTCAATTTTATCTTCAAGTGACAAAAGAAGGACCCTGTGTTCCTTACACTCCCTTTCTAGGCGATCACTTGTAAGTTTCATATCATCATATTGCTTTGTCGTAAATGATATAGACTTATCTATTTCCTGATTAGACTTTTCAATTAGCATTAGAGAATCTTCAATTTTTGTAAGCCTCGTATCAGTAGTCATTTTAAAAGATGAGAATTGAGTTTTTATTTCGTTCATCGTGTCTGTTTGAAGTTTAATAAACATTTGTTTGATATCATCTTTAAAGCTTAAAAACTCATTTCTGAACGAGATCTCTCCAGACGTACTTCTAAAGCGTTTCATTGCCCTACTATTTGACACATAATTAGTAGGAGTATCAGTTATTCCAGTTGTAGATAAGTTAGGTTCAGAGTTGTTATCAGGTGTACGTATCATTATGATCAGTAGTAGAAGGTACACGAGAATGTATCTCAGCTATCAGTATTTGAAACCGCTTTAATACCGGAGTGTTGTGTTGACAACTCCAATAGTGGGTACTACGAAAAAAAATCACGCCCAAAACAGAAGCTAATTATGTCAACATAATAACATTGGTTGTTTTGCGTTACCTTCATTCAAGCGCGGCTTACGCATCGCATACGCTTGACACATTCGATGTTTTGAAGTATCCTTGCCGCAAAACTAGTCTTGCGCTCGCACACCGATGTCTATGACTCACGCACGAACGGCAGGACTCGGTCGCCTATCACCTGTCTCTGTCTGGATCGTCGTCGCGTCTCACACGTAGACCGGTAGCAAAGTATGGGCGCCTAGTACTACGCGCGTTTAAAAACTTTATTTTTTGGAGATAAAGATGATTATTTTAATAAAAATATAACTGGAACACAAATATTACGGAGCACACGTCTACTCGCAATCGCTGTCCGAGGGGAAGGGGTAGATCGATAGATAAGGATAGATCGTTGTAAAAACCAGTAAACATACGTGTATTTTCCTTTCACGTTTGTGTTCTGGTATGGTCGTGTGACACGAATAGCATCCATCTCTATTGTTAGCTAGTTAATTTTATGGCCTCGGACATGCGCGTGGCGCAATAAACATAATCTATACATATAATAAAATCGTAGACTAACCGTGTCTGTACATTGAATATTTTTCCATGAAAATTACACAGAAAACTCAGGAAGAAGGTATAAAACACAAAAATGCAATTTTTGAAATTTTTGTCTGTTTGTCTGTTTATCTGTTTGTCTGTGCGTTTGTGGGAGCATCACACATAAACCACAGATTGGATTGCAAATCTAAGTACTTAAAAATATTAAGTGATAACCCGAGTAACATTTAGCGTTTATTTCATCAAAATCGACCCACAAAATCAAAAGATATTGAATTTTTAAGTTTAGGAAGAAACTTCCTAATGTATTCTGATGAGTCAGAGCGCCATCTATTGAGAAAAAAATAAAATGCACGTAAGCATTCAAAATTGTTGTGTTATTCGTGAAACTTTTAATACGTGGCAAAATAAAAGTGACCATTTTTATACCTTTTCGTTATTTATCGTTACAATCGATCCACAAAATCAAAATATATTGAATTTTTAGTTTAGTAAGAAACTTCCTACTGTGTTCTGATCAGTCAGAGCGCCATCTATTGAGGAACCAAAAAATGCATGAAAGCATGAATTTTACACCAAAACACATTCATTGAGTTATTTGTGAAACTTTTAATACGTAGACGTAGCAAAATAAAAGTAAACATTTTAATACCTTATCGTTATTTATCGTTACATACGGGCTTCTTATTTAACGTCTTCTGCTGCCAAATATTTTGTCAGTTTACATGGTCGATAGATGGCGTTGCACTGATGACGCGTTTTTCTGAATTGCGGTGTTAAGATTTTCTGCTGGAGAATGACCTCACACGATTATTAAACACTGTCGTAGTTCGTAGGAATTTCGGTTTGGTCTCTGGAAGGTCTTAAACGAATAGGGGCCAAAATTGCTTACATCTCTGAGTTGTGCTGGTTTCGTTTAAAGTGCTTTTATCGTAGAGTCTGAGACTGATTTACAACTCAGTAGTTTTGTGAAGTACTGGACGGTTCGACTTGCGGATCAGGCCTGTAGGGTTCCGTACCAAAGGTGCTGACAGGACCCTACTTCTAAGACCTCCGCGATTGATTCCGTTTAGAGCGAAGCAACGAACGGTTCGATTTGCGAAACAAGGCTAATAATAATAAGGTACTGTACCAAAGGTGGTCACGGTGACGGGAGCGATCGATGGTGGGGCTACTCTCTAAGTCCGAAGTCCGTAGTTTCGGGCTTAGTTGCGGACGTATTCTACTCCGTATCACCTACAGGCTTACGATTAATCCCGAACCCGAACTAAGAATGAATGACAACACGATTTCACAGTAACTGTCAAATCGAGTTATCATTAGTTCTCTGCGGTTAAGTGATACGGAGTAGATTTTTTTTTACTATAGACAGGCATACGTTTGACCACTATCTCACCTGATGGTAAGCGATGATGAGGTTGAAGATGGAGCACGTTTGCCTAGAAGCAACCTTTTCACTTTTGTCTTAAAGACTCCCAGGTTGCCCGCAACTAAGTTTTTAATTCGTGCTAAGTATCAGACGGTTCGATTTGCGAGCCAGGGCAAATTATAGGGTTCCGTGCCAAAGTTGCTAATGGGACCCTATTATTTAAGCCTTCGCGTACGATCTTGATTCGTGCGAACCAAGTCGATTTTTAGGGTTCCGTACCAAGGTTGCTAACGGAACCCTATTTATTAATAAGCCACCGCTGTCCATCTTCCTTCAGTTTATTAACCGACTTTAAAAAAAAAGGAGCAGGGTATCAATTCGACTGTATTTTTTTTTTATGTTTGTTACCTCATATTAACCGACTGGATGAACCGATTTTCATGATTCTTTTTTTATTTGAAAGCTGGTGCTTCCCGTGTGGTCCCATTGCCACCACGTCAGGATCTGATGATGGAAACCCTGAGAAATCGAGGGCAACTCTCGAAAATTGTAGGCACGTATTTGGTAAAAACTTGATATTCGTGTGTATATCGGGTGATACTACAAAAGAATGAAAGTTTGGATCAGACCTGATGATGGAGACGACAGAGAGTCAAGGGAACTCCACATCGGTATGTAGGAACTACCAAGTGTTTGGGCTTATTTCATTCGTATTGACGAGACCTTTACACCGAAAGCACTTAGTAAGTTTTATTTTCATAACATAACATCACGCCGATACGCTGTGAATGGGTACGCAGGTACCACTAAAAAGTGAAAAATAAAAAACTTTTTTACAAAAAATGTAACCGACTTCCAAAACAAAACACTACAAAGTATAAAATAACTTTAATTTCGGAAGTCGGTGTCAAAAAGCGAAAAAACTAAAAACACCGACGTTTGGACAAAACACGAGTGTTTTGTTTTGGAAGTCGGTTACATTTTTTGTAAAAAAGTTTTTTTCGTTTTATTTCGGTCTCGCTGATATAAAAATGTCTTCTAGAAAAAGGTCCAATCTTTCACAATAAAGCAAAATTCTCAAAATCGGGTTTGTTCGAACACTATTCTAACTAACTCGAGAACGGCTCGACCGATTTTCATAGTTTTTGTGTTTTATTCGGGACGAAGACTAATTCCTTCGTCCGGAATAGCATAATAAGAATTAAAATACAAAAAAAAAATGAGTATGTAGGTAGGGTAGGTAGGCAGGTAGGTATGCAGGTAGGTAGGGTAGGTAGACAGGTAGGTAGGGAAGGTAGGCAGGTAGGTAGGGTAGGTAGGCAGGTAGGTAGGGTAGGTAGGTAAGGTAGGTGCGGTAGGGTAGCTATGGTAGGTAGGTATGGTAGGTAAGTAGGTAGGTAGGGTAGGTAGGTTAGGGTCGGTAGGTAGAGTAGCCAGTTGACGGGAGCGAAGCCGCGCGGGTCAGCTAGTTCTTCATAACGACTCCCTTTGGCCTTTCAACAGGTGGCTACAGCATCCTATAATGGACCTATGTTGTCACACGAACAATACACACGGTGCTATTTGTCTATTGGATAAAAGGACACATCCGATACACAGTATTTAGAACAATCAACATAACCTACATACCGTAAACATTAATTACATGAATGAGTACCTACGTACGGTTGGAAATAAAGTAACAAATTATCCAGATGTGCAAAATGCGCGGGCACCTAAAGATTCTGATACAGAAAGTCTTGTGAGAACATGTTTTTGCATGATGCAATGCCCAACAGGTATATAGGTAGGGACATACATATGGAAGGTAGGCTTCTTTCTCTTCCGACCTCCCTAGCACCTCCTTCTGTGAAGCAGTAATGCTAGCAAAGGAGGAGGCCGAACGCGTGAGATAGAGGGAAGCCTCACGCCCCAGCCGCCGCAACAGAAGAAGACGCCCCGGGCGTCGGGAGTCGCAGGGCGATTCTCGGCCCACGTAGGCGCGGGCCTGGGGACGGCGAGCATTGGGTGGCTCGCCGTCTGATCAGAACCAGGCCCGGGTCGACGGCGTGCTGTGTTCCACGCGCGCCTCAAGGAGCTGTCAACATAAAGGACGGGGCCCGCCAGGGCCAGTGCCTGCCGGGGTTGCGGGATTTGTTCGAGAGAGTCGCCGCGGCCCTGGAACGCAAAGGGCATTAGGAGGAACAGGGATGGGTTTTAATCAGTAAGAGTCTGACACTCCCTTCTCACACAGAAGTCATTTGATGATTTCTCATCCTTAAAAAAAAGGCTTCTTTGTCCTACAAAACATGGATTTTACACATCGCCTGTCTCAGTCTAATCGATGATATGAAGATATACAATTTACCTACACTTCTGTGAGAAATTCGTGGAAGAAATGCCTTTAAAATTTTCTGATACTTTAAAAATACAGGCAGAATTTTTTTTTTAATTAAAATTTGTCGCTACCTATATCTAGAACCCACTTTACGTGCGTTTTGTTGACAAAACACATTACAATTAATTATGGAACTAAGGACTTTATTATTGCGTAGTTATTTTATTAAACAGGTACATATGTAGGTACTTCCCATTGACCTACATAATATTTTGACAGAATGCCAATACGGAATTACAGGGACATTCGTTTGTTTGTATGTCGCCGGAACACTACGAGGTAATCATTTTTCTGTTAACACTTTGTAAAGTGACAAATGAGAGGAATGCTATAAATTGTGGAGGGATTTGTGATTAAATACAACAGAGTTTGAGAGTTCCAGAAAGCTTTGAATTAAACCGAGATCGGAGTTCCTTAACTTTGTCTATAGAATTCCAGGGAATCTTTGAGGTTGCAGTGATTGTAATTCGTCGAAATCGCAATAATTTTCATGACAGATAACTGATATTTTAAAAAGTAATAGGTAACGAGTGGTTGAATTAGAGGTAAAAGAGAGACCTTTCACAATGCTTAAAATTCCTTTTGTGATTTCAAAAGGACGCTTGTGACGCTGGTTCTTAAATTAAAAAATAGGTAGGTCTCAAATCTTAAACAATAAAAGCGAACTTAGCTAAAAAACATTTATTTTTCAATGTAATGCGTAAAACATTGAAAGCATGCTGTATAATTACGAATCAATATTATAAAACATAATATATATCTTCGAATTTAAAATGAAAACACAAATGGCTTTTGAAGTTTCAGTAGTCTTATATTCATAACATGATGAAGCAAAAGTTGTGCATGTTTTGTTCCTTGAAACGTTTTACATAAACATAACTAGCAACTGCATTCAAAAACATGACGCTACAACAGCATTGCACAACTTTTGTTTACCATCAGAATGCTCGACTTTTACTCCCATACTATCACCACCTTCGTATAATTTAGTGACAATTCAGCGGTCAAGGTGACATTGTCATGATGACTTACATTTTCATTCCCAAGAGGAAGTTGGTACTCACGTGTAGTCGACTCGATCATGGTGACGCCAACCAAGGTCACTTACCTGCAATTACAGACCAAATTAAATGTAATTATTGGCTAGGATTGTCAAAAGGATCATTAAAATCTCGTGAGAATGTTTGACGCAAATATTTGGCCAATGTTGGTGTGTGTTTTGACGTTTGTTGGTACATTTGTCATTTTCATCATAATCAGCCCGTTAATGTCAAAACTGGACATTGACTTTCTCATAAATACCTAGCTTGTCAACTGGGAAACTGTCGTTCCTAACTCGTGAAATTGGCATCATCTGTCTGATATTTCCAGAAATGATTGTTTATATTTTTTGCCCAAATTGACTACACTGAAGACACTATATATATTGTAGCTCGAAACGTCGTCGTCGACAACTTGGCAACCAGTAATTTATTCGTAATTTTATCTCAACAAAAACAAAAGAAAAACTCGCAAGCTGTTTTCATTCGCTTTTCAAATTAAACAAAAAGAAAACGCAGAATCATAGACACCGGAAAGTCCAGTCTGCCACAAATAAAAGTGACAGGTGATAAAGAAAGCGCGGGAAACGTCCCTGTCATTGAGCGAGGACACTAGCGACTCACCTGGCGTCGCCCGTGACCCGCACTAAAAATACCGGGACACATCCGTTTAAAACCCATTATATAATGACATTTGCGTCACTCAAGGCTGCAGATTCCGCGTCTCTTTATAACCTGACGTCACAATTTCTAAGCTTTCGTCAGCTGTCTCGATTGTGCAGGTGAATTCAGAACTGTAAACATGAGTTTCTGGGAAGTTTGTTTTTAATGAATGGCTAATGAATGGGAGTGGTGGCGTTTGTCGCTACGTAAGCTTTAGTATTTTTTAATTTACAACAACAAAGTTATGACAAAAATGGTCTCTAAAACGAATTGATAGATTTCACTCACTACAAAAGACTGTCAGAGTATTGTCATCGGTCAAACCCAAACGATGTTATCAATAAAATTCATAGTCAAGCGTAAAAGAAAAAACTCGTGTAGTTATTTATGGTCCATGCTACGCCGTAGGCAAAATTCTACGCCAAACCGTAGAAGGACCTACGACGAGTGCTACGAAATAGCGGATCTACGATTTTTCTAGTGACAAATTTAATTTTCATTTTGTTTTATGCGTTTTGTTGTGTTATGTAGTTTGGTGTGTTACGTTCAAACACTGAATTGAGATTTTTGACACATTTTCCGATTAAAATTTTCGAAGTTACAAAACTGAATACCTAATTATTAGTACGTCATCACTGTTTACACAAATTAAACCTACGCGAAGAGTATCGAAAGAAGTGACGTTCTATGACGTCGTTCAATACCAACTGAAAGCTCTATTAGTGAACAAAAGCCTTCTTTATCCTAACTATGCAGTGACCGTATGTTTAGTCTGCAAGAATCGAGGACTGAAAATTAGGTCGAGTTCTACTGTCTATAAGATTGATCACTATTTACTAACCGCTAACTACGTTTAAAAACGGTATCTGCTCAACGTTTAGGATTATATCCGACTTACATCGGTTTTTGTGAAGCGACACCGAAATGGATGCCGAAGTAAACCGCGCAAGTGGATTTTATTCGACTACTAAAGAGGAAGAGTAAGTAATGAGTTTTCTGACACTCATCTCAGTACCGAGAATTTAAAACCCAACAGTGCAATTAAATTTAGATGGTTATTTGTCGTTTCTTCGAGAAAACGGGCATTAGTAACAGAGGGGCAACTCTTATTTTTATGGAGCGTCCCGATTCGCATCGCAGTCGTAAACTGTCAAAAACACCTCTAATCTATCTATACTCTATACTAATATATAAAGCTGAAGAGTTTGTTTGTTTGTTTGTTTGCTTGAACGCGGTCCGATTTGAAAAATTCTTTCAGTGTTAGATAGCCCATTTATCGAGGAAGGCTATACGCTATATATCATCACGCTAAGACCAATAGGAGCGGAGCAGTAATGATAATTGTGACGCAGGCGAAGTTGCGCGGGTCAGCTAGTATCTTTAGATTTTGACAAGCTTTTAACATTGATGGGCGCTCAGATGATATCGTGACATGAATTTGAACGCTTTTTAAATTGCAACTTAAAACATAAAAAAAAACAATATATATGTCTATTACAATAATTACTTATACCTACTAGAAAGGTTAGAGCTCATTCACACGAAGACGATTCGTTTTTTTTGAGGAATTGTCTTTTTTCACGTTTCGTTTTTTTTTACGGCGGCTATGCTTTTTAAATTCCCGTGTTCACACGCATAACGAATGAAAAATGAACGTGAACGTGAAAAATGTCGGATACGTTTTAAATCACGTATCGTCTTTTAAAAAACACGTTCGTAAAAAAACACGAGTCGTTTTTCTGTGACGGATTTGCTGATGCGCTCACCCGATAGTTCATCCAAGAGTAAACTCTGAATCACGAAACGAGTGTGAACATCAATTCGGATATTTTGTCGAATCGTGATAGTACACGATTCCGTATGCAATGTGAACGTCCATCCGTTATGACGTATCGTGTTTTATGACGAATCGTCAAAGACGGAACCCGTTCTAATGAGGGGTTTACCTTTATTTAACTTACCTTAATATTTCTAATATAATTATAATAACTTAATCCACGCGAATTCAACCAAGTTACGACCTTTTCTGTTTACAATATCGATATTTCAATGAATATTTATCAGCATTTCTCGTCGTGCGTGGCTGCATCTGCGCGAATGCCTCCTACATATTCAGTAGTCTCATCAATGAATGTATTCAGAACGGTTTTGTAGGCAACAACGGTGCAGGGTGAGGTGGCAAGACGGCTTGCGGCGCTCTCTAGACACTCACGTGAACAAAAAGGGTACGAGTTTGTAAACAAGTGGAACAAAAAGTTTTTAATATGAAGAGTTTAGTCGTTGAATAGTCGCTATTAGGGCTTTCAGTCTCGATGCATTACTGAGTCCCGGGAATAAAAAAAAACGAGACTAATTGTGGTCTCGAAATTCCCGGGGAAAACGAGACTCGAGACTTTTTCAAAACTAGGTTTCTTACTTATAGGCTATTTAATTAGAAAGTCAAAAGAAGATATTTTAATCAAATACTTATACAAATGCAAATAAAAACATAAAAATTATTTGTTACAGTTTTTTTCATTTTTGTAGTGGGCACGTAAAAAACAAGAGAGGACCTAATTTTGTTACAAAGTCGCCCCCATATTCAAAGAGAGCTTTTTCTACGTGAAAGGTTGTATGCAAGTCATCGATAAACATGGAAGTTATATTCTGTCCTTTGTCTTCTTGGGGGTTTAACATATTATTTAGCTCACATTTCAGCTGTTCTTCTGTAGGTAAATTTGTGACCTTCGCAATCGCGGCATCATTTAAATAACTGGTATTTGCGGTATAATTGTCAGATTTGTCAGTTGTGGATGTGGATTTATTTAACCTTTCGTACAATTCTTTTAAATACACTGTAATTTCGTCGTTGCTTAATGTTTGAAAAGCTGTTGCATCAAGGTTTTTTTAAAAAAAACTGAGAAGGACTGTGCAAGGTTTGAAAGATACTTGCCTCAATCAGTCTATTTTCCTTAATACGGATGCGCAGTGAATTGGCGAGATTTACGCTCAGAAAACTTTGTTGTAAATCTAATTTCTTTAGGCAGAAATTCAATGTAGTATCTGCTGTTAAAAGAGTAGCGTCTCGTCTACACAGTGCTTCCAAGGTCACTCTCATGATACCTAGTGAATTTGAGATTGCTTCCAATGTAGTATACTCTGATTCAGTGAACCCTATTCCGGATCCTACATCAATCAAAGCTTTTCGAACGCATATCTTTATTTTAAGAAATCCAGATCCAAAGTCTCGTTATTCTCGTGATCGAAAATGTTGGTCTCGAGTCTCAAAAATACCAAAAAATCGTCGAGACTCTCGAAATTTTCGAGACCGAGATTCCCGGGATGAAAGCCCTAGTCGCTATGCTAGTGGCGTCGCCAAAACGCAAAACGCAAACGCCGAAACCAAGTTTCTGAAAATGCCCGTTTTTTTTATCAAATTCAAAATGAGGTTTGGGCCGGTTTCTGTATTGAGTATTTTGAGCTAAGAACGTCAATAATCCTTAATGTCAATATTTTACAGGTTCAGGCTAAAGTACCTAGAGTTTGACAAACTTCAATTCTTAAAAAGGGCTAGGCCGCACTACGGCTAAACCACCGCGGTTTTTAATCGCGTAATTTTGCGAATCAAGGAAACGAAACAGCAACACAACGAGCGTCGCTTGCGGTTTTTTCCCGTGACTGATTCCCTTGCTTCTCGAGCGGTTTCGCGGTATAGCAGCGAACCGCTCACGGAATAAGACCGTAGTGCGGCCTTAGCCTAACTTCAATTCTATTTCGTTGTCAGCAAAATTGCTAGTCGTTGGATACAAGAAAACTTTTCCTGCTCTTTCATTCAACTCCAGGCTGGACTAAAAGTAACTCATAATAATAATTTCCTACATTTTTAGACTAGTTACCAGGAAGCAGAAGACACGTCATCCAATCCAGGTCAACAAACGACGACAAATTCGCAGAGTTGTACAACTTTTAACACAACATTACTGAGGATTTATGGATTTTTAACATATAGTTTTAATGTTCTTGTTTTAGTAGTAATTAAGCGATTTATTACTTCAATAAATATTCAAGAAATTAGAGAATAAAGTGTATGTTTTATGACTTTTATCCGCGCCCTTTTCGACGCCCGCAAATTAGATGTGTAGGTACTTGTTACTGAATATATTTTTAGGGTTCCGAACATCCGTAAAAACAGAACCCTTGGGATACTCGGGTCTATTATAGGATCACTCGGGTGTCTGTCTGTCTGTCCATCTGTCACAGCCAGTTTTCTCCAGATCTACTGGACCGATCCTGTTGAAATTTTGTATACATATGAACTCCTGTGACGCAAACACGGACGAATAATGTAAATAATATTTTTTTAGTATGGGTTTGCCAGTTTAGGGGTCAAAAAAGAAAATTTAAAAAAAGGTTTTGAAGTTATTCAAGAAATTAGACGAAAAATGATATCCGAAACTACTGAGCCGAAAATTTTGAAAAAAATGGAGATAATAGATCTTTATCTATAGATTACAGGAAAACCTATAAGAATTCTATAGTGTTAAAATAACATGTTAAAAAATGAAATTGGTTCGGAACCCTTTGCACGCGAGTCCGACTCGCACTTGGCCAGTTTTTCTGTAGTCGACACTTTTACAGTGTAAATAAATTCTAATAAATACATCATTAGATAACGCGGATAACGTTTAGTGTTAACAGTTATTATGTGTTTGATTATGAAACACGGAAATCATTCCATACATCCGTAAATCCAGTTGGAGAAGCTTACAGTCAATTTGCTACTCAAATTAAAAGTTACTGCCTGATTAATTTTGGTTGTTCATTTTTATTTTAATCCGGAAATGTGTGAAATTTACCACAGTTAGGTACAGTTTAACTAACTTTTCGGTAGGTAGCTATAGATAGCCTTTGTAAGTACAAAAGTTGTCATTTAGTCTCGAACAAATGCAACACTCGAAACTGTCGTCAAAAACTGACATGTATCAAGTGTCATGTGTGAGTTGTGTGTAGTTATATTATAAGCATTTTTTTTGCAAATTCAACCTTGCACGGATCGCTTAAAGTTGTTTTTACAAAGCAGTGCAGTATGGCGAGTGATGCGAGACTGTTTGAAACTAGCGCACAATTATACATTATACGCTTGTTTTTTGCGGACGTTTTTGAGGTGCTGAGTGTGTATCTTGGGTTTTATATCAATGCCTTTAGTAATAATATTTTATTTGATGTTTTTTTTTTCAATCAAGGCAAGATAAGGCAAGCTATGCTAATAGCTTGCCTTATCTTATCCTTGCTAGTCATAAGTTTCCTTGGCCTTTCTTTTAGTGGTCTAATGAATCTTTTCAGCTTCTATAAATGCGACTACCGTCACTACTCCTTTATTTATCTTAATATTTGTAGTCAGACATTATGAACTGCATGTTCCTACGTCACGGAAGATTTCTCGATGAATAGGAAGTAGATTAGTTAGTTATTATCAAAATGAAATAATTAATTTATCTCTGTACTTATCTCATAATTGTGTTTACAGGCAACACTGGAGCTGTTTTGGCAATCGTAGGCGTGAATGAATCACTGGCCGCACAGTGGGCTCGTGCAACCATGATGTGGACAAAATTTTATGCTTTTATTTTTGTTCTCTTTACATTTTAATATAATAAAAACATAAACATGAAGACTTTGTTTTGTTTAAGAAATGAAGAGGTAGTAAAAATTTTAAATATCTCTGGTGGCGTTAAAATAACGTTATTATTCTCTATTATAAACAAATGATTCAAGCAAGCAAGTGCAATAATTTAGTCCAGATTGAATACTAACAAAGACGCTATAGTTAAGTTGTCACCTTGCAGCAAAAATTGTAAGTAATCATGAAATCATTTTGGTGTCTATCAAAAGGCCTTAATAGATTAGCTGGTAACTTCAGTTAATGAAGGTTCTTCAGAAACACTGAGTCGGGAAAACCCTTGAATAAACAAAAGCATAAATTATTAAAATAAATGACCAACAAATTGCCCTTGGCTCCTTATGCGTTTGATACGAATAACATGTCACTTCACGGCACATCGTTTATCGCTTAATTTACTTAATAAAATAAATTATATTCGTCATAACTCGAAAGCAAGTACAAACTTGACGTCAGAAATTATAAATAATGAGATCATTACTGAAATAGCTTTCATCGCTTTCACGTCAATTTTTTTTGAGTGGTCTTGCGGTCATGAACTCGGTTTCTGAGTTATTTTAATAGATCATTATTTACGTTTTATAATGTACTTAAAGTATATAAACAGAGACATTCGGCATTCAGAATGAATTGCGTACAATGCATGTGCATTTGTGTCGTAGTATTTGCATTTTTGGCAACTAATCAAATAACAACAAAAAACAACATTGATAAATATTTGAACGCGAATTTAAAATTTTATTTTTAAATTATTATTACTCCATACTTGGTCAAATAAAGTATAAGCAATTTAATATTAAGTCAGTGTGTGGAAATTGGATTGAGTCTTCATTGTTTAGAAGACATGTTTATAAAATTGTCGAGCAGTACAAAATACGAAGCAAAGGGGAATGCTCCCGCGCACCCACACTCTGCCAAAACGAGACACATCACCTTCCACGTCAATAACTTTTTTTAACATTCCGAGGTTCACGTTTTCATTACTAAAATAAGACACTTTAAAAATATTTCGGATTGAAAAACGTAAGTATTGGCATTTTATTGTCAAGTTTGGACGTTCATTTTATAAATAAAGAACACCCCTTTTTCTTAATGAAACGATTGATCTTTGGTTTTTTTTGTCCAATGAAACAGGACGCTTTCTTGTGTTATTTTCTTACGAATAGACAATAGTTCTGCGTTCCGAATTACTGTCTCTACAAAGGCATTTGTGCAAAAAAGGAAACAAAGCGCCACACACATGTTTGGCTCACATTCAACTGAATGACTAACACCGGAATATCTTTGTTTTGCCCTAAAGGGAATAAAACCCAAAGATATTTTTGTCCACGCGCCGCCTCACTGTGCTGTTGTCCGGTAAATTATATTGAGACAGCTGCTAGTGACGCGTGTCTACTCATCGATGTAGGTTAATGCAGGCAGCGACATCTATGCGACGGGGAACGAACTAGTGTTTCCGACGGTGGCCACGCTACAAAGCGAGGCGTTTGCCAGTTTCAGCGTCTACGTTTGCTGGAAAAGCTGTGTTGTAAAAGTTTTACAGCTGAAAGATTTATCGTCTATTTAGTCTTTTTCTAAAAGCGTCTTAAAGAGTGAGAGGAGAGAGAGTCCTATTATTTGTAGTCCTCAAGAGGCTCTAGAAAAAAAAAAAACATTCTACAAACATGGTCATACCTTGCATTTGACTTTTCGACAATCGATAATAGCTTGTTGAATCCATCCCGTCTTTTCGGTTCAGACTTAAAGAACCATAAATGTGGCGTAAAAGAGAACAATATGTTTAATGCTCTTGGAGGTTAATTTGGAAATTCAGAACCAAGTGAAGCAAACTACCGGCAACTTTCTGACAACAAGGAATAAAATTACGACAAAATAATTTATTTTCCCACAAAGTGCATGACGAATTCGACATTTCAATTTCACCAACTATGTGTCTTGTTATTTAGACCTTCAAAGAATCTTCCAATGCAAAGCGTAGTAAGTTAAAAGTATCGCCAGACACCGCATATAGCTCCACATATAATCGCTAAAAGCCATGTGCTGTTCCAACAAAGACAGCGATGATGGACGTCGGCTAAACGTCGGCTCATCGGCTGTTTCGAAGAAACTTGTGACGAAACGTATTACGTCGTCGAACGTAACAAAAGATATCAAGACTCATATTATAAAGAAAGTAATATTGTGTTTGATTGTTGATTTAAAGCCTGAAAGTACTAATTCGGTCACGAAATTCTTTCATTGTAAGCGATACTATCGCTTTATATTGCACACTTCCTAGGGTATAGGCCACCAAGGCGAGGCCGCAGTATAAAGCTAGGAAATAATATTTTGGAGACAAAAGAAGCAGAATACAGGTTCTAAATTCTGATATTGAGAAAGGACATTGGGAGAAACAGGAGACAGGATTGGGAGTTCTAGGAAGAGGAGCCCATGTCCAACAGAACAGTAACTTGCGGAGAACTACGTAGGTATAGGTATACTTACTATAAGTATAAGACTGATATAAATCTACCACAGGACCATCTTTCGTTGTTCTTACAAATAACAGCATAAGAAGTTGCGCCTGGTAAATAGGAATTTTAAAACCGTTTTAGTATTGCTATGCTCGCGTTTGACCACTAGGTACCTGTCTCAAGTATGCGCTGAAACACGCTCGTCAAGTATTAACCTATAACCTATTCACTCTTGTCTCAAAAACCTCCACTGATATCGCTGTCACGAAACACAGACTCCGGCACTAGGACTTCTTCAGCCTAGCGTTTTCCCAACTATACTGGGATTAGTTTCCAGTCAAACTGGATTTAGCTGAATACCAGTATTTTATGTGGAGCGGCTGCCTACCAGACCTCCAATTTTTGTTAATTCCCAAGATGCACAAATCGTTTAGTTGTGTAGATATTTAAGAATTCTGCGTCATCGGGTTTTATAGTCCTAATAGACATTCATCGATGGCAATATAAATTCTTCCTAATGTGCAATGACCTGATTCTGAATCAGTGTAGTTTTAATGTTTCCTAAGAAACTCTCCTTGTTTTTATTTACTGTCGTCGTAAAGTTTTTTGTGGACTCTGCATCATTTTCTTTCTTTCTTTGTTGACTCACAACGTTCTTGAGAAATTATGTACAATGCATCATGAGAGGAACCCTTACTTGTCGTCGTGACATGAAAGTCTGACTTTATTTCGACTCAACTAATGAATGTGATCATTTTTGTTCACTTCAAGATAATTGATTACGGTCTTATTTTGTTTACTTATACCTACATAATGAAATATCTGCAAAAATATAAATTATACAGAAATCTACGCCATAGTTCGGTACCTACCTTATTTGCCACCAATCGTCGTTATTGTGTTCAGATATATTAATGACCTGTCTTTTTTATTGAAGTTTTGTATAGTTGCCATCATAGCTACTCAACGTAGCCGTGGCCGTCAAACTACGTAAAAGCAAGAGTCGAAACAAAAATAAAATCATCCACATACATTGTTCTACTAATTAAAGAATTGACCCTTTCAACGAAAATAGAACAACCATGATATTGATCTTATATATCAATCATCTAGAATCGAATCCGATTTGTCAATACAAACAGCTATGACTGACAACCGACTGTCAATGAGTTGATCGACTGTCGGCTTCAAAAATAAATCATTGTACGTATATCTACTCTATTTAACTTTGCATGCCAATGCGCACTATACTGAACGGATTGAACATCTCTATAGTAAGATTTTTTTATGAGCTTTGTCATCTAAAA
Organism: Lacanobia wlatinum; assembly: GCA_947578705.1. Classification (NCBI taxonomy): domain Eukaryota; kingdom Metazoa; phylum Arthropoda; class Insecta; order Lepidoptera; family Noctuidae; genus Lacanobia; species Lacanobia wlatinum. The sequence continues at coordinate 25,051,817 of OX388025.1, read as the reverse complement.
ACGGTGTTATACAGTTTATCTGAAAAAAGAAAATTCTATGGCTATCGATAATTAACTCAAGAGTTAGCTTCCAATTTTGAATATGATGGGCCTAACGCATTATACTCGTACGTCAACTTATAATAAGTTCGTCACGAACGCTGTAAGCCAAATATTTTTGGAACAATGACTTAATGAAATAAATATAACCCTATAAAGCCAACAGAAAGTGAGAGAAATGCACCCAAAACCGTAAGTTGTCTAACAAGACATTAAAATGTTAAAATAAGAGCACTGGGTCTAGACGACGAGGAATCGATGACAGCTGTCACTTTTTGCGCGGCAAAAGTTTCACTCTTGTTTATATCGGTATAATGCACGGACTGGGAAAATCGAGTCTTAAACCGATTCAAATCGATTTCATGCACAGGCTGGCAAAAAACTTGGCGGCATCCACTTAAAAAAAAGGTGTTTTGTTATCGTTCTGAGACGCGCGACGAATGACGATACGGTAAAAGTGAAAACTGATCCAGTTTTATTGAATTTAAATATTCAAATGTTTTTAAAACAGGTATAGTTTCCAACGAATTACATATTTCGGGTAGGTAAGTATATAATAGTTGCATCATGCAGCAAGATGATTTAAAAATCTAACCAATATTTTATAGCGCACCTTCTACAATTTCTTCTACATATCATCAGGTACGTTTATTATAGGCCGTAGTTTTATGCTGGCAGCAGTACAATTACCAAAATACTATTAGCTGCTGGTGATCAAAAATACTACTCAATACCAAGCAGAAAATTAAAGAAGAGGTACTAAAAGTACTGTAAGTATTGACAGTTCTATTCGAATTTATCAATCAGATCACAAATTTGATTAACAGAGCTTAAACAGATCCATATAATCCAGCGAGTTAGTTCAAATCGATACCAAGAAGTAGGTTTTACCTTAAATTCTACACTAAATTAATATCGAGATCGAGTCCAGCACATCCGAGTCAGTCGCGCGCATCGGCAACCAGCGTTGAATCGAAACAGTTAGAATTAACATTACACTCATAGTCATAGCTGTATTTTCTAACAAATTCAAGTAATATGGCCGTTAAGAACATTTTTTCCTCACGGTGGTAGGTACATACAAACTTGAAGAACTTGAATGAACCAATTTTAATTAAACTTTGTCAAGATAGGTCCACAAGTTGATTCAAATAAATTTGTTTTAAAAAAAGCCTAGAGGAAGAAAGATAGTGAAAAATCACTAACTCAGAACTCTTTTTGGTAAAAGTTCCTAACCAATAAAATATGTTTTTTTAAAACCGGTTAATTAGTTTCCAAGAATAGAGAAAATGCCTTTTAGGTACTTTTCAAGTACCTACACTTGAAAAGTTTACATGAAACACCATGACGAGTAAAAAAGCATTACAAGGCATTTTCTTCATTTCAATTCTGTACAAGTTCAGTGTGCCAAGGTTCTAGGAAACTGTAGTCGCCAGGTGTTTATTTATATGTGCATCTTTAAATTGGAGGGTAGTATGCAACCTCGGCCCTGTGGGAACGGAATGCTTGAATGGCTTGCAAGTCATTTTGTCACTATCTTCGAATCATTAGTTTGTTACTGGTCACAAAACTAGGACATGTGTATCTAGATGTCAGTCTTGTAATAGAGTATTTGTAAATGACAAGGTTTGAAATCAACGACAATTTACATGAATATTATTTTTTCTTTATTTATTTTGCTTGCCGCGTCTGGCACAAAAGGTATTTTTTAACATAGTTACGTTGGTGAAAGTGAAACTGGAGACTTTTTATCAATGTTTACAAAATTGCTGTGTTACCTACATAGGTACTTCATTGATATTCAGTAACGTAACTACTTAGGCTCTGATAACAACCTCAGAGTACGTGCTTCGAACTCTGTCTGCCTAATGTCTGGCCTAACAGCTGCGACGATATCTACAAAACCAAGCGTTTCTGAATCGGGCGACGTATACATGTGTGACTGCGGTATTACGGTATTTTTAGTAACACTGCTTGCATGGGCTACTGGCCATTTACTGAGCAAATAGAATTTCCTTTATATGAATCTCCTCACATATTATGTATCTAAAGGGACCAAATTAGGGTAAACTACATAAGACGATTACATAAGTCGCGGCTTCTAAATTTATTTATTTAATACCTATTTAATTTAATTGGATGTAAATCTGGAAATAAAATCATTTCATTTCATTTTCATTTCATAAACTACACAGAACAGATACAGAAAAATAAAAAGACTTAAGAGTCTTTAAGTCAAGAGTGAATAGGTTATTTCTAGGCAAGCGTGCTCCATCTTCGACCACAACATCGCTTACCATCAGGTGAGATAGTAGACAAACGCGTGCCTATCAATAGTAAAAAAAAGAGCCCTATTAAAATTTGACTGTATTTTTTGCGTAAAATGACCAATTTTGCCTTTCTTATTCTCAGAAACTCAGAAATATTTAGACAACTTTGGATTATTGGGTAGTTGAGAATAGTTATTAGTATAGTGCATAGCGGCCTCACTTTTCGTATTTATTTCTTATCAATTTGTAAAAAGCCAAAATTCCAAAGTAAGTTTTTAATGAAAAGCGTGGCGGCACTTTTTGAGCTCGTGGATTGAACTACTGTACTAACCAAATGAAATGGAGAATATATAATAACATTCCTTATATAGTGGTTTCGTGCATAGTGGAGTCAGCATTTGTGTGAGTGAAAACGCAATTCTGTGATAGTGCTCTTAATTAACGATACAGACGGTACTTATCAGAATATTCAAATCAGCATACAGAATGACAGACAACCAGACGCTGATTTTCAACTGCTCCTTATGTTGCGACTTGCGAGGACGTTTACCGTGATCCAGTTTAGTGAGATCATTAAACTCATAGCCACATAAAATCTCTAAACCTATAAATCAATTTTACCAATCAAACAAAACCCAACGACTCAAAGGACCACAATAACCTATTTATTATATTGACCTAGAATTAACTCGGTGAGCTAATAAAAGTAATCTCCTAAAGTCATTTTGATATAGTTATGCGCCCGTCTCCGCCCGTTTCGCAACACTGGGCCCTGTGACGGACGGCCAGTGGGCGGCGTCTCATATTTAATCGTTAATTGGTCTCGTTGCCACATTATGCAAGTGATAGCCAGATGAAAATAGATCGAGAAAACAGAAGGCGACGATGGCTATCTTTATAAATAAGGGTTAGGGTCCGCCTACAAGATCAATGGTGGTGAAGTAACACGGATAGAAGATAGGCAAGGTAATTGAACGCTGTGCGAGTTCTAGGTTTTCGAGAAAATGAAATGCTATTCTGTAAATTTTACTTTGAAGCTTGAAGTGAGCTGCCAATCCATAGTCAATCCCTAGCCTCCAATTGAAGGGGTGGGATGACAGCTCATATCACCTCAGATTTTATGGTGAGGTTTTTACAGAACCGCCCGGCTAAACTAGCATTGATAGTCTGTAGGGCCTCACCTACAGACTATCAATGCTAGTTTTCATGTTTTCCAATTTTGAACATAATTCGCACCCTTAGTAATATAAAGGCTTAAAACAAACAAGTAGTTTTTTGGGAATACGTGTTTAAAGATTCTGAATTGTTACATTCCAGCTTATTTTTTGATAAAATGCTTAGTACTTTAGTTATAAATGTGATTACCTTCAGATTTATTCTTCGATACCTAGACTATAAGTAGTCATCAATAAAAATAAATAATAATATGACGAGACGAGCGGGGGGAGTGTGAGAGAGACACATATAAAGTTACCGAGTCATTAATGTTCTTTTTCTCTCTCTGTCAGCGGTAGCCGATAGATAATTTCGTTTTTTGCCCTTAGCATTCAAAATCAAACTTTACAAAAAATTTGATTTGAGCTCTTATATTAGGTATTAAGGGTGCGATATGTTTCCTGCCAGCTACGCCACTACCACCAAACTATACAGTCTTCAGAGAATTTAAGGGAATAAAATTGCCTACCAAAGACGCAAATTCGCATGGCAGTTTTGAGACGTAAAATATTTTTAGCAGATACGACAGTCGCATGACAATTGCCCAGTATCGCCTTTATATCGCGTCATACGTTCAGAAAGACACCATCATGCGACTACAAAATAACGGTTGAGGCATTTAGGCAAGTGTTAAATGTAACAAGATAATAAAATAAACTGTCATAAGACTCATAAGCTTCCATATTTGTACCGTTACGGTCGCGTGTGTGCGGTGACCGACTTTGCCCGAATGCACTTTATTCCGTTGCCCGGTAAGGTTTGCCCAATGCCCATACTTGCGCATGATATATTATTCTGAATTAATTTTGCGGTAACTTGCTACGAAATGATTTGTGTTTTACCTTAAAAGTCTGTTAGACATGCGATTAGTCAATTTCACCGTTAGATTGAATATTATGACTGGCTGATGTTTTATTATTTTTCTTTATAAAGTCAGCAGTCATGAGGTCATCCATCCTAAATGTTGAACGTTAAAGTTGACCCACTATACCATTTAGGTATATAGGAACCTATTTTATTATGATAATCATAAAACATGTTAATCTCGTTGAACACTTACCTACAAGCTTTTTTTGCAGATGAAAAGTCCTACTAGCCTGAATTTTATCCCGAAGCCGAAAAACTCTACAAATAATTCTTATTTTGAAGTAACACCAATAATATTGTCGTCGGATCATTAAGAAACCAGTGTCGTCTGTCGCAGTGTGATTAATAACGTTATGAAAGTGCGCCAATCTAGACATTCTGCCAAAAATACTTTGAACGCCAAGTCTAGCTCGTTTCCAGTATTACACAAACAGAATCGTTTTGATTTTGGATTAACCTACGTGCATTCCTGTTTTCGATAGTGGAAAGATGAGAACATAACTGTATGGCCTGTAGATAGGTCATCATCATCATCATATCAGCCGAAAGACGTCCACTGCTGGACATAGACCTCCCCCAAGCGTCGCCACAACGACCGGTCCTGTGCGTCTCGCATCCATCGGCTACCCGTAGATAGGTCACGTAGAAATTATTACCTATTATATATCTTATGTGGATACTTAATAAAAGTAGATAGGTAACTAGTTTATTGTTTAGGGTCACTATGGCCAAAAGCTAATCATTTTGCAGAGCCAGATTGAGCTCAAATCCAACTCAAAGCACCATTAAGGCTGCTCTCTCGAAAAAAGCTTAAAATAGCGTGCAGATGAAGCAGCTTTTCAAAGGCACTAACAGAGAAATTACATTTGAAAAAAATAGTGAGTAATCTACATGATATGATTCGTAATTCGATTTAGCCAAAATTTGTCTATCGGTATCACATAATAAGAAAAAAAAAACGACCAAATCACCTCCAAATCGTTGAGATGAAATCATTTTACTCTTTCAATTTTTCATCAAAAGATTATGGAAAAATATTTACTGCTTTGTAATACAAACGAAAATTATTTGGTTTTGTTACTTTTTAAAACAGTATTATTTTTAATAAAAAAATAAAAATGCGGATAGCGGAGTGGCGCGTAGAGGGTTAGTTAGCTCCGTTTTTATGCACAAGGTCATTGGCATGAATACAAGTCTTAACAGGCACTTTTGAATTGCCAATTTAGAAAAATGAAGCTATTGTTACTATGTTCCAAAACATAGATCTCTATGGCGAAGAACGAGCAAGAAACTCTATGGCACTCATTTGTCTTAAAGTTGACTGCATGCTACAAAAACGAGAAGAGAAAAAATTCTATATTAGGATAATTCCATATCGATACAACGCCCACAGCAAATATGGCCCTGTCTCCATTCCTTGTTGCGAGGAACTTTAATGGGTTTCCACGGTGTTTCCACACTTTCCCCTAATACGTTTATGACCAGTCCAATGACCTGCGTGAGTCACGTCACGTCACCTCAAGCGACACTCGTCACAAATAGGTCGCGCGTTAACTTTGCGCGTATGACACTCTTAAGTGCTCATTAGTAGACTTTAATTGAAGCTTGAAGGCGAGTGCGGTTCTTATGCAGTACTTTATGTTTTATGATAATTTTGCAATAACAGGTTTTAAACTTGAATTTAAAATTTGGATTACTAGCTTATGCCCGCTGCTTTACCCGCGTGAAATTGTTTTGTTATTCTAATGGAATACAATAAAAATCCGAACGTCGAGACTTTCACATTTATAATATCGAAAAATAAATGAAAAAGGCGGGTTTGGTTAACTATCGTTATCAGCTGAACTGTGTATCTACACTTAACAGCAGAGGAATTTCAATATATTGAGAAGCGGTATAGGTACTATGAACGTATTATTTATTTATTAAAACTTAATGCACTAGTAAAAAACACTACAAAGGCAGACTCAGGCATTTTCTACCAGTCGACCTTAGGGTGGTGCAGAGACAACATGACAGGTGCAACTTAAAGGAAAGACAAACAGAGTGAAAAATAAATACAATCACAAATACTAGTAAAGGAAAGACAAACAGAGAGAAAAAGAAATACAATCATAAATACTAGTATTTGTGATTGTATTTATTTTTCACTCTGTTTGTCTTTCCTTTAAGTTGCACCTGTCATTTTGTTTCTGCACCATACATACAGACACATAAACAAATTAATATTAATACACATAAAAAAACGAATTACCGCTGTAATGATTCTTACAAACTTCATGCGAATGTGCTCACGAAGTCACGTGCCTCCACCTTAAAGGACAACCGATGGTTGCCGTACTGATGTTCAGAGGGAGCGCATTCCAAAGGAAGATCGCTTGGACAAAGAAAGAGGAGTGGATAAACCCAGATACATCGTAGAAGGAGATTATTGGTAGAGCGAATATTTTTACTGTGCGCAGAATTTGTGAAGTCAGGTAAGACGGAGAAGAAGGATTATTAAGAAAAGAAACAGACTAGTCAACGCCCTACAGCGCTCTGCGCTGACGAATGGGTAACCATTTCAATAATGAACTATGCGCAGACACATGGTCATATTAACGGAGTTTGAAGACAAATCGAATGCAGTTATTTAGAAGGCGTTCAAGTTTATTGAGGAGATCTGCAATCAGGTCGTAGTAGTACACATCACCATAGTCAATCGTGGGGAAAATTAGGGACTGTACAAGCATGGCCTTTATGTGAGCTGGAAGATTTTCTGGCAGTCGAAACACTGCAAAGTTTCGGTAACTTTTTGACTGACACTCGTGGACCTGCTTTCGCCAGTCAAGACAGGTGTCGACATGCAGACCAAGATCCTTGGAACCTCTTTGAACCTCGGAACCATACGGAATGACTGTTGTCAAAGACTACGGGTGGTACAGTTAGCCATTTAGCTTTCTCATACTATAGGGACTCCCAACTATGATAGCCTGACACTTTAATGGGTTTTATATCTCTAAACAAGTGCAAAGATTAAAAAAGTAATAAAACCAGACTGCAAAAAAGTCAATTTATAAGCAATGAACTAAAAAGACCGAAACAAATGTAATCTCCTTTTAATTTCGTTCATTTTGAATTTTTGATACCATACTCGACATGCAATTTAAAGCCTAAAATTCGCCATTTTGTTTTTTTTTAACCTATTTATGTACAATATGGGTTTATGAGACAAATCTAACGACTTCTTAACTGTCGAAATCTATCCAGCCGTTTGGAAGATACGAGGTAATAAATAAATTTACAAACAAACAAACATACATACAAGATACGCGGGAAAAACATAACCCTTCCTTGGCAGTCGGGTAAAAAAGATACAGTCCTTATATAATATGTAGTGTTCAGATTACATGCTTAGGTACTTGTATTGTATTAGTTAGGTCTGTATAAATAATTGATTATTTGCAGATATTACCTGTATTGGTAAGAAAAACCGGACAAGCGCAAGTAGGATTCGCCCACCGAGAGTTACGTATAAATTTGTAGGTAATTACTTTAAAACAAAGACTGTATTTTTTATGATTTAATTACAAATGTGTAGTTTTCAGACTTTTCCCTATACTTATAGTATACAAAGATATTATTACTTGCCAAATTTCATAGTTCGATGTCAACGGGAAATACCGTATGAATTTTGATTCCCTTGAGAGTGTCGAGATATACGTTTTTTGCGGCATAAACGGCCGTATCTTTTTTTGACGTTATATTAGAAGTTTGATTTTTTCACAGCTTCAAGGGACTGTAGATCTGAAAACATGGTTTTAATTTCAACCCCATATCTCCACGCGTTCCCGAGATAAAGGGTCTTGACAGACAGACGGACGGACAACAAAGTGATGATATAAGGATTCCGTTTTTCCTTTTGAGGTACGGAACCCTAAAAATGATTATAATTCAATATATTCACCTAAGTAGGTTATTATATTGAATATATTTACTATTATATATCCTCATACCTATGTGTTAAGGATGTTATGCAGGCCTCCAGGATAGAAAAACCACAGATATTCCTACATTATAAATTAAGAGGACAAAGATATCAACAGCTTATTAATAGAAAATAAACATGTAGGCACTACAACAAACTTAGTTAAAAATAAAAATAAACGAGGTTGATAAATAAAATAACTATAAATATAACACGTTTATAAAATAAATGGGAATCAATTGGAGCGTTACGTACTTTTCCTCAGACGCAAAATAAAAAAATGTTAGTGGACAGCAATTATTTATTCTAGATACTTTACAATTTCATCGCGTGAAAATTTCACTTTCGTATGAAATATTTATTAGTTTTATTTTATTTACTAAAGTGACCACTCTTCTTTCTTTCATGATATAGTTGTAACTACTTTTTGTCCTCAAAACCCAAGTGCGAAAGTAACTCTGTCTGTTTGTCGCACTTTCACGCCAAAACTACTGAACCGATTTAAATGAGATTTGGTACACAGATAGTCTAGACTCTGAGACAGGACATAGGCTACATTTTATCCCGATAGTATGTTCCTTAGGGACCACGCGGGCGAAACCACTGGCAGAAGCTAGTAATTAAAATAAATCTGTTTTGAAGTACATAGTGGATTTAATTAATATTTAAGTAAAGTGCATTTTTTTTTTCTTTTGGATGGGAAATCATCAAATGACTCCTCCTGCTCTGGGCGGAGCAGAAAGGAGTGTCAGACTCTTACTGACTAAAACCCATCCGTGTTCCTCCTAGTGCCCTTTGTGATTCTTTCAAATTTCGCGACCCTGTGCATTTCTTAGGACCAGTTTCTGTTGAATTAATTTTCAAAAGTCAATCCTCGTTACTTGCCTTGCGTTTAATTTGTGGAGCATAGGTATTTACAGATACTGGGTGCTCATATTATCTGTTTTAACATATTAAACTTCCAAACTCCAGTGTAGAACAGATTAATATCTAACGGAAAAACGTAATAATACTTTTGGCCAGACCTGGGATCGAACCCAGGAGGGTTCCTGGAGGTTCGTAACCGCAAGCGTGACTGCGAGGGTTCGCAGTCACGCTTGCGGTCACGAGACCAACGGGGAAGCTAATCTATACATTCGTCAAATGATTATGGGCCTGACAATGTTTCTTCCGTTACTGATGACTTACTGAGTGACTGACAGACAACGCACAGCCGAAACTACTGATCGTAGATAGTTGAAATTTGGTGTAGGTTCCTTGGGGAGTGTACGGGCAGTAAGAGAATTTCCCGAAGTGCCTACGGGAACGGGAACAACGGGATTTGGGCGCACGAAGTCACGGGCAAAAGCTAGTATGTATATAAATATTAAGTAGCCACATCCTTGTAGAAAAGAAAGTTAAAGAGTATCACTTCTATCGAATAAACAGAAACTATAAAAGAGCCATCATGTTTTATTGTTTCAAACCATAGACAATGCATGATGAGATAATAAACGACGTGTTTAAAAAAATAATAGTGTTTTGTGCTCTGTGGCCCTTTCTCCGTTTTACTAAGAAGCGGAAAGCTATGTTCACACACTTTTCACATAATAGAAAAATATTTACTATGCCAGGTACTTATTGAATTGATCGGAAGATTTTTTAAACAAAGGTGAAGTCTTTATAAATTCAGTATCTTTCCGTAGCTGCTAAAAGAGCCCAGGTAGAACTTAGAACTTTTTTGGGAAGTCTGATCGCTCTATGCAAAATGAGGGCTACCGTTTTTGTACTCACCAGTTGGCGCCACTGTCGAGAAAGGTCCTTAATCGTACCATTAAAGTAGTTATTACGTGCATGTGAACAAACCGTAAACGCGTGACTTAATACAACATAGATAATGTCGCAGTGTTACGTGGACTCATTATAATGGAAAAAAGAAGGACATACATAATACCGGCAAAAAAAAAGTTCGATGCAGTGGTCGGTAGAACCGTAACTTAATCTACCATAATCAGGCTGTTTTAGTAAAATATTCACAAAAATCAAAACAAATGAAATGTATGATACTCATGGGCTGCAGCTGAAAATCAGCGTCAGGTGGTATACCTTGCGTTGCCAGCTGGCATTATGTTGAGCTGAGGCCCTTTTGGCATTAATAGTTTTAATTATTTATTTTATTAATTTTTAAAGTGTTTTATTTATGTAATGCCAATAAACACAATTTTCTTTCTTTCTTTCTTTCAAATAAGTAAAAAGCTTGCCTCAAAAGCCAACCAACAGTGAAATTTGACATTTCGAAGACCTCTCGCTAGCGCGAATTCAAACGCGTTAGCCCTCATTCCATTTGTAAGCCACGAGCTAGTGTCGTACTCAATAATTCCATGCATTGGGTATATATTGCTGTAACGATACGATATCTAATCTTTTTTTTAAAACAGTAACATTTAGGTACAGTTAAAATTAATATTCAGCCCCTAGCAACAGCCAAAGACAACATTTTTGTGTGTTCCCCGAAACATACATATATGTCATCAATCGAGTGTCGAACTACTAGTTTAACGTAAATATTCTAAAGTCATCGGCCCAGTTCCGAAGCACAACAAAAGAAAAAACTACTGTTTGTTACTAACACTAACGTTTAAGGCTATTTTCGTACGGAATTGCCGAACTATTTATATAAATGTGAACGGTTTAGATCACTTTAAAGGAAGCGAGAAAATATTTGGGATAGCGTTGCTCACGTGCCAATGACCTTACGGATGACTACGGTGATTTGTAATGAATATTTATTGACAAATTAAAAGTCCTGTATGTAACCCAGACATCTGTATTTAAAAAACTGGCCAAGTGCGAGTCGGACTCGCGTGCAAAGGGTTCCGAACGAATTTATTTTTTTTAACATGTTATTTTAACACTACAGACTTCTAATAGGTTTTCCTGTAATCTTTAGGTAAAGATCTATCTCCATTTTTTACAAAATTTTAGGTTCAATAGTTTCGGAGATAAGGGGGGAATGGTCATTTTTCGTCTAATTTCGTGAATAACTTCAAACCCATTTATTTTAAAATTATGAAAGAAATATAATTAAAACCCTACCACCCTACCCTTTCATTTGATATGTCACACGATATTATTCAAAAAACTTTTTTTTTTTAATTTTCTAGTTTGACCCCCAAAAGTGACACCCATACTAAAAAATTAATGATTTACGTAACGCGTCCGTGTTTGGGCCACAGAAGTCCATATGTGTACTAAATTTCAACAGAATCGGTCCAGTGGATCCGGAGAAAACTGGCTGTGACAGACGGACAGACAGACAGATAGACAGACAGACACCCGAGTGATCCTATAAGGGTTCCTTTTTTTTCGGAACCCTAAAAATCAATTGATACCACTCAAAAACGGCTTGAGCAGTTTAAGTCTTGTTGTGTTCTATGAAATAATAATTTATTTATTATCAAGGCAAAGATTCTATCAAAAAATATTTTGAAATAAATATGCATGCGTGCGAAGGCAGGGCGGATACTTCTTAACTAATTCAAACATTTAGTTTGTTTCAACGTGAGCTTTAAAAGCCCTCGATGACATTTCTCCACGTATAGAGGCAACAATAACTTATAGATTACGGTGACCATGTTACGTTTAGCTTTAAGTATTTTTAGGGGAAACGAGCAATAAAGATTTGAAGATAATATGTACATGACTGCATATAAGACAAATGCCAATGACCTTACCGTGTGAACAGAAACTTTGTAATAAATTAAGCTTGGAAGCGTTCGGGCGTGTCCCCAAAATAAGTGGTAAAATTGGATGGCTCCTTATTTTTAAAGGTAATTTGTTTACCTACCCAAGTCAGTTGTGCACAAACTTGAAGATAATTATTAAAAAATCTCATTTTCAAAAAGTTTGTAAGCTTTAAATTTACTTGAAAAAAGTTGTAGCTTTTTCTAAAATTTGAATTAAATCAGTTCTTTAAATACTTAATATTTGTACAGGTTTAACAAAAACATACATATAAACATACGCAAACAGCGGACAATACCCATAAGCATCGCAAATTACATAACAAAAATTTTCACTGGTCAAAAAGCTCTGAAAATCTCAAATCTCCATGAACTTCAAACCTAGCCGCTGAAAATCATGTAAAAACATCGTAATGAACTTTCTAAGGTCGTTAAGAAAGAATATCGAGTGTTCGAAATACTCGTGATTCGGGCGGTCGGGCGGTCGGGCCCGTACGCACAATGCATATCACCTCGACATTGGAGCGGCGACGGCATCGCGCGGCTATTTCTGTACCTCTCCGAGCTCGTTTTTCATCTTCGTACATTGTGAACGTATTGCAATACACGAAATAGATAAACAACAGTTATGTTTCTGTAAATCAGCTGAAGATCGACAGGTCTTATGATTTCCAGCTGTAGATACTTAGATTCGATTCTATAGTGCAGGTTCATAAAGGAAAATCGAAATAGATAACATTTTATTAATGAAACAAGTCAATGTACCTTGTTTAATTTTAACTAACTAATCTCCTAAAATAAACGAAGAGTGGTAGGTCTCTACAGTCTTTTGAACCAATGAACTCAAAGCAGTAAATTGTGGCGTTAAAGTTATCCTAGAAAAGCAGAGATTTGGGCTTGTTTTTGAATTGACTTTCGATTATAAAATCTTCTCAATCTCCACGTTACTAGCCGGAAAACGCGCACCTACATAATCCTTCCTGAAAATTATATTATTCAGAGAAAAAAGCTCTTTTCCTTAGTCATCGTCACATTAAGAAGCAATAATAAAAACATTAATAAATTCTATTAGACAAATATTTAAGTACGCCATTATAACATGTGTTGACCGCGTGATAATAAACGGATGAACGGGAACTATTCCAACCAATTTCGTCAGGAATTTGCTTTTGACAGCAAATAGTTTTTATCTCATTTTCGATACACAAGTTTTGTTAATTCTTAATTTTTCTGTTGAACTTAGCATAAACAACAACAGTCTGTAAAGGCAGGCTTGGATGATGGTGACGACCTTTCAGTACAAGGGGCATTTTGCAAAACGTAAAGGGAGTATTTGAGGGGTTTCAGGCATGTTCTATATCTACCCATAGATTGTGATCTAAAATCCAGAATTAAAATTATAAAACCGTGGACAAGAAAATAGGCAAGTCGACGTTGTTTGATCTATTTACGAGACGTTATTATATCAGGCCTATTTATTTATCCGAAATGTGGATCATGCCTCTAGCGAAAATAAAACATGCAAAGTATAGTTTATTTTGTGATTCTTGTACGAAAACCCACAAAAGAAAGTGGATAACAGATACAATTTATTGACAGAAAGTGAAGATTTGTTGTTTACAAACACTTTCACTTTTGTGTGTCGATTGTCTTCCCAAAATGTAAAAACAATAGGAAGAAAATATTGAATGCAGCCCACGCCAGAATGATTTGGGGTTTTATGACTCAATTCTGGGTGGATTGTGTATCATGAATACTGAATTTATTTCAGATAGCTTTTGTAAGTGATGACCTATTCGTCACTCATCACCACCTCCATACAACGTTGATGTTTTCGTCATATGATGGTGCATTCGAAGCAATTTGTTTTGAGCATGCGCAACTAATCTGAAAGCAACACTTGATTGCAACTGAGAAAAAGAAGTCATTTTTTCTTGTAATACTATAATAGAACTGGTAAATAATTGTAGCTATGTATGAAATATCATTGACCCCGACTTGGCAACATGTACAATACTTGAAAAATCACACCAACGTCGATATTCAATAGAAATTGCACACGACTATCGCAAATATAGATAACGCAGTGTATTTATAAGATGTCTGTGAAAATTCGAAATAGAAACGACCTGACTTCGGCCGACACTATGATGACATTGAATTAAGTTTTATCGGTGTCAAAGAACCTATTAACATTTTAGCGAAAATTGCGTGTCGGTGAGCTTTGTGTCTATTAATTCTTTTATATTTAGGTCAGTAACGATGATGTTGATAACTGTGATTTAGGAAAGAAAACACTGCTTGTACCATTTGCTGATGTATCCAGTTGCTACAATGAAAACAGCATCTCTGATGTGACTGATAGTGATGATAAACTACCTCAAAAACATGGTTTTAATGAGGGTAATGGATGGTTTAAAGAAAACATAAAACTGGCATTATGTTGATAGGAGTTTCAAAGATGAAGCTTTTGAAGATAACCTCTACAATTCTTAAGTCAATGAAATAAACAGCAACAACAAATAATAGAAGGATAGGTACAGGCTGATACAGTTGGGGTTTATTGATGACTAGCTTTCGCCCGCGACTTTGTACGCGCCTATCCCGTTTTTTCCCGTTCCCGTGGGAATTTCGGGAAATCCTTCCTTAGTGCTCCTTTACACTCCCCAAGGAATCTACATGCCAAATTTCAGTTTCCTACGACCAGTAGTTTCGACTGTGCGCTGTCTGTCAGTCACTCAATCAGTCAGTAACGGAAGAATTTTTCATATTAGGATAGCTACTTAAATTGCTATATAAATGTATATCGCAATATAACAGTAGATTATGCACCGAGGGCATAAAGCAGTGTCTTATGTCACGGGCGTCATATTGAATCCCGAACCTAATGAAGGATTCGAAACTTAACTTTCGAGGGTAGCGAGGGAGTTTAGAGTTTATCTCACCAGCGAAGCGAGGGAGTTAATACAAGAATCCTGGATGCAGCGAGGGATTCAAGCTAGTCCAAGGCAAAGACACCTTTATCCCTGAGGAGCATACTCTACTTTTCACAACTACTGCGTGAAAATTGTTCGCAATTTAAGAAGAGAGGTGACTGGCCACGAGCGTTTCCCGTCGGTCTCAAGGTGAGTTCCAAATTCAAATCACATTATTGACCTCCGGGCAAAAATATTGTACTGAATTTCATTATAACCACCCTCCGGGCAATGACTTTCCTTAGGTTGAGTTTGCATGACATATAATCTGACATTTTAGTGCAGGTGGTGTGAAAAAATAAATAGGTACCTAAAATTAATTATTGTGTAATTAAAATGTTTGTAAATAATACCTATTCTTCAAAGCCACCATCTACTGACCATGAGGAAAACGTGTTTGTATAAATGTGTCAAGAGACTCGTGATCTTTTCTTTTATATCAAGCAAATGTCTCTCTTTCAGGAGTTTTTCTAATAAATCGTGTGCATTTCAGATTATTAACTACCGTGTCGACCTTAACGAAACTAGAGCGGTTTATTAGAGCAAAATAATTTGACAAATTATGTTCAGTTCTCTCTTAATTTTCTCATGTAGTCGACGCCTTAATAGATTGAAAGATTAAAGAACTGTGTAAATTAACTTGTAATTTGGTAATATCATGTCGGTGCTAAAGTGATGTGACATGATTTGTGCGTGCGCACTGCGTGGTGGTTAAACAGTTAGGTAGGTATGTGCACGCACTGATTCGATTGGTTTTATATGGACAAGATGGATGTGCATTTAAATAAATTCGAAAAACATCTCGATTTCTTATTTTTTTGTGGCAAAACAACACTTTTCACAACAAGATGAAATGTTTTTTAGGTTAGTTTAGTGCGTGTGTAGATTCGTGTAAAATTCTGGTCTTTAGTCATTTTTCTGTGCCACGTTATAGTAAGCTTGTTTTGCGTCCAGTTAGCAGTACCTACTTATTGTCGCTTGGACAACAACAAGCGTTGAAAACATCGCTGGGCGAGCAATGGCTGACCGAATTCGCGCGTTAATCCCCCGCCAACGATTTGTCCGTACAGTTTTAATTATATCCGCTGCGTTCCATTTTCGCGCTTCGCGACCCAACCGTGCCGCAACGGCTTCCGTGAGTTGACGTTGACCCGATCGACGATCGCCCGTCGAATGCATGATGGACGCACGGATAAAATTAAACTCACCACGCTAATTTACGTTCAACAACCCTAACTTGCGATCAAAATCTTCTAGAGCATCCTGTAATGCACAATGACAAGCCATACATTTTGTTTTCGCAGTAAAGCATGTTTTATACCCGGTGTAATGGCGGACAAGCGTGCGCTGGAGCGCGATCAAACGAACGGGATGTTTCGTACTCGTCAATTAAGCAAAATCGCACATTTGGCAATGTTCCCGAACAGTTGTTCCACTCTCGAGATTTTAGCGTTTGATTCGCGAAACGAGGAGCGCCCATGTCCATTTATGGTGGTATTGCAAACTTGCACAGTTTCCGAGTCGAGCGGCCTAAAACGCCCCACTCGCAAAAACTAGCCACAAGGAATTTGTGTCACGACAGTTGTAAATCTCGCAGATTTTTATTTGGATCATTTACTAGACATTTTTAGGATTTTGTGTTGTCTGTTAAAAGAACACAGACAAAAACATTATTCTTGTGAAGTAGCAGAACGATGATACAGATCACGCTAGGCGTAACAAAGCGCGATTTATTGCTTTGTCAAAAAACTGGTTATTTTTAATTAGTAACGACGTCCAACAAGCAGATTGACTTTGGCGGATTCTTTTATGAATAAACGCTAAACACTTTTCTTTTCTAAGCAATTTAATCATTCGTTTGTACCTAATTCAACCAGTCACTTCGTTTATGAGAACAAATACTCTTACTGCAAACAAAAGTAAGTGCTTCAGAAATTATTGGCAGTCGTCATTCTAAATAAAAATCATCATAAACATCGTTAACATCGCAACAGTGCACGTGACCGCGCCGGTAGTGGAAATCTGCATTTGTTGAACAACTTTCGTTACATCTTATGTTTTGACAAGGAAAAGTAATAGGTATGAAATGGCGTTTGTGCTTTGGAACATTACCAGTAGTGCTATTCTGTAAACAACTCTCCATGTAAACTAAGCTGAAGTGAACTTGAAGTGAGCTGTCAATCCAGGGGCGTAGCTACCGCTACTATCAGCCGTATCAATGATACGGCATAACGTACTTCGCTTATGTCAAATTGTAAGGGAAAAAAGGGTTTCCGTTATTATCACCAGACGGAGCTTATTCAGTTTCAATACGAATTGACGTTTACGCTTATGCGATCGAAAATGTTCATAAAATGCACTAAGGCCCACTAGCTCAGTGGCCTTAGTGCATTTTGTGAAAACGGGCCCCCAAAAATGTTTGATACAGCGCCCCATTGAGACTAGCTACGCCACTGTGTCAATCCCTGAAGAAGAAATGACAACTCACTTCAGACTTACTTCAACTAGTTTTTCACGTGTTGTGAGTTGTTTACAGAATAGATCGGATAATCGGTTCACATTAGCGATACCTTAGACTAACCTACGTCTGTTTGCCCATCAACGGAGTTATACATCATTCTAACTAACACATGATACTTTAAAATAAATACATTAATTTAAATAAAGGAAGTCTTGCCGAAGAACCCAATTTAACTATAAGTACCGAAATAGAATCAATAAATGACGCCGTTAAGAGATGTGAAAATAAAAATATTCAGACAAAAATCCGGAAAACTGGAGAGGATTGTTCGGTCACCCAGACAATTTTAAAACATCTATACTAATATATAAAGCTGAAGAGTTTGTTTGTTTGTTTGTTTGTTTGTTTGTTTGCTTGAACGCGCTAATCTCAGGAACTGCTGGTCCGATTTGAAAAATTCTTTCAGTGTTGGATAGTCCATTTATCGAGGAAGGCTATAGGCTATATATCATCACGCTAAGACCAGTAGGGGCGGAGCAGTAATGAAAATTGTGACGCAGACGAAGTTGCGCGGGTCAGCTAGTACTGTAATAAAAAGACGCCTTGATAGCTTAGTGGGTGACAGCTTTTGTTTGCGTTACGCTCGGGCATAGGTACAAAAGGCATATCTTTACGCTATGTGCAACTTTCTGTGGAAAATGGCGCAAAGGCCACTTTGCAATTTTTTTTTCCCGAATATCAGTTTTTCCCAAAATAAAACAAATATTTTGTACTATTGTTTACAGTCTATGGCAGGTTACAGTCTACCGCCAAATTAATTAAGTGTGTGGGTAAATAATAATTTTCCACCCCAGATTTCTGAAGAAAGATTTTGAAAATTAAGTATTTTTTTATTATTATTTTTAGTATTGGACAAACTCTAATTTAGCCTGAAAATCTCTCATACCTTGGCTTAACTCCAAATAGGGAGGCACTCAATTCAAAAATCAGCCCAAAGACAATATTTCTTTCTTGGGGAGGCTAAACGTTTTCCTGTGTTCATTGCAAAAGTATAAAAAACTAGTGGACGTCACGCGGTTTCACCCGCGTAATTCCCGTTCCCGTGGGAGTACGGGGATAATGTTACTGTCCTATGTTACTCTCTGATAATGTAGCTATCCAATGCTAAAAGAGCTTTTTAGCATTGGATAGCTACACAACACAAAGAAGCTTTTTCAAATCGGTCCAGTAGTTTCGGAGCCTATTCAATTCAAACAAACAAACAAATCTTTCTTCTTTATAATATTAGTATAGATAGGCTATGGACCCCGCAGCTTAGGTACAAGATGGCTCTAAAAAGAAAAACAAAAGATGGCTCTACCTAAGTCGTCACCAGCGCGAGTTGACTGGCTCTGTGCCCACGATCGATATTTATTTATTTATTCATAAAACCGACCAACCGTTTCCCCACATGATGACTCAGGGGTATTTCCTTCTATTCATTAGTGGGATTTAGGCCCAGTTCATAGTATTTTGTAGGTACAGGTACAGGCTGTATATCATTTCAACCAGTCATTTAGAGAAGATCTAGTGTGTATGACACAAGGTGAAGATAAAAACGAATTCGTATTTTAAAAGGAGAATAGCATTGTCAGGACACCAAGGCCTTTGGCACGTTACATAATAAGAAAGAAAAAGTGGTTTGTTTTGTGCGGATTCTGATCCTTCACAGAACATTTCCATGACTAAATACTCCAATATTGATTGCATGAAAAAAAATATCTGTTTTCATGCGAGTGTTTGTTTATGCGATGCTATTCTCTTGTGGAAATCGCCAGGAAAAACACGATTTGATCAATAATTCGTAGAATGGTTTTTCCACTTCCAGCATACGATGATTTTCCTTAATTAATACTCCTGTGTGCTATTACAGTATTTACAGAGCATAAGCTTGTTAAAAATGTTTATGATTGGTTTAAAAGATTTTGCAACCCTTTAAAGTTTTCCTACATTTTACACGAGAACGGCCACATGGCTTT
This sequence comes from Lacanobia wlatinum, assembly GCA_947578705.1. NCBI lineage: Eukaryota > Metazoa > Arthropoda > Insecta > Lepidoptera > Noctuidae > Lacanobia > Lacanobia wlatinum. The sequence continues at coordinate 25,032,283 of OX388025.1, read as the reverse complement.
TTATCATATTAAGTTAAAGTTTAAATAAGTAACTTTTTTTTATTTTTGCTGGGTTTGCTCTTGACTCTAGTCTAGGTCAGAGATGACAGAGACAAAGTTTACGATGGAGCGAGCTTACCCAGAAGGAGCCTGTGCCCTCTAAATTTGAAGAGATTAGGGTTGTAAACGGTTGGAAATACAGACGCAGGCAGAGAATTCCACTTCTTTCCTGACTACACACACTTATTACTTAGTACACTTATTTCCTATTTATGGTAAGAGTTTTGCCAAGATTCTGAAAGTTTGTATCTAATAACAGTGCATTGTATTGACTTTTCATATACTTCATGCATTACTAGACAAAGGCCTTCTTTCTCCTATGTTTGAAGCAGGAGCGTAGCTACAACACGGGCCTCGACGCCCCTGACGTGCGGACGCAAAGCTATACATTTAGTCCCGCCGTCTCCTTCGTAGCCTGTCAAGACAGTTCTTAGCTAGAAGACAGTTCGTAGCTGTGCTTTTGTTTAAAAAAAAACATTCCCCTAAAAACGCCCCCCCCCCCCCCCCGAAAATGTTGGAAACAGGCATTGATATAATAAAAACCCAAGATGCACAGTCTCGAACAAATGCAACACTCGAAACTGTCGTCAAAAACTGACATGTATCAAGTGTCATGTGTCAGTTGTGTGTAGTTATACTATAAACATTTTTTTTGCAAATTCAACCTTACACGGATCGCTTAAAGTTGTTTTTACAAAGCAGTGCAGTATGGCGAGTGATGCGCAATTTTTTTTTGCAAATTCAGCCTTACAAGGATCGCTTAAAGTTGTTTTTACAAAGCAGTGCAGTATGGCGAGCGATGTGAGCCTGTTTGAAACTTGCGCATTATGCGCTTGTTTTTTGCGGACGTTTTTGAGATGCTGAGTGTGTATCTTGGGTTTTTTATATATCAATGGATACAGGACTTTGAGACTAGCTACGCCACTGGTTTGAAGTTTCTCTCTAACGTGCTTTGCCATCGATTTTTCATCCACTTTTTCTACTGCCTGTTTATTCTATTAGTAAGAATCTCTCCATGGAAAGTTTGGGTGGAGTACTAAAACTTTTTTTTTAAGGATGGGAAATCATCAAATGACTCCTTTCGCTCTCGGCGGAGCGGAAGGGAGTGTTAGGTTCTTACTGACTAAAACCCATTCGTGTTCCTCCAACTGCCCTCTGCGTTCTGGGGCCGCGGTGACTCTTTCGAATAAATTCCGCAACAAGTGCTAAAGTTTAGGGTTGAAAGTTCAATTTAAGCTGACTCATTAGCAAAAAAAAACCGGCCAAGTGCGAGTCGCCCACCGAGGGTTCCGTACAAAGTAGGTGCATTCTACTTTAAATAAAGACTATCCTTACCAATATTATAAATACGAAAGTAATCTGTCTGTCGCGCTTTCACTCCAAAACTACTGAACCGATTTAAATGAAATTTGGTATACAGATAGTCTAGAGCCTGAGAAAGGCCATAGGCTACTTTTTATTCGGGGAGTATGTTCCCTAGGGACCACGCGGGTGAAGCCGCTGGCAGAAGCTGGTTTTTTATAATTTAATTACAAATGTATAATTTTAGACTTTTCCCTATACTTGTAGTATAAGACGGTATTACTTGTCAAATTTCATATTTCTAGATCAACGGGGAATACCCTTACATTTTGATTCCCTTGAGAGTGTCAAAATATACGTTTTTTGCGGCATAAACGGCGGTATCTTTTTTTTAAACGTTAACTTAGAAGTTTGATTTTTTCACAGCTTCAAGGGACTGTAGACCTGAGTATATGGTTTTAATTTCAACTCGTTACGTCCACGCGTTCCCGAGATAAAGGGTATTGACAGACAGACGGATGGACAACAAAGTGATCCTATAAGGGTTCCGTTTTTTCCTTTTGACGTACGGAACCCTAAAAAGCACTACAGTACCTACCTACTGTAATCAGCCTATCTACTTTAATAAAATTAGAAACTGCTTTCATGTTTGTGTTGTTGTTAACGTAGTATATTACGAGTACTACTTATTTACTGATTTGCTCATTAGAGGGTAACACTCCAGTCATCAGCGATCATTTACCGTGACAAGTGGATAACTGGGTGATACGGTGGCAACTTGGCAACTAATGGGGCGTGACGGACGGGTGTCTGATTCAGGATTTGTTTTATTTTTCACTTGAGTAGTTTCCACCACCAATAAACTACAAATCTATTTAGTCCGTCAGTTAGTGTATTGAAAAGTAATGAACACATATTTTTTGATTTTGTAAATCAATGAATACTGACAAAGATAAAACTCATCAAAACTCGGGAGTCCCACTCGTGACGTCAGAACGCACTAAAAATTATACCACGGCGTGACGTATTGAGAATTTTAAAAGCGTCGTATCTTCGTCAATTATGGTTAACGTAAAAAAAGAAAAAAAACGGATCAAATATTTTTTCATAATCTAACTGACGGACTAATTAGATTTTTTCAGTGGACAAGCCTTAGGGACAAGCACTATACTTATGTGCATGAACTGTTGTACTAGACGTAATACGCTATTTAGGACCGAAGTAGCTGCCTTAGTTTAGTTAATTAGCCTGAAAAGCGCAGCGAAAGTTCGTCTGCGTCACATTTTTAGGGAAAAAACGGAACACTTATAGGACAGTGGTCTCGAACCTACCGATTTTTCGGTAGGTTCGAGACCACTGGTGGAAATACCGAAATGTGTTTATTCAATAAATAAACGAAATTGATTGAATGTTGTATTTTTTTTGTCAAATACCGATTTTGGGTACAAATATCCCGATTTTAGCTGGAATTCTACCGATCTCGCTCTCTGACGTTCGAGACCTTTGTTGTCTGTCCGTCTGTCTGTCAAGACCCTTTATCTCTGGATCTCGCGGAGTTATCAGGTTGAAATTAAAACCATATACTCAAATCTACAGTCCCTTGAAGCTGTGAAAAAATCAAACTTCTAAGTTAACGTAAAAAAAAGATACGGCCGTTTATGCCGCAAAAAACGTATATTTCGACACTCTCAAGGGAATCAAAATTCATAGGTTATTTCCCGATGACCTAGAACTATGAAATTTGGCAAGTAATATCTTCTTATACTACAAGTTACTCTGGCAATGTTATAGACAACCATCTAAATTACTTTATCGGGACAACCTTTTGGAATCCGCTGTTGGCTGTCAACAAGGTGATCCCCTCGGGCCAGTGATCTTTAGTTTAGCTATTCACCCTATTATTCGACAGCTAAATTCTAAATTTAATGTTTGGTCTCGATGATGGTACCCTTGGAGGCGATGTAAATTTGGTATTAAATGATCTACAATTTTTAAAAAATCGACTTCATTCCATTGGACTTGATCTGAACTTTTCCAAATGCGAATTATTTTTGTCTGACAGTACTGACCGACAATTCACACTTTCAAAATTCAACGCAATAGCCCCTGGAATCAAAATTATGGACAAAAGCTCTCTTCACCTCCTTGGGTCACCTATCTTTGAGAATTCCTTTCCCAATTTTGTCGAAGAAAAAATTCAAAATTTCAAAGACGTTTCGGAAAGACTGTTAAAAATTAACATGCATTCGGCTATCACCATAATTCGTTACTGCTGTTTCGGTCCTAAATTGACATATTTCCTTCGTGCTTCCCATATGTGGAAGCACCCTCACCTTTTAGAAAAAATGGACCAAATTATCAAGCATACACTATCTTCAATTTTAAATGTGGCCATGGACGACCGAGCTTGGGCTCAAGCTACTCTTCCCATTCGTATGGGAGGCCTCGGTGTCCGCAAAATTACCAGTATTAGTTTACCGGCTTTTATAACTTCGGTTCATGGCACTGATAAATTAATCAGGAATATCCTAGCTTCCACACTGATTGATTTTGATGTGCCGTGCTTCACCGAGGCTGTGAATGCCTGGAAACTCGCTTGTCCGAATGTAAATCTACCCGACAACCCTGATGGGTTGACCGGCTCATCTCACTGTCTCTGGTAATCATACCAGAAGTTCAGAGGAACCTTATAGCCACTTCTACTTCTACTGCGGAGCGTGCGCGCCTGCTGGCTGTGGGTGAGTGGGAGTCGGGCCTCTGGCTTCACGCACTACCGTCGTCGAACTTAGGCACCTTGTTCGACGATACAACTTTCCGCCTCGCTGCTTCCCTTCGCTTAGGCGCATCGTTGTTCTCCTCATCGTTGTCACTGTGGCGAAGCTGTCAACAGCCTCGGGCACCACGGTCTCTCATGCAGTCGAAGTGCGGGTCGCTTTGCACGGCACGCAAACATCAACGACATTATCCGACGCGCTCTTGTCGCCGTCGGCGTTCCAGCCGTACTAGAAGCCAATGGCCTGGCACGCGACGACGGCAAGCGACCGGACGGTATGTCTTTGTTTCCATGGAAGATGGGTAGGCCTTTAGTGTGGGACGCTACTTGTGTCGATACTCTTGCGCCATCCCATCTTCCTAGCTCGTCGTGCTGTGCTGGTACTGCCGCTGCGGCTGCTGAGAACCTCAAGCGGCGGAAATATAATAACCTTGTTGGCGATTATATTTTTGAGCCGTTTGGGGTTGAAACTCTTGGACCGTGGGGTCCGAGTACCTACTCATGCCTTATTTAAAGATCTATCTAAACGCGTAGTTGACACTTCGCGTGACCCAAGGGCTGGCTTTTACCTCGGACAGAGGATAAGCATTGCCATACAACGTGGCAATGCCGCCAGTCTTTTGGGCTCACTTCCGGTGGACAGCGATGCGGACGAATTTTTTGACGCCTTATCTTAGTTAGGATATTTTATTTTAAGGGTATATATTTAGTACTTTAATGCTGTACCTAGTTCATATCTTAATTTAATAAACCTACAAGTATAGGGAAAGTCTGAAAATTATACATTTGTAATTAATTCATAAAAATTATAGTCTTTATTTTAAAGTAATTTGTACCTACAAATTTGTACGGAACCCTAGGTGGGCTAGTCCGACTCGCACTTGTCGGGTTTTTTTATGAATGCTCCGCTCCTTTTATTTATTTATTTAACACTTTAAGCGCACAAATGTATAGAGGCGGACATTATGCCATATGCATTCTCTAACAGTCAACCTTCGGGTGACTTCTCCTTTTGGTCGTAGATACTTAAATGGGCATAAAACACTAAAATGTTTTTTTCAATTAGAACCGGTACCTTAGTTCCCGAGATTAGCACGTTTTACCAAAAAAAATCTTCAGCTTTATATTAGGAATAGTATAGATAGAAAACAAATATTACAACTCCGTCCGGCCGCCCTTCAGATTTTTCCCTCATGCAATTTTTTTTACATTTTACGTCAAAAGTCGAAAACTATGCGGCCTAAATGTGTGGAAAAATCTGTGAGAATGTGCAAATAGCGTTCTTTCATGTGATACCCCACATGCCCTAGTAGTCTTACTTCGAATTTTTTAGAAACCCTTTCAGTAGCTGTTGCAAAAAGAAATATAAAAAAAAAATCTTTCTTATTTGCAAAATAGTTGAACAAACGTCATCTAAAACTATTCCAAATTTCAGGTTGATAGCATTAGTAGTTCTTGAGATATCCAGCTGTGGCAGACGGACAGACTTAGTCACACCATAGGGGTTGATTTTTACCATTTTGGTACGAAACTCTAAAAATTAAGGTTTATGGTACCGAACTCTTCGTATGCGAGTCCGACTCACACTTGGAAGGTTTTTTTTAATTAAATTTCTTGATGCACAGATTTGTCATAAAGCATTGGAAATCACCTAACTTTCACCTTTCTCAAGTTATAAACAAATAGATTTTTCCTGTACATTTATTATGTTTTCATAATTTTTTTCTTCCTCTATATCTCCGGTTCTGTTTGAGGTAAACGTGACGTCACATGTCTCTGGTAAAAATTGAACTATTCGTAGTGACGTCACGCGTGATTTCAACGCACTGTATCGTCTTCAATTTTTTTTAATGTGAAAAAAGAAAAAAAAAACGTGACAACAGTTTTTGAAAATCTATCTGACAGACTAAATTACTTTTTTCAGTAAAGTCCTAGCTTTTTCAGTTGAGCTTGCCCACTTAAATTGGTGGAATTGGAGGGAAGCACAGTTCCTTTAGTTTTAGTAATTAAAATCAAAATGTCAATTCTCAAGCGAGTCTGTTTCTTCGAACTTTAAGCTTTTATGAAGTATTACGATTTATTGCTATTGTGTACCTAAAACGCAAATAACATATGTGTTACCAATGCATAACTAACGTTTTCAGCATTATAGCAACTACTAAGGCCTTGTGGTTAATACGTCAAGTACCAAAACACAGGCGGCCGGGCCCCGAATAATTACCCACATGTTTTCATAAACGCCCACCATGTTCTCAGAACGCAATTCGACCGTGCAGCACTAATTAAACGTTACAAATTCAAAATACTCAATGTACTGTCGTATGTTGCTCAGTTTTTAGTTTAAACTCGATATGTTAATCGATATAAGTCCTGAGTAAAGGAAGATCATGATATCCATACAATTTTGTATAGTGACCTACGATTGGCGTTTGGCTGAGTGTCGTCACAGGTTTTTATATTTCACATTAGTTTTATTATGTATTGACTTCTTGTTTTTTTATGTTTCTTCCTTTATTTTCATAACCAACGTAACCATTGAGCAGTGAACCGTTAAAGTGATGAATTTCTTATTAATGTTGGATTTCCTCAAGGGTCAATACTGGGTCCGATATTACCATAGTTGTAGGGTGAAATAATCCACATAATGTGAATAACAAATTGTTTTGTATGATTCGGATCACCATAGCTTTTCGGAGCCAAAACCACATTTGGCGATCTCAATGTTATTTTACATCGCAGATGTTATTCGTCTAATGTTTTTGTTCGAGTCTATTTCTATTCTAGTCTGTGTCCTATTATGTGTGGAATATTCAGAGTACAGCTAGGCTTGCCTAGAAAGCAATTTTTATGAATTCAAGATTTCATGGAAATATAATTTACTCAATAAGCGTATAGAGTTCGTAGAATTGCAAGCATACAATTCTTGTGTTGGTAAGTAAAATTGGTTGTCCAGTAAATATTTTGGTAGACAACTAGTTTTCAGTTTCCACATTGTGTTGTATATCTGGAGCTACGTCTGCTGTGACGCAGGCAATGTTTTGCGTTCTTTACAATACTGAGAAAACACAGCAGCAAATATTTTGGCATGCAGAGTGCATTATAAGTTGTACAAGCTATTTCACTTTTTTCGATATTCCTAAGAAACATAGGGCGAAATGCAAAGATAAGAAGATCACTTTTAAGACTGATACGCTAATAAGCTCACATAATTTACTGAAACATCTGTGTTAACTTGTATAGCTTGAGACTCTCAAGATGGATTTGGACAACGACGCAGCTGCTCGTCATTTATAATAACAGTTTAATACCGTGTCCCTTTGATGCGCTTAACATAATCGATCTTCAAGAAAGAAAAAAAAAACAAAACCATTTGCCAAAAAGATTCATCCAAATATTTTCGATGTCTTGAGTCAGGTATGCAAGGACAGTGATGTCAAATAAACACACGCGCGATACTGCCACTGCCAGACCACTGTTTAACAACCGCTCATCTAAAATTTGTATCACACTTTAAAAAGTGGAACATCGAGGATGTCGTTCCCACTCGTGGTGTACCAAAGTTCTCTTCTAAAAGTGTCCCATTAATATGTTTACGAGTGCATGCAGGGAAGGCTACCAAACGTACATTGGTTTTGCACCCAAAGCAACTGTAAAGACCTAAACACAAGTGGTTCGGACGCACACATTAATGCTCGCATTCGTATTGTGAATAAACATCGTAATGTAGCAGATAAACTAGGATGGGAGCCAAGACGAAAATATGCCACGGCGCGTTTTTCCATTGGATTTTGCGCTTTGGAAACGAACAGTAGTCGCGACAGAACCGACAGACATTCATTGTTACTCAGATGGAATGTGATAACAGCCAGCGACTGCTATCACGAGTGCTGGTGTCGGATGCTGCACGCTCACAGAATAATATATTAGTCACGCTTGAGATTCATTACATGTACCAGAATACATCTCTAATGACGACACTTTCTTCTAAAAGAGAACGTTGCACACTGGTCGCCTTGTTGTTGTTCTAAGTTCTACTATGTATCGCTCGAAAGCGTCTGAGGGTGTGGTGTGTTATGAAGTATATAAAGCTTATGTACCTATATGTGTTGTGGTCATTGTGTACAGTGTCCCATGTTTGTGTATGTCTTGCAAGGTCACACGTGGAGTGGTCATGTACGAGACAGGTCGATGCACAAGAGTCAAGGTGGGCACGGAAATTTTCATTCAACCGCCTGTTCTATTTACATCACCGATTGCCACAAATATTGTAAGTGGCGCATCGCGCGCGCACTTCCTCCACACTGACGTAGGCAACATCGGACCTTCGCGTGCCATACACTCGAACCACATCAGAAACTAAGGTTTATGAGCCGGCAGGGCCTCCTATTCTAATGTGCTCCCGGAATACTTTTGGACATCCGGCTGTCTGTCATCGGCACAACGAGAGAAAGATCGCTACGACCGAGGTGTTGGTGGTTCGTGAATGGCAGGCGACGTCCCGATGGCGGCGGGAGGCGCCGCGGCGGGCGGAGTGCGTGCCGCAGGATCTGGTGTTTACGTTGTGTTCACTGTCAAACGTGTTATCTGTTATGTGAGCAGGTGCGTGGCGCTGGCGTCGCGGCGTGCGCGCGCCGGCTATATTTGTGTCGCGCGGGCGTCGTTACATAAAACTGTCGTGTGTCGATCCTCACCTCCTCTATCTTGAGGTTGGTGCGGACCACCTTGCGGGTGACCGCGCTCTCGTAAGTCTCCTCGATAGTCTCCGCCATGGTTGCGAGTCGCGGGCGCAGCGGGCAACGCGCGCGGTAGTTGCGCCGGTACTGAGCGGCGCGCGGTTATTTTTAGTCAGCGGCGTGGTTCGGCCGCCTCACAGTGGTGTAACTGGCACTCGGGAATCGGGGTGGCGATGTCGCTGGCGGGCTGCGCGGTACTGCCACGGTTAGGGGCGCCGCTACTGCCGAGTGCCGTGGCGTCACATCTGTGTTGTGTGACGCTGCACGCGCTAAGCCCCACCAGACAAAGAGCCTCGGTGACGCAGCACACAATGTTTATGGTCTCATAAAGACGACTTCGTTACAATTTTCCACTGAAAACATATGGTTCGCTGCTGTACCATCAACAAGCATTTACCAGGTGAATGGACAGATTCATGATATTCGTATAGATAAGAGGCAAGGCTGGAATATTAAGATGTTTCACTTTAGCTGAAGTAAGTTGTTTATGTGGGTGTGGGTACAAACGTCGCCAAATAGCGAATAAGCTAAAGCCAGAAAATCTGCCCACCCATTATTCCTGAAACTAGTCTAGGTATAATCTAGACATGAATGTTCACCTATTTTGTGAAAATGACAATTTCAATCAATTTTACACATGTCTCTTGATAATTTACAAGAATATGCGTTCTAAGAAAACGTCTAAAACTACCCTCCACATAGTGGAGGCAAACCTCCACACTAATTTAGAACTGCTAGTGCCATCTAGAGGAAAATTATAGAACTAAAACCAAAACCTGCTACTAGATGGCGCTAAATACAAGCGTGCACAAAACATGGTATCTGCCGTGGTTTGACTCGACTTGTAGATGGTAACAATAATAAACCAATCATTATATCGATGCGTAAACAGGATATTTATAAAACGATGTTTGTAGATTTCCATGCGAATCGATTTATGGAGTAACCGGCAGGCAGATCGGCAATGCAACAAGTAGGTACATTCGACGTCACATGCACGGAGCAATTACATTATGTATCGGAGCAATTACATTTTTATGTAGCACCAATCGATTTTTACTGCCTGTGCGCCTGGTTATAATTTTATAGTCTAGGCACTAGCGACTGACAACGTTACGTATCTTATATACGATTCTGCAGTAGGTACCTCACGCTCTCATACATGGCCATGCTAAATGTTACAATAATTTATCCAAGCTAAGCGCTGCGTCTACATAAACGAGCCCTAATAAGGTATTTTTAACCGCCTTCAAAAAACGAAGAAAGTTCTCAATTAGACTGAATTTTTTTTTGTCACGTTCAGCGATGTATGGTATCTTCGCCAGTTGTCAACCGATTTTGATGATCCTTTTTTGTCATCCAATTTTGATGAGTATTTTTCTGGATTGGCCCCGTTTCAATGTGATGAAAATCGGGTGAAGGACTTCGGTGCATGGGCAATCGAAGTCTTCAGTAAGTGATAGCAATTTCTCAATTGCATGTCTATTTATTCTTTACACCAGTTCACGAGATAATATCACGCCGCTACGCTCTGAAGGGGTACACAAATGTGTGTAGTTCACACTTTTTTTTTTTTTTTAACGGGTGGATATCCTCATGGATGTCCTCCGCCCGCCCCAGGGCTGATCGGTCTGTCAGACTCTTACTGACTAAAACCACCCCAGTGTTCCATCTCTCACCTACGCCAGAGATCGCGGGGGCTTACGACTTCCGTAATCCCCGGCTGGTGCCGGCCCGCCTCTGCGGGCCACCTCGGGTCAGCGGGGGCAATGAGGTGTTTGACTCCGCCCGCGACGTCAGAGAGGGGCGCACGGGAACACCACGCGCCGCCACCTCGGGTCCAGATGAATGGGGGGCGACGGACATCCCCAAGTCCGCCGCCCCTGGACCCAGTTAGGGGGGCCGGAAGAGGGCAGGGCAGCGTATGCCCTCCTCCGACGCCCGGCGCGTCTGCTGCGGGCCAGGAGGGAGGTCGAGATCTCCCTCTCCCTTTCCGCAGCCTCCTTCTGCGCGATAACTGTTTCGCAGAAGGAGACCACCGCGTCCCAGGACTCCTCGCCGTCAACCATAGCACGGACTACGGCTGGCAGCGAGAGGTCACTGCCTACCACAGAAATGAGGGCACGACGCGGCTCCTCCCAAGCGGCACACTCTGCCAGCGTATGCCGCGCCGTGTCCTGCGACACCGAGCGTCCGGCTCCCTGCCTATGCGACACAGAAACCTCCCGAAGCAACCATGCCCCGAGAGGACCTGCGTCACCCGAAATGACAGGGAGCCGTGCCTTCTCCCGAGCCACAGGTCGAGCACTGGCCGGATGGCCTCGATAGTGACGAGGCCGGCGGAAGGGCGTGAGAGCCTGTCCCGCCATTCCGCCACCAGGACCTCGCGCATTGCATCAGTCGCTCGCCCCACCACTCACGCCACCGATGCAGTGACGCGAGGACTTTTGCCTCTAGGTCCCAGGGCGGAGATCCGGCCAGTGCGCCAGCCGCCTCGTAGGAGATCGTGCGATAACCCCTGATGACTCTGACGGCCATCACCCTCTGCGGCTTCCGCAGAACAGTGATGGTGCTGGCCGTCAGGTCAGCCGCCCAGATCGGGGCCCCATACAGGGCCATCGATCGCACGATCCCCACGTACAACCGCTTTTGACGACCGTCGTCCAAGTCTCTCAGGTGAGGCCGGACGCGGTCGCCGGGGTCGCATTAGAGCTGGAAGGAGGTGCTGACGTACCATCCGCGGGCTTCTTGGGCCCCTCCGCGGGCTTTTTGCCCCCCTTTCCAGCTTTGGCCGCCACGGTCGACGGCACTGGCCTTGCGGCCTCCTGCATCCTCCTTTTGTCCGCCGCTAGCGGTGGCCGGAGGTTCTGAGCCGGGAGGAGCCTCGACTCTAAGGCCTCCAGGCGGGCATTCATCATGCCCCCACACTGCTGCATGCAGATGCGGACGATCTTTTGGATATCCGCATCGGGTGCGAGTGCAGGGGCAGGGGCCGACGGCGGGGCCGCAACCACCAGGGAGCCGGCAGTTGCGGGAGCCGCATGTTTCCGCAGCCAGTCTTCCCTCTGTGCGGCAACCTCCCTCTTGAGGTCCTCCAGCTCGGTTCGGAGACGGCCGTTCTTCTCCCACAGCTTCGCCGTCTCCTCGGAGCTTGTTCGATCAAGGAAGACCTCAACCGCCTCCTTGATACTTTCAGCCGCCTCTTTAAGGGCGCGGGTGAACGTGCCCTTCAAGCTGCCCAATTTTGTGGCAACTTTCAGGACGACGTCCACGCCGTCCAGAACTTAGATAGATAAAACATTTATTCAGTACAACACAATAAGACACAACACAAAAGCATGATTATATAAATTATAAAATAGAAAAAGAAACAAGTCGATTAGAACATAAAGAACATAGGTAATACATTAAAAAAGAAAACGAGAACATAATGAAAGAATTGTTTATGGCAATCCTCGGTAGGATTTCCAAACTACCTACAGCTTTAAGATTTGTGACAAAGTAAAATCCTTGTGCGGTTCGTGTCTTCAAGTTGTACCGAATGGGAGTCCAGCTAGTCTATTCTGTAAGAAACTATTTCGATATCGAGCTTCACCTGAGTGATCAAACTCACAAAGTGAGCTTTATTGCACACAACATAAAGGTCTTCATTTGAAACTCACTTCGAATTCTACTGTCGAGATACGAAAATGTTGTTAGAGAATAGCACTACAGCTCAGCATGTGTCAGGCAGTTTACCTGACGCTGATATTCTGCTGGATCCCTGTGGCGCTTACGGACGCCGAGCAAGTGCAGAAAAATTTAAAAAGTTAGAAAGTGCAATCTTGAATAATGGTTTTGCACGGTGAGTTACCCATATTTATTTGAAAATTGATTATTAAATATTGTGATTTGTTTATTTATGTGTAGGTGTGGGAATGTAACAACAGGCACAGGCATTCATAGATCGGGAATAGAAAGGAGATTGCGATGCCCATACATTGTTCGCCCTGGAGCCAGGAGCATCGGAAAATTATGCGTTGTATTGTTGATCATTAGTAAACACCTATAAGATCTTATTTTTATAGCGGACTAGCTGCAGAAAAGATATATGTCCAAAAAAGTATCAGATTTTGAGGTTATAATCTAACCATAACAACGAATATTAGATATAGTTTTTCCTTAGTTTTTCATAGCTCCGAGTGATCTTTAAGAAACTGATTAACAAAATCATAATACATTTAGCTATTTTCCATACCTACCTAAATAATTAGGTACCTTTGCAGCTTTTTTTTCTAAAGCCTAAGTGTAAGTAAATAGGTACCTAAGTGCAACTTTTAAATGCATAGAATCTAATTGACATAGGTAGATAGTGGATACCTGTATTCTTAGCATTGGATTTGGAGTGAGATTAAATGTTTGTGTATTGTTTGTTTGTGTTATATAAAACATTGCGCGCTGTTCAAACGCGTGACTATGAAACCAGCCTTACCAATTAGGTAGCCGATAAGTTGTAAACCTACAGTCCTACTTTAACTTACTGATTAGGTTTGAATAAGAAATAAAACACAGATTTTAATTTCATGTTTATTGTTCATCTAAATTGGCAATTAAAATATTGTCTAAAAACTGCAGGGATCGATATTATTTTGATGTCTCGCATAGCTTTAATACAAAATAATGGTCACAACATGGGCGCAGCACCCGATAGGTCTGCGCCCAACGATGCAATTACAGCAATATTGTACGATTGCTTGTCGACCAATTTGAGCTGAATCAATTACTATGTAAACAAAACATGTTTTATTGCTGATATGGCGGCTGTGAATTTTGCCTCGTAATATCCGTTTTCGGTTTCGGAATTATTTAATTGTAGTTCATTCAAATCCGATGGCTGAATCTACAACAAAAAAAAATTGTTGGTTACACATTGCATTTATAGTACAATAAATAAAACAATTTACACTACAAATGTTGCATGACTATAACTGACCAGAAAAGATCTATTAGCTAAACAAAATAGCACATCAGGCAAGTTTAAGCATACTATGGTCGGCACCAGATAAACATGTAATATAGTACATAGATTTTTCCCTAATATCCCTTCGTACTCGGATACTCAAACAATAAATTATGAACCGTTTTTCATTACTAGAAAACCTAAAGGATCACAATAGAAGTTGATTCAGGACAGTTTTATGTCATTATTTCTGTTTTTGTAATTTGGAAAGCCAATAAATGTATGAGGGTCAAAGACCGTTATTGCATGGGTATCTGATATTTACCATAGCCTAATTTCTTGCAACAGTTAAACAATCAAAAACGTCCCTCACCTCTGAGAGTTGAACTCAATTTCGCACAATATCTAAAATGTGGCTGATACTTTCTGCTTGTACGGAGTGACATTGGATTTGTGCCAGTGAACAACCACATATCACACTTTGATCATGTTGATGACCAACCATTGGTACTTCTTGCAAATCTTGTGATGTTGTGGTAACTCTATTAACAAATATAATGTATGACAAGCATCACATATGTAATCATTTGCAGTCACCTGTAATATAAAAACATATTATAAGTATAAAATAAACATGTTTTATTTTATATTTTCTCTTCTATACAGAGCCATTATAAATATAAATAGTTACAAATGGAGGTTAAAGCTTACTATTTGTGGTGCCACTAATTGCTGTGTTTGCACAAAAATGGCATCATTATGGAGAATATGCCGTCTTCAGATGAATGAATCAGGTGATGTGAGTGTGCGTGCCCGAGGTGCCAATATTCTATTGCAGAGTGCACAGTTTCTACCAACATTACTTCTTACTGAAGTGTTAGTCATCTCTTGTCCAACAAGTGGTGCATATGAGATCATGAGCTTGAACCTAAAAAAAAAAAACATACTTAGTTCAATTGTATTTTTATAGAGTATTTACCTATCAGATTGTTGTTGTCAGATTGTTGTTGTTGTTGTCAAAATACTTTATAAATTGTTTCTTTTTTTTTGTGAAAAAGATGATTGCAAACATAATGTGTAAGGTCAAGTATAGAAACTTATTAGTAAAAAAAAAGTCTGAGAGATCGCAAACAGAATAATATAGGTACAACAAAAAATAATATAGGTGCAAACAAAGTAAAAATGTATTTACCAAAAGAGGTGCAGTCCATTGTTGTACTCAGTGACGAATCTGTTCATCTTCCAACAACATGGAACCAGCACCACCAGCAGAGCCGCAATTCACACAAAATACACTTTCCATAGCGTATGCGTTAGTCCATTTATGACTGCCAAGTTATCGTTTGAGCGGTACTCCGAAAATCACAGCCAGGTAAGTCGTTTTTGAAAGCAATCAGAGTCCGTTATAATAGCCAAGTCGTAATATTAGTAGTCCCGAAATTCACCAAAACACACCGACACAATTATTACAAAGAGCAAGCGACGCTAACGTATTGTAAACATAAACAGTGAAAGCACAGGTGACAGGTGACAGACAGACAAGTGACAATTTAGTGACGTCAAAAATAGGAGTGTGTGTAAAAATACGATACAACTTATCGATATTTCCTAAGATTTTGTTACTAGGATGACAATGTCCTACTTTACTTATAAAAACACTCTTCGATATTTTTTATAATATTAATACTTAATAACATTTGTAGGTATTATATAACAAAAACATTTATAGTACCTACCTACTTAATGTATTCAGTAACGATAAGTATTTTTACCCGATTGCGGCGAAGCCCAAAAGGAGAGTTATTTTTATACTAGTAGTTCCTGAGATTAGCGCGTTCAAGCAAACAAACAAACAAACTCTTCAGCTTTATTTATTAGTATAGGTAATCGTCGTAAATACCTAATCGTTTAGTTAGAAGTAAATCATTCACTTTCTTAAACGATCATAAGAAAACACAGAATAATGATCATGGCGAAATACGAAGGTTTTGATCACTTCAGCATTATTCTTACTATCTATTTAAAATCGAGTATGACCTCATGCACAAAGTACTCAGTAGGATTTTTTGAATTAAGTAAACATTTAGGGAATAATATATGGAATGGTAATTGAATGCTTTTAATGTATCTTCTGTTTGCTCTTTATTCGAAATAAATTCAAAATATGAATAATATTAAAAATACACTACAGTTCTTTAAAATTAAATCGATTGATTACAATCGATTGGATTGGGCATCCCTAATCTTTTTTGACATGACATGACGTTTGGTGAAGATGGCGGCGATTCATGTTATTATTCGCGAAAATACTTTTTAATGTTCATTTTGGCATGCAGCTAGTCCGTGTTACAAAAGTATTGGCAACTAATATAATAAAATAGAACATGAATTATCGTACATGTCCGATACTTTTGTTGCACAGGGCGAATTTGGACATTGTCTTTTATATGATTGTGTGTAGTGTTCAAACGATATGAAAAATAAATATAAAAAATAAATATAATAGTGGCTGCGATCAATAATTACTACAATAGTGTGTAGTATTTGAAAACGATATTTTTAAAATAAATTAAATATACTGAAAGATTGGCTCCATCAACAGAATGTCCTTAATTTTTTTTTTTGTAATCTGCTACGGCTGGCCGCTAAATCTGAATTATCGACGTGTTAGAAATCGCCACGCCCAGTTCTTTCTGCGAGTTGATAAGGAACTGACGAAGCCGGTTTCTGAAGGTATTTAGTGTTTTGGTGTTTCTTATTGGCGGGGGAATATTGTTCCAGCACTTGGAAGCAGCGTATCTGAAACTGCCTCTGAAGGCGGCTGTCTTGTGCGGCTGAGAACAGAGTTGTTGAGAACATTGTCTGCTTGTGCATTCTCTTCTACCAGCGATCCAGCTAAGTTTGTCGTAAAGGTAACCCAGTTGCTTGTACTTTATAACACCAAATAGTAGGCAAGCCAAGTGCAACTTACGACGCGACTTCATTTTAAGGATGGAATGTTTATTTAAAAATGGTGTAACGTGTGTTCTTGGTGGGATTTGAAAACAGAATCGAGCGCAGGCATTTTGCACCCTTTGGATCAGCCGATCAGTTTTTGCCAAAACTCGCGGGCCAATTACTGTATCCGCATAATTTAAATTTGAGAGTACGAGTGACTCAACTAATTGGATTCGCAGCTCTTCTGACAGATATGGCCTTATGTTATAAAGGACCTTCAGCCGGTAAAAACACGTACGAACTGCCGCTGCCACATGCGATTCATATCTTAACTCAGCGTCCATGTTCAGACCCAGATTTCGTGCTTCACTAACTCGACTGACCGACTCACCCAGCAGGTTAACATTTAGTGTTGCAGGCACTGCACTGATTTGGTTCTTGGTTCCAAAAAGCATATATTTCGTTTTGGTAGGGTTAAGTACCAAACCGTTGTTCTCAGCCCAGCAAGCTATTCGATCGAGATCTTCGTTGAGATCCCTTAACGCATTATTGGAGTCACTAGGCTTAAAAGAAATGTAAACTTGTACATCGTCAGCACAAATATGGTACCTACAGTGCTTCAAAGACTTTATAATGTCTGCACAATACAGAATAAAAATAATGGGACCCAGTATAGAGCCTTGCGGGACTCCCCTACTAATAGGGGAGAGCGAAGAAATAATGGATGAGCCATTGCTCAACCGGATCTCCACACACTGCTGCCGATTAGTGAGATAACTATGAAACCATTTTATTGTTCCTTGTTCAAAACCATAATAGTTCAGCTTTGAGAGGAAAAGTTCTACATTGATGCAGTCGAAAGCCCGCGAAAAATCAAGCAAAACAAGAAGTGTACACCAGCCCTTATCTTGAGCTGCCAATATATTGTCTGTGACATCCAAAAGTGCCGCAGCAGTACCACGCTGTTTACGAAAGCCCGATTGTAGCTCAAGTAGTACTTGATTGCTTTCCAGATGTTGGGTCAGCTGCTGGCAAACGGTCTTCTCGGCAATTTTGGATAGACATGGAAGATCCAAGCGGACCGCTGGAATCGGCGTGGCAGGCCGAAGGAATCGACCCCTTTGGTCGCGCTGCGGCACAGCTGTGCGACCACCTCTCTTTGCTGTCGGCACCTTTGCGGCCGACAGTTCTTTCTTGATTTATGCCCTCACCGCGCGAACGCTTGCCCCAAAATTTAGAGGAGGCGCGTGAGCCTCCTCGGCTCTCCTTGCCGCTTCCGACAGACGGCTCTCCTTCTTTTATTCTCTCCGCCAAAACTGGCACATCATCGTTTTGTGTGTTAAACTTATCCATAAAGTTCCCACGAGTAGTGGAGGAAATAAATGTCCATCCCGGCAGTGCCCCATACCAAAGGGTAAGCCTAAATACTGTAGGGGGTCGGCATGTACCCTACAGGGGAAGCGCTAACAACTGGTTACCCCACCAGCCATTCATCCTCTCGCCGCGCTTCAAAACTTAGGATTGGGGGTTTTTTATCTTAGAGGTGTCCTTCCTCTGGGCCGGACGGTTAAGTCAAGCCCCCGACGGCGGCATTATACATGCCTCCGTCGGCTGTCCGGCCAACCCGACTCAGCGGACCCGCCGGAAGCTCTCTCGACAGGATTGCTCCGTGAGGAGAGCAACTGCCACGTTAGTGCGCCTCCACCGCAGCGGCATTGGTCATATCCTTTGCCAATCGACAGCTGTCGATCGGACAGGAGCGACCCCATCTACGACGTTCCCTCACAGTGCCCTCTGTGAATCAAAGGGACGCGAGAAAGAATCATAATCATAATAATCATAATCATAATTTATTTGTCAGAACATGGTTGGTATGTACATACCAACCATTTTTTTTTTTTTTAACGGGGGGAAATCCTCATGGATGTCCTCCGCCCTGGGGCGGGCGGAGGGGTCTGTCAGACTCTTACTGACTAAAACCACGGTGTTCCATCTCTCACCTACGCCGGAGATTGCGGGGGCTTACGACTGACCGAACCGTCGAACCGGTACCGTACCGGTACCGTAGGAACCGTCGTGGAGCAAAATGCTCCCCCTCCCGCAGAAATTCGCCAAAGACAATAGCTCCTCCGACATGGAGAGACTATTGCCCGTGCCCAGGGTGCACCGGCCCGACAACTGCTCTTTCCCCCGAACGCTCGTAAGGAACCAGCAGCCGTCAGGCACACGAGGAGGTTTTCTGCACGCACCCCGTGTAGTTCACCCTAGTATAACCTTACCTACCTCACAAGTTATGTTCAATTTACCTACATGTTTTTCGGGTTATCTGTTCGGGTTCGGGCATAACTTTTTTGTTTATGAACCGATCTTGGTGATTATTTTTGCGTTATGAGTTCAGTCATAGCTATTATGCATTTGCATTGGAAGTTGAACTTCGAAGATACACCAGTGGCCTCCTCAAATGAAGGTCAATATTATATATATATTTTTTGTTTTCTTTGTAAAATTTAATACAATCTGTCTCCTTTGTGGGACGTTAACAGTATGTGGGTTGGTGCTATCGCTGGCGCGCTCGGTATGTGGCCTGTGTCACATCCTCATTGTTAAAACAGTAGCTGTGTTTACTGTGATTGTATTAAATCTTGAAGTATTTTACGCTTTAAACGTCGCGCTTTGTTGTGGTTTGTCATAAGTGGTCGGGCCAGAGTATTTGGGTGTCGTTCGATGCGCTCTTTATAGGTTCTGGTATGGCGCACAATTTCCTGTTTCACAGTGGGCAGACGCAGATCACGGTGTAATAATTCGTTGGGTACGAACCAGAGGGCATTGGATATCATGCGGAGTGTTTTATTTTGAAACCTTTGTATCATTTCAATGTTTGAATGGGATGCAGTACCCAACAGTTGGATTCCATACGTCCAGACGGGTTTCAGTATTGCCTTGTACAGAAGTATTTTGTTTTCGAGAGACAGTTGAGATTTTCGTCCAATGAGCCAGTAAAGTTTTCGCGTTTGAATACCAAGTTGCTTTCTCTTAGTGAAAATATTTTATTTGCCAGGTAAGTCTTTTGTCCAAATGCAATCCAAGTTATCTCACATGATCTGCCTATGGGACTGCAATTTTGTTAAGTGTGACTGGAGGACAAGAGTCTCTTCTTAAGGTGAATGTTACGTTGACTGATTTTGTTTCATTTGCTTTTATCCGCCACTTTTTGAACCAGCGAGATATGTCATTTAGCCCTTTTTGGAGTAATTGTGAGGCTATTTTTTGGTCGCTATGTGTAGCTAATATAGCGGTGTCGTCAGCAAAGGTTCCAGTAATTAAGGATTCAGATGTCGGCAGATCCGCTGTAAAGAGTAAGTAGAGTATGGGACCCAGTACGCTGCCCTGCGGAACTCCTGCTTTTAAAGAGCAGAGATCAGACAGTGCCTCCCCTTGTACTATGAAATGGCGCTGCTGGAGAAATGATTTTAATATTCCGTAAAGGTGATTGGTAGCCCATTTTTCAATTTGAATAACACTCCTTCATGCCACACACGGTCAAACGCTTGAGATATGTCCAGGAATGCACTGGCGCAGTCAGATTTACCTTCAAGTGATTCCATGATATGTTTTGTTAGTCTGTGTACTTGGTCGACAGTGGCATGCTTACTGCCAAATCCAAACTGGTGATCAGGAATTAGCTTCTTCTCTTTGAGTATAGGCAAGATTCGTTGTAGCAGTAGGAATTCATATATTTTGGATGGAATAGGTAACAGACTTATGTACCTATACGATTTTGTTTCTTCAGGTGGTTTCTCTGGATTCAACAGCATTACAATTTGTGCGACCTTCCACTCCAGGGGAAAGAATTGCAGTCTGGTCATAGCATTAAATAGTGACGTAAGGAAAGTTACGCCAGATTCAGGTAGTTCTTGTAATATACGGTTTGTAATAAGGTCATATCCTGGAGTCTTTTTTGGGTCTGATTTATTTATAATTCGGGCAACTTCTGTTTTTGTAAATTTAAGAGGCATTTCCTGTGTATGTTTTGAACTATTTAAGTGGTTAGTTATTTCTGCTGCATCTTCCGGTGAGCCGTCATATGTATGAGGAGTGAAGACGTTTGAGAGATGTTCTGAGAAGGTTCCGGCTTCCTCTTGGTCTGTCCGTGCCCAGGTACCATCAGCGATTCTTATAGGAGGGGAGACATTGACGGGGCGTTTTAGTCTTCTGGTGGCTTTCAATAAAGAATAATCCGAGGAAGCAGTAGCATCCAGGCCGGTTAGGTAAATATTAAATCCATCATTACGATCTTTCTGTAGAGTGCGCTTTAGCTGTCTGTTGGCGTGATTGAGATGTTTTTTCGCAACAGGGTCTCTGGTTGTTTGCCAGCGTTTTCGTATTCTCCTTTTTTTGATTATTTTATCGAATAATTATGTGTTTCGTCTTTCGATTTTAAACTAACAGATTCTTGGAATGCTTTGTCTGTGAGCTCACGAAATAGGGACCAGTTAGTTCTATTGTTATGCAGAACCATAGATATATAAAAAGTATGGACTGGAAATACCTACAAAAAAAAAGGTGCATACCTACAATTCAAAGTGGCGCATAAAATGGCTGCCAATGCTAGGGTTGTACCAATCAGGGAATACAGTGTTACTATAACGAAACTATAAAAAGTATTGATACTAATTTTACATACTAGTATTACGAGTCTTACTAGACATCACGTTTGAATCAAAAGTGTAATTTATATTCTTACAATCTGTTGTAACAAAACAATGAGTAAAGGCTTACTCCTTTCTGTTAACGACAGTTAATGTAGAGTTTTTCTGCACAGATTTTAAAAACAATTTTACTTGCATCACTTTTGCGCTTTCGCTTATTTTATATCTGGTCTGTAACTTCTGGTAGGTATGTGGACTAGGTTTGCCAGATACAGTCATTTCATTTCCGGGACAATTCGAGGGATAATAATTTGGTGTGTACGAAAATAGATAGTGGTCTTTGTAAATTGCATTTCTAGTAATATTTTACAAACGTACCAATACACCTATTTCAAAAACGAACTTACCAGCTTCCATTGCTCATACAATGCAGATTATTTTTAAAATATTAAAACATAACCATAAATTGTGCATCGCACCTCGCTTTTACTTATTCATTAAATAAAACTTCGGTAATAATCAACATAAGTGCTTTATTTATTCAATAAACATTTGGTATGACACTTTGCACTTCATTGCACTTTAATTTTTAAACAAATGCTTCTTTCGTTAATCCCGGTTCCCAATTTACATGCTGGTACCATTTGCTCAAAGTTCTTGTGTGAGTAAGCATGTATTGTAAGTTCGCCTTATATAATTATAGGCGGGGATAAAAATGCAACGTTAATGCGAACTTTCGGATTTCTTCAGACTATCCTTTCGTTGAAGCGCTTATTTTTTTTCTGTTTATTGACATATTTTTCAGTCTTAATTTTTCCAGTTTGTGCAACCTGAAAAAGAGAAAAAAACTACTTCAATCCTTAAGTTATATCGAAAACGCTGCTTTGTAGCCGTAGTTAAAACCTGTCTGTAGAACCTCTACAGAACAGAGACGTTAATCCTTCATTTTTAGGAAACCTATAAAAAGGTTAATATTTTTATCAATAAATCATTTGGTTGTTACATACCGTAATTAAAAAATTAAAACAAATAACAAAATGATGTCTTATTTCCGGATCTTGTATAACCAATCATCATAAAAGTCTGGGGAACGATCTCTCAGTGCTGTGAACAGCGAGCCGGACCTAACAAGGTCACTCGGACCGATTAGAACACGTATTATACCGATGTTGAATCAGCACAGCGAAGGAACTAGTATCGGAAAATATTACGGCAACGGTACTACACTATTCCATCATGACATATTATTGTAAACAAACGAATGAAA
Organism: Lacanobia wlatinum; assembly: GCA_947578705.1. Taxonomy (NCBI): domain Eukaryota; kingdom Metazoa; phylum Arthropoda; class Insecta; order Lepidoptera; family Noctuidae; genus Lacanobia; species Lacanobia wlatinum. The sequence goes on along the minus strand of OX388025.1, from coordinate 25,009,644 downwards.
CTATGAAATTAAAAAAGGTCTGTTGGACGAGAATAAGCCCAAATATGAAAACTACAACCATAAATATGTGGTAGCTTAGCATTTTTTTCATCGAAAATGTATTACTATGTGTAATATTGCATGAAAACCGGTTACTAACCTGTGCAAAGACAATTCAGGTTGATTTTCCTTCTTTCTTGCACCCCACTCCATAATACAACGCACAGGCATCTTGAATGGCTGTTTTCCATCATATACGTACAATTTGAAAGATAAAATTCTCGTAATTTTCTCACAAATCACAATAAATACAAAAGTAAACACTTTTCTGACAGCAGAACTACCACGAGACTTGGCGCATAAAATGGCGAAAACGGCACTTACCTACAACTCACAAGAAAATGTTGCCATTATGAGCAACAACTGAAATACTGTTGTCTCTTTGATCAAATACGATTACCACATTAGAAAGAATGAAACAAAACGATATTTCACAATCTGTTTCGTATTTCACCCATATTTGTATAAGCAAAGGTAGATATAGATTGTCGCGGCGCCTCCATATATTTTCTATCTCTATGTGCAGAACGCATTTTCTGACGCATTCTTGGGGGGTAGTGTGCAGTTCTACTGTGATTGGAGAGTGGTCTGAGGATAGGTCCCAGCAACTCTGGCACGATATGATGTTCTTTGCGATTCCTTTGCTGATACAAAAATCTATAACATCTGGGATTTTTCTTTTGTCTGTTGGCCAGTAAGTCGGTTGACCAGACGATACCACGTTCATATTTCTTTTTTGTATGCATTTAAGGAGTTCTCGTCCTCTGGGTAGGACAAGCCTGATACCCCAAAACGAATGCTTCGCATTATAATCACCTCCTGCAATAAACCTGCCTCCAAGTGATTGAAAGAAGTTACTGAACTCCGTTTCCTTGATAGTAAATCTAGGTGGACAATAGAGGGCCGATATTGTAATGTCACTAATCCAGTCTGTTATCACGACGTTTGTTGCCTGGATGTAGTTTTTGCAATAATTTTGTAGTACATGATGCTTGATGTTTGACCTGATAAGAACGGCCGATTCTCCATGTGCTTTGTTGCCTGGGTGGTCAGTATGATACATGCTGTATCCTGGTATCCTAAAGTGGCTTTTGGATGTGAAGTGGGTTTCTGAGATTAGTAAACATCTATGTGGTGTATTTTAACGAATATTTTTAACTCTTCCGAGTGGTTTGACAAGCCATTAGCATTCCATACACACAATTTCAGTGCTGTGAATGTGATGGCATTTTTCAAATTAAATCGGTTAGCCTTTGGGTCATAATCAACATTTGGTTCATTATGGCTACAAGTGTCTCCGTAATGATTTTGAGTTCATTAATTTTTTGATTTTCATCCTTTGTGTACATTGTTTGTGTCATAGGTTGTTCAGGGACTTCTTTTGTGGCTTGGGCGTACGATTTTCCGTTATTTGTTGATTTGTTGGTAGGTTCTTGTTCCTTTCTAGTGTATCCAGGGTTTTTTCTGACTTTGGTGGTTGGAGGGGGATATCGGACTTTCAACAGCTCTTTGTAGACTGTGCAGCCTTTGTAGTTAGCCGGGTGGTTTCCCTCGCAAAGGACACATTTAAGCTCTTTTGATCTGTCTTTCCGTAAGCAAGCTGAAGTGTGATGCGGACCTGCACATTTGACGCTGGGCTTTCTATTGCAGAACAAGTTCAATTTAGTTGTTTGCCAATAAAAATATCCTATTGTACCTACGTGAGCTTTGCGGCCCTCATTCCAAACAGCGTACTCTCCTCCGGAAGCAGATGAGGCCTCCGTCTTTTCAAAATATCTGCAAGAAACCTCGGTATCGCATGGGTTTGAGTTCAAGTTTGGGTGTTGCAGTACACTCAATGAGAAGTAAACACGTTAATGTTTCCTCCACCCTCATGCATACCCTACACAAGACCTGTCCGTTAGGCGTTTTGTCTATTGTGTCGAAACGTTTGCTTAGTGAGCCAATCCGAACTGTGTCCGCTAATAGTACCCACCCTTCGTCCGGTGCGCTTGCCAAATCTGGTATGTGCATTTCTATGATATTTTCTTGTTACTAAAAAAATTAAGTACATTAACAGTGTATTTTATCATTTTCACTTGTATGTCAGTTCATACGGCATTTTGAAATTATGAATTAAAAATCAATGAATTATTAAATACAATGAATGATGAAAAACGCATATCAGATTTGGCAAGCGCACCGACGACTTGTTGCAGGGTCGCAGGCTTCCTCTGTTCAGCCGTTGTACAAAGAGTACAGTATATAGTATCCGTAGTAGGGGTCTATAGTCCCCGTCACGAGAAGCTATAAATTTTGTAAACAAAGAACTTCTACTAAGTTACGTATCGACAGCAAATAATACCAAATTCAATCAACTCAAAGACCACATACGTGTAATAAAATACTAACGAGCAATTAAATTTGGTCGAGTTATATTTTATCGATACAAAGCGCTCTCGTCAAATGTTTTGTGGTACTGGAACGTGTCTGGCTCATAGAACAAACATTTGAAACAATTGAATGTGTGTTTACAAAATTTATAGTTTCTCGTGACGGGGCCTATAGTTATGTAGATAGCTATCCAGCTATCTATTTTTAGTTTTTATAAATGATACACCATCTAGACGTAATAATAATCTTCTCGACGTAAATAATGCCCTTCTGCAGGTACAAAATTGGTTCACTGCTAATAATTTGATTTTGAATGGGAAAAAAACGAAGTGCCTTACCAAATGTCATAAGTACTGATTGTGACAAAGTAGAATAGGGAAAAACTCTTCGATAGAACGGTTTTCCTGGGGATTATGCATAAATAAATAAATAACTCAAGGCTACAATGGGGTCCTCATTTAGCATCTCTTGCAGGACGGCTAAGCTCAGCAGCATAAATGCTGTTAAGAATGTCCGCCGATTTTAGAATGTTGATACCGGGAGACGAGTCTATTTTAGTTACTTTCAAAGTATCATAAATCCTGTTTGAATACAAATAGAATAAGATAGTTTGTAAACTGTATTTTAAACCATGTAACTAATTAAGACCTTGAAAAATCAATCAATCAATCAATCAAATCAAAGTATGTCTTACGGTATCTTACTATGGGGACGGGCTGCAGACATCAAGCTGCAACGTCTAGTTAGATAGCCAGGAATCGTATGGCATTCTTGGACTGCCAATCCGTTTCCGAAGTCCACAAGCTCTGTACTTGTGTATGGGTGTTCCCAAATTGCGTTTTAATGTCTACAAATCCTGCCCCCCCCCCAAATCATGAATTCGAGGGCCCTGGGCCCTTGTGCGTTTTCGAATGGTCAACCGTTGACATTTTCTAATCACGATCAAATTGCAATAATGATTATAGATGGTAGATACTTTATATTTTGTTTCCAGAGGATTTAAGGCAATAAAAATTAGTAAATACGTTCAATTCTTTATTATCATTACACAAACATGCAACATATAAATTATTACATAATAAATATGTACGCCTAACACTAATGTATAAATTTCGAGATACATTCTTTTATACATATGTATATATCACTTAACGTATATGGAGTCTCCATGTATCACAAAAACCTGGGCGCTGCCCTGGAATGAGAATCTACCTCTTTGCCCCTGATCGTTTTTTTTTTACGCTATGGCAGTATTGTAAAAATGAGGCGTGGTATTTTCATGAAGGGAAACTCCATATTGCACGTTATAATGTCACTTTGCAGCTAATACTTAAATATTATATTGTATTTTTGTTACCCCTGTGGCTTTGTGCTATCACTCTACTCCACTTGGCTGAAACATAAAAACGAAATTGTTAATACATACAAACTTGAACTCGAGTCCACAATGATTGACGGAATGAATAAGAATATTTTATTTGTATAGTTTCATAAACTGGGAGTGAGAAAGGATTATTTTTCTTCAAGAAAATATGGGTAAGATAGTAGAGATGGTGTAACCAGCTCTGGCTTTCCGACTGACCTACTCTTTGAAAAGTCAAAATATCTTTTAATGGTTTTTTTTTACCTACACTGTCCCACTGCTGGGTTAATGGTTTCATTGACAAAAATGGCTGTGATATTGAGTGAGGTACTAGGTAGGCAGTGTATACTAACATGACGCGCATGGTGTTGGTGAAGCCGGAGCCCTGCTTCCAGCCGGTGACGACGACGACGCTGTCGCCGGTGTGCAGGAAGCCACGCGCGCGCCCGAACTGCAGCCCCGACTGCACGCGGTTGTCCACGTCCTTCAGCCAGTCGCCCGCTGCCGCCTCTGTCACACGGAAACAAGCATTTATGACTTCAAAAAATATTCAACAGGGAAAGAGGGGGAGACCCAGTTGGAAGGAACTATTCTAAATGTCGTAAACGGAGAAATTGCACTGCACTTTTTCCGGACTAATATCTAGAGTATTGAATACGATGATGGGGCAGCGCGGCCGGTACTTGCTGCGCAGGTGAGCACTTGCTACAGAACACATAGCTACCTTGGTACACGATGGGCAGCACGCCGCGGTACAGATGCGCCTGGCGCGCGGTCTGCGCGTGGCGCGTCACGGCGATGATGGGGCAGCGCGGCCGGTACTTGCTGCGCAGGTGAGCACTTGCTACAGAACACATAGCTACCTTGGTACACGATGGGCAGCACGCCGCGGTACAGATGCGCCTGGCGCGCGGTCTGCGCGTGGCGCGTCACGGCGATGATGGGGCAGCGCGGCCGGTACTTGCTGCGCAGGTGAGCACTTGCTACAGAACACATAGCTACCTTGGTACACGATGGGCAGCACGCCGCGGTACAGATGCGCCTGGCGCGCGGTCTGCGCGTGGCGCGTCACGGCGATGATGGGGCAGCGCGGCCGGTACTTGCTGCGCAGGTGAGCACTTGCTACAGAACACATAGCTACCTTGGTACACGATGGGCAGCACGCCGCGGTACAGATGCGCCTGGCGCGCGGTCTGCGCGTGGCGCGTCACGGCGATGATGGGGCAGCGCGGCCGGTACTTGCTGCGCAGGTGAGCACTTGCTACAGAACACATAGCTACCTTGGTACACGATGGGCAGCACGCCGCGGTACAGATGCGCCTGGCGCGCGGTCTGCGCGTGGCGCGTCACGGCGATGATGGGGCAGCGCGGCCGGTACTTGCTGAGCAGGTGAGCGGACTTGCCGCTGGTGGTGATGACGACGATGGCGGAGGCGAGGCACTTAGTGGACGCTTCCACGGCGGCGATGGCTGTGGAGTGGGCGGGCTCGATCGGGGGCTTAACCTGGAGACAATTTTTTTCCTTTATTTAGGGTTTTATTAGAATAAAATTAACCGCCTGGTGACGTTGCCACTACCAGCGGAAGTACAAACAAATGACGCAAGCCTCCTGGCGCTGAGCGCGACCCTGTACAGCGAATCAATGCGCGGGACCACATGTCCGCGCGACTAGCTGACGTGCCACGAAAAGACCGTCACGTTCCACTTCTCGTGGCGTGGCTCGAGAGACGGCTTTTAACGGTTCGACGGTAACGAGAATTCGAATTTTAAATTTCGAATTCTCCCACTGAAATGTGTACCTTTTGGTGTAGGGAATAAACTTACTATATTTTTCTCAAACATGAATGGAGAGCATTATTTTGACAACTTTCTTCTGGATAATTCGGCATTGCTGTACTGGCCAAATACATGCGAGCAGCGGCCGGCAAAACATGTTTGAAAATCCATATCTGTCGTGGTTTAGCGGCCAAATAAATTACATAGTAAACTCATATCTATCGTGTAATTTAAAAATGGAACGATCTTTTACTCCGAAACATGGCAACCAAGAAGTAAACTATAAAAGGTTTTATTTAAATTTCGAACTGGCTTGCAAATAGTAAGCTGTTTATTGAAAAAAAAAAACAGAAATGAATACTTTAACGCAGGAAAGTACTATACAAGCCTTGGCCACAACTAGGCATTGATGGGTATACATATATGTGCCTCGGCTTCGCCTCGGCCCACATTTACACGTTCGTCTATCATTGCCTCTGTTGCTAGCCGCTGCAATAGTAATATTGCAGCGCTATAAAATATGCGGCGTCGCGTCGTCTTAAGGGTCTTGTCATTGCAAAGGACCACACGAAACTCAACTTAGAATATGTACCGCTTAAGTAAAAATTTGAGTGCGGTCTCTCCGGAGAGCATGACGCATGAATACAAAGTACAGCTCACCTCAACAACCAGATCATTGAAGAGCTGCCTGTGCCAGATGGCAGCCTCGGCCTCCTTGCAGATGTTGGCCATGGTGAGCACGCACTCGACCGGGTAGTCGCCCTTGGCGGTCTCTCCGGACAGCATGACGCATGAATACAAAGTACAGCTCACCGCAACAACCAGATCATTGAAGAGCTGCCTGTGCCAGATGGCAGCCTCGGCCTCCTTGCAGATGTTGGCCATGGTGAGCACGCACTCGACCGGGTAGTCGCCCTTGGCGGTCTCTCCGGACAGCATGACGCATGAATACAAAGTACAGCTCACCTCAACAACCAGATCATTGAAGAGCTGCCTGTGCCAGATGGCAGCCTCGGCCTCCTTGCAGATGTTGGCCATGGTGAGCACGCACTCGACCGGGTAGTCGCCCTTGGCGGTCTCTCCGGACAGCATGACGCATGAATACAAAGTACAGCTCACCTCAACAACCAGATCATTGAAGAGCTGCCTGTGCCAGATGGCAGCCTCGGCCTCCTTGCAGATGTTGGCCATGGTGAGCACGCACTCGACCGGGTAGTCGCCCTTGGCGGTCTCTCCGGACAGCATGACGCATGAATACAAAGTACAGCTCACCTCAACAACCAGATCATTGAAGAGCTGCCTGTGCCAGATGGCAGCCTCGGCCTCCTTGCAGATGTTGGCCATGGTGAGCACGCACTCGAACGGGTAGTCGCCCTTGGCGGTCTCTCCGGACAGCATGACGCATGAATACAAAGTACAGCTCACCTCAACAACCAGATCATTGAAGAGCTGCCTGTGCCAGATGGCAGCCTCGGCCTCCTTGCAGATGTTGGCCATGGTGAGCACGCACTCGACCGGGTAGTCGCCCTTGGCGGTCTCTCCGGACAGCATGACGCATGAATACAAAGTACAGCTCACCTCAACAACCAGATCATTGAAGAGCTGCCTGTGCCAGATGGCAGCCTCGGCCTCCTTGCAGATGTTGGCCATGGTGAGCACGCACTCGACCGGGTAGTCGCCCTTGGCGGTCTCTCCGGACAGCATGACGCATGAATACAAAGTACAGCTCACCTCAACAACCAGATCATTGAAGAGCTGCCTGTGCCAGATGGCAGCCTCGGCCTCCTTGCAGATGTTGGCCATGGTGAGCACGCACTCGACCGGGTAGTCGCCCTTGGCGGTCTCTCCGGACAGCATGACGCATGAATACAAAGTACAGCTCACCTCAACAACCAGATCATTGAAGAGCTGCCTGTGCCAGATGGCAGCCTCGGCCTCCTTGCAGATGTTGGCCATGGTGAGCACGCACTCGACCGGGTAGTCGCCCTTGGCGGTCTCTCCGGACAGCATGACGCATGAATACAAAGTACAGCTCACCTCAACAACCAGATCATTGAAGAGCTGCCTGTGCCAGATGGCAGCCTCGGCCTCCTTGCAGATGTTGGCCATGGTGAGCACGCACTCGACCGGGTAGTCGCCCTTGGCGGTCTCTCCGGACAGCATGACGCATGAATACAAAGTACAGCTCACCTCAACAACCAGATCATTGAAGAGCTGCCTGTGCCAGATGGCAGCCTCGGCCTCCTTGCAGATGTTGGCCATGGTGAGCACGCACTCGACCGGGTAGTCGCCCTTGGCGGTCTCTCCGGACAGCATGACGCATGAATACAAAGTACAGCTCACCTCAACAACCAGATCATTGAAGAGCTGCCTGTGCCAGATGGCAGCCTCGGCCTCCTTGCAGATGTTGGCCATGGTGAGCACGCACTCGACCGGGTAGTCGCCCTTGGCGGTCTCTCCGGACAGCATGACGCATGAATACAAAGTACAGCTCACCTCAACAACCAGATCATTGAAGAGCTGCCTGTGCCAGATGGCAGCCTCGGCCTCCTTGCAGATGTTGGCCATGGTGAGCACGCACTCGACCGGGTAGTCGCCCTTGGCGGTCTCTCCGGACAGCATGACGCAGTCGGCGCCGTCCAGGATGGCGTTGGCGACGTCGGAGATCTCAGCGCGGGTGGGGCGCGGCTTCTTCACCATGGACTCTAACATCTGGGTGGCGCAGATTACTGGTTTGCCGACCTGGATGGAATGGTTTAAGATTATTAGCTTGTTTAAAATCTCTGCAGGGCCACAGGCTGTAATACACATGCCTGTAACTTTCACATAAGTATGTGAGTAGTTTGCCATGCCATGTGACATTCAAAAATCAGAATTTGTTACGGCATAAATACAAGCTACTTGCATACTTTAGTGCGAATTGCGGCCTTTACAACTAACTAAAAAGAATTAAATTTTTTTTTTTTTTTGCTTCATGGTTTTTGACAGGAGTACATGAAGAAAAAGCGCAATGCACGCCTCAGGTAACCTATAACTATCAACAAGCTACTCAGTTACCTTTATTCTACCACTGTTTTTGAGCACATTAGTCATAAAATTAAATATATTTAGCTTCTTACCCTGTTGCAGCGAGCAATCATCGTCTTTTGGGCGAGGAACACTTTCTCTGGTGGGATCTCAATACCAAGGTCACCACGGGCGACCATAATACCGTCCGAGGCCTGAAAACAAAACAACGTTTGAAATGGAATCAAAGTTCAAAAATGATCGAGGTTAAGGATCTTCAATGACTTTATTTGTTTCCTACGCCTGGTTACTTCATGTGAGCAAAATTTTGGCTGGCACTATATCCTCTATTCCCCTAAGATTAATCGAAAATATCCCTCTTAATACTTTCTTAAAGTTGCCTGTAGTATAATCCTGTTTTTCTGGGAACATGTTTTCTGCAACTCCTATAAAATGTGTTCTCATGGTAGCAACACAATTTCAGTCAGTGGTCTGTTCCATGAAGTACCGTGTTACCCAGGTCAGCTGCTCCACGTAAAATACTGGTATTCAGCTAAATCTGGTTTGATTGGAAGTCGACCCCAATATAGTTGGGAAAAGGCAGATGACCTCAAAACTTCTTGAAAGTCATCCTTTTATCCGCCAGTATCACTGCATATCTAGTTAAGACTGCATTCTATTACCTCTGGCCTACACAGTGCAAGTGGAAGTATGAATCGGACGGCATGCAAATTGCAGCCATCCGGCAATTTCATCGAGTTGTAACTCTGACTTGATGTGCCTGTTCGAAAACATTGTGCAGGTATTATATAATCTATGGTTACCTACGTATTGGTCATGTTAGGTCAAGTACATTGTTGTTCATGTTAGAATCGTGGCTGGTTCTTAAGAAGGGACTCGGGTCGGTAACTCTTGGGCCTTTCTCCATATAAACGCATTCCGCTGTTTCCTTCGTGGATAATGCTGCTAGAACAATGTTTTTTTTTCAAAAATCTAGATCGAATTAATACGTGCCTCTATCATTTTCTTTTCTCCAAAACATAATTACTTAAAGAATTGAGACAATCCAAAAGCCCGAAAAAATTGCCCGTTTTTACCGCCATGTTCAGACGACTATCAGACAAATTTGGTAAGTTTTTAACAAAATAGAAAATAATAGAAGCATAGATAGATAGTCTTCTTCTTAATTTTGATATGTTATTTTTGGATCAGTCCAGTTTTGAAGATAACAGCGAAATACAAAACGTCTTTTGGTCAAGGTTTTGGTCTTTACTTGGTATGGCGCAACGCGACGGCATCGGCAATAGTTTCTTCAAATACCTGTTTTACCGACTAGAGTCCCCTCTTAAAGCTAACACACGATTTCTGATTTAAAAATTTGAACCTAAATAATCGTGACAATGTCGAATTATTTTGTATGAAAAATGAAAACGAAAACAAAATAATTGAAAAATACCTTAGATTATACTTATATGATATCAAAATGAACACGTAGTACATATAAACAAAAAAAAAAACAATTTTATCTCTGTTTCATTAATTTGATTAATTGATTTGCATTCTCTTTTTTTAATATACTATCATTATTTATGTGGGTTTGCTGTTTATAGATTTTTAATTGAAATGGCAATGGAGTCATATTAGCATCAATCAGTTCGAAACATAGTCTATAAATAATTGCATGCACTTATCTGAATGGTAACATTATATGTTTTTGTATAAATGAGCTATTTACTCCAAGTACTTATTTACATAAAACAATGCAACTGTATTGTTTCATTTAAATAATTGGATTTTACTGTTTTTCAAGAAAATATATATTCCTAATGATGTATGTTTAAATTATCTCGAGTGTAGTTTATTCAGATGATATTTTTTTTTCATTCGTATCTAATCAAATAAATCTACGGTCATCAATCAAGATTGCCAAGATTTTATCATGTTAAACTATGAATGGTTGGAATTCATACTTCAGATTATGTAAATAAAGACTTAAAATGTTTTTGTTGGTTTCCAAATATCTGATTTTTAGGGTTCCGTACCTCAAAAAAAAAAAAAACAGAACCCTTATAGGATCACTTTGTTGTCCGTCTGTCCATCTGTCAAGACCTTTTATGTCGGGAACGCGTGGAGACATCGAGTTGAAATTAAAACCTACTCAGATCTATCGTCCTTTGAAGCTGTGAAAAAGCGAACTTCTAAGCTAACGTAAAAAGAAGATACGGCCGTTTATGCTCAAGGGAAACAAAATTTATAGGGTATTTTCTGTTAACCTCGAACTATGAAAATTGGTAAGTAATATCGTCTTATACTACAAGTATAGCGAAATGTCTGAAAACTACACATTTATAATTTAATCTGAAAATATGTAGTTTTTTTTTTTAAGTAATATCTAGGTTGGCTAGTCCGACTCGCACTTGTCCGGTTTTTTCCGTATTATTTTCCATGCACCACACCAAATTATAAATCTGCCGAGCCTTTTCCGAGCTATGTTGGGCATGGCTTTCAGCCTAAACGGAAGCAGTTGATTACCAGTATTTTGTTCATACACGGAGCGACTCCCTATCTGACTTCTGTAACTCAGACACTGAGTACTACGATAAACTTCGGTGAAACTGGGTGTCAGACTCATTGGGCTTCTGACTTCCTGTAACGACTGTCACACATGTTCATCATCATCATATCAGCCGAAAGACGTCCACTGCTGGACATAGGCCTCCCCCGAGTGTTGCCACAACAACCGGTCCTGTGCGTCTCGCTTCCATAGGCTACCCGCGACCCAAACCAAGACATCGGTCCACCCAGTGGGAGGCCACCCAACGCTGCGTCTTCCGGTACGCAGTACTCATGTTCCGAGGGACTACTCTCTACGCCCGAAGTACGTAGTTTCGGGCTTAGATGCGGGCGTATTCTACTCCGTGTCACCTACGGACTTACGATTAGTCCCAAACTAAGAATGAATGACAACACGATTTGACAGTAACAGTCAGACTGTTACTGTCAAATCGTGTTGTCATTAATTCTTAGCGGTTAGGTGATACGGATTAGAACACGCCCGCAACTAAGCCCGAAACTACGGACTTCGGGCTTAGAGAGTAGCCCCTCAGATAATCAAGGGATGGTCATACTTCCAGGCACCGGCCTTGGCAAGCATTGTTTCACCTTGAAGATACGGTAAATGCTTAGCTACAGGGCCCTAACAGGAAAATGTGGCAAAATAATAATAGCCGCAGGGAGCGTCAATCTTGTTACGGAATTTGTTTCGAAAGAGTCACCGCGGCCCTGGAACGCAAAGGGCATTAGGAGGAACGCGGATGGGTTTTAGTCCGTAAGAGTCTGACACACCCTTCCGCAAAGCCCAGAGCAGAAAGAGCCATTTGATGATTTCTCCTCCTTAAAAAAGAAGGGGGTGTCGATCGCGTTGCTAAGCCCTAAAGGCTTAGCAACGCTTGCTGAGGTTGGCCTGTGGTTGGATGACCATCTGTTTCATCCTTCGTGCCTCGGAAAGCAAGTCAAGCCGTTGTTAAAGGCTGCCATTTGTAGATCTTTGTCAGCCGTAACGGATTGTCAGTAGCCTACAAATCTGACACAGTGTTGTCTTGTCAAGAGGTACCGTGGTATCTAGTTACAGCGTTGTGGGGTCTGATAGGCAGTAATCATAAAAGCCTACTTTCGTCCACTGCTGAACGTAAGCCTCCCCCAAAGAGCGCCAACCATCCCGGTCTTGAGCAGTCCGCATCCATCCGCTGCCAGCCACCTTCCTTAAATCATCGATCCATCGCACTGCAGGGCGTCCCACACTACGTTTGCCCATACACGGTCTCCACTCTAACACATGTCTGCTCCATCGACCGTCTGTCCGTCTGCAGACATGGTCGGCCCACTTCCACTTCAGCATGCTGAGTCTACGCGCAATGTCGGAGACTTTTAGTTCTCTGGCGAATGACTTCGTTGCGAATTCTATCCACCAGAGAAACCCCGAGCATTGCTCTCTCCATTGCACGCTGAGCAATCATGAATTTGTGGACCAGGCCTATGGTGAGTGTCCACGTTTCAGCTCCGTAAGTCATTACGGGTAGGACGCACTGCTTACAGACCCTGGTCTTAAGGGATTGTGGGATCGACGATTCAAAGATATCAATCACTGCGTGATATCTGCGTGATAGGCAGTCGCGCGAAGTAAAATACCGGTATTCATTAGCATCTGGTTTGACTGTATGCCGACGCCAATAAGGTTGAGAAAGGTAGGCAGATTGAGCCCCTCATCTATACTAATAATATTATAAAGAGGAAAGATTTTTTTGTCTGTTTGTACCGAATAGGCTCCAAAACTACTGGACCGATTTTAACCAGTTTTTCACCAATAAAAGCTAAATTATCAGGAAATAATATAGTTCATATTTTATTAAAAAAAAAAAATTGAGATCCTTACCAAAATTGCAATACTAAGGCGCCATCTCCACGAGCGAGTGTATCGCCGCGAGTTGACGTTTAGTCACTCATCGAATCGCCGCGATAATATCGCCGTGTGGAGACACGTTAATAGAGTAGTTACAGAAAAACGTGGTACGACGATAATATCATCGCCCCGATTCTCTCGCTCGTGGAGACGGCCCCTAAAGCCGCGTGAACGAATTCGCGGGCGAAGTGCTAGTAGTACATATTGCTATAACAAAAAGTTAAATAAACAGTTTACTCACGGTAATAATCTCATCGAGGTTGACCATGCCCTGGTGGTTCTCGATCTTGGAGATAATCTTGATGTTCTTGCCCTTGTCGCCGAGGATGTTCCTGATCTCCGTCAGCGCTGCGCCGTTACGGATGAACGACGCGAAGATCATATCCACCTGGGGAAAACAGAGTTGAAAGTAACAGAACAAAAGAAAATAAGAATGAAGAACAAGAGTTATTTGCGCCAAGCATGTCGCATATTATAGAGCTGGTTTTCAGCGACTGCCAGCGATGACTAGATAATGTCGATTGGAACAGCATAAAAAGTATTCCTAATAGGTAGGTATATAAAATTCTTCCGGTTTTGGTGACTGACTGAGACAACGCACAACCGAAACCACTGGTAGTAGAAAGCTGAAATTTGGCATGTAGGTTCCTTAGGGAGCGTAGGGGAGCACTGAGAGGATTTCCCAAAATTCCTACGGGAACGGGAAAAACGGGATATGCGCGTACGAGCAAAAGCTAATTTATTTTATTAGAAAAAGGGTCTATTTCCTGAGCTGAGAACTTATTTCCTAAGTTGGTAGATCCTAGACTGTAAAGTGACATAAGGACTCCCCGGTCTGCTCAAAATGTCTCCACTGTCTGCCTTCTCTCATCCCATAACTAGGGGTATATGTCGTTTCTTCGTTATTCGTCGCTCGTTTAGCGAAGCGCGACACACTACTTATACTTATAACAAACTTAAAAGAAACCGCAGTTACGACTGAATTAATTATATTTACTTAAGAAATCATTGTCAAGAATAATCGTCGAAAGTTTACACATTTTTACAATAAAAAAATACATTAAAAATGTCTTTTACATAACAATTTGTTGACATCTTTTGCGTGCGTGGTTTGTGCTATTTATTATGATATCTACACGAGTGATAATGATATTAATTGTCCTCAGTTTCATGGTCATTGTCATAACGACTGTCGCGATAAAATGAACAAAGGGCCTAGCAAGAATATTTTGACGTATAGTAACGTTAACATAAGTGAATTTTGAGTGTAAAAAACTGCAACCCCATCATCATATCAGCCGAAAGACGTCCACTGCTGGACATAGGCCTCCCCCAAGCGTCGCCACAACGACCGGTCCTGTGCGTCTCGCATCCACCGGCTACCCGCGACCTTCACCAGGTCATCGGTTCACCTTGTGGGAGGCCTTCCAACGTTACGTCTTCCGGTACGCGGTCGCCACTCCAGAACTTTTCGGCCCCATCGACCATCTGTTCTGCGAGCAATGTGCCCTGCCCAATGCCACTTTAGTTTGGCGATCCTTCGGGCTATGTCGGTAACCTTGGTTCTCTTGCGGATATCATCATTCCTGATTCGATCACGCAAGGAAACTCCAAGCATTGCCCTCTCCATTGCCCTTTGAGTGACTTTGAGCCTTCTGATGAGGCCCATTGTAAGCGATCACGTTTCAGTTCCGTATGTCATCACTGGCAACACGCACTGATCATAGACTTTCGTGTTGAGACACTGTGGTAAGTGGGACGAGAAGATACCGCGCAACTTCCCGAACGCTGCCCAGCCGAGTCGGATTCGACGGTTGACCTCTTTCTCGAAGTTGGCCCTGCCTAGCTGGACCGTTTGTCCTAGGTAGACGTACTCGTCTACAACTTCGAGTGTAGAGTTTCCGATCTTGATGGGAGTGGGTGCTACATGGGTGTTTACCATGATCTTGGTTTTGTCCATGTTCATTTTGAGACCCACCCTTTCGGAAGCTCTACTGAGGTCATCGAGCATTGTACTGAGGTCCTCCGTAGTCTCAGCCAAGACGACTATATCGTCGGCAAATCGAAGGTGACTGATGTACTCGCCATTGACATTAATGCCTAGCCTTCTCCAGTCCAAAACCTTGAAGACATCCTCCATTGCGGCTGTAAACAGTTTCGGAGAAATGACGTCTCCCTGCCTCACACCTCGCTGCAGGAGGATAGGTTTCGAGGTCTGATCCTGAAGTCGGACTGACATGGTGGCGTTTTTGTACGATTTCAGCACCTCGATGTACCGATAGTCGATCTGGCACCGTTGGAGAGACTGCAGCACAGCCCAAGTCTCGATCGAATCAATGGCTTTCTCGTAGTCCACAAACGCTAAGCAGAGGGGCAGATTATACTCTTCGGTCTTCTGTATAACCTGCCGGAGCGTATGTATGTGGTCTACGGTGCTGAAGCCTTTTCGGAATCCGGCTTGTTCGGGAGGCTGGAAGTCGTCAAACCTGCGTGCGAGACGGTTCGTGATGACTCTGGAAAATAGCTTGTAGACATGGCTCAGAAGTGAGATGGGCCTATAGTTCTTAAGCAGGGCATTGCCGCCCTTCTTAAATAAGAGTACCACCACACTTCTGCTCCATGCCTGTGGCGTTTTCCCTTCAAGTATGACGGAATTTAACAGTTCCTGAAGGGCCTTAAGAACCGGTCTTCCACCCGCCTTCAGGAGTTCGGCCGTAATTCCGTCCTCACCCGAACCTCGAACGTCTCGATCTCTCTCAGAAGCTCCGATTTGGCGGATATGGTTTTGCCATCAGCGGTCTTCAGTTTCGTGAGCTGGCTCTGCCCAATAGACAGATCTCTAGCAAAGACCTAGGAGCCCTTATTCCGCTCTATCGCGTCTTTAATCTTTGCAGTATTAAAGCGGCGGAGGTCTCTTTTCAAGGACTTGGAGATCCGTCTATTGAGCTGCCGGTATCTGCACGCATCTTCTGAAGACTGCAGAATCATATCCCGCCTCTCTTTCATGAGCTTCAAAGTAGGATCAGAGACCTTCTTGTTCTTATCTGTACGGCGAGTCTTGAAAAAGTTAGACCCGACAGTATGGACAGTTTCCACGAACCCATCGTTACATTCGTCCACGGAGCTCCCTAGGCACTCGAAAAGGTTCTGAAGTTCGAGCTGAAAGCTCTCGGAGTTTTGAATCTGGCTCTGTGCTGGACGGAGCGTAGACCTCATCAGTCGGGATCTTTCAAGCATGATATTTAGATTCAATGTACCTCTTACCATGCGGTGATCACTTCCGGCTTTCACCGCGTTAATCACAGAGACATAATTGAATATTAGCTTCTTCGTCGACATGATGAAGTCAATCTCATTTTTAGTTATACCGTCTGGGCTCTGCCAGGTCCACTTCCTGTGCTCACGCTTTCTGAAGAAGGAGTTCATCATATAGAGGCCCTCCTTCTCCATAAAACTAGCCAGTAAGTGTCTCCGGTGGTTCCGACGTCCAAATCCGAATTGCCCCACTCGCAGCTCGTCACCGTCTCGTTTGCCCAGTTTCGCGTTGAAGTCCCCCATGACCACGGTAAAGTGAGTTTTATGACCAAGTATGGCTCTGGATATATCTTCATACATGGTCTCTATTTCGTCGTCGGGGTGTGTCGAGGTTGGGGCGTAAACCTGTACGACCTTCAACGAATATCTTGACGATATTCTAAGTATCAGGTACGCCACCCTGGTCGACACACTCTCGATGCTCACCACATTGGACACAAGGGACCTGTGAACGATGAACCCGACACCACCCTGGGACTTCTGGTCACCCTCCCGGAAATAGAGCAGATTGCCGGATTTGAGAATTATCGTGTCCTCCCCCTCTATTCGGACTTCAGACAATCCTACAATACTCCATCGCAACCTACTCAATTCCTCCTCAAGTTCGGTGATCTTCTCGTCGGTCCGGAGTGTTCTCGTGTTCAGTGTTGCCAGGTCCAGTCGTCGGTGTTTGTTTTGGTAGCCGGGTCCACTCCGGGGATTCTTCGCACCCCTTGCCTCGCCGTGACCTTGACCGCTACCGGAGTTAAGGGTAGACGGGCTGCCGGGCACTAGGGGCCATTTTTTGGTTGTGCTTGTCATTGGGGGGGGGGGGGGTTGCCATAATCGCCACGCTTGGCAGGCGGGTTGGCGATCGCAGTGTATGGTGTTGAGTTTTACAGAGAACGCTGCTGCCCATTCTCTGAAAAGTCCCTTAGTCGCCTCTTACGACACCCACGGGATGTGATGGGATGGTATTATTCTTTTACGGCACCATACGGCACCGGCCGATACCATACGGCGGAACCCCATAGTATTATGGTTTAATTTTATGTGACATACACAATTTGTTTCATTCAAAAATATGAATACAGTATCCAATTCAAACTGTCGCGCTTTCACGCCAAAACTACTAACCGATTTAAATGAAATTTGGTACACAGATAGTCTAAAGCCTGAGAAAGGACATAGGCTACTTTTTATCTCGGGAGTATGTTCCCTAGGGACTACGCGGGCGAAGCCGCTGGCAGAAGCTAGTAAATAAATAATAACTGTCTGTCTACTCCGGCTAATCTCCAAAACGGATGGACCGGTTTAGACGGGAATTATTATCAATGGCAGATAGCTGATTTTATAAGGAGTAACCTAGCCTAGTTTTGTTTGGTCGTCTATTAATACGGGCCTATAAATTTACATTTCCAGACCCAACATTTGTTATGACAATTAAACATAGGCGTATATAAGGGACGGGCCGGGTGGGCCGGGTGGGCCGTGCCCACCCCAGAATGTTCCGAGGCCCACCCCAGGATGTTTGGGGACCGATTCCAAATTCTAGGCTGGACAATTTTATGACTTTATTGTTAGAATAGATGCCAATAGTGGGTTCGTGGGGGTCATGATCCCCCCAAAATCGTACACGACAAACTGATAAACCTTCTAAAAATTGACTACATACGCCAATGCAATTAAATTTCATTTCTAAAATCTTACACTTTATGAGCTGATTTATTCTAAGGCTGATATCAATGTTTGCGGGGATGCTTATCAACAGAGTTATTTAACTTTTCCGTCACGCTATCGACACCTCTGATAATATATCACAACATTCGCACGTGTTTCTCGGCATGTTTTTTTTCATACCACTTTTCGATCACTGACGTGTGACGTCATTTAATACTGTCTGGTTTTTTTTATCAATGAGTCGGTTTTTATTTTTGTCTTCCGATTACGGAGCAATGAACAGTTTGGGGGGAACATGACGTCACTAGTAGTGATGGGAAATTCTCGAGAACATTCTCTTAGCGAGAACTTTGCGGATATGTTCTCGAGAATGTTCTCCGAGCAGAGAATTTACGAGAACTTAAAAACGGAGTAACAAAACCTAACTTTAATATAATCCTGTCTTGAAATTTGTATGATAGATGAAATTTATAGTGTGTTACTTGTATGTTATATGTTTTTTGAAACATTTCGTGAAGGAAACTAGATTATGGGGAATTTCGAATCTAAAATAAGGTACTAATTGATAAGAAAACCATCTTTTTTAGCTTTTTCAGGGTTCCGAACAAAAAACGGAAACCTTATAGGTTCACTCGGGTGTCTGTCTGTCTATCTGTCTGTCTGTCTGTCCGTCTGTGTCAGCCAGTTTTCTCCGGATCTACTGGACCGTCTCTGTTGAAATTTGGTACACATATGGACTTTTGTGACCCAAACACGGACGCGTTACGTAAATAAATAAATGTTGAGAATGGGGATCACAAAAATTTCGAACTTTATCGTGCGACATATCAAATGAAAGGACTGTGAAAATTTTAATTAAATTTTTTTCATA
Source organism: Lacanobia wlatinum (assembly GCA_947578705.1). NCBI lineage: Eukaryota > Metazoa > Arthropoda > Insecta > Lepidoptera > Noctuidae > Lacanobia > Lacanobia wlatinum. The sequence continues at coordinate 24,990,784 of OX388025.1, read as the reverse complement.
ATTTTAAAATGAATAGTTTTGAAGTTATTCAAGAAATTAGGCTAAAAATGAACGTTTACCCCTTATCTCCGAAACTAAAGAAACCGAAATTTTGAAAAAAAAAAAATGCAGATAATAGTTCTTTACCTACAGATTACAAGAAAACATATAAGAAGTCTATAGTGTTAAAATAACCTGGTTACTTAAATGAAATTGGTTCGTAACCCTTTTTTTTACTAGTTAGGCAAGCGTTTGACCAGTATCTTACTTGACGGTAAGCGATGATGCGGTCGAAGATGGAGCATGCTTGCTCGAAGTAACCTATTCACTCTTGACTTAAAGACTCCCAGGTTGTAGCTATCAGGAAACAGACTCTGGCAAAGAATTCCACTCCTTAGCTATACGCACAATGAATGTGTTCCCAAAACGTTTTGTGCATGTAGGTCGGATGTCCACCATGTACCGGTAGCACACCGCGCCGTACGTCTTGTGGTCCGATGATGGAACGGGCTGGGTGGAATTAAATTATGCAATTCCGTCGCAGATTCCCCAAATTGCAACCGACAGAAAACCGACCGTAACTCGGCGTCGATGCTTTAACTCGACGAGCCTATAATTGCCGATGACCCTCTTGGCTCGTTTCTCGATTGAGTCAAGGCATCAAGCTGGTATCTGGCATATCCGTCCCATAGATGAGAGCAGTAGGGGAAAATGGGGGGGATTCGTACACCGGGAGCATTCGTGCAACGGCCATAATTCGAATACGCAACGTAGTGGCGCCTTCGTATCTGTGTGTATGAGGCTCACTCACACGCATAATCTTACCGCGGAGTGGCTCGCCAGTGCGGCCGCCAGCTTCGATGTGACAGGACGATACGTGTTTTTGCTTCGCGTAAGTAATTTTTCGATGCAACTTTAAACTTGTTTATCTTCTATAAGTTTTGCTGTCATTATTAAACTGATTCTTTGTGGTGTTTGGGTACACATTTAAGTTCATTATTTCGACATTTATTTGAAGATAATCTCAGCAGTTATTTTTATTTTCAATATATTAGTCGAATTTCTTGGTTGGGGTAGCTTCGTACAGGTATGGACGGGGTGGATTCGTACTGTACGAATGTACCCCACGTATGTTATACAATCTTGGTTCTAAGAAATCATTGTTTACAGGACCATGCCGCGAGTATATGTTAAAAAAGGGACAAGATCAGGGGAGGTCGATGAAGTTGCTATGCAGTCTGCGATTAAAGAAGTCCTAGATAAAACGTTGTCCATCAGAAAGTCTGCAGAAAAATATGGCGTAAAACCTACCACACTTGAAAGCCGCTTGACGAAGTTCAAAAACTCTTCTGAGGAAGAGAGAAATAATTACTCTCTAAAACGTGTGTTTGCTTCAAAGTTCAGTTCTAATCAAGTATTTTCAGTTGAAGAAGAGACTTTATTGAACAAGTACATTTTAAAATGTTCTAAAATGCATTATGGGTTAACAATTGAACAGGTGAGAAAATTGGCGTACGAATTTGCTAAGGCTAATTATATAAAATATCCACCTAGCTGGGATCACAATAAAATGGCAGAGAAAGATTGGATGGAATGTTATCGTAAGCGGAACGAAAATTTGAGTCTGAGCAAGCCTGAAAACACGAGTGCAGCAAGATCTTACGGATTCAACAAAACTAGAATTTGAATCCGGGATATCGACAGTACTCAGCACGCCTAGGGTGTTGGCTGAGAAAAAACAGAAACAAGTTGGCCAATTTGTTTTGGCCGAAAGAGGAGAACTCGTTACGTTTGGGGGAATCATATCAGCAAGTGGTAACACCATTCCGCCCTTATTCATTTTACCCAGGGTTCATTTTAAGGATCACTTCATGATGGATGCCCCGGAAGGCAGCCTAGGAGCAGCTACGAAGAGTGGCTGGATAAACGCCAGTATATTTTTGGAAGTGCTGCAACATATTAAAAAGAAATCATGCTGCACCAAAGATAACCCCATTCTGCTACTTGTCGACAACCACGAAAGTCATGTGACAATCAAAGCTGTGGATTACGCGCGTGATCACGGCATTATTTATTTGTCATTCCCACCCCACACAACACATCGTCTACAACCTTTAGACGTGGGAGTATTTGGACCTTTCAAAGCCAAGCTGAAGGTAGCTTTTAATGATTGGCACGTGAGCAATGCGGGGAAGACCCTCAATATATACAACATTCCAAAACTGGCCAAAATCGCATATTTTGATGCATTCACTTCCAAAAATGTAACGAAATCCTTCGAAAAAACTGGAATATGGCCACTCAGTAAGCTGACTTTCAGCGATGGTGATTTTGACGCCGTGCAAGTTTATCATTCACAGTCTACAGCAGGCCCTGATGACAATGTGCAACAAGCCATTCCAGAAGAAATAGATATTACCCAAGAAGATCAACTATCACCGAGACCAGAGGCACACTCGCCGTCTTTATTGGCGCAGCCACTTGATCTGCCATCGACATCTGCTCAAGGATTAGTACCTAACGCCAGAAATGATCCGACCTTACCCTAAAGTGGGTAGAGATGTGACCAAAAAGTCCAAAAATTGTAAACAGCCTGGTAAATCTAGGATTTACACAGATACTCCCGAAAAAACTAGGCTTGAAGAAATTGAAAAAACAAAACAGTTGAAAAAGCAAGAGCAAGAGAGAAAACAAAGGGCTAAAGAGATGAAGAGGGCATTAAATTTGATATCAGGTAAAGTATATATATTAAGTAAACCAAAGAGAAAGAAGCAAAGTACAGATACTGAAAGTGAAGATGAGACTGACATGAGTTTAAGAGAAAGTTCCTGTTCTCCCATTGAAGAGATTGCTGAAGGATCTGATGTGGAGAACAAAACTCCAGTTTTAACTGAATTTGTGAAAGAGAAAGGCTTTATTCTAGTGAAGTTCGAGAAGAAAAAGTCTGTCAAACACTATGTTGGTCAAGTGATTACCAAATATAGTCCCACTGAGTACAAAGTTTCATTTTTAAGAAAGAAACCCGGCGCCTGGAAATTTGTTTTTCCGCATAACACAGACGAAGCTACTGTTTACATATCAGACATGGTATGTATATTGCCGGAACCCAAATTTGCTTCTACAGCAAGAACAGCTAATATATTTAGCTTTCAAAAAGATCTGTCTATGCACAATGTGCAATAAGATGATGATGATGGTGATGATGGTGTGTGATTCTTATAAATATTATGACTCTTGTTACCTTAATAGTAAACGTTAATGCTGATTAGTTCCTATAGGACATAAGAATTTAAATAATATTAAAACAAAGAGGTTAACTAAGTAATTGTATTTAAAACTATCTTATTATTAAGTACTTAAGCACCCAAGGCTGATTCTGTGAAATTTTGATCTCAATAAAGGTTACATTTTCTATGAATAGCATTATTAATTATGATGTACGGAGGCACCCCACAATGTACGAAGGTACCCCAATACATGTACGAAGCTACCCCGTGTGTGGGGTACATTCGTACGATTTCCATTTTTTTTTTAAAACGTCGTAGCTTGGCCACGCTTCTTTCTATGAACAAGTCGTCTAAGGAAACATTGTAGGCAAATATATAAGCAATCTAGCAATGCTCCAATTGTATTCAAATAGCGTGTAGTTTTTCTGCTATAGGGCTCGAAGTGAAAAGTGTACGAATCCCCCCCACTTTCCCCTACTCCGTACACGATCGAATTTACACTTGATAAAGTTTGAGCAGCTGTACCGGCGTAAAGTACCGTCTTACCTTTGCTAGGATCCCCTTGTTTTAGCAGCCACTTGAGCCTTTGCCTCTATGAAAGGGCCAAACTTGAGGGTAGATGTTAACGTAACACCAAGAAGCTCAAGTCGGTCGGTTATCACCACGGTTACACCTCGGAAAAATGGAGCTGGGTGGAATTGGCTCCTTTTAGCGGAAAAAGGATTCGCCTGGGTCTTAGCAGTATTGAACTTGCCTCATTCAGAGACAACCTGTTAGGACAAGTTCAAGTGCTCAACCATAGCCTCCCGGAGAGACTGGACCTGCGACCCACCAGCTCGTACATTGGACACGTATCTCTCAGCAACAGTGCTATTGTCTGCATACCCAAAGGTACCGGGTTTTAGCAGTTCATTAATAAGCAGCAGGAACGATGTTGCCGAGAGCACCGACCCCTGAGGAACCCTGGCACTAATATCCAGCAGTCCGGACGAGCAGCCATCTATGACCATTCGGATAGACCGAACCCTCAGGAAATAATGCTATCGTGCTAGACCCTGTTGAAGGCCTCACTCCAGCTAGTCTATTCTGTAAACAACTATTTCGATATCGAGCTTCACCTGAGTGACAAAACTCACAAAATGAGCTTTATTGCACACTACATAAAGATCTTAATTTGAAACTCACCTCGGATTCGACTGTCGAGATACGAAAATGTTGTTACAGAATAGGACTACAGATGTGAATGATATACGCCAGAAGATCTTTCTTAGAAAGAAAGAAAAAATTTTATTTGGGACTCGCACAAGACATAAAATTTAAAAAAAAAATGTCAAAATAAAATAAAAATAGGAACGTCATATTAATTTCTCTTGATTTAATCTTTAAAATCACATATTCATAGCACTTTATATTAGGCAAGTACTTCTAGATTCTATAATCTCTGCTAAAGTATTTTTCTTATTTAAATTACTTTGGTTTGTGTTGATTATTCATTAAAGACTAGGAAGTCATTTTCAGGCTGTGTTTGTTTAATAGATCATCGAGTTTTAATCATAAATCCTTTTACAAAGTCCAGAATCAAACAAGTAATTAAGTTTATCATAGCTGCTAGTTATGGCACCACTGTCCTATTTATAGACAATGAAATATATGTTAAATTACATCTAATAATGAAAATAAAAATGACCAAAGTTATCTCTTTCATGTTAAAACAGGAAGGATCACCGACTCGTTTTAAGTTCTCATAAGTTCTCATAAATTCTCATATGTTCTCCGCTCACGAGAATATTCCCGAACATTCTCGTTCCGAGAATATTCTCATTGTGAGAATGTTCCTTTTCCCCATCACTAGTCACTAGCACGGTCGGCTCGCGTGTTCGATGACGAATTTGGATGATAATGTGGATGATATTAAACGGTTTTATTACTTTTTCTTGTAAAGTTCACGTGTGAATGCAAAATTACTTATTTTGCAGATACTTTTTTAAATAAAACTTAGGTAGGTAATTAAGATAGCTTTATCTAACACATTATAAAACTGGATTAACTTGAATATGATTTCTATAAAACGACAGGCATGGCAACAGAAGTTGATCACCAAACCGGAGCGTGATTCAGTAGGTTTATGAATTTATTTACGAATTAGATATTTTTCTATGTAATATTTACAAGACTATGTATTATGATCCGTATGTGTGCCGTATGGTGCCGTAAAAGTATAATACCATCCCATCACTTCCCGTGGGTGTCGTAAGAGGCGACTAAGGGACTTGCCAGAGAATGGGCAGCAGCGTTCTCTGTAAAAATCAACACCATACACTGCGATCGCCAACCCGCCTGCCAAGCATGGCGATTATGGCAAATCGCCCCCCCCTTTTGGGGGGAGGCCTATGTCCTAATTTTAACCCGATCATTTCAAGAGATGATCGGGTTAAAATTAGAACATCTTGAATACCCGAGGTTTGAGTTGCCGTCCTAGCTAGAGATCAAGCTGAAAAGACAATGCCAATGGGCAAATGCTGTCCAAATATATTTTTAAACGACTGAAAAAAGGAGCAGTTGTATTTTTTATTATTTATGGCTGTCTTAGTATAAAAAGCTTTTTTTACAAAAAAAAAGTCGGTGTTTTTGGTTGTTTCTTCATATTTTAAGACGACTTCCGAAGTTAAAGTTATTTTATACCCTTTGCATGTTTTTTTTTAATTTGTAACTCTAAATATGTTTGCCCAATATATTTGCTGACAATGTAGGTACCTATATAATAATAATAATACATATATTTATAATCTATACTTACTAATATATAAAGCTGAAGAGTTTGTTTGTTTGCTTGAACGCGCTAATCTCAGGAACTACTGGTCTGATTTGAAAAATTCTTTCAGTGTTAGATAGCCCATTCAAGGAAGGCTATAGGCTATATATCATCACGCTAAGAACAATAGGAGCGGGGCAGTAATGAAAATTGTGACGCAGACTAAGTTGCGCGGGTCAACTAGTAATATAATAAATTTACTTTATTTTTTTATATTTTTAAACGATTTTTTTTTAATTTTTTCCAGAAATATTTAAAAATATAGATTTATTTATTATTTATTTATCACACACATGTATGCATTTAATTGAATAAATGGAATAAAAATAAATCTCTTTATTTTCGGGCTACTTTGGCCCTTACATACCTAGGTAAGTAATCCCTGACCTTTCATAGGTGACATCTATAAATAACATTTATGACCCTATCGGAACAAGCCAGATAGAGTTGATGTTGACATCAATTAATATTATAAGTAGGTATCGGGTGTTCTGTAGCACGCTGTCTACACGATTCTGCTGGATGCTCGTGCCAATTATAATTTATGTCTCTAAGTATATAGGTACACTAACTAAGAACTAAGGATCTTACGTAGGTATCGTGGTAATAAATGTTTGTGCCGTGGTGTAATGAAAAGGTGGCTAGCAAAGTTAATTTGGGCAAATACATAATGTACTGGATCAACTTATAAGTCACTAGCTTTTGCCCGCGACTTCGCACGTGCATATATTTAATTTTTTCCCCGTTGCCGTAGGAATTTCGGAAAATCCTGTCTTAGTGCTCCGCTACGGAGTGTAGGGAAGCTACATGCCAAATTCCAGCTTTCTACGACCAGGAGTTTCGGCTGTCCGTTGCTCGTTAGTCACTGACTCAGTCAGTAACGGAAGAAATGTATATAGGTACTAGGATTGTCACAAACTCGGATGCCCAGTTGATATTATGCAAGGCCTATGCATTTCTGTTGTGAATAAACCAAGGTCTATTTTTTTAAGTGAATAGAGAACAAATTGATTTTATTCTAAAGTACATTAGAACGGCAGAAGCTATTGTCAGTGCAATATGAAATTGGCGTGAGTGTGTGCAGTCATACCAGATATAGGGAGCGTGCAGAAACTATAGGTGGCAGCACAGAAATGTCACTGTCAAGTATGTTTCAAGTATAAAGTTCGAAATAGCTACGCTAGATGGCACAGTCTTCTTCGCGCACGCTCCCCTAAACTGAGCATGCAGGAACCACAGGTGGCAGAACAGAAGCGTCAATGTCAAGTATTTTGACCCTTAAAACTTTGAATATGCGACACTAGATGGCATAGTCAACGCCGTACACGGTCCCTATTGGTATCTTAGTTGAACACTTCGTTAAAATAATACAGCTTCATATAGGTTTCAAACTTTACAAACACGATTGCTATATATGTAATCATAGGAAAAACATAACAAAAATATTTGTCTAAGGCTACCGCAGTTCACGTGATCAGAGAGCGTTGACCCCGTGGTCAGCTGTCGATAGATACTGCCATATAATTATGATCGAGATTACGATTTTTTTATTTTGATTATTATACATATAAGTTTCGATACCTATGACGTTTATGAACGTAATAACGTCCAACATTCAAGTCCAAGAAATATATACTTACGCCCTGTTCAACACCGAAGAGCAAGTCAGACTTGTCCTTCTCGGAGACGGCGGGCAGGTCCACGGGAATACCGGGCAGGTTCACACCCTTGCGGGAGCCCAACATACCTGGGGGCAGATAACAAAGTTAGAGGTGGGTGGTTAGCTTAATAGCAGAAATGAGTGGTCGGTATTGCGTGTGTTGTGTTTTTAAAAACGTTGCCCCACACTAGGAATTTCCTGTACCGTGGGTGCGTTCACAAACAGCCAGACCCGGAACAACTATCTGTAGGTTGGCCAAACAAATATTTGTTTCGTGCGCGAATCGAACCCGCGACACGCATCGCAGCATCAATCGCTCAACTACTGCGCCAATCGTGTCGTCATTGACATGGTCATCAAGTTCATGGTCATTTCTTCCCGCAAGTTGGTATATTTTAAGTGAATGGTGCGTAGACCTCTGAACGGGTTAGGCTAAGGTTGCTTCAAACATATGTATGTGCCAAGGTGTTACATGCCACAGAATAACCGCAATACCTTTTAAGGGGCCATTAAACTCATCATTATGAACAACTTTTACTATGAGACCAATACGGCCCGACCAAAAAAAAAATCTGCTGTTCAGTAAATTTTGTCGAGTTATCTATATCTATACTAATATATAAAGCTGAAGAGTTTGTTTGTTTGCTTGAACGCGCTAATCTCAGGAACTACTGGTCCGATTTGAAAAATTCTTTCAGTGTTAGATATCCCATTTATCGAGGAAGGCTATAAGCTATAATATCATCACATGATCATCACGCTAAGAGCGAAGTAGTCGAAGTTGCGCGGGTCAACTAGTGCGCACATAAATGTATGGGGAGGTCATTTTTTTTTCGCGATTCCAGTTTTGGTCCCGTAGTAAAAGTTGTCCATAATGATGAGTAAAATGACCTTCATAATGATGAGTAAAATGACCGCGGCCCATGAACGCAAAAGGCATTAGGCCCTCCTAATGCCCTTTGCGTTCCAGGGCCGCAGTTCAAACCCAAACCCATCCGTGTTCCTACACGGATGGGTTTTAGTCAGTAAAAGTCTGACACTCCCTTCTGCTCCGCCCAGAGCGGGAGGAGTCATTTGATGATTTCCCATCCATAAAAAAACACGTTGTATATGTAGGTATGTAGGTAGATACAAAGACACCAGTCCGCGTGTCAGGCAGATGCGCGCTAAGACTTATTCGTAAACATCTCGCTTCACAAAAGGAATCTGTTTATAATAGTGCAGTGGAAAGGAAGATTTGATTGAATGGAAACCATTCACGGATCCAGACAGGCGAATAGGGACCATTGAAACCGGTTTTAAAAAGACTTGTTATCCGTTTAAGAATTAAGCAGCTGTTCAGTGCAACTAGTTTATACATTTTTTGTTGAACAGGCTTGAAAGAATATTGCGATTGCATTAGTTACAGTGGAAAATGATATCATGGCCGAAACGTAGCTACGTAAAAAGAACTGAGTATCGACCTAATGATTCACTATGAGTCATCGGGCGACTCGTTTTAAGCCGGCTATAAAGATAGACTAGATAAGTGTCCAGAATAATCTAGATTGTGCCATAGTTATTTTGTTAATTCATAATTTAATTACCTGCCTATCTAAAGAGTCTTTCACTTTGTCTACAAGACATTTTTATGCGGGGAAGCCCAAGTCCAGGATAATGCCAGGCCTGGTGGCAATTTTTATCCTAAGGAGAAGAGCTCTGTCTAATGAAACTTGGGTAGCCCCCACGATACATTGGTCCAGGTATTGTATACTTATTACTTTTCTCAAATAATGCGCGGAAATTAAAATAATTACTTTCAAAATTAATGACGAACAACGAACCACAATAATTTTTCCCGCGTTAAAGTGTTGTTTTTTTTTTCAATAAACAGCTTTCTATTTACAAGCCAGTTCGAAATTTAAATAAAACCTTTGATAAGTTACCTCCTTGGTTGCCAGGTTTCGGAGTAAAAGATAGTTCCATTTTTAAATTATACGACCGATATGAGTTGACTTTGTAATTTATTTGGCCGCTAAACCGCGACAGATATGGACAACTTTTGCCGGCCGCTGCTCGCATGTATTGTCTGCTCGTACTGAGAATTTGGCCAGTAAGTACAGCAATTTCGATTTATGTCGAAGAAGGTCGTCAAAATAATGCTCAAATTTCCAAGCATGTTTGAGGAAATGTAGTTTATTTCTCTCAAAAAAGGTACAATTTTGGTACACAACAATATCTCATCTTACCTCCATTCTCAATAGTGCAGACCAGAATGTCGACACTGGCGGACGAACAGATGATGGCGATGAGGCCATCATCAATGAAGATCCTGTTGCCAGACTTGACAACAATGTAGATGAGTTTGTGTAGAACATAATAACATGTGAACTAACCTCCTTACTCAATGGTGCAGACCAGAGTGTCGACGACACTGGCGGACGAACAGATGATGGAGATGAGATCATCATCAATGAAAATCCAGTTGCCAGGCTTGACAACAACGTACTTAGATGTGTCTATGTAGAACATAATAACATGTGAACTAACCTCCATTCTCAATAGTGCAGACCAGAGTGTCGACGCTGGCGGACGAACAGATGATGGAGATGAGGCCATCATCAATGAAGATCCTGTTGCCAGGCTTCACCACGTTGGTGATGTTCTTGTAGTCCACATAGATGACGTTAGCAGTTCCGCGCTCGGCGTAGGCCGGGTCGGTGGTTAGCTTGATGCTGTCACCCTTCTTCAGTTCCACTTCGGCAGAGCCACCCTGGTAGTAAGAACAATGGTTTTGAGGACTATCCCTAAGATTGTAACACCCTATTATTTTTAAGTCCCTGTTGTAATTTGTTATGGTATACACTTGTACAGTAAACAGTATATTTATCTATCTAAAGTCATAATAGGTTTTTCTGGTTGACTGACATTGTTGAATAGCCAATCGTGTATAGCATTCCACAATGTATGCTTGGTTAACCTAATGAGATCATTATGGGTTAAAGATAGTGTACCTTTGTGTATCATTGCCATGTACTTTTAACAGGCCTATCGATTGCAATAACTGCCAATTTCAATTCCTAAATATATATGGTTTTAAAGACCACAAGAATCATAGTTAAATAATCCCAACCTCTACAGCAAATACTGAAAACAATCTCACAGATACATCCTAAATTCCTAACTAATAATATAAATAAATATGTGTTTGTTTTTGTTTGTTACGCTTTCACGTCTAAATCGCTGTACCGATTTTTTAAAAATTTTGCTACAAATAGATGGGACCCTGGAAACGGTTACACACTAATTTCATTTGCGAAAATATCGAATCCGCGAGCAAAACCTTCATATAATTCCAATGTACTTACACCTTCCAACAGTCCAGTCCTGATCTCAGGCCCCTTGGTATCGAGAGCGATGGCCAGGGAGAAGGGCGTGCCGAGCTTGGCGCTGTAGTTCTTCTCGGCAATGCGGCAGTTCTTGATGGTCTCCGCATGGTACTCGTGCGAGCCATGAGAGAAGTTCATGCGGGCCACGTTCATGCCGGTCTCCATCATGCGCTCAAGCATGGCTGGGTCGCGGGATACGGGACCTGGTTGGGAAAAGACGTGAAAATGGTGAAAGGGAGATAGGAAACAACATCTGGTTTGATTATGGCAGCCTGTGATTGGCCTTTCAATGACAAGTCTAGTGATGATATTTCGTAAATAACAATCAGCACAGAAGTTCATTTTTCTTTATTCCTGGAAGCGAAATTCTCTACAGAATATTTGAATTAACTGTGGACACTTTTCAAATACGAGAAAAAATAAGGTTGGTATCTTATTAAGGAAGCCTGAAAAAAACAGATTACATGTGATTTGGGGGAAATCTGGAGAATATTCAAATGGGAATTGCAGTAGATACATAATGATTGTGCTATTGTTTTAACTCTAAGTATATGACGTCGCCTTGGCGACACCAAGCGGTCATTCCATCTGGCAGCGCCGTCTCGCCGCCTGGCAATGTTTCCTATTTTAGCGCCACCAAAGCATAGGTACTATGTCATGTCAATTTACTATATTTAGAGTTAGTTCTTACTGAGTTGGTAGAATGTCATTCCAAGCTGTTCTGTTAAATCGAGGCATTAGGAATTAATATGAAACAGTATGAGAAATTGTACAGTTTTTATGATGCATAAAAAGCTGTCTATGATGCATACATATACCTATGCCATTTTTGATGATGATGCATAACCTAACTCGCATAAGATCGTATTTAAATCTTAAACTATTTTTAAAGCTGCGAGGGGCGGACCCCCCTCGCAGCCCTGGTGATATTTTTTCCACAAATCTATTTCAGGCACCAGTCTCTTACACCGGTGGAATATAGTTAGACACTTAGACACATTAGTCTCAAACAATGTTAATTTTAAGGCCACCAATGTGAAGAGAGATGAAATGACTTTTGAATTGAATTGACTGATAAACTCCAGTCACAACATTTTGAACAGGACAATTATTTGACGTCACAAAATGAATACTCACCGATGGTACAGATGATGCCTGACAGACGGACGTACGAGGACTTGGAGTCGATGTCCAGGCTGCACATGTTCTGCAGGTGGGACGGCGCGTTGGCGGCCCCCATCTGCATCGCAGGCTTGTCATTGGAACCCGCCTGTGTAGACAAAATAAACATTTCAAATTAAGAACGAGTAGCCATATTCTTTCCCAGAGAAACTCTTATGACAATCATCGTCGCCTGTCGCGCTTAAGCCCATGAAAGTTGGAGTCGCCTTCCAGTCTGTAGGAACTGGATGCGGCTAAATACCAGTATTTTCTACTCCTAGTCAGTCCTAGCGTCCTACTTTTGTAGGAACTGATGGCGGGCCACTAACCAATGGTAACTAGCAGGTAGACAGATAAATTTACCACCACTTCCTAAACAATACACAGCTTGCAGAAGTTTTTAAATTTCTAAGTCTGAATTGCTTGAATCTAATTCGTGTTATGTCGGTCAACTACGTAACCACGCTAATAACTGTGCTGTCACTTGAATAGCCGAACTTATCGTAAAAACGAGAAGGTAGTAGTACCCAACCAATGTTGCGCCCTTGACGACTGTACCTACCTGGTTTATAGTTTGAATAAATCTACGAGATTGTGTGAAAAACCTCTTCATTTTTACTACCTATGCTTCAATACTTGCCGGATGATACAATAACTACTGAATGAAGTGTTTATCTATGTATAAATCTAGATACATAGAAACGTAGAGCTGTTGATTGAACGCAAACAGAAGGATCACGACTGTCATGCAAGTGGCTATTCAAGGCACTCGAAATAAATAGGAAATGTGGTGGAGGACCGTTATTTCGTCGTGATGTTTCCGACCAGTCTAGTAATTATCCTGTTTTAGGTACCTACAGATCTGTATCAAAGGCTGTATTGCCCGTATTATAAAGAAACCAAAAAATCTGACACCAGTCTTACTTAAAATACTGGTACTCAGCAGTCAGCTGAATTTGGTTTGACTGGGAGCTGACCCCAATATACTTGGGAAAAGGTTTGGCAGATGGTGATGATGATGACCATCATTATTTCTAGCCAGAAGAGGGACAGCTATTGTCGTTTCAAGCGCTGTCTCTATTTCGCACTAAAATCAATTAATTAAAATTGCAGCCTGTTCAAATGCCGCTTTGATAGTCTGCTGCGATGCTGCGACCCTTAAGGCTTCTATACATGTCAATGACCTTGTGCATATAAACGGAGCTAACTACTCCTCTACTCGCCACTTCGCTACCCGCATTTTTAATTTATTACAAAAAAAATAACGCATATTTTAAATAAAAAAGTAACAAAACCAAATTATTTTAGTAGTAAATAAATTATGATGTGTCCTTTAATTTAAGTTTTTATTATAGTCAATTGATTTGATTCGTTGTTAGTTTATTATTTTAAGATAAAATGTATGTATAAATAAGCACTTACTAACTAGCCTGAAGCACAGGTCCATCTTAGTTCAGGCAAATTAGCAACTGTGTTCTAAAAAGTTTAAGTTTTTTTTTATTGTAAATGTGCCCCTTTTTAATTAAATAAACGATTTATTATTATTATTATTTTAGTTTGTATTGCAAAGCAGTAGATATTTTGTTTTTAGACTTTTGTTAAAAAATAAAGGAATAAAATGGTTTCAGCTCAACGATTTGGAGCTGATTTGGTGATTTTTTTCTTATTATGTGATACCGATAAATAATTCTGGCTAAACCAAATTACATATCATATCATGTAGATTACTACCTAGCTATTTTTTTTTCAGATGTAATTTCTCAGTAAATGCTGACGAAAAGTTGCTTCATCTGCACGCTGTTTTTAAGCATTTCTCGAGAGACCAGCCTTAATTCTTCATTGATTGATTTACTTCATGAAACGCATTTAGGTACTAATTAAAGCTTTATCAGACTGAAAGTCGGCAACTACGACATTGAAAGGCAGGTGTATGACCTACCTAACTGTGGCAGGACTCACGATCGATGTCTACATGTATTTTCCACGAACAATGTTCAGCAATGCAGCCTGCAGGTACCGCATTGAATTAATGTATGGAAGCCTTAGATTTTATAGGTAAACTAGCTGACCCGCGAAACTTCGTCTGCGTCACAATTTTCATTACTGCTCCGCTCCTATTGGTCTTAGCGTGATGATATATAGCCTATAGCCTTCCTCGATAAATGGGCTACCTAACACTGAAAGAATTTTTCAAATCGGACCAGTGGTTCCTGAGATTAGCGCGTTCAAGCAAACAAACAAACAAACAAACAAACAAACAAACTCTTCAGCTTTATATATTAGTAGGTATAGATTATGTTTGGTGCCATGTTTAATTGAGTTCTTAGTATATTTAATTGAGCAATTAATAGGGTATTTTAACGTTGATGACTGGTCGGTAAGTCTAAGGGCTGATAATTACGAAACGGCCGGATAGGGCTTCAGTTACATAAGTGAATTCAACGAATTCTCCGAGTTGAGACTGGGACAATATTTTAATCATTGGATCAAGGGAGGTCAATGTAGCTGCTGACATAAAATCTTGACAAATAAATAATGAGACATTATTTTTATAACATTAATAAATAATATTCTTTCTTTTTTCTATTTTTTTTTAAACTTTGCCCCACACAAGGAATTTCTCCTGTATCGTGAGTGCGTTCACAAACATACAAACTCACATAAACAAACAGCCAGACCCGGAACAACTATCTGTAGGCCATACAAATATTTGTTCCGTGCGGGAATCGAACCCGCGACGCGCAGCGCAAAGCACATAAAGCTACTACTGGTCCGCTCCTATATTGGTCTTAGCGTGATGATAAGCCTATAGCCTTCCTCGATAAATAGGCTATCTTACACTGAAATAATTTTCAAATCAGACCAGTACTTCCTGAGATTAGCGCGTTCAAGCAAACAAACAAACTATATAGATTATGAACCATTGTAGGCAGTTAATTTACAGACAAGTACAGGTAGAATATCAAACCTAATGGCGGCTCGGAACAATCCGAGAGTCGCTGCATAGTATCAAATTCGTGTGGTAGCGGGGGTGAGGTATGATGTAGGTACTGCGCAGCGAAAAGCAGAGGTAGGTACTTTATAGACGCCAATTAGTTAGAATAGACCTATTAGTACTAAAACATGCAATTCAAAAGTAGTGATGCAAAGAGCTGCTCCTATGATGCACTAACTACCTCTAATAGCATTGACATTGATGAACAATCAGACTGAAATGAAAATGATCTATATAGCTAGCACATAGGAGCACCCATTTTCCATTCACTCTTTAAGAAAATGGATTTAAAGAAGCAAAAGGAGTAAGTGTGGATTGTACTGAAGTTTCTGCTTACCCCCATGGGAAGAGACAAGAGTTTATGTACCTATTTACATAAACTAGTAACTAACTAATCAAGGAATGTATTCTATTCTTCCCTTACTTATCTTAAATTCTAAGTCTATCCTAAATATTAGTAAATGTCAAGATAGACACTACTCAAAACAATTTTGATTTTTAAGAAGATAGAATAGATTTTTTTTGTAAAGGCTGTGCACAATAGTGTACGTTTTATTTCACTGGGTGAATACTTTAATATGGCATCATGAATTATGTAATAACAATTTAGTAAAGACTTGGCTCCGGAGAACCTTGTTTTATCCACTGACAATAAATCTTTTGTCAGAACTAGGTTTAATTTTTTTGATGTCGAAATCCAGTTTAAGTGCCTTTGACCTCATGTATGCTCAGGATTGGCTGTACAATAAACAACCAATTTAAGCATATAACATAAGATAAGGGTGTCACATTAGAGGGTGCTGAGGTTGAGGGTGGTGAGAAATCCTGTCGTTTTGTAGATAGTTTTTGAATAAAATACTCTTCAAAAATAAGACAAAAATTAATTATGGACTGTGGTCTGAAAATAAAGTTTTATTTATTTATTTTATTTAATAACAGTCAGTCTCAATGAACATGGAGGGGATAAAAAGAACAAACATTTTACCTTGTACTGGTCACCTAAAGACTTAAAAATAGCTTTAACTTTAAGCTTAAACTTAAAGTATTTTTCCATACATAAACAGGAAATGATTTCAATAGGTTTGTTTTAGTCATAAAGTCATAATCTATTCAAGTGTAGACATGTGCAACACTATTGTGTTGTTTATGAGGTCATGCCACCATAGAGCTTGGTTCTTATTTCAAACTGCACAACATGGCTGTTAAAATATTGTGTATCAGAACCCGAGCTTGTATTAAAAGAAAATAAGTTTAAGGATTTTAAAATTGAGCAAATTGTTTTTAATATTTAAATCATACAGAACACATTTTATTTATGAATGGTAGTTTTAGAATCAATTAACAATTGGGCTTACAAAACCTATAAGCGATTTAATTTTAAATTTTGCATGAAATAATTTAATTCATTATACTTACATTTTATGGCCTAAATGCATACACATTTTTTACTATTAATAAAATAGTAAAAAGTCAGGCACATAAATGATTAGTTACAGGAAATCAAAAGAATAATATTGCAACTATATAATTAAACATGCATAGCACTGATAATGTTGATTGCCCGCTATTGTGATTACAGCTGATACCAGCTAATCTTGAATGGTTTCAACTGCACATAATGTCTATTCCATACATATCTATATCATAGATAGCTATCTAAACTAAACGGAAGATTTCACAAATCATATGGTAGACATTTAAAAAGCACCTACATTATCAATGCAATTTTCACAGAAAATGCATTCTTATCACACCTACGTCAAACCTAGAGGAATATTTCAATTAGAACGACAAAACCGGCGTGAAAAATGATCGCCAAGGTAACCGCAACAGCCGTAACAAATCGTGGGCTCACGTAATCGTAATACGGGACGAAAATAGAATAATAGCATACAAAGGGACATTACCTCGACTTTGCCATCGTAGACTGTAGTAAAAACCATATCGATAGTGTTTTTGTGCAGAAATCTTTCACTGAACAACGCGGGAGGTTGGACTGCCGGCTTTCGTGATCTTGAACTGCCCTTCCGAATGAAAATCGGATTCCCGCAGCGCCGAGCGAACTGAGTTGCGTACTTAGCGAGACGCGAGCGGCGCGCGCAGAACAACGACGCGGCTACCGAGGGGTGAGTAAAACCACCGAAACCAACCAGACCACCTATTATTACCCGATTTACATCATAATTCGTTCATAAAATGAATTAGTTAGCGCAGGCTGCAACTAACTGCAGAAACCCTTTCAGTGCAGTGTCTAGGAAAACGATCGGTTCTCTTCTATATTTACACATTTGAAAGTTTGCCAATATTGTCTCTTGGTTAAAATAGTTAGTACTAGTTGTCAGTTGATATTTTTTGTTTAATTTAGCTATTAAAAGTTAATTCAAGTTCCTTGGCTGTTTTTATTTTTACCGCACTTTGTTTGACGTCAGTGTCGTCAGTTTCAGTTGTCAAACTTGACAATCCGGACTTCCGGTTAGTAACAACTTACCTACTTTCATTTCCGTAATTGATATTTGCACTGCATGCAGGGATAAAAAACATTTTGTGTTATAATATTTTACAGACTGCCAGTCACAGCCACAGGTTTGTTTATTTGGGGAATTTGATTCGAATTTCCCATTACATATATTTAGCTGTTGCCTTCAAGTGATAATAAATAAAGAAGAGTATCTTATTTATAAAACTTTATCATGTTTTCCTTACAAGTTATTTTGATTTTACTTTCAAAATACCAGTTCCAAGGGTCTAATAAAAAATAGCTGTTCAGTGCACCTGGTTTTTGTTTAGTTATGCGCACATAAATACATGGGGCAGTCATTTTTTTGGCGATTTCGGTTGGTCCCATAGTAAAAAGTTGTTCATAATGATGAGTACAATGTCCCCTTTTCGGGTATTGTGTTTATTCTGTTACACGTTGTTATAAGGGAGGACTAGCCATAGCAAGATAACGTTCTTAATATTGTACTGAATTGTGATACTGTCCTTTAATTTTGAGACATTTTGAGCTACAATCCCACATTTAAAAAAAAAACTTAATTCAACGATAGATTTTTTTTGTTGTCTATCGATCCTGTTCTTAATGGAAATCGAAATCCCGTAATTACTGTAACAAATCTAACACAAGTGATAATCTTGTCCTTCTTAACAGAATACACTTGATAAGTTATACTGATAACAGAAGGAAAACCTTTATATCCTTTACTGGCAAATTACCTACAGCGTGTTAACAATAACGAAACAGGTGCAAAAAAGATAGCACTTTATTGTTTTTGACTCCACTTTTGTAACATTTACCTAAAACATAGTTAATCTATTGATACATTTCATTGATCAGTGCCAATAAAAGTGAATTATTTATGCAGTTTTTGGAAGCAGGTACACTGTACTGGTTGACGGCACGGTTGGCGCAGTGGTTGAGCGATTGACTGCTGCGCTGCGTGTCACGGGTTCGATAAACGCACGGAACATATACTTGTATGGATTACAGATAGTAGTTCCGGGTCTGGCTGTTTGTGTATGTGAGTTTATACATATGTTTGTAAACGCACCCACGAGGCCACGATACAGGAGAAATTCCTAGTGTGGGGCAACGTTTAAAAAAAAACTGACTAACATCTAGCAGATTGTGTAAATAAGTTTATTTATAACATATTTGCAATAACACCAAAAAATACTCTAAAAACAAACAGGTAACATTAACTTTTGATGACACAGTTATTTTATGTCATGATACTAATATCATAAATGCGATTAGAATAGCACCCGGACAGACCACCACATATACTAGTTAGAAAGGTTTAGGTAGTTAAATAAAGGTAAGGTGATGTGACTTTTTACACAAACACATATTAAATAAAGAAACTACTGCTTAAACTAAGGGTTCGATTGATTTATGTTATTGTCGTATTTACATTGGTGTTAAATTGCATTTTATTTTTAAATTGTCTTTTAAATTAAAAGATTAAAAAGACATCAAGATTGTTTACCTTTATTTAACTACCTAATATTGGTTCGGAGTTAAAGACACGGCACTATTTATGTCCATTGTACAGTATTAGTGGATCCTCATCTTTATCATATTCTGCACCCTAGTTTCTTCAGAAGTAAGAGGTTCAATGATAGTTATAATTATAATAGATAATGCCAGGACAAATAAACTATAAAAATAATGTGGTTAGATATACATCGATAGTATACAGGGTGAATTTTTAAAGTGTGCCTTTATGGTCAAATCCGAAACTATGAGGAATATCAAAAAACATTGAAAGAAGTTTCGAGCCCGATTTTGATAAAAACTAAAACTGCATCGTTGGATCTTTGAAAAATCGTTATTCCTGCCCAGGAATCGAACCGGTTGATGTTGAAAAAAAACACACTTGTATTATTACACCATCCGAAAGTGTAGCTAATAGGTACCTACTTATACCTATCCATATTGAAGAATTCTTATAACACTATAATTATCTGTAAACAATTTTAACTTTATAATTGTTTATAGTTTGTTGTTTTGAATTTATGACTAGACACTTAAAACAAAGTAGATACAATAAATAGTGATTATTTTTAGTAATTATTGACCTAATTATTAATATACACAATGTCATAAACTTATGACATTTCTCTTGAAATAAGTAATATCTAGTAGCCTTTATATACCGTAAAACAAATAGCCAACTATTTAATACTTTTTCAGGTTATAAAATCCATGAAAAAAATAAATAAATTAATCAATTCATTGAGAAGACTCTATAAACATTAGAAGAATATTGGGATAGATTCTTACATTTCATTTAAGAACAAACAATGCCGGCGTCATACTAAGAAAAAATATTTATCTACGTAATAAGTTTTAATTTATTTGGCCTGAGGCCAGTGTTAATTGTGTTATATCATCGTCCTAGTGTACAGTGATGACACGGTGTTAAAATTATTAACCTGGCTGAAAGATACTATACGTCACCCTGAGAAGATGCACCGAAATGGTAATAAAAAGTTTAAAACTTTGGAATATAACCTAACTTTAGTTTTCTATACTGTAATGCAAATGAAAATTAAATGTATACTTACAAATGCCATAGTTATGATGATTTAAAAATTATAATATTCAATTAAACATGTAATTCCGTAATCACTATCACACAACTTTCTGTAGTTTGACAGTGGCGATGCAAGGACTTTTAGAGGTCAACTCAATGTCATAGACAAGTAGGTAATCAGGTAGCCATTGTATTTAACGTCATTTCATATCAGACCTACCGGCAAATGTTGGCAACTTTCTTTAAAAATCAAAACACTGATTGTATACTATTTTCTGTATCAAAAAACGCCAAGTGATTACTCAGGGAGGTATATAATAATCTAAATCATTTTATTAACCTAATTTGATTCAAAAAATTAACATACTAGAATGAAAAGTTTCTGTGCCACCAAAATGTTTACAACCTGTGCCACGATATCTACGGAGTTCATGAAATAAACTCTTTTTTATCCATTTATTTGAAGCAAACTAAACAAAAAGTCGTTTTAATATGACTTTCTAAGTAATAAATTGAGGATATTTTTTTGCTAAGAACCATAATTATCTTTAATGGTTAAAATATTCAGGATTTAAAGTCACACCCCTTTTCCTTTTTTAAATTAGCGGAAATTGACGTTGGGGAAAGCTTGAGGATGATAAAAAAATTAAACTTACTCTTGAGAACCTGTTCCTTGTGTCAACAGCCTTCATTTTGTAAATTTAAATCAAATTAATTAAATAAGAGACACGTTAACACACTGAAATCTGTCACTGAACTGTTCCCGGTGACCCGCCGGTTTATCTTGGAAGTGATAACTACTACCCTTATCTTCATCAGCTGTCAATAAATTAAACCTTACTATTAGCTACATTATTTACAGTTGCCCTATCTTCTTTTACATATAGAGATAACAGTTAATCCCAAGATGAGCCACAAACGTCGAAACCGAATATTTTTATAAAAGGTGGGAAATGGATTATCGTCGTGATATGAGCACGCCTCAAAGGTGTTAATAAATTAAGTTAGCGTGTTATATTCTCGTGCACTATGTCATAGCATTGTTACCGAACCTCTTCACCCAAACTCGCGAGTAGATTGAAAGTAGTGTTTTTAGTTTTTCAGGTTTTATTAGAAACAACTGGTGCCATGCATCCCATCCCTTACCACATAAGAAAGTTGAACAAAAGAGTTGCAAAAGGGTTAATAAAATAACAACAAAGGTCATTGAACTTATTTTTATTATCCAAATCGAATTTACAATGAAAATGAACGATAATAATAACATTTTGTTCGATAATAAAAACAAAGTCATATAGCTACTGACAAGAATTTGACCTTTTTCAAAGGTTTTTGGAATGGCATCCGCATTAACACATAAAAATTAAGTAATTTAGCTTCAGTTGAGTACTAAAAAGTCGAGCGTAGAAAGATAAGTCGATGACTGTAGCAATGAATTATTATATTACTTATAATAATTATAAACATTCCAACTGCTTTACAAAAATACATTGAAACTTACACTTAGTTTAAGATAAGTTAATTTTCCACCACTACAATAGTCAACTTTCTCGATTAAGACTAAACCAAAATAATAATTATAGGTATATAAATTGTATTCATTTGCAGGCATACAGAGTCACAAGACAGCCATTAGTCATTATTTACTGAAGTAGTCTTTGCAAGTTTCTAATGAACATTATTGCCATTACCACACATTATTGCAATATACTCATCAATTATTTATTTCATCCTACAATCTTCCACATCTATGCAAAGACGACTGCAGTTTAATATCGAGAACAGTCTATACTATACTTGAATATACACAGAAATAAAAACTAGATACAATATTTATTTATAGCTGCCATACAAAAATACACAGTTATCAATGGTAGCAAGAGCTAGCCGTAACACAATAGCACAGTATTTAAAAAGTTTGTAAAAAGAAAGCAGTCACATTTCGTAGCAAGCATTTAAGATCGTTGTAGTCTCGAAGTTACTGTTATTCTAAATTAAAACGGACTACTGTGTGCGTAAGTAAAGATGTTACAAGCAAGCTGACGTTTGATTAAAAAAATATTTGGACCGAAAGATCCAGAAGTTTCTAGAATATACTAGACTTAGGCTGCGTTTCCATCAGACATGTACGAGGATGCGTGGCGAAGGATGTGTTTATTACAATCGGTTCATAGCCTCGCTCAGCGCAAGCGATTCTATTGGAGCCGTCAGCGCAATCAAGTGGCCAAGGCTTGAGATAAGCAGTTTAAAATTAATTTATGAATTTAAAATAATAAAAAAGAACTTTTGCAATACCATCTGTTGGCGTTAGTTTTGCATTTAATTTTAGCATTATATTTCAACATATCTAATTAATTAATTGTAGTAGATGAGTCAGAATATGTAGAATTGAGGGTTAGGCCGCTTTTGCACTGACAACCACATTTGTTCTTAACGTACACATCTCTCGCTAAGGATCCTCGCACACAAAGAAACAAAGCCTAATGAAGTTGTTAATGTCTCACTTGTATACTATGCTTCTCTATAAACTAATGACCATTTTACTACCACTATTGACGCCTACTTTACTGAGGCACTCTTATGTAGGTACTCAACGTTTTCTGACATTTGTTCATTTTAATCTACATAGTCATAGTAATCATTGTAAGATGTCTATTTGAACTGTATTGAAAGATTCATGACAATATTACATTTTTGAAATCTTGTCTTCGTTACGCTATCAGGACAGTTTGCACTCATTCTTACATACTTTGTGAACTACTAACAAAAAAGTGCCATAAAAATATATTTTTCTATTTTCGTTAACAGCTCTACTCTTTTTGTATAAATGATGATTTTATTGAATTATTGTGTCATACTCATTGATATGAGAACTTGAGAATCACATTGGTCTGATCACGCCCCATACTCGGGTCTGTAGCTAAGCTGCGATCAAAAAACGCGTATTGTGAACTTTATCTTAGTACTAGCAGTATAATAGTTTGTAAAATGGTTTAAATAAATATGTAACGTTATAATTGACGGGCACGCGGTGAGCTTGGACCATGGATTGTTATTCTATGACTTCAAAAGGGAATATAGCAATTTCTGGGCATTTAATTCTGGAACAATTATATTTTTAGGCCAATAAATAATTTCGCCATCAGCGCGGTTACATTATATTTAGATACAGATAATATAGCATCAATATCGATATACAATCAGTATGTATACATTAGAAGGTACATTCGTTCTATTTTACTATTACTCGAGTCCATATTGTCAGATTGTAACAAGTGAAAATATTGAATGTATTTATACGTATACTTTACAATATACTTTGATCGATCTTTATAACATCCTATTATATTATTTTAGCTACACTCATAATATCACGTCAGGCCGACACACACGGTCCGCGCCTACATTCTATAATATGTCTTTTTAAGCATCTAATCGAACAAAAGATACGGCTCACAGGACGATCGCTAAATGAACAGTCTGACGCCGCGACACTCACAGGACGCTCACCGGACACTGAAGCGAACGAGTCAACTACACGGTTCTCCACACCTTCCGATACGGGACCGTCCTACACTAAGTATCCGATTCGGGGAGGTAACACTATTCAAATTTAATGAGATCGGAAGGTGGGCGTACCGGAAACGGTAGATACGGAGCTCACACGGAGCACCAGTACCACACTAGCCGTCCTCGCTCTTGACGTAGAACAGCAGGTAGGGCGTGGCGGCCGAGCGCATCTCGGGCTCGGCCGACAGCAGCTCCTCGAAGTCGTCGGCCGACATGGGCTTCACGAGCTCGTCGTCGCACGCCAGCCACGCGGCCGCCGCCGGCGCCGCGCGCGCGCGGGGCACGCAGCACTCGCGCGCCGAGCACGCGGGCGGCGCGCGCGGCCGCGAGAACAGCGCGCGCATGAAGCCGCCGCCCGCCGCGTCCGCGCCGCCCGCCGCGCGCGTGCACGCCGCGCCCTCCGCGCCGTCCCCGCACTCGCGCGCGTACGCCACGTAGTGCCCGCCCGTCAGCGTCTGCCCCAGGTGCATGATCACGCCCCACAGGGTGTAACTGCGAATTACAATCAACATTCCAACTTAATTTGACTATAATTAGATAGCAGATGAAGATCAGATATTGCTGTATAGAACACCGTGAAGCGTGGGGCCTCGATCTTTGCAATGTTGTAAGTAACAACTGAATTAGAGTAGCCAAGGATTTTAAACAAAAAAAAAAAACATGCAATCGAATTCGAACCCCAGCTACTCTCATCTACTTTATACTAATCACACTGCTACAAGGAGACCTAAATTTAAACGATAAGATCACATTATTGTCAATAGGTTTTGATCCATTTTTTTTTTCAGCTGCATCTGGTTAGACCAAGATTGGCTGGACAGATGATGTTGGTCGTCTTGACAAGTAGACCTGCAGTACATTGCCCCAAACACTTATAATACCTGTGCGTGGACAGAGCTTGAGCTGCAGCACCAGCAAGCGCGTGCGCCGCGAGTACGCCACGGAGCGCCGCGCCTCGTTGTATACACTATACCTGTGCGTGGACGGCGTGTCGGGCGGCCGCCGGGCGCACAGCTCGCAGAAGCACGGCATGAGCAGCGGCGTGGGCGCGTGGCGCGTGATCTTCTCCATGCCGCCGCTGAAGCGCTTGAGCTGCAGCCCCAGCAAGCGCGTGCGCCGCGAGTACGCCACGGAGCGCCGCGCCTCGTTGTATACACTATACCTGTGCGTGGACGGCGTGTCGGGCGGCCGCCGGGCGCACAGCTCGCAGAAGCACGGCATGAGCAGCGGCGTGGGCGCGTGGCGCGTGATCTTCTCCATGCCGCCGCTGAAGCGCTTGAGCTGCAGCACCAGCAAGCGCGGCAGCCGCGAGTACGCCACGGAACGCCGCGCCTCGTTGTAGCGCAGGCAGCGCTCGCACCAGTACTGGAATACACACAGACACTATGTTAGCTTTTACTGTAAGCACACGATTTCAACACAAATGTGGTGAGTTCAGATGAGGTCGGTCCGCAAAGTCTGTGAAGCCCCCAGGAAGCTGAGCTGGGCGAAGCTAGGTTGCTAATGGATCGTCCACACGATACAGACTTTTGTTTGCGCAGACTGACCACACCGACAATTGTTTGTGCAACTAAGTCTGTGTTGTGGACCCACTATAAAGTGGCCAGGACACCCACGCACAACGTACCGAATGGGAGTCTCAGCCGCGATAACTCTTTCGAACAATTCCTGTACCCTGGCAGGCATTGGCTCTGCAGGCCCCGTCACTTATGCTGACAATTCTTTGAGGCGCGCGTGAAACACAAATCGCCGTCGATCCGGGCCTGGTAGTCTAGGATCTCTAGTCGCTAGACCATAGCCAGATGCTAGCTAGGCTTACCTTATTCTGATCGCGGAGGTACTCGGTAGAGAGACAGGCGGCGCGGAAGGGCTCGTCGCCGGGCTCGTCGTCGGTGACGGGCACGCACAGTTCACACACCGCTTGCGCCTTCTCCGTTACTGTCTCGCATTCGAGGCACATCGTGCGAACTACCATTGTGCCTGCAAATTGAAAAGGAGTCTTATAACTTAGTCATATTGTAATCACCAGTTTTAATAGTAAGAAGTTTGGCTGTTACATTTTGCTTCATGCTACATAAATTAAACACAATAACCAATCCATGTGTCTCAGTAGTATTTCTGACAAAACACTATAAACCTGCCAGACACTTTTTTAACCGACTTCCAAAACAGAAGGGTCTCAATTCGGTGGGGTTTTTTTTTATATATGTACACCGATTACTCTGAGGTTTCTGGGGGGCTACTCTCTAACGAAATCCGTAGTTTCGGGCTTAGTTGCGGGCGGGCGTATTCTACTCCGTATCTCCTACAGGCTTACGATTAGTCCCGAACCCGAACTGAGAATGAATGACAACACGATTTCACAGTAACTGTCAAATCGTGTTATCATTAGTTCTCAGTGGTTAGGTGATATGGAGTAGAAAATGCCCGCCCGCAACTAAGCCCGAAACTACGGATTTCGTTAGAGAGTAGCCCCCCTGATCCGATTTCTGTGATTCTTTTTTAGTTCGATGCGGTATACTTGCGATTTGGTCTCGTAAAAATTTGATTCAGTTTGGTTCAGTAGTTTTTATTTTATGAGCATATTTGCTTTTTTCAATTTCTGCGTAGACGAAGACGTAAAAATGTCACGTGTTTTTCACTTTAAAGTGAAAAATAAAAAAAAAACTTTTAACAAAAAAATATAATTGTATGTAGAATTTGTAATTTACGTAAAGTGGAACCACTACTAGCTCAACTTATAAGCCTAGTAACCTAGAATCACCCACTGATTTATTCACATTAGCGCATTGTGTCGGCCAGTTGAAAATATCACCTTCGTTGAGGAAATCGCCTGGATAAGGAATACAAATACACATAACCAAAAAGCATTTTGGTATGGTCATGTGGAGAGGAGGGAGGAAACGCATGTAACTAAAAGAGTAATGAATATAAATGTGGACGGATGGAGAGGGAGAGGAAGGCCAAAGATAAGATGGATGGATTGTGTGAGGAGCGATATGAAAGAAAAGGGAGTTAGTAATAGCGTGACGGCTGATAGGACAGAATGGAAGAAAAAAACGTGTTGCGCCGAAACCAAGTAACATGGGATAAGGGCAGGAAGATGATGAGAACCAATAAGCATGGAGGAATGTCCAGTAATTGCACCAAATCCCAAATCTTCTCCCTTCTTCTTCCTTTACTACCTAAGTAATAAGTTACCTTCAAAATCTTCAGCGACGAAGTCCCACCCGGGCCTTGACCTCTCATCTCTCTCAGCATCGGCGGGCGAGGCGGGCCGCTCTTCAGTGGGCGACGCGCGGCTCTTGTCGCTCGCCTTCACCTCTTTGCGCTTCTTCCACGACTTGCGGAGGTTACCCAACGTTGGCTTCCCGCTGTCGCCTTCTAAACTAGGTTGGCGGCCTATGCCGTTGCTACAAAATTGTAAGATATTAGAAAAGTTAACTTGCATAATACTACCTGTAACAGTCCACAACCTGGACGTCCAGATCCATTAACTCAGCCTATTGCAGTTTAGAGCTAAACTTAGGCCTCACTAATTGCATATTGACACATTAACCGTCCAAGAAGTAGACACAGCATTTTAACCGAGGCAGCTTCATCAAGTCAGGGGAATGGCTAATAAAGAACAATTACTTTTTGATACGGTAATCTTCAGAAATAGCAGTTTGAAGTCTGGATATGTGTTCAGTAGTTGTCTACCTGCCCCTATTGTGTTGAGGACTTTTAACTAGTGAACTGTGAGAGTTGTTCAAGTCTAAAGACAAACCAATCAATCAATATATATAAAACTCTCCCGTTACTGAATGAATGAGTGACTGACAGACAATGCACAGCTGAAACGACTGGTCATAGAAAGCTGAAATTTGGCATGCAGGTTCCTTGTGGAGTGCAGGGGAGCACTAAGAGATCCCGATACTCCTACGGGAACGGGAAAAATGAGATATGCGCGCGTGCGGTTTCCCGAAATTTCTACGGGAACAGGTAAATTAGGAAGTCAAGGAAAAGTTATGTTTACCTGTCACCATTCTCATGTATTTGCAACCTGCTGGCTCGCGCACTAAGCGCTCGGCACGTTTCACGGATGTTGTCCAGTACGCACACGAGGAGCTCATGAGCATCCTGTTGTCTGTTACCTGTACAATTTTACATATATACAATACAATTTACATATATATTCAACCAATATTTTGTATTCAATAAAGGTGAATGAGGAATATGGTGTTTTCTTTTATTAACTTTTATAGCTGTAGTGATTTGAGCTATTGTACTGCGTAAGATTATATGAGCTTGTCAGTAGTGATTTATTTGCAGATTGTTTTTACCTCTAGTTTTATGGTAATCCTTACTTCCTTACTAACATTATAAATGCGAAAGTAACTCTGTCTGTCAATCTGTCGCGCTTTCACGCCAAAATTACTGAACCGATTTAAATGAAATTTGGTACAGAGATAGTCTAGAGCCTGAGAAAGGACATAGGCTACTTTTTATCCCGGGAGTATGTTCCCTAGGGACCACGCGGGCGAAGCCACTGGCAGAAGCTAGTAGGGAATATGCATGAAAAAAATAACAGTTTATCTAAAAATATAATACTAACAGTGAAAATAGAATAAAAATTACTCGAAAAACAAACAAGATATAATT
Organism: Lacanobia wlatinum; assembly: GCA_947578705.1. Taxonomy (NCBI): domain Eukaryota; kingdom Metazoa; phylum Arthropoda; class Insecta; order Lepidoptera; family Noctuidae; genus Lacanobia; species Lacanobia wlatinum. The sequence continues at coordinate 24,962,332 of OX388025.1, read as the reverse complement.
ATTTTAAGCAAATATATCTGTCCCTCTCGCGAAAACGCTGTTTTATAAAGCAGCTGTATATGTGTCATGGACTTTGACGTCTTCATATCGGACTTCTCTTTCTAATAGTAATCTTTGATGTTTTATTTTTTTTTTAATTATTTCATGATTTTTTACTAGACCTAATAAGTATTTCATTTTGCAAATAAAAAAAACACATGCATATTCCCTATTTCTGACATAGCTAATAATAGCTTTCACATGCGACCCCTTAATTCCTAAAATAGGGGTCCTTTTTGTGGAAATATTAAAGCCTAATTTGCTACAACCTGCATTAATTTTATTATGTGTCTGTTGAATCAGGCCTTTTGAGCCTGGTGGCTCAACTTTTGACACAAAGAAGACAAAGAATTGAAAATGAGACATGAATAGTATTCATCAAAATTCTAACAATAGTTATCTGGCGCGCGAAAAAATGTTCGATAAGGTTAGTCATGCACCACCTTCTAACGGTTTCATTATGTGGGTGGGTAGGAGGGTTACGAATCCATGAGTCATCTAGGCAAACTGCCGCACACTATTTTCAGACCAATCAATATATGCATAAATATTATATTGCATTGATACGTCATGTAAATATGTCCTTCTACAGTGTTAAAATATCTCAATCTACCCTTGCGGTAAACTTATGATCGATACAGTATGGGGTTATCAGATTTATAAGATAAACCCATGTTTATCTCATGTTAGTCATCTTCATCCCATGATGAAAATGGATGATTTCACGAGTTTAAGGCTACTGACTGTCAAAGCATTTTACAATAATCTACATTAGTAGATACAAATCATGGTCATTAGTGAAATTCAGTTGATTTGTATTTTTTTAGGGCTCCGAACAAAAAACGGAACACTTATAGGATCACTCGGGTGTCTATCTATCTGCCTGTCTGTTTGTCTGTCTGTCACAGCCAGTTTTCTCCGGATCCACTGGACCGATTCTGTTGAAATTTGGTACACATATGGACTTCTGTGACTCAAACACGGACGCGTTACGTAAAATATTAAATTTTTAGTATGGGGGTCACTTTTGGGGGAAAACTAGAAAATTAAAAAAAAAAGTTTTTTCAACAATATCGTGTAATATATCAAATGAACTGTGTGGGTTTCAATTATATTTTTTTATAATTTAAAATTAAATGGTCTTGAAGTTATTCAAGGAATTAGACGAAAAATGAGAGAGATGACAGAGACAAAGTCTACAATGGAGCGAGCTTACCCCGAAGGAGCCTATTCACTCTAACTTTGAAGAGATTAGGGTTTGAAAGCGTTGGAAAACACAGACGTGTTCCATAAAAGTTATGCATGCCGCCCGCTCTTTAGAAATTCAATGTAGTCCACATTTATTTATTTATTATACACATTATTGTACACCAAAAGTATGAACAAAAGGGAAACTTAAAATTAAACACATACAATGGCCGGCCTGGGCACATTGAACTTCAAAAGGGCGGGCGGGGACAAGAATTATTGTCAAGATCGGCAGACCTTCCTTGAAATAGAAGACATGCCGTACAGTAGCATGATTTTATGTGAATTGGGTTGGTAAGACCACTATACCTTCAAAAGTTGAGTTGACATCTCTAAGCGCCGCTAAGAAGGCGTCAGCGGCGTAGGGCTCCGGGCTTGCGTCTGCAGAACTGCTATTAAGACACTTGCTTTCCGCTGCCCGAAGGTTGAAGTATGTTTCATGGAGTTTTTCAGTTGCTATCTGTAGGGAAGACAGCGTTTTGATTTAACATCATTTTGCTCAAGAGTATGAAGCCTGGGTTGATTCCTGAGTCTGCAGGCTTTAGGGGTTTCTAACATGCATCCAGTAGTAGTAGAAAGCCTGGCTCGCTTCCTGTTACATGAGACTTAAACATGACTGGCATGATTTTTATGTGTTGGTCTTTTTACAAGAATTCTCTATGAGGAATCACTATCTTCCTCAACAGAAAGATGCTTGATGCTGCCTCCACACGCTTGGCAAACAGTGGAAAACAGCGTACAACAAACACGAACGTGTGGATAGGTGTTTGCTGTTTGCGTATGTGTTCGGAAGTGTTTGGCAGTGATCGGCATCGGTGTCGGTTTTTGTGCACAAATCAAAGGGTGTTTTCCGCTGCCCGAAGGTTGAAGTATGTTTCATGGAGTTTTTCAGTTGCTATCTGTAGGGAAGACAGCGTTTTGATTTAACATCATTTTGCTCAAGAGTATGAAGCCTGGGGTTGATTCCTGAGTCTGCAGGCTTTAGGGGTTTCTAACATGCATCCAGTAGTAGTAGAAAGCCTGGCTCGCTTCCTGTTACATGAGACTTAAACATGACTGGCATGATTTTTATGTGTTGGTCTTTTTACAAGAATTCTCTATGAGGAATCACTATCTTCCTCAACAGAAAGATGCTTGATGCTGCCTCCACACGCTTGGCAAACAGTGGAAAACAGCGTACAACAAACACGAACGTGTGGATAGGTGTTTGCTGTTTGCGTATGTGTTCGGAAGTGTTTGGCAGTGATCGGCATCGGTGTCGGTTTTTGTGCACAAATCAAAGGGTGTTCGTCAAACGTGTTTGCGATGTATCCACACGCTTGTTCAGTTCTATTCTGCCGTCATAAGAAAAAGGACATGTCTACATAAAACAAAGTAACCGATTTCCGACTTTTGTAAAATAACTTAAGGTCGGAAATCGATTACGTTGTTTTGTACGTCATTTTTTTTTACTGCGGAAGTACTATTAACCCGAAAGTAATCCGGAATATACTAGCATGTTCGCCAAGCATGTGGATGCCGTGTTTGTGGTCGGTGTTCGGGACGTGTTCGGTGTTTGTCCTGTTTGTGGCAAACACCAAGCATGTGGAGGCAGCATTAGATTCCAAGTAGTGTATCAAAAGAAGCACTTACAGTTAAGTGACATTATTCCTTCTTTAGACAACAAAGTACTATAGAGGTAGCAGATTTATTTACTTTTATATAATACAGTTCAACATTTACAAAGTACTGAATGGAGTGTAGACATGATAAAAGCAATACCTCTATTTATCTCATCTCATGTTTATATTATTTCATTATTTATTCTCTTGTAAGTGGCTTCTGTTGATTAGATTTCTGAAAATCATTCCCCAATTAGCGTAGTGATTAACATTGTAAATTACAATATTATCTATGCAATCCAAGTAATGTAATCATTTAATCAATTTTGACCTAAAAAATTCTGTATTCACAAATTGGATCTACCTGATTGTATTATCATTTTCAATATGTTCTTATCAGATAAATTGTGACCCTCATCTTGTTTATGATAAACGAAACAAATATATGATTAAGAAAACAGTTCTTATAACAAGTAGAGGAAAATGATAGGCTTACATTATTCATATCGCATTTCGTGAATCAGTAAATATTGTCACATTTTTGGCAATATTTAATACTCCACTGAAATGTTTGTATTCCTGTCCTTATCTTTCTGACATCCGTTTAGAAATATAGATATGTTGGAAATCCCCAATGCCAAGATAAAATATAGTGTAAAATATTTTTGATAAAACCATAAAAAGGGTTTTACAAAAATATAGTCAAGGTCAACAATACACAGAAAAATCAAAGTAAAAAGTAGTTATGTAGAGGAATACAGAGGCTTAACAATAAGTATTTAACATCTAAAATAATACTATGGAATCATCATCATCATCATCTTATCAGCCGAAAGACGTCCACTGCTGGACACAGACCCCCCCCAAGTGTCATCACAACAACCGGTCCTGTGTGTCTCGCATCCATCGGCAACCCATGTGTCACTATGGAAGGCAATAAATTATTATATTAAAAAACCTTATTACCTGAATTTTACTCTTCCCTGCACTGCTGTCAGACTGTCCCAGAGACAGCAGGTCCTTACTGCTCCATGACCTGGTTCCGGATGAGGCCAACCCAGCTGCACTGCGGCCCAGAGAAGAACTCTTTAGCCTGATGCTGCCCAGCTTCTGTTCTACACTCGCGAGGTCCGAGACCAGGTGATGGAGGTTGTGGAGAAATCGTGGTGCATATCTGTAACAATAATGAAGGAAAATAATGAGGTTCCATGCTTGTTTATCATAATGAAGAGATTTAAAATTGCAGTATGTGAAATTATTATTCAAATTAAATAATTTGAATTGAATAATTTGAATAATAATTTATGCATCAGTTTGAATGGAGAACAATATTCAAAAAGAAAAGCAGTTCATCTGAAGTTTCACTTCATATAGTTTGCATAGAATGTACAACAACTAGGTAAGATTTTGATCTAAGCATATCTGGATATTCTCACAAAACTAAGCTTGTAAATAGTAAAAAAAATATAATCACCGTAAAGTATAAAGCACACTGTTGAGGAAGCAAGTGTTCCCCAAGTTAGATAAGGTGGCAATGGGAGTCTTGCGCTGTTGTGTGCTCCCTGCATATTGACTGTCCGACGTATGGTGGCCATTCAACATGGCAGTGCTGGATGAGGGAGACTCCAAGAGTATCAGCTCAAGCTCTGATGATTTTTCTGAAATATTTACTTCATAAGTCAAACAGAATCAAAGATTCTTATTGGAAATTTTGGTGATTAGTGCCATAGAGTATTAACTGAGCAGTGAGTTTCATAGCTTTCCCAATCATATCAGAAAATATGGGATTTATTGCCTAATGTATATTGTTGCTAGCACTTTCTACACAAATTACGAGCAGTTTCATGTTTTAAGCCCGTTTATTCATCAACATAAAATGTTGGACTTGCTTTTGATTGAACTATGTAAACTATGTTGGATGTAAAATCAAACTCTCACCACACTGACAGTAAACAATTCAATAGAAAATAATCAAGGCACAAACACTACACGACACAGGATTTTCTCGATAGCACTGAGCACAACTGCAATAAATCACCGGAGTATTGCACATCGGCGGCGTCAAGTACCGGTAAGTTACACAATACCTGCTGGTTTTGCTGTCTCAGAAAGAGGTTTCAATCTTTTAGCAGCTGATAAAGTATTCGAATACACACTCTTCAGAGGCCTTTTTACAGGCTTATTCTCTTTATTACTATTGGTAAACTGTCTAAAAGGGTATGTGTTCTCCCTGGAGTTCTCTGTCGGTTTCTTATTTTCGTTGCTCAAATATGTTGCATTATTCCTATTTAATGACAGTGAAAATCTAGATTTGTCGACTCCTTTTTTCGTTTCCGTCACAGAGTTAACTGGCATCTTCAGCATACCTGCAAATTGAAATTGTGAGTAGTCTAATTATACGTAAAATACGGAGGCCACTTCACAACTTTCCCATTGCATGTCAAGGATAACGTCCAAAATCTGACTTTTTCATTTGCTTCACTTACGTAAATGTCTTCATTAGGTACATTGACTTACATTATAATGTAAGGCAATGTATTCTATTTAGAAACTATATACTTATAACTGTAAATTTGTAAAATTTAACCGCGAACAGCCCCATTGGAAACAGTCGGCCATATTGGTTTGTTTGATTGATGATCGACGTCCGTCTGTCCTTCGATTTCCTAGTTCTATTTTGTTTATGGACTTGACAGTTCGGTTTTCTGAAGATACTTTTTTTATTATAATAAAACTGAAGTCCTCATTGAGATTTTTTGTTATTTTTTTTTATCTCGTAGTGAAAGCATTACATAAAATATTTTTATCGACTTATAATTTTTTAAACTATGTTTTGTCTATGCATATTAGGAAAGGGCAAGTAAAATCGATATACCGATAATTACCATTTAATTATCGAAATTTTTAATGGCGGTATGTCGATATTTTGATATTGATTGTAGAGTATCGTATTGGTATCAGTTCCGATAGATTTTTAACGCAACTCTGGTTTAGCTTGTGTGCTGCCCGCTGCGGGTTAACCACAAAGGTATACATGATTATAATTGTAACTCAAGCATAATTAAAAAACCATTTTCTTCATGTGTATTACTTGTGGAAATATGTACCTATGTAATGTAATGTATGAATAATCACACGAAAGCTGACGATATTCCGATATTTTTCACTCGATATTTATCTATTCTTTTTTAAAATATCGAAACGATAAACATCGATATATTTGTTACTTGCCCATCCCTAACGCATATTTTGGCATAGACAATATAGATGAAGGGCGCGTTCGTATTTGAAAAAGGTAAAATCGATAACATTTCTCAAAACAAAGTAGTTATTGATAATGTCATTGCAAACAAATGATATAATTTAATATTATAAAAAGGTGAATAATTTTTTACTTAGAATATTTTCACTGCATTTTTTTGCCAGATTTGCTTAATGGATGGATAAACTTACTCTATGGGTTGGTTGGCTCTGGTTGGTTGTTTTTGTGGGGATTGCGAGCGGGAATTCTGAAAATTTTATCCTTAAACATATTCATTTAGTCTCCTGGAAAAATTACAAACGATTTCCGACTGCGTAGATACATTTGTATAATTATTGATACCTAGCTACATAATTACTTCATCTGCTTATATAAAGTAGGTATTTCAAATAAAAATTTATTGCATCTAGATACTAGTAGATCTGTAAGTAGGTAGGTAGATAAGTGAAAAAGGAATTCTTATCTATTCAATCTTCATAGATATACCTAACTACTCTAAAAGATAATGCCCGACCCTATCCAAAATTCTAAGTTGCTGTTTCTTGAATCGAGAACAAAAGTGGGAGGAAAACTACTTCAGTGTGTCTTCAGGTTCTAATTTATTTATTAATGGTTAGAGCTTTATGTACCTATATAGGCTATATAAGATGTTCTTCCTTCTTACATGTTTTTAGAATAGAATAGAATAAAATACTCTTTATCATGTACACCATATAAGTTACAGAAAAGATAGATGAGAAACATTACATAGGGTGACACAATGGGCGACCTTATCGCTAAAAGCGATCTTTTCAAGACAACCTTTGGATGGATTCTAAAGAGAAAAAGGAGATACAGTACTGTAGGTAGTCTTAGGTGTACTATTTATACAAACATCAATACATACTAAATAGATAAAGTTATACAATGATAATTGTGAAACAATAGCAGAGAACTCTAGTAACAAACGCTTTAAAGAGAGAGATAGTGGTTCTTGACCAAAGTTTTATAAATGGTTGGTTTTTAAAATGGTTGGTATGGTTGGTTTTAATTCTCTCTCCTTAATTCTAGTTAGGTACCTATTAGATAGAGGTATCATCTTAAACACAATCCATCCATCGTTTTTTGGGTTCCGTACCCAAACGGCAAACAATGGAACCCTATTACTAAATAAGCCTCCGCTGTCCGTCTGTCCGTCCGTCTGTCAGCGGGCAGTACCGTAATTGGTTTGCCGGTGGAGTTTTTCTCAGAGTGTGTATTTCTATTGCCGCTATTACAACAAAATCAAAATAAACGGAAATTAAAAACTATAGGGGGCTCCCATATAAGAAACGTATATTTTTCGGTTTGCGGTACGGAACCTTCGTGTGAGAGTCCGACTCGAACTTGGCCGGATTTTTGGTCTATAATTCTCATAACTTTCCTCAAAGCATGTTCCGCTCTTTCTTTTTGATTTCATAACTAATCATATCCTAATTTTAGGAAGGAGAAACTTTTAGGTTCCGATGGAGGTCATTATTTCGTATGTACCAGGGTGCATTTACAATTTTCCGTAGTACTTTGTTCTGAAACGTTGGATGATTAATACATTGGTCTGTTTGGTGCAGCCCCATAGTTGAATACCATAAGTCCAAATTGGCATCAGAGCTTGTCTATAGCAACAATTTGTTCTGCACGGACAGCACGGAGTTTCTTCCAAGCAGCCAATACATTATTTTGAACCGTAGGTCGAGTTCATCTTTTTTCTTCTTGACATTTTTCTACTTTGCATCAAGGGTCATACCCAGATACCTAGCTATATTCTCGTATGGAATTTGTCGGTTATTAATATAAACTGGGCAATGCTGTTGATTTTTGTTTGTAAAGTCTATGTGTACTGATTTGGATTCATTTAATTTAATTCTCCATTTTTTGGTCCAGTCGTAAGCTTGATTATTATGATAACAGTCATTTGAACCTTTTCCACTGATTCTTCGTGGCTGTTTTCAATAGCCATTATGGCAGTATCATCAGCAAAGGTACCAATGGTATTGTACTCTGGTTCAGGAATATCACAAGTAGGTATATATTACTTCATTACATATGAAATTGGCGTTTTGTAAGGGAGGAACTCAAAGTCGATTTATTTAATATAGTGCCCGAAAATTTAATATATTACCCGCTCAGAATCAAGCAGCTCATTATGGAGAAAAAAAAACAGAGAAAAACGTGGCATCAATCTAGGTGTTCTGATGACAAACAAAAACTAAATAAATGTACGAAAAAGCTGAGAAGATTAATCCAGGGCTATAATGACGATTCAACCAAAACCTACCTTCAGAAACTAAGTAACGACCAAAGGACAGATTACTCCCTTTGGAAGGCTACTAAGCATCTTAAGAGGCCGATAGCCCAAGTGAAAACGAGACATGGGCACGTACTAATGAGCAAAAAGCTGTGAGGTTTGCAGAGCACCTAGAAAACATTTTTGAACCAAACGACCCCGGAATTCATTGAAGACCGCACCTTGGTTAATATAATGATGCCAGAAGACATAGATGCCATAAAACTAGTAACACCGGGAGAAGTCGCACGAGAAATAAAACAGAAGATTAGCCCACGAAAATCACCAGGTTACGATTTAATAACAGGGAAAATACTTCATAATCTACCAAGAAAGGGTCTATAGTTTTAAGTTAACATCCCTTATTAATGCCTTTGTTGTGTTTTGTAGTTGATTTTTTTCCCGTGCAAGAAATTATCCCAATTTCGAGAAAAAATGGTAATCTGTAGGAGCAAGGTCCGGGGAGTACGGTGGATGTATTAGACATTCCTAATGAAGCTCCTCTAATTTGGTAGCCGTCTTTTGTGCAGTGTGTGGTCTAGCGTTGTCTTGAAGCAGCAGTGGCCTAGAGCGATTGACCAGCCTCGGCTGTTTAGCAGATAGCTTTTCCATCATGGTTTGCAATAGACATCCGCCGTAATCGTCTGGCCAGATTTAAGAAAGCTGTAGTGAACGACACCGGCACTAGTCCACCAAACGCTCAGAAGTAATTTTTATTGAGTCAATTTACTCTTGGGGCAGGATTTGGCTGGTTGGCCAGGGCTCAGCCCTTGCGATGAGCGTTTCCGATTGTCGTACAGGATCCATTTTTCATCACAGCTAATGATTCGATTTAAAATCCCTTCATTATTGTTCCGGTTGAGTAATGTAACGCACCAGTCGACGCGCGTTTGTCAGTTTGCTGCACTCAATTCATGAGGTACTCACCTTTCAAGCTTTTTCACCTTCCCAATTTGCTTCAAGTGGATTAAAACAGTTTTATCACTAACACCGCAGCCTGCAGCTAACTCGGACGTGGTTTGCGATGGATCCGCTTCCACAATAGCCTTTAATCCTTCATTATCAACTTTGGTCTCCGGCCGTCCACGGGGCTTGTTCTGCAGGTCGAAATTTCCAGAACGAAAACGTTGGAAGCAAAAATGCACTGTGTTTTCTTTTGCGACACCGTCGCCATACACATCATTAATTCTTCGAGCCGTTTCTGCAGCACTGGTGCCACGATGGAACTCGTACTCGTAAATACCGCGATATTTCAAGTTTTAACTAACTAGCGCAAAGGAAAAACCAAAAGAGAAAAAATCAAATGATTTACGGTTTTCGAAACACAAAAACATGGGTAAATAGCTGTATAAATTTAAAATTCAATTCCAAACCAAAGAGGAGATATTTGAGATCAAAGTGGCCAGTACGACAAAAAGTCAATTTCATATGTAATGACCTAATAGTAGGCACAGGACCGGACCTAGCACTTTTCCTTGCAGTACGCCACCTTTTATTGCTTTCAGATCTGAATAGGCGTCGTCTTGTCTTATTCTAAAGAATCTGTTTAGAATGTAGGATTCCAGGATATCGGCAAACTGTTTCGGTAGCAGGCTCTTCAGTATATGTATAAGGCCTTCATTTCAAATGCTTGCGCGACGTCTAAAAACACAGTAGCACAAACTTTCTTCTTTTCTAAGGCGTTCTTTTACGTTTGTGATCCTGTGCACTTGATCGATAGTTGTGTGTTTGTCTCGAGATCCAAATTGTGCTCTGGTATTAAGTTTTTGCTATCTATTATTGGCTTGAGCCGTTTAAGTAACAGCTTTAGCATTGCTGGCAGCAAGGAAATCGGTTTATATGATGTTGTTTCGTGAGCCGGTTTCCCAGGATTTGCAATCATTATTACTTCAGCAACTTTCCATAAGTCTGGTACATATTTAAGCCTCAGTGCGGCATTAATAAGGGATGTTAACTTAACTAGACCCTTTCTTGGTAGATTATGAAGTATTTTCCCTGTTATTAAATCGTAACCTGGTGATTTTCGTGGGCTAATCTTCTGTTTTATTTCTCGTGCGACTTCTCTCGGTGTTACTAGTTTTATGGCATCTATATCTTCTGGCATTACTATATTAACCACGGTGCGGTCTTCAATGAATTCCGGGGTCGTTTGGTTCAGAAATGTTTTCTAGGTGCTCTGCAAACCTCACAGCTTTTTGCTCATTAGTACCTGCCCATGTCTCGTTTTCACTTTGGCTTTCGGCCTCTTAAGATGCTAAGTAGCCTTCCAAAGGGAGCCGTCTGTCCTTTGGTCGTTACTTAGTTTCTGAAGGTAGGTTTTGGTTGAATCGTCATTATAGCCCTGGATTAATCTTCTCAGCTTTTTCATAAGTTTATTTAGTTTTTGTTTGTCATCAGGACACCTAGATTGATGCCACGTTTTTCTCTGTTTTTTTTCTCCATATTGAGCTGCTTGATTCTGAGCGGGTAAGTGTTTCCCTTCGTCTTCTTGTTGAAGTCTGGTGTATTTTCCCACGCTGCTTGCTGGATGTGCATTATGAGTTTTTCAACTTCGATATTAAGATGTTCGGGTGTTTTTAATGGAACTTGAAGGTCTATTTGTTCATTTACAGCTCATCCAGTCTGTGAATTCTTTTGCTTATTTCTAAGTAAATTGCTGAGTGATCTGAGTTCAAGTCTTGGTCCGTTTTCATCATCAATCATATTCTAAAACTAGCTGACTGTTCTTGAGATTAGCGCGTTCAAGAAAATATAGCTATAGGCTATATATCATCACGCTAAGACCAATAGGAGCGGAGCAGTAATGAAAATTGTGACGCTAACGAAGTTGCGCGGGTCAGCTACTATTAGTATATTAGTATATATAAAGTATAAGTATCCTTACTAATATTATAAATGCGAAAGTAACTCTGTCTGTCTATCTGTCTCGCTTTCACGCCAAAACTACTAAACCGATTTAAATTAAAGTTGGTACAGAAATAGTCTAGACCCTGAGAAAGGACATAGGCTACTTTTTATCCCGGGAGTATGTTCCCTATGGATCACGCGGGCGAAGCCGCTGGCAGAAGCTAGTAGAAAACAAATGCCTGCTAACTACCTAGTTTGATACCTCAAATTGATTTTAGAAAGGTATAATTTATTATAGATAACAAAGAAAGCAGTCAGTCAGTGAATTTAGGTACAGTAAAAATCATGACTACCTCTTTTAAAATTTTCGTCGGCCTTAATTGCTTCAACCCCATTTGTAAGGGATCATAATTGAGATTGTTCTCTTGAATGTGGAACAAAGCGACGCGAGCGTCTTCGACATTTAGGACAGCCGCGATGGAAGGCTGTACGCAATTAAAAAGAGATTTTACAACCCCAAATGGAGCCTGTAGTAAATCCTTTTTGAATTTTTAGTATTTGGCGATGTTGGTAGTCTCGTTCAGTGTTTTGAAAATATTTATTTATTTATTTATTTATTTGATAGGTACACCAACGACCTATTCACTAGACATTAACATAATAAAAATAACAATGCATTGTGTTATGGTGAATTAGTCACTTACAGGCGTACACAGCACTTACGTAAAAAAATTGCTTCTTATACATAATTATGTTTAACAAGATTCAATAGTCGTGACGATAGAAAAACTTAATTAAAAACAAAGAACAAAACATTAAGTAAAAAACCAAATCATTAAATAAATTAGAATTAAAAATCAAAATTATCATTTAATAAATTACAAATTAAAAATCAAAATTATCATTTAATAAATTACAAATTAAAAATCAAAATTATCATTAAAACATTAAGATTAAAATATAAACAGTAAAATTCAAAACGGCAGAAGGCGTTATCGAGTGCAGTATGAAAACATTCCAAAATTATTATTAAAGTGGCAGGCACATGTGGCAAAAAGCCAAAAAAAAAAATATAGTTAAAAATAAAAAGTAGGTTATTAAATTATGATTCGTCGCTATTAGTTATAAGTTTTCTGCGAAATTGGGAATATGAGTCTGTAAATATATCAATATTGTTGCAGATGATATCTATTTTATTATAATTTGCCATTAATCGATTCAAGGGTGCATTGAGACCAAGGTTGGTTCTTGATGAGGACGGTGCAAAGGTATTTATTTTGCGCAGAGATCTAGTGACAGTACGTCTAGGTACAGATATATTAATTTCTGATAACAACTCTGGTACATCTGCCAGGTTATGGATAATTTTGTAAAACAAGAGCTGATCTGAAGTGCTTCTACGTTGTTCAAGTGATAACATATTGAAGTGATTAAGCCTTTGGGAATAATTAGCGTCATGAGGGCAACTAGGGCATCTAAAGCGTAAGTACCTGGTGAAGGCCTTCTGTATACGTTCAATCCGGTCAATATGGACACGATATTTGGGATTCCAAACTGGAGATGCGTAGTCAAGTATGCTTCTGACAAGGGTGTTGTAAAGCACTTTTAGTGTCGATGTGGACAGAAACTCCGAACAAGTTCTCTTCACAAAACCTGAAATTTTTGACGCTTTAGCTACAATCGTGTCAATATGATTGTTGAAAGTTAGCTTGCTGTCGAGTTGGACACCCAAATCACGAATGGTATCAACCTTTTGCAGAGGAACACCATCCAACGCATAAGATGATGATAGTACTAGTTTGTTTCGCGTAAAAGTCATGTGATAGCATTTACTTGCATTGAGAGTCATCATATTAAGTTGACACCATTCCCGCACCGCATCCAAGTCTTCCTGAAGAAGAAGAATGTCGCTGTCTGTTTTAATTTCCCTGTACAATTTCAAGTCATCAGCAAACATGGAACATTTACAGTGCCGTATTGAATGAACTATGTCATTGACGAAAATCAAAAAAAGAATCGGTCCCAGGTGAGATCCCTGTGGTACACCGGAGGTGGAAAGATATAACGGTGACTCATAACCCCTCACAACCACCTTCTGTTTCCGCTCAAATAGGTATGAGACAAACCACATGAGTAGTTGGCCGGATATGCCAAACTGTTCGAGCTTTGAGATAAGTACCTTGTGGTTCACCTTGTCAAAGGCACTGCTGAAATCAGTATAGATGGAGTCAACCTGTGTGCGGGAGTCCAGAGATTTGCTAATGTCATTAACGTAATGTACCAAATTAGTGGTAGTAGATTTGCGAGCACAGAAACCGTGCTGTTGGGGAGCCAACTGCGCCTTTATGTGTGATGTCAATATGGGACAAACAAGTGCTTCAAACAGCTTCGCAAAGACGGAAAGAAGCGATATGGGACGATAGTTCGAAGAATCGTCGACTTCGCCCTTCTTAAAAATGGGCACTACGTTAGCAAATTTCCATTGCGAGGGGAACGTAGATGATTTAATTGACTTGTTAAAAATCAACTTAAGCGGAAGAGACAGGTTAGCTGCACATTTCTTGACAAACAACGGCGGCAGGCCATCAGGTCCCGGACCCTTGCAAGCGTCAAGTTTCTTCAACTCCTTAAATACGTTTCTCTCAGTAAAAGTCATTCCACATAAAGCGGATTGAAAATAATTACGTGAGCTAGTACTGGGAGCATTCGGGTTAGCGGATGGTGTGAAGGTTGAAGAAAAGTGTGTGGCAAATTGTTTGCTTATTTCTTCACCAGATTTTGCAATATTCCGTCCCAAATGCATGGTGGAAGGAATGTCGCTAGAATTAGATTTTTTGGCTTTCACAAAGGACCAGAAGAGTTTTGGGTTTTGCGCGATATTCTTTTCCGTGTTCATTACGTATGTCTTATAGCAGTCCTTGATCATTATACTTGCGCGGTCGCCTAGGATTTTATATTCATAATTATCTCTAGGATTTTTATATTTTTTATAGCGAGATCTAACTTTTTCCTTTTCGTTCAGTAATTTAATAAGAGACCTAGAAAACCAAAATGGAAATTTACCATTAGGTACTTTGGAAAGAGGGACACACTCATTTATAACACAACGAATATGTTCGTAAAGCACATGTACCATAGCATCGACCTCAGGCAGTTCAGAAAATATGTTTGTCCAATCTATATCTCTTAGTTTTAAGTTAATTAACGCATAGTTAGCACGTTTGAAATTCGGTTTTGATATTCTTTTGTTTATTAAAGGAACTGGTGAAATATTGCTGACAGTGATCATAATAGGTGGGTGGTATACATCTACTTTGGACATTGGATCATTGCATTCGTTAACACTTCCTCCGTAAAAGTTAGAAAAAATTAGGTCTAAGGTTTTATTGTAACAATTTTTAACAGTATTAAGTTGCAACATATTATTTTCCGACATAAAATCTATTAAAGAGTGGCCTAACCTGTTGGCGTAGTTAGTTGGGGTTGTACATGGAGAGTTACCAAGAGAATTGTTTATGTCCCAACTGATAAAACTGAGATTGAAGTCTCCTGCTATAATCGTATCTTCTCCTGTAGATTCCATCAATGAAGATACTCTGTCTAAAAATGAATCCAGTAAGACTTGTTGAACTGGTGGTGGCAGGTAGACGGCACAGACATTTAAATTACGGTGCCTTTTTCCCTTGGTGATTTTAAGTCTTACCCATAGATCTTCGATGTCCGATTCCCATTTTGGCATACGTATGGAATCAATAAGCTTAGACACTGCGATCAGAACACCTCCACCCCTCTTGGTTCCCAGAGTAGTTGAAGCCCTATCCCTGCGATAGACGTGATACTTGGAGTCGAAAATTTCACCGTCACTTATGCCGTCATCCAGCCACGTTTCTGTTCCAATTATGACGTCATAGTTGCCCAGTTGTGCAGCCAGCTTAATGGAATTAAGTTTGGTTTTCAGGCCTCTGAAATTCTGGTAATAAATTGTGAATTTTTAAGTACTGGTACACGGTATCATTGCATAAGTATCGGTTGAACAGTTTTAAAGTAAAGCAATGGCTTCCAAGCTTTTCATGTGTTTTGCTTGCTCACCGTCGGCTTTTCTGACGAGAACTTTGCCATCGCGTACCCATACGTATAAGTATCCCTTTTCACGTGTTGCCTTCCTAGTAGCCGCGTGAATTCTCTTATTTAACGGAGATAGGTGTTCGGATACAAAAATTGGCTTGATAGCGCCTCCATAGCCCAGATGTTGAGTACTCAGTTTTTCTTTCGGGTGGGCCTTGTTAAATTGTAAGACAGATGTAAGGACTGTATCTCTCGATAATGTGCTCCGTAACTTGACGACGACCGCTCTTGGGTTCTTGCTTTCAGGATCCAATTTTCTCACGCGTACTGCAGATGAGATGTCATCCTCCTTAATTGTACTAGACACTACGTTCCCCAATTGAACAATTGTCTTTACCAGGTTTTCAGCCTTATTTTCCGGTATACCGTTGATCTCTAAATTTTGCTGGCGTAAATTTTGCTCTATTAGGTTAACTTGCAGCGATAATTCAAAAACCGTAGTCTTGAGGAGCTCATTATCTTTGCGAAGAGTTTTGTTGTCGCTTTTGCATGCGTCGAGCTCGATTTTCATACGGTCATAATCGGCGCTCATGAAATTGACGGAGTGCTCCAAACCACGAAACATTTCTTTAATCTCCCGTAGTTCGTTAGTAATGCAGGTTTTAATACTTGCTGAGACCTCGGAAGATAAAACTGAACGTATTTCTTGACGAATAGTATCAAGTAGTTATATGATAAATGATAAAAGATGATAGAAAAAGAAGGGAGTAGGTTAAATTGTTAGGGTACCCGACCTGAAGGGTAACCGCTGTGCATCCGTCCCAGGGGTGTAACTGGCGCCTAGGGCACGCATCATTGTTGCGCCCTTTCGTAAATTTTCTTAATATGAAAAAAAAAACAAATACACTACATAAAACCGTTTTAAATCTTACATAAAAAGCATTGAATACCTACTTAATATTAATATCGTTTTTATAACGAAAGTAAAGTAAAACCTTTACATTTAAAAATTGGCATTCGCACCCCATCTCGGATAGTTTAACTGTAGGTAGCAGTAGAAATGAGTTTTTGGGTCATAGAAAACGCTGAGAGATCGTAGAATTCAAGAGCGAGCGAAGCGAGCTCGTAAAATTTTTTACTCCTCCTCGGATAGGTTTGACTTTCTTACACAGAACAGATAAATTAAAGAGGTATTTTAAGTGTTTTCTTACATTCATAATTATGTAAATAGAAGAAACTATTTTGACTAACCCAGGAAAGCTCATGAACCCAGACAGTGTAGAATACAAGGGCGAGAGAAGCGAGCTCGAAAATATTTGCATCCTGGATGAACTATCTTCGGTAAGAGCCGGGCTCTAGATTGCGCAGCTTCAGGCTTCGCAACCCAGGACCGCGGTACCCAAACCTGGATGTCAATTTACGCAGCGGGGCGTGCACCTCTTATTTCCTTTCGCTGATTGGAAATCACGAAATAAATAAATTAAATAAAACAGTATGAAATAATTCGTGGTTAATTTAGATTTTTTAATTTAATTATTGGCGATTTTGCGCCCCTTTCGATAGGCGCCCAGGGCTCGTGCCCTACTTGCCACATCCTAGTTACGCCACTGATCCGTCCGTCCGTCCGTCTGTCTGTCAGCGGTCTGTATCTCAAGAACCGTAATATATAGACAGATGAAATTATCACAGAATATGTAATTCTATTGCCGCTATATTAATAAACTAGCTGTTGCCTAAATTTTTAATGTGTAGTGTGTAAGAACGGACCGCCTGATCAAAATGTGATCAATGCGGTGATGACTATAAAAGGTGTTCTTTTGGGCGCTGTAATTTGGGCGGTAGAATTCCTAAACAAAATTAAACGGCGTTAAGGCCACCCACTCGTTCTTTGGCGACACGTCGTCGTCGTCGTTTTGCACTGCTACAAAGGGGGGGTGCAAAGGGCCCCCCGCTGCGGGCCCGGCCGCTGTGTTTGATAATATTGCATGTTGGGGTATCTTTGCTTGCAAGATTAAGCTGCAACTTAAAAACTGGCCCAGTGCGAGTCGGACTCGCGTGCAAAGGGTTCCGAACGAATTTAATTTTTTTAACATGTTATTTTAACACTACAGACTTCTAATAGGTTTTCCTGTAATCTTTAGGTAAAGATCTATTAACTTCATTTTTTTCAAAATTTTAGGCTCAGTAGTTTCGGAGATAAGGGGGGGGAATGGTCATTTTTCGTCTAATTTCTTGAATAACTTCAAAACCATTTATTTTAAAATTATGAAAAAAATGTAATTAAAACCCACACAGTAAGCCCTTTCATTTGATATGTCACACGATATTGTTAAAAAAACTTTTTTTTTTATTTTCTACTTTGACCCCCGAAAGTGACCCCCGTACTAAAAATTTAATAATTTACGTAACGCGTCCGTGTTTGGGTCATAGAAGTCCATATGTGTACCAAATTTCAACAGAATCTGTTCAGTGGATCCCGAGAAAACTGGCTGTGACAGACGGACAGACAGACAGACAGACAGACAGACAGACACCCGAGTGATCCTATAAGGGTTCCTTTTTTATTCGGAACCCTAAAAACGGAATGTGCAGTCCGACCACCGCTAAGCAAAGTTGCAGCAATGCCCGAGGAAGCCACAGCCAGAGCTATATTGCAGCCATTGCGGAGTTGGACCAGTAGAAGATTCAGCACAACATACGCGTACCTCCTGGTACGAGAAGAAGGAACAATCCCCCCTTTCGACTATTTTCTCGGCGCAGAATCGTTTCGTAGACTTGACGCTGCTCGAGAAGTAATCGTGGTGCCATTTGATTGACATGCACTTCTAAAACCGCGGTATTAACTCCATTACAACATCGTTTGACAATTCCTCTTTTCGCTGCCATTTTCCAGATATGCGCCATCCATACATTTACCATCCAGCCATTTTATTCTCAATCAATACCAAAGCATTGTTAATGATCTGGCCTTATGCACAATATCTTCTGATAAAGCGTCCTTGTATTTATCCTAAAGCTGGAGGGGGGCGTCGTTATGCGTTTTTTTTTGTTTCGTTTTGTTTGGTTTTGAAAAAGATTTTTTATAAGTGCACGGTTCCTGTTGGATACAATTGTTATGTATAGGAACCATGCATTTTTCAAGGTTAATAAAGTAGCCTATGTCATTCTCAGACCCCAAAACTACCACTATGCAAAAACCACGTCAATACCTTGCCACTTAAAAACAAAAACAAATTATCCAACGGGAACCATGCATTCTTCCGGGATAAAAAGTAGCTCACGTCGTTCACACCTCAAAATTATCACTATGCAAAGAATCAATTCAAGCCCTTGCTCTGTAAAAAGTAAAAAAGATTTATCCCACGGGAACCGTATTTTTTTTCCGGGATAATAAGTAGCCTATGTCCTTTCTCAGGCTCTATCTGTGTACCAAATTTCATTTAAATCGGTTCAGTAGTTTTGGCGTGAAAGCGCGACAGACGGACAGACAGACAGGCAGAGTTACTTTCGCATTTATAATATTAAGTAAGGATAATAAAAATTTAATGGAGTTAAAAATTAAAGGAGTTCCATACAAGAAACGGAAACGGAACCCTATTACTAAGCCTCCGCTGTCCGTCCGTCCGTCCGTCTCTCTATCAGCGGGCTGTATCTCAAGAACCGTAATAGGCAGACAGTTGAAATTATCACAGATTGTGTATTGCTATTGCCGCTATAACAACAAATAGTAAAAAAAAAAATTAAAAGCCCCCGACTAAAAGAACTTGAAACACAAAAGATTTGCGGTCTCACGAGGCGAAGACGCTTGGCCCAAAGAATCGTACCTATGTTAAACTAAAAGGATGAATAGAAATTATTTATTTCTTTTTATTAAAGTTCTTTTTGTCGAGGGTTTTTTAAATTTTGAATTTCATTTTTATTTCATGCTTTTAAAACTTAATTTTCATTTCGTTAGTTAATATTTCTCATGCCCTTTCAATGTAGTGTACATTGTTCTACTAGTCAATCCCTTTCATTTGATACCCATATTGAGGGAGTTCTGAAAAAGAAAATGTTATTAGCCATTTTGTGTTGGCGGCCAGCTTGGATTTGAAATTTGTCATAGTGTATTTTACTAATCAAGTCCTATCATTTGATATACTAATTGAGGGAGTTGTGAAAAAATATGTAATCCGCCTTTTTGTGTCGCGGCGGCCATCTTGGACCGATTTTCATCAAACATAGCTAAGAACCTCTCGACTAATTCACATTTAAAACAAAAAACAAAATCAGAATCGGTTCATCCGTTCGGGAGCTACGATGCCACAGACAGACACACACACACAGAGACACGTCAAACTTATAACACCCCGTCGTTTTTGCGTCTGGGGTTAAAAGTTAAGTTATGGTACGAAACCCTTCGTGTGCTAGTCCAACTCGCACTTGGCCCGTTTTTTTTCTTTGTTTGTTTGTTAAGGGACTTTTATAACCGCAATGCGTAGTACCTACAGTCTCATCATCATCATCATATCATCCGAATGACGTCCACTGCTGGATACAGGCTTCCCCAAGTTTAGTTTAGGTTTAGAGTGTCACCACAACAACCGATCCAGAGCGTCTCGCATCTATCGGCTACCCGCGATCCTCACCAGATCAACCGTCCACCTTGTGGGAGGCCTTCCAACGCTGGGTCTTCCGGTACGCGGTACAGTCTCATCATGCCCTAAATACATAAATACTGCTAAGGATTTTGGCCATGAACCTGATCACCCTTTGACTTCTGCTTGAGTAAGAATTTTATGGCATGTATGTGTGTGTGTTTTATGTTTTGTGTGGCTTGTGTGTTGTTGTATGGTGTGTGCTTGTGTCGTGTTTTTTGTGTGTGTATGGCTTTGTGCTATCTTTTGTGGTGCGGGTTCCGACTCACCATCTAGGGACTTTTATGAAGGAGGAATTTTGGCCGACGGGTGTCGTGTATCGGTCTTAGTTTTTATGTTTTTTATTTGTATTAGTTTGTTTTAGTTTTTTTTTTATATTGTGTATTTTTTTTCCATGGGCCTTAGTTGCCTGCAATAAAACTTTATTAGTTTTTTCAAATTTATTTTCTCAAGTAAGTACTTGGTATTTGCTAGAATCTCACGGGTGTGAACCAAGGTGAGATCCTAGTTATTATTGGCTATGTGACGGTAAATTACTCTGTACTGCAGTAAAATTATTATCCAGATCCAGTTGTAAAAATTTTCTAACTATCCGGCAAGTATTTAATAAGGCAGCTTTTTGTAATGTTAGGTATGTATATTTAGATAGATTGAGTACATTAAAACTGTTGAATATTTGTTTTGGAATAACACCTGTTGTTGATACTATTATTGGGACTATTGTAACTTTATTCATTTTCCAAACTATGGTAATTTCCTCTTGTAACTCTGTGTACTTCCTAATTTTTTCTGTGATGGTTTTTTGTATATTATTAGTGTTTGGGACTGCTATATCTTATTATTATTAAATCAAGTCAGTTCATTCCTTAGGGCCCTCAAGAGTTTTCTGTCTGGTAGAAAACTCTGGATATCGATCACAGTCCATCTATAGGTGATGTAGGTCTTCTACTAGCTTCAAGCTTGTTTACAAAGCAAATTGGCGTTACAAATCTGCCCCACGAGAATTTAGTTCGCAATCCGCGCGGAAATCGTGCATTTATTTATTGTATGGAAATGTTCCGTTAGGGCTGCGTCCCAACTGAACCATCTGGTGCCTGATCGAATTTTGTAGTTTTTGCTTCGTAAGGAATTTTAGTAGTGGATAGTGAGCAGTATTTTTTGTTATGCTGGTGTAAACGTGATCTTGCATTATGTTCTGAAAATCATGTCCGCTATTAGGTATTACACTTTTATTTATATTACACACGAAACATTTTCTACATAACACAGCAAACTAAAATAAAATGGGCACATTTCCAAGTTCTCCAACACTGCACCTCAAGGTAGTTTTTCTGCGGGAAATTCGCTTTTCCCAACAGGATTTTTTTTCTAGCTGTATCTATTAAGTACCTAAGTAGACTACCACCGAGGTAAAGTAAATTCTTTAGATTTAATAATATCCACAGCAACTAGTTATTGGCTAACTAGTTGCTGTGGATATTATTAAATAAAATGGGACATTTATTCCCATTATCTTGTGTAACTAGATTAGAAATTCAAATGTATGTAGTATTATGTGCAGTAGCCTACCACATCATGCCAGCGGGCTAATTAAAAATGCATGTGTGGTATCCTCTGTATCGCATTAACAGCCGAGAATTAATTATTTACTAACCTGCATTAAATATTCTTTGGGAAAGACCATTGGCAATTCCGGGATGTGTCGTTAGAGACGAATACGCGATTAGGGCTCAGGGGGGCTACTCTCTAAGCCCGAAGCCCGTGGTTTCGGGTTTATTCTACTCCGTATCACCTAACCACTAAGAATTTATGACAACAGGATCTGTCAGTTACTGTCAAATCGTGTTGTCATTCATTCTTAGTTCGGGTTTGGTATTAATCGTAAGTCCGTAGGTGATACGAAGTAGAATACGCCCGGAACTAAGCCCGAAACTACGGACTTCGGGCTTAGAGAGTACCCCAGTATCTGGAACGGAAGTTAACACAAAAACAATGTGACGCACGTTAGCTGGTGTGACAGCAAATTAACTGATCTGTGTATTATTTGTGACGCATCGATCGGTAATGAGGAATATACAGTATGTAATTTTTACACGACTGCCCAAAAAAGGAGTGTTATGTTTTTTTAGGGTTCATGTATGTGACGGCGCTACGTCATCGTACGGTTGTGCACGGCACGTGCACCGGACCGATCAGGCGATGTCGCCATCCCCACCTCCCCCACTACTCGACTTGTTTGTGCTCGGACGTAAAAGGAGACCGCGCGGAGCGATCGGGGCATTCTATTCTAGACCTCGGTCCGATACACGTGTTGTCATAGCGCCTAGATTTGCTAATATCGTGTTAAAACCTTTCAGTTAATAATTATGATATGATAATTAATTGAGTTCACAGTTATTATAAATTAAGTGAGTTAATCGAATAAAATTGATTAATAAGTAAACTACCTACTTTTTACTTTAAAATATCCAATCCTGACAATACGCCTATATCAGAATTGGGACGTAACTCAAAGGGCCCACATGGAGATTCGTGACAATGCTAGTGAAATATGTGGCGGTTACGTTTTGAAATGTAATGACAGTGATAGTGAAAATTGCGGTTTGTTTTTAAAACGCATGCGTTTATCCAGAGAAAACTTAAAAACAGCTAAAAACTTGATGTGTGCCGTGAAGTGTCGTGAAGTTAAATCCGATAGGCCGAAGTTCGACACACGATCATAGTGTGTCACCGTGGTGGTATGTTTTGTCGAGGATACAGTGATGTGCAGAGCAGTTTATTGTTTTACCATATGGCGCTGAAGAGCTTTTCGCCGAATTCCTTTTCGACGAGTTTTATGCGGCTACCCTCATCAACCTGAACTAAACCAGTTCCGTCCGGAGGCAAGCAACTTCACAACAGCTGGTCAGGTCAAGGAGAGGAGTGTGAATTTATATGAAGATTTCTACGCCAATCTGGTGAGTCGTTTAAACTTTTTAATTGCTGTAGAGCTGCTTTTTATTTCGTTTACGAGTGTTCATTTTTATGATGTGGAGACTGACTTATAAAAGGCAACGCCTTTATGGATGGCAATTATCGATGTTTGATAATTGGCCTGTCGCTTTATCTTAAAGTGAAGCTATTATTAATAGCATAAGTGTTGCAGATTAACCGATAGCATTTTCAATAATACTTCTTCTTTTCGATTCAATCGTTAACTTTTTTATTGTTTTGGACCAGTTATAGGTAGTTACGTTAATTGCAGCAACAGTGGCATTCATTAGATACTCCAAATTACAGGAGAATGGGCACTTGGGGCACTGTAACATATGGCTCGTGCTCTGAAAACGGGCACTGCACTCACGTTGGGTATACAACAGATCATTACATCCTCATTTCGCCAAGTTGTGTTTGCAGCGGCCTACCTGGGTGCGCAAATTGCGCTGGCGCGCGATTTAACGCTTTCCAAAGGCCATTGCGATTCACGACCAGGGGCAATTGCTCTTTGGGTTTTATGAAGTCGTGAGGTGGTGGATACTTCTCTTCCCACAGTCTGCTTCTCCCTTTAGATGGCATATCCAGGATCGCCTGTGTAGAAATAAGGAAGCTCTTGCGACTTTTTAGTCTTCCCGAAGTTGGCATGTGGCCATACAGGGATGTCGGGAATCGGTTTTCAGATCCTTCGAACAGCAGGAGGTGCGATGCCTGCAAGCGGATAGTTTGTTTTGTGGAGTCTATTTTAATCAGCCTGATATTATCTGACACGTTTCGTTTAGGGCAATGTCTACTTTACGAGAAAGAGCAGGTCGGTGCCACACTGTGCAAGCAAACACGCCAGCAGAAAAAAAATAGGGACATGCCGGTTGTACGGAGAACATCGGGTGCCGCTCCCCAATTGATGGAAATTAGGTGACTGAGCAAGTTATTCCGGGTTCGACGGAGCTAAGTATTGTAACAGTTTGACTTTTACGCTTAGGCCATATCTAACGTCATACCGAGATATTTTGGATTCGAGCAGTGTTGGACCTTGGCTCTACGCCATGTGATGTTAAGCATTCGATTTGCGGGCCTATAGCAGAGGTGGAAGGCGCACGACTGTCTCTTAGATGGGTTCGGCCGTAGAGCGTTGCGGTCACACTAATCTCTCAGTACACTGAGTGCCATTGTACGTTTATGCTCCACGTCCATAAAAGTCGCTGCTTGGTTTGCTAGGGCCAGGTAATCCGCGTACAAGAACCGCTCCGTGTGTTAGGTGGAAGGCGGTTCGTTCGCGTAGATGTTAAAAAAAAACGTCGGCGCCAACACACTGCCCTAAGGGAGACCATTCTTTTGCTGTCGCTATCTACCCTTGGTGAATTGGAAGCACATACCTGGAAGTAGCGGTTGCACAGGAGTTCGCTTGAAATGGGCACAAAGCCTTGGTCATTGGTCAAATAATGCTGATGAAGCGATATTATTCTGCTATCGCTGATCGAGTCATGAAGTGAAATACCAGAGAGCTTTTATTTTTTTGGACATAAGAGCGATTTAGTTACCTAACACTTTATTTTGAATATTTTGATTTTATATCACCATTCATAGGCATAGGCCGCTTTCTTGTGCCAATGGTCCGATAAAATTTAGATTTTTATTTACTTTGATACTGTGACTACTACACTTACCTGAAACCTTTTGGCCCACCACAGCTTTTATTGGACTTGTACTGTCGTAGCATTTTTCGGTTTCAGACATCGTATCATGGTGTATAAAGCCAGCAGGAGGCTAGCGTTTGGCATGCTGCCATAACTGCTGAGCAGTTGCAACAACTGCTGAGCAGCTGCAACTTCTGAACGGTTCTGAGCGTGGCAGACTGAAGGTTGGCAAACTGCAGTAGCCAAGTATCATGTCAACATCTGTGGGGTTAAGAGCGTTCAAGGCCGACTGGAATACTTGGTGAGTCGCTCAAGTTTTATTTGAATAGCAAAGGAAGCTTTAAAGGGGTTGATACCAATTCGGTGGTTGCATTGATAGTGCTAGGTAATTTTGACATAGTTAGCACAAAGCGAGTACTTAAAAGAGTTTCCCATTGGCGGTAATAGTGTCAAAATTTTATTCAGTGTGAGCTTTAGGTTTAGTTATCGCATAGCAAGTACCACAAGGTCATGTTTCAACTTAGACGTTTTTTTTAGTGAAAATTTGGATCTAGGCTTTCGTATTAACGTACGGAGGCAGTTTGCCTAACATCAGTTAGTAAATTTGATAGTATCAAAACTATCATGAATAGCAATTTGATTTTAATGACATTGATAAAAGCTTTAAAGGTACAGAGAATTCTGAGCTATTACAAGTTCTAAATAGATTTTCCATTTTGTGCAATTTAATACGGGTGAGATTATAATAACATTGATTGATTCGAACCGCACAGCGCAGCGATGATTTTGATGATTTTAGATTAACGTAAAGTAATTCGTGAGTGCTTACATGAACGTTAGATGCAGAAAATATCAGTGATGACGTGACGGCGAATAATAATGAAGAACTTGTTCATGAAACTTCCCATAAAAATAAAGCTTTAAGTGGTACTATTTTAGGGCTCACACTTTAAAAAAAAATTGCCGACTCTCGTACTTAAAAAGCCAGTAGCAGTAGTTAACGTATGGGGTACTGTGTTAAATTTTATAATAAAATACCACTTAATATTCTCGAACTGAATGAGAGAAAATTTAAAACATGTATTAAACGCACGTTATGTAGACAAGCATATTATAAACTGGAAGATTATGTCCTTGATAAAAATGCTTGGCTAAATGCCGGTCCTGCTCCACAGCCACAGCAGCATGGGTCCACTTGTTAGGTTTTCGATAATTGGAAGAAATGCTTACCCTTTTTTTTGTTCTCCTATACAATCATTTATTTATCATTTCTTTGCATTATTGTATTAGCAAAGTATACACAATAAAGCAGCCTTCTATTTTTCTTTTCTTAGTTACTTGAAACCATAGTTTTGTATAACGTAGAAGCATATTTTCAATTTTTTGTAAATGTGAGCACTATGGAGCCATTTACATATGTAATTATAGATTTCGTTATTAAATTAGTTTGACATGAACGAGCGTGGCAGTTGAGAGCTTGTCATGCTCACACAAATGTTTTGCTGATGGTGGCGCGTGTTTTGGATCATTTGATTCCCTTCAAAATGGTTGAGTTAGATGGTGCTGATGCACGCGTCATGTTCGTGAACGGGCGCCGTCAGTTGAAACTGGTCATCTCTTACCTGCCACTGGCTTATTTTAATCTGTACCTGCATTTTGAATTGTTTATATGTTTTCTTGTTCTTTGCATTGTCCTCACATATAGAAGCAATCAATGTTAATGTTAACAAGATTTTTGTAACACATCACATGGTTTAAAAGAGTGTCCGTGGAGTTTCTTGCACGTTCTTCTCCATAGAGATCTACGCTTTGGAACGTGCAAATAGCTTCATGTTTTTGACTGACCGACTTTGACAATTCAAAAGTGCCTGTAAATGGTTTATTTGAAATATACGATTTGATTTGATTAACTTAATAGATCATGTAGGTACATCATTGGAAGGGTCAACAGACTGGACCAGTAGTATAATTCTGAAGGGTCATAGGACCGGACCAGAAGATATTGCTCTGAAGGGTCTGGGGACCGGTCCAGAAGATGTTACTCTGAAGGGTCTTAGGACCGGACCAGAAGATTATTACTCTGAAGGGTCCAGACCATGAGATAAGATTTTAATGTCAGGATGAACGAACAGTAAAATTGTGGTTCTCATTACAAATACCTAAGTGCTTCTAAAGTGCGCGTCCGAGGACGTACGCACGTCAGAATGGCCGTGACGGCGCTACGTCATCGTACGGTTGTGCACGGCACGTGCACCGGACCGATCAGGCGATGTCGCCATCCCCACCTCCCCCACTACTCGACTTGTTTGTGCTTGGACGTAAAAGGAGACCGCGCGGAGCGATCGGGGCATTCTATTCTAGACCTCGGTCCGATACACGTGTTGTCATAGCGCCTAGATTTGCTAATATCGTGTTAAAACCTTTCAGTTAATAATTATGATATGATAATTAATTGAGTTCACAGTTATTATAAATTAAGTGAGTTAATCGAATAAAATTGATTAATAAGTAAACTACCTACTTTTTACTTTAAAATATCCAATCCTGACAATACGCCTATATATGTATGTGTTTGTTTGTTTGTGAGTTTCTTTATTCCCTCATAACTTCTAAATGCCTTTACCGATTGAATTGTATGTGGTATCGTTAGAAGCGTTGCGTTATCCCGGGTAACATAAGCTAGTAAAAACTAAAAAAAATATATAATGGTGTAGCCATGGATCATTAAAAAAAATGGAAATATTTTTTTATTTTAATTGTTTGTTTTTGTCATTTGTTAAATAAAATGTTTCTTAGATCAAGTAAATAATTATCAAAAAAAAAATATTGCCTAATCAGCGACGAAGTTGAAAAGCTTTAAAGTTGATTGTTAGAAAGTGAAAGCCGACGTGGCCTCTGACGTCAAAAGCATGCACAGCTGCCATACAAGGCGTTTTCGCAAAAGGGACAGATATATTCGTTATTTCTATAAATTAGATTTTGTTTTCACAGTTAGTATTATGTAAATTTTTGTTTATTTTACGATAAACTGTTTAGACCTAATCAATATTTATTTCATGTATAGGTATTCCCTAGGTATTTATTTTCAGAAACCGGGGTTATCTATAGAGATCTTTATCTTCCTGTTGCTAAACTGTACAGCGATAACCCATCTGTCTGTCAAGAAAGCGTCGTGATTAGGGTAATATCCCCAGGGGTTACTCGTTGTTGCTTTATCCTTAACGTAACTTAGTACGCAGTTAGCCATTTACAAGTAAATATACCTACGGAAGAAAATGATTTTAAGCACCAATTTTTTATTTTCAGATTTCCCTTAAATACCTACAAATTTTGGTTTAAGAGCTTAGAAAGGAAACCAGCGTGCATAAAAGTTAGGCCACCTGAAAAGGCAATCTTACAGATTATTTATTTAGTCATTTTTATTTATACCTACTAGAACAAAGAACTACGTAAAGAAAATTGGCGCAGTTGAAAACAGCTCTAAGAGTAGAACAATATCTCTTATTACACCACCCTTAATCGAGACTTACTGCCCTGAATACCGTGTAGTGTAATAAGCGCTTAATACAGTCAACTATGCTGAAGCGTAAAATGACCAAAGAATGTAAGTAGGTACGTATGTGTGTGCAATCTTATTACGAGAACCTACATGATTAATTATTTTTTCAGCAGTAGTTTTCCTGAAAGCGCCATTAATCAAATGATGGTGCGGTTTTTCTTACGAAATATTATTTTTAGCATGTGTTCGCTACACTCGAGAAATATGATCTGCATGAGATACTACATTCTGTTGCTAGTGACTTTTATCTACATACTTGAACCTCTTGATTGCCACCTTAGGGTGACTTTTTTATCCGTAGTTAACCAAACTGGCCAAGTGCGAGTCGAACTCGCGTGCAAAAGGTTCCGAACGAAATTTTTTTCAAAATTTTTTTAACACTGTAGACTTCTTATATGTTTTCGTGTAATCTATAGGTAAAGATCTATTATGTCCATTTTTTTTTCAAAATTTTAGGCTCAGTAGTTTCGGAGATAAGTAGGGGAATGGTCATTTCTCGTCTAATGTCTTGAATAACTTCAAACAATTTATTTTAAAATTTGGAAAAAAAATAATTTAAATCCTCACAGTAAGCTCTTTCATTTGATGTCACACGATATTGTTCAAAAAACTTTTTTTTTAATTTTCTACTTTGACCCCTAAAAGTTTAACAATTTACGTGTAAGGTAAGTTCATATGTGTACCAAATTCCAGTGAATCCGGAGAAAACTGGGTGTGACAGACGGACAGACAGACAGACACCCGAGTGATCCTATAAGGTTTCCGTTTTTTGTTCGGAACCCTAAAAATATGGGCACCTTTTTCGAACAATATTAAGCTTGAACAATGGTAAACTATAAGTAGTTACTTAACTAGTAATAAATTGTTCGGCCACGCATTTTAACGACATTTTTAATCACATTTCTTTTTAAACATTGATTAAGTTAACTACGGATCAAAACGTTAGGTGTTCATTTATGAAGAAGTTTTGCGAAAGCTACTGAAGATGGAAATATGGGAAGGAATGTTTTTATATATTTATGTTTAGAAGATAGTTTGCAGGTACTAGGCAGCTGTTGCGGAGTTTGTTCGAAAGAGTCACCGCGGCCCTGGAACGCAAAGGGCGTTAGGAGGAACACGAATGGGTTTTAGTCAGTAAGAGTCTGACACTCCCTTCTGCTTCACCCAGGGCGGGAAGAGTAATTTGATGATTTCCCATCCGTAAAAAAAGGTACTAGGCAGCTACCTAGGGTAAGTACATTCCTTTTCAAGCTTCAGTCTTCAGTAGCTTTCTCTTTAAAATCCATCGTGCCTTTCGATGTTTTCCTCATCTATATTTTCTGTAACTCATATGGTGTACAAAATAAAGTGTATTCTATTCTATACATTTGCTAAGGGAAATCAGTCAGTTAGATGTAATCTTACGGTTTTACATTCGTAGTAGCGAGCAGGCACTCTGAGCCCGTTGAATTCGTTTGAGTCACTCAATCCGTCTCGAAGGGAGCAGCGACATTATTGCATTTTTCATTTTATTCTTGTTACCTGCAGAAGCCGCAAGTACCTAGATTAGATTTTTTATAAAAGCCTTGTCGAGGGACGAATACTTCTAAAAATAAAACACTTTTGCTTATTCCCATTGGAACTGTAAAAGAGTCCTTTGTGGAGAGCGTTTATACGACAGTTGTATGTGTGAAGTTTTAAGGAGTAAATTCTTATAAGTGTTGTTTTTTTTTTGTGGAAAGGTGTTTTCTCCCATTATTTTAATCATCATCATCATCATATCAGAGAACGCTACTGCCTATTCTCTGGCGAGTCCCTTAGTCGCCTCTTACGACACCCACGGGAAGTGATGGGATGGTGTTATTCTTTTACGGCATCATTCGGCACCGACCGACACCATACCGGCGTAATTATTTTAATATCCTTATGTAACATTTCAAGCTTATTAATGATCATCATCATCATCATCATCATCATATCAGCCGAAAGACGTCCACTGCTGGACATAGGCCTCCCCATGCGTCGCCACAACGACCGGTCCTGCGCGTCCCGCATCCATCGGCTACCCGCGACTTTCACCAGGTCATCGGTCCACCTAGTGGGAGGCCTTCCAACGTTGCGTCTTCCGGTACGCGGTCGCCACTCTAGAACGTTTCGGCCCCATCGACCATCTGTTCTGCGAGCAATGAGCCCTGCCCACTGCCACTTTAGCTTGGCGATCCATCGGGCTATGTTTTATCCCACTGACATGTTATACAAAACGAGTGATTTACTTTCCGTTAGAAAACTGTACATTTTTCAAACAGTCTTAAAAAGCATAAATCCCTACCTTATGATCCAGTCTTATTGCAGAAAAGAAGAGCTGATAAGTATTGTTGCACAAATCCCACATACTAAAACAATATTTGCCACCAGACAATTCAATAGACGTTCAGCTAAACTCTACAACCTAAATAAATAAAAAAAATGACTTACACAACAAAACAAGTTTTGAATGTAAAAAAATCTTAACCAATTGGCTTAAGACACTTACCTATGATGATACAGAGGCACTTCTATAGAATACACACTAGCAAATATTTCTACCACTCACACTTTCACACACACTCTTACATCCACCTTCACACACTCAACTATCACACTCGGGAAATACTCTTAACATATTTTTTTTGTATTATTCGTTGTTATTTTTAGACACATACTTGTAACTCTAGTTTTAGTAATTATTGCTATATTATGGGAAGAGCGGAGTCTCCTAACACAGGCATTATTTGCTTAAAAGGAGGCTCCAAACACTAAACCACTGTGTAATCTTGAAGTAAATTATTTGTATTTGTATGTCGGTAACCTTGGTTCTCTTGCGGATATCATCATTACTGATTCGATCACGCAAAGAAACTCCAAGCATTGCCCTCTCCATTGCCCTTTAAGTGACTTTGAGCCCTCTGATGGGCCCATTGTGAGCGACCACGTTTCAGTTCCATATGTCATCACTGGCAACACGTACTGGTCATAGACTTTCGTCTTGAGACACTGTGGTATGTGGGACGAGAAGATACCACGCAGCTTCCCGAACGCCGCCCAGCCGAGTCGGATTCGACGGTTGACCTCTTTCTCGAAGTTGGCCCTAACTAATTGTTTGTCCTAGGTAGACGTATTCGTCCACAACTTCGAGTGTAGAGCTTCCGATCTTGATAGGAGTGGGTGCAACATGGGTATTTACCATGATCTTGGTTTTGCCCATGTTCATTTTGAGACCCACTCTTTCGGTAGCTCTACTGAGGACATCGAGCATTGTACTGAGGTCCTCCGTAGTCTCAGCCATGACGACTATATCGTCGGCAAATCGGAGGTGGCTGATGTACTCGCCATCGACGTTAATGCCTAGCCTTCTCCAGTCCAAAACCTTGAAGACCTCCTCCATTGCGGCCGTGAACAGTTTCGGAGAAATTTCGTCTCCCTGCCTCACACGCCGCTGCAGGAGGATAGGTTTCGAGATATGCTCCTGAAGTCGGACAGACATGGTGGCGTTTTTGTACAAACATTTCAGCACCTCGATGTACCGATAGTCGATCTGGCACCGCTGGAGAGACTGCAGCACAGCCCAAGTCTCGATCGAATCAAAGGCTTTCTCGTAGTCCACAAACGCTAAGCAGAGGGGCAGATAATACTTTTCGGTCTTCTGTATAACCTGACGGAGCGTATGTATGTGGTCTACGGTGCTGAAACCTTTTCGGAATCCAGCTTTTTCGGGAGGCTGAAAGTTGTCAAACCTGCGCGCGAGACGGTTCGTGATGACTCTGGAAAACAGCTTGTTGATATGACTCAGAAGTGAGATAGGCCTACAATTCTTAAGCAGTGCATTGTCGCCCTTCTTAAAGAAGAGTACCACCTCACCTCTGCTCCATGCCTGTGGCTTTTCCCCTGGAGTATGACGGAATTGAACAGTTCCTGAAGGGCCTTGAGGACCGGTTTTCCACCCGCCTTCAGGAGTTCGGCTGTAATTCCGTCCTCACTCGACGCCTTTTTGTTTTTAAAGCTGCTTCAGAGCCATCCTAATCTACAGGCTGACGTCTGGGATGTCCTCGGTATAGTGCCGGGTCAATCTAGCTCTTGGGTCGTTAGCTTGATTCGTATCGGGTTTAGTCATTGACGTGTATAATTGTCCGTAGAACGTCTCGATCTCTCTCAGAAGCTCCGATTTGACGGATATGGTTCTGCCATCAGCGTCTTCAGTTTCGTGAGCTGGCTCTGCCCAATAGACAGATCTCTAGCAAAGACCCTGGATAATTATGATGCCTTGGCGAAATTAAACTTTCGTATAGTCTTTTCGTAGCGTCGCTTTAATCTTGGGTGACTGCTTCTCGTGGCTTCTCATCCATGGTGTATATCACAGGAACTCAACATTTTCATGGCACAAAACTATTCTATGGCTGTCAGCGACATCTCGTGGAGCTTTTTTTTTGAATTTATATGGTGTACAATTGGAATAGTAGGTTCAGAGATTACTTTAAAAATAAAAAAAAAACTGGCCAGGAGGGTACCGTACCTTAATTTTTATTATTTGTTGTATGATATAGCGGCAATAGAAATACACAATCAGTGAAAATTTCAACTGTCTACCTGCTATTACGGTTCTTGAGATACAGCCTGCTGACAGACGGACGGGCGGATAGCGGAGGCTTAGTAATAGGGTTCCGTTGGTTACCCTTTGGGTACGGAACCCTAAAAAAAACCATCACCTCTTGAATATTCTGTCCTTAGTTTACATATAAACGTTGCCAAGCTATAAAAGCTGTTGCTGCATTTTTCCGAGTCTGCTACAATTTCAATCTATCTGCAGTCTTTCGGCTGATGATGATAATGGTGAGGATGATGACTGCCCGAGTAAGGTCTAACAACCCCACACACCCTAGTGTCAGAGTTTCTATGCCGCCTCAATTCATCTATGAAAATATTATGCATGTAAGGAAAAATCGACATCTCTTTAGCAAAATTAGTGATAGACATAATTTTAATACTAGAAATAGAAATAAACTAGATCAACCATTTTTTAGATTATCCAAAGTACGAACATCTTTCATGGGGTACTGTATTAAATGTTACAATAAAATTCCTTCTGAAATATTAGAATTAAATGAAAGAAAATTTAAAACGTGTGTAAAATACACACTTTGTGAACAAGCATATTACAAATTAGATGATTATATTCAAGCTAAGAATGCTTGGAAACATGCTAGTCCTGCTCCATAGGACAATCTAGGGTGTAGTAGACATAAAGAAACTGGTTGATATGTTTGTGTTTATTGTATTAATATTTACTATGTAAACAGGTGTATTTACTAATTTTTATATTTAATTTAACTCACACACTGATCATATAAATCAATAGTTGCAAAAATTTGTACGTATGTGAGTATTATGCTCCCTTACTAGCAAACTTATTAATTTTACCTCTGCTGGCATTTCTTTATTGTACCTATTAGTAGTTTATAAGTGTTTTTTTGGGAGCATCGTCCTCACATATAATCAACTGATTAATGTATGCAAATATTGTAAAGCTTATTTTTGAAAAGAGTAACTATGGAGTTTCTTGTCCGTTCTTCTCCATAAGAATCTACCTTTTGCGAACGGACGACTAGAGTCACTATAATATTTTATTTTATTTTAATTTGACGTTCAAAAGTGCCTTTATTGGTCTAGTTGAAATAAATCATTTGACTTTGACTTTGACTTCAAGGGCCTCTGACATGGTTTATTTTACTACCGCCATTTGGTGACCGGGACCACCGGCTTATACGTGCCTTCCGAAGCATGAAATATTTTTTTTATCAGACAATCAGATGATTCAAGCCTGCAATGTCCTAGACAAACTGGATTTTTTTTTACAAAGTATGCTTCCCGTGGGAATCGAACCCACGACCACCGGGTCACAAAGCAAATGACTAAAACACTCGACCACGGAAGCTGTTATGGCTTCTGACTACCTGTAACAAGTGTCAAAGATGTTCAAGGTTTTGAGTCTGACACTCCCTTCTGCTCCGCTCAGAGCGGGAGGAATCATTTGATGATTTCCCATCCTAAAAAAAACGTTTCACAAAAAAAAAATATAACCGACTTCCAAACAAAACACTACAATGTATAAAATAATCTTAATTTCGGAAGTCGGTGTTTTTGGTTTTGTATCTTTGTTTTTTAACATCGACTTCCGTAATTAGGTTTCGGTTTATAAATTTTTCACTTTTAAGGGAAGATAACCGGACGACGTCTTCAACTACGCAGAAATTGAAATAAGCAAAAACGCTCATAACATAAAAACTACTGAGCCAAACTGAATAAAATTTTTACGGGACTAAACGAAAAATAATCACACAAATCAGAAAATTCGGAGTAATCAGTGTACATACATAAAAAAAAATACCCGCCGTATTGAGAACGTCTTCCTTTTTGGAAGTCGGTTAAAAAAGGTGGGACCAGAGAAAACACGGTATGGAATAAACACGGTTCTTTGAGATTAAGCGTAGCTTATTCTCAAAGAACCGTGCGGCTGTTATAATTTAGCCACGAGTGTGCTACACAGTACAATATTGATTTCCCTAAATTGTACTCAACAAAACGCAATCTGTACTGTTCTGTTAATAAACATTTATTCAGTGATCGCTGCCGAGTGGACGGCTCCAATAATACAAATGCAAATTGCTGGCAGCGTCAATTGCGCCGGTGTCAATATTGAACAGGAAGCGGACCGCCCTCCGTATCCCGTTACTAAGTAGATACTAAGCGTTGTGTTAGGAGCGGAACGCTTCGAAATACCCACGCAATTTTACACTAGCCTTTGTTTTTGTAATGAGATTGGACCTGAGGGTAGTAGGAATTGTTATAATAAAGTGTGCTGAATGCTTATTGAATTTGTGAAAATGAGTACTTTATTCCTGATGGAGCGAGTGCATTTGCTTAGTAAAAAGGTAAAACTTAAAGTTGTCTGGTAGGTAGATATGGCTGTTAGCTATAAGACCACCATTGTTCTCTTAAAATTTAGATTTGTTGTAAAACAGTTGTCTAACTATTTTGGTGTGCTATAAAGAATATTCTATTCTCCTCTATAAAATGAAATGTTGGTGTTGCTTTTGCTTTTATTTAAACACTAGTGGACGTCACGCGGTTTCACCCGCGTAGTTCCCGTTCCCGTGGGAGCACGGGGATAATAATTATAGCCTATGTTACTTCCTGACAATGTAGCTATCCAATGCTAAAAGAATTTTTCAAATCGGTCCAGTGTCCAGTAGTTTCGGAGCCTATTCAATTCAAACAAACAAATCTTTCTTCTTTATAATATTAGTGTAGAAGTGTATATATGGGCGTTAGTATGTACGAGGGTACTTAATTTCATATGTTATCGAATCTTGTCCGTCCTCCTGTCATGATAATAATCAGCAGATCTAGCTAGATTCTTATATTCGACCCGCATGGCTTAAGTTAGCTTGGCCTGACCTTGACTCAATTTATAGAATAAAGGGCCATCTGGAGTAGTTAGTAATGCGGGCCGTCAATTGGCGCCCAAGTGGGCCAATATTTGTGCAGGCAAACCACTCATGCCCATGATGTTTAGCACACTTAAACATAGCTGAATTAACTTTATAGAATGTTGTATGTTGGAATCTGCTCATACATATCTTTACTAATACATATTATAAAAAGGTTAAGTTTGTTAGTTTGTGAGGTTGTAGGGGGTAATCTCTGGTAAATAATGGTAACAGGTGAAGTAGCGACTCTCTCTAATCTTTTCTGTAACAATCTGACCCTGAAAACATTATTATCCGTATTTATATACACTTTACTGATTAATTAATCAATCGTTATTAAAGATATCTTTTCAGAATATCGAATACTTACAAGAGAATGGCAATTAAACCCACGAAGCGAAACCCCACAAAATACATAAATTAATCGAATGGTTCTTCTTCTCATAATTACTACTACAAAAAAACTAATACTGTACAAAACGCTGCTTCCACAAATTCTTCGTAATTGATCTTTTCTTCATCTTAACGTTAATTGAGTGGTCCACGAATTTTTCCTGACCAAATTGTCCGTCAATGTATGCTCGACTTACGACGATGTATCCACGTCACGCCGACGATTGTTTCTGCTCAATCGACCTAATGATCTCCTCTCGCTGAGTAATGGGCTGTGTCGATTGGCGTATCCTATAATATTCAAGCTTCATTGGTTCCGTAGGAGACGTAGGTATTAATGAGGAAGTCCTAAGTTTGTAAAGATGTAGGTACAATCGCGAGCATAATATTATAAATGCAGAAATATGTTTTTTTTTTTTACTATTTATAGGCTCGCGTTTGACCACTATCTCACCTGATGGTAAGCGATGATGTGGTCGAAGATGGAGCACGCTTGCCTAGAAGTAACCTATTCACTCTTGACTTAAATACTCCCAGGTTATAGCTATCAGGAAACACAGACTCCGGCAGGGAATTCCAGTCCTTAGCTGTTATACTTTTAAGCCTAAGGCACTTGTCTCACCGCCAGCGATCAGCGAGTAGCGAGTAAAGCTTAAAACTCGAAACGAATTGGCGAGCAGCGAGTGAAAAATTTCGATAGTTTTGTCGCTCGGCTTTAAGCGAGTGCTTTTGTGTTACTCGCAATACTCGCTCCGGGCCGCACTATAGGTAGAAATTACCGCTGATTGGTGAGTTTTGACCGCCAAGCGAGCATCGCCGAGCAAGTTTCGCTGAGCCAGTACAATCTTTGATAGCTCTTGTAGCTGCGATCAACTAGTGGTAAGAGCCGGCTCGCCGGCAGTGTGAACAGCCAGCTATCGACTATAAATGTAGGTCTCTTTTACTCACACGAGATCCATATCTTTTGTCCCTTTGTTCAGCGAGCAAATAGTCGATTAGCCAATTGCTTCCTCGCCGGTAGTGAGACAAGTGCCTAAATCACAGAAACAATTTTGATGAATTTTGGTACAGAGATAGATTAAGATTTTTGTTTGCAAAACTTAAATGCAAGCGATGCGAACGCAAAAGATTACAAAAGATTAGCTACCTACCCATAACTTGCACCCGGGCGAAGCAAATGTGGGTCGCTAGATTTCTTATGCGCTAGTTTTATTAATGTACCAGAGGCATAGGCTGTTTTTCTAAACTTTGTCTTGATAAGGAATGGAATTCATCTGCGATGTTCCTAGTAGGTATCTTCTTACATACCTACAAATAGGCGAAAATTGAAAGAAGCTTTAAATAATTTTAAAGTACCCAAGGAAACGAAACAAATCAGGTAATTTCATCTACTTAGGTTTATAAAAAGTAACTGTGAGGTAATTCTCATTGCTCTCACAACATAAATAATTCAGCGTCACTTCCAAATAAGTAACGCCACAAGGGCAAAAAATAAAATCTACCACAAATATAAAATAAGCTGACTGGCGATATTACAAACGAGTTAGGAAAACTTTCCAAAGTACGCCCAAAACTCGAGGCGGGAAGCTAATAGAAAAATGTGAAAATCTTAACTTCGCTGCTGGAATATTTACTACGATGGGTAAGGCTACCTACTTACTTGTCGAAGTTTGTCAATTTATTCGTAGCTACATCAGCCTATCGGGATATATAGTGGCAAATGGTAGATGATTCTACAGGTAGATAAATTAACTCACAAGGACATTTTCGAGATACTTCATAACACGGCCCATGGATACCTATTTGGACGTGGGTGACACAAAAGAAGTAGGAAGGTATATAATAGTTTTCCAGGGTCGCGGAATTTGTTCAAAAGAGTCACCGCGGCCCTGGAACGCAAAGGGCATGAAGAGGAACACGGATGGGTTTTAGTCAGTAAGTCTGATACTCTCGTCTACTCCGCCCAGAGCGGAAGGACCCTAAAAAAAACCGGACAAGTGCGAGTCAGACTCGCCCACGTTTCCGTACAATTTTGTAGGTACATATTACTTTAAATAAAGACTATATTTAGTTTCCAGGTTTTTCCCTATACTTGTAGTATAAGACGGCATTACTTGCCCAATTTCATAGTTTTAGGTTAACGGAAAATACCCTATAAATTTTGATTCCCTTCAGAGTGTCGAAATGTACGTTTTTTGCGGCATAAACGGCCGGTATCTTTTTTTACGTTAACTTAGAAGTTTAATTTTTCACAGGTTCAAGGGACTTCAGTATATGATTTTATTTTCAACTCGATACCACTACGCGTTCCCGAGATAAAGGGCCTTGACAGACAGACGGATGGACGGAGAGGACGGACGGACGGACAACAAAGTGATCCTATAAGGATCCCGTTTTTTTCCTTTTGAGGTACGGAAACCAAAAAACAAGGTATAACATAGTTTTAGCCTACTTCCTTCATTCTTTCTCGGCATGTCAAAGAAGAAAGATTGACAAGAAAACCAATTTCTTTTTTTCAGTTCCCAGATAAACTTAAATTCACAAAGTATTTTACAAATTCGTGAGCTTTTAACATGGTATAAGACGCTACCTTCTTCCTTCAAATTAGCAGCTTTCGGCAGTTAGGTACCGATATACACGTATTCAATAGTGCGACCGCTATTTTTTATCAGTCAACGATTTTCCAACAAAAACATTACGTTAAAGGTAAATTTCTATTGAGCGAATATTTCTCGTTGAATTCGTGAGCACGTGAAAATCCGATTATTCAATGTCAAAGTGGATGTCGATTAAAAGCTCCAGCAGGCTGATATTTATAGCTAAACATTTTTAAATCTAATGGTAGCGGACATTCTGGTAATGAAGTAAAGGAACGGTGGCATAACTTATCCGAAAGTTCTTCATTTAATTAAATATCTTAGAAAAGGGGGTCACTAATGAATACAGGCATCTTTTTTCTGGATTTAATCACACAGGATGAAAAATATTATACGACAGACCTTTAGGGGACTAGCGGCAATGATCTTCAAGCTGGCATGCCTGGTACTCTGATTTTTTTCAATTGCATCGATGATCGTGGTATAGTCTAGAATTGCAGAGTCCAAAGACCAGCAGTGGATGACTATACAGCAGACAAAAATAATGATGAATTAGAGAAATCTGAAAAAAAAACGACTTCTGTCTAAATCAAATTAAAGTTATGGAAGACCTAAATAATATTATGCCAGTTCTTGTTATTGCAGTTAATTAATATACATAAACTAATTCAAGCAGAAACACTGTTGGGTAAACGTTACTGTTTCATTATGTGTAAGTGTTGATTTTCAGTTAAATTAATTTATGCTTTGGTTTGTTTTAAGTAGGTCTATTAATTAAAACATTCAGTACCTACGTACTAGTATCTACCTTACTCTATTTACTGGATACAATCATGGTTATTTCCCACTAGTGGACGTCACGCGGTTTCACCCGCGTAGTTCCCGTTCCCGTGCGAGTACGGGGATAATATATAGCCCATGTTACTCCCTGATAATGTAGCTATCCAATGCTAAAAGAATTTTTCAAATCGGTCCAGTAGTTTCGGAGCCTATTCAATTCAAACAAACAAACAAATCTTTCTTCTTTATAATATTAGTATAGAAGTATAGATGAACTCCTTTGTATCTTGATTACCTACAACTAGAAAAGGAAGATACACCAACATATCAGTTAACATAGATTCTCTAATCTTGTTTCTGTACCAACATTTTCCATCATCATTATCATTTAACTTTCTATTGGGCAAGTCTGCTTTACGTGCCTCCCCCCGCTATGCCACTAAGATATGAGAAGTTTAACCAATTAAATAAGGACGATTACAGAAAACAGATGAGACCTTTCAAGTCTAAGATACAAGTATCGTGCTGTCACCTGCATACGTCGCAGAGCATGCTTGCAGAGTAATGTTCCCCGCACACATAGTCTGAAGAGCGGAATTTATACGGTAATAAAATCGTAGCAAGAACTCTTGAAATTAGAATTTGTAGCCACTATTCCATTTGTAGAACGTGCAACCTGCAACACTGTCTTGAATACAGCTTGGATTACACGTACATATTTAAATGAAATCTAGATAAAAATGTAGAACTGCGTAGGTAAACTCTTTTTAAACTTGCTTGCTTCCTCGCCGGTGGTGAGACAAGTGCCTAAATCACAGAAACAATTTTGATGAATTTTGGTACAGAGAAAGATTAAGATTTTTGTTTGCAAAACTTAAATGCAAGCGATGCTAACGCAAAAGATTACAAAAGATTAGCTACCTACCCATAACTTGCACCCGGGCGAAGCAGAGGTCGGTCGCTAGATTCCTTATGCGCTAGTTTTATTTATGCACCTGAGGCATAGGCTGTTATTCTAAACTTTGTCTTGAAAAGGAATGGAATTCATATGCGATGTTCCTAGTAGGTATCTTCTTACATACCTACAAATAGGCGAAAATTGAAAGAAGCTTTAAATAATTTTAAAGTACCCAAGGAAACGAAACGAATCAGGTAATTTCATCTACTTATGTTTATAAAAAGTAACTGTGAGGTAATTCTCACTGCTCTCACAACATAAATAATTCAGCGTCACTTCCAAATAAGTAACGCCACAAGGGCAAAAAATAAAATCTAACACAAATATAAAATAAGCTGACTGGCGATATTACAAACGAGTTAGGAAAACTTTCCAAAGTACGCCCAAAACTCGAGGCGGGAAGCTAATAGAAAAATGTGAAAATCTTAACTTCGCTGCTGGAATATTTACTACGATGGGTAAGGCTACCTACTTACTTGTCGAAGTTTGTCAATTTATTCGTAGCTACATCAGCCTATCGGGATATATAGTGGCAAATGGTAGATGATTCTACAGGTAGATAAATTAACTCACAAGGACATTTTCGAGATACTTCATAACACGGCCCATGGATACCTATTTGAACGTGGATGACACAAAAGAAGTAGGAAGGTATAAGATAGTTTTCTAGGGTAGCGGAATTTGTTCAAAAGAGTCACCGCGGCCCTGGAACGCAAAGGGCATGAAGAGGAACACGGATGGGTTTTTGTCAGTAAGTCTGATACTCCCGTCTGCTCCGCCCAGAGCGGAAGGAGTACCTACCCTAAAAAAGTGCTAGTCGGACTCGCCCACCGAGGGTTCCGTACAAATTTGTAGGTACAAATTACTTTAAAACAGGACGATATTTTTTATGATTTAATTACAAATGTGTAGTTTTCAGACTTTTCCTTATCCTTGTAGTATAAGAAGATATTACTTGCCAAATTTCATAGTTTTAGGTCAACGGGAAATATCCTATGAATATTGATTCCCTTGAGAATGTAATATACGGTTTTTGCTGCAAAATTGCCGTATCTTTTTTTTACGTTAATTTAGAAATTTTGGTTTTTTCACAGCTTCAAGGGACTATAGATCTGAGTATATGGTTTTAATATCAACTCGATACCTCCACGCGTTCCCGAGATAAAGGTGTTGACAGACAGACGGACGGACAACAAAGAGTTCCTATAAGGGTTACGTTTTTTCTTTTTGAGGTACGGAACCCAAAAAACAAGGTATAAGATAGTTTTAGCCTACTTCCTTCATTCTTTCTCGGCATGTCAAAGAAGAAAGATTGACAAGAAAACCAATTTCTTTTTTTCAGATAATCTTAAATTCACAAAGTATTTTGTAAATTCGTGAGCTTTCAACATGATATAAAACGCTACCTTCTTCCTTCAAATTAGCAGCTTTCGGCAGTTAGGTACCGATATACACGTATTCAATAGTGCGACCGCTATTTTTTATCAGTCAACGATTTTCCAACAAAAACATTACGTTAAAGGTAAATTTCTATTGAGCGAATATTTCTCGTTGAATTCGTGAGCACGTGAAAATCCGATTATTCAATGTCAAAGTGGATGTCGATTA
The DNA here is from genome assembly GCA_947578705.1 of Lacanobia wlatinum. Classification (NCBI taxonomy): domain Eukaryota; kingdom Metazoa; phylum Arthropoda; class Insecta; order Lepidoptera; family Noctuidae; genus Lacanobia; species Lacanobia wlatinum. The sequence continues at coordinate 24,920,324 of OX388025.1, read as the reverse complement.
AAAGCTCCAGCAGACTGATATTTATAGCTAAACATTTTTAAATCTAATGGTAGCGGACATTCTGGTAATGAAGTAAAGGAACGGTGGCTTGACTTATCCGAAAGTTCTTCATTTAATTAAATATCTTAGAAAAGGGGGTCACTAATGAATACAGGCATCTTTTTTCTGGATTTAATCACACAGGATGAAAAATATTATACGACCTTTAGGGGACCAGCGGCAATGATTTTCAAGCTGGCATGCCTGGTACCCTGAATTGTTTCAATTGTATCGATGATCGTGGTATAGTCTAGGATTGCAGAGTCCAAAGACCAGCAGTGGATGACTATTCAGCAGACAAAAATAATGATGAATTAGAGAAATCTGAAAAAAAAATCGACTTCTGTCTAAATCAAATTAAAGTTATGGAAGACCTAAATAATATTATGCCAGTTCTTGTTATTGCAGTTAATTAATATACATAAACTAATTCAAGCAGAAACACTGTTGGGTAAACGTTACTGTTTCATTATGTGTAAGTGTTGATTTTCAGTTAAATTATGTTATGCTTTGGTTTGAGTTAAGTAGGTCTATTAATTAAAACATTCAGTACCTACGTACTAGTATCTACCTTACTCTATTTACTGGATCCAATCATGGTTATTTCCCATGAACTACTTTGTATCTTGATTACCTACAGCTTGAAAAGGAAGATACACCAACATATCAGTTAACATAGATTCTCTAATCTTGTTTCTGTACCAACATTTTCCATCATCATTATCATTTAACTTTCTATTGGGCAAGTCTGCTTTACGTGCCTCCCCCCGCTATGCCACTAAGATATGAGAAGTTTAACCAATTAACACTTTTAGTGCCGAGAACTCAGCGTATGGGTCGAGCAGTGATTCGTTCGCGTGCTGACAACCCGCATCTGGGGTGCTACTCTCTAACGAAATCCGTAGTTTCGGGCTTAGTTTCGGGCGGGCATTTTCTACTTCGTATCACCTAACCACTGAGAACTAATGATAACACGATTTGACAGTTACTGTGAAATCGTGTTGTCATTCATTCTCAGTTCGGGTTCGGGACTAATCGTAAGTTTGTAGGTGACACGGAGTAGAATACGTCCGCCCGCAACTAAGCCCGAAACTACGGATTTCGTTAGAGAGTAGCCCCCCTGAGTCGTCGTTTTAAATACCTATATGTGACTTGTGTTCATGCGCGGGTTGTGGGCACAGGAACGAATTGTTGTTCGGCCCATGTGTAGAGTGCTTGGCACTAAAAATGTGAAAACAGTTTTGCACTTGGCACTAAAAGTGTTAAATAAGGACGATTACAGAAAACAGATGAGACCTTTCAAGTCTAAGATACAAGTATCGTGCTGTCACCTGCATACGTCGCAGAGCATGCTTGCAGAGTAATGTTCCCCGCACACATAGTCTGAAGAGCGGAATTTATACGGTAATAAAATCGTAGCAAGAACTCTTGAAATTAGAATTTGTAGCCACTATTCCATTTGTAGAACGTGCAACCTGCAACACTGTCTTGAATACAGCCTGGGTTACACGTACATATTTAAATGAAATCTAGATAAAAATGTAGAACTGCGTAGATAAACTCTTTTTAAACTTGCCTTAGAATGAAGTTTACTCCTGGAACAGCTATCTTTTGTAATCTTGATCAAGGGCGGATCAAATCAAGTTGGGGGGGGGGGGTCACATAGTTGAGTCTTGTTAAGACAGACTTCAATTCGCTAATTTAAATATAAATTTAATTTAGAAAGACTCATTTTTGTTGTTATACGTCAAATTAATGTTGATAAACAGAGTGCCTATTCTATTAATTTCTAAGCAATGTTTGCATTCGCATGTTAATCGAAATCTATCAATAAATGTATGGGAATTGACAGATTGCAACTGAGATGCGAATGTGAACGTTGCATAAAATTTGTAGATTTGGCCCTCAGGTTAGGAGCAGGCAAATGAGTAACGACTTCATCTTTTTAAAAGAGTATGTTTAGCGACTGGTTGACCTATCCGAGCCCAACACGGGGGATCAAGAACCTAATGACCCCCACCTGGATCCGCCCCTGGTAAGACTAATACAAAACTATCGCATTCTTAGCATCTTGGCTTGAAAAGAACTTGTTATTGCAACGATGACATTGTTGCAAATAATGCCTTGTGTAACCCAAATACAAAAAGAGAAAACAAACACGTGTCCAGAGAATTTTGGCAGGCAAAAACCTGGACTACAATTTTAAGTGGTTCACGCAATTGAAAAAGAGTAAAGAAAATCCATATTCCGATGAAACAGAAACGAACACCCACCCACACGTCTGTTTAAAAATGTAGGTATTGAAAGCGTCGTTAGTTTTCATAAAAACCACAATAAATTATTTCAAAACATGTAGACATGATTTCCTGAAAGTATCCATAATCGACCCATCTTTCAAGATGAAACTGCAACTACGATTTATCTGAGTTTTCGTAATACCCCGATTTACCTTGAACATACACTGTGCCTTTTTAGGGTTCCGTAACCAAAGGATAACTAACGGAACCCTATTACTAAGCCTCCGCTGTCTGTCCGTCCGACCGTCCATTCATCCGTCCGTCCGTTAATCCGTCCGTCCGTCTGTCTGTCAGCGGGTTGTATCTCATGAACCGTAATAGGCAGATAGTTGAAATTTTCACAGATTGTGTATTTATATTGCCACTATAGTTTTCTTTCTTTTTTTTTCATTTAAGTAGTATTTTATTTTGTTATCATTATTTTTTTTTTGTAAATTTTCTTTCTTTTTAGATGTATTACAAAGAAACTAATAAAAGTTTGATAATTTATATATGTCGCATCATGGGTGGCCGAGATGCGAAGTATCGGGTCTTCATCATGATCCGCCATAATTTTGTGAGAATGTGGGCACTCGAACGAAAGATGATTAAAATCAAAATAACTTTATTTAAAATAACGATTTTACAACACAAGAAACACGTGCGTTGGTACTGAGTGTCTACCAAGACTGTAGGAGCTCGACTGTCGCAGCACTCGGTCCCTTCTCCAGTCTCTGCTGCATCCCCTCTACCGACGATCGTGTCCAAGCGGTAGGACGCGCTTGCGTTTCCGATCACGTCACTGTTAGGTTTCGAAACCATTTGCTAGATGGCGCTGTCCGTTGCACAGTGGCGCCATCAATCCACGACATATATATTATATACAACAAATGCATTACTTTTATAGGTATTCTTTTAATCGTACGGAAGGACTGGACCCCCACGACACAGGGAATCCTAATGTGGGAACCAGAGATATATTGTTTTTTTTTTATTTAGTGTCTAAATCTGCTGAAATAATATGTTGTATATGTATTGAACTAATTTTGGAACGAATAAAGATGTTATTATTATTACTATAACAACAAATATGATTCAAAAGGAAAGTACATGAACTTACCCAGGATTTACACGCTGGTGACTTTTAGTCCAATGTTCTCAGCTTAACATAATTCTTGTGACTCAATTATACGACTCAGACCGCAACTATTCAAATAAAACCCGATTTTTATCGCACTTTTACGATGCTTTTTGGTATGGCTTTTGTTTACAAATAAGTTCTGCCATTATTATTTTTTCCAACATGACAGCTGCCCCCCTCCAAGTGCGCTCGCGCGTTCCGTCATTTGTGACATTCACAAATGATATTGGAGCACTGGGCCTTTGGGCGTGGGTCGATGTTATTGTTAATTATTATTGACTGTGTGTATTTTATGAATTGAATTTTTTCATAATTTATTTACTTTATCCGTATCTATTATATTTAGTATGTGTTACGTAACTGCGTCCGTGGCATGACAGGCCCTATCATAAAACCAGCGCTGTGTTATTTATTTTTAAATTTCGCAGCATATGCTGAGATAGGGACCTTTTTGGCCTCGCACAGACTAATTTACTAGTGTTTAAGTAATAGACTACTTTTAGTTTTAAGTAATTTTACATCTGTCTGTTTTGTGCGAGCCCCAAATAAACATTTTTCTTTCTTTCTTTCTTTCTTTCGAATAATAAAAAATACGGTTTACGGTACGGCACCCTTCGTGTGCGAGTCCGACTCGCACTTGGCCGGTTTTTTAGGGTTCCGTACCCAAATAGTAACCAACGGAACCCTATTACTAAGCCTCCGCTGTTCGTCCGTCCGTCCGTCCGTCTGTCTGTCAGCGGGCTGTATCTCAAGAACCATAATAGGTAGACAGTTGAAATTTTCACAGGTTATGTATTTCTATTGCTGCTATAACAACAAATAATACAAATTAAAGTTTATGGTACGGAACGCTTCGTGTGAGAGCCCGACTCGCACTTGGCTGGTTTTTTTTAGAGTTCCGTACCCAAAGAGTAACCAACGGAGCCCTATCACTAAGCTTCTGCTGTCCATCCGTCGCTCCGTCTGTCTGTCAGTGGGCTGTATCTCAAAAACCGTAATAGGTAGACACTTTTCACAAGGTGTGTTTTTCTATCGCCGCTATAACAACAAATAATACAATTTAAATAAAAAATTAAACGGTGTTCTCATACAACAAACGTATTTTTTCAGTTTATAGTACGGAGCCCTTCGTATGAGAGCTGTCCGACTCGCACCGCCGGTTTTTCTTCAATTCATCTCTGCCAGCCCTCACATGTTTGCTTTCATTTAGCCATGTCATCTTTCTCATAATTCATCCGTCTTTTCTTGTTCCTCGTCTGTTGTGGTCAACTACATAAATTATAACCAAACTAGCTTCTGCCAGCGGCTTTGCCTGCTTGAATGTCGAAAATTATCCCAAGGGAACATACTCAAAATTGTTTATTAAATAAAGAAAAACTATTAAACCTAACTATATACATATGATAAAAGCAAAGCAAAGTAAATAGAAAAAGACCTCGTGGACGCAGTCCAATACGTTGGTCTGACCAGATTCGCACCGCCCTTAACACTTCCGTTCACAACGCCCTCCACACCGCCAGGGACAGAAACAGGTGGAGAAACATCATACGTATGAAAGTGATACAGAAGGGAGGTCACGACCCTCAGCATTGAGGAATACGACGCAAGGAGGACGATATACATATGAATATACAAAAACAAGATACACTTGGCGTCGAACAATTCTTCCGCATCGCTGTCATCCGAACACGTGCCCAGAAGACTGGCAGAATTGCCACGTTTAATGGCAATGCTAATTCTTTGGGCAAAGAACGAGCCAGACCTCTGGTCACGCAGTGTCGATCAGTCGGCGAGAAATGTCCTTAAAAAGGAGACGCGCACTCGGACCCCATGACCCAAGCGTTTCGACCCCAAACGGCTCAAAATTGTAATTACCACTAAGGTTACAGTATGTGCGCCGCTTGAGGGCCTCAGCAGCTTCAGCGGCAGCGCCGGCACAGCTCGCCGTACTTGAAACATGCGATAGCGTACGGTTATTTGAGGACATGGTCTAAGATGTGATGATGAGATCTGTTGTTGAGATGTGATGAGGTAACAGACTGACAGACAGACAGAGTAACTTTAGCATGTATTATATTAGTACTAGCTGACCTGGCAAACGTTGTTTTGCCATATAAATAAAAAAAAAATCTAAGACCTATTCTCAGACCTACCAAATAAACACAAAAAATTTCATGAAAATCGGTGAAGCCGTCCAGGAGGAGTTTGATAACAAACACTGTGAAACGAGATTTTTATATATTCGTACTAGTGGACCGGGCAAACGTTGTTTTGCCATATATGTAAATAAGAAATAGCCTACGACCTATATATTCTCAGACCTAACAAATAAACACAAAAAAATCATAAAAATCGATCGAGCCGTTTCGAAGGAGTTCGATAACAAACACTGTGAAACGAGATTTTTGTTTATTAGATTAGATACAGAAGTATATATTCACTCTTTTTATTATTAGTTCGTGAGTTCAGCACCCTACCCAGGTACATTTTCATTAGCGGTTGAATCATTTAGTAGCAGCAGCTGACAATAAAGCAAACAATTTAGAAAAAATAAGTACTAAAAAGTGCTAAATCCATGTCTTTCATGCATGGGCATGAAATGTATCTGGTTGAAAGCATCAAAGTACTTTATTTTATTTACAATCCGGTATTTACATACATATTTAACAAGTTTAAATCCACGAGTGTTGGTTGCCTTGCTTATCTTTCAGTACTTGTTAGTTTGTTGGGGTTCAACAAGGTTACATTTAAAAGCAAAATAAGTTTTAACAAAAAAAAAAATTCATACTACGAGCACTACTACAATCACCAATCACCTTAGAACCTGCATATTCTTTATTTAATTCAAAACACATTAAACGGCTCACACAATTAATGGCTTTGGATGGACTGAAAGAAAAGAACTACAGTTGTACACTGTATGTGAGTACTCTGTTCTCTGCCTGGTAACCTGAGTACTCTTTACATCGGTAGCTAACTAAACTAGATTACAAAATAGGAAATAATTTATTAGGTGGTCCACCACCACTAGGTCTGATATAATGGTGGTAGATCGAATCAAGAGGCCTGCAATTATTGTTGACCCAACGGTCCCGGTGACCAAAAAACCTTGTGGAAACCAAAAAAATATAAGCAACTCAAGTATCTGAACTTGGCTCGCAACCTTGTCGACATATGGGATGGGATGTGTCAGCTATTGGCTTAATAGCTATATGATCTAGCCTACAACAGTAGTAGACTCCAACAGCTTAAAATATAAGGTAGATATGCAATGATACAAAATCTTAAATAAAACAGGATCATTAAGGAAGATGTTCCGAAGAATATACCTTTTTGAGTTGAGTCAGCAAAAGATAAGAATATTGAAGTTTCCGACTTGCGGTTAGCCGAGTACGAAAGTTTACTTATCCGAGTAAAAAATCAGCGTCAAAAACCCGGCTGAGCATCTCCTGGTGATTAACCTACTTGTTTAACTTTTTAAATGGCTTGCTGGCACGTTATCGCCGTTATTTCAGGCGTGTCCTCATGTGGGTGTCATCAAGGCAATTAAGTTATTAGGACCTACTCTAGGTTAAATATGCATGAAAAATCGTTCTTGTAAAATGCTGATACGATTAAAAAACCAGCCAAGTGCGAGTCGGACTCGCAAACTAAGGGTTCCGTAAATGGTTCCGTACCATAAACCTTGCTTTTTAGGGTTCCGAACAAAAAACGGAACCCTTATAGGATCACTCGGGTGTCTGTCTGTCCGTCTGTCACAGCCAGTTTTCTCCGGATCCACTGGACCGATTCTGTTGAAATTTGGTGCACATATGGACTTCTGTGACCCATACACGAATGCGTTATGTTATCATTAAATTTTTAGTATGGGGGTCACTTTTGGGGGCCAAACAAGAAAATAAAAACAAAAGTTTTTTGAAAAATATCGTGTGACATACCAAATGAAAGAACTTACTGTAAGGGTTTTAAATATATTTTTTTTAATAATTTTAAAATATATGGTTTTGAAGTTATTCAAGAAATTAGACGAAAAATGACCATTCACCCCCTTATCTCCGAAACTACAGAGCCTAAAATTTTGAAAAAAATGGAGGTAATAGATCTTTACCTATAGATATTATTTATTCTATAGTGTTTAAATAACACGTTAAAAAATGAAATTTGTTCGGAACCCTTTGCACGCGAGTCCGACTCGCACTTGTTATTATTTGTTGTTATAGCGGCAATAGAAATATATAATCTGTTTCAATTTCAACTGTCTACCTATTACGTTTCTTGAGATACAGCCCGTTGACAGACAGACGGACGGATGGACAGCGGAGGCTTAGTAATAGGGTTCCCCTTTGGGTACAGAACCCTAAAAAGGTCCTTAATTAAGCGTTTGAATAATTTGTTTCGGTAATATCTAAGTTGTAAATACTGAGTATTCAGCTGAATCCGGTTTGAATAGAAGTCGAACCCCAATATAGTTGAGAAAAGGCTAGGCAGATGATGGTAATATCGTAGCTTAGATACTCCATAGTTGCAATAATCTTTCATTCGTATTTCTAAAAGACACTTCTTTTAACTGAAGAATAAATCGGTTTGATAAATTTTTTAAACACCAAAACTGTCAACCCACCATTTTCATTTCTCACACGAAAGTTATTTGTCGCCTGAAAAATCGGCCCTAAATCTATAGTTCATTTTATTAGTAGCTGCTCGTAGTAAGTACTCGCATAACAAGCACGCTTAACCAGTATGATCGTAGCAGGAAGGAAGTTCGTAGCGAATCGCTCGTAGCAAGTGCTCTCGTAACAAGCACGTCTGTAACCAGTATGATCGTAGCAGACATGCTCGTAGCAAGCATTTTCGTAGCAAATAGGTACGCTCGTACCAAGTACACTTGTAAAAAGCACGTCTATAACCAGTCTCATCGTAGCAAGCATGTTCGTAGCAAATAGCTACGCTCGTAGCAAATACTCTCGTAACAAGCACATCTGTAACCAATCATCGTAGCAGGCATGCTCGTAGCAAGCACGTTCGTAGCCAATAGGTACGCTCGCAGCAAGTACCTACGCTCGAGAGTTTAGCTAAAGTAGGCTCGTACGGTGATTATCATTTTACCATGTAGACTTGTAGTCATAGCTAGGAACGACCCGACTATTATCTAGTAACTTACACTCTTGTTGAAAACAATCGAAATTATGACGCACAAAGAAAAATAATTGAAACAGAAACTATTTTTCTCCGAAAGTATTTCGATGAATTCGAGTGAGAAACTGGAACAAATACAAGTATAAAACTATCACCACGATCCAGCACTCGCGAACATCATTGTTAACAAGTTGACTAAGCTCAGACGTCGCGACCAAGTACGTAGTTGTTGCGGTATGGATACTTACTGCTGCCCCCTGAGACATTATTGGCCTTAGCATTTAGCAACTCTTGATTTTCTATTTTTACTAGTTGAAGTCTAATTTATAGGCATACACGATTGATGTTTAATTCGATGGCAATCTATTAAGGATTGATAGTACGTATATTAATGAATACGAAAAAGTTTCAGTTTGAGACTTTCGAAGTCTAAAATAGTAAAATAATCTGCTGTTCCCATTTAAATCTATGGCTGTTTTCTACATTTAATCGAGTTGTAGTTGTACGAACACGATAGTCCACTCAATTGCTTGCGTTGCGCCCTGCGGCCTATCGCTTTTACGGTCGATAGATGGCGGGATCATCGCACAGATTAGATATCAGTAGTGCTATTCTCTAACAACAATTTCGTATCTCGACAGTAGAATTCGAGGTGAGTTTCAAATGAAGACCTTTATGTCGTGTGCAATAAAGCTCACTTTGTGAGTTTTATCACTCAGGTGAAGCTCGATATCGAAATAGTTTCTTACAGAATAGACTAGCAGCTGGTTGGTGGCGGGAAACTGTGCCTTTTGCACTAGCTAGAGATAGGTAAGTTCTGTTAAGGTTTATCTGATCTAAATTGTTGATACTTTCAGATGTGGGATAATTAAACATAGTCATCATTTTTTTTCCCATTTTGGAATGTGCTTGCATCTACATGCTCCGCTTTTATTTTCTTTAATATTCGAAACTACACAACCGATTTCGATAAAAACTGTAAAAGATAGGCTGACACCCAACCGTTGAGTGTAATTAACATTCACAGCTGTTACAAGGCGGGCAAACTTGCGGGATCATCGCAGAGATCAGCAGTTGGTGGCGGGAAACTATATGCCTCTTGCGGTTATGGTTACCTAGTACCTAACAGAAATAGCTTTATCGATCCTTTTGAGGTTTATCGATCTAAACTTTTGATGCTTTCAGTTTTGGGATAATTAAACGTAATCATGTCTAGTTCAATTCTTTTCCCATTTTGGAATGTGCTTGTAACTACATGTTCCGCTTCTATTTTCTTCAATACTCGAAACTACACAAAAGATTTCGAAAAAAAAAACAGTAAAAGTAAGACTGATACCCAATCACTGAGTGTAATTAACATTCACAGCTGTTACTGTGGCGGGCAACTGAAGTATCTGTGCAGCTGCTCCTCAATTGCTTGCGGTGCGCCCTGCGGCCTACTGCTTTAACGACCGATAGATGGCGGGATCATCGCAGATATTACCAGCTGGTGGCGGGAAACGGTGCCTCTTGCGGTTACGGTTACCGAGCATCTACCAGAAGGGTGTGTAACGGTTGATATAATAACAAAAATCTAACGTTCACTTGACCTAATTTCAATTTACTTTTGTTTAATATAACGATCAGTTGAGCTAGTGAATTGTTGATATAATGAACATTTCCTATAATGCACATTTGACAAAATATTCATTTAGTATTTATGCTTTAGACCCTATACACCTGCCACCCTCAACTATTGTTACCAGGAGAAACTGGATGCAATCTAGACTTTAGGGCACCCTGACTCGGACAGGTTAGGTTAGAAGGTGGTTCTTTTTTTATAAACCACAGAAGTATGAGCTCTACGAAGCGGGGCTCCATCGACCAAGCCCACCCTCGACCATGCATATAATATTTTAGGGTTTGATAAGGTGCCATTTGAGTTAGGTTAGAACTGTGACCATTAAACATGAAAATAAGGTCGAAAAAACATTAGGTCAAATGAACGTTACATAAAAAGAATATTATACATATTGAAAATTATATAAAATTAACATAAAGGAAAATTATATGATATAAAACATTAGGTCATATGAGTTTGGGTTATTTGATATTATAGCATATGAAAATTATATTATATGAACGTTATTTCAAGTGAAATTGGAGCATTATACCAAACATTATACACCCCTACCAGAAATAGGTTAGATACGGGTTCAGATACAGATTAGATACCTAGAATTGTAATCCTTTTTTACAATTTATAGGCACGCGTTTGACCACTACCTTACCTGATGGAAAGCGAAGATGTGGTCGACAGTGGAGTATAGAGGTAGGTATGCGAACATAGAGTAAAATCCCGCAAACCTCCATTAAAAGGGAAGATCCTCCGACCGGACGGTTGTTGTGTCCGGTGTGGGCAACTACCCGATGGTTGATATTCGGGCTGTTGTATATGTCGGAGCGTGGTCGCTGAAACCTATACAGATGTTGAAATCTTAGTTTTAAGAATGACTTGTGTTTGTTGTTTCGGAGAAAATAACATCATAAATCTTAACTTTGTGACCCAACAATCTGTTTCTAGTTCTAATCTTAATTACTGTAAAAAATTATGTAACGCAAGCATGGGTCGTGGCGCCCGTGATCGTTAGAATGTTTATGGCCCTCTCTTGAAAACGATAGTTTTGTCAATTGGTTTGTAGGCCATTTAGGAGAAATGGTATTTATTGTTTGTAACGGAGGTACATTTTTGTGTATCAAGCATGTACGCGGGGTGAGGGGAGGATACTTGTCTAAAACCTATGGCCGATGTGGCATGGGCAGAGCATTGAGAACAGCTAAGCGAGTCGGTTGCCGATTGTGAATATTGTGTTGAGGTATCGGTGTGTTCCCAACAACCCCGCGAACTCGCTCCCGTTATAATCACTCCAAGTGCCTTTCTGTGTAGTTACCTTCTTAATAGTATTGTTTTGACTTTAAAGTAATTATAACACCTTTCGCATCACTTGTGTGTATTCCTTCGCCTACTTACTGTAGCCTGACACATAAGATGGACACCCGGAGCAAGCAGCGTGGTAGCAAATCTACCCCTTTTACGACATATATGTTCAAATCACACGGTAAACTCTGATTGCGCGATTCAGGATTTCGACATAGTGCTCCTGTAACGGCATTGATACCGCTACAGGAGCACGCTTACCTAGAAGTAACCCATTTAGTCTTGTCTTAAAGACCCCCTGGTTGTAGGTATCAGCAACACAGACTGCGGTAGGGAATTCCACTTCTAATTAAACATAATAAAGTTTAGTTCAGATATTATTTCCAATTTGCATCGCTTTGCTTCGCTTTGTCATTTACAGTATAATACACTAATATTATAAAGATTGTAAGTTTCGAAATGATCATTCCATTTTGAAAAAAAAAAACTCATTTTTTTTTAGTTATTGCACATATTCTCCATCGCTGAGTGTTATAGACTAATTTTCAAATCGAAAAAATGCCCGGTTCCTGTGAGCTGTGGCCTCTGGAAAAAGAGAATTGAGTCTTGAATATAAATTAAACAGGTTAGCAAAAGAGACACTGGCTTATGGTACCTATACTTAACCTGAATGAGAAACACTCGCAGTTATAAACCTTATACTAAATCAGAATAGCCGGACATTATGACGAAATATATTACCCTCATGTCCGCGACACTGGACTCGACATAACGTGAAGTGGATTGACCAGATGCGGCAAATGGAAACCTCGTCGCTGTCAGGACATTAGCTATTTCCTTCGAGGTTGTGCGTGGTTTAAGTGGGTAATGATTCCATGCGAGGGTTCTCACGATACTTTACATAAGTAAGTATACAACTTGGGCGTCAATAAGGTTAAGTAGATCCCTTCGTAAAGTATTTACTCAACAATACTATTGGGAAATATCAAAACACTAGCTGACCCGCGCAACTTCGTCTGCGTCACATTTTTCTGTAATTGGCCATAGCGTGATGTTATATAACCTATATATACCTATATATTCCTCAATAAATCCCCCCCTAACCCTAACCTCTTCAAAGTTAGAGTGCACAGGCTCCTTCTGGGTAAGCTCGCTCCATCGTAGACTTTGTCTCTGTCATCTCTGACCTAGACTAGAGTCAAGAGCAAACCCACCACAAAAAAAAAAAATGGGCTATCCAACACTAAGATTTAAATTTTTCAATTCGAACTAGTAGTTCCTGAGATCAGCGCTTTTAACCAAACAAATAAACTCTTCATCTTTTTAATATTCAAATGCTCTGCTCTTATAGGTGATAGCGTGATGTTATGTAGCCTATAGCCGTCCTCGATAAATGGGCTATTCAACAACATAAATAATTGTCTATTCGAGCCAGTAGTTCTTGAGATTAGCGCGTCCAACCAAACAAACAAAGTCTCTAGCTTTATAATATTAGCCAAATCCTATTCATCGAAGAGTTATAGGTAGTGTAGAGGTATCCCTATAGTGCTTTCTCGCCAGATAAGTTTTAAGTCCCATGTGACATGTTAAATGTAAAATTAAGACACAAAATAAAATATCCATGAATTTTTATTTTCCAATTTCACATAGAGTTTCTAAACGTTCAATAAATACAAGATGTCGTTACATTTTACATAAAAAATATATTTACACATAGTTTTATTATTTACATAGTTATATAATGTACGTATACGAGTAACTTATGATAACATTAATATTATAATAACTTAAATACTACTGGTATTTAAGTTAAATTGCATCAGGATTTCAGATTTTCCGGAATTTCCCAAGGGTATAATGAGCTTATAATGTATTCCGTGGAATAACGGTAGCAATGCAGTCTTAAAATAGTCTTAAAACTGTGGTGGCTAAGAGAAATCCCTATAGTAAAATCCAGCAAAGGAAACAAACTTTCGGAATAAAAAAAAATCCTAACCGGGTGTTAAGTTTGTTTTATCATTAACAGATCTTCAAGCTGGACAGTTTAAAGATTGCAATTTTAAGGCCTAAGTATTTAAGGGGTTAGGAAAACCAAATTCTACCTGCATCGAGCCGGGCTTTTCTGTACGGACCACGGCTTCAATTATATTCGTTCCAAAAGTTTCAGATTCAAAATGTACCAAGCACGGACTGGGACCCGAAACCAGCCCGGGCATTTTAGAGGCGGTCGATCCTCCTCTCTCAAGAGCATTGATGTATAAAAAACCCTCAAGAGTGAGGCAAACTACTCATTGCCGAAAGCGCGGGGCTTGTGGCAAATTTTACAAAGGGGGCCGCTTATTTTTTTTAAATAGCAAAACAAAGTCGACCGCTAAGCGTCCACACTGGCCCACCGGGCATCCGGCCCATCCGGCCCGGAATTGCCCTATGGCCAGTCCGGGCCTGGTACCAAGTGGGGTAACGTCCCTATTTCATCAACATCCGAAATTACTCAGAGGTCCGTAGGCTTATATTGTGGAGGGATGTGGCCCGCGTAGCGTTACAAGTACCTACTTGTACTCGTATTTTCATTTGGGTATTGTCAGAAATAATTGAGTACCATTGCCATGGAACGTTTTTTTTTCCTTTTGAAAGTTATGACTAATTACAACTATCTGGACACAAAAAATTACAGCTTCGGCCGAGTGAAAAAAGTGTTTTGTTACCCCAAGAGAACGTAGGACGGGAATAAGTATTCCATATCCTAATAATTCAGGACATGGTCCAGCCGTACGGTAATTTTAATTAAAAACCGTTCAGCCGTTAAGACGTGAAGAGGTAAAAAATAGACGGATAGGCTAGGCATACATGGTTTCGCATTTTATACCAGCCCTAATAAATATAATTTGTTTTTAATGAACGTGTAGCAATCATTGGATAGATGAAGTCTATCCAATGATTACTATTCTATAAAATGATATTTATGAACAACTGAATTATTCAAAAAAAAAAATCATTATCATGCCACATGACGTAGTTTGAAACATCCAGTAGCGAACGCAGTCCGAGCCTTGTGTTCCAAGGACGGCGCGGAATGGAATGGCGACATTGTTTTTGTTACATAAACATTATTAACTGTTTCATTATGAAAGATTAGATTATTGTACCCATGATCTTAATGATTATTTTAAAAAAATAATCGCGCCTAGAGGTAGTTTTTGTCGGGTACATTAAGTGGATCGCTTTTATAAGAAGACTAAAATGGCACCATGTACATATAAAGTAGGAGTTTGGATACACACTAAAAGAGTTTTCTTTTCAAAACTTTACCGAAATCCAATGTACCAAAATTGTGCGCATAGATAGTGTTCCTCGCATTGACGGAAGTATGTATCGGAAAACAATGACTAGAGATCAGATATTAGATCGTTTCAATATCCATGGTTCGTTCAATGCTCAATGCTCGGCTTTCATTCGAAACGTTCCGTATATTGCTTAAGGTCGTATGCACACGGAGTTTAGCACTGCACGGCTGTACTGACGTTTGAAAAGCGTGTATTATTCGTACAAAGGAAATGTCAACAGCGTTTCGATATTTTTGACATGCGAAAGAGAATGAATGTATTGTTTTGATTTGCTCCCACTGTTTTGTAACTAACAAAGCGTCAGTTTTTGTTGATAGGTGGCTTTATATGTAAATATAGTCTATTTTGCCCTACTAATGGTGCGGCTAGTGGGGCAAAGTGGACCAATTCATTTAAATTACGATGTATTGTTATTAAGCTCAAAGGTTATTTTTACAGACATATCTAATTTAACGTATGTAGGTAAAAGTTTCAAGCAAGATGATGATGCTTCCTAAGTGCAGTGGCAGTTAACTGCTACATTTACAAATTTAAAAATCTGTCCTCTTAAATTCGAGATTCTTTGCTCCCACCATTTACTTTTTAAAACAGAGAGCGTCGAGATAAAAGTTTTTACTTTTTGCTAGTAAATTGCTCAGCTGCATAGCGTTATGACTTTTACAGTATAATAGTGGTATTACTCTTGTCTGAAAGCATCTTGCGACGATGTAATTGTAGTGGGAAATGTTGGAAGTACCTAGCTCATTTAAATTCTGGATGCGCGGAAAGTGGAAAAGTAGTTCTGAAATAATCATGTAACTAAAAATGGGAGACCTGCCAGTACTTTTATTAGTGTAGAGCATTTTTTATTGGTCTCTACATTGTGATAGTCTCTACACTGTGAATAAACACTTGGATTTGATGAAATACACCAAAAAAGGATATTTTATCTTTTTTTTTTCTTTGGCAACTGAGCCGATGCCGTCTGTTCTGCCAGTGTCTTTAATAACAAAAATTTACTTTACCTTTAAACCCCAAGCGAAATATATTACGAAACTGACTTTAAATAAGTTGTCTTAATAATGAGTACCATTCATATTACAAACACAAATACTTATTTAAACTACACAGTATTATTTAGATATAAAATCTGTACATTCATTTAAATATCTACTTATACATAATATCATATTGTATTTACAATAAACAATCTTTCCTTACATTTTTCATAAAAAAACTTACCCTTTCGCTTATTTTTACATCACCCTCAATCCGTTTGATCTTTCTTAATCTGTTTTAATCAAGATGAATCAAGCTACAAAGTTGGTAACACAATTATTCAATATAATCAATCCTAACGTCCCTTTTCATTTAAAATTAATAGCTTTAGCCTAGAGTGATTAGAAAATATACTCGTTGATAAAATACTTAATAAACTTATTATAAATTGTAACTTTGATACTCGTAATAAAATGCAATTAAATCAAGAGGAGCATAAAAATCTCTTTTCAATATTTCATTTAGATAATTGTATAAAAACGTCTTTGTTATAAATGAATAAATCTATTACGTACATTTATTTGTGCATTTCGCTTAATATAAAATGATTTAATATAGTAAATAGCCAAAAAAATGAATTGATGGCATTGCGTCATCCCTCTCACAAGTTTTACGGTTTTCTGTCAAAATTTTTATAAATGTACAAAACATTTAGGTCATCATTCCCCATGTTTTCTTCGCAATACTCAGTTTTGACTAGTATACCACTTAGATATATTATTAAGATAAAGTTTTACACATAATTGTACGGAATTGCAGACGTTTATAACGCTGAAGTGTCCTCACGCGCCGTGTTCGCTTCAGGCGTAGAGGTCGTGCGGCGTGCGAGGCGCCCGCGCTGCGCGGCACTCGCGTCATATCCACGTGCGCTCGGTGGCGGCGTGGCCGGCGTGGGCGGCGTGGGGCGCGAGCGGCGCGTGCGCGTGCTGCGCATCAGAGCTCGCGTCGTGCGCCCCCCCCGCGCCGCGCCGCTGTCAGGCGGTGCTCACCAGCGTCTGGTTGTAAGTGCTATGCATCGAAATTCGGATAGTGCCTGTTGGAAAAAGTTTCTGATGTATCAATGTTTCTTAGCCCAGTCACTCACAGAATGTATGACAAGTGTTAGTAATAACAATGAAAATTTTGTAGATGATGAAGCCGCGAGAACATGTGAAACATCATAGGAAGAAAGCTATGGGAAAGCAAATAAAGATAAAAAGGGTATGAACAACCGAAAGAAACGAGCTTAACTACTGACGATTTCAAAGCTATCACGAGTGTGTCATGTTAGATCGTTCTATTATAACATCGATATGGTCAGATATAAAACAACTGAACTTGGCTCCTCAGTATTTCTTACTTGTGTATTTTATTTGCATGGAGCAAGTGGGGAGAGCCAGGTGGGTTTTTGATGAATTTTGTCGTCTTGAATAAACCTATGAAGAAGAAATTCTTATCCATGAATTGTACTTTACATTCATTGAAGGGTTAATCGTTCTAGCTAGAGAAGAAATGAAGAAAACTTGTTGTTAGGTTAAAGAGAAGTGAAAAATTGTACAGATAAAATGAGTTTGATGACAAAATAAATAGATGAATTGATTTCGACAGTATTAGATTGAAATGTTTTTTTGTTGTATGTATGATGTAGTTCATCAGATTTGTCACCATAAAATGAATCATGTACATGTAGTGATGATTGTAGTTGAAACTTAAATTTAAATTAGAAAAGTTCAAAGAATCTTGAAAATAACCAAAATTCATATGAGAAGCATCTACAGCAAGCTATTCTCTAGAACGACCAAAGTGAGGGGTTTCATCAGCTTACTGGTACCATTCTTCCTGCTGGGTGATAAGGATCGAACCGATCTGTCCAGTCGCTCAGTCCCAAAGCCTCTGCGTCTGTCCAACCCTCCTCCGCCGAACGCACCGCAACACCAGAAGAATTGCTTGAAACCTCTTCTAAATCTGCGTGAGAAACTTTTTTATGATATTCTGCCATTTAATGAGATTCATGGGAAAAAGAATTCTAATAAAGAGCCCTGTTTGGGTTAATTAACGTAAGAAGAGTCTCAAACATAATCTGCTTTGCAGGCATCTTTATTGCCAAACTTTGACATTTCGACCCTT
Organism: Lacanobia wlatinum; assembly: GCA_947578705.1. Classification (NCBI taxonomy): domain Eukaryota; kingdom Metazoa; phylum Arthropoda; class Insecta; order Lepidoptera; family Noctuidae; genus Lacanobia; species Lacanobia wlatinum. The sequence continues at coordinate 24,902,327 of OX388025.1, read as the reverse complement.
TTTATAAAAGTTTTGGAGAAAAAATTGGATAATTTTCCCAAGGTAGGACATCTAAATGGTTGATACCGTCTGATTCCAATGGATTTATTTTCAGACCAATAATTTCCGCTGACACAAGACTGGATAGTAAATTGAAGGTAGAATCTAAAATTTATAAAGGAATATCAATAACCGTTCGCCCAATAAGTTCAACAGTTCACAAGGCTTTTATTCACAGTCCAGGAAATATGATCGATCTTACGCAATAAAAGTTTTACAGCTCCGAAAACTTACTTGGAATTCATCCAGCAGTAAATGATGGGATTGTACATGGAGTTACTCATGGCCAGCCAGTAGATGCCCAGGTATATTTCTTGAATGTGAGGGTAGTTGACGACATCTGGATAGTATGACGTCACTAGGAAGTATACGTGGAACGGCAGCCAGCAGACGGCGAATATAACTACCACTACTATCATCATTTTTACTACCTGTTGGAGGAAAGAATTTGCCTTTTAGATTTTTTTAAAGTAGCAGAGAATTGCACTGTTTGGGTATTAGAGATATCTATATACATACATAAATAAAATTTAGATGGCTGTAAGTCAGCTTGCCGCCCATTGTGTCACCCTATGTAATTTTTTTCGTTTATCTTTTCTGTAACTTATATGGTGTACATAATAATGAGTAATCTATTCTTAGCCTCTTAAGTAATAACCCAGAATGTCACGTGTCAATGTAATTCCAAAATTCAGTCAATTACCAAAGAATCTCTGTTTTGTCTAAGTTTGAGAGTTCGTTTGCTTTGAAAATGTTCAATGCAAATAAGGTTTCAATTTATTCTGAAGCCCTCTTGGTATTATTTGAGATTGTTGTAAAGTTTCAGTCATCATTTATTATACGGTATTTATTCTTACATGTTTCCAACATTCTTTAAACAAACATAAACAAATCATTTGAATTACAAGTTAAGACGGGCACATATTGCCAAGGGAAGGTCAGAGAACCCAAGGGAAATCAATTTCTTTAAAAAGGATCCCGTACCAATCCGGAAGCCATTATTAAGGAAAGAAGACAATAGATAAAGATACGATGTTTAATTTACTCGGGATATAATATTTGGATGGAGGATTTAAGCGCTGGACCCTCCAAATTCGGTCGTCGAAACCGCTGAGGAGTTTAGAAGAGATTTTAATGAAACGAGGACGAAATGTATTCCTCCAAGACATTTTAATAAGATTAGAAAGTTTTGAGGATTTGTTAGAATTGTTGATGAGTATTGAAAACCGTGGTTATTTATAAATGAATTAACTGAGAAAGTTTTCTAAGTAAGATTGATTACTTAAACGTTAGATAATAATCATAGATATTATGGGTACATTGCCAGTGGCCAGCGATGCGGAGGAATTATTCGACGGCGTGTTTTAGTTTATTTTAAGTTTTAGTAAGTTAAGAGTTTTTTATTAAAGTGTTTATGTTTTATGTGAATTTATTTAAATGTTATTACAGTGATTTAGAAATTGTAGCAGCGACACTAAAATTATTATTTTGTGTTTAAAACCCCGTCCTGTATTTTCGACATATTCCTTAAAGCTCGTAACATTTTCTTTAGTACAACGAAATTATTAATTTACATGTCAAACACATGGAAATGTTGCGGTGAATAGGGTCTGTATTGAGAGCATAGACAAAATTGCTTTTATCAAATTCCCATGCATTTCCAACAAAGTAAACTTGGTTGTAAATTGACAATCTGAGGTGTATCGAAAACGAGTTTTTTCTCTGTTATTTTTTAAGCAGGTGTTAGATAATTATTTATTCGTGAAACAATCTTTTATATAACGTCCCATTAAAATAAATGGCTTCAAACTCAGTTCAGTAGGTCTAACCAAAGATATTCAAGCAAATAAAACACTGATGAATGATTTTAATTTGACCTAAAATAATTAATTGTCAACATTTTTAATGTATTTTCGTTAGCTGTTTTTTTTTCTGGTCAATATCTAATGCGTTTTTCTTATTATTTTTTTCACCACTGTCCTCATTAGGTGGTCAAAATGATTTCTAAAAGTTTGTTCATCAATTTAATGGGATCTTTTAAAGAGCTTTTCATTTTGAACGCTCGAACTTTGAAATGGAATAAAACAATCTGTTTATGTGCGTTCATAGCAGCAATTGTCTGTGGTTTCACGTAACCACACAGAAAGTAATCGAGCGGTGTTAGATCACGACACGATCTCGGTGGCCATTTGATGTCACCACCGCGTGAGATCGAACTTCTCACTCAATAAATTTATCTAATTTTTGATAATAGATTTTAACAATTTCTACGCGTTGTGGAAGCGTGTAGCGTTCTATGGTCACGAATAAATATATGTATTCCCGCCAAATTTGACAGCTATTCCTTTTCCAAGATGGCTGCTATAAACTGTCAAAGATCGAGCGTCCCTATTGAAAAACCCTTTATATTGATGGAAGAAAATCTTGCTTATGATTAGATTATGAAATTTCAATCCCAATATCGTTTGCAATTATTGCTGTTTCAGTGTAGGTAATTACCGTTAGTAAATTACGATTTCCTCTTTGAGACTAGGTAATTACATTGATGTTTGTAGCTGAACTAAATGAGGTGTGACGGAGGTGCTCCTGGATTGTTAGTCGTATCAAATGTGTTGCTGTATTTTAGTTGGTTGATAGAGAAATAATTAGGTATGTGAGACGAAACTGACAGTGGCAAAAATGGATTAAACAGTTTTATTTTAATACTAGCTGACCCGCGCACCTTCGTCTGCGTCACAATTTTCATTATTGCTTCGCTCCTATTGGTCTTAAATGTCTCGATAAATGGGTTATCTAACACTGAAAGAATTTTTTCAAATCGGACCAGAAGTTCTTGAGATTAGCGCGTGCAAGCAAACAACCAAACAAACAAACTCTTCAGCTTTATATATTAGTATAGATTATTATATTTTGGATTTAGATATTTAATTTAGTCAATAATTACTAAAATATCCGATGTATGTTTTTGTAAAAAAGTGTTATATACACGGTGCCATTTTAACCGTCTTACAGCGGCCCATTTAATGTACCCGATATAAACTACTTCTAGGCACGATTAATTAAAAAAATAATTCCTTAAGATAATCTACACTAATATTATAAAGAGGAAAGATTTGTTTGTTTGAATTGAATAGACTCCGAAACTACTGGACCGATTTGAAAAATTCTTTCACCATTAGAATCCGACATTATCCCTGGTGAACATAGGCTATAGAGTAATTTCAAAAAAGTTAGGGATCCGTATGGAAACTTGGATGATGTAACCCAAGGTGTGAAAAAAATACCAAAAAAAAATCCTTATATCTAACTATTGACAATAGAGCAAAGTGATGTAAAACAGTTTTATAGAAAACATCAATATCCACAAAAAAGTCCGCGAGGATATATATCTAACTATTATGGTTAAGTCACAATAATCGCTTTTTGTTCAAATTATTCGATCAAAACCCGGGTGGAATTGAATAGTGATGATTTTGGTATCATGATAATAATCCTTATCCATTTAAATGATTTGATAATTTAGGTTGGTTATGTTTACGTAAATAACACTTTAAATTATGCAAATCGGACCTTTCGTTTAAAAGTTACGACGGGTATAAAAATACTCTAAGTAAGACAAATGTCGCGGATTGAGCGAACAGCCCTACGTTTAGTCTATTAATAAGTAATTTACACGTTAGCCTTTATAGTGGGAGGACAAGGAGATGAAGTTCTGGAGTATCTACTAAACCCGTGCGAACGAAGTGCTAGTAGATACAAGAAAAATCAATAATGCATTAGAATTATGAAACACACTGTTAATAATGTTTACATATGAAAACAATGTCACCGTTTCATTCCGCGCCGACCTTGGAAAACAAGGCTCCTCGGACTGCGTTTGCTCCTGGGGAGCTACTCTCTAAGCCCGAAGTTCGTAGTTTCGGGCTTAGTTGCGGGCGTATTCTACTCTGTATCACCTACGGATTTACGATTAGTCCTGATTCAGAATTAAGAATGAACGACATCACGATTTCACAGTAACTCTCAAATCTTTTCATTAGGTAACTCTTAGTGGTCAGGTGATACGGAGTAGAATACGCTCGCAACTAAGCCCGAAACTGCGGACTTCGGGCTTAGAGAGTAGCCCCCCTGGATGCATAATATTTTAATTTTATATAAATCATTCAATTGTTCATAAATATCATCATTTTTAATGAATGTGTGTGTAAAAATACACTCACTGTCGTTGTAAGACGACTAAAATGGCCGACTAAACCTCAAAAATGAATAAATAATTTCAATTTCCTATTGAAATAGGTATAAATACTATTTATTTATTTATAAAACACTAAAAATCTCTTTCTTTGTTAGACAAGATTAAAAATAAAGAATTTTTAAAAATTTCAATTATTTTTATATTGCTGTGCCCTTACAGAGTAACCATATGAGTTCATTTTTTTGTTTCTTTTGAGTTTTATTGACTTACCCTGCGTTTACTTTTGACGTTGTCCAGTTGCCTTTGAGTACATTCTCCGATGGACTGCGAGCCCCATAGCTCGATGCCGACTCTTGAGTATGTGTACGTCATGGACATGATGGGCAGGAAGTAGGTAAGCACCATGAATGCTACGTTGTACCTGTGTATTTGGATTTTAATTAGAAATTTTAAAGAGGTGAGAAGGATATTAATTACAAGGATAGACAAATCATTTAGCTTGGTGGTAGCCACGAAAAATTAACCATAAAGTTAATTTATTTTTTACTGCTTACTTATCTAACAATTCAACACTTTAAGAGGAAATGCTGGCGGAGAGACTTTGTATGTAAAAAGTCATAATTCGAGGTTTGGCTCTCGACTGTTTCCTCCTTCAATATTGGACCGATTTAAAAGATATTTTTCAAAATGAATAAAAAGGATATATACTGTGTCCCTATGTTTTCTTTTTTTATAGGTAATATATTTACCGTATAAGCACTAGAACCCTTAAAAATGCTCAAAATTGTCCGATAAACCGCTGTCAACAGGCTGCCAATTGGCCCTAGCGGGCCCCGTCTTTGAGGCGCACGTGGAACACAGCGCGCCATCGACCCGGGTCTAGTTCTGATCAGACGGCGAGCCACCCAATGCTCGCCGTCCGCAGGCCCACGCCTACGGTGGCCGAGAATCGCCCTGCGACTCCCGACGCCCGGGACGTCTTCTTCTGTTGCGGCGGCTGGGGCGTGAGGTTTCCCTCTCTCTCACGCGTTCGGCTTGCTCCTTCGCTAGCATTACTGCTTCGCAGAAGGAGGTGACCGCTTCCCAAGTGTCCTCGCTCCGGACCATGGCTTGAAATAGGGCCGACCGAGACAGGTCGCCGCCGCCGATTGTCAACAGAGCCCTAGTGTACAAATTTTTAAACTATTCATGAAAAAAGAAAAACATAGAGTATACATCCTTCTTATTTAGTTTTTGAAATATCTTTTAAATCGGTCCAATATTGGACGAGGGAACAGGTGAGAGCCAAACCTCGAACTATGACTTTTTACATACAAAGTCTATCCGCGTGCATTTCTTCTTAAATTAGCTTTAGATGCAAATTCGGGGTGAGACCTTGGTGATTCTACTGGACACACAGGATAATCTTTATGGACTCCAGTATCGTATAAGGGTCACGAAAGGTGTTACGCATTTTATTTTATTTTTTTGTACAAAAGAGAACCTTTGAGAAGACTGAAAAAAAAAAGATTTATTTTGATACTTACCAATATTCTAGCTGAGACCTCGTCGTGATGCCGTCCGGCCACTCGGGGAAGCACACTCGCCTGTAAAACACAGCATTAAAGTCGACGAAGTTACTGCCTAACATTTTACAGTCTTCCACATAATAGTTCTTGTGAGTGCCACCATTTTAGACGGAATTCAGCGCGAGAGCGTTTAATTGTGAAATTTTACTAAAAGCTTTTATGGAAGTACCTCAGTACTTTCAAGTTGAGCCCTCAAAACTTTTTACTTGTCTTGAAACTTGGATTATGTCAAACATTTTATGATTGGCAACAAATTGAAGGGCTCTTTGAGAATTGGCTTGTTTTGTAACAATCGTGTTTTCTAAATTGATGTAGCTACAGCTACTTCAGACTTTTGTTGGCAATTCAAAAAGTTTTCCAGACTTATTTTTTGTTGGGCTTCAGAAATTCAATGTGTATTGTAATAACTTGATCTACAAACATGAGTTTATTATTAGATTCATTGATTTCCTTTTATACATTTCAGTCGAAAAATGTTTGTGAAACAAAAGGGTGGATATTATATTTACGAAGGACTGATTTTGCAATCACACGGTGACTACTTGAGATTTTTATAGATAACTAGTCTTTGTCAGCGTCTTCACCCGCGTGATATTCGAAAATAATGCCAAGGGAACATACTTCCGGGATAAAAAGTAGCCTATGTTCTTTTCCAAGAGATGGTCTACCCGTGTGCCAGATTTCATCAAAATTCGTTCAGCCCATTAAGACGTGAACAAACAGACAGAGTTAAAAAAATTGTATTAATGGAAGTGTGGATGTGATAAACCATTGTTTTTCGTTTTCACTTATTCAATTGGAAAATCGGCCATAAGACTAAAAGCACTAAATATAACGTGTAACAGAATAAGTGCAGTACCTCTTAAAGTGTCATTGTTACAAAGTTGTTCATAATGATGAGTTCATTATGAACAACTTTTACCACGGGACCAACACTGAAACCGCGAAAGAAAATCAACTGCGCCATACATTTCTGTGCGCATAACTCGACAAAATGTACTGAACAGCTAGTTTTTTTTGGCGAATATTATAAGATATCTCACCTTATAGATCCATCAGGTAGGACGTCCATATCAGTGGTGAAGTAGACCAGGTTGGGAGCACTGAGGACGGAGCTCCAGAGCCAGATGGCGGCCGTGATGCCCAGGGTCGCTCGCTTACCCAGCCGCGGCTGTAGTGGACTCATGATGGCCACGTACCTAGGAGAAGAATAAGAATAAGAAGAATATTTTATTTGTATAGAAACATGGTACATTTAAGGTCTTATTAAATAGAGAACTGGGATCTGACATGTTTCGCCATTCATTGGCATACAAATATTCGAATAATAGACATAATTCTTTTTAACAAATGTTAAAAAGAAAAAATAAGTCCTAACTAACATAACTTAAATTATTAGAAACATTTGAATTCTTATAAGTTTACATTATATTAAAATAACATTAGCTCTATCATATATTTGTTAAGTAACTCTTTTAGGTACATATTATTATGCTTTATTACATTACTTAGAAAATAATACCTTCTTCTAATTTTAACAATATATATAATATTAGTATACCACATTAAAACAATAGGAAAATTTATAGCAGTTAGTAGCCATACTTGTTTGTTATTTTTTTATCAAAAAATTCTTTTACGGTATAAAAACAATTATCAATTAACCATTTCTTTAATTTGGATTTAAAATATTTTAATGGGAGCTCTCTAATTTGTTTAGGTTTATTATTGTAAATTTTTATCGATGTTACGTAACTATTTTTATGGCATAATGTGCTTAGGCATATTTAACCGTGTAGGGTCACGACGGGTATATTTTGAGTGTAGGTCACATGCTTTAAAAAATTTAGACTGTTCTTTTACAAAAATACCAGCTTGCAATATAAAAAGGTCTGTTAACGTTAGAATTTTAAATTTCTTAAATAGAGGTCTACATGATGTTATGGGGCTGATACCACCAATTGCTCTTAGGCATTTTTTTTGCACCCGAAAGGCATCATTTATATTTGTAGAGTTCCCCCAGAGTAGGAGTCCGTACCTCAGCAAAGAGGAAACATACCCGTGGTAAGCAATAAGAGCAACTGCTTCACCCGCGGTACGCCTTAAACGATTAAGAGCAAATACAAACTGGTTTAGTTTTTTACAAATATGCTCTATATGTAGTTTCCAGTTACAGTTCTGGTCGAGAATAAGTCCAAGAAATTTGTAATTATTAACTTCACTGATTTGTTGCCCTTCACATGTTATTTTAAATATTTTAGGCTTTGAGTTGTAATTTTGAAAATGTATGTATTTAGTTTTGTTTATATTTGCACAGAGATTATTGTTTTCGAGCCAGTTTAAAATTTGTGTAACAGTGTCATTAATATTTTTTTCCTGATCTATTTCTGATTTACTATGGTTTGTTACTATGACCGATATATCGTCAGCAAAAAGTATGCATTGTTGTTTTAAAGCTGTAGGTAAGTCGTTGATATAAATAAGAAAAAGTAACGGTCCAAGTATACTTCCTTGGGGTACTCCTGACTTGGTTTGGTTGTAATCTGAACTATGTGATGTGGACTCGTTATTATCGTTTATTGAACTTATTTCTACTTTTTGTTGACGATTAGATAGATAGCTAGCTATCCAATCCATCACTATGCCTCTTATCCCATAGCTATAGCATTTTTTTTAAAGTAAATCGTGGTTGACAAAGTCGAAGGCTTTACTCATGTCAAAAAAGACGACAGAGACTGGAATGCGGTTGTCTAAATTTTCAATTACACTCTTTATTAGTGTAAATGCTGCTAAAGTAGTTGATTTTCCCCTTTGGAAACCATTTTGTTCTTCTTTTATTATATGGTATTTTTCTAAAAAGTTAGTGAGTCTACGATGCATGACTTTTTCAAAGATTTTCGATATATTAGATATTAGGGTTATAGGGCGGTAATTAGATAAGTCGTTTTTGTCACCTTTTTTAAATAAGGGTTTCACTATTGACTGTTTTAGCTTATCTGGAAAAATGCCTTGCCAGAATGAAAGATTTATCAAGTGTTCAATAATTGGGGATATAATGGTGGCACAGGACTTGAGAATATGAGTTGCTAAGTCGTCAAAACCAACTGATTTGGTGTTGTTAAGGGACATGATGGTGTTTTTTACTTCATTCTCATAGCATGGATGTAAGAACATAGTTTGAGACATATTTGGTAAATCAGTTGGTGGTTTTTTGCCAGAGGAAGATTTGTTTTTGCTATGGAATCCTTTGGCAATATTTATGAAGAAGTCGTTGAAAGATTTGGCTATTTCTATAGGATTATTTATGGGATTATTGTCTGTTTTAATATTATCAATATATGTTTTTGTAATTACATGATCTGTTTTATTTTTTATGATATGCCATGCAGCTTTGCCTTTATTTTTTGCCGATGACATGATTTTGTAGTTAATAAGATGTTTTGATTTAGTAACGCATTTTTTGAAAACTGTACTGTATTTTGTATAGTTTGATTTATCATTTTTAGATTTGGAAATATATTGGCGATACCTCAGTTTTCTTTTTTGTTTACTTGATTTTCTGATTCCTGTTGTAATCCACCTTGGTGACGTACAGTTCGAATTTATTCGTACTTTATTAATCGGAAAGCAAAGGTTGTAAAACAGGCAGAACGTTTCATGAAATGCATCAAAAGCTGAATTTAAGTTTTCGTGATTATATACTTCTGACCAACTTAGCGCTGACAGACAATTCATAAATTTATCTATGTTGTCTTTGTTATAATCTCTTTTGTAAACATACCAGCTTTTTCGCCGTATTGGTTTATTGCTGATGGGAAAATTTAAAGTTTGGCCTGTATTATGGTCGGAGAGAAATAATTCATGTACTCTACCTTTTGCATCTTTGATATTACTTATAAAGTGATCAAGGCAGGCCAGAAGAGTGGTTGTATGTAAAGATAGTGAGATGTAGGTCAGTAATTCACATTTTTATTAAAATATATGCTTTAAAGTAATTCTGAAATTCTGTATAAAATCAAAAGATCATCATTGAGCATCAAAAAAACTAAAAAATCTATACTAATATATAAAGCTGAAGAGTTTGCTTGTTTGCTTGAACGCGCTAATCTCAGGAACTACTGGTCCGATTTGAAAAATTCTTTCAGTGTTAGATAGCCCATTTATCGAGGAAGGCTATAGGCTATATATCATGCTAAGACCAATAGGAGCGGAGCAGTAATGAAAAATGTGACGCAGACGAAGATGCGCGGGTTAGCTAGTATTAAAATATATGCTTTAAAGTAATTTTAAAATTCTGTATAAAATCAAAATATCATCATTGAGCATCAAAAAAACTAAAAAATCATCTATACTACGCTGTCAATGGATCGCTGTCAACAAAAAAAGTAACCAACACTGGCAGCATTGCTGCGTTGAATCGTAATGCTGATTCTTTGGCCGAAGAATAGGTCAGACCTCGGGTCACGAGAATAGTCGAATAGGTATTTCCAGCTGGTCCGTCATTTTGTCCGACCAACCGGTTTGGGGCTTTGGCCTCTGTCTCTTTTGCCCTCTACTTTCTCAGCAACCATAATAAAAACTCTCCAAGCAATGTGGCCGAAGTGTTTCAAGACATGTTGCAGGTATATTGAAAAAAGAATGCTGTGCATTCTGATGATTGCCAGTTATTGTTATTATATTATTGTAAATATGTCGTTGGTGTGCCTTAGTTAATAAATAAATAAATACATAAATAAATAAATAAATAAATAAAAAAGATTATCAGCAGTGAGAAAGCAACGAAGAACATAATGTACAAGTTTTAATTAGCCTTATTCATTCGTGCCGCAGAGTTATCATAGTCGTATTTCGTAAGTTATTTAATAAGTAATACCTAAACTCGTGTGTAGTAAGTTTGTATTTTCATAGATGAGTATGTACTTTACATGAAAATTTTAGTAAAAGCAGAATTTAGGACTAGCAGCGTTGAAAATCTCTGAGGTATGTTCTCAAAGTAATAATTTTGAATACTTGATTCTAACGACTGGCGCGATAAAGTAAATCTTGTAAAGCGCTTTCTTGCGCTTTTATGATTTACCTACCTATGTATGCTGTATAGTTGCTAATAAAAGTCATGTTTAAGTGAAAAGGGACTGTTATAGTTTATACCCATGCCAGTTAGAAGTTGATTAAATAAATATTTTCGTCGCTACATTGTCGTATGTTTTTTCGTAACACTGTGACCTTATCCTACACGCTTAATAAACGCTTTTTCTTTCTTTCTTCTTTCTTTCATACTCACGGTTCTTTGATATAAAGGTAAAGTAACATTATAACACATAGATTTGAACAGCCTTAGAGTGCCTGTCTACTACAGCGGAGCGAGGCAGCGGAGCCGAGAAACGGAGAAATTTTAACCAATGGAATTGCATAAAATCTCCGTACCACATGTCACTGACATTTTGACTGACATGATTGTTTATTATTTCTTCGTTTCTCCGCTCCGCTGCCTCGTTTCGTTGTAATGGACCTGTCCACCCTAAAGCTTATACTACAACTGCTTATTATATGACCAAACTATACGACAAACTTGTGTTGCTTTTTACTTTGTATAAAACATTCATTAAATGCTTATTTTCAATTTAAATATCTTAGTGGTGACCAAGTGACATAATAAGTGAAGGTAGAAGCTATCAGGGTGTGGTGACAAGAACGGGGCCGGTAAAAGCCCTGCGATAAATGTGGGTAATGGATTTCCTATGTTAGAGCTCATTCTTCGAACACCATGTTCCAGCGATATCTTTTTTATAGTTGTCCGTTAAATATTTCATGACACCTACGTTGCTCGGAAAATATAATTTTGTATGTAATTTATATTGGAAAGTTAGGAATGTAATTTATTGGACCCTTAAAACTGAGTAGTTTGACAACAAGATTTTTTATTTGAAATTTGCTGTTGCCCGCGACTTGGTACGCGCATATCCCGTAGGAACCGTAGGTCCGTTCCCGTAGGAATTTCCTACACTCCCCAAGGTACTTATATGCCAAATTACAGCTTTCTACGACCAGTAGTTTCGGCTGTGCGTTGTCTGTCAGTCAGTCACCAGAAACGGAAGAATCTATACTTAATATATAAAGCTGAAGAGTTTGTTTGTTTGCTTGAACGCGCTAATCTCAGGAACTAGTGGTCCGATTTGAAAAATTCTTTCAGTGTTAGTTAGCCCATTTATCGAGGATGGCTATAGGCTATATATCATCACGCTAAAACCAATAGGAGCGGAGCAGACGAAGTTGCGAGGGGTCAACTAGTTTTATATATTAGGAACTATTGTAGTCTAGTGCAATTTACAAAAATTGTATTGTTATATATTAATAAATGTGCATTTCTGTACTCCAAAGATATTAAATAAAAAAAGAAAAAAAAGAACGAATAGGTATAGGATTTTAAATAATAGGGCAGATTTTTCTTTGTCGTGTAGATTTTTGAGATTCAAAAGCTCGGAACGTCATACAAAATAAAGAAAATATTTGGCGAGGGATGTGACATTGCAAATTATTATTGCCGACGGGAAAAAGGTCCTTGTGTGTTCGTTCAATTTTATACTCATGACGCGGTGATTTCGTATGTAAATACCTATGGAAATGGGAAATTACATTTTTCTTTTCTTTGACGATTTTCCGCTTTATAGGTAAAATGGAAAATAAGTACAGAATAATTTTGAATCAAGATTTTTTTGCTTTCGTATAAGGAGACTTCATTTGTTTCAATTTATTTTTAACTAGCGTTTGCCCGTGACTTTGCACGCGCATATCCCATTTTTTCCCGTTCCCGTGAGAATTTCGGGAAATCCTCTGTTAGTGCTCCCCTACGGAGAATAGGGAAGCTGCCAAATTTCAGCTTTCTACGACCAAAAGTTTCGGCTGTGCGTTGTCTGTCAGTCACTCAATCAGTCAGTAACGGAAGAATTTTATATATTAGGATTAGTTTTTACATCGTAGTTGCGAAACTAGAACGATATAAATGTTAATGAAATGAATATTCATTGACTGGGTTCGGGGGGTGCGGCCTGCCCCGGGTGTCACTCGTTTAGAGGTGACACCTGGCCATCCATTCGCTTTTTTATCGCTTTCGTGTGTCACCCCTAAACGGTTGACACAGTGAAACCTGTCGGAAATGGGGTGTAAAAATTTTCGAGCTCGCTTCGCTGGCTCTTGCATTCTACATTATCTAAATTCTTCAGCTTTTCTGTTTAATCAACTAAATGACTTGAATTTAATTATAATGATCTAAGGAAAATAAAACCTTCCGCATCGGGAATTTCATTACTAAAGATGCCTTAGGTGTTATACTTACGCAAGCAGGACCTAGATCGCCAGCGTCACGATACAGAATCCAAAACTTACATCCTCACACGGATTTCGACAGCCCATTCGTCGATATCAAAGCACCGTGTGTATATGTACCAAGCATTACGGTTACTTAAATGTTAATAATAAGGTACTAATAACTCACCTGTCCACACTGATTGCCAGTAACGTAAACACAGACGCAGATATGCTGAGCACGGCAATAAACTGACAGAACTTGCAGTAGAAGTGTCCAAACGGCCAATCAGAATTCAGCATATAGGTGAAGTTAAACGTCACGTTGAGGGTAGACACCATCGCGTCTGCCACTGACAGGTTCACTGCCAAAATAAACATGGGTCCATGTTAGATTGTGTAGGAAAATAAACAGGGTGAGTTTTTAAACGTATTCTATCGCGTTTACGTAAACGTTCACTTATGTCAATTTGTATAATTGTCGTCGCCAAATCATAGAATTGGCTGTTTCATGATGTGGCCGAGGTTAGGTTAGGTCATCCTATTTATTTTAGGTTCCTTTAAGTCCTGCATACAGAAATGGGTTTGAAGTTGCCATTTCATGAAGTGGCCAGACATTTCATAAAATGGCTGCCACATCAGGGAATGGGCAAATTCTATGACACGGCCATGCCGTTTATTAAAAAAGAGGTTGTACGTTGCCATCACCAGACCTGAAATTTACCAGTACGTTTAATAAAATAACTCGCACTAAGGCTATAGTATAAAAATAAATCCGTTCGAGAACGTTGTTGACAAAAACAAGATTAAGTGAGCAATAACATAAGCTTAAAATCTTTGCTGCATTTTGCGAAGAAATTCTAAAATTACCGACATAATATACGTGAAGTCTCGTCGTAAAGCCTTCGTTTTATTTGGAACTAAAAGCGAAGGGGCTTCTGTAATTAAAAACGATGCACGGGAATGCAGACTTCACATTTACACATTATGAAAGCGCCGCCTAGATTTTGCATACAGGGTTTTAAACGAAGTTGTCTTGCTATATTTTCATTCGCTTTTCGAGGTGGAATGTAAATATGGAGACTAAAGGGGTTTTACGAACTTTTTTCTATGGGAGTTGGCATAGCCCCCCGCCATTTTAAGTTTTTTTAAATGTTGCGGCGCAACACTTAAAGAAACAAAAAATAGCAACATGGTGCCCTAAAGTGTCACGTTGCCGGGATATTTGAAGGTAAAAATTAATTTGTCACGCGCTTATATGCAGCAGGATTGTATTCTAATAATATTTCAAGGCTTGATTTAACCATTTATATAAATTAAACACTATTCTTTTGCGATTTTTTTAATAAAGTGTTTTTTATGTGTTTTTATTTTTACTTTTTTTTTTTAAATGATTTGATCAAGCTGGGAAGTATTATTTGAATTTAATCTAATACATAATTTAATAATTTTTAGTGATAGTCATAATGAACATGGTGACTTTACGAAATATCTCGGCAACGTGACAATTTAGGCCACAATATTCCTAACATTTTTTGTTTGTTGAAGTGTCCTCTACCCACATGTGTTGATGTGCATGTTAGATTGTGCGCTGCAACTTTGAAAAAAAATTAAAATGGCCGTGTACTATGCCACAATAGTTCTATGCCCTTTAAATTGTTTTATGTTGGGACGAGTTTTCAATGGTTAAATGACTATTTTCTGAAGAGAAAGTATAGCAGTTTGGCAGTTTTCTTATCATCATCATCTTCCTGCCTCATCCCATGTTACTTGGGGTCGGCGCAACACGTTTTTTTCTTCCATTCTGTTCTATCAGTCGTCACTCTATCACTAAGTCCCTTTTCTTTCATATCGCTCCTCACACAATCCATCCATCTTTTTTTTGGCCTTCCTCTCCCTCTCCATCCATCCACATTCATGTTCATAACTCTTCTAGTTACATGCGTTTCATCCCTCCTCTTCACATGACCATACCAAGACAAGCGATTCCCTTTTAACTTTTCCGTCACTGGCGCCACTTTTAAACTACCTCTAATGTACTCATTTCTCACTTTATCCATTCTCGTTACTCCACACATCCATCTCAACATTCTCATCTCCGCTACATGCAATCTATTTTCATCCGTCTTTTTGGCAGCCCAACATAACGACAGGTCTTATCACAGACTTATAGATCCTGAGTTGATCCGTTGAGTTACGTCTCGGTCTATATCGCCATCTCCCTGGACAAGCGACCCGAGGTACCGAAAGTCGGAGCACATCGGTATAGGCGTTACGGTGAGAGTTATAGGCAGTGGACTGGAGAGACCGTCGAAATCGCAGAACAGGTACTCGGTTTTGGTTCTGCTCAATTTCAGGCCAACACTCTCCAATCTTTGCCACCACGTCTCCAATTTGCTCTGGACCTCTTGGCCACTTTCGGCAACCAGCACAATGTCATCAGCAAACAGCATGCACCAAGGAGCCTCTTCCTGGATGTCCGACGTCAGAGCGTCCATTATCATCAGGAAGAGATAAGGGCTGAGGGCCGACCCCTGGTGCAAACCGACCGCCACACGGAAACTGTCAGTGGTGCCCACTGCAGACCGGACTTGAGTACTGCATCGACTGTACATCGCTCGGATCAACTGCACATACTTCCCAGGCACACCTTTCTCCTTAAGGGCCCACCACAAAACCTCACGAGGCACCCGGTCATATGCCTTTTCGAGGTCAACGAATACCATATGCAGGTTTTTATGCACAGCTCTATATTTCTCGCACAGCTGGCGGATAGCAAAAATGGCATCCGTTGTACCCCGACCAGGCATAAAACCGAACTGGTTCTGTGAGATTTCACTCTCTTCTCTCAACCGCCTTTCAATAACTTTTTCCCAGACTTTCATACTATGTGACATTAGCTTTATTCCTCTATAGTTGTTGCACTCCAGCACATCGCCTTTGTTCTTGAAGATGGGCACCAACGAACTGTTGCACCATTCATCAGGTATGGCTTCTTCCAGCAACAACTTATTGAAAAATAAAGCTAACCACGTCCATCCATCTACTCGTAGTGACTTCCACACTTTAATTGGGATTCCGTCTGGACCAATTGCCTTACCATTCTTCATTCCATTCACTGCTATTTTCACTTCATCCACACTGACCATTCTCACTAACCCCTCATTCACTGGTTTATTCTCTAAAACACCACTCCAGATATTTTCCTCATTCATCAGTCTTTCAAAATAGCCCTTCCATCTATCCTTAATCCTTTGTTTTCTTATATAGATAAATAATTTCATATTTATTCTTCTGAAAAATCGGCTTTATTCTATAATGGAGATATATAATGGCCGATTCAGACAGCAGTCGGTCTAATTAAGTTGGCTAGTAAATGACGTAACACAGGAATATATTTGAAGAAGCCCTCATAATACATAGAACTGCCTTACATTTGATCACCAAAATAGATACCAACAATCTTCATTTCACTTTAATACACTGGGTTATTTGTAAAACACTAACAACCTCTTAGGGAGTGAAAGTACACATGATTTGAGACGAATGACTTTGAGTCCAACCCTGAAAACTCGAAAAAAATATCAGCTGTTTCATTCAAAATGCAATATTTATCCGATGAAAATTTATGAAACAGCTGATATTGTTTTAGTTTTCAGGGTTGGTCTCAAAGTAAAATATGTTTTTTTATTTATTAGTTTATGTGTACTTTCACTTCCTACTCACTTCGTTTTACATATAACCCTGTATTAACGAAGTCTGAAGTAACTACGTCGTAGCACTTACCAAGGAAATAATTAGTGACGCTCCTCATCCGCTTGTTGGCCAGCACGATCCAGATGACGACGAGGTTGCCCACGGTAGCCACCACCACCATGCCGGCGAACAGCACCGTCCACAGCACCTGTCGCCACCACGGCAGGATGAACGACTGGTATGCCTGGAGCAAGCAATTGATGGAATTGAGAACCTGCCGATAGTGGGTTGATACTTAGTATTGGACTCGTCACCTGGGCGGGAAGTTTCGACATAGTAACTGATCGCCTAGCGCGAATGATCTGATCCGTGGACACGTCCCGCCCAGGATAGGATGCAATTGAATGCATCAGGTGATTGTAGGGAGACAGTAGATTGTCGAAATGTCAAAAGGTATGGATCACGTGACATTTCGGTAGCGCATGTCAGTCCCATTATTTTTTGACAATCGTTTTCGATGATAGAAAGTCAAAGTTGGTCAGTCAATTTGACTGAAGTCTTAAAATATCTTCTTCTTTTTTTTACTACTGATAGGCACGCGTTTGACGGTAAGCTATGATGCGGTCGAAGAAGGAGCACGCTTGCCTAGAAGCAACCTATTCACTCTTGATTTAAAGACTCCCATGTTGTACCTTTCAGGAAACACAGACTCTGTCAGGGAATTCCACTCCTTGGCTGTACGCACTATGAATGTGTTCCCAAATCGTGTGTTCATCATCTTAAAGGTTGATGACAATAACTAGGTATCTTACACAACGTGTAACAGAATGAACGCAATACCTCTAAAGGGGTCATTGTACTCATCATTATGAACAACTTTTACTATATGACCAATCCCGAAATCGCGAATAAAAATCAGCTGTTCAGTACATTTTGTCGAGTTATACGCACAAAAATGGGGGAGTCGACTTTTTTTTTCGAGATTTCAGTGTTGGTCCCATAGTGAAAGTTGTTCATAATGATGAGTTCGATGACCCCTTAACAGGTATTGCGTTTACTCTGTTACAGGTTGTATTTAAAGGTAAATACTCTTATGTCATGAATATTGTATGACATTTATCTGCCAGTTATGCTAACTGAAACCAGGCTCGAGTTAGTACCTAAATAAAGCCACAAATATTAGCGTTTCAGTTTCATATACCTCCAACAACAATACCAACGTTTCAAAGTTATTATTTTCGTTTCGCTTTCAAAATAAATTCGTCACTTTTCGTAATGTTTTGATTTCAGTACAGTTATTAAATTTTCTGTCTAGCTGATGCCGCTGACAGACGCTGGTAAGAGATATTTGCTCGGAAACAATCAAAACAGAACAATTGGATACGAAAAATAAATGTTTCGTGTAAAATGTATTTTCTGTACGAATTGCGAAACCCGCAGGTTGTTGCTTCTGTATAATTTTGATCGTATTAACGTTGGAGCAAAAATTGTGGCGACTTTGTATTTTTGCCATTATTTTTACAAGACTTGTTTAAAAGCTAGACTCAAAGAAATACCTGCGAAAACTATGATTTTTTGGCATGAAAAGAATTATCGGCTCATTTTTTTTTGTAAATTATATTGTTTCTTAAATCTAGATTGCTGACTTTAAATTTAGAAACCTTGATCTTACTAATGGGCCTTACTAATGGGCAAATTGATTGCAAAAATGGTTGGCTCAGGTTGTAGGGTGAGGGTAGATTCAATCTATATGTAAACAAAAAAAAAATCTAGCAGTGGCCTGAAATTTCGCAAGAAAATTCGGCCCGTTATATGGGATCAATCTATTCTGTGTAGTAACATATTGCAGGGTTCTTCAGATGTGCCCTCTACACATGTAGTCCATTCTCAAACTGCTTGATTCCCGCTCGTTGTTACCTCAACTGAATTCTCACATCAATTCTATAGGTAAAAACGTTTTTAATTTATGCAATTGACTTTTATTTTTTTATTTAACTAAGTAAGTACATACCCATATAAAAATAGGATGTGTGCTTATAAATGGACCATAGAAGTGAAAACAAATTCGATTTGAACTTAGCACTTAACTTGTGCGTAGCAAGTTATAATCTAGCCCTTATGTGTGGAACCCACACGAACGTTTTCTTTTTTGTATATTTTGGGTTCTGTACTTTGTTTTGAGTTACTATTTTTGGTTTTCAACCGTTGTAATAAAATAAAATAAAGTTCAGAAAGCGCACAAAGTGTAGTGTAGTTTTCACTATAAAATGTACAGACCTACCTTTATATTGACTGTGTGTAGATTGTATAGTTTGTCAAAACTAGTGAGCCGAAAGTGGAAGTGACGAAAACGCTTAGTAAACTAGCCTCGTTCTGAGCGTCTCATTCATTCGCGTTTTTTACACTTTCTTGCGTCAGCATAGATAAGAAACTGCAGATAAGAGAAGATTGCTACCTCGTAAGGGATTGGTGGGAGCACTTCCGAAACATTTTTTTTATAAAAGAAGATGACTGTTGAGGAGTTATATAATGTTGGGTGTAAGTATGTGCAAAGTAACCAAAATTCGTCCCTCTTTCTGTGTGTTTGTTCCAGCTAATCTCCGAAAAGGCAGAAACGATTTTGACGGGACTCTCATTGGAAGATAGTTACTTTAAGAGTAAATTAAGCTACGTTTATTTAGACAAATAATATGGGCTCGGTCAAATAAATCCTATAAAATTGTCATTTGTGCCGATTTACAAGTTAACGCCTACAGGTCGCAGCGAACTAGAATCAAAATAAGCTAAACATGAGATGTCCTTACCTCCGTTGCATTTTGACTGTCGTTAATATATCTGTGATTGATGTCATCATAGAATGTGACGTAGAAGTTATGATCATGGCCGGGTGCAGTGGATCTGTTGGTGGCTAGAGTGGGTAGCATATCGTCCAGCATCGTGACATGGAGCTGTTCCTGGGGACAATAGAAAATACATGTTAGTTAATGTCATCGGCTAGCCAGAGATAGATACTAGGTAGTTACCGACTTGAGCTTCTTGGTGTTACGTTAACATCTACCCTCAATTTCGGCCGTTTCATAGAAGCAAAAGCTCAAGTGGCTGCAAAGAAGTTGGGGATCCTAGCAAAGGTGAGATGATACTTTACGCCGGAACAGCTGCTCAAACTCTATCAAGTACAAGTTCGACCGTGTATGGAGTACTGCTCTCATCTTTGGGACGGATCTAAGCTGCCAGATACCAGCTTGATGCCCTTGAGTCAATTGAGAAACGAGCCAAGAGGATCATCGGCAATGATAGGCTCATCGCGACGAAGCTCCAAAGTCTTGAGCATCGACGGCGAGTTGCTGGCCTGTCGGTTTTCTATCGGTTGCATTTTGGGGAATGTGAGACGGAAATGCATAATTTAATTCCGCCAAGCCCTTTCCATCATCAGACCACAAGACGAACGGCGATGCGCTACCGGTACATGGTGGACATCCCATCCACACGCACAAAACGTTTTGGGAACACATTCATAGTGCGTACAGCTAAGGAGTGGAATTCCCTGCCGGAGTCTGTGTTTCCTGATAGCTACAACCTGGGAGTCTTTAAGTCAAGAGTGAATAGGTTACTTCTAGGCAAGCATGCTCCATCTTCGACCACATCATCGCTTACCAACAGGTGAGATAGTTGTAAACGCGTGCCTAACAATAGTAAAAAAAAAAGTTAAGTTCTTTCTGCCAGGGTTCCGGAATTTGTCACTAGTCACCGCGGCCCTGGAACGCAAAGGGCATTGGAGGAACACGGATAGGTTTTATTTAGTCAGTAAGAGTCTGACACTTCCTTCTGCTCCGCCCAGAGCGGGAGGAGTCATTTGATGACTTACCATCCTTAAAAAATATGACTAACTTAACTTGTGTATAGTAGCCGGCACAAGCCGTGAGCATAGATGAAATAGCAGCGGGGTGGTCTCGTCAATGTACGGTGGGCGACCGAAAATTGCAAGCGCAATACTCAATGAGCAATGACTGTCGAACCAATAACGTGAAGCGTCAGAGCTGTCGTCGTCAAATCGACGAATGGAGAGTGTGCTAACGACTCGTGCCGGTTATTACACGTAATCGGTGTGATATATATATTTTTTCAGTCTCCATGAAACAAGTGAATAAAAGAGTGCCATATCTTCAGAACCTGCTGATATAAGAAGCCAGAAAATAAAAAGTAAATTTGCCAAGTTAGTTAAGCAGTTCTTTCTCAGGCATTTGTAGACTAATAAGTGGTTAATAAGTAATTATACGTGTCCGCACTACTACTATAAGATATTTTGTAGCAACAGTTTGTGCCGTTCCCGCAGACAAACCGTGTAAATGGTTTTGTGGGGCAAAGTTATAACAAAGATTTTTGTAAAACTTGTCTACACTAATATTATAAAGAGGAAAGATTTGTTTGTTTGTTTGTATGTTTGTTTGTTTGAATTGAATAGGCTCCGAAACTACTGGACCGATTTGAAAAATTCTTTCAGCATTGGATAGCTACATTATCAGGGAGTAACATAGGCTATATATTATCCCCGTATTCCCACGGGGACGGGAACTACGCGGGTGAAACCGCGTGACGTCCACTAGTTTATGATAAATAAAATAAATAAATAATAAGTAGACCAGATTATAGTAATTTAGTAAGTAGATTTATTTTATAATTCAACCTTTCCACAGCGCCGAAATAATAAAGAGAATCGAAAAATTGAAAAAAGATAAAAGTCCTGGGGCTGATAATATCCCAAACGAAGCTTTGATACTCGGAAGACATCTATTGTTGGGTCCGCTCACTACTCTCTTTAATAAAATAATTGAAAAACAAGAAATACCGATCAATTGGGCAAGGTCACGGATAACTCTTATATACAAAAAGGGAGATCCAGAGGACATTAATAACTATCGACCTATTAGTCTAATGCCTACAATTTATAAGTTGTTTGCTATGTGCCTGGAGAAAAGAATAGAGCCAACTATAGAAAAAAACCAACCGGTAGAACAGGCTGGCTTTCGCCAAGGGTACTCAACAATGGATCATATACATACCTTAGATCAAATAATTGAAAAATATGTAGAATACAAGGAAAAACTCTATATAGCATATATTGACTACGCGAAAGCGTTCGACTCTATCTCGCATAAAAGTATCTGGGACGCATTGGAGCATCAGAACCTTCACTCTACATACATCAATATTATCAAGGATATATATAGAAAAAGCACAAGTCGGGTTAAACTGGACAGGCTAGGCCAAGAATTTAATATTCGTAGAGGCGTGAAACAGGGAGACCCGCTATCACCAAAGATCTTCATTGCTGTCTTACAAAATATAATGAAAGACCTAGACTGGGATCAAAAAGGAATAAATATAGATGGGAATAACCTCAGTAACCTGAGATTCGCCGACGATATAGTACTTTTTGCTAAGTCATCAAAACAACTTCAGGAAATGCTGATAGAACTAAGCGCTGTTAGCGAAAATATTGGGCTACAACTTAACATCTCAAAGACAAAGATAGCTACCAACGGCACTAAAGATATCATAATAATAAACCGAACAACAATGGAGTACGTAGAGAGCTATACATACCTTGGAAAACAAATTTCATTCCAAAACACAAGACACCTAGACGAAATAGAAAGGCGCATTAACATGACGTGGAAAAAATACTGGAGTAACAAGGAAATATTAAAATCAAAACTCCCAATAGGACTAAAGAATAAAGTGATGGATTCGAGCCTCCTGCCCTGCTTAACATATGGTGCCCAAACCTGGATCTTTAACAAAAAAAATATGTCAAAAATACGCGCTTGTCAACGGGCTATGGAGAGGAGCATCCTCGGTATAAAAATTTTAGATAAACAAAATAGTGAAAAAATAAGACAAAAGACCCAAGTGATAGACGCACTGAAACATGCACTACGTTTAAAATGGAAATGGGCAGGACACATCGCCCGCTCCTCTGCAGACAGATAGGTCAAGCGAGCAACCATTTGGAAGGGCCCTGGAGGTCCTGGAGCAAAAAGAAAAAAGGGTAGACCAACAGCTCGCTGGGTCGACGACATACCAGAAGTAGCAGGAAGAAACTGGGTGAAAACAGCTACCGACAGGAAAAAATGGAGGCAACTGGAGGAGGCCTATACCCGAAAGGGGCCATGACATATTTAGCTTATATATTATTTATACTTAATGTACTTTTTTTCTAACGGTAACCGATGTCTTGGAATAATAAAGGCTTTATTATTATTATTGAAAGTGTTTCCTGGAAACCTGTAGGAACAAAAAGGATATAAAGTTCAAAGTCATTTGTACTCTCAAAGGCTGGTCTTCTTTTAAAATTCAATTACATTATCTGCATTAATCTGCTCAAACCTTTTGTAAAATACAAATGTCTTCACAACACGCTTCAAGTAACATACATATGTGTGGTTTGTCAGTTTGTTGCACCGTTTTTTAGGCTTCGGTAATTGAAAGGTAACCAACGGAACCCTAGTAATAAGCCTCCACTATCCGTCCGTCTGTCAGTCCGTCGATACATCCGTCTGTTAAAGTCACCAAAATCTAAGAAGTCCGATTTGACAGCTGAGTAGAGAGGGATAGAAGATCGCTTTACCACTAAGTGCGAAAGAGATTTATTTTTATGTCTCTTTCATACTTACTAGTAAAGCTATGCTATGCTGCTGTCAAAACGGGCCTTTTATTTTTTGAAAACTAAAGCGGCTGTATCTCCAAAACCGTAATAGGTAAACATTTGAAATTTTCACAGAAATTGTATTTCTATTGCCGCTATAACAAAAGAAAATTTAAATACAATAAAATAAAAAGTTAAAGGGGACTCCCATACAAAATACTTGTTCTTTTACGGTTCATGGTAAGGAACCCTTCGTGTGAGAGTCCGACTCGCACTTGACCGATTTTTCTTCTCAGCTAAAACAATGGGAAGTGGTGACGGGCGAGGGTTTTGGGGGACTGTCTTTATATGAGCTTCGACGTTCATATAGTATGTACCTTTTTTTTTTACTATTTATAGGCTCGCGTTTGACCACTATCTCACCCGATGGTAAGCGATGATGTGGTCGAAGATGGAGCACGCTTGCCTAGGAGTAACCTATTCACTCTTGACTTAAATACTCCCAGGTTATAGCTATCAGGAAACACAGACTCCGGCAGGGAATTCCACTTCTTAGCTGCACGCACTATGAATGTGTTCCCAAAACGTTTTGTGCGCGTGGGTGGGATGTCCACCATGTACCGGTGGCTCATCGCCGTTCGTCTTGTGGTCCGATGATGGAACGGGAGTCCCAACCCAATATAAAACCTAAATGATTTAGCTTTTTATTCAATTCTTACCTACATCCAAAAATATTGATATTCATAATTCAGACTACATATTTTACATTTATTTTGATATAATGATCTAAGTGTAATATGCAAAAAGTCTAATTTAAATAATTTAGTACTACTCCTACAATACATGCATAAACTAAAACAATTATTTAGCCAGACAAAGAATTATAATATAAGATAATTATTAAATAATGTTCCAAAGCGTGGTTTGTTTACAAAATGTAAAGAAGAGACAGACAACGTAACAAATGTGGTCCGTTCCAACATATTTTTAACCGACTTCAAAAAAAGGAGGAGGTTATCAATTCGACTATATTTTTTTTTATGTTTGTTACCTCATAATTAACCGACTGGGTGAACTCCACATCGGTATGTAGGAACTACCAAGTGTTTGGGCTTATTTCATTCGTATTGACGAGACCTTTACACCGAAAGCACACAGTAAGTTTTATTTTCATAACATAACATCACGCCGGTACGCTGTGAATGGGTACGCAGGTACCACTTAAAAGAGAAAAATAAAAAACTTTTTACAAAAAATGTAACCGACTTCCAAAACAAAACACTACAAAGTATTAAATAACTTTAATTTCGGAAGTCGGTGTCAAAAAACGAAATAACCAAAAACACCACATACATTTTTTGTAAAAAGTTTTTTTTAATGAAGTTATCTATAAGTGTTTTTAAAATATATAATGAACACGTTTCTAGTAAAATAAATTCAAAACCGGCCAATTGCAAAATACCTAGTTAGACACTGGTTTTTATAACCGACTTCAAAAAAAGAAGGAGGTTCTCAATTCGGTCGTATTTCTTTTATGAACCGATTTGAAAAATTCTTCTTTCATGTGAACGGCTATGCTTTCCGATTGGTCCCATTTAAATTTCATCAAAATCGGTTTCGCAGTCTTAGCCAGTTGTTTTTCACTATTCAGTCCTATAAATATGGCTCGAAGTACTCATCTAATTACGAAAATTCATTCACTGATAAAAATCTATCAGGGAATGATTCACTATAGAATCGGGAAAAAATGAATGAAAATCAAAATCGTGACCAAACGCCACTCGCGTTCAGTTGTTTTTAAAACATTTGTCATGTTGACAAATCGGGAATGTAACATAACGGGAAGTAGCTGTATTATATATGGGGTAATTTTGGTCCCGAAAATTAATATGCACGGTTCATAGCCAGCCCATTTACAATATAAGCAAGTTGTGTCAATTATTGCTTGTTACTGAAATACCCCAGTTAAAATGCATTGACATTAAGCAAAGGTTGCTTTTAATATTGAAAGGTACATAAAGCTTTATGTCCACTGGAGAGCGCTGTCGGAGAACGCCTAACGTTCCGGATGCTTGTAAATGTTTAACATCAGGTATACCCAAATATTAATGGAGAATGGACTGATGACTCTCAAAATATTTGTCACTTTGTAGAAAGAGACAAAGTAACTGTCTTTCCTATATATCGTAGTGACGAAGGTGTATCATTGCAAGCCTGTGACGTGGCCCGATCTGAATTCTAGAATAAATATTAAACAAATGTATTTTTTGACGTGACAACGTCTAATAAATCGATGAACGCCGGCTGCACGCACGAAAAAGGATGACTCATTGTCCCGTTACGCTCATTGTAACGCTAAATCATTTCATCAATATTTTGTTATGACGTTGTCACGTTAAACTATCGTCGGTAAACCGACTTTACAGACAACCATTTTTATTTTAAACAAGCGCTTGTTATTTTTCGTTCTACTCACAGTTAACCCTATCATTTGATACCCACATAATGGGGGTGTATAAAATGGTTGGTCCGTCATCTTTGGGAGCCCGCCATATTCAATTTAGAATGATTTCACTTGGTTAACCATGCAATGTTATTTAAACCAAACGTCCGGGCAAAATTTCAGCTCATTTCGGTTGAGGGACCTAACTATTTTAAAATTAAGTTTCAAGATTTGACCTATAATAATCTAGAGCGTTTTAGGCTACCGACCCATTGTCGCGGAGTGAGGTAGCGGAGCGGAGAAACGGAGAAATTTTAAACAATGAAATTGCTTAAAATCTCTTAACTTTATACAATCTATTGGTTAAAATTTTTCCGTTTATCCGCTCCGCTGTTTGGCTCCGCGATGGACAGGCAGCCTTAAATACGAATTGCCCCTACGGACAGGGAAAGCTCAGTCCATTCCCTTTATCTAGGTATGGGTACACTACGCATGGTAGGTTCGTGAAAGTTACCGCAATTTTGTTTATCTTTTTAACGTTACCGGTGAGATTATAGTTTCATTATACCGTCACTGTATTTTTAATTGTTTGACCTACTAACAGAGCGGCACAATACGGAACAACCGAATATTAGATTGAGTTTACTGTGGACTGCTATGAGCTATTTTGCTTTTCTCGATAAGAATGGATACTTATTATTATTATTATTATAAATATGTAAGTATATGTCACAGAAAAATTGCAGATTCCGTAAGATTGTAATAAATTACATTATGATTTCCCGATATATTATGAATAAATCATTTTGTGTACAATAAATCCCAAGGCTTATTGAGAAAAAATATTTTACAATTTCACGCGATATTTTACAATTCTTTCGTTTTGATGTTTTCTTTTCAATTGTGCCTTATACGTCTCAACAGATTTGGATTAGGAAACGTTGTTTATCTTGGTGAATTACCCCGTGGGATTTTTTTAGTTTTTGGGAAGCTTCCTGCAAAACAGCATCCAAATATTTTCTATCATTATTGCGTGCCAGATATTTTTAAAACTGTACAAATAATGTAGTTCTATACTAAGACAGCATCTGTTTGAGCTGGAGCAGACGTTTAATAGATAAACTGACAAAGGGAAGAGCCCATTATCTCCGGAGGGTAGCCTCTATCGACAGTATATCGAAACTGTTTGGCCCTCTGTACTGTCGACCTAGGGGCGAATTACGTACAATTTCCTTTAGAATATGGACATGCGTCGTATGTAGTGCGGCTTATTTTGCTGACTGGTTTTCTAAGAACCATTTAAGTTAGTAATTGCTTTAGTTTAAGGTGTAGTGTGAGATTGAATTCTATTAATCTAGAGCTAAGGCTGAAATTGCCAACATCTGTTAATCATTTCAGCAAGTTTGGTGATGTATGCTTTTGCTTTCCGTTACATGTAAACAGGAGGGTATTATGAATCTAGGAATGTTTCATTGCTATAATTTAGATGTTGTATTTGTTAGGGAGTATTCCATCTATCCCTAAAGCCGATATTTTGTTTTTCTTACTCCTCCGCAGTTCTACATTGATTTATTTAGTTGAACTGTTTCTTCGAGACTTGTCGAGCTTCATGCACTCATTCACCTAGCATAACACACAAAGAGGATTAGCCACAGATTACACAGCCGTAAATTAAGAGTACAACATATTTTTCTAAAATGCTTTAAATAAACTTAATTATCTTATGTAATTCGAGGGGATTGCGCTGTAAGCCGAAATACAGGTTCCTCCTAGTTCGGCTCCAGATGCTAAAACATTTGTGTATATAATACTGTTTACAGCATTTATTTGTAAATTATAATAAGTACTTTTGTGAAAGAAATAAATTTATTATTATTATTATTATTCACTGACTCGGCGTTTTTCTGGTTATCGACACTGTCGATTCTAATTCTCAGGAGTTGCAGTGATCGGGAAAAGCGTAGCATCCCAAAATAAAATCTATATTTCTATCTTGGAAACCGACTAATTCAAATACATTCGATTTTTCATTTCTAATACTAATGATTAATGTAAATCTTGTCAAATCGTTTATTATTCCATCAAAGTATTTATCAATTTACGGCGCAAATGTTCAAGACTTGCTTTCTATATAGCTCTTTGCTATCAACCAGGTGTAGAACAAAAACAGGAAACTCTTAAATGTAGTATTGATTGATATATCAATCTGACGTTATTCAAATAATATTCTTTGTGGAAACAGCGGTTGTTGAAACATATCTGTCTTGGCAATCATCACGAATTTTTATTGAAATCTAAACTAATGCTTAAATATTTAGATCAGGTAAAATTGTTTGTTCGTTCGTTTGTAGAATGCACAAGTTCTGTGGAATAGGCTGCAGGAGAAAAACCACGGGATATGGGTGCCTGTCCATTACAGTGGAGCGAGGCAGCGAAGCGGAGAAACGGAGAAATTTTAACCAATGGAATTGCATAAAATCTCCACACCACGTGTGTCTCTGGCATTTTAACTGACATGAATGGTTAATATTTATCCGTTCATGCGCTCCGCTGCCTCGCTCCGCGCAAATGTACAGGCACCCTGATCATGTTAGTCAAAATTTCAGTGACTCAGGTGGTGTGGAAATTTTATTTTAAAATTTCTCGGTTTCTCCGCTCCGCTGTAATGGACATGCACCGTCTGGCTTGTTATTTAGTCACGCTACGACCAATAGGAGCGAAGCATGTGACGCAGACGAATGCCACCTGGACGTGATCTGCATTGGCCTATATGGAAGGCACTGAACGTGTTGCATACCCAGGTAGGCCGCTGCAAACACAACCTGGCAAAATGGGGTTTCATAGACCTGTCGGATACTTAATGTGACTGCGGTGGTCATATCCAGAATATGAGCCACACGTCGGAGTGCCCTAAGTGCCCATACGCCTGTACTTTGGGGGATTTAAGGAATGCGCCCGACGCTGCAATTAACATAGCCACCTACTGGACCCAAAAAATCTAAGGAGTTAACCATCGACTCGAAAAAAAGACGGAGAAGCCAATATCACTCTACCGATTTTGATAAATTTTGGTACAAAGATGGATGAGTCCCTGGAGAAAGTTCTAAGCTACTTTTGTTTTGGGAAAACTATTTTAACGCGACCAAAGCTACGGGCAAGAGTTAGTCTAGATATAAGTTATTAATTTAGGCTGATAACAGCAGTACAGCTATAAATTGGCACATTACGTTCATAGCCTGGCCATCTGTTGCATTCGTTTATTGGTCGAACTGGGACCGAATTTCCTCGACGTCATCTGTTTATTTCGTGTTTTGCTCTACAAATATGTGCTTTATTGCTATAGTTTGCTATTGTATTATCCATTGTATACGTATCGTTTCATAAAAAAAGCTTAGAAAGATGATTATTTATGGTCATAATGTGCTACTAAGTGTTTTATTTATTTAACTAGCTGACCCGCGCGGCTTCGCTCCCGTCAACTGGCTACTCTACCTACCGACCCTAACCTACCTACCCTACCTACCTGCCTACCTACCCTACCTACCTGCCTACCTTCCCTACCTACCTGTCGACCTACCCTACCTTTGCTATTCCGGACGAAGGAATTAGTCTTCGTCCCGAATAAAACACAAAAACTATGAAAATCGGTCGAGCCGTTCTCGAGTTAGTTAGAATAGTGTTCGAACTGAACCGACTTCCAAATGGAACCGACTTCCAAAACAAAACACTACAAAGTATAAAATAACTTTAATTTCGGAAGTCGGTGTTTTTAGTTTTTTCGCTTTTTGACATTAACTTCCGAAATTAAAGTTATTTTATACTTTACTTTGTAGTGTTTTGTTTTGGAAGTCGGTTACATTTTTTGTAAATAAGTTTTTTATTTTTCAGTTTTTAGTGTTACCTGCGTACCCATTCACAGCGTACTGGCGTTATGTTATGTTATGAAAATGAAACTTACTAAGTGCTTTCGGTGTAAAGGTCTCGTCAATACGAATGAAATAAGCCCAAACACTTGGTAGTT
Source organism: Lacanobia wlatinum (assembly GCA_947578705.1). Taxonomy (NCBI): domain Eukaryota; kingdom Metazoa; phylum Arthropoda; class Insecta; order Lepidoptera; family Noctuidae; genus Lacanobia; species Lacanobia wlatinum. The sequence continues at coordinate 24,872,417 of OX388025.1, read as the reverse complement.
CCTACATACCGATGTGGAGTTCCCTTGACTCTCTGTCGTCTCCATCATCAGGTCTGATCCAAACTTTTATTCTTTTGTAGTATCACCCGATATACACACGAATATCAAGTTTTTACCAAATACGTGCCTACAATTTTCGAGAGTTGCCCTCGATTTCTCAAGGTTTCCATCGTCAGATCCTGACGTGGTGGCAATGGGACCACACGGGAAGCACCAGCTTTCAAATAAAAAAAAAATCATGAAAATCGGTTCATCCAGTCGGTTAATGTGAGGTAACTAACATAAAAAAAAAATCCAGTCGAATTGATAACCTCCTCCTTTTTTTGAAGTCGGTTAATAAACTGAAGGAAGACGGACAGCGGTGGCTTATTAATAAATAGGGTTCCGTTAGCAACCTTGGTACGGAACCCTAAAAATCGACTTGGTTCGCACGAATCAAGATCGTACGCGAAGGCTTAAATAATAGGGTCCCATTAGCAACTTTGGCACGGAACCCTATAATTTGCCTTGGCTCGCAAATCGAACCGTCTGATACTTAGCACGAATTAAAAACTTAGTTGCGGGCAACCTGGGAGTCTTTAAGACAAAAGTGAATAGGTTGCTTCTAGGCAAACGTGTTCCATCTTCAATCTCATCATCGCTTACCATCAGGTGAGATAGTGGTCAAACGTATGCCTATCTATAGTAAAAAAAAATCTACTCCGTATCACCTAACCACAGAGAACTAATGATAACTCGATTTGACAGTTACTGTGAAATCGTGTTGTCATTCATTCTTAGTTCGGGTTCGGGATTAATCGTAAGTCTGTAGGTGATACGGAGTAGAATACGTCCGCAACTAAGCCCGAAACTACGGACTTCGGACTTAGAGAGTAGCCCCACCATCGATCGCTCCCGTCACCGTGACCACCTTTGGTACGGTACCTTATTATTATTAGCCTGGTTTCGCAAATCGAACCGTTCGTTGCTTCGCTCTAAACGGAATCAATCGCGGAGGCCTTAGAAGTAGGGTCCTGTCAGCACCTTTGGTACGGAACCCTACAGGCCTGATCCGCAAGTCGAACCGTCCAGTACTTCACAAAACTACTGAGTTCTAAATCAGTTTAAGACTCTACGATAAAAGCACTTTAAACGAAACCAGCACAACTCAGAGATTTAAGCAATTTTGGCTCCTATTCGTTTAAGACCTTCCAGAGACCAAACCGAAATTCCTACTAACTACGACAGTGTTTAATAATCGTGTGAGGTCATTCTCCAGCGGAAAATCTTAACACCGCAATTCAGAAAAACGCGTCATCAGTGCAACGCCATCTATCGACCATGTAAACTGACAAAATATTTGGCAGCGGAAGACGTTAAATAAGAAGCCCGTATGTAACGATAAATAACGATAAGGTATTAAAATGTTTACTTTTATTTTGCTACGTCTACGTATTAAAAGTTTCACAAATAACTCTAGAATGTGTTTTGGTGTAACATTCATGCTTTCATGCATATTTTGGTTCCTCAATAGATGGCGCTCTGACTGATCAGAACACAGTAGGAAGTTTCTTACTAAACTAAAAATTCAATATATTTTGATTTTGTGGATCGATTGTAACGATAAATAACGGAAAGTTATAAAAATGGTCACTTTTATTTTGCCACGTATTAAAAGTTTCACGAATAACACAACAATTTTGAATGCTTTCGTGCATTTTATTTTTTTCTCAATAGATGGCGCTCTGACTCATCAGAATACATTAGGAAGTTTCTTACTAAACTTAAAAATTCAATATCTTTTAATTTTGTGGGTCTATTTTGATGAAATAAACGCTAAATGTTACTCGCGCTCTGACTGATCAGAACACAGTAGGAAGTTTCTTACTATACTAAAAAATCAATATATTTTGATTTTGTGGATCGATTGTAACGATAAATAACGAAAAGGTATAAAAATGGTCACTTTTATTTTGCCACGTATTAAAAGTTTCACGAATAACAACAATTTTGAATGCTTTCGTGCATTTTATTTTTTTCTCAATAGATGGCGCTCTGACTCATCAGAATACATTAGGAAGTTTCTTCCTAAACTTCAAAATTCAATATCTTTTAATTTTGTGGGTCGATTTTGATGAAATAAACGCTAAATGTTACTCGGGTTATCACTTAATATTTTTAAGTACTTAGATTTGCAATCCAATCTGTGGTTTATGCGTGATGCTCCCACAAACGCACAGACAAACAGACAAACAGACAAAAATTTCAAAAATTGCATTTTTGTGTTTTATACCTTTTTCCTGAGTTTTCTGTGTAATTTTCATGGAAAAATATTCAATGTACAGACACGGTTAGTCTACGATTTTATTATATGTATAGATTATTATATGTATAGATTATGGCACTCCAACGACATATTCACTAACACATTCTTTGGGGCACTGTTACAATTAAACTTATAATCTAGAGTGAATTTGTCACTCAAAGGTGTGCACAGCACTTACAACACACGAACACATTCATAGTGCGTACAGCTAAGGAGTGGAATACCCTGCCGGAGTCTGTGTTTCCTGATAGCTACAACCTGGGAGTCTTTAAGTCAAGAGTGGATAGATTACTTCTAGGCAAGCGTGTTCCATCTTCGACCACATCATCGCTTACCATCAGGTGAGATGGTGGTCAAACTCGTGCCTTACAATTTATAAAAAAAGAAAACATAATTCAAGTTTGAGAATATAACATGAAGTACATATATAGGCTAAAAAAAACAAAACTAAATGAAAACAAAATTATAAATTTAAAAAAAGAAAAACATAACTAAACTTATTTTGCTGCTGGTTAAAAGTAATAATTAACTAAGTAACAATCTTCAGAAGGTACCAAAAAGTTATGTCGATTAATAACAGTCCTTCATCAGTGACTTCCATCGTTATCACAGTGTTGTCTAAAATATTGTTTTGATAAGAGTTAAAGGGTACGATGAGGCTGGCATATCTGTATAGACAAAAGCCCCAAAAAAAAAAGAGAAAAATAAGTTTTTTTTTTTACTATAGATAGGCATACGTTTGACCACTAACAGTAACAATTAACGATACAGATATCAACTGTGGCCACAGTGGGTCAGTAAAAATTGTTTCTGAAATTACGAAAGCTCGTTGGCAAAGATGTCAATGCTATTGGAACGTGTATGGAGCTTATTGTACGTCCTCATCAACCTGTTCATTGGTGCCGAATGTCAGAGGTTAGTTCTTGCTGGGCATGAAGTGAACACATCTAGGATGCGTTCAGATTTGGGTGAACTATGGCGAGGGGCAGATACATTTATTTCGACAAGAAGCTTCGGAACTTTTGTTTATGTCGAATATCTTTTATATATTAAGGCTTCTAACAATAAACTGAGTAAGAATGCTAACTAACGATTATTTAAACTCAATGAGGTAACACAAGGACAAAATGTCATTTAGTACTGGGAATAGTAACTAGTGTTGCGACCACGCGAATAAAAACCGAACTAAAAAATTGTTTATGCTGATAATCACTTTCTTTCGTGCAAGTACGATAATAACCATGGCAATTGATTTTTCATTTTGTGCTTGGTATTGGTAGCTAAACACAATCATTATTTTCAGTCAGCAAAATCATTCATATTTCCCTATAATACAGGACTTTCCTAGCATAGGGGACATTATTCATAAAAAATAAGTGTAAAAAAAAAGAATTCATGGAATGTAACACGTCATGTATTTTTCTTTGGCAATAAATTGTTATTATTATTATTTTTTATTCTGTCTACTTTTATAGGTAGGTAGCCTATATTTTGAGATAAAAAATATTTTATTTTCGAGTCGCTACGATGTTGCTTTTATTATTTGTTATCTTAATTTGTTACTCTGGCATCAAAGCTCCGTTGAAGGTTAATTCTACACTAATGAATGCGATCCTCCAAGAAAGATTTCTTACTTTAACAGATATCGAAATTCAAAACTTAGAAACACTATTTTCTATTTCAAAATACAGCTATATTTTCTTTATCACGCGAACGATAAATTTTAACTAACAACAAATAATCTAGATACAATATTCTACTGAAATTTTGGATACTATCACTGTGCTTGAAATAGGTTTAAAATCAGACTTATTTTACAGAAGCTGAAATAAATGCTTAATTTTCTTTATCAGTGTTCTAGCGTGCGTCCCTGGAACAGCTAACGACTTCTTTATTGTTCAAATTGCGGCGCAAAATGGAAGATTATTGAAGTATATTGTAATGTTGTTCTTGCATGTAGGCTTTAGTTATTTTTGTTCAAGGTGGTTGATCGATATCCTGTTCTTTTGTATCGAGTTTTGATTGATGTTACCCAAGTTATTTACTTCTTCATCTTTTCTATGATAAAAGATATCCTTGTATGTATCACGCATGATGAATAGCCATTTTAAATAACGGTCTCGACTAGAATGTCAGTAAAAATGGTCCGAACGTATAGAAAATTACTTCCTATTCACTTTATTCAATTTATTTGATTTCAAACTTTTAATCGTCACTCCAAGAGTAGGACTAGGTAATAAATAATCACTAGCCAGCCAACATAATTTGAGGATAAATATTTCTTCAGGACCCTTTAATTAACCCTTAATTAGAAGGTAATTTTTCAGTGGTTTTTGTTAATGACTCAAAGGTAATGAATCAAAGGTTTTGTACCACAAACGTGGGTTGTAACAAGCTGTGAAATTAAAACAAAAGTTTTGCAGGTTAGTATTTATTTTTTAAGAGGCGCTAATAAAAAGTTTGACAGCGCGTGCCGTTTTATTTTCACAATTTTGTTTATGACTGTAGTTTTATACTATCTAGGTGTCGAGATTGTTGAAAGGTACAGGAAGGTCAATGAGGAAGCCACATTATTAATTGCACTTTACAAACTGGTGTATTTTAATCTATCAAAACCTTAAGTTATTTTTTACTAATCGAACGTGTCTGTATATACAAGTAAAGTTTGTATATCCATCAATAGGCACTAGTAAGGTGTGCTGACTACATCCAGCTAATTATACGTCAGGTTCTTTTTTGGGATAAAACAAACGGATCGATGTGTATAGATTACCTAATGGAAGAAATTTAAGCCCGTAATGAAATAGATGGGCGTGGTGCGACCGGCCCGCTGTCCACACATCGGAAAGCTGACGATTTAGTTATTAGGCGACCAAGAATTCTGTTGGCGTTGCTATGTTTATTTGACCTTGTGTGGTGACAGTAACAGAGTAAGTAATTAGTAAAATGGTCGCTTCACTGGATTTTGAGCTTTCAAGGCAAGTACTGTGTCTTTGGCAGGACTGAACAGATTAAATCGGAGGTGTAAGTTACTCGTATAATTCCGATTTGCAAAAGCATAGGTACGTGCATAAGTCGCTCACAATGGGCCTCATCAGAAAGCTTAAAGTCAAATGAAGAGGCAATGCTTGGATTTTACTTGTGTGATCGAATCAGGAATGATGATATCCTCAAGAGAACCAAGGTTACCGACATAGGCCGAACGATCGCCAAACTGAAGTGGCAGTGGGCAGGTCACATTGCTCGCAGAGTTAGGTCGATGGGGCCGAAAAGTTCTGGAGTGGCGACCGCGTATAGGAAGACTCAGCGTTGGAAGGCCTCCTCCTAGGTGGACCGATGACCTGGTGAGGGTCGAGGGTAGCTGACGGATGTGAGACGCAAAGGATCGGTTGTTGTGGCGACACTTGGAGAGGCCTATGTCCAGCAGTGGACGTCTTTCGCCTGAAATGATAATGATGAGGTACGTGGTATGTATAAAATTATAAAAAAAAATTCAAAACACTAGCTCGATAACTGGCTTATATTGCACGGCTTTAAGGTTCCCAAAACAGTATATTTGACACAAGTCTCTTATCAATTTTCTACTTTATTATATTTTTAGGGTTCCGAAAAAAAAAACGGAACCCTTATAGGATCAATCGGGTGTCTGCCTGTCCGTCTGTCACAGCCAGTTTTCTCCGGATCCACTGGACCTATGGACTTCTATGACCCAAACACGCGTTACGTAAATCATTAAATTTTTGGTATGGGGGTCACTTTTGGGGGTCAAACTAGAAAATTAAAAAGTTTTTCAACAATATCGTGTGACATATCGAATCAAAGGGGTTATTGTGAGGGTTTAAATTATATTTTTTTTCATAATTTTAAAATGAATGGTTTAGAAGTTATTCAAGAAATTAGACGAAAAATGACCATTCCCCCCCTTATCTCCGAAACTTCTGAGCCTAAAATTTTGAAAAAGATCGAGATAATAGTTCTTTACCTGAAGATTACAGGAAAACCTATTAGAAGTCTGTAGTATTAAAATAACATGTTAAAAAAAAAAAAATTGCACGCGAGTCCGACTCGCACTTGGCCAGTTTTTTATTGTAATACTAGGCTGGCTTTCGCATGCTTCTTTTAAAAAATTGAACCCGGCGCAGTAAATAAAAGCACGAGCCATTTTTTAAATATTTGTTACAAAATATTGTGTTTACGTATTTATTGGTAATTCGACGTTTTTTAACACACTTGGTGTTGGAAAATGTCGTTTAATAAGCATGAGCGCTTGTCATTGCAGTTTCGGTTCCATAACGACTCCTTTCTTCCTCGTCTTTGACCAACTTGTATAAAAATGTAGGAGAAACCTTGTCACACAATTGCCAGCCCGCACAGTCACATTGCATGACTAACGGCCACAACTCACTCTTCCACACTCCGTTTAACATTCACTATCGCTTACAAGATGACACGCAGCTGTCGCATCTTTCAACCAAGATAGCTATCCGACTAAATGATTTCCTGAAGGCGTTAGAAATGTCAAGAAGATTTTTTATCTCGCCTTTTCTTCGGGGAAACTGCAATTTATAAAGCTTCTCACTGACGGGCAGTTTCCTCTTGGAGATTGAAAGATATTGAGGATTCGATTTTTAATGAATGGTAATAGGTACACACATTAAAATCGGTCAACAGGACCTTATCAAATATACAGTAGAAGTGGCTTGAATACCACGGATGAATACACATAGTTTTACATAATAGGCTTAATAAGCAGTATACAGGGGCGGTTTAGAACAGCCCTGCCCCAGACCACTGTTTTACTGTGTAGACACGGACTCCTCAAGATATGATTTCATTTCCGATGGTCTTTTTGATGGAGAGTGCATTTTGTAGAATATTGTTGAAAATCCGGATATACACGTTTCCATTTTTGTCGTCTTGTAACGGTAGCCCACTTCATTTAATCATACGACATTTATTCTAAGACAAATTCATTAAAGAAAAAATATATTTATGAACATTCAAATTATTGAAAAAAAAAAAAAATTATTATGCCGCATGACGTAGTTTGAAACATCCAGGAGCGAGCGCAGTCCGAGCCTTATGTTCCAAGGACGGCGCGGAATGGAACGGTGACATTGTTTTGATACGGAAACATTATTAACAGGGTGTTTCATAATTCAAGTCCATTATTTATTTTTATTTTACCTATCATCTTAATGAATTATTTAAAAAATAAGCGTGCCTAGAGGTAGCTTATGTCGGGTCCATTAAGTGGGCCGCCTTTGTAAGACGACTTAAATAGCATAGTGTAGAATTTGAAAATACAAAAGCTATCAATCCTAATATATAAAATTCTTCTGTTGCTGAGTGAGTAAGTGACTCACTGACAACGCCCAATCGAAACTAATGGTCGTAAAAGAGAGGCATGTAGGTTCCTTCGGAAGTGTAGGGCAGCACTAAGAGAGGATTTCCCGAAATTCCTGCGGTAACGGGAAGAAACGGGATATGAGTATACAAAGTCGCGGGCAAAAGCTAAACATGTCTAAACTAACATTATAAAGAGAAAAGATTTGATTTTTATTTGTTTATTACTATTTAACTCAAAAACTACTGGACCGATTTAAAAAATTCTCTCATTGAATGCTACATTATCCCTGAGTAACATATTTTTATTACAAGAAAAAATAGAGATCCTTAAGAAAATTGCAGCGCGGCCGAAGTCGCGGGTGAAGTGCTATTAATCTATACTAATATTATAAAGAGAAAAGATTTGTTTGTTTGTTTGTTTGAATTGAATAGTCTCCGAAACTACTGGACCGATTTGAAAAATACTTTTAGCATTGGATAGTTACATTATCAGGGAGTAACATAGGCTATATATTATCCCCGTACTCCCACGGGAACGGGAACTACGCGGGTGAAACCGCGTGACGTCCACTAGTTATTAATAAAAGCATGCAGTTCGATCTTCAAGGCTCGATCTTCGATCTTCAACGCTTGGCGAGGTCTGTCTTGGAATGGCCCCTTATATGCAGAGTCGTCTGTGCCCCGGATCGGGAACAGGTTAACTCGTTGGACTTGGCCGTGTTTTTTAGAAGCTTGAATGCCCGACAACCAGGCTCACTAGTACGCTAGTACTATGTGTTACTCGTAACTAGGTTGTGGAGGTCAAGCAGTCGCTTTGTATTAAGTACAGGTATCAGCTGCATTCATTGAGACTGGTAGTAATAAATATGTATTAAAAATAAAACTATTTTGGGTAAACGGACAAAGGTTGGATAAAAAACTATACTTAATTGCGATTTGCTAACAATAGAGTAAATAGATAATAATCAGCACTGTGACATTTTATAGGGTTCCGAAAAAAAAGGAACCCTTATAGGATCACTCGGGTGTCTGTCTGTCCGTCTGTCACAGCCAGTTTTTCGGATCCACTGGACCGATTCTGTTGAAATTTGGTACACACGCGTTACGTAAATTATTAAATTTTTAGTATGGGGGTCACTTTTGGGGGTCAAACTACAAAATTAAAAAAAAAGGTTTTTGAACATTATCGTGTGACATATCAAATGAAAGGGCTTACTGTGAGGGTTTTAATTATATATTTTTCATAATTTTAAAATAAATGGTTTTGAAGTTATTCAAGAAATTAGACGAGAAATGACCATACCCCCCTTATCTCCGAAACTACTGAGTCTAAAATTTTGAAAAAAAAATGGAGATAATAGATCATTACCTAAAGATTACAGGAAACCTATTAGAAGTCTGGAGTGTTAAAATAACATGTTAAAAAAATAAATTCGTTCGGAACCCTTTGCACGCGAGTCCGACTCGCACTTGGCCAGTTTTTTTAAATGTCGCAGCATATGCTGAGACGGAAATTTTTGGCCTCGCAGAGATTAAATACATGATGATGTATTTTTGTTAGTTTTACTTTATTGTGTGTCTTGTGCGAGTCTCAAATAAACATATTTCCTTCTTTCTATAATATGCGAGTTATGAAATGGAATGATCCACATAATACCTCATAATTAAGTAGACCAACCAATTCAATATAGTTTGTGAAATAACCGATGCATGTTAATATGTGTGTTTGATTGCATTGGTTTATTTAGTAATTAATTAAGGAAATGTACCGTGAGAGCGTGTTTCAACCTGCCAGTATCTATATATGCACACCTGTATTTCTCGGAAACTCCACACTGTATTTCTGTCCCTCTGAATATTCTGCAACGTACGATGTAATCGAATTTCTCCGTAGTACCATTCACAGGTTTCAGGCAAAGGTGTGGACAATTAAGACTTAGAAAAAATATTAAACGGAGAGAAATGTTTCTCAGTTCTGAAAAATATGGACTCCATTTTTGGAGGTTTAGGCTGCCTGTCCATTGACGCGCAGCGAGGCAGCGGAGCGAAAAAACGGAGAAATATGAACCAATGGAATTGCACAAAATGTCAGTGTGAGTAATTCCATTGGTTAATATTTCTCCCTTTCTAAGCTCCACGTCAATGGACAGGCAGCCTTATGTTTCTTTTTGAAATCAATATAATATAATTTTAATAAAGCTTGACTTCACTGTCAGTGTCTGATGCCAGTTTTTACTAACACTCGAAAACAAACGCCCAGTGCATTAGCATTTATGTTTTTATAGTATTACTGAATACAGTACTCGATAATTCGTAGGCATTCTAAAACGATACTCTACCGTAAACTGCTGATCTATTCTGTCAACATCTCAACTTGTAAACTTCGCGAAGTTTACAGGTTGAGATGTTGATGTTGAGTCACTGTGACTGTCATTCTAACTTATTATTATTTTATTTTTTTACTATTTACAGGCACGCGTTTGACCACTATCTCACATGATGGTAAGCGATTTGAATAGATTGACAGCTTACTTCATGTTCATTTCACATAAGCTTACGCGGTGAAAGGAGTAGCGGCTTCAATGCCGCCACAAGAAAAAAAACAACGGAGCAAATCTACATCGCAACAAAAAAAGAACCGCAACGCCATCTATACAACTAGCAGCGAACTGCTACATCGAAATCCTGCATCGGAGTATCAGAGTTTACCATGTGATTTGAACATAGACATCAGCTCGAATATTAACTATCGGGCAGCCTACACCGGACACGACAACCTTCTGGTCTGGGGATCCTTCCTTTTCAATGGAGGTTTGCGGGACTTTGCTCTCTGTACCGTATACCTTTATAGAGATTTATTTACAGAATTGCACTTCTGGTTTCTCAAAGAACATATGTAGGTATTTCATAGAAACTCTTCATACAAATCTAGTTTACCTAAATATTAAATTAATGTAAATTCCCTGAACCGAAAAGCGATAATCCCAGTTAACCTAACAATTGTTCAACACGATTTTGCGGTATGACAGTAATGTCATACAAGTTAAAACCGTTCATATTGTACCCCTACAACCGCGTTTCATGTACAAAGCGGAAGTTAATCGCCATGAATATTGTAGTGTATGAGGGATTCTACTTAATTAAGCACGGATTAGTCTGCCGGGCTTAGTGGCCTGCTAAATGTTTGAACCTGACGGATGTTTAAATAATCGCCCGTTAACGTATTTGGTGTCAACTGACTGGCATAGCTTTTCAGTTTTGGTGTTACGTTTTTGTGATTTATTTTGCTTGTGCAGGTTAGTTATTGATAAATGTATTAGATGTTTTAGGTGGTGATACCTGAAAGTAGCTGATTTTAAAATGAGAATCACATCTAAACGGCTAGTAGTAATTTTTTGGAGAAAATATATATTACATTAGACTATTTTTTTTTAATAAATTGGTATATGAAAATTTTGAGTTTTGTTCGTTCAACATAGTATATTTAATTTGTAAAGTTATGTATAACACGGACCAAAACGGCCGGGTGTATTTTAATGGAATTTACACTATCTTAAAAACAATTTAGTTATCTACATTTTGATATATGGCTATTTTTTTAAGTCTTAGAATAATAAGGTAAGTACTAATTTTGGGTTGCGCGGTTGTTAAATGAGTGCATGTTTTGTTCCCTCAAGGTCGCTGGCGTATGTCGTCGCCTTAAACGAATTTTGAAGTGTATCGGTGTATGTTATATGATCGGTATATTCATAAAACTAAGCATAAAAATCTTTGACGTTCTTTGGATTGGAAAACGAAATGTTATCTTATTTGTTCGTAAAGTACAATGACGCTCTAATTAATAGATAATGAACACAACCAAACCAACCCGAAATGTTATTTACTTCTACGTAATAAATATTCATCAATACTCTTCATCTATACCACAAAAAGGCATGTTAGAAAAACCACGGCGCGTGCAGAATATCGTTCCGTGTTACGTATTTCCCCGTGTAAACGTTAACCAAAGGAAATTGGTTGGCTGGCTAGCTCCGATGAGCCCACATGTAGCATGTATACATTCAAACGTCTCTGATCTATCTACGTGACTTGTAGTCGGTATCGGTATCTAACGCAGTTGTAATTAAATTAAATTAAAAATGTATTGATCGTAGTTACACCTTGGTAAGAAATTATGGGCACCTTAATTTTGTTAATGTGTTTTTTTCTATAAATATTTCGCTTGACCAATGGTCAAATATATTATTTAACCGCTCAACCGTGGCGGCCATATTGCGCGTCATCGCGAATCTGTGAGGCCGTTGCTGGTTTACGCCGCGTTTGATTACAACGACGATATCTCGGAAGTTACGATAGTTAAGTTCGCTTAAGTTAGCGGTGTATGACGTCACTAGAACGTTTTCTATGTAAACAAACGGCCGTTACGGTGTCAGTCACCGCCCTCTAGGAAATCGCGCCATTGTGTTCACATAGATAACGTTCTAGGGACGTCGTTCACCGCTGTATTACGGCCGCTATAGGACGGCATCGCTATCCTAGGAAACTAGAGCTTTAGCCCTCTATCAGTTAATATCATTGGAATCGTTATAAAATTAGCTAATAGATTATGTATGGATTTAATAATTGGTTTAATTCAAATTTGCGTTCCAGGGTCACGGCGACTCTTTCGAACAAATTGCGCCACCCTGGAGCTTCCTACCCTGTTATTAAGTTCTCATCTTATCGACAAGAAAAACGCAAGGCATTACTTATAAAGCGATTATACAACGTTTTGCGTCAGCTGTTTGCATGTAAAGTTGAAGAATATAATCCGTGTATTTCCAATACAAACTCAAAAGATTTGCGCTCCGGTTCAGAATCAATTTGATAAATATTTAACAAGCTACTTGAGCCTGGCATTGGTTGTTTTTAACCGACTTCCAAAAAAGGAGGAGGTTCTCAATTCGGCGGGTATTTTTTTTATGCATGTACATCGATTACTCCGAGCTTTCTGATCCGATTTCGGTGATTCTTTTTTAGTTCGATGCAGTATACTTGCCATTTGGTCCCAAAAATTTTGATTCAGTTTGGTTCAGTAGTTTTTATTTTATGAGCATTTTTGCTTGTTTCAATTTCTGTGTTGACAAAGACGTCGTCCAAGTATCACCACTAAAAGGTGAAAAATAAAAAACTTTTTACAAAAAAATATAACCGACTTCCAAACATAACACTACAAAGAATGAAATAACCTTAATTTCGGAAGTCGGTGTTAAAAAACAACGAAACAAAACCAAAAAGTTTTGTGTAGTGTTTTGTTTGGAAGTCGGTTATATTTTTTTATTAACCAACTTCCAAAAAAGAGGAGGTTCTCAATTCGGTGGGTATTTTTCAATTGTACGCACTTAAGAACCCATCGCTTCGGGGAATATTGATTTAACCGGGATTTTAACTTGTTAAATCGTATTGTATGTACACGAACAGAAGACTCGGTAATACCTATTGTCGTTATTCAATAATAGCTCTTCTGGTTCTTATGAACAAAGAAAATCTTTTGGTAAGTCGGACTCTCACAAGAAGGGTTTATTTATTTATTTATATATACTTTATTGTACACCAAAATTAAAACACATTACCATAAACCGAGAAAAACACGCATCTTGTATGGAAGCCCGCTGTAATTTTTAATTTAATTTACTTTTTATTACATACGTATAAGAAGCAATTTTTTTACGTGAGTGCTGTGTGACTAATTCACCATAACTCAATGCATATGTTATTTTTATTATGTTAATGTTAGTGAATAGGTCGTTGGTGTACCTATCAAATAAATAAATAAATAAATTATTTGTTGTTATAGCGGCAATAGAAATACACACTCTGTGACAACTGTTCTTTAGAGACATCCCGCTGACAGAGACAGACGGACGGACGGATGCACGGACGGACAGCGGAGGCTTAGTAAAATATGGTTCCGTTGGTTATCCTTCGGATACCCAACGGAACCCTTAAACCAACTAGGGACTGACAGCTCACTTCAGCCAAGTTTTAACGGTGTGATTGTTACAGAATAGCGCTATAGGTACGCTCCGGTTCGCTCGCTCCACCGAAGAACTCATTAGCGTTGAAAATTCCGAAAATAACAATTTGTTTTTTTCACGGAACAAAATCAAATTGTGGTTTTTTACCGTTTTTTTCGCATGTTACGTAGAAAAATTAAGAGAAGGAATCCTTCAGAAAGAAAGGTTTTTATTACGAATTTTTTACTAAATGTTTTGAAAAATTGAAAAAAAAAAATCAAGTTTTGTTGAGATTGAAAAATGTTTTTAATCGGTGAATTACAAATAAAAAAGATAACATGCAGGAGCTGAATACAATTAGGTCTATCCATCTAGCTTTCTTCGGCCACAATCTCAATTTCACTGTCCGAAGAATCGTCAGCTTCACCAGGCTCGAGTTCGAATTTGAAAGCTTCTTTTATAGCTTACATTAAATGTTAATTTGATCGAACGTTAACAAGTTTATTAAGTCGCTCTAGAAGAAGGCGATTCCTATCTTTTGTATGCTTTAGACCAAAAATTCACCAATTTGTTTCGTGCGCGTGCCTAGCTCGCTGATATGTTTTCTTTATTCGACCCTCCATTTTAGTAGCTCGTAATACATATTATTATGGAAAGAGTTAAAGCATAGAATATCCTAAGTACCTACGTATTTGAAAAAAAAACATGAAAAGTTTCCTGTTTCTTTCATATTTTTTGGTTTTTTTTTTCGGTTTTATTAGAAAAAAACATCGGAATTGGAAAGAAACGGGAATTTTTCCTGCATTTTTCAACGCTACAACTCATAATATCAGTTCTAGCGTTGAAAAACTCCGTTTCTTTCCAATCCAGATGTTTAAATGTCGCTTATCATCAAGTGAGATCAAGATTTCATTACCTATCTTTTTTTAAATATGTGAGCACTATGCTCTCTTACTAGCGAACTCATTAATTTTACCTCTACTGGCATTTCTTTATTGTACCTATTAGTAGTGTATTAGTGTTATTTTGGGAGCACCGTCATCACATATAATCAATTGATTCATGTATGCAAATATTGTAAAGCTTATATTTGAAAAGAGTAAATATGGAAGGTCTTGTCCGTTTTTCTCCATAAGGATCTACCTTTAGACTAGGGTCACTATAATATTTTATTTTCATTTTGATGTTCACATTTAACAGGTTTACTGGGCCAATAACCTGTTGCACCAATGTAATGAAAGTCTGGTTCACTCGAGATTACTTTAAATATACTCATTAGTTTTTAAATAACGTACACACAGAGTAGAGCGAGCATAGACAACTTACAAAAAGGCGCGAAGTTTACCATAGTCTAAATGATAGAATCTATACTTTAACAACGTTCAAAAGTGCCTTAAATGGTCTAGTTGAAATAAATCATTTGACTTTGACTTTTATCCATAATCAAGTTTACGTACAACGTGTAGCAGAATACACGCAATACCTGAAAAGGGATCATTGTACTTATCATTATGGACAACTTTTACCATGGGACCCCGAAATCGCAAAAAAACAATCAGCTGTTCTGTACATTTTGTCGAATAATCCGAACATAAACGTATGGGGAAGTTCGCGATTATAGTTTTGGTTCCATAGTAAAAGTTGTTTATTATGATGAGTACAATGACCTCTTAAGTGGTGTTGCGTTTTTTCTGTTACAGGTTATATATCGCTCACCATCAAGTGAGATCAAGGTTCCATTATCCATGATCAAGTTTACATATCATATTATATCATAGACTATTTATTCTGTACCTGTCTTCATTCAAAACTCAAGCATTATTAAGTTATTAGTATAGGATGTGGGTAACGCGGGAATAAAACTACGTATAAAGTTTGTACATGTTTCCTCATAGCGTCTTGTTGAACATTAATTAATGCCAACACTAAGTTTCAGGCGTTGGCACGCTCTATATTAATACTGAAGAGAGGAGTACAGAAGGGATTCTCTTCTTTGTACATCAGGTGGAGTTAAACGTACGTCTGACTTTTAGTCGTCCAGGTTTAGATCAGTGGAAATTAACATTAAATTCGCAAAGCTGGATGTAGTTCGGATTTTTTGGTATGTTGTATGGACCAGTTACAATAGTGAGAATCCAAATTTGCAACTTTTAAAAACTTGTGCTCGCTGCGCACCGCGCGATAAACTGGGGAACTTTGGGACTTTTTTCAATTTTTTTCAAATTTGGATTCACACTATTCTAACTGGTCCATACAACATATCAAAAAATCAGAACTACATCCAGATTGTGAATTTAGCCTTTTTTAGCGTCGATTTCTACTGGGCTACTTGGGGCCCTGGGTACAATAGAGATGAATCCTGAGTAAAAAATATGATTATATTTAGTCCGTCAGTAAGATTATCGAAAAACTATTAGACACGTATTTTTTGCTTCATCAAATCAATCTACCGACATCTGAGTCCTTAATTACTGGAACCTTTGCAGACGACAAGTACTCCAAAAAGGGTTAAATGACATATCTCGCTGGCTCAAAAAGTGGCGGATAAAAACAAACGAAATAAAATCAGTCAACGTAACATTCACCTTAAGAAGAGACTCTTGTCCTCCAGTCACCCTTATCGCCATTCCAGTCCCACAGGCAGATTATGTGAGATACCTTGGATTGCACTTTGACAAAAGACTTACCTGGCAAAAACATATTTTCACTAAGAAAAACAAACTTGGTATTCAAACGCGAAAACTTTACTGGCTCATTGGACGAAAGTCTCAACTGTCTCTCGAAAACAAAATACTTTTGTACAAAGCAATACTCAAATCCGTATGGACGTATGGAATCCAACTGTGGGGTACTGCATCTCATTCAAACATTGAAATGATACAAAGGTTTCAAAATAAAACACTCCGCATGAAACCAATGCCCCCAGGTTCGTAAGCAACGAATTATAACACCGTGATCTGCGTCTGCCCACTGTGAAACAGGAAATTGTACGCCATACCAGAACCTATAAAGAGCGCATCGAACGACACTCAAATACTCTGGCCTGGCCATTTATGGCAAACCACAACAAAACGCAACGTTTAAAGTGTAAAATACCTCAAGATTTAATACAATCACAGTAAACACAGCTACTGTTTTAACAATGAGGATGTGACACAGGCCACATACCGAGCGCGCCAGCGATAGCACCAACCAAAATACTGCTGAATGTCCCACAAATGAGACGATTGTAGTAAATAAAGCGAACAAAAACAAAAAACAAATCAATAAAATTTACGAAGATGAAACGCATCAAAGATCAGGAGTGGGGGCTTGTCTCGTCACTTGTAAGCAAAAAGTGTACTTACGAGTGGATTCACACGAGTTTTCAACGCACTGTACCGTCTTATTTTTTTGTTTACACGAAAACCGAAAAAAAACGTGTCCAATATTTTTTCGAAATCTGACGGACTGGTTAGATTTTTCAGTCATCTACCTTATTCCCGGGTCAGTTATCAGGTGTTTCTTTCAGGATGATGAAGGATAAAGGATGTAACAGCTCACAAATTTCATTCGTGTTTATTCTATTCTGTGGTGCTTGGCAACTGAGCTTACCCCGGTAGTAAGTGTCCAGGCTCTGTTCTGTATTCTGGTTGGTTAGAAAGAAAATTATGTTTTTCCTTGATCTTCTCTTTTCCGATTAACTTCGTTGCGGGATACAAAACAGTTAAATCGGTTGACTGATTTGGTTTTTTTCTAGGTAGTAGTCGCCTCTGTTGATTCTGACTTTCAGTGATTAGTGGCCGGGTTGGCTCAAAAAATCTGATTTATTTGGAAAGTACTACGTCGTACTACGACTAAAACAAAGAAAAATAATTTATTCCGTCCAAAAAAAACGCCTTACTAATATAAACATGTCAAGCATTGATTAAATAAATTTGAAAAAGTTCAACTGATTTATTGGAGTTATTGTGTATGTTTGTATTATACCTACAGTATACACCTCTACGTACCACCGTCATAGATACTGCGTTATTTTGCATAATGTTGTTCTGAAATGTTTGTGCAGTAGCTATACCACTGGAGGATAAGCATTATCCGCTTCATAACATCACAACTACTGCAATTACAATTTCGCTTGCTCAACATTGCTCGAACACGCTGATTACTAGTGACATTTAAAGTTCTCAGATAGTCCTCAAACAGCGCTAAAAATGTCGGGAACATTTTAATCATAATTGCAGTTGAAGACAAGTTGCTAAACGCATTTCACAATTTCGAATTGCTGTGAATTTCGCTGTTTCTGTTTAACAGCATTTTCTGTAGTTCTAATTCTGCTTTAATTTTAGGCTAAAATTTTCACTAAATTAAATTCATGAGGGATGCCGACTATATAGTTGGCAACCCTTATGAATTTAGCGACAATGTATGTCAATAAATGGAGAATATTTTGTACACAAATGGAGAAATATATATGTAAAGTGAAGTTTAAAATATGTTCAACTTTGCGAGGGATCGGTGTGGGTCAGGTCACCTACATATGAAGGAAAAAGGTAAGATTTTTCCCCAAGGACTCGTAAAAGATGACAAAAAGGGCTGCAGTACCTGCCTACAATGCTGTTATACCTCAAACACTGTTAGATGACGTAAATAAAATTACATAGCCATAAATCTTCACGCCTGCATTCATTGATGGGTTAGGCAGTTGTACACCAGTAAGTGCGATTCTGTAAACATGTCGAAGTGAAGGCTTGGGTGAAGTGATCACGAAGTAAGTTGTCAATCCATGTAATCAAGATTCCTTCCTTCGACTGTAATAGAAGAGCATTCCTTCACTTCGACGTATTTACAGAATTGACCGACTGTTAATACACCGAAATAACCAGTAATGTTCAAGCCCCTTGGGAAGAAACTATAGCCATCGACCGGCCCGAATTCAACAGCTTCCGAGTAAATCTGGATGGAAGAACCCAAACCTAATATCTCAAATGCTTCTGTTACTGATGAGTGACTGACTGAGAAAGCAGAAATTTGGCATGTAGATTCCTTGGGAAGTGTTGGGGAGTACTAAGAGAGGATTTCCCGAAATTTCTACGGCAAAATTACTAAAGCTAGTGATACATAAAATATGATGTGATAGATGCATTATCCGCACTAAAATTGCAACAGAAAATGACAACTGCCGCGATTCTATACACCGCGCGTGAACACACAGCTATGTGGCTAGCGATTAGTACGGAAGGTGCTTTATAGAGTTATAATGTTGGTATATTATCATTTATGACGCGTCAATATATAATACGTCATTGGAAGAACCCCACAACACTTTGCCCGACCTGTGAATCGAACCTGGGACCTAATGTTCATTAGAAGAGCTTGAGACTAGACAAAACGAGTTTGTAAATAAAATTATTCTGTTATAAATAATAAAAAAATTGTTGAATCATTTTCTCGGCTTTGTTGGCTGTTCTAGTTTAAGCCCCCAAAAGTTTCTTTCTAGCCCAAAAGGCCTCCGGGCTCCCCCTGGGGACCGATTAGTGCTGTTACATTTATGTTTTGGAGGCCTGTTGTTAATTATAGTTTAATTTCCTCACTAACTTTCTCAAAGAAGCGGCTGGTACTCTGCTACTCGTGTTTCTGAAAATAATAAATACTCGTAGACAAAGGCTCCCTTTTTATAATTATATGATCGGGTTAGACCCCTATATCATCTGATGATGTGGTCGACGACGAAGCGCGCTTTGTTTTTTTTACTTTTTAAAAAAAAAACGTTGCCGCACACTTAGGAATTTCTCCTGTATCGTGGGTGCGTTTACAAATATACAATTTCACATACACAAACAGCCACACTCGGAACAACTATCTGTAGGCCATACAAATATTTGTTCCGTGCGGGAATTGAACCCGCCACTCACCCACCACTGTCGTCTTGTCTGCTTGCCTGTATGAAACCTATTTAATCTTAAGTTAAAGTTGAAGTGCTGCACACCTTTATGTGACAAATTCACCCTAGATTATAAGTTTCATTGTAACTGTGCCCCAAAAATGTACTAGTGAATATGTCCTTGGAGTGCCATAATTAAATAAATAAATAAGTCCACTAGGTAGTAGCTATTAGGAAACTCTGACTCCAGCAAGGAATTCCACTAATTAGCTATATAAAACCTATTTAATGTTAACTTAAAGTCCACAAGGTAGAAGCTATCAGGAAACCTTGACTCCAGTAGGGAATTCCACTAATTAGCTATATGAAACTTAATTAATCTTAACTTAAAGTCCACTAGGTAGTAGCTATCAGGAAACTCTGACTCCAGCAGGGAATTCCATTAATAAGCTATATTTGGTAATCTTATGATGATCCTAAAGCCAGTTAATCCGAATTTATAAAACTCTTCCGATACTGACTGAGTGACTGACAGACAACGCACAGCTAAAACTCGCAACTTCTCGTCGTAGAAAGCTGAAATTTGGAAAATGTTGGATCCTTGGGGAGTGTAGGGAAGCATTAAGTGAGGATTTCCCGAAATTCCTACGGGAACGAGAAAAAACGAGAAATGCGGGTACAAAATCGCGGGCAAAAGCTAGTTAATTATACTGTAACGGAGAATTTATCATGATCTCCAGTAGTCGTGAAGCGAGTTTCTCTTTTGAGGTTAGGCAAATAGAAGTTACACAGTAAAGGCCGTATTTATTAAAATAAAACAAAGTTAACGAGTTTTTTCAGGTCCTGTTTTATTTTTAGTACCTTTGGACCCTTTTTGAGGCTTGTGGTCATGTTGATAATATGACTTTAAGAGACAAATAATAAAACTGGCCGAGGGTGAGTTTTATACCCGTTCTGAGAATTCAATGAATTAAGGTAGTAGGTATAAAAGCGGCCATTTTGAATCCTGACAAATTCTGCTTACTTTTATTGGGTTGTAAATTTGCTAGGTTAGGCTATGTAGTTTATTGTTTTAGTAACGTCGGTGGTTTTTGAATGATTTCAGTAAAGGCTTAGGAGCTATTATTTTAGGGCCTAACGTAGTCAAAACATAGGTCACTAGGTGGGGACTAGGTTAAACAAAATATCTCTATATAAGCTACATTTTTGCCAAGGCCAAATAAATATGACCCTGCGTCCCTCCGTAACTATTTCAATCAGTCATGTTTTAGCTCGAGTAGTTGGTCAACGCATGTTCTGCTAGTAGATATCGTCATCCACTAAACCACAAAGCTCTAACTTGTCATGTGTCATAGTTAGACCTGTTACTAACCAGACAGTTTGATATTCTGGGCAGAATAATACATGTAATTTGTCAAACGTAGACGAGATATTACATTTCGTAGCAATTGCTACGCCGCTACGACAAACAGTCGCGCTACGGAACTCTTCCGGCTACGAAAGTCTACGAGGTTTGTACGATCGCGTAAATGATCCGTAAAAGTTTCTGTTTGTCTTTCGCGGGGTTTACGGGTCAGTAAGCTGAAAAAACTTTGAATTGGTTTTATTTTCCCTTTTATCTTCTTTTGGGCAAGTTATACTGTTTTATTTAACATATTTATTTTTGGAAGGTAAAGGTATTTTGTTTAATAATCTTAGACTTGATTTAAAAATGGTATGGTACCAATACCTACTTACTAATTAACGGAATAATTTATTGTATGCCAATATTGTAACACAAATATTTTGCTATTCATCTTAGTCTATTGTCAAGATAAGAAATTAAATAAATATATATATATATAAGATTTCAATATCTATTTTTATTGTCAAGATATGAAATTAAATCTATACTAATATATAAAGCTGAAAAGTTTGTTTGTATGCTTGAACGCGCTTATCTCAGGAACTACTGGTCCGATTTGAAAAATTCTTTCAGTGTTAGATAGCCCATTTATCGAGGAAGGCTATTAGCTATATGTCATCACGCTAAGACCAATAGGAGCGGAGCAGTAATGAAAATTGTGACGCAGACGAAGTAGCGCGGGTCAGCTAGTAAATAAATAAGAGATTTGAATATCTTTATTTTCATTTAGAGACCAATCACAAACAGCTTACACGAGAATTGTCAACTTTCAGACTCTTTATCAGGCTTTCAAAAACAGGGTGTAAGTCCGTTTTTTCATAAGTCTTCACATCTCGGATAGAATAAAGAAAAATGAAGATAATAGGATTTGCTTATCAAAATCCAATTTGCCGACGATCGATAGATTTAATTAAAAATAAGAAGAGGCGAAGAGGCTTCGTATTTTTTTGTAAATTAATAAGGAGAGATAATAACGGTGAGTGGAAATGTAATCTTTCACTTTCTGTTCTAATAAATTACGAAACCTACAAAATTATAAGGGTTTGGTAAAACCTTGAGGAATTGCCGACTGGAGCAAGAACAAACTTCTGTGTTTAATCCGAAAATCGGTTCCGAGAATCACATTGTAGTGATAGACTTACAGTCCGTTCCCATTTGTCAGTTTTCGGGCCCGGATTTTAATCACCTCTATCGGTGTCAGACAAGTGTGAATAGCTTCATATGAAATGCCATTGCAACATCCGGTTAAAATCCGGGCCCGCCAGCCGACAAGTAGAGACGGGCTGCTAATAGTGCCACGAAATGGCTGGGTCGTAGTTCCTAACAGCAGATTTTTTCGAGAGGCATAAAGAAAATTTTTATCAGACAAAAATTGACACTAAGACAGAGCTAAGTGCCATCTGATGAGATATATGAAAAGAGAGTGCCCTTGTATAAGAATTTTCTCCAGTTTCTGTCGTAACAGTATTTACTTATTGGTAAATTAGGGATGTTGCTGAGCTGCTCCACTTGGCTAAGGATAAGCAGTAATATAAAGCGCTGATGGCCAATCTATATTAATATTGGAGACAACACCACAAGAATAGTCTATTCTTGATTTTTTTGAATCAGACCACAAGACGAACGGCGATGCGCCACCGGTACTTGGTGGGCATTCCATCCACACGCAACGTTTTGGGAACACATTCATAGTGCGTACAGCTAAGGAGTGGAATTCCCTGCCGGAGTCTGTGTTCCCTGATAGCTACAACCTGGGAGTCTTTAAGTCAAGAGTGAATAGGTTACTTCTAGGCAAGCGTGCTCCATCTTCGACCACATCATCGCTTACCATCAGGTGAGATAGTGGTCAAACGCGTGCCTATCAATAGCAAAAAAATAATCAAGAATAGATAAATATAATTTTTGGAATAGGGTAGACGACTTAAAAAATCTAATTAGTCAGCCAAAAAAACATTGGACACATTTTTTTTTTCACATAAATACAAAATAAAGACGATGAAACGCACTGTTCTTGAAAATTCCTGTGACGTCACGTTTCAGTGCACTTTTTACCTAGTAGTGACGTCACAATCTTTGATGCGTTTTATCTTCGTCAGCTTTTATTGATTTGATGAAGCAAAAAATACGTGTCCAATATTTTTCGATAATCTAACTGACGGATTTAAAGAAATTTCGAAACGGCTGGTTGACACTTCCCGTGACCCAAGAGCTGGCTGTTACTTTGGGCAGAGATTAAGTATTGCCATTCAACGCGGCAATGCCGCCAGTCTCTTGGGCACATTACCAGCTGACAGCGTTGAGGACGAATTTTTTGATGCAATATTTTAGTTTGTTTTTAGTTTAGTGCATTTGTTAATTTTAGTAATTATTTAACTGACGGACTAAATAGAATCATATTTTGTTTTATTCAGGCGTCATCCCTATTGACAAATTGAGTTTATCTCATCCTCCTTAATTGGTGCTTATCTAATAACTGAAAAATGCCTCTTTAAGTAGGCACAAATAACACTTATAACATAGCGAAAAATCCAAAAAGATTTGCAAATAGTTATAATGAGCAGCTTATTAAGTTTTTAGTTGTTGTTTAGATCTAACCATTTAAAGTACTTAAACGGCTAATCTTAAAGATCAAATAGCCTCAAACAAAAGGTTTAACTTTAAGATTAAAAGTTGAAAAGGCTACAGTTTTGTTTCTGTCCTCTTGGGATCAAAGATTAACTATCGAGCTAATCTCTCCTCCCTTGGGTCACAGAAACCATTGTCGAGAGCTCCTATTAACAAAATCAGTGAACCAAACGAAGATGTCCTCCAGACAGCCTCATTACCCATTCAAGTGTCCAAGGCAACAATCGTAAAAATCGCGTTAAACGCGGCAGTTTTTAAGTTAATCGTATTCTGGAGAGGCCGCTTTGTCGCCGTGGCATCAGCCGCCCACGTCATCCTGGAATACGGCCGTGGCTACCCAACGTGAACACATCGTCGGGACGGTGAGGTCGGTCGGCGAAGCCTGTGAAGACCCCAGAGCCCCTAGACAAAGTATTATTAACACTATTAGCGATAGCTACTGTGAAATCTCAAAATGTAAGGAATTGACAACGTGACATATCCACAGTGCTCAATCTCATACATCTTTGACGTTCTGACGATCGCCTTCACTACGCTACCTTTCACAGGATGCCACTGTCTAGTGGCTCAAGAAGATTCTGTGTTTTTGAGGGTCTAATACGAATGTTCTTGACGTATAGCAACGTAAAGTAAAATTTAACTATATAAAATTCTTCCGTTACTGACTGATCGAGTGACTGAGTGACTGACAGACAACGCATAGCCGAAACTACTAGTCGTAGAACGCTCAAATTTGGCATGTAGGTTCCTTGGGGAGTGTAGGGTAGCATTAAGGGAGGATTTCCCGAAATTCCTACAGGAACGAGAGAAAATGGGATATGCGCGTACGAAGTCGTGGGCAAAAGCTAGTTTTAGTATATTTATAATACTCGTTTCGCATATAATCCATATTTTTGTATGATAAAAGTAGTGTTTGTCGCATCAAATTGTACCAAAAATCTATGGGGTAGTTTTATACATCAAAATTAATATCTTCTTCTTATCGTGTGGGCAGTAGGTCTAACGACCCCACACACCCTAGTGTCAGAGTTTCTAAACGGACGGAGTTACGCTGGCTAGCATAGACAGGACACCCACGCATAACTGACCGAATAGGAGTCTATGTGCTAAAAACGAAGTCCCTACTTTACTCTGATGTAATTCGTATACAAACAGGCAATACGTTGTTGAGGCGCTTTGCTTTCGAATTGTTCCTATTAAGGTTGTTCCCTTTGTTTTTATTTACCGTTGGCTTTCATTTGATCATAAAGTTAGATGAAAGACGTCTACCGAACATTGAACAAGCCCTTTTCAAGAATTGCCATAGCAACCAACTGGTTGTGATGTGTTGTGTTGTGTCCCCCATTGTCTGCACCCATTCGGTCAGTTATAAGGAGTTCTGGCTACCATACCTACCTTAATCCACCCAGGGACAGAAGATTCTTGGGGGATTCACAGGCTTCACAGGATCTCAATGTCTTGAGAGAGCAAGCCACGGATGGCGTGTGAGGCTAATTCTGCGGCGCTAAAACAGAATTTGCAGAGTAGACTGACTTAATTGAATTGATGTTGTACTTCATCACCTATTCAATTAAGACAGTCCTTTTCGAAATGCATTTAAATATACATTGATACATGAACATCGATTAACTATTTTTTTAAACACAATCTGTTTGCTTTTAAAATCTTAATTGAATTGCTGATGCCCGATAGAATTAACCGTAACAAAGTATTTACTCAAACATTACATCGTCAAAACAAGTCTGACTCGTTAACGTAACATGATGACAAAAGTTCAAGGGTCCTTTACCCAATTAAGGCTTAATTGATATATTTGAGGCGACACGACAAAGGCCCTGGACCGACAGCCTAAAACATTGCCAGTCTAGTCCAAACTATTGTGTAGCCACAAAAGCTTAATTAACTCGCTGGAATTTATTAACGAGATACGCACCGATGATAGACAAGCATTCATTGATTAATTATTATTAATAGTCTATGAAAATTATTTTTGACGAAAACCTACGTAGTTTAATCTAGTTTCACGGCAAAAATGTACTAGATTGTGGAGGTAAATTGTATAAATAATTAAAATTACTAACAAATTAACAGGCGTTTCAAAAATATGTTCGATATTATACGGTATTATTAATTACATTGGTTCAATTAGGATACAAAATAACTTAATGATCTAATGAAACAATATTATATTACAAGTTAACAAATACATTATTTTACATATATTATTTTCATACACTTATACGAAATTGTTGAATAATTTTATATGTCGTGCAAACCCAACCTAGAATAAGTCATTATTGTCCGGTTATAATGATGCGATTTGAATTTTTTGAACTATTTGTATGAAAACTCTGTCCACGCGACCTGCTCCAAGCAGCGGAGGCCGTTCAGGCCCACTCGCGGACAGCTACCTGTCTTCATGGCTTGAGCATAATTTTCTTACAGTAGGTGTGCAAAAGTAGAGTATGCTCCTCAGGAATAAAGGTGTCTTTGTCAGGGGCTAGCTTGAATCCCACGCTGCAATCAGGATTCATGTATTAACTCCCTCGCTTTGCTAGTGAGTTAAACTCGAATCTCCCTCTCTCTTGTCTTTTATTGCATTCCGGATTCAAGATGACGCCCATGATATAAGACACTCCTTATCCCTTTGGTGCATAATCGACTATTATAAAGAATACCTACGTTTTATTTCTAACCGGCCAGTAAATCTTTGTCTTGGCAGTCAGAGTGAATTGACGTAAGCCCTGGCCCTTCCATGTTTATCTTTGATAGATCCTTCTTTATGAAACAGGCCAGAGCAGCTAAGTTTACGAATAGCTTCGGGCAAGACCGCTTGCAAAGGTTCGCCGACATGGAGAATAAAGTGGGCGGAATATTTTTCTCGACACCCGTACCTACTTGAAAACTGACTCATATTGTGATTTTAGGTAATACTGCAGTCTATTTCACACAGTTCTGTTTTATAAAATGTTTTTTGCTTATTATAAAGTGTACAATAAAATATGAATAAATAGGTATGTGTTTAATATTAGGCAGGTTGTTGATTTAGTCATAAAGCCATTACTCACAAATATTCACTTCTTCATCATCTGTATATCAGCCGAAAGACGTCCACTGCTGGCCATAGGCCTCCCCGAAGCGTCGCCACAACGACCGATGTGTGCGTCTCGCATCCATCGGCTACCCGCGACCTTCACCAGATCATCGGTCCATCTTGTGGGAGGCTTTCAAACGTTGCGTCTTCCGGTATGCGGTCGCCACTCCAGAATTTTTCGGCCAATATTCGCTTCAATGTATCAAAAGCGTACCTATCTACTATTTTACTGTAGTTATGTAAAAACACTACAAAAAGGTCTTAAGTTTTGTAATAAACGACGGTGGAGTGCTTTTTGAGTTATGCCAATGTTTTCGATTTCACCATGTATGGAATATTTTTTTCATTAAAATATGGGTGTGTTATGGAAGTCCGTTACAACGTTTTATTTAGGGATTTTGTTTCAGACGAGGAAAAAATGAAACATTTAGGCAACGTTTAACATTATCTATAACTTTCGTATTTAAGTATATCTGTCCGAATTTTTATTTAACCTAATTTATGGAAGAGGGAAAATAGATTGTGTTTGTAAAAGGTAATCATTGGAAGTTCTGATTCGATACTGAGGAGTCTTTCACTGATAGAAACAAACAAAGAGTTACACCATCGCTGAATTGTTTAAGCTGTTTTATACAAAAAAATGTACGGTGCCTGTAGTATACACCTCAGGAGCAAAGCTGCGAGGAAAAAAAATGTTATTAAAGATTAAACAAGATTACAAAGCAAAAGTTTATCTTCCAAATAATTAAAACCACCGTCACATTTATTTACTTATTCCTCTCAGTATTTAATCTGATTAAGCTCCAATTTCAATTATCAGGGCACGAATGTTTACAGATATTTGTATCTATACGTATTTGTATTTGTAAATCTTTAGGTCCCGCCCCGAGATTTACTTTTGTTTTTGATTTAGATTAAATTCGATGCTCCCGGGGTTGTTTACTCAGGTTTTATTTACTCAGAAATAAGTGAGGTATCAATATAGTAGTACAATGTTTATATATAAATCTTCGTACGATGTCGTGTGGATTTGGAGAGCGACGCCAATGAAGGCTGTGTTGCTATCCAATAAGGTTCTAAATCTTTTGAGAGTCGAGATGATGAATATACAACATGTTCCTCTTGATATCCCATAACTCCAGGGTATCAATGAGACCATGACAAAGAATCACCTGGCACATGAATTTATTTTTCATTTAATTTTTTAAATATGAAAACGTCGTATTTTCTTAGCTTAAATATGAATGACTAGCTTATTCCCGCGACTTCGTACGCGCATATCCCGTTTTCTTCCGTTCCCGTAGGAAATTCGGGAAATCATCTCTTAGTGCTCCCCTACACTCCCCAAGGAACCAACATGCCAATTTTCAACTTCCTGCGACCAGTAGTTACGGCTGTGCGTTGTCTGTCAGTCAGAAGGCCGTGAATGAGTGAGTGAGTGACTAAGTCACTCACTTACTTACTCAATCAGTAACGGAAACATTTTACATATTAGGATTAAAAATTAATTAGAATGAAAATTATTTAGGAATTTGAGACTGGTTTTAGTATTATCTTCGAAACTATGTATTTTTTTAACACTTGTTCGAGGACTTTTGTATTATTTATACATATCTACATCTACACTAATATTATAAAGAGGAAAGATTTGTTTGTTTGAAATGAATAGGCTCCGAAACTATTGGACCGATTTGAAAAATTCTTTCAGCAATGGATAGGTACATTATCAGGGAGTAACATAGGCTATATTTTATCCCTGTACTCCCACGGGAACGGGAACTACGCGGGTGAAACCGCGTGACGTCCACTAGTAGAATATAACCTCAAAGTTATGGGATATCAAACGAAACACGTTGTATATTATACCTACACGTGTCAAACATGAGCAAGGAAGCGGGTTTAGTTAGTTACATTATCTCTGATCCGCCGGCCGGTGCCGTATGGTGCCGTAAAAGAATAATACCATCCCATTACTTCCCGTGGGTGTCATAAGAGGCGACTAAGGTACTCACCAGAGAATGGGCAGCAGCGTTCTCTGTAAAGCGCAACACCATACACTGCGATCGCCAAACCGCCTGCCAAGCGTGGCGATTATGGCAAACCCCTCCTTTGGGGGAGGCCTATGTCCAGCAGTGGACGTCTTTCAGCTGTTATGATGATGATTATCTCTGAACTGCCATGGCATATTGAACCTTATTCCTAAGCAGTAAAAAACAAAATAGCTGTCTAACTCTGTCTGTGTCACCATTTATTTCTTCACCGCGCAACTGATTTTGATAAGGTTTCTGTCACTCTCGCTTTCTATAAGTGTAATCAAAATAGGGATAACCGAGGAAACTAGTAACAAACTGACTGAATCGGAAATTTCCCAGCAAATAAAATTTCTGTGGTGGAAATAATATTTAGAAATTTTATTGTTGGAGTAGTTATTTTTGAGAACAATAAGAACATACCTACTTAAAAATAAAGCATTTGGCAGGTAAACTGCGTGTAACGCAGTAACACAAGGCAATTGCAACAGGTAACAATCAAAATAAAATAATTACAAATACACATCATAGGTTTTGACTTGATTATGACCCAAAGCGTAATCGCACAACATGGCAAACAACAACAATAAAAATAAATAATAAAAGTTACCTGAGTACAACAAACAGCAAGTTCACAAGTACAATATTTACTATTAACCAGAACGCAGCGCGTCTGCCCTCCGACACAGTCCTAGCTTATATAGACAGGGAATGTGCAGGAAACCATACACGACTGGGATAATTAATGTTACCAGCAAAACGTTAGTTATATAAGCAGTGTTTAACACGCTAACAGAGAGAAAGAGCACATACAAGTCTCTTAAAAGCAACGGCACGAGCGTTGAAGATGTCTATACAACTATTCAAGGATCTCAATCGAAATAATTATATGACTAGTCGTTCTTTTATTTTGCCATTGACTTCTTAGAGTTCGATTTCACAAATGTACAGCGCGATTTGGCGAACTCAATGCCATAGGAATTTTTACCAGTGAACCTTTGAGTATACGTATTTCTAAACATTTTCAATCCCTGCCTTCAAAATAAAATATTGTTTCTTTTTTAATTCATGACTTAGCTATTCGATACCAGATTTACGAACAAAGGTTACTTTCACAAGATAAAAAAATATAGTCGGTGAAAGCACTAAGCTTTTTCGAGTAGGTTTCAAAACGTTCAGAAACGCTTTAATGTACTTACATTAGTAATCCAATACGACTCATTCCTTTTCGATATAATTCTCAAATATTCCATTCAACGCGAGAATTAATGGTTTATGCTTGATCCAGCTTTTGCGTAGTTTGTATGTTAAAGAGAAAGTTTTATATATTTTGTGAAAAGGAATGAAGAAAGTTGTACAATTGGATCTTTTATATGCTTGAATAAGTTATATGCTTATCAAATTGCTACCTATTATTTGCTGCCGTACAAAAACGAATCAAATCCCAAATTTCTGTCTCCATTATCGCATTTGTTTCGACCTAGTTTCATTAATAAGTTGTGCGATATTTGTTTTTTTTTTTACAATCACGACATTGAGAAAGTCAAAACAGAATGAAGTTTGTAAAAACAGACTGTTTTGTTTTGCCTATCTCAATGCCAAAAGCTCAAAGAAAATCAATTAACTTTTCAGCTTGAGTGTGCTACGGACTGTGCTACGAAGCTACGAAGTGCTACGTCGATGAAGCAAATCGTAGCACACTTAGTTCGTTAAGTAGACACTTATGTACCTGTCTGTAACTGAATGTATGTGATATGTGTGTTGTATGTATGTTGAGATGTTTATAATTTTGTGGGTCAATCACACCTCAACGGCTGAATGGGTTTAATTTATCATGGTAGACCATGGTTTTTCAAATCAAATCAAATCAAATCGTATATTTCAAATAAACCATTTACAGGCACTTTTGAATTGTCAAGGTCGGTCAGTCCAACAAGATGAAGCTATTTGCACGTTCCAAAGCGTAGATCTCTATGGAGAAGAACGTGCAAGAAACTCCACGGACACTCTTTTAAAAATAATAAATTGTTACAAATTTTTGTTTACATCAAGTTGAAATTATACAAACGTGTGAGAACGATGTAAAAGACGAGCAGGATAAAAGCGTCCGGGAAAAAAAGGAACAATTCAAAGAAATATTTAAAATAAACCATGGCAACTGAGAAATGACCAGTCCCAACTGACAGCGCCCGTTCACGAACATGACGCATGCGCTAGCACCATTCGGCTCAACCATTTTGAAGGGAGCCAAATGATCCAACGCATACGCCACCATCAGCCAGACTTTTGTGTGAGCATGACACTCCCAACCGCCAAGGTACATTCAAGTCAAAAACAAACCTAAAACTGATAGCTATAGCTTAAGTTTAAGGTACACAGTACTCACACATGTGCCGTTAAAATGGATGAAATTATACATTGCTAAATAAAATTGAGTCTATACAATGCAAATATTGTTTTTTTTTTACAATCTTCAGCCGGTCCAACAATGTTTCCAAATGCTAACAGATTATTTTGTGCGCCCTAGTGGCTGTGGAGCCGGACCAGCATTCAGCCAAGCATTTTTATCTTCAATATAATCCCCCAACTTATAATATGCTTGCCTACATAGTGTGCGTTTAATACAAGATTTAAATTTTGTCTCATTAAGTTCTAATATATGGGGAGGTATCTTATTATAACATTCTAAACAGTACCCCATAAAAGATGAGGCAACTTTAGTCAGTCTGAAACCTGGTTGAACTAATTGATCCCTATTTCTAGTACCATAATTATGTCTGTCGCCTCTTTTACTAAAAAGATGTAAATTCTTTCTGACATACATGATGTTTTCGTAAATGTATTGACAAGGTACCGTCATGATGTTAATATTCTTAAACAGTTCCCTTAGAGAATCGCGCCGACGGAAACAAGGACACATCCCAGGCTAAGGACACATTTGGCTACGGACACATCCCAGTAGTACGTTTACTTGGGATTATTATAATTGTAGTTAAAATAATTACATTCGGTTCTATTTTAGGTTACTGAGAAACACTGATGCATGACGTTTAGTTACAAGGAGTAATATGAGATGACATGTCAGCAGGTAACAATGTTGCTAATTATTACCTAGTAACTAGAATAGCGTGTTTAAATATAATTAAAGTCTAATGATTACATATTCCTTCGAAGAAACAACGAAAATTGAGCCCAAACATCTTACTCACATGGGTTGAACATAATCCCCATAATCCTTATCGATGAAAAACAGTATTGGCCAAAACATGTTTTTGGTTAAATCCGAACTGTCACCAAAGCCCTGTCTCGTTTCTTCTTTCCCTAATCTCCTAATTTTCCCCCGGGGTGTTGTGGTCCCAAGATACTCGTAGTTTAGTTCCCTCTGTCATAGCTCAGTACTTTTGCGGGTAAATGCTGTAGATGCGTGATAACAGAAGACAAAGTGTGTCACTGATCCGACCTAAATCCCTAGCCGATTGAAGGGATATTGAATTCGTGAGGAACACTTATAAAATTGAGTTTGACATCTGTGGATTTAGATGGATGATTTAGGTCTCCAAATATTCTTGAGCTGTCCATGTACTACTTATCTAAATTAAAGAAGCTTACATACACGTATATCACGCGTGTAATCCCCAAAGGGATATAAACGGGTATGCCTGTACTATATTCATTTATCTTTGATATATTAAAACCCATATAATGTAGGTACATTACATGGGTTTAAATATAGTCATATAGTCATGGGTTTACATAGGTTTGAATAGTAGGGGACACCGGACAGACAGACAGGACTTTTCTCAAAACGGACGTCCGTAACCCTAAAAACCCAAAAACTAAGCAGTTAGGTGTTACAATGACCGCAGACATAAAATAAACAAAAACTTCAAAATTTCAAACTAAATACGCATATTTTTGCACCGTCTCAATAAAATATCCATAACGGTGAATGAACAATTAATAAACTATGACACAGGTCTCTGCCCACTACAGTGTACCGTGTTTACGATAGTCGCGACTGACACACATCCTACAACGGTTACATGTAACATCATCTGCGTTGATAAATTATTGCCGGCGACACTTGTAGGTCAAGCTGTATCGCGCTAATGTGAGTAAGGGTTACTTTATGATAAATCGTTTTGTATATATTAATTTTAAAATGTTCGTTTTTGTTTGCATTTTTGTAAATAAGAGTTATGTTGTTTTGTCACGAGGAAATTTGTTTTTCATGCAAATTTATAAATGATTGTTGGTATTACAGCTTGTAAACATTAAGTTGAATATAGTAAACCAATTTCCGATTCGTAACGTAGTAATGGAAAATGGTTCTGTACCTAATAATGCTGAATTTATTTGTCTTTTTACTGATTGTGATTTAATTAGGCTGCGCTGGCTTTTATAGATATTTTACTGGGTAATCTGAAGCCTAAAAAGTACAATCTGACATGCCAAAGGATATCGGGTGATCTTGTAAATAGGTCAATCGGTTCATGTAAAATTTTGTTTATTAAGAAGTTTTCAGTTCCATTCCTATATACTGAAAGGAATTGCCATAACGTAGTTAGGATAAGGCTGGGCAGATAATGGTTATTCCGCAAGCATTTTAAGCTATTTTTTGGTCTCTCTGGTGTCCCTATTATCCTCAGTGACTTAATTGAAGGGTGTCGTTTCAAGAATGACGTAATTTTCTCACAAAAGGAGCAATGATCCTACTTCGCTTGCTATCAGAAGCTTTCCGCACGATTGCACTACATTTTCCTTGTAAAAATATTATAATACGAATCACGATGATTAATTCGGGGTGAACGATTTGAAGAACTTAGTTAAAAGGAAGTGTGACTAAAATTGTTTAATCGATTTGTCTCATTTTTACATACGAGAAAAATCGTTACTTGTTATAGTGGAGTGAAATCGCGAAGCAACATTGAGCTTCCAGTTAGACCTTATTTACTGTTCCCTGCAAAGCATTAAAATATTTCAAGCAAATTTTGGTATGTTTTAGGGTTCCGAACAAAAAACGGAACCCTTATAGGATCACTCGGGTGTCTGTCTGTCCGTCTGTCACAGCTAGTTTTCTCCGGATCCACCGGACCGATTCTGTTGAAATTTGGTACACGTATGGACTTTTATGACCCAAATACGGACGCGTTACGTAAACTATTATTTTTTTAGTATGGGGGTCACTTTTGGGGGTCAAACTAGAAAATTTCAAAAAAAAGTTTTTTGAACAATATCGTGTGACATACATATCAAATGAAAGGACTTGCTGTGAGGCGTTTAATTATATATTTTTTTCATAATTATAAAATAAAAAGTCTGAAGTTATCCAAGAAATAAAGAATAAAGACGAAAAATGACCATTCCCCCCTTATCTCCGAAACTACTGAGCCTAAAATTTTGGAAAAAAGGAGACAATAGATCTTTACCTATAGATTACAGGAAAATCTATAAGAAGTTAAAACAACATATTGAAAAAAAAAGTTCGTTCGCGAGTCCGACTCGCACTTAGTCAGTTTTTTAAATATTTTATACCTAAGCATATTATTTGTCCTACAATATCCCAAAAACTTATACAATCCCATCCAACACATAAAGTCTTTTTTTAAAGTGGGCTACATATACAAATTCAGAGCAGCAATATTACAATCTGATACATGTAGTAATCCCCCCAAATTCAACGAAAGACACCATCCGGTTATATTTTAATACGTTACGCGGGATTATTAGTTAATCCTCGTACGAGGAAATTAATTAATATTTCTAGGAAAGGAAACTCTTTATATGGGATAATAAGTGCTTAAGATATTATTATAATATAGGCTAACGGTACAAGGACGGTTTGTAAAAGTAATAATGTTCAATGAGCGGTAAATACGGAGCTCTATATGAGTATACTAGGGGATCATGATTACGGGATAGTGTATGAATACCTTTATTAAATTGTTCAAAGAGTTTATTCAGAAAATCTAGTATAAGATCTAGCTATGAAATCTTATGGTAATTTTAATATTATGACAGGCTCAGCCTTAGCTGTTATTGTTCTAACGTCTCAAGACCTTGAGGTTCTGTCGACTCACAGAGGCTCCGTTAGATGCATTATTTTAATGTAATCAGGCATCACTGATATGATTTGTTAAGTTGTAGCTGTTACTGTTTTCAATAAACAATTTTGTTTTTTTTTCTGTTATTTTTTATTATCTAAGTGCATTAAGCCGTTTTTTTACTGTACCACGTGCACTTAAAGTTTTGTTAAGTGGGTAAATAAATAAATGGTGACAAAAATCAAAATCGGTTCATCCGTTCGGGAGCTACGATGCCATAGACAAATACACACACACAGACATCACAAACTTATAACACCGTCGTTTTTGCGTCGGGGGTTAAAAAAAGATCTGATTTGCGGAGGTATGTACCAATACATTCTCTGAGCATCTGCAACGTGGGAAATGTGTGATAGAGTGTCAGTTTATCGATTTGCAGACTTTTACGGGTCGCTTTCGATTCGCATAAAATCGTTGCAATTCGTCAGGAACGATTGAAAACAGATCCGGGAGATATCCATGGAGACAATTTCGAGAATTTTATAGTCTAGACTACCTTTTGCCCGCGATTTCGTGGTCATATATCCCGTTTTTCCCGTTCCCGTAGGAATTTCGGGAAATCCTCTCTTAGTGCTCCTCTACATTCCTCAAGGAACGTACATGCCAAATTTCAGCTTTCTACGACCTGTAGTTACGGTTGTGCGTTGTCTGTCAGTTACTCAATCAGTCAGTAACGAAAGAATTTTATATATTAAGGATAAGGATAAAAGAAAATAACGTTTTTAAAGTGCCTTGAACCGATTGGTACGTTTACCTACATACTGGAAAAAAATAATCATTCTCGAGAGAAAATCGTCCGTCGATGCAAGATAGCTGATATTTCACAAAGGATTACTGAGTACTCGTATGTTAAATATGAAAAAAAAGGAAAAATTGTGTGGATTTATACTCATACGTAAAGATAAACAAACATATTCGGAATGATTATTTACACAACAATATGCATCTCTGGTGTGTTAATTAATAAAGCTTTGAAAGTAATCCATCCATCCGCGTAGAAAAGTCAAGAAAAACGTTTCAATCAGTCATGAAAAGTCGTTATAGTTTTTGCTATTTCTCGAGCACACAACGAAAAGAAAAACAATACAAACTCGGCGAGAACAAAACGCTGCAATGGATACACTAGTACTGAATCTAATTCAAAGAAACACGCTGTTTTACCAGACATTGATAAATGGAGCACCCTTTTACTGACTCGAAAAATCTTGGGGAAATATATTTCTTACAATGTTAGGGTTCCGAACATGCATATGGAATAATGGAACCCTTATTTGATCACTCGTCTGTCTGTCCGTCTGTCACAGCTAATTTGTTCCAAATCTGCGGGACCAATTTAGTTAAAATTTGGTACATCCTTTACTAATATTATAAACTAGCTGACCCGCGCGGCTTCGCTCCCGTCAACTGGCTACTCTACCTACCGACCCTAACCTACCTACCCTACCTACCTACTTACCTACCATACCTACCTACCATAGCCACCCTACCTCAACTACCTTACCTACCTACCCTACCTACCTGCCTGCCTACCCTACCTACCTGTCTACCTACCCTACCTACCTGCCTACCTACCCTACCTACATACTCATTTTTTTTTGTATTTTAATTCTTATTATGGACGAAGGAATTAGTCTTCGTCCCGAATAAAACACCAAAACTATGAAAATCGGTCGAGCCGTTCTCGAGTTAGTTAGAATAGTGTTCGAACAAACCCGACTTTGAGAATTTTGCTGTATTGTGAAAGACTCGACCTTTTTCTAGAAGACATTTTTATATCAGCGAGACAGATATAAAACGAAAAAAACTTTTTTACAAAAAATGGAATTGGTGTTTTTAGTTTTTTCGCTTTTTGACACCGACTTCCGAAATTAAAGTTATTTTATACTTTGTAGTGTTTTGTTTTGAAAGTCAGTTTCATTTTTAGTAAAAAAAGTTTTTTATTTTTCACTTTTTAGTGGTACCTGCGTACCCATTCACAGCGTACCGGCGTGATGTTATGTTATGAAAATAAAACTTACTATGTGCTTTCGGTGTAAAGGTCTCGTCAATACGAATGAAATAAGCCCAAACACTTGGTAGTTCCTACATACCGATGTGGAGTTCCCTGGACTCTCTGTCGTCTCCATCATCAGGACTGATCCAAACTTTCATTCTTTTGTAGTATCACCCGATATACACACGAATATCAAGTTTTTACCAAATACGTGTCTACAATTTTCGAGAGTTGCCCTCGATTTCTCAGGGTTTCCATCATCAGATCCTGACGTGGTGGTAATGGGACCACACGGCAAGCACCAGCTTTCAAATAAAAAAATAATCATGAAAATCGATTCATCCAGTCGGTTAATATGAGGTAACAAACATAAAAAAAAATACAGTCGAATTGATAACCTCCTCCTTTTTTTGAAGTCGGTTAATAAACTGAAGGAAGACGTACAGCGGTGGCTTATTACTAAATAGGGTTCCGTTAGCAACCTTGGTACGGAACCCTATAATTTGCCTTGGCTCGCAAATCGAACCGTCTGATACTTAGCACGAATTAAAAACTTAGTTGCGGGCAACCTGGGAGTCTTTAAGACAAAAGTGAATAGGTTGCTTCTAGGCAAACGTAATCCATCTTCAACCTCATCATCGCTTACCATCAGGTGGGATAGTGGCCAAACGTATGCCTATCTATAGTAAAAAAAAATCTAGTCCGTATCACCTAACCACAGAGAACTAATGATAACTCGATTTGACAGTTACTGTGAAATCGTGTTGTCATTCATTCTTAGTTCGGGTTCGGGATTAATCGTAAGTCTGTAGGTGATACGGAGTAGAATACGTCCGCAACTAAGCCCGAAACTACGGACTTCGGACTTAGAGAGTAGCCCCACCAAAATTGATCGCTCCCGTCACCGTGACCACCTTTGGTACGGTACCTTATTATTATTAGCCTTGTTTCGCAAATCAAACCGTTCGTTGCTTCGCTCTAAACGGAATCAATCGCGGAGGCCTTAGAAGTAGGGTCCTGTCAGCACCTTTGGTACGGAACCCTACAGGCCTGATCCGCAAGTCGAACCGCCCATTACTTCACAAAACTACTGAGTTCTAAATCAGTTTAAGACTCTACGATAAAAGCACTTTAAACGAAACCAGCACAACTCAGAGATTTAAGCAATTTTGGCCCCTATTCGTTTAAGACCTTCCAGAGACCAAACCAAAATTCCTACGAATTTCGACAGTGTTCAATAATCGTGTGAGGTCATTCTCCAGCGGAAAATCTTAACACCGCAATTCAGAAAAACGCGTCATCAGTGCAACGCCATCTATCGACCATGTAAACTGACAAAATATTTGGCAGCAGAAGACGTTAAATAAGAAGCCCGTATGTAACGGTAAATAACGATAAGGTATTAAAATGTTTACTTTTATTTTGCTACGTCTACGTATTAAAAGTTTCACAAATAACTCAATCAATGCGTTTTGGTGTAACATTCATGCTTTCATGCATTTTTTAGTTCCTCAATAGATGGCGCTCTGACTAATCAGAATATATAAGGAAGTTTCTTACTAAACTAAAAATTCAATATATTTTGATTTTGTGGATCACTTGTGGATCTTTTGTGGTGAATGATCACTCTTATTTTGCCACGTATTAAAAGTTTCACAAATAACTCAACAATTTTGAATGCTTTCGTGCATTTTATTTTTCTCAATAGATGGCGCTCTGACTCATCAGAATACATTAGGAAGTTTCTTCCTAAACTTAAAAATTCAATATCTTTTGATTTTGTGGGTCGATTTTGATGAAATAAACGCTAAATGTTACTCGGGTTATCACTTAATATTTTTAAGTACTAAGATTTGCAATCTAATCTGTGGTTTATGCGTGATGCTCCCAGAAACGCACATACAAACAGACAAACAGACAAAAACAAAAATTGCATTTGTGTGTTTTACACCTTTTTCCTGAGTTTACTGTGTAATTTTTATGCAAAAATATTCAATGTACAGACACGGTTAGTCTACGATTTTATTATATGTATAGAAGACTACGTCTACGTATTAAAAGTTTAACAAATAACTCAATCAATGTGTTTTGGTGTAACATTCATGCTTTCATGCATTTTTTGGTTCCTCAATAGATGGCGCTCTGACTAATCAGAATATATAAGTAAGTTTCTTACTAAACTAAAAATTCTTTATATTTTGATTTTGTGGATCGATTGTGTCGATCAATAACGAAAAGGTATAAAATGATCACTCTTATTTTGCCACGTATTAAAAGTTTCACAAATAACTCAACTATTTTGAATGCTTTCGTGCATTTTATTTTTCTCAATAGATGGCGCTCTGACTCATCAGAATACATTAGGAAGTTTCTTCCTAAACTTAAAAATTCAATATCTTTTGATTTTGTGGGTCGATTTTGATGAAATAAACGCTAAATGTTACTCGGGTTATCACTTAATATTTTTAAGTACTAAGATTTGCAATCTAATCTGTGGTTTATGCGTGATGCTCCCAGAAACGCACATACAAACAGACAAACAGACAAAAACAAAAATTGCATTTGTGTGTTTTACACCTTTTTCCTGAGTTTACTGTGTAATTTTTATGCAAAAATATTCAATGTACAGACACGGTTAGTCTACGATTTTATTATATGTATAGAAGACTACGTCTACGTATTAAAAGTTTAACAAATAACTCAATCAATGTGTTTTGGTGTAACATTCATGCTTTCATGCATTTTTTGGTTCCTCAATAGATGGCGCTCTGACTAATCAGAATATATAAGTAAGTTTCTTACTAAACTAAAAATTCTTTATATTTTGATTTTGTGGATCGATTGTGTCGATCAATAACGAAAAGGTATAAAATGATCACTCTTATTTTGCCACGTATTAAAAGTTTCACAAATAACTCAACTATTTTGAATGCTTTCGTGCATTTTATTTTTCTCAATAGATGGCGCTCTGACTCATCAGAATACATTAGGAAGTTTCTTCCTAAACTTAAAAATTCAATATCTTTTGATTTTGTGGGTCGATTTTGATGAAATAAACGCTAAATGTTACTCGGGTTATCACTTAATATTTTTAAGTGTTTAGATTTGCAATCTAATCTGTGGTTTAAGCGTGATGCTCCCACAAACGCACAGACAAACAGACAAACAGACAAACAGACAAAAATTTCAAAAATTGCATTTTTGTGTTTTATACCTTTTTCCTGAGTTTTCTGTGTGATTTTCATGCAAAAATATTCAATGTACAGACACGGTTAGTCTACGATTTTATTATATGTATAGATGAGAAAGTAACTCTGTCTGTCTGTCGCGGTTTCACGCCTGAACTACTGAACTGATTTAAATGAAATTTGGTACACAGATAGTCTAGAGCCTGAGAAAGGACATAGGCTACTTTTTATCTCGGGAGTACGTTTCCTTGGGACCACGCTGGCGAAGCCGCTGGCACAAGCTAGTATAAAATATAAAACTTCTGTGACCCAAACAGGCACGCGTAACGTAAATAAATTTTGAGTATAACGTCGCTTTTGGTCGACAAAAGAGTTGGTTTAAAAAAATTGTTTCTGCATAAGCACCGTGTGACATATTAAATACAAGGATTTATTGGGAGATCTCAAATATTTTAAATAAACATTTGTATAATTAATCAATTTTTAAGTTATTAAAGTTGTGATAAGCGGGGGGGGGGGAGTACTCTTTTATCTCAGAAACTACAGAGCCTAAAATTTTGAAAACAAAAACATCACAGTAAATAGTTCTTTGCGTAAAAATAATAGAAAAACTTGTATGAAGTTTATAGTTTTAAAGAAACATGTTAAAAAATATTTCTTTGGGAACACTTTACGCGTGATTCCGACTCGCACTTAGCTGTTTTTTACTTTGTAACTGGTAACTTCGGGTGGTAACAAAGGTTTTTCCGTGATCTCTTCTTTGAGCCACTTACAGACCTTTCGGTCGACTGCTCTGTGATGGGGTACTTAAATCCACGCGCATATAGAATGGCGATATTAGATTATTTAAGGAGATTTCCTTTTATATCCGCGCTTGCGGTGGTTTTAATAAATCCTTGGCGAAAGATTGTTGGAGTTTAGACAGACGGAAAATAGACAAAATGTTACTCATTATATTAAGTATTTTTATGTTTTGTTTAAAGCTACTTTCAGGCAAGCGTGATCCATGATCGACCAATGCTTTACATCAGATGAGATTGAAGAAAGACGTGCTCCTACAAAAAAAAAAAAAACAAAAAAGTGGCTTTGTCAGGGTCGGCTTTTAGTCTAAATATTTTACTTATCTGAGCTCCACGACCCACTTACTGGGTATTTATTTTCAGAACTTTTTTTCGACCGCCATGTGTTCTATTTCATGTTCTTTTATCTACCATACGAAAAAGGAACCTTCCTCCTAATCTCGTTAAACAAACAAACAATCGGGATTATTCGTATTTCCGTCATCCGCGTACGTGAAGCCACATTCCTACAGACGCCGAGCATTACCTCGTATTGTACAATAAGAGCTGACAGAATTCAATATCTGAACATTCCATGAGCCAGAGCATTCCTATGCACACAATAATGCTCCTTCCGATTGTTGGAGGTAATCTATACTCATATTTTGAATGCGAAAGTGTCTGTTTGTCAAATCCCTGGACTAATATTCTTGAATTTGTTAAAGAAAAAGCTTTAATTCAGAGAATATGGGTATACTGTTATTATAGTAGATCTTTTATGTACTGAATTTTTAAGGGATTTTGAAAAAGGAATACATAAAATTTAAAGTTTATTTGAATTCAAAATTTGTGGTCTAACCGAAGTTATCTTAATTCAAAGTGGCCTGAAAAAAAAACTGCAATTTGATGATAGGTGAAGATCCAAATAATCATTTCTAAATAAAGCAAAATTGTGTTATAAAATCTGTCCGGAAAATATTCGTAATTTCACGGACCTACGCGGAGAAAGTCACGATAAAAATGTGGACTCGATTTTTCATGAAATAAGTAGGTTCGTCAGTTCTCTGCGAAAATCGTCGACTTTGTGATTACAATTTTGTCGATATTCAAATTGGGATGAGGCTCACTGAACTCCATGTTTTTTGAAATAGAAGATTGCCAATCAAAAGTAGCTGGCACCAGTAATTTTGTTCAGTATTCTAATTTACTTTAAATATGTAGATTATATTTTGCTTACCAGCTTTCCCAGCTCGTGGCTAAATAATACCAGTCGCACAGGTCCATCTTTAAGGTTAAGCAACGCTTACCAAGGTTGGTCTGTGGATGGGTGACCATCTTAACGACCTCCGAGCCTCGGAAAGCACGTTAAGCCGTTGGTCCCGCTGTCATTTGTAGATCTTTGGCAGTCGTTACGGATTGTCAGAAGTCTGTAAATCTGACTCCAGTCTTGCCAAAAAGTACCGTGTTACCCAGTTAATGGGTTGTGGAGGTCTGGTAGGCAGCCGCTCCACGTAAAATACTGGTATTCAGTTGAATCCGTTTTGACTGGAAGCCGACCCCAATATAGTTGGGAAAAGGCTAGACAGACTATGATGATACGATATTCCTTTCAACTTTTAGGCAAATATTTCTTTAAGTTAGTTCTTATTGTAACTAATCGTCCCATTTATTTAATCGAGATTCCCAAGATATTGAAATACGAAGTTTTTTGTTATCTTTGCAGATTATTATACGGATTCTTTAGGTACCTTGAGCTTTCTTATTACTTCTAGGTACTTAATTTCGTGATGGATTTTCTTTCTGATCTCATAATTCGATCTTTGCTTATCTCTGCCTTAGCAGTAAATTACGGGACTTTGTAATTACAAATTGTTTAAAAGGAGAGCAATTAACCATTGCTTAGTTACTACTTGTTTCTAAACTAAATAATTAAAGTTAGATTTCAGTTTCACACTTAGCAATCTGTTGATAATTTGGGGCCCATTGTAAGTGTTTAATTGTACTGTTTAAGTTTTAGATCCTTAATCTTTGAAGATTAAAGGTTACTTAAATACCCATTTCTCTTCTCGACAAAGCTTGTATTTTTAGATTTGATTAGTACTGTAGTAGAGATTTTCTGTCTTGAGAGTGCCAATAATACTAATTTTTAAACAAAGTTCGCATTCGCATCATCATCATCATTTTAGCCAAAAGTCGTTCACTGCTGGACATAAGCCTCCCCCAAGATGGGGGGGGGGGTGCCATAATCGCCACGCTTGGCAGGCGGGTTGGTGATCGTAGTGTACGATGTTGAGTTTTGCAGAGAACGCTGCTGCCCATTCTCTGGCGAGTCGCATTCGCATGTTGACAATCGCATACTGTCAAAAAACCTGAATTTTCATCATTTTTAGGGTTCCGAAAAAAAAGGAACCCTTATAGGATCACTCGGGTGTCTGTCTGTCTGTCTGTCCGTGTGTCACAGCCAGTTTTCTCCGGATCCACTAGACCGATTCTGTTGAAATTTGGTACACATATGGACTTCTATGACCCAAACACGGACGCGTTACGTAAATTATTAAATTTTTTCGTATGGTGGTCACTTTTGAGGGTCAAACTAGAAAATTAAAAAAAAAAGTTTTTTGACCAATATCGTGTGACATATCAAATGGAAGGGCTTACTGTGAGGGTTTTAATTATATTTTTTTCATAATTTTAAAATAAATAGTTTTGAAGTTATTCAAGAAATTAGACGAAAAATGACCATTTTTCCGAAACTTCTGAGCCTAAAATTTTGAAAAAAATGGAGATAATATATCTTTACCTAAAGATTACAGGAAAACCTATTAAAAGTCTGTAGTGTTAAAATAACATGTTAAAACAATGAAATTCGTTCGGAACCCCTTACACGCGAGTCCGACTCGCACTTGGCCAGTCTTTTTAATATTATTTGTACGCCACTATTGGCAAAATATGGACGCTCACAATATATTGTTAATACCTTGCATGTCTGATTCGACAGTTCATGTAAACGCATATATTTGACAAATAAATTATCTTTCATTCTTTCTTTCTTTCTTACATTATTAACAGATTGCGACTGAGATGCGAATGCGAACGTTGCTTGATAATTTGTAGAATTGGCACATTATGTCTACCTATATATCTATAAAAGGGCAACTGACAGACATTTCAACGCACAGCCAAAACTGCTGGGATTGGGAACGTAATATTTTGTACGAGGCCTTTTTAGGGTTCCGTACCCAAAGGGTAACCAACGGAACCCTATTACTAAGCCTCCGCTGTCCGTCCGTCCGTTCGTCCGTCCGTCTGTCAGCGGGCTGTATCTCAAGAACTGTAATAGGTAAACAGTTGAAATTTGCACAGATTGTGTATTTCTATTGCCGCTATAACAACAAATAATAAAAATTAAGGTTTATGGTACGGAACTCTTCGTATGCGAGTCCGACTCGCACTTGGCCGGTTTTTGTTATGATGTAGGCGAACAATAAGAAGGGGATTTCTGGAAATTCAACCTTCAGGCTAATTTTAACCAGTCATGGCAGTCAAAATGTCAGTGACCCACGTGGTGCGGAGATTTTATGAAATTCCATTGGTTAATATTTCTCCGTTTCTCCGCTTTGCTGCCTCGCTACGCTGTAATGGATAGGCAC
The DNA here is from genome assembly GCA_947578705.1 of Lacanobia wlatinum. Lineage (NCBI taxonomy): Eukaryota > Metazoa > Arthropoda > Insecta > Lepidoptera > Noctuidae > Lacanobia > Lacanobia wlatinum. The sequence continues at coordinate 24,828,036 of OX388025.1, read as the reverse complement.
CCTTACGGAGGAAATCGTTTGTGCTGAATTATCTACACTTATATTATAAAGAGGAAAGATTTGTTTGTTTGTTTGAAATGAATAGGCTCCGGAACTACTGGACCGATTTGAAAAATTCTTTCAGCAATGGATAGCTACATTATCAGGGAGTAGCATAGGCTATATTTTATCCCCGTACTCCCACGGGAACGGGAACTACGCGGGTGAAACCGCGTGACGTCCACTAGTAAAAGATAAAGTCGCGGACGAAGTGTTGGTTATGAGCATAAAGACATAAACACCAACCCGAATTTTATAAAATAGATAGAGTAGAGACGTAGGCGTTTTCATGGTTATTTATGAAAAGTAAAGAATACTTTATGTAATGAGTACTGCGCCCCGTCTTTATAGTACCTAGGTAAGTAATGGTCTCTATTTACGCAGTTGGTGGTCTCTAAATATACAACATGTGTTGCCTAGTCTAATTTGGTTCATGTACATGTTAAATCAATATTTACATAATGTAAACAAACATTTACTCGTATGTATTGAACTTCAAGACGTCTTGTCGTCACTGAGCGAGGCGAGGTAAATGAATCTTTTATATTGGTTCTTAACAAACACATCTTTCGCTACGCATCCTCGCACATCTTTGATAGACACGCAGCTTTAATCCACGGCAAAAACAACTCCATTGCAGTTTTACTTACAATCTGTTCCTATCAACATTTTAATTGTATAATTTACATAAAAAACAATGTTCTTCCAGTCGATACCGCACTTTTTTCAATTAACTCAGGGTAAAACTATGCCTTAGCTAACTAAGAAATAAATCTTGTAGATTTATTTTTTGAAGCTCCGAGGGCTTGGGGGTTTATCATTAAGTTAGTCTTTACGGGATAAGATCTACACTAATATTTTAATTGTTAGCCTATTTTGTTGCGTCGCCGAATTGAAATTATTTTTTTTTTAAAGATTATTATTTAAAACATAAACAGTATCTATACTATCTGTACTTATATATCTATTCTAATATTATAAAGAGGTAAAATTTGCGATGTTGTGAGTTTGTGAAGTTGTAGGAGGTAATCTCTGGATCCACTAAACCGATTTTGAAAATTAAACCAATAGAAAGCTACGTTATTTGTGAGTGTCATAGGCTATATATTAAACCGAAAGTAACGCCCCACGAAGTGGCACGTGTCAGCTAGTTTTTTTAAAAAAAAAAAAAATGAATTCTATATACAATATTATAGAATTTACTTCCATGCAAACACCGTAGCCATAGTTCTAAGTGAACCAACAATCATGAAATGGCATAAACGAAACCACATATGGAACTTTATTAAATATTTTTTTTAAGAATCTGCCTCTCAAAATTGTTTTGGCTTGAAACAATTTTGAGAGGCAGATTCTTCGCTAGAAGATTGGACCTCAGCAGTCAATATCCTCACAAAAATAAGTTAAAGTTTTAAGTACAACCGATTGCAAGATAAATATGAAAAAAAAATGCAAGCACGGTGAGGAATTTTCGTGCGTTTTCATTTGAAAAGAGACCTTCCGACAAAAACAAGCTAGTATTAGTATTGCAGCTTTAAATCAATGAATCCCACATTCACTCTCCAGAGAACAATACAATTTTATTTTAATTCAGAACCCGTGTCGCGGGGATAAATTCAACAGGAATACGAAAACAATTGTCTGTGAGTCCGGATCAACTTTTATGTCCCATCGCATAGGAGTTAAAAATTCTGATTGAATGGGATGGAGTGGGATGGGACAGTTTACGATTGCAATGAAAGTGGACGGTGCTTAAAGCTGACATATTTTAAAAACGTTTGGCTATATATACCAGCTGGGAATACTGCCAATATTGGTACGTGTTTCGACATGGGAACAATTTGTGGATTGGATAAGGTATAGTTAATTTGAAGTGCTGTGTATTTATACAGGATCACGGCCAGCGGTTTAACTCATCACATAAGATAACAACATAATTCACATGTACATTCTTTATGTTGTGTTCTGTTTTATTTTGTTTGTACCTGTAATAAAGAGGATTTATATATTTTTTAAGTCATTTTGCTTTAGAATTTTTTGTATGATTGCATTTTCCTCCTTTTTTGGAAAAGGAGGAGGTTCTCAATTCCGTGGGTATTTTCTTATGTATAGTATACACCGATTACCCTGAGGTTTCTATTCCGATTTTTGTGATTCTTTTTTAGTTCGATGCAGTATACTTGCATTTGGTCCCGTCGGTCGGAAGTCGGTGTTAAAAAACAAAGATACCGACTTCCGAAATTAAGGTTATTTTATTCTTTGTAGTGTTTTGTTTGGAAGTCGGTTATATTTTTTTGAAAAAAGATTTTTTTATTGTTACAATCGTCATCATCTGCCTAGCCTTTTCCCAACTAAACACGGTGCCATTGTGTGTGGTCTTACAACGGCAGCCCACTTCATCTATCCAATGACTACTACATATTCATTAAAAAAAATGACATTTGAATTATTTATAAAATTAAATTATTATTAATTGTCATGACGCATGACGTAGTTTGAAACATCCAGGAGCGAGCGTAGTCCGAGTCTTTTGTTCCAAGGACGGCGCGGAATGGAACAGTGACATTGCTTTGATACGTAAACATTATTAAAAAAAAAAACAACAAACAGTGTGTTCATATTTCTAATGTATTTTTTTTTTTTTGTACCTATTATCTTAACGAATTTGAAAAGAAATTATCGCGCCTAGAGATAGTATATGTCGGGTATCTACATTAAGTAGACCGTCTTTGTAAGACGACTTAAATGGCACCGTGTATAGGGGTCGGCTTCCAGTTAAACTGGATTCCAGCTGAATACCAGTATTTTATATGGAGCGCCTACCTACCAGATCTCCACAACCCATTAACTGGATAACACGGTAATTCTTGGAAAGGCTGGTGTGTGGTGGTGAGATTCTGGCATCGGACTATCCGTAACATTTTTTTTTTGGACAAGCCCGCCACACATTCCCAACCACTGCAACTCCTGAAAGCCAGAATCAACAGTGGCGACCACCAGAAAAACGCCGAGCCAATGAAGCCCGACGAGTCCCGGAGAAATTGTATCCGTAACAATTGCCAAAGATCTTCAAAGACAGCCAGGACCAACGACGTAACGTGCTTTGCGAGGCACGGAGGAGTCTCGGTATGCTAAGATGGTCACCCATTCACAAACCAACCTTGGCAATCGTTGCTTAACCTTGAAGATCAACCGTGCGGCTGTTTATATTAGCCACGATCTCCTCCGAGTATTTTTATTACAATCGTCTTTCCCTCAATTTAGGAATAGTTCTTTTGCCTTGAAGTGCCTGTATATTTTCGGCCACTCCAAAATCTCTTTGCACTCTCTTCAAAGATAAATAATTCAGTTTGTTTTATCTTCTCTAAAAGACATTGTTCAGTATTGTCCGATGAATATTTAAGTAGTACTCAAATACGTTTGTCGTCCTTTTGGTTCTATGGAGCTGACAGACGATAAACCCATCCAAGTCTCCAAAATACACGAGTTATAAATGCCACCGGATAATAGCAAACTCAGTAAAATTAATATCAATCATCAATGAATCAATTTATATAAAGTTCTTCCGTTACTGACTGATTGAGTGACTGAGTGACTGACAACAACGCACAGCCGAAACTATTGCTCCTAGAAAGCTGAAATTTGGCATAAAGCTTCCCTACACTCCGAAGGGGAGCACTAAGAGAGGATGTCCCGAAATTCTTACGGGAACGGGAAAAACGGGATATGCGCGTACAATGTCGTGGGCAAAAGCTGGTAAGACTATAATTACTCGACATATTAAATCATCTTGAATACAATAAATCCACTACAATTTCTCAATAAATTATATCATCTTGAATACAATAACTCCACTATAGTTTCTTGATATATTATATCATCTTGAATACAATAAATCCACTACAATTTCTCTATATATATTATATCATCTTGAATACAATAAATCCCATCTAAATTCCATAGTTGCCAATATTTCCGTGTCATATTGAGAAAAAATAGTTTACAATTTCACGCGATATATTACTTACGGAGTTTGTAATTATCCAGTGACATAAATAAATGTATTGGACGTAGACAATGTGGACACGTTTCCTTACACTAGCAGTATATTTAAACCGTTGTATTTTGGCTGCTCCCAGAACTAAAATTCTGTTTCAGTATTTTCGAATATTTAATGTATGGTACGGTAGATCTGTGACACAGCAGTGCTCTTACCTAGAGGAACCAAAAGAAGCGAGGCACTACCTATCGCTTCTCTAAGCGTTTCGTCTTATTTTCAAACTCTCATAATTTCAATTTGTACAACACCTGAGAGCCCAAATTCTCAGAATAAGATGAAGTTGGGTGAACCAACCAAAAACACTAAGTTTAATTTATCTACTTTTATTGTGTGAGTATACCAAGACTTAAAAAATACGTCGGTTTTAATACTCACAGATTTTAATTACTATTAATAGCGTCTTCGTCAAAATGGCGGGATAACATAATTTTGTAGTTAGTTGTGTTGAGAGGAATTGATTGCGATCTAGAAGTCGAAAAAGCTGAACTTTTCAAGCCCGTAATAATTTATTTATTGCTGGATCCTGTTTATGGGTGAATATGTTGTTATAAAGGTCGCCACCCAAAGCAGGTGTATTGTAATGTTGTACAACCGCAATTTATCGAAGACGCCATTTAATCCCTCGGGATAAGAGGCGTATTACAGGGAAATAAAATATGTAGGCAGCAATGTTGAGCTTGAGAATGATGTCCGATAAATATTTAGGAGGCTACTTACATAACCAATAAAGTAGGCAAGGGTGTTTTATGTACCTAGTCTGCATTTGAGTAGTTATGTTTCCAAGCTCTTGGGGCGACTGTTCCCATTAGGCGCAAATCCTGATTACAGGCTTTTACTGAGAATTTACTAATGAGAATACAATATCACACGTCATCCGTCAAATATAGCCGATCTATTTTGTTAAAAATTCACTATGTAAGTAATAATAAATATTTATTATAAACATTTATTTCTCACCAAAATATAAAGTAGGTAATTTTAACATCGTATCAAGAACAATACGTAACAGCTACAGTTTAATAATTATATTGTGGGAGACTGGTGCCTAAACTAGACGTAAAGCCTGTATTTCAGGTCACCAGGACTCCCCCCATCCGGAGATAGTCACAATTTGTAGGTTTCGTATTCACACATTATCAAATGCGATAAGGTTTTATAACAAGTATTTAATACAATTATTCATTGCTGTGTTAGTATTTTAATGAATAGTTTTATGTCATGCTGTATGTGTGTGTGTGTGTATGTTTGAGGGAGTATGACTGAGATTAAGAAAGTTATGAGTGTGCCAATAATGGGTTGAATGATCGTGAGGTATTAAAATTGATTTCGAATATATATATTAAAAATAATTTAATTATTATTATTAAAAAAATATTGGTACATGGCTTTAAAAACGTTAACATTAAGTTACACCGGGGCAGCATGAAGTTTTTCCGTGTAGTCATAGCTTAAGTCCTGAAGCCAATTCCTTACTTTCATTTTGCACTTTTTACTGGTAAGACTGTAAATAGAGAGCGTCATATTTATGTTATTGCATAGAAAGCGACCCAGGTAGCAAAAGAAGCGTTTAGAGAAAAAAGTAGTGAGCCGATTTTGATTGCGGTGTTGTTACGGCTTTTACCATATGATAGAACGGGGTTGAAGGTAACGAGTCCATGCTGTTTTAGGACCGTTTGTAATATAAACAGCTGATGTACAGTTAGAACTTTAGACTCTTTATAAAGGAGCGCTGTGGGATGTGGCAATGGAGTAAGCATGAATTGAACTGTCATTATCTTGTTTATATGGATTGATAGTTCATTGCATGTTCACTTCGCCTAGGCTTATACGGTGAGAGGTTTAGGATTACTGCATCAAAGTAGTTATATCTGAATTAACACCTTATACTCATAATAATTTTAACCGAAATACGTCCACTACTGGATGTGGCCTACATCCAGTAGTGGACTCCTCATTACTCCCCAAGTGTCGCCACATCGACCGGTAATTTGCGTCTCGCATCGAGCAGATTCTCGCGGCCTTCACCAGGTCACTGTCCACTACCACTTAACTTTGGCGATTCTTCATTTCACTTAAGATTAGTGATTAACACCTTATCCTAATATATAAAATTCTTCCGTTACTGAGTGAGTGACTGACAGACAATGCACAACTGAAACTACCGGGCTTAGAAAGTTGAAATTTGGCATGAAGGTTCCTTGGGGAGTGCAGAGGTGCACTAATAGGATACCGAAATTCCTACGATAATGGAAAAAACGGGATAGAATAGAATACTCTGTATTATGTAGACCATATAAGTTACAGAAAAGACAAATGAGAAAAATTACATAGGGTGACACAATGGGCGGCCTACGAACGCGGACGAAAGCTAGTACTTACAATAATAAGAATAATGGATTCATTTAAAACGTTCAACAGAACAGTGTGGCAGGAAGATTTATAATCATTCACGTTTGCTTATTAAACCCCTAAGCTATAGGGGTGATAAATATGGGTTGCTAAACTGTCAACATAATAAATGCTCGCACAACAGTCGCACGTGTCGTGTCGTTCGGATTGCGGTCGCCTCTCTAATACTCACGATTAATTTGTTGCATAGAGCATGGAATCGATAATTTTCGGCAGCTAGGCGGTATGCAAAATGTCTATTCGATCTGCATTGTTCCCAGTAGAACTTCTCTTTATGAAAAAGACTGGGCCACAATCTCACACGGGCCCGGTAAAGATTTTAAAGATGTCGCAGGTCTTTGAATTTTTTGTGAAATACTGTTTTTTTTTTTGCTTTGCCTATATCCTCTATCCAACTGCAGGAGAAAGGCCTTCCTCAAGTCCTTTTAGGATTTTTCCCACACCATTTTCTACCAGCCCATCAAGCGTGGCGATATGGCGATATGACCGATGCATCGGTCGTATCGTCACCGCTTTTTGGGTGGCCTCGGCATCGCCGCTGTGCCGTCTATCATCAGGCATGCTGGTTAGGCAGTGTCAACTAATAAAATTCGTGGCAGCAAAAGGATGAGCCGACTACTTCGATGATCGTTCAGTTTCTATACGTTATCGTGATTTCTGTCGAAGTGCGAGTAACGCAAGGTGGTACGCTTGTTGTTGAAAATATGGACAATGCTACTTCTAGCAGAGCGGTAACGGCCGCAAAGACGTGTCTTTGTTCTGTGATATGTTGCAAATGTGTTCCAAGACTAATTGTTTGTTGAACTCATTTCCTGTGGTCGCCGATATAATGTGGGCGTCACGAAAAATACGTGGGCGCTCCTAAAATACTCGGACTAGTATTTCGAGTATTTGGGAAGTATAGAAATACTTGGTTTGTTTCTGTAAATTGGTTTGTTGCAATCAAGGGGTGAGTTTCAAAGGAAAGCTGGCAGTAGCTACTTTTTAGGGTACGGAACCCTAAAAACTATACAGTTGCAAATTAACGGGGTTCCCATACAAGAAATGTGTTTTTTAGGGTTCCGACAAAAAAAGAAACCTTGATAGGATCACTCGGGTGTCTGTCTGTCTATCTGTTTGTCTGTCTGTCCGTCTGTCACAGCCAGTTTTCACTGGACCGATTCTGTTTAAATTTGGTACACATATGGACTTCTGTGACCCGAACACGGACGCGTTACGTAAATTATTAAATTTTTAGAATGGGGGTGGGTCGCTTTTGGGGGTCAAACTAGAAAATTAAAAAAAAAAAAGTTTTTTGAACAATATCGTGTGACATATCAAATCAAAAGGCTTACTGTGAGGGTTTTAATTATATTTTTTCCATAATTTAAAAAAATGGTTTTGAAGTTATTCAAGAAACAAGACGAAAATTGACCAATCCCCCCCTCTTATCTCCGAAAATACTGAGTCTAAAATTTTGAAAAAAATGGAGATAATAGATCTTTACCTAAAGATTACAGGAAAACCTATTAGAAGTCTGTAGTGTTAAAATAACATGTTAAAAAATTAAATTCGTTCAGAACCCTTTGCACGCGAGTCCGACTCGCACTTGGCCAGTTTTCTGAGTGTGAGTCCGACTCGCACTTGGCCAGTTTTTTTGTGGTTTTAGGGTTGGTCCCGTTATAAAAGTTGTTCATAATGATGAGTACAACGACCGACCGACCTTTATAGATTTTAACTCATTCTGTAACACGTTTAATTAATGCACTATCGTCTACAGCAAGTTATTAAATATCTAATTAAATATACTGACAGCTTATTAAACTTAGTGCTAAAGTGCACAGCTACGGGTGAGCGTTATCTGGGTACGTCACACATTCGCTTCGCAAGCTTGTTTGCCTTTCTAAGATGGGTACACATTTATGTAGTGTACGGAGACAGGATCGCGCTGTACGACGAACTTTGACATACTCCGTCATAATTATTTTGTTGGAATATTAGTCCATTTATTTTGATCTCATCATCTGCCTAGCATTTTCTCAACTTTATTGTAGTCGAGGATTGATGATATCCGCAAGAGAACCAAGGTTACCGACATAGCCTGAAGGATTGCCAAAATGAAGTGGCAGTGGGCAGCACATTGCTCGCAGAATAGACGGTCGATGGGGCTGAAAAGTTCAGGAGTGGAGACCGCGTACCGGAAGACGCAACGTTGGAAGGCCACCCACAAGGTGGACCGATGACCTGCTGATCACTGGTAGCCGATGGATGCAAGACGCATAGGACTGGTTGGGGTGGCGACACTCGGGGGGCCTCAGGACTGGTTGTTGTGGTGACACTAGGGGAGGCCTATGTCCAGCAGTGTACGTCTTCCGGCTGATATAATGATGACGATGATGATGATTGGGGTCGTCTTCCAGCCAAACCAGATTCAGCTGAATACCAGTATAATACGTGGAGCGTGTGCCTACCAGACCTCCACAATCCATTAACTGGGTAACACGGTACTTCTTGGCAAGACTGTCAGATTTTCTGGCTTCTGACAATCCGTAACAACTGCCAAAGATCTACAAATGACAGCCAAGACCAACGGCTTAACGTGCTTTTTGGTCACCCATCCACAGACCAACCTCGGCAAGCGTTGCTTAACCTTGAAGATCGACCTGAGCGATTGTTATTATTTAGCTACGAGCTTCTTCCATTTATTTTGATGTAAAACTTTGAATTTGGACCACGGTGACTTACCTAAGTTAAGGCCTACAAAATCACTACATAGTTTAAAACAAAGTCGCTTTCTCTGTCCCTATATCCCGATGTATGCTTAAATCTTTAAAACTGCGCAACGGATTTTGATGCGGTTTTTTTAATAGATAGAGTGATTGAAGAGGAAGGTTTATATGTATAATAACATCCATTGAATAGTGGAGAAATACTGTTATTTTGAGGTTTCTAATGTGATGTCGTAAATAATTACATTTTATGACGCAGACGAAGTTGCGCGGGTCAGCTAGTAATCTATATTATGTCAATAATTAGGGCCTAAGGAAATTTGTAGAAGAGATAGAATTTAATTATAATTTTCAATGACTGGCAATTTTCTTAGATTTGTGGTCCTCCCATGTTTTGTTGGTGTTATAAAAATATTTCAATTCGTAGTTCTTTGATTTCTAAACAATTTTAATTTCAATTAATTACTACAACGAAGTCCCTATCTGGGTTTAAATTTTTTATTTCTGAGAATTTTAATCAATTTTAATTTTAAATAAAAATTCAGTTTAGGTATATGCAGGCTAAGCAGGTGTGGTCAGGTGAGATAGTGGTCAAACGTATGCCTGTCAGTAGTAAAAAAAACCTACCGATGTATTAATTTGTTGAACCTAAGCATAAAAATATGTTTTACTCCCGCTTTGTTCCCGTTTCAATTGCTATTAGTTGTTTATTTAGTCCAGAGTGGTAATTAATTCAAACTATTTTGATCAACATGTTAACACAGTAATGAATAGTTAATTTTCGTTTAGTGTGGGATTCTATTAAACAGTAATTTCATTTTGGTAATGCTAACATAGTTGGCAATTATTTTCTAGCTAAATATTAATATTTAGGTGTTATTTTACGAATAACCGTAAATTTTATATTAACAGTCTAGTTTTATTACTATAATCACACATTTAGGATGCTAAGCACCTATTAACGTTATTTTAAACCGCCCATTGTACACTAATTGTTTTATCAATGTTGGTCCTTTGTTTATTATATAGTATGCAATAAAACACATAACAAAAAACCGGTCAAGAGCGAGTCGGACACATGCACCGAGGGTCATAATATAAAACGTGAAATATTTTTAAATTTTAATCGGTGAGGCTTATATTCGTTAGAGAATTTTAACACTGCGGTGTTTATTGCAGTTTTAGATCAGCGCCATCTCTTGACCGATAGTAGAACTAATATATTTTTTGTTGAGGATTTCTGAAAAAGTGTACTATTTAAAGACTTCGTTTTATTTTTTCTGTAATCTTTACATAAACTTCTATCACATAGAATAATTTCGGATTTTTCTCTATGCCAACTTCGGAGATAAGGGGGGGTTCAAAATCCTGCGGCTTAAAAAAAGAAATAATCTTTGAGAATGTGCAAATAGCGTTCTTTCATATGATACCCCATATGCATAGTGTACTTACCCCATATGTACTTCAAACTTTTAAAAACCCCTTTCAGTTGCAGTTGCAAAAAAATAAACACAGTTTTATTTCTTTCTTATTTGCAAAATAGTCGATCAAACGTCATCTAAAACTATTCCAAATTTCAAGTTGATAGCATTAGTAGTTCTTGATTGTTGTTCTGTGACATACCGATAGACTTAGTCACACAATAAGGGTTCTTTTTTACCATTATGGTACGGAACCCTAAAACACTACTGTAAAATATTAGCTCAATAGCTTTTGCCCGTGACCTTACAACCGTCTCCAGGGTTCTATCTATCTCCCTTCCAAAATTCATCAACATCGGTTCAGCGATTTACGCGAAATAGCGTTATAAACAAAAAAACTCACATTCACACTTTTGATATTAGAATAGTCGGTGTGAATATATGCCTAGCTAGCCTACTGAATACAGTTATAAAACTACGATTCTTTAAGAACATTCCTGCAAAATACACAAATTAATAATTTATTTTACTACAACACGTTCATTTTATGTTGTAAATACTAACCTAATTATATACAGTTAAAATAAAAATAAAAACTGCTAACTAAAATATGGCGTCAAAAAATTCTTCCGCATTGCCACGTTGAATGGCAATGCTTATTTTATGACCGAGGTAAAAGCCCGCCTTTGAGTCACGAGTGTTCTTTATATTTATTCAGAACGTTTACAAAAACTACAGCGATAAAAAGCCATTGATAAAACACACTTTTTGATCTAATTTCACTCCCGATACAACCAAGGTAAATCTATTTTGTCTGCAATAACCCTTTAAAAGGATTTTTTCGGCGAACGCTTACTCAATGTAATCCAAATTAGATTCCATACATATTGTTTTCCATGTATCGATGAAGGTATCCATTTAATAAGTATATGTTGGTAGTAAGTCTCTAGGAGAACAATATTGATATTCTGCGTAAAGAGAAAAAATATTGTCGTATTGTCGTGTAAACAATATTGTTTTAAGGTTCCCACAGGCAGGTACGACGCGACAATGAGACAACCATGTGACATCGTTTTGTAGTGATCCGTACCCAAAGGGTATCCAACGGAACCCTATTACTAAGCCTCCGTTGTCTGTCTGTCCGTCCGTCCGTCCGTCTGTCTGGCAGTCCGGCTGTATCTCAAGAACCGTAATAGGTAGACAGTTGAAATTTTCACAGATTGTGTATTTCTATTGCCGCTATAATAGCAAATTAAATCTAAAAATATAAAAATAAAAATCAAGGTTTATGGTACGGAACCCTTCGTGTGCGAGTCCGACTCGCACTTGGCTGGTTTTTAACATAAATTGTGTTCATCTGTAGAACAATTTCTATAAAAATGAATTTTCGCATGTTTTTCGCATTGTCACGTCGCGTCTGTCTGTGGGGCAACTTTATATGAAAGTTTATTTGAATGATTATATTAATAAGATATATCATTATCACGTCTTGTTCATACTCTACATTGTAAATCAGTGTGTCTTCAAGGATCTCTATTTAGGTACCTATGTTAAATAGTTTTTTTATTATTATCCTTACTTAATATTATAATTGCGAAAGTAAATCTGTCTGTCTGTCTCGCTTCCACGCCAATACTACTGAACCGATTTAAATGAAATTTGGTACAGAGATAGTCTAGAGCCTGAGAAAGGACATAGGCTACTTTTTATCCCGGGAGTATGCTCCCTAAGGACCACGCGGGCGAAGCCGCTGGTATTTTATAAAAGTCAGCATCAGATTTTATACTTTGAGTTTCGTATTTTCTTATTATTTCGATTTTTTTTTAAATTCGAATACTCGAAGCACTATTTGAAATTGAATTTAATTTTAAACAGCTTAGGTAATTTATAACAAAGGACTGTACCTACCTTTCATTATAAACTTATTTTCTTCGAAAAAACTCTAGAGACTTTTAAGTTTTCAACATCGTACTTGAGACTTAACATTGTGATTTTTACTTTCGTAAAGAAACATCACGGTAAAGTTGGTGTTTATTTTGATGCTGAAAAATAAGTTGTAATTGAATAGAAAGATTATTTTAAACTAGTGGACGTCACGCGGTTTCACCCGCGTAGTTCCCGTTCCCGTGGAAATACGGGGATAATATATAGCCTATGTTACTCCCTGATAATGTAGCTATCCAATGCTAAAAGATTTTTTCAAATCGGTCCAGTAGTTTCGGAGCCTATTCAATTCAAACAAACAAACAAACATACAAACAAACAAACAAATCTTTCCTCTTTATAATATTAGTGTAGATTAGTGTAGATAGTGTAGACAAGCTATAAAACAAAGTCTTGAAATAATAGTCAGAAATATTAAAAGCGTTGATTCCTCCCGTCCCTTTAAATATTTTAGACTTTTCATGACTAGATAGACAGTCATGAATTTCGAAACATCTTTTAACAAAGGTCAAACTCTGAGACAGAAGAAAATAGAACATCTACTTTCCAAATGCGTAGTAGGGTAGCAGGTAGACTTGATATGAGAAGGTAGATTTAAAAGGAATTGATAGTAACAAATTAACAAAAATAATAACTAAAATTAACAACTACACTAAAACTAAATTACAGCATCAAAAATTCGTCCTCATCGCTGTCACCTGGTAATGTGCCCAAGACACTGGCGGCATTGCCACGTTGAATGGCAATGCTTAGTCTCTGCTCTGCTAGCTCTTGGGAAGTGTCAACAAGCGAATTCGAGATTGGGTCATGTCTTAAAGTTTTTTTTTCGGATATTGCAAAACATTTCATACCTATGAGTAGATAGGTATCCCTTAAAATATTTTGCCCTATTATTTAACTGGACCATACTGCTTCGGTTTGAAAATATTGCTGGGTTTAATATTTTATGGAAGTTGACAATTTTACAGCAGAACTGGCATTTCCATGCGGGCTTTATAAAGCTTTATTATATTTGGAAATCGTTATCTCAAATGGGCTAGGCTTGTGCCTAGTGCTTGACATAAAATTTCAGTATTTTATGAAATAATAAAGACTTTTAGGTCTAAGTTATGATAAAGTAATTTTGATATGGGTTTAGGAGGGTGAAAGGGTGAAGGTTTATTTCGGTAATAATTCAGTTTATGTGTTCTTATTCGAATTTAACGGATTGCACGCACGAATAACGTCTATAGTGCTCGTGGTAAAGCTGTCAAATAGGTTATTTTTCTGAAAACATCTAATTAGTCCGTCAAATAGATTTCCAAAAAATATTGAATACGTATTTTTTCTTTTTTCACGTGAACAAAAATTGAATGACTATACAGTGCGTTGAAAACACGCGTGACGTCACATCGCTGGTAAAAATTATACCATTGTAGTGACGTCATGCGTGACGCAACGAACAGTACGTCTACCATGAGTTTTATCAATCTATGCTCGCTAGCGACTGTAGTAAAAAGACTGTATTAAAATTTTGAAAAAACAAGTTTGTTATTTATTTGTTTAAGTTGTTAACTAACAAGCAAGCAAGTTGCAAGTAAAACTTTAGTTAAAAACTAAAAAATAAATAAAGTTTCATACATTTTTTTAGCTACAGTCGCTAGCGAGTATAGATTGATAAAACTCATGGTAGACGTACTGTATCGCCATATTCTAATATGCGACTCTATTAATGTGTTTTGCAAGGATACTTACTACCAAACTTGTATATTTCTTTTGCTTACAAAAGAAATAAAAAAGTTATCTACATTAGATTTTTAAAACTACCCTTCCAAAAGGCAAATGCATAAAAACTGAAATTCGGAAAAGATTTAAGTATTAAAATTCGTTAGAAAATCCGGGGTTACAGCTGCTGGAATCAAAGATATTATGAAAGTTATCAGACACCTGCTGAAAACACTGCCTGTGAGGAACTTCAAAGTTAAACTCACTTCGTAAAAGCGTGAGAATAACTTGTGAAACTATGCCAACAACTACTCGTGGAAACTTTTCTCAACGAGAATTTTCTGTATCGTTGCTCCTGCCTCCTTTAAAAGTTCTAATAGATTTAAAGCACGGAAGAAAACTGTTCATAAGGGAATGGTTCGAATCTTTTTTTAGGGTTCCGTATTTCAAAAGGAAAAAACGGAACCCTTGTAGGATTAATTTGTTATCCGCCCGTTTGTCAGGACCGTTTATCTCGGGAACGCGTGGAGGTATCGATTTGAAATTAAAACCATGTACTCAAGTCTATGGTCCTTTGCAGCTGTGAAAAAATCTAACTTCTCAGTTAACGTAAAAAACAATAATGTCGTTTATGCCGCAAAAAACGTATATTTCGACACTCTCAAGGGACTCAAAATGTCTAGGGTATTTTCCGTTGACCTAGAAATATGAAATTTGTCAAGTTATACCGTCTTGTATTACAAGTATAGGGAAAAGTCTGAAAACTATACATTTGTAATTAAATCATAAAAAATATAGTCTTTATTTAAAGTAATATTTATGTATCTACGAATTTGTACGGAACCCTCGGTGGGCGAGTCCGACTCGCACTTGACCGGGTTTTTATCCATAAACTACTATTGACGCGCCTGATTTGTTGTGCTGGCTCGTTTCTTTGTGCCGGACAATTACTGCCGGGGCAAAAAGCACAGATTGTTTGCTGTGCCTCCGTGTCGCTCCTTTGCGCGTGCTAAGTCCCCAATACCTCACACTCTGGCTGCACTTAATGATCTCTTGGATTCTAATCCAACAAACGATCTGTTTGCGGATAAATAGACGAAGTTTTTGTTGGTTGTCTCTTATTTTGTTTTATAGCTGTTTTTATAATTTGTGTATTATTAATGTGCGTCTGTTTGGGCGGAATAAACAATTTTTCTTTCTTTCTTTCTTCTTCTTTAAGTACTGTGAGAGGTATTCACGAAAGAGTTGTTCACCTTTATTTTATTTTTTTTCTGTTTCAGTTTTAAAACTTGATCTGAGTTTGATTTTTTTATATTTTTAGTTCTGTGCTTTGTTTTTAGATAGTACAATTGGTTTTCAACCGTTGTAATTAAATTTCATTAAACATGTCAGCGGCTCTTGAGGCGGTTTAGAAACTCTGACACTGGGTGTGTGGGGTCGTTAGACCTTACTGCCCACACGATAAGAAAAAGATTACATAAATAAATCGTTAAACTATTATTCCTATTTTGCTGTCATTTACAGATCTTTGGCAGTCGTTACGGATAGTCAGAAGCCAAGAAATCTGACAGCAGCCTTGCCAAGGTGTATCGTTTCACCCAGTTACTGGGTTGCGAAAGTCAGATAGGCAGACGCTCCATGTACAATACTGGTACTCAGCAGCATCCGGTTACACTGAAAGCCGACCTCCACGTAGTTTGGAAAAGCCTACGCAGATTGATTGAACTTGAGATTTTAAAGTCGCGTAGCCTTCGTAGCAAAGCCTACGAATCGTAGCAGTGCTACGCAGCCCGCGCGTAGCAGTTTTATTACCTTCCGTTGCCAACATATTTTAGTCATCCATTTTCTTTCTGGCTTTTCCCAACAAAAATAATATGCTTGATTGTCAGGCAACTATAGAAAAACTACACAATATGTTTTATAAAATAATAAACTAATACATATTAAAAACAACGTAATTTAAATACGTTGGGTCACTACGCTGGTTACTATGTTAGGGTCGGCTTCTAGTCTAACCTGGGGGGCTACTCTCTAAGTTCGAAGTCCGCAGTTTCGGCCTTAGTGACGGGCGTTTTCTACTCCGTATTACTAATTACGAACCTTATTACTAAGTCTCCGCACTCCGTCCGTCCGTCCGTCCGTCCGTCCGTCCGTCCGTCCGTCCGTCCGTCCGTCCGTCCATCCGTCCATCAATCATCATCAGCAGACTGTATCTCAAGAACCGTAATAGGTAGCCAGTTGAAATTTTCACAGATTGTGTATTTCTGTTGCCGCTATAACAACAAATAATTTAAATTAAGGTTTATGGTACGGAACCCTTCGTGTACGAGTCGGACTCGCACTTGGCCGGTTTATTACATGGAGCGACTGCTTATCTAATCTCCACAACAGTTTCTGGGTAGCACTACACCCCTTGGTTACTTTTGTGAGTCAAAATAATAAATTAGTAGTACGGAAAATTATATTAATTTTTTATTACCGAGAATTCAATATTAACTAAGATTCAAATACAACCAACATGGGCCAGTGGGTTAACATGAGCCAATCATATCTACACTAATATTATAAAGAGGAAAGATTTGTTTCTTTGTTTGTTTGTTTGAAATGAATAGGCTCCGAAACTACTGAACCTATTTGAAAAATTCTCTCAGCAATGGATAGCCACATTATCAGGGAGTAACATAAACTATATTTTATCTCCGTACTCCCACAAGAACGGGAACTATGCGGGTGAAACTGCGTGACGTCTACTAGTAAAAGCTAAAAGGAAAGAAGCAGATCTCAATTTCAAACGGTTGTACAGGTTAATTGGCCAACAGTCACCGCTCAATCTGTCTGTTTATAAATGCGTCATAAAACCCATATGGTCATATGGAATTCAACTTGAGATCCTACAAAGATTCCAGAATAATGTCCTAAGAGCAATATCAAATGCGCATGGTTTACAAGAAATGTAGAAATACATGAATACCTAAATGTGCCCACCATTAGGGAGGAGGTAAATAAATACGCCACAAAATACAAAGATAGGCTTCAAAGGCATACAAAACAACTTGCCAGGGGCCTGGTTAATAATAATAATGTTACGAGCTTGGGGTTCGTGACAATAAAAACAGCCGATAAATTAACCAAAACTGACACTTTAATTTAACACACTAATTAGCACTTTAAAACACACTAATTATAACACACAATCGCACTACTGAACACTTCCCTTCACTATAATTCGCAGTTGAAGATCGCTCTCGAAGTTATCGTTTGTATCGCCAATTCAATACTGACCCAGTCGCCGGATGTCCGCCCTTTATATACTTACCGACAAATGTTTCTAGAACCTTCTAGTATGGAAAGTTCGGGTACATACCGGTCCCGACTGACCAGGTGTCGAAACATCGAGAATGTTCTAGTATAGAAAATTCTAGAAACATCTTGACTCCTTTGATCTGGTTAGTTCCCGCTACTTGATACTAGATGGCGTTAGCAGCACGTAAATGTCATTATGTAACCAGCATTAATTCTGGCGCGTAACAATAACAACATCACAAGGCTGAAACGATGGCAAATATTGCAACTGGACCAAAGACACTACATTGAGGGTGGACTATTCTTCTGAGGATGGGAGGAGAGTATTTGTTGAAATACCTCCTGAAACACGAAGAAGATAGAAAATCTGATTAAAGCTGAATAGCCGATGGCAAATGTGTAAAAAAAAAATACAAACATAACTAAGTACACCTACTTGTGTTTAAAATACACGCATCGTGTAAATGAATAGGTCGTAATAAGTTAAGGTGACATATTTCCCCTAAGCCAAGTTGCGTGTTAGTCCAAGTCACGATATGTCAGTAGGTTATTGTTTTAATTTAGCTTTCCGACTACGCGTAGGCAGAATTATTAGTTTATCATTCGATTCTTGGAAACAATATTGTTAACAGAGGCCATTGACTTTTTATGAGAGCGTGTGTTTAGTGAAAATAACTTTGTAGTGAAAACAAAAATTTATTGCTCAGTCTCTCAGTTTCTACACATATATTTTTTTTTAGTTTTGATAGGCACGCGTTTGAGCACTATCTCACCTGATGTTAAGCGATGATGTGGTCGAAGATGGAGCACGCTTGCCTAGAAGTAACCTATTCAGTCTTCACTTAAAGACTCCCAGGTTGTAGCTATCAGGAAACACAGACTCCGGCATCCCGAATTCCAGCCCTTAGTTGTACGCACTATGGCGCTCTTTGAATAAGCAGGTATGTTTAAAGTTTTACTGGGTGGGGTAGAAAAGACTAGGTACAATAATTTCCTAAATATGACGGCGTTACCAGTATGCTTACTCCTTAGGCCTACTTAGGCTGCGCTTTCATCAGAGATGAGCGAGGAGTGGCGAAGGATGTGTTTGTTTAGAATCGTTTGCGCTGAGCGAGGCTAGGCACATCCCTCGCTACAAATCCTCGCACTTATACGGTGGAAACTTGTTGGTTTGCCATTCCACTGGAGGTAAATGAACACAGAATGCATCTGTTGTTGTGCACACACTTATGTACTATCATATCCCCCGCATACTTGTCTAATCTTCGTTGAGATTGGTCAACGTAATCGATTAAACACGCGTGATGTCATGTTACTGGTAAAAATTGTACCATAGTGATGTCACGCGTGTTTTCAAGAAAAATAAAAATAAATGTGTCCAATGTTTTTAGGACATTTATCTGATTACTATCTACGAGTATCAGATGTATTCGGTTGCGAGGATTATATTCCACAGAAATCGAAAATCGAACGCATCCAAGAATTTAGTCAATAGATAGTACAAGCTCGACGAAATCCTTATTCAGCTCGTCACTACTATTTATTTTGTTTGGAACCCATATTGTTACCCGTATTTATGGTACTGTTTATTTGTTAAAAAAATATATGTTTGATATATATGCGATAGTTTTAAACTGCTGTCATGAACTAGAACAGTATTATTTTTCATTTACTGTCGTAATCATGATCCACATTGCATAAATTAATTCCAAAATTTCCGGGAAAATATCTCTAAGCATAAGATTGCCAAGAGTTGAAGAAACCCTTCAGGCGTTCCCCGATACCTCAAAGTAGAATCGGTTACTTATTTTCAGTACTTTACTAGGTAAAGTTATACAAATAGCACATTATAAGCGGGCACACCGACCTTTGAGCAGGCGCTTCTAAGAAGAATCGTATGGCTTGAGCTGAAGTCTTCCTCTTCGATGTTAATATAACGGAGTAGCTAATTAGCATTTATTCAAAGAACAGTTTTTTTTAGTTTTCTGGGAGAAAAAGATATCTTATTCAAAGGAATTCCCTGAGCGCAGGCGATACTGGTTGAAGACTGGAAAATTACCAACCTGACGTATAGATTTCTACGGTACGTTGATTTTATATCTATACTTTGATATTATCAACTTATATAAAACTAGTTGACCCGCGCAACTGCATCTGCTCCGATTCTATTGGTCTTAGCGTGATGATATACACACATACAGATAGAAACAAACAAACAAACTCTTCAGTTTTATATATTAGTATAGATTCTTCTGTTACTGACTGATTGAGTGACTGACAGACAGCGCACAGCCGAAACTGCTGGTCGTAGGAAGCTGGAATTTGGTATGAGGCTTTCCTACACTCCGTAGGGGAGCACTAAGAAAGGATTTCCCGAAATTCCCACGGGAACGGGAGAAAATGGGATATGCGCGTACGAAGTCGCGACCAGAAGCTAGTATAAAGCTCAAGAGTTTGATTTATTGTTTGGTTGAATGCGCTAATCTCAGGAACCTCTGGTTCGGATTAAGAAATTATTTTAGTGTTGAATAGCCTATTTATCAAGGGAGGCTGTATAATATCACGCTACGACCAATAGAAGCGGAGCATTAATGAACAATCCGATGCAGACAATTGCGCGGGTCAGCTTGTTAGGTATTGTTATGTCATGACACTAGAATTTTACTTCGTAACCTAATAACTACCCGTTAGTATCTTAAGATCGACTGGTTTTAGTCGATTTTTCCTTTGTTTAAGTACGTTACGAAACGTAAAAAAGCGTAAGCGATGATGTGAAGTGATCAAAGTGGTCGCAGAAACTCAAAAGTTCAAGTGACCACCATTCAACTGACGAAAACGTTTGTCGGATTGCAAAAAAAAAACTCGCCAAGTGCGAGTCAAACTCGCCCACCGAGGGTTCCGTACAAATTTGTAGGTACTTATTAATTTAAATTAAGACCGTATATTTTTAAGGTTTTATTTATAAATGTATAGTTTTCAGACTTTTTCCTATACTTGTGGTACAAGACGGTATTAATTGTCAAATTTCATAGTTCTAGGTCAACAAGAAATGCCCTTTACATTTTGATTCCCTTGAGAGTGTCGAAATATACGTTTTTTGCGGCATAAACGGCCGTGTCTTTTTTTACGTTAACTTAGAAGTTTGATTTTTCACAGCTTCAAAAAAACGTAAACCTCCATGCGTTCCCGAGATAAAAGGTCTTGACAGACAGACGGAAGGACAACAAAGTGATCTTATAAGGGTTCCGTTTTTTCCTTTTGAGGTACGAAATCCTAAAAACTAATTCTTCCACAGCCCGGTAAAAACTTGCTATCATCGTGAAAAGATCGCATCACGTACTTCATATAAAGATGCATAGGCACGAACAACCAAGTTTGTATGACGTGCACGTCTTAAACAATATTAAACAAAGAAAAGAGAGACAAACAAAGACAAACATATTAATAAAAGAAGAAAGAAAAACAATAAAGTCAGAACTATGAGTGACAATGTAAGTCGCTCGAAGCGCGATGAAGAAATTATTGCGTCCAAGTAAATTGTGTAAGGAGAAGTGAATCTCAAATCTTTTTAAATAAATCTAGATTTTGTTTTAAGTGTAAATTTTCTGAGAACAACAACAACAATAGAGTCGAAGAAATCCTTCAAAAAGTTGGCGGACAAGTCAAAACATGTCATAAAGAGAGTGACGTAGTTATTTAAATGATTTTGTTTGGCATTTGCTGTAATGTAATTTAGGAGAACTTGAGTGATAACCTATTTGTCTGGCGAGTTGTAAAATAAATATCAATCATTTTAATAATGCCTCGATCTAGTTTTGGGTTTAGTACGAAAATGATCTGAAAAAGTTATAGGTACAACCAGTCAGTGCCAAGGCAGCTAGTTGGCTTACGTCAAATCAAGGCTATGCATCAAGAACGGTGATGCATCGCTGAAGTCAGATGTCTTGTGAATGATCGTAGATAGATAAGAGGCACAGATACGGTTTGACGGTAGTGTAAAAACTCAGGGACTAGTCGCGTCCCGTGTAAATTTCTCCCGGGATCTGGCTCAACGTACCAATTGAGAGTGAAACAAATGATTATGTTTGTAACTCTTAATTACTTTATGGGCTAAGATCCCAGAGCTGCCAGAACTCTTATTTTCTCACTAACAAAATATTTGGGAACAGAAAGTTTTAGAATGTACTTTCTGTTCCCAAATTTTAACGTACGCATACCAACTAGCTTGGACCGACGGCCAATATTTATTTTTTGCGATTATGAAAGGTATTTCAGTAGTCAAGGTCGTAGTTTTGCATCCTCTCAAATCCTGAAAAAATAGTTGAAATATTCTCCTCTGTCGTACTACTATCACCGATGGTTAAATCCCTATTTCGTAACAGGAGGAATTGAGCTGTACATTGTGTTTCAGGCGTTACAGACGGCTAATTGCTTCAGTACGCGCAACAGGCCGAAGTGGTGGTGTGCGATCACTCGACCACTCGTCTCCACGGCACAAACTAGGTAGGTACAGAAGGCCGGCTCCATACAACGAAACTCATACATAGACGATGATCTAAAACAAACAATAAAATATAATGCAATAAGCGACTAACCGAGCGAGTATTAGTGACTCATTAACAATGGGTCGTCAGTCCATTGCGGCGGACGATTTCCTGACTGCCAAGGTGGCTCGGTAGATGCTGACACAGACGCGACAACATATCGCCTTTGTCTTGGAAGTACCTGTATCGCATGATTGCAAACTTCATCGACTGACTGGACCAGACCAGAAAAAGTGACAGTTGTCCGTTCCCAGCTAAAACACTAGGAAGTGGTGACGGGAGGGCGTTTTGGAGGACTGTCTTTATGTAGAACTTTGACGTTCAAAAAGTGCTAGCAATCAGCCTAATATTTTGAATCAATGGCTTTTGATTGGTTCATTTGATTGTGCGAGCATTTTCGCTTGTTGTATGTAATCGAACGTCTGCACTTAACTATTCTGTACCCAGCACAGCGAAATAGGTGCCACGGGGAATCGAATAAGGTAGGTTCGTTAAATAGTTGTTTGGTATTTACCAAACAACTGATCACTCTCTATTTAGAGCTTTTTGGACTGCTGTTAAAAGAATTCCGATGTATGTCCATAAATAGTATAATAATAGTTATGTGATGGGAGGCAATCCTAGTCATTTGCATGAAATTAAATGTAAGCATGACTTGCTTCTCGGCAACGTAAATAAATGGACGGAACTGATTTATTTTTTAACAGTTAGAGTGACAGCGATCAGAGTCATTAAAAATTAAAGATCCAAACATTCTTACTTTTGCACACATATGAAAACTTTTTACAAACAATCTTTTTACATTACGTATGAAAAGAAGAAATAAAGTCTGGAGTGCAAGAGCTTGTAAAGCAGAGAGATCGAGAATATCAGGTCACCTGTTGAATGGGCACAGATAAAGGTGGCATGTAGCTTAAGCTTTGTTAAAGGTTGAAGTGGGGATCCCTTTGTATTTTTATTAAGAGTTAGGGCTGGTGGGTTATTTAAGTGGATCGTGGATGAAGCTTCGGTTATTTATAAAGGGAGCTAAACTGGGTCTTATTGGGATCGAAATATCTGTGAAATGTGGACACACATAATTTCGCAAGCCGGTCAGCCGGTTTTTTTTTATTTGTTGTTATAGCGGCATTAAAAATACACACACTGAAGATTTGAACTATCTGTCTACTAAGGTTTATGAGATCCCACTGATATATAGCGGAGGCCTAGTAATACCCTCCTTTGGTTACCCTTCCGGTACTGAACCATAAAAACACCTTCTTTCTGAAAACACTTTAATTTATTGCTAGAATTGCGTTTTTAAACCGACAGTTTAAATTATCGCGCGTAAACGGACGATGACGTTACTCCTGTCTGCCACTGGTCAAGAACTGTCACGAATCAAAGTCATAGAGCAAGATCCCAGTGCTCGCAGAACTTTCTTATTTAATTAGAAAAAAATGGGCCGACGTGATGGCCAATTTGTAAGTATCATCATCAAATTCTCGCTATAAAACGACATTACACGATTTTTACAAAATATTCTTAAATAATTAGTAATTTTGTAATATTTTAATGACTAATTAGTTATTGTAATAGTGTAAGATCTGATCACTATCTCCACTGAGAATTGAGATCCTATTCACAAGGCTGTAATTTGGACATAGTTTATTTACTAATTATAAATAGTGAAAACTAAAAACTACCTCCTAGACTTTTGAAATATGTCTTATACCTACATCACTACAAAAATTGCCCGTTGAACCGAGCTAGCATATAATTATGTATGCGTACGTTGAAATTACACTAGCACTATTCTATCCAAATATTTTGTTACTGCGAAAATTAGTAACATCTGGGAGCCCTGGGTTCTTGGATTAATAATGAACAGGAGTTACGTCACCACACGCTGATTGGTGTATTAAAACACGTTCCGTTTCAGGTTTTTTTATTTGTAATTATTGTTAAATACAATATTAACTGGAATATAAACGTTGCACTGGCCCTTTTGTTGTGCTTTTTTACATTTTAGTTACAAAATATTGATGAATATTGTATCTGCATCTTCCCTATTGGACCTTGCAAATTAATTGAACTACCGTACAGTAGGTACACTTAATGCTAACCGTGTACCAATTGTACTTACTCAATTCAATTTACAATTGTATCCATAATCTGCTTGTTTGCATTATCAATTGATTGAGTTATTGCATCTCATTAATTTAATCAATCACCCGAAATTAATTTAATTTCCTGCTTATTACACCTATGGAGTATTAATATCAAACAGCCTTTACCCAACTATTTTGCTTTCAGTCAAACCTGATTCAGTCAAACTGAATACTATTATTTTACACGGATTGGCTGCCTACCAGACCTCCACAACCCATTAACTGGGTAACACGGTACTTCTTGGCAATACTGGTGCCAGATTTTCTGGTTTGTGACAATCCGTAACGACTGCCAAAGATTTACAAATGATAGCCGGGACCAACGGTCTTGCTTTCCAAGTCATGGTAGAAACTCGGTTTGTTAAGATGGTCACCCATCCACAGACCAACCTTGGCAAGCGTTGCTTAACCTTGAAGATCGGCCCGTGCGGCTGTTATAGTTTAGACACGAACTGTTATTATTTGGTACGAGTATAAATATAGTTGAGTATAAATAGATTAATTAGGGAATTGGCTTCATCCCATCCACGCGCACTAAACGTTTTGGGAACACATTCATAGTGCGTGCAGCTAAGGAGTGGAATTCCCTGCCGGAGTCTGTGTTTCCTGATAGCTATAACCTGGGAGTATTTAAGTCAAGAGTGAATAGGTTACTTCTAGGCAAGCGTGCTCCATCTTCGACTACATCATCGCTTACCATCAGGTGAGATAGTGGTCAAACGCGAGCCTATAAATGGTAAAGAAAAAAAAATCTCTTCACTGACTGACCTTGGCATTTAAAAAGTGTCTGTTAATGTTTTAATTGAAATAAATGCATTGAGTTTGAGTTTATTGCAGCTGTATACGTCTTTCGTATGTCATTAGACCTTGACCTTTACGTTGTATTGTGTCTGTCTTGAAGAAATGTTTTCTATTCTATTCACTGGAAATTGGATGCTCATTTTCAACAAAGAACGGACCAAAGTGGTATATAATGGAAATGATAATAGGATAAGTATGGGTATTACCTATTTTCTAATTATTT
The DNA here is from genome assembly GCA_947578705.1 of Lacanobia wlatinum. Lineage (NCBI taxonomy): Eukaryota > Metazoa > Arthropoda > Insecta > Lepidoptera > Noctuidae > Lacanobia > Lacanobia wlatinum. The sequence continues at coordinate 24,802,730 of OX388025.1, read as the reverse complement.
CCATACTTTAACTTTTAGTAGCCAATGCCTATAAACACATGTTGACCTTATAAATTTCCCTTACTGGAATAGAACCGCGTCGGAGGTACAGTGCAGAAGCCAGTCGTAAGCTGAAGATGAGCTCTATGAAGGGCAAAAAATTGCCCCTTGATCACTCACAGCGCAAAGATTCCGACATAACAAACAAATATTAAACACAATTAAGCTTAACTAATAAAGCAAATAATTGTTACTGTTAGTGGCATTTACCACAGTTCAATCACAGATTTAATGGCACCAACTGCATCAAACTCCTTGATTAGTCATTTTTTTTTAACAACACTGGAACACCCTGTTTAGGAAAAGACCAACTATCTGTATCCTTTTCAAAATTTTAGGATCAGTCGTTTTGGAGATAAGGGGGAAGGGGGAAGGGTCAATTGTCATCTATTTTCTTTAATAACTTTAAAACAAAATATTTTAAAAGTTTATGGAAAACATATTACCCCTTACTTTAAGCCCTTTCATTTGAAATGCACACGGTATAGTTGGAAAACCTTGTTTTTTAATTTTCTACTTTGCCCCTCGAAAAGTGATCCCATTTTCAAAATTTATTTATTTCGTAATGCGTACGAATTTGGGTCACAGAACATCAAATGTGTAACAAATTTCAACTGAATCAGTCCAGCAGATTTTACCAAATATGACAGGCGGACAGAGAACCGGCTGAACTTATAAATTCAGAACCCTAAAAACAATTTAACTTCGTGCCTCCCTAAAACATGTAAGGACGCTCCTTACAAAAGTGATACCAATACGACTTGCAAAGCGTATTCCATTAAGATTGACTGCCCAATGGATCCAGATCCAATTATTCAATATCACCTGCCAATCACACTTTAGGTCCAGCCAACTGGTAATGAGCACGACAGGTCTTCAAACGAATCAGCGTAAATTAAGTTCGAAAATTGATTCTTTTTTGCGTAAAATACATTTTTCGGGCTGTTTTTTTGGTCAGTCAGCTGATTTTGGTGATTATATTAGATAGGGTTGTGTCAGCAGTTTTTAGTTGAGGTGAAAGGTTTGTAAAATATCACTTACCCTTAAATTTTAAAACCACGGCACTTTAGGATGATTCTGGGAGTATTTTCGTCACTACGGTCATGACGGCACTTAACGGCACTTGAAATTGATTTAGATATCTAAGTTTGAAAAGTGTTCTCATATTTCCAATCGATTTGTTATATTGTTTTGGCCCATTGCAGCTTCGGTGGCATTAAACCCCCAAAGTACAGGTGTATGGGCACTTGGCGCACTCCAATGTCTGGCTTATGTTCTGAATAGACCACACTCACATTGGGTATCCGACGAGTGTATTAAACCCCATTTTGCCAAGTTGTGTCAGCAGCGACCTACTTGTGTGCGCAACCGTTTGAGTGCTTATAAAATGAGAGGAGTGATGCCATATATACGATTGGTATTGCTGTGACAGCCATTTCATGACACATTCTAGGTTAAGTAGCAAGCAGGATAGTTAGGTACCTATACCTATTTGGAAATATTAATGTGTTTCCTGAAACTTGAATCATCTGTATATTTACTTTTATGTTCTGGACAGGGGCACCGCACTCACATTGGGTATCCGACAAGTATATTAAACCCCATTTTGCCAAGTTGTGTCTGCAGCGGCCTACTTGTGTGTACACCCGATTGAGTAAGACTTATAAAATGAGAGGAGTGATGTCATTAATAAGTCTGGTATTGCTGTGACAGCCATTTCATGACACATTCTAGGTTAAGTAGCAAGCAGGATAGTTAAATACCTATACCTATTTGGAAACATTAATGTGTTTCCTGAATCTGAATCATATAAATATATTTACTTTTATGTTCTGAACAGACGCACCGCACTCACATTAGGTATCCGACGAGTGCATTTTAACAAATTGTGTCTGCAGCGGCCTACTTGTGTGCGCAACCGATTGAGTGCTTATAAAATGAGAGGAGGGATGTCCTCAACAGTATAGCAGAAAATATAAACCCATTTTGTTGTACTCTGGGTGAGTTCATAGTGAGAGCTCTCTTTGAGATATGTTATGGTCCTACTGTGACATAATGATTGTATTAGCAATGCGTACTAAGCCCGATAGCTGATAGTTTATTTTAATGGTTTAGCTTTAATAATAGTTGACCACATTATCGCATTAGGTGGTGAACCTGTAAAGATAACTGTATGGTGGATATAAATAAATAAATAAAATCAATAAGTTTGGTATTGCTGGGACAGCCATTTCATGACACATTCTAGGTTTAGTAGCAAACATTATAGGTAGGTATACCTATTTGGAAACATAAATGTGTTTCCTGAAACTTGAGTCATATAGTATATATATATTTACTTTTACAAACTTCCTAATACTTCCTGAAAATATTTCCTCTTGTGCACGCATTTCGGGCGTGTTTGTGCCAGCTTGTATTTTTTATAAACTTATGGGAAAAGTATGGCAGTAAATCTGACAAGTCTGTATGGCTCCATCAAAGTCAAAGTTAGTTGGGGCCATTCGTAATTTTTACTGCTTTTCAAAGTATTTTATCATCAGGTATTTTGACGGTAAAAACAAACTTTCTTGTATTATGGAGATAAGTACGTTATATGTGAAGTTATGGCGATAAAGAATGGGCAATTGAGCATTAATCATCACGCTTACCCTATATGGGATGGAAGGTAGTACAAGTTCTTTTGTATATACCTTCACAATATTTTCCATTAGTCGGAGGTTTAGTATAAAAGTGGGACAAAATTGCAATTTATCACAAGTTGAATATAGTACACCTCGCGAAATTACGACTTGTTTATTTAGGTATAGCAAAATTAGGTCACGTTTATTTATAGCAAAATTACTCTCACGGGACGGACTGTAGTTCATATATTTTATGTCATACATCCTTGTATTGTCTGTTTTCTTAAGTGTTGTTTTGATATTATTTGAATACTGTTCCAAAACAAATACCTAAAATTAATTGGCTTTTTAACCGACTTCCAAAAAAGGAGGACGTTCTCAATTCAGTGGGTTTTTTATGTATGTACACCGATTACTCCGTGCTTTGTTCCCGATTGGCCCCATGTGGTCCCGTAAAAATTTGATTCAGTAGTTTTTATTTTATAAGCATTTTTGCTTATTTCAATTTCCGCGTTGACGAAGACGTCGTCCAAGTAGCACCACTTACATCGGTGTTAAAAACAAAGATACAAAACCAGAAAAACACCGACTTCCGAAATTAAGGTTATTTTATAGTTTGCAGTGTTTTGTTGGGGAGTCGGTTCTAATTTTTTGTAAAAAGTTTTTAAATTAATCATTTGTAGTACTAGAAGTGTACAGAAAATAGTTGAGTTGACGCTTTTTATGTATTAGGTACACTAATATAATTAATGATAGCTCACATGTGTGCGTCTGTGTTTTATATTTTTCATGACCGTCTTTAGAGAATTTAGCACACAAAGTGTAGTATGATTCAATGTATAGCGCGAACTAATTTATGGAAAAAATAGTACAATACTTACGTAATAAACGAAATCAGTAGTAACTAGAATGTCACTGTTCTCGTACTTAAAAACTTTCAAATTCAAGTCACGATAATAATAATTTCAGCGACAATCAGAAAGAAAAAGAATGTTTGTGACTTCATTACTTTAATTACCAACAAAAAAGAAACAAAAATAATAACTTAGTAATATTAAGCTTACAACATAAAAAGATCCGTGCAAGGCCAAATACTCATATCTCAGGATATGTTGTCTATACTAATATTAAAGAGGTGGTTTCTGAGTTTGTGAGGTTGTAGGGGGTAATCTCTGGATCTACTGAAACGATTTTGAAAATTCTTTTATTTACTAATAGAAAGTCACGTTATTTGTGAGTGTTACCCGAAAAATAACCCCTAACGAAGTAGGCACGGGTCAGCTAGTATTAAATCTACACAAATATTATAAAGAGGAAAGATTTGTTTGTTTGTTTGAAATGAATAGGCTCCGAAACTACTGGACCGATTTGAAAAATTCTTTCAGCAACGGATTGCTACATTATCAGGGAGTAATATAGGCTATATTTTATCCCCGTGCTCCCACGGGAACGGGAACTACGCGGGTAAAACCGCGTGACGTCCACTAGTATAATATAAACCTAGCTGACTCGGCAAACGTTATTTTGTCATACAAAAAAAAAACAATATCGTACCACCTATTCTCATACCTACCGAATATACACACAAAATTTTATGATAATCGGTCGAGCCGTTTCGGAGAAATTCGGTAACAAACACCTTGACACGAGATTTTTACATATTAGATATAATTAATATAATAAAGTAACAATAATAATGTCAAAGACTTGTTAAAATGTAGATTGCGATTGCGGACGATAAAGTCAAAGTCAAAGTCAAAGTCAAATGATTTATTTCAACTAGACCAATAAAGGCACTTTTGAACGTCAAATTAAAATAAAATATTATAGTGACTCTAGTCGATAAATTATATCTAAATAGGGGAAATTGTAACCCTGGTCTTTCTACTCATCATTTGTTAAATATCTACTGTCTCCTTGCAGCTACAGGCTATCAGGGCCTTGGGGCTTAATATAACTGATAATGCAAAAAAAAGTGTCAAAAACTGACAAATTGTTATTTTAACAAAAAAATAATAATAATAAAGCAGAGAATGTATGAAATAAAGGTGCAAAATTGTAAAACTGTCAGATTGTCGCTTGTCACCAGTCAGTTTTATTAAATTGGCCGCTGTTCTTATCTGCAGCCACTCGTAAACAAATATTTTGATTTTGTAATTTTGTTTTTCCCGGTAACCAGCGGATGGCTATAAAAGTAATTAAAAGGCGGAACATCAATGGTCTAGGGAGTTGTAAATTCCGAATGAACAATTAAAAGGGTTACTCTTACTGAGGTACGTTCCAAATATAGAATCGGAACCCGATGGCTATAAAACACATGATTATGTAAGATACCTTTGATCATTTTATGGGACGTGGGTTTTCATGTAACGTATCTGTAAATTAACATTTTTGAAATACCTAAAATAAAGTATTTTTGGGCTGTCTCATATTAATTTGAAATGGCTATTGATGAAATATTTATTACTGGCTTTTTTATTAGCTTTAGCCCCGTGGCTTTTCATAAAAAAACATTTAAAAAAATAGCTTTTTATCACTGAAAAAATTTTTGTAAGCGTTCAGTACCAGGTTGCCAAGATAACGGGGGATTATCTATATCTATACTAATATATAAAGTTGAAGAGTTTTTTTGTTTGCTTGAACGCGCTAATCTCAGGAACTACTGGTTCGATTTGAAAAATTCTTTCAGTTTTGGATAGCCCATTTATCAAGAAAGGCTCTAGATAAATATATCATCACGCTAAGACCAATAGGAGCGGAGCAGTAATGAAAATTGTGACGCAGACGAAGTTGCGCGGGTCAGCTAGTTTCGTATAAAACAACAAAAAAAAAAATTCATGCTCATCTTTCGGAAACATTTCGTTATCTTTCAAGAAAGAAGTCCGACATTAACATTTTAATAGATAGTAATTTGACCATTCAATAAGATTACAGGTTTGATTTTAGGTAGAACCTATTATTTTTATTTTAAGGTCTATGACACGACAGATATTGAAATATCATTAACCTGAAACCAGAAACGCAAAAGATAATGGACAAAGATCAAAACATATTCTTTCTATAAATAATAATAATCTTTACAGGAGAAAGGTAGAGACAAAGACATTATCGCTTTCATATGTAATAAGGTGTTAATTAAACCGTAATAATAAATGATATCTTCGTAATTAGACGATCTTCATTTCGGCGTGTGTCAAGGGACAAGATGTTCGCTATATTTATGACACAGGTAGTATTATTGAGAAGGTAATAATTAAAGAATCGAATTAGTTATCTACTCGTATTTTTATCCCTAAACCTATAGGAAGGAGGACTATATTTAGGCTCAATTATAGCCACGAGCATAAAAATATTAGCAAAGTTAGAAAATAAAATATCTTACTTTTATTTGCAGTAATCTGTGGCCCAATTCTACAAATGTTTGAACAACTTTCGCATTTGCACCTTAGTCGCAAACTGTGATCAAAAATGATTAGAATTGACCCCCAGTTTACAGTCAATTTATTAGATATTGTTTAGAAGTAAAAACCTGAATTTGGTCGCTCCTTTTTAAACAGAATACGTTGATTGAAGTGTGGTTACCTGGAAAAGAAAAAATAAACATAGTAAAACATTCAACAAGTTTTATTATACGTACTAAGGAAATGAAACACTATTACAGTCCCCGTCACAAGACGATACAAATTTTGTAAACACACATTCAATTGTTTCAAATTTTTGCTTCATGAATCAGACGCATTCCAGAGGGTCTAAACAGGCTGCTTTAGCAGAATCAGACAGCACATCACGCTACCCGTCGCTGTCAAATTTTCCTAATCAATCTTAAAACCAGTGCGTTAGCAATAAAGATGAAAATGAAATTTGACAGATTGTTGTGTGGGTAATATTATGATTCTGCTAAAGTCATACTGAAGTGGCCTTTTTAGTCCCGCTGTACCACAAAACATTAGACGACAGCGCTTTATATCGCTAAAATATAACCCACCCAAGTGAAATAGCTCGTTAGTTTCGTATTACACGTATGTTACTTTGGGTTGATTGAATTTGGGATTATATTTTGTAAGTTAGTACAAGTTCTTTGTTTACTAGATTATTACTTTGTTTATTACGTTACATACATACTGGATACAAAATCTAAACAAGTTTGTCACTGTCACAAGTCTTACAATAGTTTTCGATGTGAATGTCCATTGGATACTCCTTTGACTCGGTTTCAGTAAAGTATCTGCTAGACATTTGCCCCTGTGGTTACAGACGCGCGGTTTTCTCAATTAAGTCTTCATGGAGCGACTAAGTAAGACTAATGAAGGTGAATATAAACATGTTTTATATTCTCATGTCACTGGTCTAGTTAAAATAAATAGAGAAAAATCAGCGTCGATTTGTTCTTCTTATGAAGCTCTCTGCAAAATAAAATAAAACTGATAAATGGGTATCGTATATTAGAAGTTGCTCTTGTACTAGGTAAATTAATGGCACGGTTTGTATCTATGCCAGCTCGTTTCATAAGTGTTTTTTTCTATTGACAGCGTTTAATAATTTAAAGCGTTTTACTGACACCTAAATATTAGATGGTTTTCAGTTACGTATTTTTGAGTATCGATAGAATAAAATAAAAATACTCCTTATTATACTCCGTAAAAAAAATCACATTTTGTGGGCTTTCAACTGTTTGCCTAATACGGTTTATGAGAGACTCGTACCTGCATATACCCTGAGCTCGCTGACTGACTGACGCACGGACATCCGTCCGTGCGTCAGTCAGTCCCGCTGTCCAACGGAGGCTTAGTAATAGGTTTGCATGGGTCACTGATCGAGTACCCCTAGGTTTAACCCCAGTAACCCTAAAAAAGTAAACATGTTTGATCCCTACATCAAAAACCCTAAATTGAAACACTCAATAAACGGGGTTAAATCTAATTTATCTCAAGTTTAGTTAAAACGACTTGCCCCGAAGTGTGGCAACATTTACCCATTTGCCGCAGTTCTGAATTACTTGGGGCCTAACAGAATGGCCCTTAACGAGACTGCTCAAATGACCAACCGATGGCGTCGGCGGCCGCGCAAATCTGTTTTTGATTTCGAAATGTAATTAAGATTGTTAGGGTTAATGGGTGTACAAATATAACCGCAGAAATATTGATTGTTGGTCTTTTTTCCGAATACAATTTGATGTAGGAGAAATTGTGAAGTTTGTTCCTTCCAGAAAGGAGTTTTCATTTGTATTTTTATTATAGAAGGTTATCATGTCGTTTGAAAGATTTTACAGTTTTCAGACCGACTTAATCTTCTTACTGTATTTTTTACAAAATGATTTTAATTTTAATGACTGCTATGATGACTTTGATTATAGCAAAAAATAAAAAGCTTGCATTTTTGCAAGTTTCTTTTTTGCAATCATGTCGCCTAGCTGCTAGCTTGCAATTTTAGCTTTTTGTCTTTTTATTTTTGCTTTTAGAGTGGAAAATCATCAAATGACTGAATGACTGAGGAGTTGAAGGGAGTGTTAGACTCTTACTGACTAAAACCCATCCGTGTTCCGCCAAATGCCGTAACCTTGGTTCTCTTGCGGATATCATCATTCCTGATTCGATCACGCAAGGAAACTCCAAGCATTGCCCTCTACATTGCCCTTTGAGTGACTTTGAGCTCTTCATTGCTCTTACTGCCTACTATAAATATTAATTGAATGGGCACGTAATAGGTAAGTGAAGTGGGTGGGTTTTTGTAATACGATGATGATTGTTTCTGTCTTTCGTAGATAGTTAGGAAAGTTGTTATATCATTATTACAGTTGGTTCTTTATTGCGTCTGTCTAGACTCGTCTTTATTATTTCCCAAGGGCAGAAATAAGATTATTCGTCATGAAATTTGTTTAGTTTGACACGTGTATCAGTTATTTAGTTTTTAACGAAAAACTTTTTATACTCATATTTCATATTTATTTATTTGCCTTCTACAAGGTCCAAAAGATGTTAAAAAAGGCTTACATCTAAGAACCGTTGTAGAACCCTGTTAGGGCACAGCAAAAGGTATTGTTATAACATAAATTAAAATCGAATTCGTTAAGTAAAGAAATCTGACACCAGCCTTGCTAAGGGATACCGTGTTACAGTAGTACCCAACTGATATGGATTACCGATGTACCTGCGCAGAAGACGAATTTTCAAAGCGCGGGAAATGCTATTGACCAATCGGCACGCTCCACACAACGCGCTTCTTTTTCCTGTACCGCTATTGGTCGGCAGCTGCCGCCATCTTAGCGCGCGCCGCGTGGCATGCATGTGACTTGCGAGTGAGACGGAACTAACAGCTGCAGTGTATTATGAACCTTATTATAGTGATCTAAAGTTGATTATAAGTTTGCTTTCTTTCGTTAATCTTCTGGGCCATACTTTTCTATGCGAACGAAAATATACGACGCGCCTTATCAGTTGGGTACCACTGAACACAGTTACATTACCCAAAAAAAAAAAAAACACGACACTCACAGCCATTCTAATACCGACACTGACACATTGCCATTTCAAATTTCATTTTAGAAATAGAATTCTTGAGAAAAAAAAAATCTACTAACTTTTTTCAGATCTGCGTCTAACATGGCCTAACATGAATTAAAGAACTGCACTTAGTTGTCATATTCTCGAAATGGTACTTAATAATACTGAAGCAGCCTCAGGAGTCGCAAATAAACTTGAGTTAGGAAATAAACTTCGCTTTCCCAACAGGCTGTTTATCTGTCCTTCAACTTTCCGAACACGCTTTCATACATTTTCAAAGTGTTCCTCTGTATTTCCCGCTTCAATGTGTCGAGAAGTGGTGTTGAAATAAAACAAGTTGGTATTGTATGGTTATTCTCTTTGTATTTTTTGTCTTTATTCATTTAACCTTACGTACTAATTTATATTTTTAATATATTTCTTAAAAAACACATATCGAAAAAAAAAAATAGTAGTCCGCCGGTGTCGGGAGCAAAGGCCCAGCTGCCGGTGGTTAGGGCTCCAGAGAAAGGAACCTCCTCATAATACGAGCCGTCTTCTTCTTCTCGTGTGGGCAGTAAGGTCTAACGATCCCACACTACCTAGTGTCAGAGTTTCTAAACCGCCTCAAGGGCTTCAGACATGGTTGGACGAACCGTATCAAGTGCCTTCTGTATCAGGCCCTTTATCTAACTGCGCAACGCCAGCTTCGATAGGTGGTCGTAGAAGCTTTTGGTCATCAGGCCAAAGTATTATTTTTGTTATTAGTGAACCTATTTATAGTTTTTTGTGTTGCGTATCTGGAGGGTAACCAACGAAACTCAATTAATAAACCTCCGCTGCCAGTCGGACCCGTTCATTAGCGGACTGTATCTCAGGAACGATAATAGGGCACCTAATTATCATTCTTTTAAATTTTTAATTATCTACAGAGTATTGAATTTGAATAAAGACATCTCAAATAAATCCTTAATTGATTTTTACTCCTGCATTATTTAAGAAAAGGTATTTTTACCACCTATCATTTTTAACCGACTTCCAAAAAAGGAGGAGGTTCTCAATTCGGCGGGTATTTTTTTTATGTATGTACACTGATTACCGCGATTTCTGATCCGATTTCTGTGATTCTTTTTTCGTTAGACGCAGCATACTTGCCATTTGGTCCCATAAAAATTTGATTCAGGTTGGTTCAGAAGTTTTTATGTTATGAGCATTTTTGCTTCTTTCTATTTCTGCGTTGACGAAGATGTCGTCCAAGTATTACCACTTAAAAGTGAAAAATAAAAAACTTTTTTCAAAAAAATATAACGGACTTCCAAACAAAATACTACAAAGAATAAAATAACCTTAATTTCGAAAGTCGGTGTTTATGGTTTTGTTTCTTAGTTTTTATCACCGGTTATATTTTTTTGTAAAGAGTTTTTTATACCGAAAAGAGAAAAGAATTAAAGAAAGTAATGACTAAAAGTCATTACTTTCTTTTAAAACCAATTGCAGTACGACTTATCAAATAACAGTTCTTTTTTAAAAGAGGTTCATAAAAACACTTAATGAAATGGCTTTTAATGCCCACTTTTACTAGCACTAGATGGCGGCTAAATGAATGTCTAAATTAAAGCGCACTCTCTACGCTCGGTTGAGCTCTAAAAGTTGAAAATTTATCAGTGAAGCGTTCGTCTTAATGTATCCTGAATCCTCGAGAATGAGTGGATGATGACCAGAGCCCACTAGACATTAAGTGCGTGTAGCTTTAAAGGGTTCCGTACTAGAAGGGTAACCAACGGAACCCTATGACTGAGCCTCCGCTGTCTGTCCGTCCGTTTATCAGCGGGCTGTACCTAGGTAGATGGTTGAAATTTTCACAGTGTATTTTTATTCACCGCTATAACAACAAATAATAAAAATAAATTAAACTGAGAATTTAAGGGGGCTCACAAACAAGAAACGTGTTTTTTTTCGGTTTATGGAACTCTTCGTGTGAATAAAAAACTTGTCCGGTTTTTTATCCTTGAGTCGATGTGTATATTATTAAGTAATAAATAAATACTTCACGAGAAACCTGCCGACAAACCGTATTGCATTTTAACAGAAGATTGTGCATTACCTATTTGTCTAACTTTTCTTGAAAAAAAAAACAATTTAAAAATGGAAACAGAACGTCACTGGCTGATTCAGAATTTCAACCTCAGTACCGAGATATGTGAACATGGATTGAATGAATGTGTAGCCGCATCTATGCCGCCACAAGATAAACTAACGAAGCGAAATTTGTACGACTGCAAAAAAAAAAGCGACGCCATCCATTCCACCCGCAGCGAACTACTAACGAAATCTTGCATCACGGTATCTGATTTTTTCCGTGCGATTTGAACACAACAGGTCCGAATATCAACTTTTGGGCAGTTGCCCACCGTACACAACAACCGCCCGGTCGGAGAATCCTCCCTTTTCATTTGAGGTTTGGGGGACTTCACACCCGTTCCGCATACCCTCTATAGATGGACAGATTAAATCGTATCAGGCCGTAACCGTCCGTAACAGAACCTCTATCAGCCATATACAGGTGGTGGCTAACAATCACGGGAACCTATTATCATAACCATAACCCTTGGTAGCTGGGAGCCTGCAGTGTGCTGTTATCAATAGTTAGGTGCACGACTGTGGGTGTTATTATCTCGGTATGGCTTCTTTTATGAAACCCTTGGGCTGTTTGGCAATGGGGGGATGTGTTTGAGGTTAAAATTAAGTAGTAAAAATACCAAACGAAGTAGTTATTATAACCACTTCAAAAATACCAAATTTTAACTACGTATTTTCGCGCTTATTAAAAAAATATTAATATCGAAGTGAAATATATAATCTACGGATATCGATTTTGAAGAAGATACTAATGTTACAAACGCAAAAGTGAATTTCTTGGTTTGATACACTTTCACGCCTAAGATGAACTGATTTTGATAAATTGGTTTCTCTAATTCTTGTTTTGCTGTGTTTATTATGGTCAGGAGATGGTTCTTATGAAAGAAAAAAATAAGAAAGTGACATACATATAATCTCACATACACAAACAGCCAGACCCGGAACAACTATCTGTAGGCCATACAAGTATTTGTTCCGTGCGGGAATTGAAGCCACGACACAATCAATCGCGTCAATCGCTCAACCACTGCGCCAACCGCCCCATCATCAATTTGGGAAGTTATATTTTATAACTTCTCAAATTGATCTTGAAGGATCGTGCGGACTTGTTACACTGTGTCCTGAGTCACTGTCACCGTTCGTGATGGAATCAATTTTGTTGCGTAAACCGAGCCGAGACAATTTAGGCGATAGGCGTTTAGCAAATTGACCCGGACGTAGAACAAATCTCTGTTATTGGAGCCGGCACAGTGGACCCATGTTTTATTTGTTGGTAGACTAATGGAGAATACGTGTTGCGAAAGTTTTCGCTTGTTTTTCTTGTACGTTTACCTTTAGTTAATGTAACAAGTTTTTCAAGTTAGGACCAGACTTCTATACTAAAACTAGCTTTTGTCCGCGGTTCCGTTAATTTTTCACAAAAAGATAGCCTGTGACCGTTTCTAGGGTCTCATTTATATTTCTCTCAAAATTCATAATAATCGGTTCAGCGATTTAGGTGTAAAAGCGTAACAAACATACAAACTCAAAGCTATGTGGATGAATTTTTTTATACGCGTTTGAATTTGAAATAAACTTTATACGTACTATCGAAAAATTATCTATTTCACGATTTTCTTCTTTTCGAATCGATGGATAACTTCCTAGATCGTTTGGGCCCAGTAGGTGGCTACGTTAATTTCAACATCGGTGGCATTCAATTAATCCCCCAAAGTACAGGTGTATGGGCACTTGGGGCACTTCAACATTGAGTATCCAACGGGTTTATGAAACTCCATTTCGCCAACTTGTATTTGCAGCGGCTTACCTGGGTGCGCAAACGGTTCAAAGCTTTCCTAACAGACCACTGCAAATTCACAACCTGGAGGCAACTGCTCTTTGGGTTTCATAAAATCGTGAGGCGGTGGATACTTGTCTTCCCTCAATTTGCCTCTTTCTTTAGTTGGCCTTACCTGGATTGCCTCTGTGTGTCAAAGGATGCTTTTGCGACTTTTTAATCTATCTGAGGTTGACGTATGGCCATAGAGGGGATGTCGGGAATCGGTTTCTTGGTCTTTTTTTTATTGTAGCGCGTATGAAACATCTCTTCGTACGGCTGGTGGAGCGATACCTGCAAGTGGGAAGAGTTTGTTGAGTGGAGTTGGTTTTAAGCAGCCCGATATTATACGACACGTTTCATTTAGAGCAATGTCTACTTGCCCAGCATGAGCGGATCGGTGCCACACTGGGCAAGCAAATTCGCCAGCAGAAAAAGCATAGTGACATGCCAGTTGTGCGGAGAACATAAGGTACCGCTCCTCAGTTGGTGGAAGTTAGGCGAGGGAGCAAGTTATTCCGGTTTCCAACTTTCAGCTTTGTATTGAAGCAGTGTGAAGGCCCGATCTAATGTCACACCGAGATATGTAGGATTCGAGCAGCACGATAATACGTATAGAGTATTTTTTTATTAAAATTTTGGAGGTAGTTACAAACTCATATTTTAATATCATATTTTATTATCATAATATTATTGTACCCATTGGTTGTACCTAATATTTTAGTTAGGATTGGGATAGTTAGGATTATAAAGAAGTATTTTCTTTGGAAATATAGACCCGTTTTAAAATACATAATCATTAATAAATACTACTTTTTGACTAGCAAAGACGTGAGTAAAAGCCTTATTTTGCACTAGCTTTTACTCACGTCTTTGATTTGTACAAAATGTGTCTCCGAAAGTTCCTAGACTTATTTGTATTTCTTCTTGCGTATCGAAATTACATAAACGATTGCATAATAAGTAATTCTTAGTAAGTGTTTGATATTTTAAAAAGTTTTATGTTTTTCTACCATTAAATCTTTCCACCTTCAATAATTCCATCTCCGAATCTAATTAAGATCTTAAATGTTTACAGCTCTATTTCACGACCGATGTTTTTCCAATGCTACGGAATGTTTCAACGCCAGCTTGTTTACTTGAGTGTGAATTAACAAGTAAATCGTATTTGTAACTGGGACATGTTAAGCTGTGGCTTCATTGGTACATTTCGCTGTGACTTGTCTGCGTAACTGTGTCATGTAGGCGAGTCTGCATTGGTAAGGGTGCTTTTCCACCAAAATTGTGCAAGGTAGCGAGGCGAGGAAATTGTCACATTTTACAGCGCCGCTTCGCATCCTCGCATTGCCTAGCTAGTTAGTTAGTAGTTAGCACCTGCTTTCTCGAGAAATGCTTAAAAAAAGCGGGCAGATGAAGCAGCTTTTCGTCGGCACTAACAGAGAAATTACATCTGAAAGAAATAGTTAGTAATCTACATTATATGATACGTAATTTGGTTTAGCCAGAATTTATCTATCGGTATCACATAATAAGAAAAAAAAAACACGAAATCATTGAGATGAAACCATTTTACTCCTTCATTTTTTATCAAAGGAGTATAAAAAATATATTTACAGCTTTGCAATACAAACAAAAATGATTTGGTTTTCTTACTTTTTTTAAACATGTATTATTTTTACTATAAAAAAATAGTAATGCGGGTAGCGGAGTGGCGCGTAGAGAAGTAGTTAGCTCCGTTTATATGCACAAGGTCATTGGCATGTATACAAGACTTAATGCGGAGGGAGTCACTACGTAATGCGACGATGTGACCCATTTTGAGCGCCCAAAGAAACGGCTCAACATTAAATTACAGGTGTACGGTGAAGTGTGGACCGCACTGATACGCAGAGGGGGCTACTCTCTAACGAAATCCGTAGTTTCGGGCTTAGTTGCGGGCGGACGTATTCTACTCCGTGTCACCTACAGACTTACGATTAGTCCCGAACCCGAACTGAGAATGAATGACAACACGATTTCACAGTAACTGTCAAATCGTGTTATCATTAGTTCTCAGTGGTTAGGTGATACGAAGTAGAATACGCCCGCCCGAAACTAAGCCCGAAACTACGGATTTCGTTAGAGAGTAGCCCCCCTGAACCCAGCTTTACAATTCTTCGCAGTATTTACTGTAACTGCAAACATTTACGCCGGCTATGATGAAAGGGTTGCCGCAGACAAAATGTTTCATTACTCCCAACCGTCTCGACGTCCGTCACTTGCCATGTATCATCGGATAATTTCATTCTGTAAAGGTAAACAGCAGTGTGTGTAAACAAATAGGGTCAGGGCTTTGGATCGTAGCCAGTCAGACATGGTTGGATGAATGTCAAACTTTTTACTGCGTTTGTTCAGATATCTCTTGGGAATTTAAGGTGTTATTTTATTACTGTTCTAATTTAGACATACATACATATATCTGTCTTTCAGGTTTATCGTTTGACCTTGAAATTGATACCTAGCATTATCATTATCTTTACACGTCTACTGCTGGACATAGGCGTCCCTCAAGCATTATTATTGGTCCTGTATTTCAGGCAAATGAAGGCCTTAAAACACAATACATGTACAAGGTAACTCTTAAGGGGTCATTGTTATGAACAACTTTTACTAGGACAAACCCGCCAACCCAGTCGCGATTTCATGTTGGTCTCATAGTAAAATTTGTTCACAATGATGAGTAAAATAACCCCTTAAGTGATATTGCGTCTATTCTGTTACAGTTTTTGTATGTATCATCGACCGGTACGTCATGCGGGCATTTCATCGGCCTTGGTATGTCATAGGTCTACTTTGGAGCTTTGCAACGCTGTGATATTTGGTACGCAGTTGCTACTCCTACAGTTAAAATTTCTTCTTCCTCTTTTTTTTTCTCCTAGAATTTTAATTTTAACAATTTTGTATAATGAAAATGTTTGCATGCCGAATGGTGAAATATGGCAGAACTCTAATGTATACCTACTACTACCTATTATGTATTACCCATATTTGCAAATAAATGCTATTCTATTCTATTCTACACCTTTCGGCCTCACCGACTATGCTATTCTGCGAGCAATATGATCTTAATACGTCCGTCGTGACCTTTGACTACATTCTTTATAACCTATCTGAATGATCCAACTCTTCCTCATTCTTCTTCTATTCTCTCTCTCTTTTTCTTCCATTTTCCCTATTTACATTTACACAACAAAACAATTTCAAGTATTTCCATCGATCACTTATCTCCCGCTTTCAGGCAAAGTTTGGAAACTAGTCGAAACTAGACCGGAAGCGTTCGAGGCCACGTTCGGTTGCAACTGGAACGCAACATGGCTCTCCATTGACTTTGTGGGCTTGCAGCAACTTGTTCACTTACCCTTCATTATTGAATGTGATTGGCATTGAAGTTATAGTTGTCAAAAAATAAAAGGCCCGTTTTGACAGCAGGATACAATATTGCTTTACTAGTAAGTATGAAAGAGACATAAAAATAAATCTCTTTCGCACTTGTCACAGTGGTAAAGCAATCTTTTATCCCTCTCTACTCAGCTGTCAAATCGGACTTCTTAGATTTTGGTGACTAATAAATTAATTTTCCTTTTACAGCTACGATTTTGAGGTTCCGAACGTCCGTATGAACATACGGAACAAATTGCAGGAAAAGCTTTAAGATTTCTACGATTTTATATGATTTGTAGTCGATGGATGCGAGACGCACAGGACCGGTCGTTGTGGCGACACTTGGGGGAGGCCTATGTCCAGCAGTGGACGTCTTTCGGCTTCTTCTGATTCGTTTGGAACCATTTGTCCAACTCGCAGATGGCCACACTTGCAGTAATTTTTAGATTGGAAGATGATATTAAAAAGCGGTAGAATATTTCGCGAGAAAAGCGTGAGATAGTTTTTTATGGAGAACAATTTAACCCTCAAGACTTTTGTCACACATTACTCGTGCCTCACCACAAACAAAGACTGGCCGACTTTTCAAATCATTCCTTCATTTGTCAATTCTGTAAAATGCTAACAATTCGTGTACTTTGGAAACATTCAAACTCAAACCCTATTTTAAGGGTACTTGTCCATTACAACGGAGCGAGGCATTGGAACAGAGAAATGGAGAAATTTTAACTATTAGAATTGCATAAAATCTCCGCACCACGTGACTCACTGACGTTTTGACTGACATGATTGGTATAAATATATCTAAAATATAAAAATCTCGTGTCACGGTGTTTGTTACCGAACTCCTCTGAAACGGCTCGACCGACTTTCATGAATTTTTTTGTGTATATTCAGTAGGTATGAGAATAGGTGGTAGGGTATTTTTTGTTTGGCAATACAACGTTTGTCGAGTCAGCTAGTAATATTATAATAATATGATAATATAAATAATAAGGAATATAAAATGGACAGGCAACCTTAGGGTGTCTGTCAATTATAGCGGAGCGAACGAACGGAGAAATTTTGACCTATCATGTCAGTCAAAATGTCAGTGCACACGTGGTGCGTAGATTTTATGCAGTTCCATCGGTTAAAATTTCTTCAATTCTCCGCTCCGCTGCCTCGTTCCGCTGTAATGGATAGGCACCCTTAGACGTCAATCTATGTCAAAAACTTGATTGTCAAATTAGAGGTGTTTTTGATTGATTGCTGAGATGCGAATGCGGAAGTTCCTTAAAATACGAGATAGGCAAATTCCCATTTCTGACTAATTCAAGGATCTTAAGAAGTTATAACTTCATTAAAATTTATCTTCGTCAGAATTACCAAAACTTTCAGAACCACTTTCAAAATAAATAATAAAATCTTACACGAATTGTTTTTATTATAAACATGTAGATAGAAATGATGCACTTGTAAACTTCAGGAATGACGTATGTTCGTACCGCGTGCGGAGTTGTAGCTTTTTGATGGCACGCTTGTTCTGTTTATGTTATATTTCAGATGATGCATGGCTCTGCCACTTCCAGGGTTTTACGACCAGCTTTACTTCCAAGACACGTCAAGGGGTGATAAAACAAAGGGAGATATGCACAAATATATTCCTAAGCTTTGTTCTTTGGTTCCGAAAGCACGTTGAGTAGTTGGTTCCGTCTGTCATTCGTAGATCTTTGTTAGTCGTTCTGGGTAAACTGAAATGATAGTCAGTCTTACGAAGGCGTATCGATGTCTACGAGGGTTGCGGAATTTGTTCGAAAGAGTCACTGCGGCCCTGGACCGCAAAGGGCATTAGGAGTAAGAGTCTGACACTCTCTTCCGCTCCGCCTAGAGTGGAAGGAGTCATAGGATAATTTCTCATTCTTGAAAAAATTCTTCTTCTTATCGTGTAGGCAGTAAGGTCTGACGACCCCACACACCCTACTGTCAGAGTTTCTAAACCGCCTCAAAGGCCTCTGACATGGTTTATCTGACGACCGCCATTTGGCGGCCGGGACCACCGGCTTATACGTGTCTTCCGAAGCACGGAATCATCTTTTTATCAGACGATCAGGTGATTCAAGCCTGCAATGTCCTAACCAAACTGGAAACAACTTTACAAAGTATGCCTCCCGTGGGAATCGAACGACACGACCACCGGGTCACAAGGCAAACGCCTAAACTACTCGACCACGGAGGCAGTTCTTGAAAATGCGTATCGATGTTACTCAGTAACCGCTTAATGTAAAGTGGTATCCAGCTTTACAGAAGCTTTAATCTTTTCTACTTTTAGGGTTCCGAAAAGAAAACGGAACCCTTATTGTGTCTGTCTGTCATTTAGTCTGTCTGTCTGTCTGTCCGTCTGTCACAGCCAGTTTTCTCCGGATCCACTGGAGCGATTCTGTTGAAATTTGGTACACTCAACTTCTATGACCCAAACACGGACGCGTTACGTAAATCATTAAATTTTTAGTATGGGGGTCACTTTTTCGTGAAACTAGAAAATAAAAAAAAAAGTTTTTTGAACAATATCGTGTGACATATCAAATGAAAGGGCTTACTGTGAGGGTTTTAATTATATTTTGTTCATAATTTTAAAATAAATGGTTTAGAAGTTATTCAAGAAATTAGACGAAAAATGACCATTCCCCCCCTTTTCTCCGAAACTACTGAGCCTAAAATTTTGAAAAAAAAAAATGGAGATAATAGATCTTTACCTAAAGATTACAGGAAAACCTATTAGAAGTCTGTAGTGTTAAAATAACATGTTAAAAAAATTTTATTCGTTCGTATCGTTCGTACCCTTTGCACGCGTGTCCGACTCGCACTTGGCCAGTTTTTTTCTGTTTTTTTTTACTTGATATCTGAAAGCGTATTGGATCAAGTAAATATTTGTGTAAGCGGGTATGCTAAGAGTATTATTAATCTGCTCTATGAAATTGCCACACTAAAAATAAATTGCTCTCAAAACACAAATGTTCTCACATTTCAAGAAATAAATAAAATGTTTTCTAAAAATGGGCTATATACAGAAAATGTTTAGATTCAAGGCTATTTAAGATTCCTTCTTTTAATAACAAAATGTCCGGGAAATGTTAAATATAGAAACCTATTTAAACATTTTTCTCTGTAGGAAATTGCTTGACAAAAATAAATCTAAAAATTTAAAAATGTTGCGAAGGAAATTAAACAGACATACAGTGTTGGTTCGGTAATCAATATTTCATCGAGGTATGATGAAGATGATGCGATTAATCGCCAAGAGAATTATGATGTGATGAGAACTGCGAGCAATCATGTGCGATCATAGATTATGATATACTCTACAAGTGCGTAAGAATGAGCTTGCAAAAACAGATCTAATATACTGGGTGTAAAATGATGCAAATCACTAAGCTGTAATTAACGCATTCTGTAAAAACAAATCTGTTATATGTATGATTGTAGAGTATTTTTGCTTTAGATATTTAAACTTGCCAGTTAAAGCAGTCGCAGATACTTTCAATTCTTAATAAAAAAAATTGTACTATGGTACAAGGTAATTACAAAGTTTTTATTTTATAAAATAATAATTCTACCTCTACAAGTAATTTAAAAAATAATTTCTACGCAGATGCATTAAATTTAAAAAAAGAAACTGTGACAATGTAATGTCAAAGTTTTCATTTATTCTTTTCTCAAATTTTGGATACTGTGATGTTAATTTTACCTCTACTAGTAGTTAAAAAAATATACATTTATGCGCAGATGCAGTACCGTAAAAAAAAAAAAAATTGTAAAAGATGGACAAAAACTCATCTTGTTAAGGTTCCATTTATTTAAGATAAGGCAAATGCTTCTTTCTTCTTATTTTGATGAAACATGGAATTGTTAGTAATAGAAGTGATATCAATAACTGAGCTGCATATAATACTTGGAACTTCACAATTCATTGGATGTTCGAGTTGGCAACATTTCAACATTAAAGGTTTACTTAAGCTTTCATTATTATTTTAGTGGTCTTCTGTAAATAAACCTATTGCCAAAGTATACCCTGCGATTTAACGATAAGCCGATATAAGTTACTTGAAGAATAATCTTATACTCAACTGTGTTGGGGTCGGCTTCTCGGATGCAGCTGAAGACCAGCTGGCCTACTATGACGTCTGAAAACGATCGTGTATAAGGTGTGGGAAGGAGACAGAGTTATACAAGACGCATAACACTATCCCTTTTCCTCAGCTTAATCTTGATCGTAGGGCCGCAGGATTTTACACTGAGCGACTGCCTTTATGTACTGCAATTATCAGTTCAAGGCAATAGGGATGATCCCTAAGTAAAAAAAGTAATTATATTTACTCCGTAAGTTAGATTTATCGAATAATATTGGACACAAATTTCTCGGTTTAAAAATCAAATCAAAGATCAGGAGTGGGGGCTTGTGACGTCACTACTCAGTAAAAAGTGTACTGAAATGTGACGTCACACGAGTTTTCAACGCACTGTGTAGTCTTAATTTAATGTTAACATGAAAAAAGAAAAAAAATACGAGACCAATATTTCTTTATTTTTTGGAAATCTGCCTGACGGATTTTTTTAGTCATCTGTCCTAATCTCGTATTTTTAACGAGCGCAAACTCTCAAAAACACCTTATTTTGACAAGTTTTTGACATTAATTGTCTCTGAAATGATTTTGCAACTACGATTTGTAACCCCACCGCTTTTTTTTTTAAGATGGGAAATCATCAAATGACTTCTCCCGCTCTAGGTGAAGCAGAAGGGAGTGTCAGACTCTTACTGACTAAAACCCATCTGTGGTCCTACTAATGTGCTTTATGTTCCAGGGCCTCAGTGACTCTTTCGAACAAATACCGCAATCAACCTGACCTCTAGAACCTACTTTGCCATAACGACAATACACGGTGTCATTTTAGTCGTCTTACAACGGCCGTCCACTTCATCTATCCAATGCATAACTACGCATTCAGAAAAAAAAAGATATTTGTGAACATTTGAATTATTAAAAAAAAAATATTATTCATTTGATGCATGACGTAGTTTGAGACATCCAGGAGCCAGCGCAGTTCGAGCCTTGTGTTCCAGGGACAGCTTGGAATGGAACGGCGTCATTGTTAGGGTTCCGAACAAAAAACAAAACCCTTCTGTCCGTCTGTCACAGTCAGTTTTCGCCGGATCCACTGGACTGATTCTGTTGAAATTTGGTACACACATGGAATTCTGTGAGCCACTTTGGGGGTCACTTTTGGGGATCAATCTAGAAAATTTAAAAAAAGTTTTTTGAACAATATCGCGATTTTTGAATATATCAAATGAAAGGACTTATTGTGAGGGTTTTAATCATATTTTTTTCATACTTAAAAAGTAATTGGTTTTGAAGTTATTCAAGAAATTAGATGAAAAATGAACATTCTCCTCCTTATTTCCGAAACTACTGAGTCTAAAATTTTGAAAAAAAAGGAGATAATAGATCTTTACCTATAAATTACAGGAGAACCTATAAGAAGTCTAAAGTGTTAAAATAACACGTTAAAAAAAAATCGTTCGAAACCCTTTGCACGCGAGTCCGACTCGCACTGGCTAGTTATTTTGATACGTTAACATTATTAATAGGATGTTTCTTATGCATTTTTTATTTTTATTGTAACTATCATCTTATTAAATTACTTTTAAAAATTAATTACGCCTAGAGTTAGTTTGTCTCAGATACATTAAGTTGGCCGCCTTTGTAAGGTGACTAAAATAGCACCATGTAAATAAATGCTAGTAAAAAGACACAGGTAGGTTCAGTAGGCTTACACTGGTTTAACTTTGTTTTTTTCCTACATGATAAACAACCTCCTCTTATCTTCGACCAGTTCACAAAAATAGTCAAACGCATTCTTCCGTATATTATGCTGACTTTGCTTACGAACAAATCTGAATAGGAACATGCAAAGTTGCAAAAACGTGCAACATTTATTTTGAACCGACGGGGCTTTTGTCACAGCTTCGTAGAGCTTGATAAATGATGTATAACCAACCAGGAACGGTGATATTTATAGCCTATTTTTACAACTGAGCAATAAATAAAAAAGTTACTTTGGCATAATTTCGCTTTTTTACTGGGTCAAGCTAGCAATACGAGTACTATTTCCTAGCACTGTACTCCCAGGAATCTAAAATGGTGACCATCACTATATTTCCGTGATTTATTGACCCAAATTACAACAGCTTTTAGTTTAAGTTTATGTGCTTGACAGTTCTGTGACAATAAATGTATTTTACATCTTTTCTTTCTTTATCAAATAAACATAATATTTTGGCAACAATTTTGGCATATTTACTGAAAGACGCCAAAATCCGGGCCAAAGTTTTGGCCAGGCACAATGTGATCCATCAACGCGGCGAAAACATACTTAAACCTAAGGAAAAGTTTTTTGATAATTCTTACATTTTCCAAGAAACACTTAAATCGAGACATGATGAGATTCATAAACCTTTATTACCTAGAATGATGGGTAGGTTTTATGGAACGGAAAAAATCGTTCTATCGGCAAAAACTGCTTACAGGCAAAATAGCTCAGACTTATGTTTTCAAGAACTAATTATTTTGCATCACTAAACACAATTTCGTAGGAACGAAATTGGAACCGTCTAAGTTTGTGGGCAATTTTACTTTTTATGCTAGCTTTATTCATTACTTTTATTTTTGCGGAAAAATCATCGTTGACCGTAATAAGTAAGTATTTTACAAGGTTCTGAATACGTCGTTTCCAGGGTTTTATGATATAATATTCTTTGTTCAAAGTTAGCGTCCATTGTGCCTCTTTGAGGCAACTATGAACATTTTACATAAATACCTGTTTACTTGTTACTTTAACGGCACTTTGTTATTGAGCAATCTCTTCTCTTTATTTATTGTTTGGTATAAAAGGCGTCAATTGCCTCTTGTTTTGGGCTCGTAAACAATTCAATGTTTAAGAACAAGAAACATAAACTTAAGAGATTGATTATGATTAGATTTCGGAGATGTTTGTCCTTATTTAAGGAAATATAGCTCTCTCTCTCTCTCTCTCTCTCTCTCTCCCAAGAAGCGTTTTGATAAGCCCAAGGCTTTGGAGTTTAGACAGACTGAAGATAAGCTAAGATCGATGGATTAATAATATTGTATACTTGACTCCTTATCCGTCGTGTCGATGACTTTTAATTAGTTTTTAAATAGGCTTGGAATTTCGCCCACTTCGACAGTCTTCGCACTGGCCCTTAAAAACGTAAAGACGTGTTCTTATTTTTACCAAGTGATAAAAGTAAACAGTCTATTCTGATGCTTGGTTTTAATTAAGATTTCATTTCGGAAAACCTCAAGCGGCGTAAATACAGAGTCTTATTGGTAACTTTATTTTCGAACAGCTTTTTTTGGGGTTAAAACCCTCGGGCCGTGGGGCCCTTGTGCTCACAGCCTTTTCAAAAAAATTTAGAAACGCTGGTTGACAGTTCCCGTGACCCAAGAGCTTTTACTGTGGCCAGAGTCTAAGTATTGCCATTAAACGTGGCAATGCCGCCAGTCTCTTGGGCACTCTACCAGCTAATAGCGTTGAGGATGAATTTTTTGATGGCATGTTTTAGTTAGGTCTATGTTTTGTGTATTTGTTCATTTTAGTTATAAATGTGTTTGTCATCTTCAGTGTTTAACTTAGGGCAAAATTGCCGTTCACAAGATTAGATTTATACAACTCCATTTTCATTATTATTGATAAGCTCGTGTTTGATAATATCTCACCTTATAGTAAGCGATGCGATGATGCAGTCCGGCGATGGACTTATTCCACTAAACCCCAAAGCCATTATTCTCAAGTCAACAGCTAAATTGTAGGATATATGATATGTGCCTTATAAGCCCCTGAAACTCATGTGTTTTATTTATGTATCCTGCAATTTAGCTATTGACTGTACCAAAACTGTTTTGGGGTTTAGTGGAATTGAAGTATTGAAATATTCTGGGGGTTTTAGGTGGAATGAATGTATGAACCGTAAAGTTTCGAGTTTTGCTTTAGGGCTTAGTGAAATAAGCCCGACGATGGAGCACAATTGCTTAGAAATAATAACCCACTCTCGACTTAAAGAACCAGCTTGTAACAAGAAAACTTCGCAAATGTCAAACTTTTCAGCGTATCATTCATAAACAAACAAAACGCATCCATAGACATTTTAAAAACAAAATGGCGAAATTATTTCGGCCTTGGTGCAAATGATGTGTAAATTGACGCTGTTCCAGTAAATAAACAAATTAATGACCAGTTGTTTGAGTTAACTGTTTGTGTTCCCTAGCGCCGGGAAATGACATAATCATTGAATGATGACGGAATAATGAGATTAGGTGTCCTGTGGAATTAATTATTGTCATGTATTGTCATTTGGGTATATGTTTTTCTACTAACAGGCTAGCTACGGTTTGTATAGACTGTGTCATTTTTCATTCAATGACAATCTGTCTGGGTGTTAATTACTTATCAAAACTAAAACTATCTGCCCTAAGTTTTTATTTAGTGACTGGGCAACTAAAGGACTCCGAAAAAGTAGGGAAAGACTTTATGAGTTGTATGGCCTTAAGCCTTTTATTAACACTGAGACTTTTAATAAGTATGTAGCTACCTACTCAAAGATTTATAAAAACACTTGTAAGGTAGCTAAGGCTTTATATATAAGTAATAAGGTAAAAACAGCAGACAATAAAATAAAGACGGTTTGGAAAATTATAAACAATGAAACAAATAGGAACAAAAGACATAACACTGATTACGGATTGGAGACTTCTCATGGACTTATTAGCGATAACAAACAAGTTGCTCAATAATTTGTAAATTTCATTACGAGTATCCCTATTAAAACTACTGAAGCCTTAAATTCCTCGCCTTCACTTGCTTTTGATTTATTACAGGCGAACGTTTCAGCCAGCCCGACTGAATTTAATTTTAAACATATAAACCCCATAGTAGTAATAAAAGCTTTTAAACAAATCAAAATTAAATTGACCGAAGATCTATGGGGATTGTCTATTAAAGTTTGTACCTCAATCATCGAGACTGTAGCGCCGTACTTAGCTGTAATATTTAACTTGTATGTGGATCAAGGAGTCTTTCCGCACCTAATGAAATTCAGTAAGGTGATACCACTTTTTAAATCTGGGGATAGTAAAGACACAAATAATTATAGACCAGTATCTGTGTTGCCAGTGTTTAGTAAGGTATTTGAAAAAGTGATGCTAAATCAGATGCTTAATCATTTTAACACGAATAACATCTTTCATGATAAACAGTATGGTTTCACCAAGGGACGTTGTACAACTGACGCTGGTGTTACCTTACTAAAGCACATCTTTAATGCGTGGGAGGACGCACAGGATGCCATAGGTGTCTTTTGTGATCTCTCGAAGGCGTTTGATTGCGTTGATCACGATACATTACTCCTGAAGCTCGGGCATTACGGACTGGTCAAAACAGCGTTAAACTTGGTCAAATCTTATTTGAATGATAGACGGCAATTGGTTCAAATAAACGGTGTCAATTCGTCGGGATTAAACGTGATAATGGGCGTTCCCCAGGGCTCGATTTTGGGTTCTTTCTTGTTTTTGGTATATATCAATGATTTACCCTATTTATTGCAACAAAAACTTGATATGGTGCTGTTTGCCGACGATACCTCCTTAATTTTTAAGATAAATAGACAGACAGACAATGTTGATATCATAAATAATGCCCTAATGCAAGTCCAAAATTGGTTCACGGCGAATATTTTGGTTTTGAATGAAAAGAAAACGAAATGTATAAGATTTGCTTTACCCAATGTCAAAAGCAGTGATTGTGACATAGTATTGAACAGGGAAAAACTAGAATTTGTCGATAAAACGGTTTTCCTGGGAATTACGCTTGACCCAAGGCTACAATGGGGCCCTCATATAACATCTCTTTCTGGACGGCTAAGTTCAGCAGCTTATGCTGTTAGGAAAATCCGCCAATTAACGGATGTCGATACCGCGAGACTGGTCTATTTTAGTTACTTTCACAGTATCATGTCTTACGGTATTTTACTATGGGGACGGGCTGCAGACATTGAGTCTATTTTTATTCTGCAGAAAAGAGCCATCAAAGCGATATACAATCTCCGCCGGCGCGATTCTCTAAGGGAACTGTTTAAGAATATTAACATCATGACGGTACCTTGTCAATACATTTACGAAAATATCATGTATGTCAGAAAGAATTTACATCTTTTTAGTAAAAGAGGCGACAGACATAATTATGGTACTAGAAATAGGGATCAATTAGTTCAACCAGGTTTCAGACTGGCTAAAGTTGCCTCATCTTTTATGGGGTACTGTTTAAAATGTTATAATAAGATACCTCCCCATATATTAGAACTTAATGAGACAAAATTTAAATCTTGCATTAAACGCACACTATGCAGGCAAGCATATTATAAGTTGGGGGATTATATTGAAGATAAAAATGCTTGGCTGAATGCTGGTCCGGCTCCACAGCCACTAGGGCGCACAAAATAATCTGTTAGCATTTGGAAACATTGTTGGACCGGCTGAAGATTGTAAAAAAAAAAAACAATATTTGCATTGTATAGACTCAATTTTATTTAGCAATGTATAATTTCATCCATTTTAACGGCACATGTGTGAGTACTGTGTACCTTAAACTTAAGCTATAGCTATCAGTTTTAGGTTTGTTTTTGACTTGAATGTACCCTGGCGGTTGGGAGTGTCATGCTCACACAAAAGTCTGGCTGATGGTGGCGTATGCGTTGGATCATTTGGCTCCCTTCAAAATGGTTGAGCCGAATGGTGCTAGCGCATGCGTCATGTTCGTGAACGGGCGCTGTCAGTTGGGACTGGTCATTTCTCAGTTGCCATGGTTTATTTTAAATATTTCTTTGAATTGTTCCTTTTTTTCCCGGACGCTTTTATCCTGCTCGTCTTTTACATCGTTCTCACATGTTTGTATAATTTCAACTTGATGTAAACAAAAACTTGTAACAATTTATTATTTTTTAAAAGAGTGTCCGTGGAGTTTCTTGCACGTTCTTCTCCATAGAGATCTACGCTTTGGAACGTGCAAATAGCTTCATCTTGTTGGACTGACCGACCTTGACAATTCAAAAGTGCCTGTAAATGGTTTATTTGAAATATACGATTTGATTTGATTTGATTTAATATACAACCTGTAGCAGAATAAACGCAATTCCTCTAAAGGGGTCATCGAACTCATCATTATGAACAACTTTCACTGTGAGACCAACACTGAAATCGCGAATAAAAAAATCGTCTGCCCCATACATTTCTGTGCGCATAACTCGACAAAATGTACTTGTAGTACGATTTTTTTGCGATATCGGGATTGGTCCCATAGTAAAAGTTGTTCATAATGATCAGTACAATAACCCCTTAAAAGGTATTACGTTTATTCTGTTACGTTACTCGTTGTATAAAACTCTTTCGTTACTGACTGATTGAGTGACTGACAGACAGACAATGCACAGGGAACGGGAAAAAACGGAATATGCGGAGTTGCGGGCAAAAGCTATTATTATTATAATTGCGAAAGTAAGAATATAATAAAAATAATTAAGTATTTTTTGAATAGAGATAGATGGAACCGTGGAGACGGTAATAGACTACTTTGATGTGAGGGCAAAGGCGAGTTACTCATGAAGAGGAAAAACGTATTGCGCCTTCCCCAAGTGACATGGGACAAAGACAGTATAATGATAAATTACTCAAGAATTTGGACTATTTTTCTATAGTAAATCTTTTTTTTTTTATTATTATAACCAACTTGCATTTACAGTTTATAACCACACAAACAAGTTATTGGTCAGTACAAAACAAACAAATAACATAAAAGAAAAATAGAAATTATAAATGTCATGGAATCATACGTAATAAAATTATCAAAAAACAATAAAAAATAAACAAAAATAATCTAAGTGCGAAAACTCGAAAAATGTAGGAAATAGTTATTTTGCACGATTTATCATACTGCGTACCGGTCACCTTGTATATGTACAGTTAGCAAACGTATACCAATTTTTTTTCTTTAATTAAATTATAAAATCGAAATAAAATACTTGTAAGATACAAGAATTTCGGTTAATGTAAGTGCTTAACGATAAAATTGTTTGCGATACCACTGAGGTACTTTTAGTGAGGCAGTCTTACTTCATAAATCAGTTACAACCAAACTTATACGGAAAAAAATAAAACTATTCATCATTTTAAAGAGCCACGTGCAAGAAAATCTAAGAAACAACGTTAAATGTATGAAAGTGTAATCATTTACACCCGAAGTACCTGCGTACGTAGGTACCAGCCACCGACAGTCCACAGATAAATCTATTCTCACCCACTCTGCTAAAGCAATCTATTTCAAACTTTATAAATTTAGCTAGAATACTATTTTTACTGATCGACTGCGATTGTTTGCCCATACTCAGAACTCAAAACTAAAATGTTCGCAGGATTCGAACCAGAGTTAACTGAGAATATATCAGAAACGGATATTTGCTATTTATTAGTAAACTAGTGGACGACACGCGGTTTCATCCGCGTAGTTACCGTTCCCATGGGAGTACGGGGATAACATAAAGCCTATGTTACTCCCTAATAATGTAGCTATCCAATGCTAAAAGAATTTTTCAACTCGGTCCAGTAGTTTCGGAGCCTATTCAATTCAAACAAACAAACAAACAAATCTTTCTTCTTTATAATATTAGTATAGACTAGTGGACATCACGCGGTTTCACCCGCGTAGTTCCCGTTCCCGTGGGAGTATGGGGATAATATATAGCCTATGCTACTCCCTGATAATGTAGCTATCCAATGCTAAAATAATTTTTCAAATCGGTCCAGTAGTTTCGGAGCCTATTCAATTCAAACAAACAAACAAACAAATCTTTCTTCTTTATAATATTAGTAAACACTAGTGGACATCACGCGGTTTCACCCGCGTAGTTCCCGTTCCCGTGGGAATACGAAGATAATATATATCCTATGTTACTCCCTGATAATGTAGCTATCCAATGCTAAAATAATTTTTCAAATCGGTCCAGTAGTTTCGGAGCCTATTCAATTCAAACAAAAAAACAAACAAATCTTTCTTCTTTATAATATTAGTGTACTAGCTTTCACCCGCGACTTCGTACGCGCATATCCAGTTTTTTCCTGTTCCCTTGGGAATTTTGGGCAATCCTTCCTTAGTGCTCCCCTATACTCCCCAAGGAACGTATATGCCAAATTTCAGCTTTCTACGACCAGCAGTTTCGGCTATGCGTTGTCTGTCAGTTACTCAATCAGTCAGTAACGGAAGAATTTTATATATATTGTTTTATAAATAAGTATTGAGTGAAAAGTATTACCAGTCTGATTTAAGAAATTTTATAAAATTACTTTAAGCTCATTTCGAGAGATCTATCTGTAAACAAACACAAATACAACGGTTTTACAGGGCATAGTTCTCAATTTAAAATTTTTGTAAATTTAAAAAGATAAAATAAATTAAATAATTATAATAAATGGTATGAAAAAGTCGTTTACTGCCTCTGCATGTTTCTTCGCTTACTTTTTCTAAGTCAAGCAACGGATTTTGAAATGGTTCTCGCTAATTTAAAGAGATATAAACGAAGAAGTTTTGTGTACCGTGTATAATTTGCAGGGCCCTGCAAAGCGGAGGAGAGTCGCTAGTTGAAACTAAATAAATAAGTGTTTTAATTAGAAGTCACCAAATAGATACCTCTTCTTTAAATTATTTTTGTTACAAGGGACAAGATGGTACCTATAGTAACATAGAAAGAACAGGAAGTGTTGCACAGGACGTTAAAAAAAGAATAAAGAATTAATAACAATATAATTAAAGTCCTGTACGTTCATTCAGGACTTAAATAATATTGTTGTAAGAAAAGGCAAGACAAGACCTTAATAAAAGAGCAAGATTTCAAATATCGATTGTACAAAATGTAAGTATAAACAATAAATTCTGAGGTGTATAAATAAAATGAAATACATAAATAACACGAGCTCAATGAAGCATTGCCGAAGCAAAGCCGAATGCCAATAAACAGTTTAGAATTCTTCAGCTCCAATGTTTGTTTTAGTTCTACAATCTTATTCTAAATCCGACAGCAGAGTTACGATTTTAAACTAGGAAGTAACTATCTCATAGGTAATTGGTTTATGTAACATCACGACCATATTCCACGTCGTAGGGTTGTAGCGGCATCAAATCACCAAAAAAAAAACAAATGAAGCGAAATTTGTACGCTATACCATCAGCGCACTACTGACGAAATCTCGCATCGCAGTATTAGAGTTTTCCATGCGATTTAAACATATACAATCCGAATATCAACTATCGGGCAACTGCCCGACACTACCGGACACAACAACCTTCCGGCCGGAGAATCCTTCCTTTTCAATGGAAGTTTGCGGGACTCTCTGTTCCGCATACTCAAAGGGTTGTTAATTTACGAGTACATTTTCTTCAATGCCTTATGATTCCCCTTGAGTGTCCAAATGACTAATGTTGAGACATAAGTAAAATTACAGGTATAATAGCTACACATAGACACACAGATCCAAATAATTGCAACATAGCGGGCTATTTAATGATCTGAAAAATAAAAATAAGTTCATTCAAACTTAAAAAAATATTTTATTTTAAAACATTAGAAAGTGGTGACAGGCGGGCACTATTTGGGGGACTATCTTTATGTAGAACTTTGACGTTCAAAAAAACTGGCCAAGTGCGAGTCGGATTCGCGCGCAAAGTGTTCGAACGAATTTAAATTTTTTTGACCTGTTATTTTAACACTATAGACTTCTTAGATCTATTATCTCCATTTTTTCAAAATTTTAGGCTCAGGAGTTTCGGAGATATGGGGGGAATGGTAATTTTTCGTCTAATTTCTTGAATAACTTCAAAACCATTTATTTTAAAATTATGAATAAAACCCTCATAGTTATCCCTTTCATTTGATATATCATACGATATTGTTCTAAAAACTTATTTTGAAATATTCTAGTTTGACCCCCAAAAGTGATCCCCATACTAAAAATTTAATAATTTACGTAAAGCGTTCGTGTTTGGGTCACAGAAGTCCATACGTGTACCAAATTTCAACAAAATCGGTCTAGTGGATCCGGAGAAAACTTGCTGTGACAGACGGACAGACAGACAGACACTCGAGTGATCCTATAAGAGTTCCATTTTTTGTTCAGAACCCTAAAAAGTGCTGGCAGTCAGCCTAATTTGAATAAATGACGTTTGACTTTGAACGGTATTCGGTATATCCTGAGGTGCGTGACTTACAAAGTTCTACATAGGTAGTTATATATATTGATTAGCAGCGAATTTGAATTTATAATAGAAGCCGAGCTTAAATACCTATAGACCTGACCTCCACTGCTGCTGAGACAAAAAATCTGCTAGGTAAAAAAACCCAGTAACACAGTATGCCTTGCAAGGAGTTGGAACTCGAACCTTTGGAACCCAGAACTCCTAGGTTCAGGAGTCGCTCTCCCAACCTCTATTTTGTTAGAAAACCGAAGCCGTCAAAACAAACAATTGTCGACACTAGAATTTACGAATCCTATAGATAAATTCTTGAAACCCAATCCTATTACAGAATCTATTTATACAGTATTCCAATCCGATTGAACGTGACAAAAATGCATTCGTTCGTAGTCGCAGTCGGGATTACTCTGGTGTACTAGTTGTATAACTAGATATATACAGGGTGAATTTAAAGTGTGCTTTTATAGCCAAATCCGAAACTATGAGGAATGTCGAAAAACTATGAAAGGAATCTTGAGCCCGATTCTGATGAAAACTAAAACTGCATCATTGGATTTTTGAACTATCGTTATTCCTACCCAGGAATCATAACCGTGTATACTAGGTATAACGGAAATTAGTTTCTTTACAAATAGAAACAAAACTAATTCTGTTGATAACGTAAGTCAGAGTAGTTTGGATTGTCTTCATATTGTTGTGTAGAAAAATACAGTATTATTTCCGTGAAATCACAATTTTTAAACGGTGTATTTCCAGGATTGTCATTTGCAGGCCAATTGTTTTGCCTCCCCACGCCTACATAAATCAATTATATGCATCATGAACCACAGAAGTCCAAAATTCGGATTAATATTTTCACTTGAACTCATCCCAACTCTAAATAAATTTAAATATCAATTCAAAATTGAAAAGTCTCCCTCGAAAATGGTAAAGATAACAAGAATCAAAGCGATATTATTCCACAATATTAACTAGGTCGAGTTTCGCTGAAACTCTGATTAAACAAAACATTAGCTCGGTGAGGCGCCATCGTTACATAAAAATTCATTCATAATGAAAACAAAACGAACCCTTGACTTGTTGCTGACGTCATCGTTTGCGTACGTACCTACTGTACAGTACACTCCTACCCATTTACATATTCGATGTTGGAGAGTATTTTTCAGCATATGCAATAGGTAGTTTTCTAAAAATGCTGGTAGGCAGTAGGTCAAAATGTGGTAAAGGGTCAAGATAAAGATGATACAGTTAAAAAGTGTGTTCTGGGATGACGACCTTTAGCACAGTATGGAAGAAGATATGTTAGTATGGAAGTCGGTGCTTTCCAATAAATCGTCATACTGAACGGGCAATGGGCAGCTGGCACATTGCTCGCTGAACAGATGGTCGATGGGGCCGAAAAGATCTGGAGTGGCGAACGCGTACCGGAAGACACAGCGTTGGAAGGCCTCTCACAAGGTGGATGGATGACCTGGTGAGTGTCGCGGGTCGCCGATGGATGTGAGACGCACAGGAGCAGTTGTTTTGGCGACATTTAGGGAAGGCCTATATCTAGCGATGGACGTCTATCGGCTGATATCATGATGATGATGACGAAGAAGTGGGGGTGTCTGACTCTTTAAAGGTGTGTTACTATTGGTAGCGTGCACAATCATCGACCACCACTTGCTATGAGTATCAGGTGAAAGAATGGCTTAACGCAAAACTATCAAAGATGAAGAAATAATTAATGATCCGCATGTGATTACTGTTTTACCTGATCTAGGAAAAGCAATGGTAATGGCAAAGTGAAGATTCCAAAGTCGATCAAGAACGAAATGGAGCACACCAAAAATAAATGTGTCAATATTATTTATTCAAGTCATACCAAACGAGGTAGTGAACGAATTCTTTTCTGGTTGTAGTCTCAAAAGTACCTCAAAGCTTCGTCACTCCAGTTTCTTGTGTTTGATTGTAGACGGAATTATAAAAATGAAATTGCCGTTTGATCTCCGCAAGCCCTCGGGAAATCAGGCAACGTATCATTATTGGCGTGTCTGACGATTGTTTCTTCATCTGTAAGACATCAAGTATCTTGATTTATTTTAATGGTGTCAGTAGCTACAGAAGTCATTGACATGACACGTATTTATGAGAATTAAGTCGATCTGGATTACTTTAATATTCATTTTGTTTTGTCTTGCGACTTCACATATACAACGTGTAACAGAATATACGAAATACCTCGTGAGGGGTCATTGTACTCATCATTATGAACGACTTTTACTATGGGACCAATCCTGAAATCGCGAAAAAAAAAATCAGCTGTTCAGAACATTTTGTCGAGTTATGTATGGGGGAGTCGATTTTATTTATGCGATTTCAGTGTTGGTCCCATAGTGACAGTTGTTCATAATGATGAGTACAATGAGCCCCCTTAAGAGGTATTGTGTTTATTCTGTTACAGGTTGTATACTAGGAGAGTTCCACCTAGTATATAGTATATATATTATATAAATAAATAAATAAATAGTATACACCGTCGATATATCGCAATTGGGTAAATACACTTGAAAAAAGGCACCCTATATTTTATTTCAGGTTATGTTCTACTAGTGTGCCAGTTTATATCGAAATACGCGTTGCTGTTAAAACGTGACGGGGTCACAAACAAACATCTTAGTTGAAAAATATTTTTATTTATCTCTTGCTTGCGAAATTAGAAAATTGTTCCTCGAGAACTTACTACTGGGATAAAAAGTATCTAGATCATGGTTCGTGGTTTAGGTACCTATTTTTGTTTACCCAAATTCATTTAGCCGTTGAGGTGTAATTGCGTAACTAATTAACAAACATTTAAATCTTATATTTATAGAATACTAATAATTATGGCTAGTTGACACAGTGCAAGCTACTGACTAGACAGTAAACAGTTACTCGGATCGTCTATTCGTATGTCAGTAGCTCGGCTCGCCTTAGCTGACTATACGGCGATAGTAACTGCCCAATCTCTTGCGAGGTGCAGCACCCAAAAAATATAGTTTCCGCTTGCAATAGTCTAGCTGACACTGGCGAGCTACTACCGAACGCATCCGAACGATGCGATTGATGGCCGAACTGCTATGTGCGAGTTCTTGTAAGGCGAGCAGACAGTGAAAACAAAAAATGTTTAAGTAACTCGGATGCGAGCTACTACACAACTCACACTTGGCGTCCAAACGATGCGAGTTCCTGCAGTGCAGCTACTCGGCAGGCTGACTCGCACGTTAGCTCGCACTGTGTAAATTACCCATGAGGTTTAGTGATAAATGGGATTGTGTGCTTCTAATCTACATGAAAAAAAAGTTCAGTCTTAAAGCTTCTCAAAGCTTAGAGAAAATAATTGCACAGAGGTTTCTTTTAAAGTAAGATATAAAAGCCGTTTAGACCTGGATTCCTTGTTAGAGACAATATCATCCTAGCGCTCGGATCGTCACAATGTGAATTTTATTACATTTCTTTGTTTGATGATAAAATAACAGGAATTCTTGTCGGGGAATTCTTTTCCTCCTGGTGTTACTAAACTAATTTAAGATTATGACTATCTAATAACATTAATGTACGAGTAGGTGGGAGTCAGCTGTGAGCACTAAAGATCAAGTATGATAAATTGGGGTGCTGGCCAAACTGGACCACCATAAAATTTTGCTAGTTACGAGGTTTCGAAAATCTATATCTTTTAGTATAGATATAATATAATAATAATTTATTTATTTAAAATAATAAGGAGATAGATTTGTAGTTTTTTATGTAACAAAAAAACTTAAAAACTGCTGGTCCGATTTGAAAAATTATTTCAGCAATGTATAGCTACATTATCAGCGAGTAACATAGGCTATATTTTATCCCCGTACTCCCACGGGAACTGGAACTACGCGGGTGAAACCGCGTGACGTCCGCTAGTATTAAATTAAATTAAATAACAATATTTACAAACCTATCATTTGCGAAATTTGTTCGAAAGTCACAGTGGCCCTGGAACGCAAAGGGCATTTGGAGGAACACGGAAAGGTTTTAGTCAGTAAGAGGCTGACACTACCTTCCGCTCAGTCATTTGATGATGAGTCTATAACGCCATCACAGGTCGCCGTGGTTCCCGGGGTTGCGGAATTTGTTCGAAAGAGTCACCGCAGCCCTGGAACGCAAAGGGCATTAGGAGGAACACGGATGGGTTTTAGTCAATAAGAGTCTGACACTCTCTTCGAATTCCCATCCTCAAAAAACTGGTCAAGTGCGAGTCGGACTCACCTACCGAGGCTTTCGTACAAATTTGTAGGTACATATTACTTTAAATAAAGACTATATTTTCATGATTTAATTACAAATGTCTATACATTTGTGATTAAATCATAAAAATATAGTCTTTATTCAGATTTTTCCCTATACTTGTAGTATAAGACGGTATTACTTGCTAAATTTCATAGTTCTAGGTCAACCGAAAATACCCTATCAATTTTGATTCTCTTGAGAGTGTCGACATATACGTTTTTTGCGGCATAAACGGCCGTATCATTATTATGTTAACTTAGAAGTTTGATTTTTTCACAGCTTCAAGTGACTGTAGACCTATGTATATGGTTTTAATTTCAACATCTCCACGTGTTCACAAGATAAAGGGTCTTGACAGACAGACGGACGGACGGACTCACGGATGGACGGACGAACGGACGGACGGACGGACGCACGGATGGACGGACGAACGGACGGACGGACGGACAACAAAGTGAACCTATAAGGGATCAGTTTTTCCATTTGAGGTGCGGAACCCTAAAAAAAGGACGATGTGGTGTTTGGCTGAGGCACATGCCCAGCTATCAACTGCTGAAATGATGAAGAAGATGAGTGATTTAGGAAGTTCTTAATCTGAATATCACGTCTTGGATAATTTAACTACATACGTTCAAAAGAAAAGATAAAATTGGCCAGAGAAGTATGTGAAACAGTTACGGAAGTCTGTGCCTTTGATTCAATTTGATTAATTATCTTTTGGCACGATCAATAAGTTGTCGACATTTTTAATTAATTGGCTCTTTCAATTTGTTTGAATTATTGACTATTAGAAGTTTTGATCAAAGCAGCCGTTTGTTATTCAATTAATGTGTGCTTCAAAGTCTGTAGCGTTGCCATTAGCTTAATTGATATTGTGTTGACATTTTCAGTGTTGATGTTAAATGGCGTCACGGGCCACCTGTCCGGAAAATAGAGCTTTAAATATTGTGTATGTCGGAAATAAGTCAGTCAATTGAACAATCGGGACGCCAACGCCATCTAGTGGCGTTCGACGGAGTCTAGGACGTTGTGCTCGACAGAGGTTAAGCTCAGTCTACTGCTGGCGGTCGAGCAGTGCAGACGTGCACCCGTCTAGAAACCGCCGCGTGTTCCGAATACTTGTTCAGTGTACCTATTGTGTGAGAATATTGTAATTGAGACTTTGAGTGTGAATAATAATTTGATTTAAAAGCAAACGGTGTTTCTGTTGCGCAATAACCAACACTTCCAATAGTGCGCCCACTGATTATCAGGGAGTAACATAGGCTATATTTTATCCCCGTACTCCCACGGGAACGGGAACTACGCGGGTGAAACCGCGTGACGTCCACTCGTCGTGTTAAATAATCTCAAATATTTCAGTATACTTGCTCGCTACTTTGTACGCGCACATCTCGTTTTTCCCTGGTCCCTTATAGCCTATAGTCTTCATTCCTCATGAATGTATAAAAGCTATCATATACAAAAATAATTTTCCAAATCCGACTGGTTTTCCAGAGATTACCGCGTTCAAACAAACAAATAAACTCTTCAGCTATATTACATTAGTCAAGGAAAATTTTCCACAACTGGTTTTTCCACACACAAATAAAATCTCTTTTTAATTTGAAGACTAAGAGGCTTATTCATGTCTCTGTTAATACAAATCGTTCGATATTCCAACGGTATTTTGACATTGGAAAATAAACCTTGCCGTTTAGGGGTGCCTGTATTAAAGCGGAGCGAGGCAGCGTAGCAGAGAAATTTTAACTAATGGCATTGCATAAAATCTCCGTACCACGAGAGTTACTGACATTTTGGCTGACATTATTGGTTAATATTTCACCGTTTCTCCGCTCCGCTGCTTTGCTCCGCTGTAATGTACAGGCACCCTTTAGGTTCTTCTTCTTCTTATCGTGTGGGCAGTAAGGTCTAACGACCCCACACTAGTGTCAGAGTTTCTAAACCGCCTCAAGGGCCGGCTGGGACGTGGCCGGGCAGTGACCAAGTGGCATTAAAAGCTAGTTTGGCAATGCAATTTCAAGACTACATACATCATCACGCCATTGCTCCTATTATTATAGGATTTATCCCAAACAAGTGCGTATAAAGCTATATTTATTCCAGTTCTTCCCACATAAATTCCGATGAGCGTTCACAATAAACCCACTCCAACCGCTAGTTTTTGGCAACAATGGGCACTAATAAAATAGTATTGTGGGCTTTGTTACTTCAAAATAGAACTATCGTATATCGGATCACAATGGACTGACGTGCATTGTGGGGCTCGTCAATTTTTCGTGCGTTATCAAAGCCTTATTATCTAAGGGTGTGTCCACATCTAGCGAATGCGCCGCTAGCGACCCGCTCGCGAGCTGCGTGAGTGCATTTCAAGGAGTGTACTACGTGAGCTCGACAAATGGATGTGCGATTAACGCTTATGCGACAAAACTGTACTGCGACTCACCATAGTTCGAATGCACGCTGCGACACACTGAAGATCGGGATCTCCGCTTTGCGGGGCTCCTATTTCTGGGTGGTTTACAAAAAAAATAACCACGAAGGTTAAGGCGGGAGCTCCGCTCCGCTTCGCTCCCGCCTTAGCCTTCTAACCTAACCTATCCGAGTCGGGGTACTCTGAGTCGGGGTGTTGTCGATCTTCAGTGTGTCGCACAAGCGTGCATTCGAACTGTGGTGAGTCGCAGTACAGTTTTGTCGCATAAGCGTTAATCGCACATCCATTTGTCGAACTCACGTAGTACACTTCATTTCAAGTTCGCGCGCAACCGTTCCTGCGCCGCACGCGTGCGTTGTCCAAACAATTGCAGTAACTGCACGAGTGCAACGCACGAACAGCTTGCGAGCGGGACTTTAGCGGCGCATTCATGGTGCATTCGCCGTATGTGAACACACCCTAAGAGGTTCTACTTGAATAAAAATCTTTGCTTGAAGTTCTATAATATCTTTCTTAACTGTGAAAGTTTTGACGTCATTCTTAGTTTTAGTTGCACTGGGTTATTGATATCCATTAACAATTTATTACTATGAGATGCTTTTAGATATTGAAAGGGTTCACTAGAGGTTACACACTCACAGTCTTAAATTCAAGGATAGATTAAACTTTTTGTACATACAAACAAAGTAATAATTTTTTTAGCGTCTGTTTGTTAAATCAATATATCAGATTTTTACTAAATGAAAATGAAAGTACGTAAATACGATACTTGTAATTCAAAATAACACTTTTTAATTTTTTTGTTTGTGTATCCGTCTGTTTGTTCCGGCTAATCACCGATAAGACTGGGCCATATTTGATGGGACTTCACTGGCGGATAGCTGATGTTATAAGGAGTACTTTTGTTTTAATATAGTTTTCACTAGAAAACATTTTTCATGCGGGCGAAGCCGCAGGCAGTAGCTAGTATTAAAGAAAAAACGCGCATGAAAATGTACGTATTTTATTATAATCTTACTCATATTTTTACAAATAGTGAAGCTATGCGAATACTATTCGTTTGCTATAAACATCGGAATTCGTTTTTAAAATAGTTTTGCATATGTATGTTATGATATTCACTAATACAAGATGCAAAAAAATATTTAGCCACGTGGCACATGCCTAAATATTTTATTAACGTTGCGTAATAGTTCGAAAACCGTTACCGGGGGCCCTGGAACGCAAAGGGCATTAGGAGGAACACGGTTGGGTTTTAGTCAGGAAGTGTCTGACACTTCTTCCCGCTCCGCCTTGAGCGGAGAAGAATTAATTTCATGATTTCCCATCCACGAAAAAAAAAACTTGAAACTTTTTTTTTTAAGTTATAATAATATTTTTTTTATTATTAACAAATGTAATGTAATATAAACTTAATCAGTTGGCTCAATTTTAGACCCTAATACCTACCCTACCCACCCTACCTACCCTACCTACCCTACCCACCGTACCTACCTTACCTACCCTGCCTACCCTGCCTACCCTGCCTACCCTGCCTACCCTGCCTACCCTGCCTACCCACCTACCCTGCCTACCTTGCCTACCCTGCCTATTCTGCCTACCCTGCCTACCCAGCCTACCCTGCCTACCCTGCCTACCCACCTACCCTGCCTACCTTGCCTATTCTGCTTACCCTGCCTACCTTGCCTACCCTGCCTACCCTGCCTACCCTGCCTACCCTGCCTACCCACCTACCCTGCCTACTCTGCCTACCCTGCCTACCTTACAAATATAATGTAAACAGAAATAGAAAGACGAAACGAAAATAACTGGCTTGCTTTCTATGAGAGAGAGAGATAGACAGAGAAACACGCGCACGTCGCACGGCTTACAACTATAGCAAAAAGTGTCGTTACAACTTTTCGTGAGAATTTTTTCCGTCCAGCCCCCTTTCACAACGCGCGATAAGGAACTTCGTTCCGAAAGCATGTGTCCAACCAATGCCTATTTGTTTAATATGTGTACATAAACTGTTAAATAAATAAATGAAACACGTCTGTGTTCTACTATATGTGTATTACATGAGACCATGAGACATAAGACCGTTATTACTAGAGCAATAGTTGTGCTAACAATAAGCCGGTAAGGTAACAAAAACTAACCCAACGCGAAATTCTCTTCCAAATCTAAGCAAACATCTTGGATTCTAATCTAGGGCGGGATTTAAGCAGACGGTATTCATCCTTGCTTTTTGCTAGAAACAACACATTCCTGGATTAAAGTGTTTGTCCGCCAGAGAGCTAGGCTGTGCGAGGATGTTAAGCTGTGATGTGTAGTGCGTAAATGTGTGATTTATTCACTAATTTTTCCACTAAAACTGTGCGAGGAGTTTGCGTGATACGAAGCTTTGAAACGATGTGTAGGTTAGTGGTGGGTTGATGTGTTTCTGAACTTGGCGGATGTGTTTCAGCTATGTGCAAGCAGTGCGCGGTGTGGTGGGCTGACATTCGGCTCGCTTCCCTCATACACATTCCTCGCTCGCTTCCCTCATACACATTCCTCGCTCGCTTCCCTCATACACATTCCTCGCTCGCTTCCCTCATACACTCATTCCTCGCTCGCTGCCCTCATACACATTCCTCGCTCGCTTCCCTCATACACTCATTCCTCGCTCGCTTCTCTTATACACATTCGTAGCTCTCATATCTCATCAAAAAAGAAAAATATTCGTTTGAGGCACGAATATTTTTCTTTATGTTCTAAAACCTTGCTTTGCATAGCTAGCTAGATAAAGCCAGCTTCTAGAAAAAAATTACATCTAATCAGCGAAAAGTCGAAATTCTATGAGATTGACATGCGTTGCCAAAACAACACGTGGTCAATAAATATTTTGCAATTTCGACAATTGCCTTCGCCGACCGAAAGTCATTTGCCTAGAGCCCCCCAGCTGAGTTAAGATAGGCTAGGAAAATGAAGTGATCCCATTGGTGGATTTTTCCTCGCGCACCGCTTAGCTACACTCGCATCTGTGGTGGAAAAGCATCCTTAGACATGTGAACAGTGTTCGAGTAACGACCCTGTATATCGATTGGAGCTTGATTTAGGTTACGTACCCTTACTTAGGTAATTGATATCTAGCTGGATACCTATTTGTATTTGTTTCTATCCCAACCTTTCTTAGTATCGGTATGATCATTGTTTAGGATCACAATATATTATATCAGAGGGCCCAGACGATAATATTCGATAAGTTCAACATGTTTGGAATTGACATACGCTGCAGAACTGTGATAATAGTTTTCACATAGCGGCTGCGAGATCTGTGCCTACTCTGCCAGGTTTTCGGAATATTGTTCGGAAGAGATTCCGCAAACGAGTTGTACCTCTGCCAGGGTTGCGGAATTTGTTCGAAAGAGTCACCGCGGCCCTGGAACACAAAGGGCACTAGGAGGAACGCGGATGGGTTTTAGTCAGTAGCAGTCTGACACTCCCTTCTGCTCCGCCTAAAACAGGAGTCATTTGATGTTTTCCCATCCTTAAAAAA
Organism: Lacanobia wlatinum; assembly: GCA_947578705.1. Classification (NCBI taxonomy): domain Eukaryota; kingdom Metazoa; phylum Arthropoda; class Insecta; order Lepidoptera; family Noctuidae; genus Lacanobia; species Lacanobia wlatinum. Next base: position 24,760,621 of record OX388025.1, on the reverse strand, counting down.
AACCGGCTAAGTGCTAGTCGGACTCGCCCATTGAGGGTTCCGTACTGTAGGTATTTATTACTTTTAATAAAGACTATATTTTTTTAAGATTTAATTACAAATGTATAGTTATCAGACTTTTCCCTATACTTGTAGTATAAGACGGTATTACTTGCACAAATTTCATAGTTCTAGGTCAACGGGAAATACCCTATGAATTTTGATTCCCTCGAGAGTGTCGAAATATACGTTTTTTGATGCATAAACGGCCGTATATTATTTATGAATTAAATTGGAAGTTTGAATTTTTCACAGCTTCAAGGGACTGTAGACTTGAGTATATGGTTTTATTTTCAATTCCATACCTCCACGCATTTGCAAGATAAAGGGTCTTGACAGACAAACGAACGGACAACAAAGTGATCCTATAAGGGTTCTGTTTTTTCCTATTGAGGTACTTAACCCTAAAAACTAGTTATACCTACGCAAAAAGGGTATTTGAAAAAATCAAAAATCAAAATGTCGTTTATTCAAATTAGGCTGAGAGCCAGCACTTTTTGAACGTCAAGTTTTACAAAAGACAGTCCCCCGAAACGCCCGCCCGTCACCACTTCCTAGTGTTTTAGCTGTGGAGAAAAAGTGGCCAACAAATTCCCCAGCAACGCATCTGTCTGTTACGTTTTAAGAACTTGAATCTATATAAAAGTATGCTAAGTAATTAATACATGACACGAAATTTATAACTTGTTAGCTAGCACACTGTGATACTGATAAGGATAGGAATGTATATAAAAAAACAACGAATTGATCGACATAGTCAGATAAATAAAAAAAAAGAATAATAAAAAAAACAATATTATATGAATACATATAACCTGTCATAAGCTAATTACTCAAACAGAAAGAACATGATCATTATGACATTGTCTTGAGTTTAACACAGCGACCAACTATTCTTATCGTCTAAATAATCATTAATAGAATAGTATGTTTTTGTTTTGGATGGGTCATCGTGTGACTCCTCCCGCTCAGGGCGGAGCAGAAGGGAGTGTCAGACTTTTACTGACTAAAACCCATCCGTGTTCCTCATAATCACCTTTGCTTTCGAGCCGCGTTGACTCTCTAAGCCCGAAGTCCGTAGTTTTGGGCTTAGTTGCGGGCGTATTCTATTCCGTAATACCTACGGACTTACGATTAGTTCCAAACCCGAACTAAGAATTAAAGACAACACGATTTGACGGTAACTGTCAAATCGCGTAAAGCCCGAAACTACGGACTTCGGGTTTAGAGAGTAGCCTTAGATATGTATGCTAAGAACAATATGATCAGTCCAAACTGACAATGATTCACAAGTTCAGTCTTCAGTTCGGTATTTCCGTGTGAGGTAGGTTTTTCTAGTTGCCAGAGAATTTTCTTTTCCTTAATATCCTTTACTATGTTTGTCTGGGTTATGCGTACATTGTGAACGTGACTGCTTATTGAAAGGAATTTGGGGAATCGAATAGTAGCTTTATCGACACCTGTTTGCTTTCGAGGGAGAAATACTATTTTTGTTTGCTGTTTCGTTGTGATGTAAGAATGGATATTTTTTTGTGGATAGGAAGCAATATATGTAACTGTTTTGTTTGTACTATCTTGTTGATGATGTTTAAATATTTGTCAAAATTGTATAGTAAGTTTATAAAGCAACTTATTATCTAGAAGGTTATCCCAGAAGTGCTGTTTAGTAATCCAGGGGCAGGGCTTTCAAACGTATGATGGAATTCAACGGTGCTAAGTAGCTAAAATAAAATAATTACTTACTAGCTGTCGCTCGCCTTCATCTTTTATTTTCTAAGAACAATACCGGCCAAGTGCGAGTCGGACTCGCACGCGAAGGGTTCCATAAACTGTATTTTTTATTATTTGTTGATATAGCGGCCTTAGACTTAAACAACCTGTGAAAATTTCAACTGTCTACCTATAACCTACGGTTCATGAGATACAGCCCGCTGACAGTCAGACGGCCGGATGGACGAACGAATAGCGGAGGCTTAATAATAGGGTTCCGTTGACGGAACCTTAAAAACCTAAAAAACCGTCTACAGGGTCCCATTTATCTCTGTTTGGTACATTCATTAAAATCGTATCGATCTAGGCGTGAAAGCGTAAAAAATAAACCTATTTCCAGTCTATAATATTAGTTAGGATAGTTAGGTTTAACACATTATAAATTTTAAAGACCAAAAACGACTGAATTTATCCGAAAACTCAGAACAATTTTAGCGAATAAACTTTACCCACAAGAAAAATTTAATCAAAAAGATTAATCATGTCTACAAAAATCTCTTCAACCGTTTGTAACCAAACACCCGTGAAAATCGTTGAGACGCGATGACAAACAGTAGTTCCATAATGATGGAACGTAACAGTAACTTTCAGCTCGGCTAAATGAAGTGTATGGGCGTGGGAGGAGCTGATCGAAGTGCCATTAATCATTTTCACGACATGGGACATCGACAATTGACCTTATAACCCATCACTGCGCATATAGTTGCGGCCTTCACAATCTCTAAAGAGGTTATGAGATGAAGACGCGAGACTCTTTTGTCGTAACTCTTTTTGACAACCCAAATGAAACTTTCTTCGTCGCGTCGTCTATGGATTGCTTTGCCTTCGAATTCCAATTTTAAGTTTGAATCCGAGCGATTGAAGTGTTATAAGATTCAATATTTTAAATTAAAAATGTAATGGATTAAAAATGTTGTTTCCAACTTTTTTCGATTGCTTTTATTTTTGCTTTTGTATACATTTCTATACAAAATAAAACCCAGGTGTACCTGGTGAACCTATTTATAGTTATTTAAAAACGAATTTTACGTTATTTAAATATGTAAGGATAACTTACCAATTCGAAGCCTTGAAAATTTTAAAAGTTTTTTTGCACATTCAGAGAAAATAAAAACTGAAATAATTAGACGAACACCAACTCAACAGTCTTCTAACAACTTCTTTAGGGAAAAGGTTAATGTTATTAAAATTCCAATTAAAATAACTATACTACTTGAAGACTCCTTTATAAGTGCAGAAACGAGGGACAGTGATGCACTTAGCGTCGACACAACTTAACGCCCGCTTTAAGTAAACGTTAGCACTAAGTTTAAGATCAAACATTAAGTTATTACAAGCTGAATAAAGCCACTATAAAGGTACTAGTTATGGCGGAGTTCAGCTCTATATAAAAGGAGTTGGGATCTTGACACAGTAGAATTTTTTCAGTGATAATGATGGTCAAAATTTCAATATGTATTGGATTGGCATGCGATACCGAAATGTCACGTGGTTGATGGGGTTTCATTGATCCGCTTGAAACTAAGTGTGAGTGCGGAGCCCCCGTTCAAAATATGGCTCACTTGTTGGAATGTCCCAAGTGCCCTTACACCTGCACCATTGAGGACCTGATGAACGCCACTGATGCCGCTGTGAACGTCCACCAACTGGGCAAATATTTAAGGGTCACCATCGACTCAAAAAGAAGAAGAGACGTGATTGATACCAACATGACGATTGGCACAAGAAAAAAAAATTGGTTGTTTGTTAAGTCGTTTTATGGACGATAATTTTACGTGATAACGTCATAAGAGCCGAACGCTTAGGCCGATCGTGTCTCTCTATCGCTTGTCCCGCGCTCTCGCTTGCCCGCTCGGCTTAGGCGAGTGATACTTTTTCGTGCGTGCAGCCGGGCGTTCATCAATTTATAAGACGTTATCACGTCAAAAAGAGGCCTATGTTCAGCAGTGGGCGAAGTCGTGCTGGGGGTGATGACGATGATGATGAAGCATCAAGACCTTAGATACTGTATTTTTTTAATGTTTTCACTGCACAACATTTATTTTTAATACGTGCAATATTACTTTTTAAGCTTATAACATAATTGTTACAAGTGTGGTGTAAACCAATTGTCTGCTCAGCAAGTTGCAAGTTAGCTGCCTGAATACCAAATAGCTTTTTTGACTGTACCTATCCTACCTACCATATCTACCGGATACTGACAAAAGTATTCTGCGTATCTGTATTTATGTTAGGACGGTATGGGTGCCGTTGCATTCAAAGCTAGGTGGTAGCTCAAAAGGCACCTACCATGCCCTTCGGCAACTCAAAGGCCTAAAAGTCAAAATCAATAGTCTAAAAGTCAAAATCAATAGTAGAAACTACCAGGCAACTGGTGAGGCAATGAAACTATTCAACTGTATTAAAACCTACGACGCCTTATTGCATATGTCCAATTGTCTATATATGTATGTGACAATTTTAATTTATGACATAGCATAATTTTAGTAATATATTAGTGATAATTGATGACATTTGTTTAATTTGAGGAATTGGTTTGGTTGATATTTGTGAAATTGTATATTTTGAATGTTTAATTTACAATATGGTACCTATGATGTTTACAATAATCAATGACATTTATAATAGGGAATATGCACGAAAAAAATATTTATTGTCTATACAGTTTATCTAAAAATATACACAAATACAATACTAACAGTGAATATAGAATCAAAATTGTTCATAAAACAAACGAGATTTAATTATTTTAAACAAATATATCTGTTCCTCTCGCAAAAACGCTGTTTTCTATGGCAGCTGTACAGGCGCCAAGAACTTTGACGTCACAATTCATATCGGACTTCTCTTTCTAATTGTTATCTTTGAAGCTTTATAACTTCATCGCTGATGAAGGTATTTAAAAAATAATTTCATAATTGTTTATTAGAGCTAATAAGTATTTCATTTTGCAAATAAAAAAATCGCATGCATATTCCCTATTTAAATAATAATTTTGAATGCCTTAATTGGTAAAATACAGTGATCTTCGCATTCACCTAACAGCTGGAATGTATAACTATGTACTGTGTTTCGCAATAAAGATTGAAATTGAAATTGACGTGGGCCACTTTTTCTATCCCAACGAATCATCATTACCATGTCAGCCAAAACACTGCTGGACATAGGTCTCCCTTATCGTCACATCGACCGATCCTGTGCGTCTTGCATCCAACAGATTCCCGCGGATTTTACCAGGTCATAGGTCTATCTTGTGGGAGGGCTACCAATGCTTCGTCTTCTGATATGCGGTCGCTGGCCAGTATTTTTCAACTCCATCGCCTATCTGTTCTGCGAGCAATGTGTGTGTGTCATAAAAAAATACAGACAAAAAAACAAAATCTACGCAGTCATCATCATCCTCTAATCAGCCGAAAAACGTCCACTGCTGGACATAGGCCTCCCCTAAGTGTCGCCACAATAACCGGTCCTGTGCGTCTCGCATCCATCGGCTACCCCCAACCCTCACCAGGTCATCGGTCCACCTTGTGGAAGGCCTTCCACTTTCCAATGCTGCTCCGTCTTTCGGCTCGCAGTCCCTACCCCAGAACTGTAGGACACTATCGACTATACTATGTTTTGCGAGCAACCTACTCCACCCAACCATAGCAGTAAAAATAATACAAAAAAAAATACTACGCAGTATCGAAAGCCATTGTCACGTAATCAGCACGCACTTTGGAAACTGCGCCAGTATTGACAGACCATAACGTTATTGGCTGTATGAGCGTTATGTTTGCCGTAACATGGCCGATGTGAAAAAGAATATGGTTGACGTCATGCGTCGAAACTGAAGGTCGCTAACCTACCCTGGTGACGTGTGGACGTTTTTTACGTTTTGTTATTACAAGCTTATCTGTTTAGCAGACATTTTTGAAGTTAATGTCATCTGTTTTGAATGTTTATTTTTATAAGGCAAGAGACTTTCTTTCTATAAATAAACTTATTCCAAGGAAAAGGTTAAGACATTTGTAAATTATTTTGTGTTGTTAGGTATTACCTATGACGGCTCTGAATGTTTATTGGCAGATACCTTACATACCTGAAATTTATTTATTTAACACTACACACACAAATCTACAGAGGTGAGAGGCGGTTAAAAGGTACATCATAGGCATCTGTACCAGGTGCAATATGGAGAATAAGTAGTGATTGATTTTTATTAAAATAGCCTGAACGCATGCTAAAAAGGCTTAGCGTTGTCAAATCAGAAATCAGCTTAGTTCCTAAATCACGAAATTATAGTTTATTGATTCATGTCTGTATCATTTCAGGAATCATGAAACTGATGATTTAATCTCATTTCAAATAAAACTGTTATTTTTATTCAACTAATATTATTATAAGATCACCAAGATCGTTTGAAACATATTTTTATAGCGGCGTTTAGTCAGAAGTATTGAAACAACAAAATATTTTAGATACGCATTCCTATTTGCGTAAGCTGATTCAAAAGAAAAAATATACTTTGTATGTATTTGAACATCGAATCGTGGTCAGCAGATATTTTTGTTATAAAAACAGAAGTGTAACATCTCAGTTACATATTCACACGAGGAATTTATAAAGGTCATATTCCACGGTTCACGTTTGCGTTTTGGATGAAGCAACCGAATTGAGTAAACATAAAAGTGTTTCATTCGATGACTGCCACACCTTTTATTTCCGCGCCTTTCAATCAATTTGGTTGAACCGTGTAATAATGCCATTACAACACACGTGCGAGAATTCAATACCGCACGTCTTTGAATTGAAAATACGAGAAATAGCAGAGCACACAGCTTTTTCATCGTATAGACGTTTAGATGACGTTACGTAACAATCAGCGTTTCCACATGAAAACCGTTTGATGTGTATATCTACGAGTATTTCTAATAAACATGTTAAATTGTTAATATAATGGTTTGTGTCTATCACATGTCTTTGCGAGTACCGGAGGTGACGACAAGACCTGTCAGAATCAGACTTTATTCAACACAGTTGATTCGTGCAATCGACATAGAACAATAAGCAGTAGATGTCTGTTTAATTTGTGAGCATGTTGTTTCTTCACTGGAGAATCACAATATTATTCGGGAGAAACATCTAAAGAAACAAAAGTAACAGAAGCCCTTCGTGTGAGAGTTCGAGTCGCACGTTTTTATTATTTCAGGAGGATGATGTTTTTCTTTGAATGCGGAATCAAAGAAAAACACCGTAAACCAGTTGCTGTTAGTAGGCATTCAGTTATATAACATTAATCCTCATTCCTTCAATATGAAAAGAGGTTTTTTAGCTGTTCTAGAAAACTACAGGCCTATTATTGGGTACATAGTATTTATAGCTGTTACTTTTGTTTCCATAGATGTTTCTTCCAAAAAATATTTTGATTCTCCAGTGATGAAACAACATGCTGACAAATAAAACAGACATCTACTGCATCTGCTGGCTTCGAAAAAACAGCTGACAGACAGACAGACGGACGGACAGCGGAGGCTCAGTAATACTGTTCCGTTGGCCCTTTCCGTTGGTTCCCTTTGGGTACGGACCCTATAAATAAAATAGGTAACTACATCTTGTTTTATAACTATCTATTTAAAACAAGAGGTAAGTATTTGATATAACATCCAATAAGACTTAAAAATAATCATAACACCGACACGGCTAACAAAAAGACAGAAAATAATATTGCAAGAAAAAAAACAACAGCACAAAGAAATGTTGTCGTCTGCCTAATAAAAGAGTAATATCGTTATTCTCCGTTTATGGCATTTATTGATGGCGAGTTAATGGGTATAACGGAAGATGATATCGTCCGTACATTTAGCAGTGTCCCTGAATACTAAGTAACTTGAGAATTTATTTACGTAATGGTCTCATTTTCGCTTTGTTTGCGGACCTATAACTTTTGTCCTTTAAGAGTTCATCGAAAACTTTTATGAACCTAAATCTGAGAGTTAATTGTGTGTTTAAGATGCTTGACTCCGATTATACTGTCACAAATAGGTTTCAAAAGAACAATTCACATAAAAAACATCGTTACGCCATTGTCAGTCAATAAAATCAGCGGGTTGATGTGTTTGCTTTCCAATAAATATCTTTGCAAATGAGTCGAATTCAGTAGTAACTATACCATATGGCTGACCTCGAAAAAACAAATCTGTTTTTGTTAGTTTTTATAGTTACGAAATAGTTAGTTCTATTAATATTGGTTGTATACAAAATGGTGCATTAGCAGTTCTCTGAATTTCAGTAAGTTATATCTAAATTATTTTTCTCATAGGAAAGCGGATGTCATGTTTATGATATTATATTTCGGCAATCGATCACATTATTTTAGACTTGAAAATTAAATCGTGCCATTCATGATTGTTTTTTTCTATGTTCTCTCACTTTCCAGTTTTTTCTATTTCGTGATTTTTTTTTATTTGTGATGGGTTTGCTTACTCAGAAGGAGCCTTTTCACTCTAACTTTGAAGAGATTAGGGTTGTAAGCGTTTGGAAACACAGACGCAGGCAGAGAGTTCCACTCCTTTGCTGTGCCCATTATAAAAGACGTTTGGAATCGCTTAGTGCGAATTGGTGGAATAGCAACAAGGTAGGTATGGTAAGTTGCAGTGCGTCTGGATGTCCGATGGTAGAAGGGAGCCGGTGGGATGAGGTCGTGGAGTTCTTGGGCACACTCACCGAAGTACAATCTGTAGAAGACCGTCAAGCAGGCAACCTTGCGGCGATGAGCCAAGCTATGTAGCTTGGCATCCACCAGTTTCACGTCACCGATGAGCCTCTTAGTTCTGCGTTCCACCGAGTCAAGCGCGGCAAGCTGATACTTAGCTGAGCCATCCCAAAAGTGGTTACAATACTCCATGCAGGATCGGGTATATTTTATAGCTATTTCTTTAAAAGTACGACGTTGTTTAATTTCTACTACCGGGGATGTCAAAATCTGCTACTTATAGGATAGTAAATAAATAATCAATTCTCCGTCAAAAATTAGATAAAGGGCTGTGCTAGGAATTGAAAGCTCACTACGTTTACTATGATAATAAAACTGAGTAACGCGCTGTTACCGTGGCTTTTCATACAACCCTGATACACGCAGTGTTTTCTGAATACCACCTCACCATCGGTTCAAACTCTCGTGTGTGAATTGAATTTTGCGATTCCCTATCAAATGACATATGAACCACACGCCCCACGCCTACGCTACTGGAGCCATCCTCTAGGACTAACCTTAACAAGTTTGTCCCCTTGTCGCGCGCCATAAGTTTGTTAAACATTATTTCAAGAGAAGTAGATATATTTCACTGCAGCCTGACGAAGTTCACAGGAGTGGCACAGAAGTGCATTGAAAATGGTTAAATAAGTTTTTTAATTGTATTGAATTTTTATTTTTAATTGTATTTTAATTATTTATTTAATTGATTTTAATTTTTTAACTGAATTTTATTTGATTTTGAATTGTATTTTAACTGTAATTTTTATTTGTATTGTTGTTTTATTTTATTCTAATTGTTTGCAATTTTATTTTTTATTTATGTTGAATTTATAATTGTTTTTTTTTAAATTATATTTCTTATTTTAATTGTATTTTGATTGAATTTGAATGTTTTTAGTGTATTTTAATTTTATTATATATCAAAAAAATCTATTAAAATTGTAATTTTTAAATCGCAGTTGTGGTAGTAACATTGGATTGGAGTTATAGCTGTTAAGATGTTATTTACATAATTTTAAATAAATAAATAATATTTCGTTCGCAATTCTCGTGCTTGACACGTCAAGCAAATCCCTATCAAATGATATAAAACATACCTATTTCGTACAAAATTTGAATTCCACGATGTTGCAACGCACGATAAGCAGTTTTAAAATCAACATTTCCCTGTTTTAAGTACGTAGCCATATTGTGTATAGGAGCTACATAATATATTCCTTCTAAATTGTTTCCACATTATGATACTAGCACAATGAACTCTGAGCTCCACAGAGTACATAGAGACCGTTAAGCCGTCGCTACACGGTACAGGCCGTCAGAAGTTTGTAATTTTGAGCATCGGATTAGAATATCGATATTTCTCTTACAAGCTACTAGGAAATATCTGCTGATATTTAACAGTTAGGCTATTAAATGCAAGAGGTTATTTGCCTGTGTTATTATTTAGAACTAGCAGTTCGCTGACTTTAACTGCGCAGATTTAATACAAACAATTTCAATTCCTTACTTTACTCCTTTGCGGGAAGAGTTTTCTAAAATCCTTTCTTAGCTGATGTCGCCTGTTCATTATCTTTCTCTTGCCAAATTTCATCTTCATAGGTCTAGTAATTTTTGAGATTTCGTGATTAATCAGTGAGTGATCTTTCGATTTTACAAGTATAATGTAACGTCAACAAAGCTATTCGGTATACAGGCAAAAATATTAATTTTTCCACAGCACTGCCAATGTATGTATTATCATTTTTTAAGCTTTTGACATACTTACGAGTGAGTTGTACAGCAATTGTATACTCAGCACACTCACAACATTGTTTAAAAGAAGTTGCCTTCATACCCAATAGCTTTGTTGACTGTACCTGTGTATTATAGATTCATAATCGTCCTGTCTGTAGGTATCTTTGTCCAACGACTTGGTCTGATTTCTTCCATGTATCTCTGTTTCATTCTGAAAACGTAGTGGTCTTTATTAAAAAACCAGCTTTTGCCTGTTGTTTTCGGGTCGATGATGACCGAACGAATGTCAACATGAATTTCATATCTGACTTTAAAGGATGTGCGGGTCTAAAAAGGCCACTTCCGTAGAATCAGAAAGCACATCAAGCTACCTGAAACTGTCATATTTTCCCAATCAACCTTCAACCTAATGCTTTAGCGATAAAGATTAAATTTGACAGATTGTTGTATGATTAATATGACCTTAAAACATGGATATCGGACAACAAGACGAACGGCAATGCGCCACCGGTACATGGTCGACATCCCACCCACGCGCACAATCCGTTTTGGGAACACATTCATAGTGCGTACAGCTAAGGAGTGGAATTCCCTGCCGGAGTGTGTGTTTCCTGATAGCTATAACCTGGGAGTATTTAAGTCAAGAGTGAATAGGTTACTTTTAGGCAAGCGTGCTCCATCTTCGACCACATCATCGCTTACCATCAGGTGAGATAGTGGTCAAACGCGAGCCTATAAATAGTAAAAAAAAAAGATATAAAAACCCAAGATGCACAGTCTCGAACAAGTGCAATACTCGAAACTGTCGTCAAAAACTGGCATGTATCAAGTGTCATGTGTGAGTTGTGTGTACTTATACTATAAACAATTTTTTTTGCAAATTCAACCTTACACGGATCGCTTAAAGTTGTTTTTACAAAGCAGTTCAGTATGGCGAGTGATTCGTAATGTTTTTTTGCAAATTCAACCTCACACGGATCGCTTAAAGTTGTTTTTACATAGCAGTGCAGTATGGCGAGCGATGCGAGGCTGTTTGAAACTTGCGCACAATTATTTATATTGCGCTTGTTTTTTGCGGACGTTTTTGAGATGCTGAGTGTGTATCTTGAGTTTTTTATATAGGTATCAATGCCTTAAAATTATTTTACTAAGGTGGCCTTTTTGGGCCCTAATAAATAAAACGCCTAGATTTAAATGGAGCTTGGTAACAAAACCAAATATTATTTAATCCAACACAGTTCACCTGTACCATTCAGATAAACAGACTCACATTCACATTAATATTAGTGAAGTTGTACCGTGCTATCCTCTCAGAATTTTTATTGCTTTTGCGTAAGCAGATGAAATTCCTTTTTCCGCAGCGGCACCGCGACATCCAGCGCATTTAAATGTAAAACCTGACAAGGGGAACACGATTGTTATTTAAAATGGATTTCCTTACATTTACAAAAAGTGGAAGGGATGGAAAGCTGTTTTGAAAAAGAAATGAATTGAAACTTTTATTTTATGTAACTGTACTTTATTCGGATACTTGTAACAAATTGCCGTTGTGGACTTTTGGAGGTCAGTTATTGTTTTTTTAACCGACTTCAAAAAAAGGAGGAGGTTCTCAATTCGATGGGTATTTTTGTTTTGTTTATGTTTGTACACCGATTACTCCGTGGTTTCTGATCCGATTACCGTGATTGTTTTTTAGTTAGATGCAGTATAGTTGCCACTTAGTCCCATAAAAATTTGAATCAGTTTGGTTTGGTCGTTTTTATTTTATGACCATTTTTGCTTATTTCAACTTCTGCGTTGACGAAGACGTCGTCCAAGTATCATCACTTAAAAGTGAAAAATAAAAACCTTTTTACAAAAAAATATAACCGACTTCCAAACAAAACACTATCAGTAATAAACTAACCTTAATTTCGGAAGTCGGTGTTAAAAAAACAAAGAAACTAAACCAAAAACACCGACTTCCGAAATTAAGGTTATTTTATTCTTTGTATTGTTTTGTTTGGAAGTCGGTTAAATTTTTTTGTAAAATGTTTTTTAGCCGTTAAAATTTTGATTTTAATATCAATATCGAGGAAGCCCTGCTCAGAGTACATTTAGCTAAGAAATTTCAATCAACATTTGTAAGTGGCACTGCTTGCTTGTGACTTTGGAAAATATATTTCTACACACTGTACTTTGGTGAATGTGCGCAGGAATTCCACAACCTGATCCCACCATCACCCTTTTACCGAAATACCAGACGTATTGCAGGGTACTATCCGTACTTGGTCGATATCCCGTCTAGTCGTACCCAGCGCAGTGGGGGAGAACCCCACATTTATTATGCGCACAGCTAAAGTGTAGAACTCTGCCAGCGTCTGTGTTCCCGTCCACATATTACCCGTCTGCCTTCAAAGCAAGAGTGAACAGGCTTCTTCTGGGCATGCTCGTTCCATCATAGACCTTATGCATTGCTTTCCACTAGGCGCGATTGTGGTCAAGAGCAAGCCAATACCTCATTAAAAAAAATATATCATATTTTCATAGGTCTCAGTGTCGAAAAACTAGCGCTGGATACTTTTACAGTTTAAATCGTTACTGGTGACTGACTGAGTGACTGAGTGACTGAGCGGCTGACAGACAACGCACAGCCGAAGTGCAGCCGGGAGTGTAGCTGTAGTCCCAGCACTAAGAGAGGATTTCCCGGAATTCCTACAGGAACGGGAAAACAGGGATATTCACGTACGAAGTCGAGGACAAATGCTAGTTTCTGTAGTATACGCAAAGCCAGCACCAGTGTGCTGGAAGCGACAGGTTGCTTGTGACGCTGTAATCTCAAGATAATCAGTTTCCCTTTGACATGAATGCGATTTGCATGGAATGAAAATCAGTTGGTTCTGTTTCATCTCTTCTTGTGCGAATTTAATGACTTTATCTGACGTTTCCAGTGATGTAATTTATCTTTGTGGCAATAAATAGGAAAGCTTATAACTTTTTAATTAAAGGAAAAACTGTTATAATTATTCATCAAATTATATTTATTTTATCATTAAATATCGCTATTCAAATATGAATAGGGAATTGCTTCCTTATTCATCTTTGAGGGGAGATATTTAATTTACTAAGGTTTCATACTTATCGAGCGCCAATATCAATGTCTCTCATGTACCTGCTTATTTATTAACCGACTTCAAAAACATAAAGTGAAAATTTATATAGCCTATGTCACCCGTAACGTTTTTACGAATCTATTGATACCCTTATTCATCAAAATCAGTTCAGTGGTTTAGACGCTAGAGTGGAACATACAAATATATATGAAAACATACATAAATAGACAGCTAAAATCATAACCCTTCCTTTTGGCTTTGCTGTAGTCGGGTAAAAATGAGGAGGTTCTCAATTCGTCGGAATCTTTTTTTATTTTTGTCTGGATTAACTCATAGGATACTGTTATCCCGGGAGTGTATTTTCTTAGGATAATTAACAACATTCACGCGGGCGGATTCGCGTGCGGCAGCTAGTATAATAATCTACACGATTCACATTCCAGAATTGAAGGTAGCAATACGATTTTCATTAATACCAGTTCGGTATGTCTGTTATTGAAGGCCAGGTGGGTCTTATCTCTCGGAAACAATGCGGAGGCGATAGCTAGCATCTGCAGACGTTTCTGTATCTGCAGTCTTGTACCGAAGACTTTGTCCAGTCAAAGACGAAAATATGTCCGGTCCGTGGCACAGAGGAAAGTACAATTCCGTCTAGTTGACTTTGTTAGTCTGATCTAGAGATATTTTATTACTCTTTGCGTTGCTCTACAGGGATCGTAATATTGTACTTTTGCTTCAAGCCTATGTAAATGCAAATATATATATATGAATATGATCTGGGTGACTCGTGACCAGTCTCTATGATACAGTTAATTCTAGAGGTTAGGGACCACGGTTGTTAATTTTTATGTAATATGTGTGTGTGTTATGTCTGTAAAACATTTCCTTCACTCTGTCTGTCATCTTGAAGCGATCGTAAGAAATAATCAGAATTTTTCACATGTTTTGCGCTAAATGTATTTATTGATTTAGAGCGCCTTCAAATTTGTCGCAGTGTCGCGCGGCGGCAGCGCTGCAGCCGCGTGTTTATTATTTGTATGGATTAACAAAGCAGCGCGGCAGCAGCGCTGCAGCCGCGCGGCACTTTGCGACAAATTTGAAGGCGCTTTTACCATGAACGGGCTCGGGCTTAGCAAAATTTTCTAGAATAAAATATTGTTCGAAATTATGCGGAGGTTAGCGAAAAGCTTCAATGCTCACACAATTTGTCATTATTGTACCGTTGTATAGAATCTGAGAAACTTGACGCGGAAATAGCTTTTGAATTTTGGAAAATCTTTACATATTTTTGCCCCTCTCTGTACCTGAACAGACAATCCAGTCTTGTCCATGATTAATATTTCGGTTCAGATTCGATGAAATATTAGTGTTCAATCACTTTACAACCAAAAATATAATTAGATTCCAGGTTCCATTATTAATTGCCTTTGTGTATTTTACTGCTGGAGGAAAATATTTCACTTCTGTGAAAGATTTTATAAAATAGACACTTATAATATATGCCAATTGTAGCAGCCCAGCATTTGTATTGTGTCATCTGTTCGATACCATCATATTAAATGTGTATGGTGCCGTATGGTGTCGGCCGGTGCCATATGGTGCCGTAAAAGAATAACACTATCCCATCACTTCCCGTGGGTGTCGTAAGAGGCGACTAAGGGACTCACCAGAGAATGGGTAGAAGCGTTTTCGGTAAAACGCAACACCATACACTGCGATCGCCAACCCGCCTGCCAAGCGTGGGGATTATGGCAAACCCCCCCTTTGGGGGAAGCCTTTCGGTTGATATGATGATGATGATATTAAATGTGTATTATTGACAAATAAAGGAAATAAATGATGCAGGTTTAAATTTTTTCCTGGATAGGTTTTCCGAAATTAGTTATCATACGCTCAAAACGGTTTGGGAATACTCTCATTGTGCGTACAGCTTAGGAGTGACATTTTCTGCCGGAGTCTGTGTTTCCTGAAGCTACAACCTGGGAGTCCTTAAGTCAAGAGTGAATAGGTTACTTCTAGGCAAGGGTGCTCCATCTTCGACCACATCATCGCTTACCATCAGGTGAGAGAGTGGTCAAACGCGAGCTTATCGACTATGATAAAAAACCGGTCAAGTACGAGTCGGTCTCTCACACGAAGGGACTCGTACCATAAACCCAAAAAAACTGGCCAAGTGCGAGTCGGACTCGCGTGCAAAGGGTTTCGAACGAATTTTTTTTAACATCTTATTTTTAAACTACAGACTTCTTATAGGTTTTCTTGTAATCTTTAGGCAAACATCTATTATCTCCATTTTTTTTTTAATATTTGGCTCAGTAGTTTCGGAGATAAGGGGGGGGAATGGTCATTTTTCGTCTAGTTTCTTTAATAACTTCAAAACCATTTATTTTTAAATTATGAAAAAAATACAATTAAGACTCTTACAGTAAGCCCTTTCATTTGATATGTCACACAATATTGTTCAAAAAACTTTTTTTTTATATTCTAGTTTGACCCCCAAAAGTGACACCCATACTAAAAAAAATATAATTTACGTAACGCGTCCGTGTTTGGGTCACAAAAGTCCATATGTATACCAAATTTCAACAGAATCGGTTTAGTGGATCCGGAGAAAACTGGCTGTGACACACGGACAGACAGACAGACAGACACCCGAGTGATCCTATAAGTATTCCGTTTTTTTTCGGAACCCTAAAAACGAGATAGTGGTCAAACGTATGCCTATCAATAGGAAAATAAAAAACTGGCCAAGTGCGAGTCGGACTCGCGTGCAAAGGGTTCCGAATGAATTTAATTTTTTTAACATGTTAATTTAACACTTCAGACTTCTAATATGTTTTCCTGTAATCTTTAGGTAAAGATCTATTATCTCCATTTTTTTCAAAATTTTTGGGCTCGGTAGTTTCGGAAATAAGGGGGAGGGAATGGTCATTTTTCGTCTAATTTCTTGAATAACTTCTAAATCATTTATTTTAAAATTATGAAAAAAAATATAATTAAAATCCTCACATTAAGCCCTTTTATTTGATATGTCACACAATATTGTTCAAAAAACTTTTTTTTTTAATTTTCTAGTTTGACCCCCAAAAGTGACCCTCATACTAATAATTTACGTAACGCATCCGTGTTTGGGTCATAGAAGTCCATATGTGTACCAAATTTTAAAAGAATCGGTCCAGTGGATCTGGAGAAAACTGGCTGTGACAGACGGACAGACAGACAGGCAGACACCCGAGTGATCCTATAAGGGTTCCTTTTTGTTTCGGAACCCAACCCTAAAAAATAAAAAAACGCGTTTCTTGTATGAGAGCCCCTTTAACTTTAATTGAATGTAATTTTTATTATTTTTTGATATAGCGACAATAGAAATTACACACTCTGTGAAAATTTTAACTCCTCTACCTATTACGGTTCTTGAGATACAGCCCGCTGACAGACAGACGGACGTAAGGACGGATGGACAGACGGACAACGGAGGCTTAGTAATAGCGTTCCGTTGGTTACCCTTTGGGTACGGAACCCTAGAAAAAGATTCATTACTAATTAACCAAATAGGTACCTTCTACATATTATGCAAAATATTATCAAGACAAACATAACAAGGCCTAGAAATTCGAAGCAACTCTGAACTTGAAGGTATGACAAGCATGCATGACTGCACAAACGTACCAGTACCAACTAGTATCGCGTAAATACCTACAAAAGTTCTGATATTAGTTCACGTAAACAAATATTAGTTATATCAGAGTATGGAATAACAGGGTATTTGATACTTAGTGTTCAGTTGTTTTGTTTTAGCATAGTAATAGCGGACATTGTCACTTCCTTAATATCTCTTCTTTGGAACCCGAAAAAGAAAAATGTTTCGTTTCTACTTATCAAATGAATTTAAAAAATTGTGAAAAAAATATAGGTTAAACCTATATAAAAACATGCTGATAACAGTTCTTTTCCTATAGATAACAGGAAATCCTATAAAAAGCATATAGCTTTAAAATAAAATGTTCATCATATCAGCCGAAAGCTGCTGGACATAGGCCTGCCCTAAGCGTCGCCACAACGATTAGTTCTGCGCATCTCGCATCCATCGGCTTTCCGCGACCTTCACCAGGTTATCGGTCCACCTTGTGGGAGGCCTTACAACGTTGCGTCTTTCGGTATGCGGCCCCAATTCAGAACTTTTCGGCCCATCGACCATCTGTTCTGCGAGCAATGTGCCCTGCCCAATGCCACTTTAGTTTGGCGATCCTTCGGGCTTCGGGTAACCTTGGTTCTCTTGCGGATATCATCATTCCTGATTCGATCACGCAAGGAAACTCCAAGCATTGCCCTCTCCATTGCCCTTTGAGTGACTTTAAGCCTTCTGATGAGGCCCATTGTGAGCGACCACGTTTCAGTTCCGTAAGTCATCACTGGCAACACGCACTGGTCATGGAATTTCATCTTGAGACACTGTGGTATGTGAGACGAGAAGATACCATGCAACTTCCCGAACGCTGCCCAGCCAAGTCGGATTCAATGGTTGACCTGTTACAACAATGAAGTCCGATTCGCACTTGGCCAGTTTTTGAAACTAACAATTTTAAAAATGTCAGTGACGGCTTTCGCCATGCTAAAACGAAAAAAGTTTAAGAATCTATAAGATCTTAAATTAGGATAAAAATAGTGTTATCTGGCTTCTTTTACAGTTATTTCTTAATGGAAGTCAGGACTGGAAGGCGATTATCATTAGTGAGATCTATCTATCGATTGTAACTTGAGCTAGGGAGGGTTTTGCGTCTGCAAATGAAGTAATTTTTTAAAACCAAGTCTTTCTTTTCTTTTATGTGACGGTTTTATATCCAATCGTTGAATCCATATCTAATCTACATAATCTAAAATTATAAAAAAGGTTAAATCGTTTGTTTGTAGGCGGAAATATTGATCATCGTCATCTGCCTAGCTTTTTCCTAACTATAATGGGGTCGGCTTCCAATTAAAGCAGACATCAGACAACCATTGAAATATAAAAAAAACCCAAGATGCACAGTCTCGAACAAATGCAACACTCGAAACTGTCGTCAAAAACTGGCATGTATCAAGTGTGAGTTGTGTGTAGTTATACTATAAACATTTTTTTTTTGCAAATTCAACCTTACACGGATCGCTTAACGTTGTTTTTACAAAGCAGTGCAATATGGCGAGCGATGCGAGACTATTTGAAACTTGCGCACAATTATACATATTGCGCTTGTTTTGTTGCGGACGTTTTTGAGATGCTGAGTGTGTATCTTGGGTTTTTTATATATCAATGTCCACAACCCATTAACTCCTTGGCAAAACTGTAGTCAGATTATCTGGTTTCTGACAATCCGTTACGACTGCCAAAGATCTACTAATGACAGCCGGGACCAACGGCTTAACATGCTTTCCGAGGCATGGAGGAATCTCGGTATGTTAAGATATACACAGACTGATCTCGGTAAGCGTTGCTTTACCTTGAAGATCAACCCGTGCGGCTGTTAATATTGATGATCATCATATCGATCATATATAGACGTCCACTGCTGGACATAGGCCATAATCGCCACGCTTGGCAGGCGGGTTGGCAATCGCAGTGTATGGTGTTGCGTTTTACAGAGAACGCTGCTGCCCATTCTCTGGCGAGATATAATATTGATGATATTATGAATATATTTTCACTGACAGACAACTACACTATCGTGGTCTATTATAAGCTACTTTTCTTCTGGGAAAAATTCACAGCTCCTTTGAGATAGGCCACGAGGAGTGATGCTGTGGGGCAAAGCTATATAAACAAATACATTATAGAATATGTATTTAACATTGTCGTTTCCATTTGAATTGCACCAAAATCGCACGCCAATTGGAATTGGGTCAAAGTCGCAGTTTCAACAGCGGCATCGTCCAAAGAAACTATGTTGCCTGCCTATCACGTCCCGGTCACTAAGTTAGTTAGTGGAACTGAGTCGGCGAGCCTCTGATAGAACGCTTAGAGGTGTGGGGTAATTTTGCGGTGTTTGTTTTGAGAAATATTTTTAAGCTTTCCAATACGGTGCGATTATCATGGTCTTTAGGGACGCGACTTCTTATATTATTTCATTCACTTTATCTTTCTATTATTTGTTTGCGGCAACTAAGTAAGTTAGTGGAACTGAGTCGGCTAGTCTCTGATAGAACACTTAGAGCTGCGAGGTTATTATCAGGTGTTTGTTAGGAGAGGTATTTTAAGCTTTCCAATACGGTGTCATTATCATAGCATCACGTCTTTAGGGACCCGACTTTTTATATTATTTCATTCACTATATCTTATTAATCTCAATTATTCGTTCGTGGCAACTAAGTAAGTTAATGGAACTGAGTCGGCTAGTCTCTGATAGAACACTTAGAGCTGCGAGGTTATTATCAGGTGTTTGTTTGGAGAGGTATTTTTAAGCTTTCCAATACGGTGCGATTATCATAGCATCACGTCTTTAGGGACCCGAATTCTTATATTATTTCATTCACTATATTTGTTCGCGGTAACTAAGTTAGTTAGTGGAACTGAGTCGGCTAGCCTCTGATAGAGTGCTTAGAGTTGCTGGGTTATTATCAGGTGCTTGTTTTTAGGCGTATTTTTTGGGGTTCGGAAAGTCCGTATGAAAAACGGAAAACTTATAGGATCACTTGTGTGTCTGTCTGTCACAGCCATTTGCTCCAAATCTACTGGATAGATTCTGTTCGATTGGGTAGGTACACTGTGTTGGTTTGTGTTTGGACCTAAACACGGAAGCGTAGGTAATAGATACAGTAAATTAGTAAAGCAAATGGTTTAATTTCTGACTCGAACTTGACCGATTTTGATGCTATTACCATTTGTTTATGTCAAGACCTGCTAAGCATTGGTTTTCCGTTACTTACATTTATTAATCTCAATGAGTATGGTTTTCCTTATTAGCAAATACCTTTTTATAAGGATTAATGTTTTGTTTTGACACCTAATTAATCCACATAAGATATGAGAAATTAAGAAGGCTTTGTAGATCAGTGAACAGAAGCTGATCCTTCTAAATCTGTAGCTTTTTTCGTATTTCTTTCGATTTCTGAATTAAGCATTTGAAGTTGAGTATTCATTCGCGAGTCACACATGACCGGTCGTTGTGGCAACACTCGGAGGAGGCCTATGTCCAGCAGTGGACGTCTTTCGGCTGATATGATGATGATGATTCATTCGTCAACATCTATTTTGGACAGAATAAAAAACACGAAGGGTTCCGTACCAGATACCGAAAAAAAAAATATGTCTCTTAATTAATTTTTTTTTGTTGTTATAGCGGTAATAGAAATACACACTGTCAACAGTCTACCTATTAAGGTCCTTGAGATAAAGCCCGTTGATAGACAGGCGGAAGGACGGACAGTGGAGGCTTAGTAATAGGGTTTCGTTGGTCATTCCTTGGGTACGGAACCCTAAAAATTGGTATTAAATTTGGGTTTGACGCGTCCTAAATTCCAAATAGTCAATTCAGAAACTGGTTTTTAGAATCACTCTCCGTAGATTCTAAAAGCCAGTTTCTGAATTAGTATACTATACCGTATACTTTAGGTGTCGTGCTTTTAATCCAAACGAAATCTTATAATAGGTATGTAAATCTATAGACAATTCGCTATCAAAACTCATATGATTAAAGTATTCAATGTTCAATCTTCTGTCTGCAAAAATCAAAAGTATTCCGTTATACGAGAGATATGGCCAAGAAATAAGAAGGTTCTTCATTCAATATAGCCCACGTTCTGGAACGTTTCGAGGTCTGGGCCACAACTAGCACTTTAACATTAAATTGAACGGGATTCAAGAACTTTTATTATTTTTTAAATGTTCTCCAAGGTGATATTATTATTCTTATTTTTTTACTCTTGATAGACACGCGTTTGACCACTATCACCTGTTGGTAAGCAATGATGTGGTCGAAGATGGAGCACGCTTACCTAGAAGTAACCTATTCACTCTTGACTTAAAGACTCCCAGGTTGTAGCTATCTGGAAACACAGACTCCGGCAGGGAATTCCACTCCTTAGCTGTACGCACTATGAATGTGTTCCCAAAACGTTTTGTGCGTGTGGGTGGGATGTCCACCATGTACCCGTGGCGCATCGCCGTTCGTCTTGTGGTCCGATAATGGAACGGGTTTGGCGAAATGAAATTATGCGATTCCGTCGCACATTCCCCAAAATGCAACCGGTAGAAAACCGACAGGCTAGCAACTCGTCGTCGATGCTCAAGACTAAATAAAATAGTGATAAAATATTCATGCCGGATTTTACACATAACTTAAATTTATTGCAAAAGATCTTTGAAGCCAGATCCAAGTAGTGGTCAATCCCAGTACATGCATAAAAAGTTCTCTTTTGAGTAAATAACAATTTATTTTTCTCTGGAATTACCCGGAAAAAGACTATGAACACGGAGCAGTCAATTTAGTAAAATCGATTATTCTTATATTCGATTCATTCATAATGGAACCTGAAAATATTTTTAATCAATCCTTAATATATGAAACTCTTCCGTTACTGCGTGATTGAGTGACTGACAGACAACGTCAGCCGAAACTACTGGTCGTAGAAAGCTGAAGTTTAGCATGAAGCTTCCTTACACTCCGTAGGGAAGCACTAAGAGAGGATTTATCGAAATTCCTACGGGAACGGGGAAAAACGGGATAACGCGTACGAAGTCGCGAAAAAAAGCTAGTCAAAAGATATAAAATTTGGGTGACTGACAGACAACGCACTGCCGAAACTAATCTAGGTATACTAATATATAAAGCTGAAGAGTTTGTTTGTTTGCTTGAACGTGCTAATTTCAGGAACTACTGGTCCGACTTGAAAAATTCTTTCAGTTTTTTTTAATTTTTTTTTTTGAACATAACCCCACAGTAGGAAATTCTCTTGTATCGCAGGTGCGTTTACATACATATAATCTCACATACACAAACAGCCAGACCCGGAACAACTATCTGTAGGCCATAAAAATATTTGTTCCGTGCGGGAATCGAACCCGCGACACGCAGCGCAGCAGTTAATCGCTCAACCACTGCGCCAACCATGTCGTATTAGATAGCCCATTTATCGAGGAAGGCTATAGGCTATATATCATCACGCTAAGACCAATAGGAGCGGAGCAGTAATGAAAATTGTGACGCAGGCAAGGTTGCGCGGGTCAGCTAGTAGTCATAGAAAGCTGAAATTTGGCTCTTAGGTTCATTGGGGAGTTTAGGGGAGCACTAAGAAAAGATTTCCCAAACTTCCTACGGGAACGCGAAAATTAGCGATATGCGCGTACGAAAGTCGCGGGCAAAACCTGGTTACAAAAACCCATTCAATAACTTGATTTCTATATTTGAGGGGTCTAGATTCAAAACCGCCTCTGTCACAAATTATCGTCATGTGATGTTTTCATGTGGCAACATTCTTTATTATTTCATTTTGCATTGTACTAAAACAGAAGTGAGCAAAGTCGCCTCTATCCTATACAAAAAGTCCCTTGAAATACTTGCTTAAGTGCAAAACCGACTCTATTCAAAACATTGGATGCAAAAGCGACACTGTCGAGGCTCGACCAATGACAGCTTAGCATATTGTTGAGAGATTTAATGGCGCCCGGCTATTGTTTTTGTGAACTGCGTGTTAGTTTTAATTTAATTGTGTGTGGAAAAAAGTGTGAAAATGGAAATTAATATTGCCCCTGTCGAAGGTAATGCAGCAAGGAAGAGGATCCGTAACAAATCGCAATGGAAAAGAAATGTGAAAAAGCTTGAGAGGTATGTTTCTAATGCCCTGTATTGAGCTGTGAATGAATCAATAATACAGAACATAACCAAGATATAAAATAGGTACTTTTTATGTTTTGAACGAATGTAAACAATCATTACCTATTGTGAATTACCTTTAGAACGATCACATTTTACTTTGTAGGTATGTAATACAGGATTTTATTTTATTTTTAAAGTGTGTTCGTTCGTTAATTTCCGACAGGGTGTCAAAAATAAGTTTAGCATAGGTAGGTAGTGCGTGTTGTTGAGCACATTGTTGAAAAGTTTCTTAGCTGTGTCTTATCGAGATTGTGTAGTGGTAATTCATATTTTTTATTTCATTTCAGGTATTCATCGTTAAAACCGCCAAATATTAATCAAATTAGGGCATGCAAACATAACTCCGATAAGCTGAAGTGTAATAATTTGAATCCACAGGATATTCGAAAATTTCACCAAACCTTTTATTCAAATCCTGATAAAGTTTATCAGGATAACTTTATGTTAAAATATATGAAAATACATTCACCCGTACAGCGACATCGTAAAGTGGGACAACGTGCTGCCTCCTTAACATATACAAAGTTTTATATAAGAACATACGTAAAACCATACAAATTGTTACAAGTTTGCCAAAAGACTTTTGCAAATATTCTTAACGTTGGTGTGCACAGACTAAGAAACATTTCAAAAAAATTTTTGCTAACCGGGGAGTTTCCAAAAGAAAATCGAGGTGGTGATAGGATATCGAGGAAAAATTTAAGGAAAAAAGAAAACGTAATGAGATTTATTGAGACATTTAAATGTATTGAATCACACTACTGTAGGTCTGCAACTTCTACAAGAAAATATGTCCCATCCGATTTAAACATTAAAAAAATGTGGAAGATTTACGAGGAAAAGCAAGAAGATGTGACGCTTAAAGTAAAACAATGTTACTTTAGAAACATATTTGTAAAACATTACAATATCGGTTTTAAAACCCCAAGCACAGATGTCTGCTCGAAATGCTTGGAGTTAAAGGAAAAACTTAAAATCGAAAAAAATGAAGCTGCAAAAGTCCAGCTCATGGCTACGTTACGAATTCACAAGCTGAAAGCTAAAATGTTTTTTATAATGTTGCGGGAGTATGACGACAGAACCTTCACAATATCCTTTGATTGTCAAAAGAACCAGGCGTTACCAAAAGTGGCAGATCAAGCTGCCTATTACAGTAGGCAGCTATATATCTACAATTTTACCATTGTCATTGGAACATCAACAAATAAGTTTCCTAAACAAAATGTACGCATCTACACGTGGACCGAAAACGTTCACGCTAAGTCATCGAATGAGATAGCATCGGCAGTTTATCACTTGTTGACACAAACGAACTTGACGGGCAAAACTAAACTTCGGATTATGGCGGATGGCTGTGGATCACAGAACAAAAATAGCACGATGATAGCAATGTGTGCGTATTGGTTAACCACCGCTGCCCCAAAAGAAATCACTAGAGTTGAGCTAGTTTTCCCTGTTCCTGGACATTCTTTTATGCCCGCTGATCGAATTTTCGGGCTCATTGAAAAAGAAATTAAAAATAAGGAGCAAATCATCAGTCCCACAGAGTATCATGAAATATTTTCCAATTACGGCATTATTAATCATCTGGGTACAGATGTGCCAGTAAAAGATTGGAAAAGTTTCGCCAGTGAAACAATGAAAGCACCTGGTCAATACCACTTCCGTTTTGCAGAATGCAAAAGGTACTATTTGTCGAGAGTTAAAAACAGGTCAGGCCGTTTTTTATTGCGAGGTGAAGTAAACTATAAAACAGATCTTAGTGTTGCAAAAAGTATAATGAAACGGGGTGTGACCACATTATCTGATTACAATATTCGAGATGTACCACCTTTACAGGTGAATGTCAGTGCATTGAAGCTCAATGACGTTGATAAGCTGTTATCGAAACATTTTGGTGATAACTGGAAAGCAGAGGAACAACTTTCATTCTATAAAAACGCTCTTGAAACAATTCCCGATGTTGGTGGCGATGAGCAAAACGAGGACATATGTGAACACTTAGAAGAAGTAGGCATGAGTATTTGATTTTAATGATTAAATAAGTGACACTTCCTTATTTGTATGAATCTTTCGTTTTATTTCAATATACCTACCATATAAGCTAATAAAATATTTTGCATGTCTCCCTTTTACATAATATTGCATGAAGTTTCAATTAACTGCAAAAGCGCTTCTATTAAGAACACTGAGTGACAGAAGCGCCTCTATCCATTGATGAATTTCAAAACCGCCTCTATCCAATTTTCGAACTTGATTAAATTACATTACGTTCCACGTATTGGAAAATACTCTTAAATTTTACTTTTAAACAAACTACAGTAGTTAGTTGGTAAATTTAGACTGTACATTAAGCAATTCTACTAGAAACTATAGCGTTTGGGTCTCTAGCTCAAAATCGCAAAAAGTGAACAGAGGCGGTTTTGCATCTATACCCCTCATTTAGAACACCCAAGCACATAATTGAGCCTCCCAAAACGAATCTTCCAAACATTTGTTCAACAGAGAAACATTTACAAAGTTATGAAACTCGCTGAAGGCAGAAGACCTTTCAAATCTTACCCCATTACCTTACAATTCAATCGCCGACAACTTGTTACGATCATGTTCTATATTCCGACAAACTTCGGTATCCCCCCGTATGGCACTGCAAACCTCACCCCTATACGAACTTTGAACAGTTGTTGACGTAACTTAGATAAACGCGACTTTACTTTGAAAAGAAACTACACAGATTCCTTGTGATTGCGCACTTTCCTTATCTCGCCACGAAGATATTATTATCCCGTTAAACAAAAGGTTTATTAAGGGCGCTATTAAAAAATCGAGCACTTGGCCCGGATTAAAGCTACAGACCGCGTTTTCCGAGATTTATAGTGACTGTAGCGCTGTATACAACAATTGTTTAAAAATATTGTTTTACATTTAAATACGCATTTTTTTTTCAAGCAAGGTTACATAGAAACCTTAGTTATTAGTTACTCTTTGTTTGAATTTGGATTATATTTTCAAAGAAAAAAAAAATATATACGGACGATAAATGATCAGTAATTCTCTGTTTTACGGAATTATTTTTAGTGTGAATAATGAAACATAATAAATTGAATAAAGCACTCCAAAGTAGAAGATACAGTTGTACCACAAATATTTTTATTAATGACTAGCTGACCCGCGCGGCTTCGCTCCCGCCAACTGGCTACTCTACCTACCGACCCTAACCTAGCTACCCTACCTACCTACTCATTCTTTTTTTTTTTGTATTTTAATTCTTATTATGCTATTCCGGACGAAGACTAATCCAAAACACAAAAACTATGAAAATGGGTCCAGCCGTTCTCGAGTTAGTTAGAAAAGTGTTCGAACAAATCCGACTTTGTTTTATATATTAAGAAGATTAAGATTTTTGCTATATTTTGAAAGATTCGACCTTTTTCTAGAAGACATTTTTATATTTTCGAGACAGAAATAAAACAAATAAACTGAAGGAAGACGGACAGCGGTGGCTTATTAATAAATACGGTTCCGTTAGCAACCTTGGTAAGGAACCCTAAAAATCGACTTGGTTCGCACGAATCAAAATCGTACGTGAAGGCTTAAATAATAGGGTCCCATTAGCAACTTTGGCACGGAACCCTATAATTTGCCTTGGCTTGCAAATCGAACCGTCTGATACTTAGCACGAATTAAAAACTTAGTTGCGGGCAACCTGGGAGTCTTTAAGACAAAAGTGAATAGGTTGCTTCTAGGCAAACGTGCACCATCTTCGACCGCATCATCGCTTACCATCAGGTGAGATAGTGGTCAAACGTATGCCTATCTACAGTAAAAATAAATATATATTCTACTCCGTATCACCTAACCACTGAGAACTAATGATAACACGATTTGACAGTTACTGTGAAATCGTGTTGTCATTCATTCTTAGTTCTGGTTCGGGACTAATCGTAAGTCTGTAGGTGATACGGAGTAGAATACGTCCACAACTAAGCCCGAAACTACGGACTTTGGACTTAGAGAGTAGCCCCCCAAAATCGATCGCTCCCGTCACCGTGACCACCTTTGGTACGGGACCTTATTATTATTAGCCTTGTTTCGCAAATCGAACCGTTCGTTGCTTCGCTCTAAACGGAATCAATCGCGGAGGCTTAGCAGTAGGGTCCCATCAGCACAGCACCTTTGGTACGGAACCCTACAGGCCTGGGGGGCTACTCTCTAACGAAATCCGTAGTTTCGGGCTTAGTTGCGGGCGGGCATTTTCTACTCCGTATCACCTAACTGAACTGAGAACTAATGATAACACGATTTGACAGTTACTGTGAAATCGTGTTTTCATTCATTCTCAGTTCGGGTCCGGGACTAATCGTAAGTCTGTAGGTGATACGGAGTAGAATACGCCCGCCCGCAATTAAGCCCGAAACTACGGATTTCGTTAGAGAGTAGCCCCCCTGATCCGCAAGTCGAACCGTCCAGTACTTCGCAAAACTAAATCAGTTTAAGACTCTACGATAAATGCACTTTAAACGAAATCAGCACAACTCAGAGATTTAAGCAGTTTTGGTCCCTAACAGTTTAAGACCTTTCAGAGACCAAACCGAAATTCCCACGAACTACGACTGTGTTTAAAAATCGTGTGAGGTCATTCTCTAGTGGAAAATCTTAACACCACAATTCAGAAAAACGCGTCATCAGTGCAACGTCATCTATAGACCATGTAAACTGACAAAATATTTGGCAGCAGAAGACGTTAAATAAGAACGTATATAACGATAAATAACGATAAGGTATTAAAATGTTTACTTTTATTTTGCTACGTCTATGTATTAAAAGTTTCACGAATAACTCAATCAATGTGTTTTGGTGTAACATTCACGCTTTCATGCATTTTTTGTTTTCCTCAATAGATGGCGCTCTGACTGATCAGAATACATTAGGAAGATTCTTACTAAACTAAAAATTCAATATATTTTGATTTTGTGGATCGATTGTAACGATAAAATATAACGAAAAGGTAAAAATGTGATCACTTTTATTTTGCCACGTATTAAAAGTTTCACAAATAACTCAACAATTTTGAATGCGTTCGTGCATTTTATTTTTTCTCAATAGATGGCGCTCTGACTCATCAGAATACATTAGGAAGTTTCTTCCTAAACTTAAAAATTCAATATCTTTTGATTTTGTGGGTCGATTTTGATGAAATAAACGCTAAATGTTACTCGGGTTATCACTTAATATTTTTAATTACTTAGATTTGCAATCCAATCTATGGTTTATGCGTGATGCTCCCACAAACGCACAGACAAACAGATAAACAGACAAACAGACAAAAATTTCAAAAATTGCATTTTTGTGTTTTGTACCTTTTTCCTGAGATTTCTACGTAATTTTCATGCAAAAATATTCAATGTACAGACACGGTTAGTCTACGATTTTATTATATGTATAGATTAAATTATTATATCTTCGATGTAACAAAGCATCAAAAGATGCCTAAAGTAAAATTTTGTGCAACATCCTTTGCAGAGACAAGGTTTTTACTAATTTACGTTAACAAAGTGAAATATTTATTTAAAGCACTCCCAAGAAAAGAATCAAATTTTCTTGGCCATATATTTTTTTTAAATTTGTGGCTATATATAAACCACTAGTGGACGTCACGCGGTTTCATCCGCATAGTTCCCGTTCCCGAGGGAGTATGGGGATAAAATATAGCCTATTTTACTCTCTGATAATGTAGTTATCTATTGCTGAAAGAATTTTTCAAATCGGTCCCGTAGTTTCGGAGCCTATTCATTTCAAACCCTCCCTCTTAAACCACCTAGTTAATACCACAGCATCTTTTAAAATAACAAACTTTTATCTATTTTGATGCAACGAAGAGTTTAACAGTGAAACTTTATGAAAAACCCATTAAATATGACAATGTTGTTGGAAATTGGTTCCCACCTGAAGCTTTTACGTTGTGCCTATTAATACAGCTAAAAGCAAAATAACAATGTACATTGGTTTACGATATTATATTATGTTTGTCCTGGTGTAGCAGGATGTTGTGTGATCGTCGGCAGACTGATACATTTGTCTTAATTGATTCCGGGAAATAGCAACAGCGGTAATTTATCATATCTAATTGATTCTCTTTATTGATTTTTCGTATCGTTTCATCTTGTCTGATTTAGATAAAAAATTGCGCGTCATGCGTCAATATCGATGACTATGAATCGCATGCGATTTGATCTAAAAGTTTTGTCTGACGTAATTTCTGTTTGCTGTCTGCAAACGCAAACAGGGAATATCATTTTGACTTTGAATGTCAAGTTTGACAGTAAGTATAATGTTGCCAGGGTTGTGGAATTTGTTCGAAAGACTCACTGCGGCCCTAAGACGCAACGGGCATTAGGAGGAACACAGATAGGTTTTAGTTAGTAAGAGTCTGTCACTCCCTTCTTCTCCGCCCAGAGCGGGAGGAGTAATTTGATGATCCATCCTTAAAAAACTGGCCAAGTGCGAGTCGGACTCGCGTGCAAAGGTTTCCGAACGAATTTAATTCTTTTAACATGTTTTTTTAAATTATGAAAAAAAAATAATTAAAACCCTCACAGTAAGCCCTTTCATTTTAAATATCACACAATATTGTTTTAAAACCTTTTTTTAAATTTTCTAGTTTGACCCCCAAAAGTGACCCCCATTCTAAAAATTTAATAATTTACGTAACACGTCCGTGTTTAGCTTACAGAAGTCCATATGTGTACCAAATTTCAACAGAATCGGTCCAGTGGATCCGGAGAAAACTGGCTGTGACAGACGGACAGACAGACAGACACCCGAATGATCCTATAAGGGCTCCGTTTTTTATTCGGAACCCTAAAAAAAATACTAAATTTAGTTTAGAGTCACACTCTGGAGTACCTATATCAATTTGCGTAAAATACCTATGGGCGTACTATAGTACCGCTTTAATTTACTCCACAGGGATAGATACCATGACGTGATGGTATGACCTTAATAAAATTAAGGCAGAATACCAAGAAATTCGGTTATGGCTTATGGCTGGACATAAAATCACATCCTACGATCTAAACAGTCGATTTTATTGGTTTCCAGCATATTTGAGATTCTGGAAACGATAAATTAATTTGTTATGTTGTCCCACATTACTTAATATCCCTAACGGCCTTTGGCATGATAAGTTGTCCCAGAAGACTCACAGATTAAGGGTGCCTGTCCATTTCAGCGGAGCGAGGCAGCGTAGCGGTAGCTATGCCCAAATCACCTTGATTATTTATACAAGGCATATTATCAGGATCTTGATTCTGAAACCTCATTTTCTCATTAGTGAAGTATATAGGTATTATAAAAATATGTACGCTCAAATATCTTGTTACACAATTAAGTCAATGTAAAATTGTGTTGTTCATTTATCAAAATTACGGCTTTTAGGGTTATTCCCCGAGGATAACGGCCTGTTTTTGAACCTAAAGTAATTAACAGTATCTTATTTATGGACAAATCAGATAATATTAATAATGAGCTGAGTTAGCCTATTGTAGCGTTAATTAGGGGCGGGATATTCCCAGAAGTGCACTTCGTACATTGTAAAGATAAATAAATCATGTTATTTTTTAAATCAAATTAAACATCTGTCTGTAGATTCAAAGAGTTGGTTCCTTTTCAACTCATATGTAATCAAAAGTTACAAATTAGTTGCTTCGGCGCCAATTAATATGAGCTTCGTACTACGAAATGAAACATGAAAGGCAAGGGGGAGGATAGTGGCCTTTTGCGAGTGGCCAGTAATGAGGTACATAGTCAGTCCTGTGGACTTGGAATTTGTTTGAATAGAACTTCATTGACATTACTCGCTTATTGCTGCAAAACTTTTCAACTTTACCTTTAAAAACTGGCCAAGTGCGAGTCGGACTCGCGTGCAAAGGGTTCCGAACGAATTTAATTTCTTTTAATATGTTATTTTAATATTATAGACTTCTCATTGGTTTTTCTGTAATCTATAGGTAATGATTTAATATCTCCTTTTTTTAAATTTTAGGCTCAGTAGTTTCGGAGATAAACAGGGGGGGGGGGAATGGTAATTTTTCGTCAATTTTTTAAAATTAATTTCATAACCATTTATATCAAAATAATGAAAAAATTATACTTACCCTCACTGTAAGCCATTTCATTTGATATGTCACACAATATAATTAAAAAACTTCTTTTTTTAATTTTATAGTTTGACCCCCAAAAGTGACCCCCATACTAAGAATTTAATAATTTACGTAACACGTCCGTGTTTGGGTCAAAGAAGTCCATATGTGTACCAAATTTCAACAGAATCGGTCCAGTGGATCCGGAGAAAACTGGCTGTGACAGACGGACAGACAGACAGACACCCGAGTGATCCTATAAGGGTTCCGTTTTTTGTTCGGAACCCTAATGTGTATTTCATATTTTTTGAATAAAACAGTTTGAGACATGATGTTATTAAACATATTGGCAACTGAAAAAGCCCGAGGAAACACCAAACTTAATTTTCAGTGGTCAGGACATATTACTCATAGAACGGATGCCAATGCCCTGCAGACGGATGAGCTTGTAAGAGCTGCAGAACTTCCCTGGAATGCAAAGGGCATTAGGGGGAACACGGATGGGTTTTAGTCAGTAAGAGTCTGACACTCCTTTGGGCTTCGCCCAGAGCGGGAGGAACATTTTTAACCGACGAAAAAACGGCGGAGGTTCTCAAGTTGATGCTTAAATTTTTTAATGTATATGACAATAAATAATTAAACACGCATAACTTTTTACAGAGTAGTCCGTTTTTGATAATTCTTTTTTTTAGAAAGGGTATACCCCGAAGTTGGTCCCATATAAATTTGGAAAAAACACCGACTTCCGAAATTAAAGTTATTTTTTGTAAAACGGTTTATTATTTTTGCTTTTCAGTTTTTTCGTAGCTTTAATTTTGTTGTTTAAAGTTTTTTGATAATTTACGCTGCAGCTGAAATGACTATGCTTCTCTTAAGCATCGCTATATAGACCAGTCATGTATTTCATTGGATACAATGGATTTCCGGGGCTTTACTAGGCCATTGGTACACTCTGTGGGAGTTCTTCCAATGTGGTGTTGCGCCTTCACCGGTAAGCGAAACTGTCTGTACCGCAAGGTTCTCGTCTTGTAGGCAAAACGTTTTGGACCGAAACCTTTCTACCTCATTTGTTCCACATGCATCGTGCCCTGCCACTTTAGTACTAGGTTTAGATACGTAATTTAGTTTCAGGCTTAAACCACTGGAAACCTCTTCATTTGTGAACCAAGTCACAGGCAGGAGTTAGTTTAAATTGAGCTCTCAATTGCACCATCTACGCTAGCTGTGGTTCTCTCCGTACGTACGTAGATAGTGCCTTAATGATACCTTTTAGTGCCTTATAAGGTGCTTATAAGCCGGAAGATAAGGACACTTGTCGCCATGGCGGTTTTTGAGACAAGACTTAAAACAATGGCGTATGACGGCACTCTTGTTATAATTAAGATGGTTTTAAGTGATAAGAATGAGCGAATATAGATTTTATTTTTGACGTGTAATCTTTTATGAGCACCAAAAGGTTTTAATGTTCTGTGCGTGTAAATGTTATTTTAATGAATGTACTTAATTGGATTAAAAAGCATGGGCGGTCAAAAACCCCATAAAAGGTTAATTTCATACCCAGGTATGAAATAAAGGAATTATGAGTTTTTGACTACACCATTTGGTAACAATTTAGTTCTTGCTTTAAAATCAAATAAATAAAGACAAACACGTAACTATTTCTGTCTGAAACAAAAAAATCTCAGTTTTGGTTTCGTATTATTTATTCCTGTTGTTTGTTAGTTTTTTTTTGGTGTATAATGTTTAGTTGTTTTATTTACTAACTACATTTTTCTCGCGGCTTCACTTCCGAGGTCTTTTCCACAGGAACCGGGCATTTTACCAGAATTAAATGTCCAATGATTTTAGCGACAGCATGGCCTTCTTTCAGTGAATGAATTGTTATAATCGGTTCACTCTTACAAACGAACAATAATTTTACCTAGTATAACTGTATATTATAAAAACCGGACAAGTGAGAGTCGGACTCTGTGCCATAAATCGAAAATAACACGTTTCTTGTACGGGACCCACTTTAATTTTTAATTTAATTTAATTTATTGTTGTTATGACAAGCACAACCAAATAATGGCCCCTCGTACCGGGCGGCAGTCCGTCTACTCTTGACTCCTGGGGCCGAAAAGTTCTGAAGTGGCGACCGCGTACCGGAAGACGCAACGTTGGAAGGCCTCCCACAAGGTGGACCGATGACCTGGTGAAGGTCGCGGGTAGCCGATGGATGCGAGACGCACAGGACCGGTCGTTGTGGCGACGCTTGGGGAGGCCTATGTCCAGCAGTGGACGTCTTTCGGCTGATATAATGATGATGATTTGTTGTTTGCAATAGAAATACACAGTCTGTGATCATTTCAACTATTTACCTATTACTGTTTTTAAGATACAGCTCGCTGACAGACAGACGGACGGACATCGGCAGCGGAGGCTTAGTAATAGGGTTCTGTTGGTTACCGTTTGGGTAGGTACGGAACCCTAATAACAGTTTATATAACACATCATTATTTGTCTCCAAATCGCTTCCATCTTTTTTTTATCGATGGGAAATCATCAAATTACTCCTCCCGCTCTGGGCGAAGCAGAAGGGAGTGTCAGACTCCTACTGACTAAAACTCATCCGTGTTCCTCCTAGTGCCCTTTGCGTTCCAGGGTCGCAGTGACCCTTTCGAACAAATTCCGCAACCCTGGCAGGATCGCTTCCATCTTACGCTCCCTTCATCAAATTACGAAGTAAGTAAATATGTATTTTATAAGCAAGCGTTCATGAAAATTCGTCGCCCCCCCACACCCGCTAAGGTCGTCACGCATAACTTAAGCAAACAATTAACTGTACACAATGTTACCACGCTGATGTCAAACAGATGAGACTCTCTCTCTCTGATGAGTCTACTCTGTTATGTTTAAGGTAAATTACATTATTGTGTATGCCTGGTATGAAGGGCGGTATGCTTGTTTTGCTCTCATACTTCACCTTAATTATCATAATCATTTATTCGCATATAATGTGGTAGAAGCGTACTGGAAGACGTAACTTTGGAAGGCCTCCCACAAAGTGGACCGATGACCTGGTGAAGGTCGCGGGTAGCCGATGGATGCGAGACGCACAGGATCGGTCGTTGTGGCGACGCTTGGGGGAGGCCTATGTCCAGCAGTGGACGTCTTTCGGCTGATATGATGATGATGAATGTGGTAGATAGAGACCTCACGGACGCTTTTCACGGGTCTTGCATGGGCCCGACGTAGATTGATTAACGTCCATAGCCTGGCTGCATTTCGGTGATCTCCTTGGAAAAACCGAAGTTTTGTCTGTGTAATTATGGACGAAGGTAACATGACGAATAACTACCGAAGATTTATTGTGAAGAATGGCACGGTTGACATAATATGTAGGGCAAATCCCCGTCCGGCAGAATCAATTCGCCACATTATTTTTGGTTGTTCTCGTCCAGCTAACGGAGAGTACTTGCATAGGCACAACCTTGTAGCCAGGGTTATCCATCAGCAACTGGCTGAAAGAAAGAGAAAGAAAGAAAGAAAGTTGCAGCATGGAATTTGAAGTGCAGTACTACAGGTATGGGCCCGAACCAGTTCTCGATAGTGGCAATATTGACCTGGGGTCGGTTCATCATCACTGACAGGACTGATGGACCGTTTATTGTTTCCATAAAATTGAGTGTTCAGTTCATGTTGTAATCAGTTCTAAGCAATCTATTGCAAACTTTGAAAGGCGATCTATTACCCTCATGTCAGATTGACAACTGTCAAAAAGTTCAGTCAAAAAATCTGAATTTGAAAGGGGCAGTCGACGGAGGTCTCCTTGAGGATCGACTGGTGCGACTGTCACTATTTAGCCACGAGCTCCTCCAGGATCCCTGCTTTAATCACATCCCTTTTTAGGGTTCCGAACAAAAAACGCTTATAGGATCACTCGGGTGTCTGTCTGTCCGTCAGTCTCAGCCAGTTTTCTCTGGATCCAATGGACCGATTTTGTTCAAATTTGGTACACATATGGACTTCTGTGACCCAAACATGGAAGTGTTCCGTAAATTATTAAATTTTTAGTATGGGGGTCAAAAAAAGTTTTTTGAACAATATCGTGTGACATATCAAATAAAAGGGCTAACTGTTATGATTTTAACTATATTTTTTTCTTAATTTTAAAGTAAATGGTTTTGAAGTTATTCAAGAAATTAGACGAAAAATGATCTCCCCCCTTATCTCCGAAACAACAGAGCCCAAAATTTTGAAAAATTGGAGATAGATTTTTACATATGTTATACATTACCTATAAGAAGTTTATAGTGTTAAAACAACATGCTAAAAAAAAATTTGTTCGTAACAGAAATTCAAAACCAATCTATACTGTCCCACTGCTGGGCAAAGGTCTCCCTCATAGCCTTCCAGTTTTCCTGGAGTGATGCTCTCTCCGATCATTCCATCATGAACGCCTCCAAGTCGTCACGCCGGTGTTTCCTAGGCCCTTCCTGGGCGATGACGCCCGTTCTCTGACTCCCACTGCGTAACGACTCTGGCCCATCCATCCTTTTTAACGGGAGGAAATCCTCATGGATGTCCTCCGCCCTGGGGCGGGCAGAGGGGTCTGTCAGACTCTTACTGACTAAAACCACCCCGGTGTTCCATCTCTCACCCACGCCGGGGATCGCGGGGACTTGCGACTTCCGTAATCCCCGGCAGGTGCCGGCCCGCCACGGCGGGCCACCTTGGGTCAGCGGGGGGAGTGAGGTGTTTGTTTCCCCCCGCGACGTCAGAGAGGGGCGCACGGGAACCAAAATACAAAATCAAAGTCAAATCAGGATGAATGAGGGACAACGGACATCCCCAAGTCCGTCGCCCCTGGACCGGCCCATCCATCCTAATTTAACCTATGTGCTTCGGAACAAAGAACATAAAATGCAAGTGTTAAGAGTTAACACATTTATTGGTTCCGGCTATTCGACACGTGTAGGCAGTTAAGTAAGAATTAATGAAGAAAATTGGCAGTTAACTACTCCAAATTAACTTCAGATCAGAAGTACAATGAAATAAGACGTATGCCGTCTGTTATCTTCACCTTTGGGTAATTTATAATGTATCTTTTGGCAAAAACAGCCTTTTTGAAGAGAATTTTTGCTAAAACCACGTGAACAGAACATAATGCTCATTTGCTATATGGTCGACATGATGATTTTAAGGGGTCATAAAAACGTCATTTCTCTGTGAATCTGCTCTCTCTCTAATAATGATAATAATAGAAAAATTACGTTTTTACAGTGAACGGATCGCAATTTTTTCAACTCAACTTTATAAGTTAACATCAATAATTTATTGTACACCAAAACAACTTATATTAGATACAAACAACTAGACTAATAATCACGGGATTATGTACAAACACGTATAAAAAAAATGTATCATTGGGCATCAAAAAAATAATCCACATCGCTGTCAATGGCGAAAGTGCCCAGAACACTGGCAGCACTAAAAATACATCATATACTACAAAAAAAAAAAATACTATCTATACTAATGTATAAAGCTGAAGAGTTTGTTTGTTTGCTTGAACGTGCTAATCTCAGGAACTACTGGTCCGATTTAAAAAAATATTTCAGTATTAGATAGTCAATTTATTGAGGAAGACTATAGGCTATATATAATCACGCTAAGACCGATAGGAGCAGAGCAGACGAAGTTGCGCGGGTCAACTAGTTTCGACCTTGTAGCAAATGAGCGATAATATAACGTAGCTACCATTCGAGCAACTCCAATCATGATGTGTTGAATATGTTTGGACTATCAACTATGCAAAAAAGGTCACCAACCGTAAAAGTCTGCCTTCAGAAAAAAACTAAAAAATAACTGTCATAATCTTGGTTTCAGGCAACACGTGATTAACCTGGAGATTTTACACCTTATATCTGCCCAAAAGTGTCTACTTAACTATGTTAGGACATAATAAGTATAACGTTACAGGTATCTCCTTAAAATGGTGGTTTGAAACTGTAGCAAACTAACAACATTAGCCACTCATGTTAGTAGCGATAACGAGCTTGTTTCGGGCAGCCGTGAAGCTTCAAACTCGTAGCCGAATACTAGCTGTGGTTTTGTATGGATCGGTCGAAATCGATGACGATAGTATTGAAATTTGAACGGAAACACTATTCAAGTCATCAATTTATTCACTTTTAAGTTTACATTTTCATAATTGTGAACGACTTTACCTTTTTATAACAACATTCATATAAAGTTATGCCAAGGTATCGCCACCAAGCGGGGATTACGGAAGTAAAATAAGTGCCCGCGATCCCCGGCGTAGGTGAGAGATGGAACACCGGGGTGGTTTTAGTCAGTAAGAGACTTATAGACCCCCCTGGAGGCCTGAAGGACATCCATGAGGATTTCCTCCGTTAAAAAAAGGTATTGTGTCCTTAAAATAAACCACATTCAGACGATGTGTCTGTTTCCAACCGCATACAACCCTAATGTTTCCTGAGTCTTTAAGTCAAGAGTGAATAGGTTACTTCTAGGCAAGCGTGCTCCATCTTCGACCACATCATCGCTTACCAACAGGTGAGATAGTGGTCAAACAGTGCCAATCAATAGTAAAAAAAAAACTCCAAAGTTAGAGTGAACAGGATTCTTTTGGGTAACTTGTTCCATCGTCGACTTGGTCTCTGTCATCTCACCTGCACTCGAGTCAAGAGCAAACCCATCTCAAGTATCTAACAAAAAAAAACGAAGAATAGAATAATAGAAGAAAGAAGAAACGAAGCATACCTAAGTATAATTTTATTTTGTTAAAAGTTGTTAATTTTCAATATACCACAAAAAAAAACAGCTGTAGCTATAGGAAACCAATCCAGAATGCCATATCCAAAAACTGTTGCGCTCGAAAAAACAGCGAAACGATTGCCAAAAAGTTTCAGGCTCCAAGGTATAAACATTTTGTAAACACAAAAAAGTTCACCTCAGAACTATTTTTCAATAACAGTGGGCCAAGCACGAATGTATCTACGTTACAGTATCGTTACCGTAAGTGAATTTTGAATATATAAAAAACTACAACCCTGTAGCATTTCGGTTTAATTTTATGTGCCATACACAATTTGTATATCATACAAAAATATAAATATAGTCAATTCAAACAAATATTTTGTGCAAAACAAGTATTATAGTTATAGTAAAAGTTTACGTTATGAAAATTCGTGCAAGGCCCTCAGATTAATCCATAAATAACTATTTCGCAGAATCTTCAACGATTCGTGCAAACCAGCTGGTATAACTGGAGGTACGAGAATGTCTGTTATGTTGGCGTTTTACAAAACGCTTCCCAATACAGTTTTGTGAACAATTCATGTTCACTAATTTGTACTGCGAAACATTAAAGTTGCATTATAAATGTTTGTACTAACCAAACCACTGCTATATTTACTTTGCAAGTAAAGTTAACGACCCCTTATTTGAGTTGTCCTTCAAACTAGCCCGAAGGCGATTGATTTAGTAGTGAAACAGGTGTAAGCATTATAAACATTGTAATGTTACCGGAATGCGAAGGATTTCTACAATTTCATCGCTTGAAGCGCTTTCAAAACGATTATTTTACCGTCTGTTTGGTTTCCATTCGATTCTATTAGCAATTCTTCTAGTGTACTTGATAGATTGAGCTTTATAGCGGTTTTTATGCTCAAGGATCAATTACAGCGTTGTTAATGTTGTTATTTTTCTTCTTAACGATCGCTTCTCGTGTTGCCAGGATGAAATTTAATCGATGTTACATTACTGTTATAGCTTTTCTTAACGACTTACCTAATGGTGCTTAAACATTGACACTTTTATCCCGAATGCTACAATAAGCCCGGTTTAGACTGCCGATATAACTCGCAATTTCCACAAACCCCAAAACTTATCCTTGCTTGCAGACACTTGCAGATGACACTGAAAAATCCCCAAAAAAGAGATGTGGAAAACAAGCAGCGCTCCGACTGACGCTTCACCAAAACTTTTCCCAATTTTTCAGGACCCATGTCATAAATTTATACGAATCCGTTTGAAAGTTTTGTAACAAAGCGAGTTCCGTGCAGAAGATTTGAGGAATGATCAAATTTTGAAGTGCATTCCAACTACACCGCGGAATTGAACAAATTTGGTGAATATTTTAAGCTCCGTTGCCGTTGATGTAATTCCGAAAAGTCTATAAATACTTTTGTTTATTTTGCTAAATAAAGCTTGAAAAGTTTTGGAACGAATAACAAAGGTTTAAAATTTTGATTGTTGTAAACAAGAATCAAAGGGCAAGCCGTGTCTAAATATTTGCGTCGTTTCTGAGCGGCTGTCAGAAGCGAAACAATTCAACGCCAACGGAAAAGGTGAATTGAATCGCGTACTTATATACGACTATTTTCGTCAATTTTCTCTATTGATAAATAATAAGTATGGAATCATGCGTGAAGAATGGCAATTTTATTTCCTTTGACAAGAACATTTATTGATGTAATTTCAAATCTATCGTTTTGTGCTTTGGTAGTAGACAAAAATCTAGACTTATTGAAGATGTATAAGATTTTTTGCTATTGTACTTGCTATATTTATTACTAGCTTTTGCCCACGACTTCGTACGCGCATATCCCGTTTTTTCCCGTCTCTGTAATTTTTTTTTTAAACCTCTCTTAGTGCTATATACTCTCCAAGAAACCTGCCGGTAGATTCGGCAGTGTGTTGTCTGTCAGTTATAACGCAGCTTCGGCTTGAGTGTTAAAACCATCTGCGACGATAAGTTTGCGGGGAACCGCCGGAGCCCCGCAGCGCCCGAGCCGTGACAGAAACTATGCCTGCTGCATGTTGTAAGCTTGCTTGCATACTGCATGCTTGCTTGCATACTGCATGCTTGCTTGCATAATGTATGCTTGCTTGCTTGCTGAATGCTTGCTTGCATGCAGCATGCTTGCTTGCATGTTGCATGCTTGCTTGCTGAATGCTTGCTTTCATGCTGCATGCTACATGCTTGCTTGCATGCTGCTTGCTTGCATGCTGCATGCTTGCTTGCTTGAAGCTTGCTTGCATGCTGCATTTTGCATATTCATGTATTATTATACTATATACTATTCAGTTTTACAAAGCGTTTTTTATTTAGGATGTATTTTTGATGTTTAGAATAATCATAAATAATAATAATTTTAAAAATAGTAATTATAAACATAAGAATATTGATATGTCGGTATTATAAAAAAAACTATAAATGATAATTTGGAGTTGTTACATTAGGAATTTTGAACCATTTGGAATTATGAAAATCGGTATTTTGAAATTCGTATTTGTGACTGTCGGAATAAAGTTTTTCGTATTAATGTAGTGTTCCTCTGTCAGTCACCAGTAACGGAAGAGTTTTGTAGATATTGATGATTGATGACTTGAAGCAATTGGCTTTATGTAGCTACGTGGTCCAAAAAAAATTGTATAGGAATTCCAACAGCTTTATAGTCTGAATACTAGTAGACCCGCGCAGCTTCATCTGCTCCGCTCCTATTGGTCTTAGCGTGATAATATATATATATATATATATATCCCATAGCCTTCCTCGATAAATGGGCTATTTAATAGTGAAATATTTTTTTAAATCGGACGCGTTCAAAAAACAAAGAAACAAACAAAATCTTCAGCTTTATATTTTAGTATTGAGTATAGATTTAGTTATTCAAAAACTATAAGACAAAAGCAGAAACTTTTAAGCAACCGCAGAAAAGAAACAACGATAACAAGGAAAAACATATCTATAAATCAAAATTAGTGTCGGTAATGTGATTTTTATCAGACTTGTTTACCTGGGTTTTAAGAAGTTAAGGAAAGTTACTAAGGAAAGTTACTTTAGTCTTGGCGAGATAGCCAGATAAGTTTGAAGATACTTAATCTGTGTTTCTAGATCTTGCAGGGAAAATAAAATGAACCAAGACCGTATTTTCTTCTCAAATATTTTTAAACAACATTGACCAGGGTTGTGGATGTACCGCAATATTTTCGTTGACCAGTCTGGTATTTTGTAAAGATAGTTTCTTTGAATATAACGGCAAATACTTTTTACTTAGTATAATAAGATTAATACCTAACCTTGAGTTTTTTTATGATAGAATATCTACACAAAGTAATATTTCAGCTTAATAAATACCAGTAGAAGATGAAATATCTGCTGTTTCAAAATATGTTTTTGATTTTGATAAAGATGTTTCAATAAAGTGGAATTTTTCGGTATTCGTGTGAATTCAATGAAACCCTAACGAATTAGGTATGTATTATAAGTATGTATAAAAATACAATTGTGGACGTGTGGGGATAAAATGCTAAATAAATTACGACGATTACCAATAAACGTTTTTGTTCTGAGTTTTTGTTATTTTGTGTTTTGATATTTATTAATGTTGTTTTAATTTAATTGTAGTATTGGGACTAAGTGCCCTAATAAAGAAATGTTATTATTATTTTTATTATATTTATGTTTATTATTATATTATCTTGAAATTGAAAATCTACACTAATATTATAAAGAGGAAAGATTTGTTTGTTTGAATTGAATATGCTCCGAAAATACTGGACCGATTGAAAAATTCTTTTAGCATTGGATAGCTACATTATTAGGGAGTAACATAGGCTATATATTATCCCCGTACTCCCACGGGAACGGGAACTACGCGGGTGACACCGCGTGACGTCCACTAGCATTTAAAAAAGATAGGTTGTAGGTTTTCAGTAGAATATGATCTAAGAAGCGAACCCATTGGGTTGCGAGAAAGAATTATCTATGCCAGACGAACAATGAGTGATCTAATAAACTCAAACTTAATCATGCCTAAGTCTGTGCTGTGTGTCCAGGGCGGGAAGTATCGACATACTTACCGATCGCCTAGCGACCGAATTCGTTAACGTCACCCGTACACAGTCAATCTCGAACGCATTCCACGGTCGAAATCAATGGTATGATCCGTGGATCGCGTTCGAAATTTACTGTGTAAGCGGCTTTAGTAAATTCGATCATTATCTATGTCGTTACTGTAGGCCCAAGGTCTGCGGAATATAAGACTTTTAAGTTCCAAACAGACATTTTTCAAACAGTCTGTTGCGGTTGGTGGCATCATATCTGTGAAGAAACTGAAATAAATGCCACTATTTTCAGGAAAACCCTAAATAAAATATGTGAACCCCCACGTTTTGTACCCGGCTATTTAGCGTCACGGAACCGTAAGAACGTTTACAACTCCAATCCCGTAGCAAGGGAAGCAGATCTCAACTATTTCTATCTTTATTCCCTCAGTAAGGGATACACAACCATTTTAACCATTTTAACGGCACATGTGTGAGTTCTGTGAACCTTAAACTTAAGCTATAGCTATCAGTTTTAGGTTTGTTTTTGACTTGAATGTACCCTGGCGGTTGGGAGTGTCATGCTCACTCAAAAGTCTTGCTGATGGTGGCGTATGCGTTGGATCATTTGGCTCCCTTCAATATGGTTGAGCCGAATGGTGCTAGCGCATGCGTCATGTTCGTGAACGGACGCTGTCAGTTGGGACTGGTTTTTCTCATTTTTTTCAGTTGCCATGGTTTATTTTAAATATTTCTTTGAATTGTTCCTTTTTTCCCGGACGCTTTTATCCTGCTCGTCTTTTACATCGTTCTCACATGTTTGTATAATTTTAACTTGGTGTAAACAAAACTTTGTAACAATTTATTATTTTTAAAAGAGTGTCCGTGGAGTTTCTTGCACGTTCTTCTCCATAGAGATCTACGCTTTGGAACGTGCAAATAGCTTCATCTTTTTGGACTGACCGACCTTGACAATTCAAAAGTGCCTGTAAATGGTTTATTTGAAATATACGATTTGATTTGATTTGACAACATTCTAACGACCACAAGACTACTTTGCACAATCCCTGATGCTCGC
This sequence comes from Lacanobia wlatinum, assembly GCA_947578705.1. Classification (NCBI taxonomy): domain Eukaryota; kingdom Metazoa; phylum Arthropoda; class Insecta; order Lepidoptera; family Noctuidae; genus Lacanobia; species Lacanobia wlatinum. Next base: position 24,717,344 of record OX388025.1, on the reverse strand, counting down.
GATTCGATTCTTGATTATCTTTAGCTATCTTCATCAAAACCAACACCAACTTGAGCTGATATGTTTCAAAATGTTTGTATAGTTTAGTTTGTACAAATAGTTTAAATCTAGACACTTCGTACTAAAATCATATGTCAGACTAGTCAGATACCTATTAGCTTTTGCCCGCGATTTCATATGCGCATATCCCATTTTTCCAGTTCCCGTAAGAATTTCGGGATGAATTATTCATATATATCTTCCCCTGGAATCACTGTCTATTGATGAAAATCGCATTAAAATCCGTTGCGTAGTTTAAAAGATATAAGCGTACAGATGGAATAAAGCAACTACGTGTCTATGTAAAGATATGTATTTAGCAAAACGTTTCCGGGCTCAATTTAGTGGTGTAACATACTTATACCCTTTGCATATGTACTTGTTGTTTAGCACGTTCAGCCTCTAGTTGGCTGATAAGTTGACTACGATATGGCTATTCTATACATATAATAAAATCGTAGATTAACGGTGTCTGTACATTTAATATTTTTCCATGAAAATTACACAGAAAACTCAAGAAAAAGGTATAAAACACAAAAATGCAATTTTTGAAATTTTTGTCTGTTTGTCTGTTTATCTGTTTGTCTGTGCGTTTGTGGGAGCATCACGCATAAACCACAGATTGGATTGCAAATCTAAGTACTTAAAAATATTAAGTGATAACCCGAGTAACATTTAGCGTTTATTTCATCAAAATCGACCCACAAAATCAAAAGATATTGAATTTTTAAGTTTAGGAAGAAACTTCCTAATGTATTCTGATGAGTCAGAGCGCCATCTATTGAGAAAAAATAAAATGCACGAAAGCATTCAAAATTGTTGTGTTATTCGTGAAACTTTTAATACGTGGCAAAATAAAAGTGACCATTTTTATACCTTTTCCTTATTTATCGTTACAATCGATCCACAAAATCAAAATATATTGAATTTTTAGTTTAGTAAGAAACTTCCTACTGTGTTCTGATCAGTCAGAGCGCCATCTATTGAGGAACCAAAAAATGCATGAAAGCATGAATGTTACACCAAAACACATTCATTGAGTTATTTGTGAAACTTTTAATACGTAGACGTAGCAAAATAAAAGTAAACATTTTAATACCTTATCGTTATTCATCGTTACATACGGGCTTCTTATTTAACGTCTTCTGCTGCCAAATATTTTGTCAGTTTACATGGTCGATAGATGGCGTTGCACTGATGACGCGTTTTTCTGAATTGCGGTGTTAAGATTTTCCGCTGGAGAATGACCTCACACGATTATTAAACACTGTCGTAGTTCGTAGGAATTTCGGTTTGGTCTCTGGAAGGTCTTAAACGAATAGAGGCCAAAATTGCTTAAATCTCTGAGTTGTGCTGGTTTCGTTTAAAGTGCTTTTATCGTAGAGTCTTAAACTGATTTAGAACTCAGTAGTTTTGTGAAGTACTGGACGGTTCCGTACCAAAGGTGCTGACAGGACCCTACTTCTAAGGCCTCCGCGATTGATTCCGTTTAGAGCGAAACAACGAACGGTTCGATTTGCGAAACAAGGCTAATAATAATAAGGTACCGTAACAAAGGTGGTCACGGTGACGGGAGCGATCGATTTTGGTGGGGCTACTCTCTAAGTCCGAAGTCCGTAGTTTCGGGCTTAGTTACGGACGTATTCTACTCCGTATCACCTACAGACTTACGATTAATCCCGAACCCGAACTAAGAATGAATGACAACACGATTTCACAGTAACTGTCAAATCGAGTTATCATTAGTTCTCTGTGGTTAGGTGATACGGAGTAGATTTTTTTTTTTACTATAGATAGGCATACGTTTGACCACTATCTCACCTGATGGTAAGCGATGATGAGGTTGAAGATGGAGCACGTTTGCCTAGAAGCAACCTATTCACTTTTGTCTTAAAGACTCCCAGGTTGCCCGCAACTAAATTTTTAATTCGTGCTAAGTATCAGACGGTTTGATTTGCGAGCCAAGGCAAATTATAGGGTTCCGTGCCAAAGTTGCTAATGGGACCCTATTATTTAAGCCTTCGCGTACGATCTTGATTCGTGCGAACCAAGTCGATTTTTAGGGTTCCGTACCAAGGTTGCTAACGGAACCCTATTTATTAATAAGCCACCGCTGTCCGTCTTCTTTCAGTTTATTAACCGACTTCAAAAAAAGGAGGAGGTTATCAATTCGACTGTATTTTTTTTATGTTTGTTACCTCATATTAACCGACTCGATGAACCGATTTTCATGATTCTTTTTTTATTTGAAAGCTGGTGCTTCCTGTGTGGTCCCATTGCCACGATCTGATGATGGAAACCCTGAGAAATCGAGGGCAACTCTCGAAAATTGTAGGCACGTATTTGGTAAAAACTTGATATTCGTGTGTATATCGGGTGATACTACAAAATAATGAAAGTTTGGATCTGACCTGATGATGTAGACGACAGAGAGTCAAGGGAACTCCACATCGGTATGTAGGAACTACCAAGTGCTTGGGCTTATTTCATTCGTATTGACGAGACCTTTACACCGAAAGCACTTAGTAAGTTTTATTTTCATAACATAACATCACGCCGGCCGGTACGCTGTGAATGGGTACGCAGGTACCACTAAAAAGTGAAAAATAAAAAACTTATTTACAAAAAATGTAACCGACTTCCAAAACAACACACTACAAAGTATAAAATAACTTTAATTTCGGAAGTCGGTGTCATAAAGCGAAAAAACTAAAAACACCGACTTCCAAAATTAAAGTTATTTTATACTTTGTAGTGTTTTGTTTTGGAAGTCGGTTACATTTTTTGTAAAAAAGTTTTTTTCGTTTTATTTCTGTCTCGCTGATATAAAAATGTCTTCTAGAAAAAGGTCGAATCTTTCACAATACCTATAGCAAAATTCTCAAAGTCGGGTTTGTTCGAACACTATTCTAACTAACTCGAGAACGGCTCGACCGATTTTCATAGTTTTTGTGTTTTATTCGGGACGAAGACAAATTCCTTCGTCCGGAATAGCATAATAAGAATTAAAATACAAAAAAAAAAGAGTATGTAGGTAGGGTAGGTAGGCAGGTAGGTAGGGTAGGTCGACAGGTAGGTAGGGTAGGTAGGCAGGTAGGTAGGGTAGGTAGGCAGGTAGGTAGGCAGGTAGGTAGGGTAGGTAGGTAAGGTAGGTGAGGTAGGGTAGCTATGGTAGGTAGGTATGGTAGGTAAGTAGGTAGGTAGGGTAGGTAGGTTAGGGTCGGTAGGTAGAGTAGCCAGTTGACGGGAGCGAAGCCGCGCGGGTCAGCTAGTCTCATATAAGTTTGTGTCGATAAGCGAAAGGTAAACTTTTTTTTTTAGGGTACCGAATAAAAAACGGAACCCTTATAGGATCACTCGGGTCTCTGTCTGTCTGTCTGTCCGTCGGTCACAGCCAGTTATCTCCGGATCCACTGGACCGATTCTGTTAAAATTTGGTACACATATGGACTTATACGGCCCAAACACGGACGCGTTACGTAAATTATTAAAATTTTAGTATGGGGTTCACTTTTGGGGGTCCAACTAGAAAATTAAAAAAAATGGTTTTGTGAACAAATTCGTGTGACATATCAAATGAACTTACTGTGAGAGTTTTAATAATATTTTTTTCCATTATTTTAAAATAAATGGTTTTGAAGTTATTCAAGAAATTAGACGAAAAATTATCATTCCACCCCTTATCCTAGAAACTACTGAGACTAAAATTTTGAAAAAAAATAGAGATAACCTATAGATTACAGGAAAACCTATAAGAAGTCTATATTATTAAAATAACATGTTAGAAAATAAATTCGTTCGGAACCCTTCGCACGCTACTTAACCAACTGTAAATATGTGCAAGTAGAGTATGTGGACGAAACAAAATTGGTAGGTTCCTTGCCGATACGTAATCATTTTCATAGCATAGTAAACAATTTTAATAACAAGTCATTACCGTATAAATCGTAAGGTCTAAATTTGATATGACTTTATATTTAATGATATATTTCAGGTTTTCACTGCCGCATCTGTATCAAAATTCAGGCATGCGCGTAGCTACGGTATAAAACAACATCCCATTTGACCTTGCATGCTTGAAATAAGGTCATAAAACATTTATTGATGTACGTAGGTATATTATATTAATAAAAAGGCTTAAAGAAAATATTCCGCAGCGACGTAGAAAATGTTGGATCGCTTATTTCGGGCTTGTTTAGAATAAAAATATCTGAGACATCTTTTTTTAATCAACTGCTTTATTCCTACGCACTTATAAATATTATTTTTTAGGGTTCCGTACCCAAACGGTAACCAACGGAACATAGGGTTCCGTTGGTTAACGTTGTCCGATACTAAGCCTCCGCTGTCCGACCGTCAGTCCGTCTGTCTGTCAACGGGCTGTATCGGTTGGCCATCATTATTATATTTACCGATAAATGGTTTATCCAACACTAAAATATTTTTTTTCAATTCAAACCAGTAGTTTTTGAGATTAGCGCGTTCAACCAAACAAACTCTTCAGCTTTATAACATTATTAAGTATAGATAAATATATACGAGTGAGTATAGATTACAGTTAATATACATACATACATTGGCTCCTTGAAAGAATGCCAAGGAACCAAAAGTCTACCTGTACTATTTACCTAAATATTGTACGCATTAGGCTTAAACCTAAGCTGCAGCTTACAAAAAGAATGTGTAATGGAAACATTAACTACTACACGAGTCTATTACCATATCGAATTGCTAACAAACTATGCTACAAACCACGCCAACGTTTCAGTATACGGAGCTACAGACAAGCCAATTTTGACTTGATTGGTCCTATAGGCAAATATCTATGATTATATGTATTTGTAGGGTTCCGTACTCAATGGGTAACCAACGGAACCCTATTACTAAGCATCCGCTCTCCATCCGTACGCCCGTACGTCCATCCGTTCGTCCGTCCGTCTGTCTGTCAGCGGGCTGTATCTCAAGAACGGTAATAGGTAGAGAATTGAAATTATCAAGAGTATGTATTTCTAATACCGCTATACCAACAAATATTTTTTTTTTCGGTTTATGGTACAAAACCCTTCGTGTGAAGGTCCGTCTCGCACTTGGCCGGTTATTGTTGTTGTTACACCAATTATATGAGATTTGTAAGGGTTGCTGATTACAGACTTTGGTACAAATATCAGCCTTGTGGAGTGTGTGTGTGTGTGTTCTATTGCCGCTTTAACAAAAAATAATAAAAATAAAATTCAATTAAAAATTAAAGGGACTGCCATACAAAAAAACGTACGGAACCCTTCGTGTGTGAGTCCGACTCGCACTGCACAAATGTCTGTCAACCTTAGATTTTTTTAAATATTTACGTACATGAAGATAAGTCTACTAAAGTAGCTATCTACCTCAACTATAATTTACAGACTGGGTATTTAATTACACTATTAATTTGTAAAAGAGGCTTATGTTTAGACCAAACTAATGCATACGAGTGTAAGCTCAAACTATTTCAAACCATATTGCTGAATAACACTAATCTGATTAGATTAAATTGTTATTCAGCAATATGCTTCAGAAAACAGTTTAATTGGTTTTATAAAATATCTGTCTAGTTTTCGATGACCTTTTCACATTCTTGGTATTTCGAATGAAGGAAAAGTGAGCAGTAACCTTGAAAATCATGAAAACTTTGTAACTTCTTTTATTTTTAGGGTTCCGTACCTCTAAAGGAAAAAACGGACTCTTATAAGATCACTTTGATGTCCGTCCGTCTGTCTGTCAAGACCCTTTATCTCGGGGACGCGTGGAGTTATGGAGTTGAAATTAAAACCATGTACTGATGGTCTACGGTCCCTTGAATCTGTGAAAAAAATCAAACTTCTAAGTTAACGTAAAAAAAAGATACGGCCGTTTATACCGCAAAATACGTATATTTCGACATTCTCAAGTGAATCAAAATGTATAGAGTACTTCCCTTTCCCTTAGAACTATGAAATTTGACAATTAATACCGTCTTATACTACAAGTATAGGAAAAAGTCTGATCACTATACATTTGTAATTAAATCATAAATAAAAATTTATTCTTTATTGTAAGTAATTATTAATTTACCTACAAATTTGTACGGAACACTCGGTGGGCGAGTCCGACTTGGTCGGTTTTTTTATTTGAGATGGGTTTGCTCTTGACTCTAGTCTAGGTCAGAGATGACAGATACAGAGTCTACAATGGAGCGAGCTTACCCAAAAGGAGTCTGTTCACTCTGACTTTAAAGAGAACTTTTCCCCGAACTAGTTAATACCGAACAAATACGCTAGTAAAATGTGATGTCTTAAACAAACCTACTTATTCCTTATCGGGCTCATACAATTTGAAAACCTCAGGGGACATAATTGGTACGATTTTCTTTTGAGGTGATTTCAAACTGTTTTCTGCTTGATTTTGTTCGGGAAAAAACCGAATATTGTTCTTTCCTTGGTCCACAATAGAAAACATATTGATTAGACAAACAGATAATAACTCATTTGTTTTTTCTGATTACTTGGAGTACCCAATAATACAACATGGGATTTGTTGCAAGTAGGTATTGGCCGATATTTGTTGTTAAGGTTATTTTTTATATTAAAAAAAAAACTTATAAAACGCTAGAAGAACTTACAAAACTAAACACACACACACGCACCGACACCCAGACACACACTTACAGAACGTATAAAAGTTTTGAATTTGTCGTTTCCTATGGAAGATATCCACAGTGTTTTTACTTTCAATTTTACTCTCTACAAGGAAAGAAAGAAAGAAAGAAAGAAAGAAAACAAGTACCAAGTACCATATTTGTACCAAGGTCTGTAATCAGTTACCCTTACAAATCTCATGAAAACGGTTGTAATTGGTGTAACAACAACAAAAACCCGCCAAGCGCGAGTTGGACTCTCACACAAAGGGTTTCGTGGCATAAAACGAAAAAAATCACGTTCCTTGTGTGGAGGGCCTTCTTGGTGGGAGCCCCCCCTTAATATCAAAATCAAAAGGCATTTATTCAAACTAGGCTGAAAATCAGCACTTTGAACTTTGAACGTCAAAATATACATGAAGACAGTCCCCCAAATCGCCCAGCCCGTCACCACTTCCTAGTGTTTTAGCTGCGAAGAAGAAGTGGCTAACAAACTCCCCAGCAACACAACTGTCTGTTAAGTTTAAAGAACTATATATTCTTGAAAATTTCAAGTATCTACCTATTACCGTTCTTGAGATACAGCTCGCTCACAGGCAGGCAGACGGACGGACGAACGGATGGACGTACGGACGTACGGATGGAGAGCGGATGTTTTGTAATAGGTTTCCGTTGGATACCCTTCGGGCACGAATCCCTACAAATACAAATAATCATTTATATTTGCCTATAGGACCAATCAAGTCAAAATTGGCTTGTCTGTAGCTCCGTATACCGAAACGTTGGCGTGGTTGTAGCATAGTTGGTTAGCAATTCAATATGGTAATGGACTCGTGTAGCAGTTAATGTTTCCATTACACATGCTTCTTGTAAGCTGCAGCTTAGGTTTAAGCCTAATGCGTACAATATGTAGGTAAATAGTACAGGTAGACTTTTGGTTCCTTGGCATTCTTTCAGGGAGCCAACGTATGTAAATAAAATACTACATAATTGTATATTAACTTTAGAAAGAAATAAGAAAGAAAGAAAATTGTGTTTATTGGCATTACATAATAAATAAAACACCTTAGAAATTTACAAAATAAATAATTAAAACTATTAATGCCAAAAGGGCCTCAGCTCAGCATAATGCCAGCTGGCAACGCAAGGTATACCACCTGACGCTAATTTTCAGCTGCAGCCCATGAGTATCATACGCTCGAAAACATAAACACACATATTATAAAAGTATGAATATTTTGTACAAAAGTAACTGAAATAAAATACCTACTATTTATTACGTTTGTAATTTTAAGAAGTACCTATGAATTTAGTAGATCGCACAGAGTTTCGTCAATTAAAGTTCGATCTTGGGTCTTATCAAGTTGGCCATCCCTGCTATAGGCTATATAACATCAGGCTAAGGCCAATAGGAATGGAGCATTAATGAAAAATGTGACGCAAACAAAGTTGCGCGGGTCAGCTAGTCGTGAATAAAAATACACATGTTTTCTTCATTTTTAGGGTTCCGAAAAAAAACGGAACCCTTATAGGATCACTCGGGTGTCTGTCTGTCTGTCTGTCACAGCCAGTTTTCTCCAGATCCACTGGACCGATTCTGTTGAAATTTGGTACACATATGGACTTCTATGACCCAAACACGAAGGCGTTACCTAAATCATTAAATTTTTAGGATAGGGGTCGCTTTTGGGGGTCAAACTAGAAAATTAAAAAAAAAAAAATGTACAATATTGTGTGACATATCAAACGAAAGGGCTTACTGTGAGGGTTTTTACTATATTTTTTTGATAAATTTAAAATACATGGTTTAGAAGTTATTCAAGAAATAAGACGAAAAATTACCATTCCCCCCTTATCTCCGAAACTACTGAGCCTAAAATTATGAAAAAAAATCGAGACAATAGATCTTTACCTAAAGATTACAGGAAATCTTATTAGAAGTCTGTAGTGTTAAAATAACATGTTAAAAAAATTAAACTCGTTCGGAACCTTTTGCACGCGAGTCTGACTCGCACTTGGCCAGTTTTTTTTTTCTAGTTATGCGTATATAAATGCAATGAACAGCTAATTTATCTTTATTTTTTACAAGCTTTTATTCATCCTGCCTTGTTAGTATGTATGGGTCACATCCTACAACTGATTTTTTTAACAGTTGTCCCTAACCGATTGAGCTGAGTTTTGCAAATACGTTTGGGTTGAATGACAATATCCCGGTTAGGTTAGTATCATGATTTTGTATGCACGCCCATGATACGGGTATCAAGTGAAAAGGTTTGCTGTCAGTACCTCATACCAAAAAAAATAAAAGAGCTTGCTTTCAAAAAGTTTTTTTTAACGTTATATAACAGTGTATTTGCGTTCTTTTAACGTTATATAACAGTGCAATTGCGTTTTTTTTACGTTATAATAACAGTTATAATTAGAACCTTGCCCCTTGAGTAAATTATAGTACGTAATACTTATACGTAGGTAATTTTAATTTTATTGGAAAAAAAGAGTTAAAATATCGAACCTAGTAGAAATAATGCACACTTTTGCGTTTTAGTTTGATAAAACAAAAAAAAAACCTTGAATGCTTTTTTAAATCGCCGTTTTATAATCAAAGTAAACTAATTTTGTGTTGTCTTTGTTAATGTTGAATTATATTAAGCGACGCCTAATCGTTTTATATCCAGCTGGAACCGTCAATATCTCTCATCACAACAGAATAATTTTGCAACATGCGGTAGCAATTTCACAGATGGCCATTTAAAACCGGCTCTAAATTATTCAACACCTTTTTCAAGGACTAACACTAAAATGTATGCACGTTAACATTTTTTCTTTATCTCAGTTTATATCTTACGATACTAAGATATTATAAATCACTCACCCTTTTATAGTTTCTTTAAACAAAGAAGTTGCTCTCGTACTCCGATCTGTAAAAAAAAACATCTATTTTAGTTCGTGTTAACTTAAACAAAAAGCTTTTACTAAAAACTGAAAGCCAATTCTACTGATTTTAAGCAATATTCGCATCTCAGTTGCAATTTGTCATAACCCTTCCTTGGCATTCGGGTAAAAAGCCTCAATTTCTATACATTTTTGACACATTGCTACTTAAGGCTGCTCTCTCGAGAAATGCTTAAAAACAGCGTGCAGATGAAGCAACTTTTCGTCGGCATTTACTATTTACGTATCGGTATCACATAATAAGAAAAAAAACACCAAATCATCTCCAAATCGTTGAGATGAAACCATTTTACTCCTTCATGTTTTAACAAAAGCTTAAAAATTAAATATCTACTGCTTTGCAATGCAAACGAAAATAATTTGGTTTTGTTACTTTTTTAAAATACGTGTTTTTTTATAATAAATTAAAAATGCGGGTAGCGGAGTGGCGCGTAGAGGAGTATTTAGCTCCGTTTATTTGCACAAGGTCATTGGCATGTATACGAGCCTTAAGGCGGATACAGACATTGCAAGGCATGCGCAGCGCAAAGGCGCTCATCGCATGCTTCGCAATACGAGGACGTACATATTCGTGGTGAGGCATGGCTACACAGGCAAATTAACAAAACGAAACGTGTGCGTTTTGAGGCGTGCCCGGTGCATGCTTCGCCTTTACATGCGAATGCGAATGTTGCTTAAAAATAGTAGAATTGGCACTCGGGGCTTAAAATTTCTTTTTTTTAATGTTAAAAAAGGTTTTATTTAAACATACCTACTAAGTTTTTTTTTCCACGAAACATTTCATCGTACTACAGCAGTGCGGTTCTGTGAACATCTGCGTGCGAGCTTAAGTGAAGTGAACTTGAAATCAGCTGTCAATTCAAACAAGATGGAATGACAGTTCGCACCTCAGTTTACACGGTGAGATGTTAAAAGCCGCTGTCAACATCTCACCGTGTAAGTCATACTTACTGGACGTTATTGGACTACATTCCACAAAATGCGCAAAATACTTTGTGCATATGGACTTCCCTATCGGAGTCTGTATTTCTGATAGCTACAACTTGGGGGTTTTTAATTCAAGAGTGAATAGGTTTTGTAGGCAAGCATTCTTTATCGTCGAACACATCATCGCTTTTCATCAGGTGAGTTTTTTTTTTTGGCACGCCCGGCACACATTCGCTACCACTGTAACTCCTGAAAGCTAGAATCAACAGTGGCGAACACCAGAAACCCGCCGAGTCAATGAAGCCCGACGAGTCCCGGAGAAACGATTTAACTGTCTTGGATCCCGTAACGAAATTTCGTTGCGGGATCAGGTGAGATTGTGGTCTATTAATATCAATAAAGAAAGTTTTATGATTTTAAATAAGGAACAAAAATGTTTTACTGCGTCCATAACAATTGGTCTCCCAAAAATACTGCGGTAACTCAGTTCATAGCACGTCTGTCCGTTCAATTTCAATTCTATCTACGAATACCGCTCTATATTCGGCACTGACCACAAAAAAGCTAACTTATGACGGTCATACCATCCATCACTTAACCAATTAAGTGGGCAGAATCCAATTAAGTGCGAAACCTCCTATCATTGAGTGTTCGACACTAACTGTTAATTTCGTATAGTGTGAACGGGGCCTGCAAATAGAGGACACTATTACATCGGCTATGGCGTCACTCACGAACAAATATTGACAGGGAATAAATAGGTTTGGAAGGAGATCTATTGACTTTTGGAAAGGCAATATTAGGTGCTAGATAAAGTGACAATGATTGTCAAAAAGGCCAGAATATATGGGATTGTGATTGAAGCGCTAATGAAATATCAGGAAGACAATCACTCATATTTTATTAAGATAAAGGCTGTTTCGGAATTTCTTTTTGATTTGGCTTTAGCGGCATCAATGCCGCCACAAGAAAAACCAACGGAGCAAATCTACATCGCAAGAAAAAAAACCGCGACGCCATCTGTCCAACTGGCAGCGAACTACTACTTCGAAATCCTGCATCGCGCAAGCAGCGTTTACCGTGCGATTTGAACATATACAACAGCCCGAATATCAACTATCGGGCAGTTGCCCACACCGCACACAAAAACCGTCCTGTCGGAGGATCCTCCCTTTTCAATGGGGTGTGCGGGACTTACTCTCTGTACCGCATACCTCTAAATGGCATTTTTACAATGACGACATTTAAAAAAATATCTCAACTATGTGGTTTTCGGCTTTACATAGGAACTGGTTACGTAGAAGAGAAAGGAAGCTCTAAACACTCTTAATAGCCATGTCAAGAAGTACTTCGGAGTCTAGCCCTTGATCCGGCCGCCCAGCGAAAGCCTCTAAAGGTATTGGTCGAGACTCGTGGTTACTAAGCCATTGGTGGACATGACTATCGGTACAATGATTGCGTCATCCCACATGTCAACAATGTCGCAAGCTTAGTCAAAATACTAATCAGCGTATAGACATTATTAAGGGTATTAGAAATTACCATGAATCTTTAACTTTCACTATTCCACACTAGTTCCTATCCTTTAATATGACTAAAAAGTTATCTCTAACAAAATCAAATACTGTACGTGTTGCGACTTCGCAATAACAATAGTCTCCTCGCCCGAATATCGAATAATATTTTAGTATCGAGAAAACGGTGCGGTCACATCTTTTATTATTTTCGGCGCCATTGTTCGCCGATTATCAGGCGATAACATTGTTACTAACACCCTTATTATTATTAAATAAATTGTTTGGTGAAACAGGCTAATACAACGGTATTTCGATAATATTCTATACGTGTTCATTTATGAAATAGCTGTATATCAGCTCGGGACCTGAGAAGAGGGGTAACAAATCAGAGAAAAACAAACAATCTGCTGAAAATATATATTTTTATATGCAAGGCTGCATTTGCTTTTTTGACGCGACTACTTGTTTTGAAACCTGAACAAGCGAAGGATTTTGGGATTGAATGTTCAAATATAGAAGTCCTGAGCGTAGCGAAGGTTTCAAAGGTACGAGACACAGAATAACTTTGCTACAATTTTTTACTTCACTACAGCGAGGAAAATGCTAGGTGCAAGAAAAACAGCATACAAATTAGTGTTTATTTACTTAAAAAAAAAAATAATAGGAAAATTGTGACAGTTGGTAATATTGTAAGTTATTTTGGAACTGTTATGCTTGTGTTTGCCACTTGTATACCTACTATTTACTAGGTAAATTATTTTGCAAATTCTCACCGTACTGTGTTCTTTATTAGTCCCTAAAGTTTTAATAAATAAATAAAAGCCAGCTTTCAAGTTAACCTTTTAAATACTTTGGTTAAGCACTTAAAATCACTTCCGTATTCCAGCCACTGTTCAGCTGCATCCATTTTGTGGCAACTCAATGCGGATAAATCCAAATCCGGCAATTATGTGCCAGCTTTAAATCTGTATTTTATCTTCGCCACAAACATTTCAGCTACGTTCGCAACACTATTTTTAAAACTTAAACACAGAAGTTGTTAAATTGACGTCACCGTGTTTGTTTTTATTATCACCTCCAGGGATTTATTATATTGTTGCTGAAACTGTTAAAATGTTATGGCGATTTTACAGATTTTGTTGAATAAATAAACAGAATTGGTGTTAAGCAATGTGGTTGGGGTTCACAAAGAAATTTACAAAGGCGTGTAGGTACTCTGATGACTACTTAATTATTGACTTTGATCTGCAAAGTTAAGTGGCCAGTGCTAAAAATGTGTTGCTTTGATCATTGTTGATTTATGTAACCAATAGTTTCAAAATAAATTAGTTACCTAATTGTATTGAAGTGACTCGGAATTCAAAAGCTTTTTGTAATACTTTTGTATTATTACAGCTCAGCTACTTAAAGGTTTATGCCACTTCAAAAGCTGAGTAATAAAATGAAGTATTAAAGAAAAACCTCCTACAACGTGAACAGATGACCTGGGGGGCTAAAAAGGCCACTTTAGGAGAATCATATTAGAATCATAGCATTAATCACGCAACAATCTGTCAAATTTCATTTTCATCTTTATCGCTAACGCATTAGGTTCAAGTTTGATTGGGAAAATTTGACAGTGACGGGTAGCGAGATTTGCTTTCTGATTCTGCTAAAGAGGCCTTTTTAGACCCGCTGGTGGAGGCTGTGGGAATCCGAGGGAAGCAAGACACACTGGACCTTGGCGACCCAGGTGACATTTGGGGAAGGCCTAAGTCCCGCAGTGAGCGTTAGGGCTGCGTGCTGGTGTTGATGTTTTAACACTCTCACTGCCAGCATTATATAGCATGTTTCCAATTCAGCAAGCCCTGGAGTCCGCCTGCGGGTCCTAACGATTCCGCTGGGCTAGGCCGTCACTCAAAATGAAAAAATATTACAGCAGGCCGTGGGGTCCGCCGGCGTCTAGTTGAGAATGCTTTTAGCACGCCGTGGGATCCGCTGTGACCCCCTAAATTCAAACAGATATTTGTACTACTGGCCTGCTAATAAGGAAAAAATATGACTGGTATCGGCGTGCGCATACAAAGAGCTACATGTTAAAAAAAAATCAAGACAATCGGAGCTTCTAAAAAATTACAAGCGGCGTAACGGACAAAATGTTTTGGGGGCAGCCGGCGACCCCCACGTCCTGCTTGTTAACATTTCTTTAAAATAAGACCGGCCCTACGCACTCGAAAATTTGGGGCCCGCCCGCGGATCTCATGGCAGAGAGAGTGTTAAGAATAGAAATAGTTTTTAAACTTATTCTTGTATCTATTCTTGATTCTGTGCTGCTGTTCTTCTGTTGCTGTTGTGTGTCTTTGGATACCTTTTGTACCTCTTGGCCATAAAAGGAACAAAAACCGACAAGTGCGAGTCGGACTCGCCCACCGAGGGCTCCGTACAAAGTTTTTGGTACATATTACTTTCAATAAATACTATATTTTTATGATTTAATTACAAATGATTTCAGATTTTTCCCTATACCTACTTGTAGTAGACGGTATCACTTGCCAAATTTCATAGTTCTAGGTCAACGAAAAATACCATACAAATTTTGATTCCCTTGAGAGTGTCGAAATATAAATTTTTTGCGGCATAAACGACCGTATATTTTTTTGCCTTAACTTAGAAGTTTGTTTCTTTACAGCTTCGAGAGACTGTAGACTTGAGTGTATGGTTTTTATTTCAACTCGATACCCAAACGCGTGCCCAAGTTAAAGGGTCTTGACAGACAGACGGACGGACAACAAAGTGATCCTATAAGGGTTCCGTTTTTTCCTTTTGAGGTACGGAACCCTAAAACCGAGCACGAATATATTTCACATCTACAGTTTTAGAAGCTTTCAGGGCAAACACAAGATTTTATTCATAACGAATAAATACCTTTATACTAGAAATGTAGACCTTTGTTAGTGGCTCTTTATTTAGGACTTTGTCAGAAAGTATACGATAAGGACCTAAAGACCTTTTGGATTAACTCTTGCTCCCTAGAGAAGTCCTAAGTAAATGTCATATTCACATTAAATTTTCACATGCCTAAGTACTAAGGATGAAGCCAAAGGAAGACAGAATAAAAGTTGGATAAAATAAGCCGTCGTCAAATACGTTTTATTGTTAAACCACATTGTAGGACTTTCGGGGAATTCAGCTTTGTGGAGAATGAATATTGGCCTCTTTTCTTTGAATTGTGCGACAAACGGTAACGATTATATGCTATTATTTGCTTTTAGAATGTCTTTTGTTTGTGACTTTATTTTGTAGGAAAATTACATAAGTGCGTGTGGAATTACGCAATTTTCTTAACCAAATACTCACATGGTTAGTACATTTAAGGAGTGGAATTCCTTGCTGTAGTCTGTGTTTCCTGATAGATATAACCCTGGTTTTTAGGGTTCCGATAATACGTAAAAACGGAATCGTTATAGGATCACTCGGGTTCTGTCTGTCTGTCACAGCCAGTTTTCTCCGGATCTACTAGACCGATTCTGTTGAAATTTGGTATACATATGGACTTCTGTGACCCAAACACGGACGCTTTACGTAGGTAAATAAATACCTAAACTTTTAGTATGGGGGTCAAACGAGAAAATTAAAAAAAAAGTTTTTCAAACTATCGTGCGACATATCAAATGAAAGCGTTTTGATTATAATTTTTTCATAGTTTTAAAATAGATATTTATGAAGTTATTCAAGAAATTAGATCAAAAATTACCATTCTCCCCTTTATCTCCGAAACTACGAAGCCTAAAATTTTGAAAAAATAAATTACGTTATTAGTTCTATACCTAAAGACTACAGGAAAACCTATAAGTAGTCTGTGATGTAAAAATAACATGTTAAAAAAATATTAAATTGGTTCGGGACCCTTTGCACGCGAGTCCGTCTCGCCAGTTGGCCAGACTCGCCAGTTGGCCAGTTTTTAAGAAAATGTTGAATAGGTATCGTGCTCTATCGTAGATCAAATCATAACTTAATATCCAATTTTAATATTTTTAAGCAACTTTCATTCGTATCGCAGTTACATTCTGTCAAAAAAGTCTCAATTTCCAAACATTTTTGATAGAATGCGACTGACATACGAATGCGAATGTTGGTTTAAAATAAGTTGAGGCATTGATATATAAAAAACCCAAGATACACACTCAGCATCTCAAATGTCCGCAAAAAACAAGCGCAATATATATAACTAGTGGACGTCACGCGGTTTCACCCGCATAGTTCCCGTTCCCGTGGGAGTACGGGGATAAAATATAGCCTATGTTACTCCCTGATAATGTAGCTATCCATTGCTGAAAGAATTTTCCAAATCGGTCCAGTAGTTTCGGATCCTATTCATTTAAAAAAAACAAACAAACAAACAAATCTTTCCTCTTTATAATATTAGTGTAGATTGTGCGCTAGTTTTAAACAGTCTCGCATCGCTCGCCATACTGCACTGCTTTGTAAAAACAACTTTAAGCGATCCGTGTAAGGTTAAATTTGCAAAAAAAAAAAATTGTTTATAGTATAACTTAACTTAGCATCTTGGGTTTTTTATATATAAATAGGTAGAAGTCGAAATAGGACAGCTTTATGTCTTTATTTCTGTTTTTATTTTTAAGAAAGTACATAAATGTATGTGGGTTAATGACCAATATTGCACATTTATCCGGCGCCTACCGTAGGTACAGTCACACAGTATAATAAAGCCGGCGAAGTGCGAGTCAGACTCGCGCACGAAGGGTTCCGTACCATAAACCTTATTTTTTATTATTTGTTATAGCGGTAATAGAAATACATAATCTGTGAAAATTTCAACTGTCTACTTATTACGGTTCTCGAGATACAGCCCGCTGACAGACAGACGGACGGACGAACGGACAGCGGAGGCTTAGTAATAGGGTTCCGTTGGTTACCCTTTGTTTATATATATATAAATAAATAAAATAAAAAAAAATAATATATGTAATATATATATATATATAATATATCTATCTATCTATCTATCTATCTACGGCCAAAATGAATTGCAGCATGAATGTGAAACTTCTACATGTTCAATAAAAGCCAGCAGCATATTTGCTTTTTGAATTTTTGATAACTCGGTGAAATATTACAGGGAAATTGCAATTTGTACGTAAATTGCGATTTCGATAGCGTAAATTGTAATAGTTTTGCTGGGGATTATTCTGTATTAAATTATTTATGTAGGTATGTGCAAAGAGTTGTTATTTATGTAATGATCAATTGGTTATCGATAACTCATAGATATATTACATATATATTTATGTTATAATAATTATTTTATTTTCGCGGAAGTTAGGTAGAGCTTTATTTGTTTTTAAAAATTTAATGGAGCGGAATATTTATAAAAAAAAAATATTTTGAGCCAGAAGAATTTTTTTCTTTATGTTTGTACCTTATAACAAGACTTTCCTGAAAGTATTGTTATGTTTGTAAGTTACAAAAAAGTATTAAAATAGTTAAAGGACCAGCAAACTACGATAGGTAACGAGTCACATAGTTTCTCAGTGGCATGGGTGCCGCTAAGACTATTTTCAGGGGGTTGTATGTTCAAAACCCCGCCAGAATAGGAAAGACTTTCTGTTGCCCATTCACACAGAAATTATTAATTATTTTATTTATTTATTTAAAAAAAAAACGTTGCCCCACACTAGGAATTTCTCCTGTATCGTGGGTGCGTTCACAAACATACAAACACACATACACAAACTACAGAACTAAATAAGAAGGGTGCAAGGCCGAGCGAAGGGAACTCGAAACACCTACCTCGCCTCGGATTTGCTAGGTTGTCTTTTAATGCGGTCTCATATAGATTTATACAAAAAAAATGACGTGTAAAAGAGTTACTTGTAACCTATTTGCAAAATAAATATCATTTATCATTTCATTACATTCCTCTTGTCTGATATACTTTAATGTATTCTTAATTTCATCATGTTTTCAGGGTTCCGAAAAAAAAAACGGCACCCTTATAAGATCACTCAGGTGTCTGTCTGTCCGTCTGTCACAGCCAGTTTTCTCCGGATCCACTAGACCGATTCTGTTGAAATTTGGTAAGTACACATATAGACTTCTATGACCCAAAAACGGAAGCTTTACGTAAATTATTAAAGTTTTAGTATGTTAAGCAGCACTTTTGGGGGTCAAACTTGAAATTTAAAAAAACAAGATTGTTAACAATATCGTGTGACATATCAAATGAAAGGTGAGGATTTTAATTATATTTTTTTCATAATTTAAAAATAAATAGTTTTTAAGTTATTCACTAAATTAGACAAAAAATGACCATTCCCACTCTTATCTCCGAAACTACTAAGCCTAAAATTTTGATAAAAATGGAGATAATAGATCTATACCACTAGATTACAGGAACACCTATAAGAAGTCTATCGTGTTAAATAACATGTAAAAAAGTGAAATTCGTTCGGAACCCTTTGCAAGCGAGTCCGACTCGCACTTGGCCAGTTTTTTGTATGTATTATTCCCCCTTCCCCGGCGCCTACGCTCAGTGGCCATGAAACAGTACAATGTTTTTTAACAATTCAAATAAGCTCATCACGAATAATTTCCACCGCGAGACGAACAGTGATAAAATTAAATATTGTGAGAATATCACACACCTGGATACCATTACTTAATTAAAATTTAATCCCTCGTTATTTTCAGGGTGGCATTTATTCTACCAAAAGGGTTGTTTTGTGTATAGACTGGTTTTTACATGACGCAATACTTTGGGAAACACGATACTTTTCATACCATGTTACTTGTTTGCCTACAGCCTAGGCCATTTTTTCTTATTTTTTTTATTTGTGATGGGTTGAAGGATTGGAAATCATCAAATGACTCCTTTCCTTCTGGGTAGAGCGGAAGGGAGTGTCAGACTCTACTGGCTAAAACCCATCCGTGCTCCGAAGAATAAAAGTTATTATCATATTTTTTTCTTGTTCATATTTAATCCAGAAATGTCGCCAGAGCCGAATCCTCAGTGTATCATGGAGTGGAGCTTAATGACCTCCTGACTGCCAAGATTGACCTTTTTTTTAGGATGGGTAATCAACAAATGACACCTTCCGCTCTGGACGGACTGGAAGGGATTGTCAGACTTTTACGGACTAAAACCCATCAGTGTTCCTCAAAATGCCATTTGCGTTCCAGGGTCGCCGGCTGCGGTGGATCTTTCGAACCAATTCCGCAACCCTGGCAGGCAGTGGCCCTAGCAGGCCCCGTCTAGTATGCTAACTTCTCTTTGAGGCGCGCGTGGAACACAACGCAACGTTGATCCGGGCCTGGGGGGCTACTCTCTAACAAAATCCGTAGTTTCGGGCTTAGTTGCGGGCGTTCGTATTCTACTCCGTATCACCTACAGACTTACGATTAGTCCCGAACCCGAACTGAGAATGAATGACAACACGATTTCACAGTAACTGTCAAATCGTGTTATCATTAGTTCTCAGTGGTTAGGTCATACGGAGTAGAAAATGCCCGCCCGCAACTAAGCCCGAAACTACGGATTTCGTTAGAGAGTAGCCCCCCTGGTCCTTAACATCATTGACCTATGACAAATAATTATAATAATTATCTGCCACACGATAGATGTATTAGCCATTAACAAGAGCATAAATGAATGTATGTAAGTTTATTTTGCAATAATTAGTCGCAAGTTATGTACTGAATACTACAAAATGTGGAACACTGTAGTCAGTTAACTTCAGCTTATTGGCTGTTTTTGGGATGCAGCTACGTCATAAATATTCGTGACCCCTCTGAAGCTCTGGACAGGAGCCAAGTCAAATATAACCAGTGGGAACCTAAACTGTCGTACGTAAAGTTGAACCCTATTGAGATGTGATCGTTTATTTTGCTGTTAATAATTTATGTTTTAGGAAAACATTTACTGTGCGTACAGCTTATGAGTGAAATTCCCTGCCAGATTCTGTGTTTCCTGATAGCTACAACCTGGGGATTTTAAAGCAAGAGTGATAGGTTACATCTAGGCAAGCGTCCTGTATCGTCGACCAATCGTAAAGTTGAGATAGTGGTCAAACGCGACTTTAAAAAAAAAAACCGCGCACCGAGGGTTCCGTATCATCATATAAAACGTGAAATGTTTTTAAATTTTTATAGTCGAGGCGATGAACTGCCGACACGTCAGAGAATTTTAACACTGCGGTGTATATTACAGTTTTAGATCGGCGCCATCTCTAGAACTTGCAACTAATTAAATTTTGTTGATGATTTCTGAAAAAGTGTGCTATTTAGGGACATCGTTTTATTTTTCCTGTAATCTTTACATAAACTTCTATCACATAGAATAATTTCAGATTTTTCTGTGTCCAAACTTCGGAGAAAAGGGGGGAATGGTCAATTATTTTATATTTTTCCTCAAAAGTCGAAAACCATGCGGCCTAAAAAAATAAAGAATGTATGAGAATGTGCAAAAAGCGTTCTTTCATATGATATCCCACATGCTCTAGTAGCTCGAATTTTTAAGAACCTCGGAAAGGGGTTCTTAAAAAGTCGCTGTTGCAAATAAATATAGGTATACATTTTTATTTATTTCTTATTTGCAAAATAGTTGAGCAAACGTCATCTAAAACTATTCTAGTTTTCAAGTTAGCATTAGTAGTTCTTGAGATATCCAGCTGTGTCAGACGGACAGACTTAGTCACACGATAAGGGTTCCTTTTTACCATTTTGGTACGGAACCCTAAAAACTACTCAAAATAAACATATCACGCCCCGAACATGTTTGGCGGGCGAAGCCCCTGGTCCAACCAACCTATCCGTGTTCCTCGTGCGTTCTAGGGCCGCGGTGACTCTTTCGAATAAATGCCGCAACCCTGGTTCTTGGCCAGGCTGGTGTCAGATATTTTGGCTTCTATCTGTAACGAATGATAGAAAGATCTACAAAAGATAGCCCAACGGCTTAGCTTGCTTTACGAAGCATGGAGGATTCTCAGTATGTTAACATGGTCACCCATCCAAAGACCAACCTCGACGAGCGTTGCTTAACCTTGAAGGTCGACCCGAGTGGCTGTTATTTTAGCCACAAACTCCTCACTCCTACTAGTGAGACGTCATTTCTGGGAATTTATTGAAAGCTGCCCGATTGAGATATAATGAATCCGGTTCTTTCAGTTCGGTTCTAAGAATAATATAATTAAATGGATTCATTGAAAAATGTGATTCTTTCAACTTCAATCTACTGTGTAAATATGACGCTTGTATTTAAAACTACAAACTTACAACTGATTCAAAAACAAGTGTAATTTATTTGGTTTCTGAGACTAGTATTTGCCAAAGCTTTCGTCCGCGAGATTTTCGAACACTACATAATCCCGCAGGAACGCACTACCGAGGCAACAAGTATCCTATTCACCTAATCCAGGCCAGGGCTTAAATATACCTACTTGATCATCATCTGCCTAGTCTTTTCCCAAATATATTGAGGTCGGCTTCCAGTCAAACCGGATTCAGCTGAATACCAGTATTTGACGAGGCTGCGTACCAGACCTCCACAACCCAGTAACTGGGTAACACGGTACTTCTTGGCAGGATTGGTATCAGAATTACTGGCTTCTGACAATCCGTAACGACTGCCAAAGATCTAAAAATGACAGCCGGGACCAACGCTTGACGTGCTTTCCGAGGCACGGAGGAAACTCAGTATGTTAAGATGGTCACCCATCAACATACTAACCTTGGCAAGCGTTGCTAAACCTTGAAGATCGACCCATGCTATCTACTTGATACAAACATCCAAATCTATTCTAATAATATAAAAAATACTCATTCGTATATAATTATAACTAGCTGTGCCCGCGACTTCGTTCGCGTGGATGTCGAAAAATATCTGTTGCATAGATAAAATCTACTTTAAGTTAGTACCTTGCATACGCAAGGTATTAACTTAAAGTAGATTTTCTCAAAATTAAGAATATAGGCAGAGGGTAATGCAGGGCACTCTACCATCTCTTCCGGTTGAAATGCCGATTAGCCCGGGTAATCTCCTGGTACATACCTACCTCGAGCTAGGTATCAAAATCAACAAAACCGACTATCGAATGAACGGTGGTAGGTAGTCTTCAAACTACGAAACAAAGAAACTGATGAATAAAGTTGATTCTTAATTTTGTCCAGCCTTAATTTTGTCTCTGGCGAGGCGGCGAGCCTCCTTGCCGGACTGCCGCCATGGGATCTAGAGGCGAGAGCCCTCGCGCTCATTTACGAATGGCGCGTGGAGGCCCTACGCCGGGGCGAGACTCCTCTGCCGCGGCAAATCGCAGCACGGCGGACGGAGCTCCGGCGGGATCTCATGGCAGTATGGAGACAACGACTGTCGCAACCCAGCGCTGGGCACGCCACAATTGCGGCGATAAGTCCCCTCTTTGAGGAGTGGCTAGAGCGGCGCCACGGCGTCCTTACCTTCCGTTTGACGCAGGTACTCACCGGACACGGTTGTTTCGGGAGGTACCTGTTTCGAATACGGCGGGAGGATACGAGCAGATGTCAACACTGCGAGGATCGCCCGGAGGACACGGTGGAGCATACGGTGGAGGTCTGCCCTGCTTGGGCGGAGCACCGCCGTGTCCTCGTCGAGGCGATCGGCGACGGCGACCTGTCGTGGTCGGCCCTGTTTCAAGCCATGGTCCGGAGCGAGGAGACTTGGGAAGCGGTCACCTCCTTCTGGGAAGCAGTAATGCTAGCGAAGGAGGAAGCCGAACGCGTGAGAGAGAGAGAAACCTCACGCCCCAGCCGCCGCAACAGAAGAAGACGCCCCGGGCGTCGGGAGTCGCAGGGCGATTCTAGGCCACCGTAGGCGGGGGCCTGCGGACGGCGAGCATTGGGTGGCTCGCCGTCTCATCAGAACCAGGCCCAGGTCAACGGCGCGCTGCGTTCCACGCGCGCCTCAAAGAGCTGTCAGCATTAAAGACGGGGCCCGCTAGGGCCAATTCCTGCCGGGGTTGCGGGATTTATTCGAAAGAGTCACCGCGGCCCTGGAACGCAAAGGGCATTAGGAGGAACACGGATGGGTTTTAGTCAGTAAGAGTCTGACACTCCCTTCTGCTTCACCCAGAGCGGGAGCAGTCATTTGATGATTTCCCAACCTTAAAAAAAAAGCAAAAAGAAACAGTTTCTTTGATTTTCCCTGAAAATTGCAGATTACAGAACACCGATAATTTTTTTACATTTTATGGTAATTAGTTCTACCGGGTTTATAGAATCGATTTACTGTGTAAGAATAATCGAATTTTTTAAATCGATATTTAGTAGGTACTGAAAGAGGAGACTTATTAAATGAGGAGCTCGTAGCTAATAACAGTCGCACGGGTCGATCTTCATGGTTTACCAACTCTTGCCTAGGTGTCTCTGTGAATAGGTGACCATATTATTTAACATACCGCGACTTCGCCGTGTTGATCGGAAGCTGATCCGAATATAGTTGGGAAAAGGTTAAGCATATATTAGAAAAGACAGACAATACCACTTGGCCCCAATTGGGGCTGACAGTCCTTGAGAGAGTAAGTCTGCCGTTTTATGTCCTTCTCATTGAATGGCGGCCTAAATGATCCCCAATGCGCAAATGTGTCAAAGTGGCGAATGGGTCTGTCATGTGACAATATTTAATTAACAGGCTGGCAGATGCTTAGGCCGTCTATGAATAGGGTAGGTAAATGTGTGATGAAAATATAATTATGAAATTATTTATTTTTTGGGAATCCTAAATTCTATTAAATCACTTAGACCGTCTCCCTAGTGGATAAACGTTTGTAATCTGTGCCCAGTTTTGCCATCGCAAATCATTTCAGTTTTTTACCATGAAGCATCATCTGCCTAGCCTTTTTCCAGCTATATTGGAGTCAGCTTCCAGTCAAACGGGATTGGAGCGGCTGCCTACCAGTCCTGTACAACCCTACAATACTGGATAACACAATACTTCTTGGCAAGACTGTAGGTGTCAGATTTGTCGGCTTCTGACAATCCGTAAAGACTGCCTGAGATCTCTTCTCGGTAGGTATGTTAAACTGGTCACCCATCCACAGACTGACCTTGGCAAGCGTTGCTTAACCTTGAAGATCGACCCGGCCGGTTATTATATTCCGTGGTACGTAGGAATCTCGGTATGTTAAAATGGTCACCCATCCACAGACTGACCTTGGCAAGCGTTGCTTAACCTTGAAAATCGACCCGGCCGGCTATTATATTCCGTGGTACGTAGGAATCTCGGTATGTTAAAATGGTCACCCATCCACAGACTGACCTTGGCAAGCGTTGCTTAACCTGGAAGATCGACCCGGGCGGCTATTATATTCCGAGGTACGTAGGAATCTCGGTATGTTAAAATGGTGACCCATCCACAGATTGACCTTGGCAAGCGTTGCTTAACCTTGAAGATCGACCCGGGCGGCTATTATATTCCGTGGTACGTAGGAATCTCGGTATGTTAAAATGGTCACCCATCCACAGACTGACCTTGGCAAGCGTTGCTTAACCTTGAAGATCGACCCGGGCAGCTATTATATTCCGAGGTACGTAGGAATCTCGGTATGTTAAAATGGCCACCCATCCACAGACTGACGTTTTTACGTGAAGCGGCTGCCTACCAGACCTCCACAACCCATTAATTGGGTAACACGGTAGTTCTTGGCAAGACTGGAGCCAGATTTACTGGCTTCTGACAATCCGTAACGACTGCCAAAGATCTTCAAATGACTAAATGTTATTTTTTTTTCCTTTGGTATTAAGAGTTTCACAAATAATATACGCATTCATTCATGAAACAATTCTAAACTGTTACTATTTAATTATCTCAATAGATGGCGGTGCGTGTATGTGCTTCACGTAATGAAACTTTAAACGAAACCTTTAAATACAAATATCTTTTGATTGAGTCAACCGATTGCGATGAAACAAAAACTAAGTTATACCTCCAGTTACGTACAATTTTAATGCGTGAAATTTATCTACGTTATTTCTGTACTTTTTACGTGATGCCTGCACATCCAAACAGATAAACAGACAAACAGACAAAAATTCCAAAAATGATGGAAATGGGTTCTGTAAGTTACCCTTTATCTCCCTAGCAATTTTTTAATTTTTTATTTTGAATGTACAAAAACGACTCTTCAACAGATTTATTATATGTATAGATTATTGTACAAGCTAGGCACAATAACACCGGCTTTAATGTTAACAAATTAATAATCGAGGGTGGGACCTATATTTACAAGACATTAAGTTATCTTAGCTTAGGTAATAGTTGCAACTCAAACACACAACTTCACTTACCTGAAGGCCTATTTTTATTGTAATTCATAATCATGCAATTATGTATTTTACCTAAAGGTGCAAATAACTTTTTTTATTATTGATTAATAAACATCCAAACATACACACGATTTCTGAATTAAGCATTCAAAGATAAGTTTCTCAAAATCACCATAAGTTTACTCATTGGGCATTCTAAACGTTTTATTTGAATAAATTATTATTCTTTCCTTTATTCATAAACTATACTTACATATTATATTTTTAAATATTTCAATAACAAACATAAAATATAAAAATTGTAGCCCACCGGTATCGGGAACAGGGTCCAAGCTACCGGCGGTCAGGGCTCCAGAGACAGGAACCTCCTAACAATACGAGCCGTGTCCAGAAATACCGCTTTCTGAATCAAGCCGCCTAACGAGAGCATCCTGAGGTGTTGGTCGAGGCTCGTAGCTATTAAGCCATTGGCTGATACTATTAAATAATAATAATTATTATTATTCAGGTTAGGTTTGCCCCGCTCTAAACTCAAAATGCCAACTTAATTCAGAAAATCGCCCATAAACTGTTTTTTTATTTGTGATGGGTTTGCTCTTTGATTGTAGTCTAGGTCAGTGATGACAGAGACAAAGTCTACGATGGAGCGAGCTTACCCAGAAATAGCCTGTTCACTCTAAATTTGAAGAGATTAAGATTGCAAACTTATATATTCATAATATTAGTAGGGTAATGTTATTTCTAGCGATTTCGAAAAGTGATATTTTTTGTACTGCTACTACGTAATACTCCGAATAACAAATGAAGTTCGAAGAAAAACTACCTGAAAGGAGCTGAAAGGTTAAGACAACAAGTGAAAGGCGAGAATAATAAGAACAATGCGATTGTTGAAGGCTTCCATCTATTCATTGTGGTCGCTGTACAGTCGGAATAGCAATTGAAACGAAAAAAATCATGTTCGTCACATTTTGCGGTCGGCAAATTGATTTGCGAAACGTGTCGGTGTCAATTCGTGGCTTGAAATGGAAGCGGTTTCATCGAACGATATGGTTCTGTTTGAAGCTACAAATACAACAATTTTCTATGAAAAAAACTAGCTTCCGCCGGCGGCTTCGCCCACGTGAACGTTGAAAGTTATTGAAAGAGAAAATACTCTCGAGATGAAAATATTATATTACCTATTCTAGACTATAAGCTATCTCTGTGTCAGGGGGGCTACTCTCTAACGAAATCCGTAGTTTCGGGCTTAGTTGCGGGCGGGCATTTTCTACTCCGTATCACCTAACCACTGAGAACTAATGATAACACGATTTGACAGTCATTGTGAAATCGTGTTGTCATTCATTCTCAGTTCGGGTTCGGGACTAATCGTAAGTCTGTAGGTGATACGGAGTAGAATACGCCCGCCCGCAACTAAGCCCGAAACTACGGATTTCGTTAGAGAGTAGCCCCCCAGATCCGTTCTGGCGTGATTGAGTTAAAAACATACATACATCCAAACTGACCCAAATTGAATAATTCTTTTATAGTTGTGTGTGATCTAAAGAACATCATCACCAAAGCTGCAGAGTGATCATTAAAACACTTTTCACGCGAGCAAAGCAGCGGGCGGAAGCTAGTTAATAATAATAATAATAACGACGACCATCTGTCGAAGCTGGCGTTACGCGGATGGATAAAGGGCCTGATACAGAAGGCAGTACTCCTCGACACGGATCGTATTGTGAGGAGAGGTTCCTTTCTCTGGAGCCCTAACCACCGGTGGCTTGGACTCTGCTCCCGACACCGGCGGACTACTATTTTTTTATACTTTTTTTAAGATATATTTAAAAATCTAATCTTTATGTACAGAAAAATAAATAAACGAAATAATAAATAATTTATTTTCAGGTAACAAAGACCCATTGATAAATACCTTAACCAAAGTATAAATATAATTACAATTGTATAATAATACTAGTAATTGTGTAATAATACTAGTAAGATTGGCAGGGGAAACAATTGGGTATTTTAATGGGTGTCGCCACGCACCTATCTGCGGATATCTAGAGTCTCCTTGTACGTGTATATTCTTACTGGTTATAAAGAATAAGAGCTGATTTGGTGCTTGTCATCGTAGGCAATTTGTAATAGTCAAGCAGAGGAAATTGGTTGTTGAGCAGAAGGTCAAATGTTAATTGAGCTATAGCTAATTGACCGTTCATGATGGGTATTCCTGAACCCCTAAATTCGTCCCACATACTTAAAGCTATGTATATGATTAGCATATCCCTCGAACTCGCTTTTGTGGAATCATTAATTTATACAAAACTAGCTTTTGCCCGCAACTTCGTACGCGCATATCCCGTTTTTTCCCGTTCCCGTAGGAATTTCGGGAAATCCTCTCTTAGTGAGTCACTCAATCAGTCAATAATGGAAAATATTATTGAAGGATTCTTCCGTTACTGATGAGTGACTGACATACAACGCACCGCCGAAACTACTGGTCGTAGAAAGCTGAAATTTGGCATGTAGGTTCCTTCTGGAGTGTAGGGAAGCAATGAGAAAGGATTTTACGAAATTCTTACGGGAACGGGAAAAAACGGGATATGCGCGTACGAAGTCGCGGGAAAAAGCTAGTCCTAATATATAATACTAGCTTCTGCCAGCGGCTTCGTCTGCGTGGTTCTTAGGGAACATACTCCCGGGATAAAACTACTCGCAGGTATATGTCCCAAACAGCTGTATGTCCTTTCTCAGGCTCTGGACTATCTGTGTACCAAATTTCATTTAAATCGGTTCTGTAGTTTTGGCAAGAAAGCGCGACAGACAGACAGACAGACTTACTTTCGCATTTATAATATTAGTAAGGATTCTTCCGTTACTGACTGAGTGACTGACAGACAACGCATAACCGCTAGTTGCGGTTGTGCGTTGTCTGTCAGTTACTCTGGTCGTAGAAAGCTTAAATTGGGAATGTAGGTTCCTTGGGAGAGGGTAAGAGAACACTAAGAGAGGATTTCTCGAAATACCATCGGGAGCGGGAAACGCAGGCAAAAGCTAGTATGCATATAATGGGCTGTGTTTCCTGATAGCTACCACCTGGGAGTCTTTAAGTCAAGAGTGAATAGGTTACTTCTAGGCAAGCTTGCTCCATCTTCGACCATATCATCGCTTACCATCAGGTGAGATAGTGGTCAAACACGTGCCTATCAATAGTAAATAAATGTAGCTAATGCGATAATGTAGCTTTCTAGTAGGCGGCGATTTTTTTTGCAATCGGATCGATACTGATAACCTGTTAAAATTTTAATAATCACTAAGTTATAAAAGCAGGTACGCTCCTGGTTAATAACTTAGTGATTATTAAAATTAATTGTGATTATAAAAATTAAAAGTGATTATAAAAATTACCAGGATGAAGATAGAAGCGAATGTTGTTATCATGAAATACCAAAATAAAGATCTTGCAATGCTAAAATATCATAAAGCATTAAGAACAAAGTTGCCATTGGATGGTATTATGAGCTCGAAAAGATGCAGTTGAATATGAATAATTCAGAGTCATAACTAAAGTAATTTCGAAAGCTATTTAAGCCGTTTCAGTGAAACCTCGGGTTTGGACTTTGACGTACTGCGGGGAAGTTTCCCGAGGAAGTAGCAATTTCATTTGTAGCATTGTTTGAAATAAAACGGCGTCGGTCATGAAAGCTGTGCGGTGTCAATACATTTACGAAAACATCATGTATGTCAGAAAGAATGTACATCTTTTTAGTAAAAGAGGCGACAGACATAATTATGTTACTAGAAATAGGGACCAATTAGTTCAACCAGGTTTCAGACTAGCTAAAGTAGGCTCATCTTTCATGGGGTACTGTTTAAAATGTTATAATAAGATACCTCCCCATATATTAGAACTTAATGAAACAAAATTTAAATCTTGTATAAAACGCACACTATGTAGGCAAGCATATTATAAGTTGGGGGATTATATTGAAGATAAAAATGCTTGGCTGAATGCTGGTCCTGCTCCACAGCCACTAGGGCGCACAAAATAAACTGTTAGTTAGCATTTGGAAACATTGTTGGACCAGCTGAAGATGGTAAGGAACCAATATTTGCATTATACCCAACCAATAATGCGATATTTCATCCATTTTAACGGCACATGTGTGAGTACTGTGTATCTTAAACTTAAGCTATAGCTATCAGTTTTAGGTTTGTTTTTGACTTGAGTGTACCCTGGCGGTTGTGAATGTCATGCTCACTCAAAAGTCTAGCTGATGGTAGCGTGTGCGTTGGATCATTTGGCTCTCTTCAAAATGGTTGAGCCGAATGGTGCTAGCGCATGCGTCATGTTCGTGAACGGGCGCTGTCAGTTGGGACTGGTCATTTCTCAGCTGCCATGGTTTATTTTAAATATTTCTTTGAATTGTTCCTATTTTTCCGGACGCTGTTATCCTGCTCGTCTTTTACATCGTCCTCACATATATGTATAATTTCAACATGATCATGAAAAGAGTGTCCGTGGAGTTTTTTGCACGTTCTTCTCCATAGAGATCTACGCTTTGGAACGTGCAAATAGCTTCATCTTTTTGGACCGACTGACCTTGACAATTCAAAAGTGTCTGTAGATGGTTTATTTGGAATTTGAGTTTGAGTAGCAACGGGATCCTGAAAATCATAGGGGATAGGTTAGACGCGTCGGTGTTCAACCGGTTCATCAAGCTGCATGTGAGAGGTGCGGCTTGATGAATCAATCAACAATTTCAACATATGTACGTGTAATACCTGATCAACCTACTA
The DNA here is from genome assembly GCA_947578705.1 of Lacanobia wlatinum. Classification (NCBI taxonomy): domain Eukaryota; kingdom Metazoa; phylum Arthropoda; class Insecta; order Lepidoptera; family Noctuidae; genus Lacanobia; species Lacanobia wlatinum. Next base: position 24,687,182 of record OX388025.1, on the reverse strand, counting down.
ACAAGCTTTAAATATTTTTTGTTACTAACACTATTGTCTGACGGATCATTGTTGTCTGAGAATAAACATTTTTTTTTACTGTTTTAAAAATGACATCTTTAGCACGGTTGAAGTTAGGAAATGCCTACTAATTTAGCAAGATACTATTTTATCAGCGATAAAGATTTTCATAAATTCTAAAATGTATGGATCGACAAGCGATATCGAAATTATTGGTGAAGATTTTTACGTGTATGAAAAAATTAAAACATTGCCAACAAAAAGGAGCAGTATTATCAAGTAGTTTGCTTGCCTTATTTTCTTATATCTATACTTATATATAAAGCTGAAGAGTTTGTTTGCTTGAACGCGCTAATCTTAGGAACTACTGGTCCGATTTGAAAAAATACTTCAGTGTGAGATAGCCCATTTTTCAAGGAAGGCTATAGGGTATATTTCATCACGCTAAGACCGATAGGAGCGGAGCAGACGAGGTTGCGCGGGTCGACTAGTAAAAATATATAATGACTATTCCTAAGAATTATTGCCATAAGTAATAAAATTAAAATTAAAATCAATAGCTCTAACTAAAAAAAAAATTACATGCATACGACAGTCCTCGTACAAAGCTCGCAAATCATGATTTCGTAGTTTTTAAGCAAAGAAACGATTATTATCTGACCTAATTCCGCAACTGCAGTATTCAGTAATGATGCTAAATCAACCTAAATCCAACCGCGCTGTCTCTGACAAAGCCGCATTCAGAGATCGTTAGTGCATGACATATTTGATGACGTGGATTTCAAATAATTTTAAGATGTCAGTTCCATTTCGCTGACTTTGCTACGTGTTGAGTGTGGGAAATGTACCTATCAGCATCTTAAACTACTACATAAATGGTTGCACACTTGCAAGGCCAAGTTAGTTTAGCAGTAGTAGTTTCAGGGTTACGTACCCGAAAGGTAACCAACGGTAACCTCCGCCTACGCAGTTCGTCCGTCCAACCGCGAAATCGCGGAAAAAAAGTTAGCTGTTCAGACATTTTGTCGATTTAAGCGCACTTCTATGTATGGGACAGTCGATTTTTGTCCGCGATTTCAGTGTTGGTCCCACAGTAAAAGTTGTTCATTATGAAGAGTACAATGTCCACTTAAGAGGTCTTGCGTTTGTTCTGTTACATGTTAAAAGTAAGCTTATCTTTGCGAGCTAAGCTACTCTGTCTTAGCCCATTGTCATTCTTTCGAAGCGTAGTGTGTAGTAATTAAGGGTGAGGATTAAAAAAAGCTTACCCGCAGACACTGCCTCGTGCTCCGTGGGCTCGGCGTTGTGGCCAGCAGTCCTGAATCCTGCCAAACTTCACTACACATATGTTCCATAGGCGTTAGTCACTGCTATTGTTTGTATCTTGAGTCCCCTTATAAACACGAAACTCACCAAAAGGCCTTCAGAGTCATATTTCCCGTATAATGTGTTAGCCTAATCAATTAAATTCAAGTATGTTATTAAACCTAATAACTCAGTGATTGACGACGTACTTAGAGCTAATCGTGTGTACGAACCTTACGGGATAGGCGACTAATTAGGTATCTGTTACATTGTTTTGGTGACTTACCTAGAACCGGTTTCTAAATTGAAGTCACATCAACATCATATCAGCCGAAAGACGTCCACTGCTGGACATAGGCCTACCCCAAGCGTCGCCACAACGACCGGTCCTGTGTGTCTCGCATCCATTGGCAACCCGCGACCATCACCAGGTCATCGGTTCACCTTGTGGGAGGTTTTATATAACTTCGAAAGCGATCTTCAACTGCGAATTAAAGTGAAGTGTTCAGTAGTGCGATTTTGTGTTATAATTAGTGAGTTTAAAGTAGTAATTAGTGTTGTTAATTAAAGTGTCATTTTTGGTTATTAAATCGGTTGTTTTTATTGTCACGAACCCTAAGCTTCTAACAATAGTTTAAAATTGTACTAAAAACTTCAAATTTTGTCCAAAATTATATTGTGTAGGTAGGTAGTTACACTGCGACAAAAGTTTTATTCTTTCCTGTTTGCATAATTTTTTGTGTCCAAATGTAGCGATTTGCATGCAAAAATAATTTCCCATGAATATTCTATTACGCAAGTTTAAGATTTAACTGTGACCTATTTTTCTTGACAGACCTTTACGAGTTTCTTCGGATGATAAGGGTGTCTGTCCATTACAGCGGAGCGAGGCAGCGGAGTGGAGAAACGGAGAAATTTTACCAAATGGAATTGATGTATGAAATCTCCGCTCCACGTGATCCACTGACATTTTAACTGACATGATTGGTTAATATTTCTCCGTATCTCCGCTCCGCTGTAAAGGAGCCTGTCCATTGCGAGCGAGTAAGGCAGCGAAGCGGAGGAACGGAGAAATTTTAACAAATGGACTTGCATAAAATCTCCGCACCACGTGACTCACTGACATTTTGACTGACATGATTGGTTAATATTTCTCCGCTCCGCTGCCTCGCTCCGCTGTAAGGGTGCCTGTCCATTCCGAGCGAGTACGTCTAATGGACAGGCACCCTTAATGTCGCATTTTATATATTTTTCACTTGTTAAAAATATTTCATCTGTTGGAATATCATGATTATAAAATATTTTTCGGTTTCCGAAAAAAACATTTTATGTCTTGCAGCCGCTGTCTAGTAGGTAGTAAAAAAAACTTTTGGTTTTGGTTAACCAATATAATAAATTACCAGTGGCCAGCGACGCGAATGAATTTATCAACGCTTTTTCTAGTTTTAGTTAATTAATAGATTTATTTTAGGTTTAAAAATAGTATTAGTCAGAAGAAATTACAGTTGCGATATTGTTAATTAAAAAAAAAAAAAGTAAACCATAATTCATTCATTTGTGATAAGTAGAGATTGTACCTATTATTCTACCTATTTGAACATTCATTGAGATTCTAGAAGACCTTTAAGGGCATTTCTGAAAATCTTAGAGCACGTCTCAAAATAATAGTGTTCGGTGATAGCCGTTTTTTTCAATTCATTAATTGATAAGTTTGATTTAATGTAAGTGTAATTAGTAATAATTTGTGAGTCCCTCTATATTCTATAGTTTAATTTTTAATGTATAATTTAATTTAATATCTAATTTAATTTAATGTATAATTTAATTTAGTGTATAATTTAATTTAATGTATAATTTAATTTAATGTATAATTTAATTTAATGTATTATTTAATTCAATTTATAATTTGATTTAATGCATGTTTTTTTTTGCTTGTTCTATAACATTTTATTGAATGCATCTGAATGTTTTAACAAACGCTATAAAAAATTAATTTGTATTTTATATTTGTTTGTCCAGCGGCATTTTCTGCCGGTATTATTGGATGTTAATATGTGGATAATTGCAGCTGTTTGTTGTCCCAATAAATAAAATAAAATAAAATAAAATAAAATAGCCGAACATTAGGCTATCCCGGTCCTTCCATTTTACCTAAATCTTCCTCATATTAAAGTTATAACTCTGTATTACGTCCCTCTAAAATGCTTTAACTACCCAACGACATTACACAGTACCGCCAACAATCAGTTTAATGTATCTTAAATCACAGAAACAGTTAATGTGGGTAAATCTATCTTTCCGCGGTTTGCAATAAATTGTTTATGTATCGCATTAAGGAAAGAAATAAAAACAATATAAAAGAAATAGCCTCGCGGTTAGATGTACTGGAAAACAATTTATGTCACTAAGAAACAATCCATGCAATCTAAAAGTAAGTTAGTGTGAGGCCAAAGGAACGTGATGTTGTGAGAATCACTTTTTGAGTCACGTAAAATCTGACACCAGTCTTGCCAAGAAGTACGGAGTTACCCAGTTAATGGGTTGTAGAGGTGAAACTATCAATGAAATCTAAAAGTAAGTTAGTGTGAGGCCAAAGGAACGTGATGTTGTGAGAATCACTTTTTGAGTCACGTAAAATCTGACACCAGTCGTGCCAAGAAGTACGGAATTACCCAGTTAATGGGTTGTGGAGGTCTGGTAGCAGCTGCTCCATGTAAAATACTGGTATTCAACTGATTCCGGTTTGACTGGGAGCCGACTCAAATATATGGTTGGAAAAAGGCTAGGCAGATGATGATGTTTTTTTGAGTCACGTAATTTACGCTGAATTCATTTTTACGCAAAAATCTTGTTTGTGCCATAGTTGAAAGAATAATAACGCGACTCAAAAATGCTCCCAAAAAAGACTCCCCTGTAAGTTAAATGAAGTGAATTGCAGTGAATTGCAGTGATTCTGCCGGTCGATTCCGTAAATATAACGAGCCAAACGCGAGCATATAAATAGTAAAAAAAAAAAAAATATTTCGAAGTGAAAGCTCGCGTGAAGTGATTACGAAGTGAGCTGTCATTGCATCTTGATTACATGGATTGACAGCTTACCTCGTGATCACTTCACCCAAGCCTTCATTTCGACATGTTTACAGAATCAACCGGCTGTAAACCTTTCATCACCATGAACGTGCAGTCAACTGTCAATCGATAGAAACAAGATGGAATGTCAGTTCACTTCACGTTCACTTCACCAAAGTTAACATGGTCTCATTCTGACAGAATAGAAAGGCTGTAATTCCAGTGCCGTAATAGCCTTTTCTGCGCCCTGTGCGAGCTTCTATAACTGCGCCCTTGTTTTTTGTCCGTGTAGCCGGCCGGCCGCTTGACTCCGATAAACACTAAACACAAATACGCTAGTGCGTTGCCAAAAAAATGAGCGCGATGTTTTATTATTTATTTATTATTATTATTATTTTTTAATTTTTTTTTAATCTGGCACTAGGAGCCCAGCGGGATCTTATCAGGAGCAAACCGAAATTATAATAGTCCTGGCTGATCTGGCCATTCTTGCGCCCCCCAGACTCTACGCCCTGTGCCATCGCCCTATCGCCTGAGCACCGGTGGCATCGCCCTATTTACGGTACTGTGTAATTCCTCCTAAAGCAAGAGTTTGACAGCTCACTTCAGCTTAGTATTCACGGCGGTTTTCTTTACAGAACAGCCCTACAGATACCAAAATTACGTGATTTGATCTCTAACTTTATAGATTTTTATTTCATAGTGATGCAGACACAGCACACGACCTTGAACGCGATGCCATGTGTTCCTAAACAGGAATTCAATTAAGTCCCTATACAAACAACATGCTAATGACGTTACTTCATGAAATTCAATTAAAGACCTACGCTCCGAGCTCCCGATCACTAATTATTGCCAACTGGATGACATTGTACACTCCTCATGGTGAAATTAAGCTTTCCGCAAATGCACAACAGGGATGTTATAGGAATTTAATTTCGGGTCTGGATACGTTTTATAGAAATAACTCGCTTTGCCTGCGACTTTGTACGCGCATACCACGTTTTTTCCCGTTCCCGTAAGAATTTCGGGAACTAACATGCCAAATTTCAGCTTCCTACAACCAGGAATTTCGGCTGTGCGTTGTCTATCAGTCAGTCACTCACTCAGTAACGAAAGAATTTTATATATTAGAATTTTTCCGGTTTCAGATACGTTACAGATATGAAATTATTTCGGATTGTCCTTTAATTTCGGATAGTTTCGATTACGGATCCAAACTTTTAAGAAATTGTTTTAAGAAAACCCAAAGTGGTATCTAATAATTTCAGTTATAACTAAGCAATAATCAAATAATCATCCGAAACTCTAATATCGGATTCGGTTACGGATAGATTTTTATTTCGGATATCCGATAGTTTCGGTTACGGTCGTCCCTGATGCACACGACCGAACCAGTCCCCAGTCTAACTTTAAATGTTAAACTGTGGCTACACATTGTGTCTGACATGATTGCAAATTGGATTAAAACCGACATAATAGATGTTAGTTAATACTCAAAATAACATTGGAAATAGCGTGAATGCGTCGATTAAACTTGAGTTTAAATGAATTATTGTTGGTAATTAAAAGCTTCACGATTACCCTGTCGTGTTTTTGAGTACTACGACTAATGCAGTAAATCTATACTATATAATATTGTAAAGAAGAAAGATTTGTTTGTTTGAATTGAATAGGTTCCGAAACTACTGGACCGATTTCAAAATTCTTTTAGCATAGGATAGCTACATTATCAGGGAGTAACATAGGCTATATATTATCCCCGTACTCCCATGGGAACGGGAACTACGCGGGTGAAACCGCGTGACGTCCACTAGTAGTTAATATAAGGATACTAAGATTTCAAAATGTTTCGTATTGAATATGAGACATTCTGGCAGCACATCACATTCCCTGCCAAGGTTGCGAAATTTGTTCGAAAGATTCACCGCGGCCCTGGAGGGCTCCTCTCTAAGCCCGAAGTCCGTAGTTTTGGGCTTAGTTGCGGGTGTACTCTACTCCGTATCACCTAGGGCCTTACGATTAGTCCCGAAACTGAACTAAGAATAAAAGACAACACGATTTGACAGTTGCTGTAAAATCGTCATTAATTCTTAGTGGTTAGGTGATACGGAGTAGAATACGCCCGCAACTAAGCCCGAAACTACGGACTTCGGGCTTAGAGAGTAGCCTCCTTGGAATGCAAAGGGCATTCGGAGGAACACGGATGGGTTTTAGTCAGTAATGAGTCTGACACTCCTTTCTACTCCGCTCAGAGCGGGACTAGTCATGTGATGATTTCACATCCTTAAAAAAAGCACATTACATTCCTTTACGTACCTACCTAGATATTGTACTTTTGAGAATTCGTTAATTTTGCTCAATAATGACAATTAATTTCAAGACCTCGATATGTCTCGCCCTACACATTATACATTCAATTAATTTAAAATTCTATTGGATTACACGTTTAGCGTATGGTAGGTAGGTATAAAAACCCATTTTACAAAACGGCTGTTAACACAACACAACATTATGCATAATAAATAAATTCCAAATAGAACTTCATAACTATGAAAAGTTGAATGCTCGTACAAAAGTAGAAAATTAAAAAAGTCAGTAATACGTTTCATAGAAATGCAGAGCGCGATTTTAATTTCACGCGAAATTCCTATGAACATATTTTTTATACACATATTCCAGAAGATGAACTTTTTATGAATAATGCGAGTGCATTCCCGCATAAAATAATCGTGTGACTAGACACGAGATAGATGGATACAGAAGCTCCGTTCTATAAAACACAACGAGCGTACCACGACGGTATAATTTCATTATAGTGCGCTAAAAAGGTGAGTGATCAGAGGTCGAATTCTACTAAACAACGTTCGCATGCGCATGTCAGTCGCAAACTGTCAAAAAAGCCTTATTTTTTATACATTTTTGACAGATTGCGCATTCGAAATCTGTCAAAAATGTATAAAAATAAGGCATCTCATTAGATGCGAGTGCGAATGTAGCTTGAAAATTAGTAGAATTGGCACTCTTGATGTGAGCTATAATCCCAAGCATCAAAAAGTCATTTTCCGTACTTAAAAAAACGTTAGTCTCGGCGATATACAAAATCATGACAAAATGTCGGGAAATTAAAGGTTTATTTCACAGATTGCGCGGATGCCAATGTTCCTTAACAGTATCGAAACGACGACTTAGTTCAAAAACGGTGAGATATAATTTATGTCAAAAACATGTCGGAATTAGAGGTATTTTTGATAGTTTTGACTGCGGACGCTTTTTATAAATTCGAGTATTTCCCGATTTTTTCGATTTTTTTTTATGGTATTCGTTGATAGTTCAGATAGTTGGAGAGTGAAATGTATGTGTCTGCGCCTGATTCTGCTCATTCATTGGAGTCAACCTTCTATGTATTTTTATTAGGAGAGGAATGTGAATCGGTTTCTATCTAACCAATAGTAAATCTTGTGACCTTCTGGTACCATCACTCTTGTCGTCCTGAGGTGCAGAATCATTAATATTGGCGGCGGATGCTTGACGGTTGATGGGTCCACCATTAGTTTACAAATAGTTTTATTGTAGACTACCATTGCTTTTCATGGCTTATTTACTTCTTGAATACTCAACTTGTAACATTTTTTTAAGGATGGGAAATCATCAAATGACTCCTCCTGCTCTGGGCGGACCAGAAGGGATTGTCAGACTCTTACTGACTAAAATCCTTCCGTGTTCCTCCGTGTACCCTTTGCGTTTCAGGGCCGCTATGACTCTTTCGAACAAATTCCGTAACCCTGGTAGGCACTGGCCCTAGCGGGCTCCGTCTATTATGGCGCGCGTGGAACACAACGCGCTGTCGAACATTTTCTATCAAAAAAATCCATTTTATTTCAGTCAAAGATCGACCATTTTTTTACAGTGTCAAGCAACATAGTAAAATACAAACACTATGCGAGCCAGGCTTAAATAATTCTACTTAGCACCTAGTGGGAATAATGATTTTGTTTGAAAATAATATAGCAAAACGTCAAATTTAACAACAAAAGCCGTCTTCGCGAGAAAACATTTACTTGCCCTTTACGATCCCATCACATAACATCCACTACGATCTCAATTGCCTATAACGATAGACCTATTTCATTTCCATCGAAGAATCCAATTGTTCCTTCTTAATAGTAGCACCAGGTGCTCTGACAACCATTAGTTATAATAAGTGTCTCCTCTACTATTAATCTATGGTCACTGTCTGTTCCAGCGTTGTTTAATGGCGGATTAAGAAGATTTTCTTGAGGTAGCACTGGCTATTTGTATACTGTCTTTGTATTTAATGTAAGCGAGGTTCCCTGTTGTATCTTGCAGCGTATTATTTATTCTGGTCATTGTGTTACAGTTGTAGTGAATTGAATGCAGTGATTTATCTCGCTGCGGTATTTGCATTTTAGTGGGGAACAAAATGGGGTTTTATTGTAGAATTTGTGTCATTTGTTGGAATATCTTGTATTTTTTTTAATGTATGCAGTTTATTGGCTTAATAGGGTTCCGAAAAAAAGAAACCCTTATAGGATCACTCGGGTGTCTGTCTGTCTGTCTGTCTGTCGTATATCTGTCAGTCTGTCGTCACAGCCAGTTTTCTCCGGATCCACTGGACCGATTCTGTTGAAATTTTGTACACATATGGACTTCTATGAACCCAAACACGGATGCGTTACGTAAATTATTAGATTTTTAGTATGGGGTCACTTTTGGGGGCCAAAATAGAAAATAAAATAAAAAAGTTTTTTTACCAATATCGTGTGACATATCAAACGAAAGGACTTACTGCGAGGGTTTTAATTATATTTTTTTTTCATAATTTTAAAACAAATGGTTTTGAAGTTATTCAAGAAATTAGACGAAAAATTACCATTCCACCCCCTTATCTCCGAAACTACTGAGCCTAAAATTTTGAAAAAAATGGAGATAATAGATCTTTACCTAAAAATTACAGGAAAACCTATTAGAAGTCTGAAGTATTAAAATAACATGTTAAAAAAAAAATATTCGGAACCCTTTGCACGCGAGTCCGACTCGCACTTGGCCAGTTTTACTAACTAGCTGACCCGTGCCCACTTCAGCCTATGACACTCACAAATAACGTGGCTTTCTATTGGTAAAAGAATTTTCAAAATCGGTTCAGTAGATCTAGAGGTTAGCCCCACAACCTTACAAACTCATAAAATGTACCTCTTTATAATATTAGTATAGATGAAGTTAAGCAAAAGTCGAATCATCGACATAAAACGTCTTCAAAAAAAAAAACTGTGTATTTACATCTTTTGTTAGAATAGAAGTCCTGATAAAAAAGAAATGAAATGTTTGGGTTTAATCAATTGAAAGACACGATTGAGCATTAACTTTTGTTAAACAATTTATGATTTGGAATAATTCGGTACTTACGTACCACGTTGTAGTCTGCACAGTACATGATGTCCCTTTGGTTTTACCAGCGAAAGAAGCAGTTTATTTTTATAAACGAGTTGGTTCTTTTATAAACGAGCAGTTTCTTTTATAAATACTGCTAGTATTTTGCCTGGCTCATCTAGGTAGCTAGCGCTGAGAGACCAATAGAAAAATGATTTGTCGTGTGCAGAAATAAACACATTGACATTGCACATGCCACTAAAATCCGATAATTTTATTGGTGTTGTTGATAAATAAGTATTGCATTACTATTGTTTTATACCTACAGATAGGGAAATAAATTGTTAATCAAATTGGCACACTATGCTAGTTTCTCATGTTACGGCTGTTTGATAAAACTGCAAAGGAATTAAAGATGTGATTTGAATTAACGAATCAATTGAATAGGTACTCAATATGCTTCACAATTTTAATTCTCTGAACCTACCTTTCGAATACTAATAAAAACAACGAGTTACTTAAGAATAAAATAAAACAGTACACTGATATTAATGGAAACCTCAGCTCCAAGACTCCTGTCTTTATTATTCATTCAATGTCTTTTCACACTTTTTCATGACGCGAAAAAAGCTCTCCGCTGTGTCAACACATTTACTTTGACGTGTACCAACTGAAGGTAATGACAGGTCACTTGCCCACGGCTACCAACATAACAGAATGACAAATTGCCTTTGGCGCGTGGTGGGAGGAAAACCCTCGAGAGTTCTTAAAAAAAAGTACTCTTAATTTTGACGTTCGTTTGTAACAGACTTATTCGGCTTTTACAGATTTTAACAAAGGTTTGTTGATGAAATAATGAAGAAAAGTACGTGGAAGGTTGTGTACAATTTTAAGAATAATACGTTCTGTTGAAAATGTAGGTGCTTCGGTTTTAGTGCTGCCTGTTTATGCTAAATAAATAATAAATAAAATATTATAAAGAGGAAAGATTTGTTTGTTTGTTTGAATTGAATAGGCTCCGAAACTACTGGTCCGATTTGAAAAATTCTTTTAGCATTGGATAGCTACATTATCAGGGAATAACATAGGCTATATATTATCCCCGTACTCCCACGGGAACGGGAACTACGCGGGTGAAACCGCGTGACTTCCTCTAGTGCTAAATAAAATAATCCAATACAATTTTTGAAATGACAAAAAATATGTTTTGTAAAGTTATGTAAAATTTCGTAAACTATGTAATACCAGTGGGTCTAAAAAGGCCACTCTAGCAGAATCAGAAAGCAAAACACGCTTCCCGTCACTGTCCATTTATCCCAATTAACCTTGAACCTAATGCTTTAGGGATAAAGATGAAAATTAAATTTGACAGATTGATGCGTGATTAATATTATGATTCTAATATGATTCCCCAAAAGTGGCCTTTTTAGGCCCCCAGAGCTCAGAATTTACAAAAGTTATTAATTGAACATAGTGTTCTCAGGGAGTTTTCTTGTAGGAAGTTTTCTACTCCGCCTAAAAAAATAATTAAAAGAAACGTCTTTAATAATTTATTATCCGCTTGACTAGTTTTAAGTTACTAAAGATTTCTTTCTAATATTTTACAGAGTTCCAAGCATAATAAATTTTATATAACTCGCGGTTCCAAAGATCTACTGTTCATTGCAGCAGGCACATTTGTCAATTTTTCGAATTGTCAATTTCATTCAATATTACATGCTTAACCTTTTCATTCAACTCAATCAATATTCATGTGCAAATATCAGCGTTCAAGATACAGGTATTTGACCTATCGAATAGACTAGCTTTACAAATATTATATTTGCGGATGCCAAACTGACTGGACTATTTCGATAGCAGGCCGGATCTGCCAGTGCAGCATTTGGAATAAGTACCTAGTCTAATGTTTGGCTGCAATAAATATACCAATGTATAGTTATGTTTGTATAGGTATGTTTGCTCAAAACATGACTAAGGGATATCTAAATGTTCTGCGGAATTTGTTCGAAAGAATCACCGTGGCCCTGGAACGCAAAGGGCATTAGGAGGAACACGGATGGGTTTAGTCAGTAGGTAAGAGCCTGACACTCCTTTCGCTCCACCCAGAGCGGAAGTAGTCATTTGATGATTTTCCATCCTTAAAAAAAGTGTCATCTTTTGAGGTTATGACTGTGAAAAGATTCTACCGACGGGTCACAAAATAAACGAAAATCAATTGATGTAACTGGCTGCTAAAATTAATCTGGCCAAATAGGACATCCTCCAACCATCTTAAACGCAGTGCCAGTGTGGTACTCCTTCACAAGATATGAGTCCTCCTTTTTTACCCGTCGTGCACTTTCCAGGTTTTACACGAGGCTAATGATAGCACTCTGTACAGGTTGCTAAATAATGGTCGGAAAGTCCGATCACTGCAGCAAAAGTGCGTTTCTCAATTTATCCCAATAATTTTGGAATAAACTTTGTTCAAGAAACTGAGCCCAAGTTACATTTCACTCAACATTACATTTAATTTAATTTCAACCAACCCACAATGATAAATGCTGAAGATAGTTGGGAAAAAAATATCATGAAATAAATTATGTTTATACGATCGGATTATTGTACAGATAATGGGATTAACACAAATAGGGCCACAAATATAGTGCCAGCATATTGAAGAAATGCGATGTAAATGTGTTCCCAATAAACATAATGTAATACAAGATAGTTTATTCATATGCTGGGCAGTCTTTATTATTCTGTGATTTATTGACTTCACACGCCTACGTTTCTTCCCGCATATGTTAGGGATCCTAGGGCCTTTATATTTGGGCTCAAATGATCCTTAATAGCTAGTGGGAGGTAATGTCACATCGAACAAAAAGCAACGGCACTGATTTAAAGAGGCAGTAAATAGCGGTTTTGGTAAGTTAAAAATTATAAATGGCACGTTTAATAACTAGTTCAGCAGTTAAAACTAAGCAGTAAAGTAAACAAAAATGAGTATTTAAAAATATGAAATGGATCAGTGAATATATAATTGAGCAGGAAAATAATTAAATGGGCGGTAAAAATTATTGAACGAGCGGTTACGTGTACCCACGGGAAGTAATAAATCGGAATTTGTCGGTTAGAAATCTCATTCTAAGCAATTCTATAAACAATGAGGTGGTAAAGTAGATCCTTCGTCAAATTGCTGATTACCACCTACCAAGGTAGCTCGACGGAGCCCTATTTCTGTTTGCAAGGTTTAAAGTAACCTAACACGAAGGGGATGGCGGGTCCGCCATCCCCTTCGAACCTAAGCTGTCCGAGTCGGAGTGCCCCAAGTCCCGAGCTCGCTTCGCTCGCTCTTGCATCCTTAGTCAAATTGCTGATTACCACCTGCCAAGGTATGATCTGCCGAACTATTTATCGAACCGCTCATTCCATCATTTTTACCGCTCATTCAGTTATTGGACTGCTCAATTATTTTTAGAATTGACATTGTATGATAAAATAACCAACAAATTGATTTTTTATTACTGTCCATGTTTTACTGTCGCAATAATTATTCAACCACCATTAAATTAAATAACTGCTCAATATGTTTTTCAACTGATCATAATACATCTCGAATATTTAAATAACAGCTCAAAAAATTGGTTCCCAAAAGTAACTACATTTGGCGTTCTCATTATATGTATAGTGTCTGTTTGAATTTTGTCTTGAGATTTTTTAGAAAATTGTTTACTTATAATCATAAAAATGATTAGTATACGAATACTAATCATTTTTATGATTATGTTGGCAAGGATAAAATGTTGGTTTTTCGGCAGCGATATGCGCAAAATTATTGTTTTCGCGGTTAAAACCTGATAAAGTAGGCACAGGAGCGTGGAGCACAAGTATCTATACGCCGTTTTTTTCTTGTGCCCCACGCGTACGGGTATACGCTGTATACCCAGCAGTGGGTGAAGACAATTGGTAATAATCTTTATTGATGAGATGTGGATGGTGATTATGTTCAGTGCTGCCAATATTATTTTTTTCTTTCATTAGTGCTTGGAGAAAGGTGATTGGTTGTGTTCTGTATTACTTTAAATCTTAATATATAAAACTAGTGGACGTCACGCGGGTGAAACCGCGTGACGTGCCGTCGATAAAATATAGCCTATGTTACTCCCTGGTAATGTAGCTATCAATTGCTGAAAGAATTTCTCAAATCGGTCTAGAAGTTTCGGAGCCTATTCATTTCAAATAAACAAACAAACAAATCTTTCCTCTTTATAATATTAGTGTAGACTAGCTTTTGCCCGCGACTTCGTACGCGCGTATCCCGTTTTTTTCCGTTCCCGTAAGAATTTCGGGAAATCCTCTCTTAGTGCTCCCGCTACGGAGTGCAGGGAATCTACATTCCAGGAAGGAATGAATATATATAAAATTCTTCCGTTACTGACTGATTGAGTGACTGACAGACAACGCACAGCCGAAACTACTGGTTCTAGAAAGCAGAAATTTAAAAAAAAATGGGATATGCGCGTACGAAGTCGCGGGCAAAACCTAGTTTTATATATGAAGATTTAAAGTAATATATAAATCACCTTAAATAATAATATTTAAATAAATTCCTGTTGATTCCAAATTTAAATAATAATATTTAAATAAATTCCTGTTGATTCTAATTTTAATAAATTTCAGCCCATCTGAGTTGTATTAAACTAATAATCATATAGTTTATCAGTAAATATGAATCAGTAGACTTTCAAAGCAACGAACTTTGAACAAATCTTGTTGACAAGCTAACTAAATTTTGTGATTTAGGTAGCTCGTTTGCAAAGTTTGGTTCCCAACTAGTTAGCAATCAGTTTAAAGTTTATCCGTGGCTTCACTCTCGCATCAAGCAGGAACCAAATGTTTTGCCAGAATAAAAAAGTAGCCTGCGATAAGAATACATAAAAATAATAAGTAGTTTTGCGAAAGTAAGTGACTGAATTTTCAAATCGGACTTCCAAAGATTAGTACTCGTTACGGATAGTCAGAAGCAAGAAAATCTGACACTAGTCTTGCCAATGAGTACCGTGTTACCCAGTAAACGGGTATGGAGGTCTAGTAGGCAGCTGCTCCACGTAAAAACACTGGTATTCCGCTTAATCTGGTTTGACTGGAAGCCGACTCAAATATAGTTGGGCAAAAGCTAGACAGATGATGACCTAGTGCCAACTTAACAAAAAACTGGCCAAGTGCGAGTCGGACTCGTGCATAGGGTTCCGAACGAATTTAATTTTTTTAACATGTTATTTTAACATTACAGACTTCTAAATTTCCTGTAATCTTTAGGTAAAGATCTATTATCACCATTTATTTCAAAATTTTAGGCTCGGTAGTTTCGGAGATAAGGGATCCCTTCATTTTTCGTCTAATTTATTGAATAACTTCAAAACTATTTATTTTAAAATTATGATAAAATTATGAAAAATTAAAACCCTTACAGTAAGCCCTTTCATTTGATATGTCACAAGATATTGTTCAAAAAACTTGTTTTTTTAATTTTCTAGTTTGACCCCCAAAAGTGATCCCCATACTAAAAATTTAATGATTTACGTAACGCGTCCGTGTTTGGGTCATAGAAGTCCATATGTGTACCAAATTTCAACAGAATCGGTTCGGTGGATCCGGAGAAAACTAGCTGTGACAGACGGATAGACAGACAGACAGACAGACAGACAGACAGCCAGACAGACCGACAGACACCCGAGTGATCCTATAAGGGTTCCGTTTTTTTCGGAATCCTAATAAAACAAACTAATCTAACAATAAACTAAAATATAGCATCAAATCGTTCAACGTTCTCAACGATTTCAGTTGGTAATGTGTTCAAGAGACTGGCAGCATTGCCACACTGTATGGCAATGCTTAGCTTCTGCCGAAAGTTAAAGCCAGCCCTTGGGCCACAAGAAAGATACAATCTTAGTACTTACAATTTTCTATTACTTTTGATCGTGAATCAAATGTGGGAAAGGACTAAGATTAATGTACTTTTAGCATGATTGTCAAAGGTTAAGCAATATTGTTGCCGAGTAAGCAGATATATAAGCCGGCGCTCGCATTGTGTAGCATGGAGAAGGCTCCGTTTAAAAATAGCATGAAATATTATTTGTGAAGTAGCGGCCCACCTACATACGTAACCACTTAACTTTAATAAATATACAAGACATAGTGATATAAAATCACACCTGTATACTATGAAGTAGTCAGCTGAGATATATAACACAGACGATGGGCAACATTCTACGATGCGACGTCATACCACATTGCGATGTCGTATTGTTAAAATCTACGACAGTCAGTCTAAAAAAAAATCGCGACACGTGATTTAGTGTGTAGGTACGTGTATTTGGACCGAACACACCCACATTTTACATGTAACATGCCGAACGAGGGATAAAAGTCGAATATACAACCACTAGGTCTCCACAATTCATATTTTCTGTAAAAATTGAAGTTTACTTTTCATATTTTCGACCACATTTATTTTTGCTGTGTGCTTTTACAGGCACGTAGCCTGTTTGCTCTTTACGGCTTATAAATAAAAAAATATACACGAGGCCATACTTTAAAAATGGAGCGATGTTACGTATTGGACTATACGAAATAAATCCTTCTTTTGTCTTGGGGTTATAGTGTTGAAATAAATCTTGAAGCGGTGGGCGGTTAGTGAGTTTAGGTACTTCAGGGTTTCGTGCTTGAAAGGTGAAACTAGGACCAAATGGGACCATGTTTGTAAGCTTATGCCGTATGCCCTTTCGACTATCTGTTATGAGGCGAAGAGTATAATTATGTAATTTCCACAGAGTATGTATTTGATAATATCCTCCTTCTAGTAGGTACCTAAAACTTAAAGCAAAGTTTAAAAGAAAAAACTGGCCAAGTGCGAGTCAGACTCGTGTGCAAAGAGTTCCGGACCAATTTAATTTTTGTATATAACATGTTATTTTAATACTATCGACTTATAGATCTGTTAAGAATCATTATTTGCACTTTTTTTAATTTTAGGCTCGGTAGTTTCGGACATAACCCCCCCCTTATGGTCTTATGGAATGGTCATTTTTGGTCCAATTTCTTGAATACCTTTAACCTAACGCGTTCGTGTTTGGGCCACAGAAGTAAATATGTGTACCAAATTTTAACAGAATCGGTTCAGTAAATCCAGAGAAAATTGACTGTGGTAGACGGACAGACAGTCAGACACCCGAGTGATAAGGGTTCCGTTTCTTATGGATGTTCGGAATCCTAAAAAATATTAAATGAAATAAAACTTAAATAACAACTACAAAATCAGTTCGTTAGAATATCCAGTGTTTGGGTGCCTGTCCATTACAGCGGAGCGAGGCAGCGGAGCAAAGAAACGAAGAAATATTAACCAATCATGGCAGTCAAAATTTCAGTGAGTCACGTGGTGCGGAGATTTTATGCAATTCCATTGGTCAAAATTTCTTCGTTTCTCCACTGCGCTGCCTCGCTCCGTTGTAATGGAAAGGCACCCCTATGCTCGTATTAAGTGAAATCAAAGATTCGAACAATTAAACCGACAAACTAATTTGCATGATATTAGTATGGATAATCGTTTAGACAGGCTGGTAAAGGGTGCGTTAATACAACCTTCACGTTACGTAATAAATTAAAAGGTAATTGCATGATACGCCTCCGCCAATTTATGGTCATACTTCGTCGCAAAGAGTAGGTACAGTCGAGCCGTATATAACTTCGTCACTTTGACATTATTTCCTTAGACTATAGACAAGTTACATTCTGTTAGCGTTAGCGTGACGAAGGCGATTGTCAAAACGTCAATATTGACAAATGCTGTCGAAATGTCACGTGATCAATCCCTTTTGTTTCTGCATTTCAACAATTGCCATAGCTAATAGAATGGCAGTTTGTCTAGCGGCTCTTAATACTTTTTGGAGTTACGTCAAAATAACAAATCATTTACCAATTTCTGCCGTTAGTTGACTTCAAACTAAAACCTTGTTATGGAAATGGCCCTAAAAATAATATAATAAAATAGCTGTTCGCACGTGGCTTTGCTAGCGTCAATTAAAAAAAAAATGCCTATTACCGTCTCCAAAGCCCCGTCTATCTCTGTACCAAATTTCCTCAATATCGGTTCAGTGATTTAGTCGTAAAGCCGTTTCACAGTCAACCTTTACTATGATGTTTCAATGCCATCATGATCCTTCGTAACAGGAATGGATGTGTACATTCGTCCTGTATAGTTCTGTCTCTCTCACACAACAGAGTCATCATAGCATTGGGACGTCATTGTGGTAGGTGTCACATTTTAATTAGCAAAGTAACTAAGCGTCATTCTAAGTAATTGACATTATGACAATACGAAGTCAGTGAGTACATTATATCGTGAACGGAGTATA
Organism: Lacanobia wlatinum; assembly: GCA_947578705.1. Taxonomy (NCBI): domain Eukaryota; kingdom Metazoa; phylum Arthropoda; class Insecta; order Lepidoptera; family Noctuidae; genus Lacanobia; species Lacanobia wlatinum. The sequence goes on along the minus strand of OX388025.1, from coordinate 24,669,021 downwards.
CAAAAACAAACTAAAGGTAACGAACCTGTTACATTACTATAACTGTACAATTATTACCGTTTTGATGCCATATACAAAATATAACATATTGTATTTACCACACTAGCTTCTGCCAGTGGCTTCGCCCGCGTGGTCCCTAGGGAACATACTTCCGGGATAAAAAGTAGTCTATGTCTTTTTTAGGGTCTAGACTATCTCTGCACCAAATTTCATTTAAATTGGTTCATTAGTTTAGGCGTGAAAGCGCGACAGACAGACAGAGTTACTTTCGCATTTATAATATTAGTAAGGAAGTAAGGATTAGTAAGGATTAGCCGAATAGGGAACAAACTTTCTTCATACCCAGCAGGTAGTAAGGCTTTTTGGTCCCTGGCTAAGTCGGTCGAATCGAACTTCTGCTGTCCCTCACTACCACCACTGCTGAGACCCGACGGGACGCTGACCCACTCCGCTGAGGAGAAAGCGAACTTGTTTGCTTCTTTGTTTGCGGAATCTTCACGTCTATCCTGGTGGCGCGAGGCCCCCTGCTTCTCCTGATAGGTGCGAGTCGAGTATGTCGAACATTCGCATTCATCAGAAGGACGTCCGTAGGGTACTGCGTAACCTAGGCGTGAACAAGACTAGTGGCCCCGACGGGATACCGGCAATTGTTCTGAAGACTTGTTCGCCTGACTTGTCTCCGATCTTGACACGCCTATTTCGCCTTTCGTTTGAGACTGGATAAGTGCCGAAGGCTTGGAAGCAAGCTAACGTGCAGCCCGTGCCCAAGAAAGGTAGTCGAGCTGACCCGTCGAATTATAGACCTATCTCGGTAACGCGTGCTGAATCATAAGCTCCTAGCATACCTACAAGCGAATGATATCCTTAGCGACCGACAATACGGGTTCCGCCGAAATCGGTCTACTCCCCAGTAGACCAATTCTTCTAGCGTATACCATTCACATCTGGAGTGAGGCCATAGAGAAGCATGGGGAGGCACTAGCGGTCTCCCATGACATATCGAAGGCCTTCGATAGGGTCTGGCACGATAGCCTTATTAGTAAGCTTCCTTCCTTCGGTATGCCCCACAGATTGTGTGATTGGATCGCGGATTTCCTGGGGGAACTGTCTATGTGTCGATGTGGTCATAGATGGCTGCTCCTCTGGACTGCTGGAAATTAATGCCGGGGTTCCTCAGGGGTCGGTGCTTTCGGCAACACTGTTCTTGCTGCATATTAATGATCTGCTTAAACCCGGTACCTTTGGGTATGCAGACAACAGCACTGTTGCTGAGAGATACGTATCCGACATACGAGCTGGTGGGTCGCGGATTCGTGTCCTTACAGGCTGTCTCTGAATGGGGCGATGCCAATCTGGTCAAGTTCAATGCTGCTAAGACGCGTGTCTATTTTCCGCCAAAAAGAGCCAATTCCAACCTGCTCAATCTTTCCAAGGTGCAACCGTGCCGATAACCGTACCAACTTGAGCTTCTTGGGGTTACATTAACATCTACCCTCACTTTTGGCCCTTTCATAGAGGCAAAAGCTCAAGTGGCTGCAAAGAAGTTGGGGATCCTAACAAAGGTGACACGGTACTTTACGCCGGAACAGCTGCTCAAACTCTATCAAGCGCAGGTTCGATCGTGTATGGAGTACTGTAGTGCTATTCTCTAACAACATTTTCGTATCTCGACAGTAGAATTCGAGGTGAGTTTCAAATGAAGACCTTTATGTTGTGTGCAATAAAGCTCACTTTGTGAGTTTGATCACTCAGGTGAAGCTCGATATCGAAATAGTTTCTTACAGAATAGACTAGCTGCTCTCATCTTTTGGACGGATCTGCCAGATACCAGCTTGATGACCTTGAGTCAATTGAGAAACGAGCCAAGAGGATCATCGGCAATGATAGGCTCGTCGCGACGAAGCTCCAGTCAGCATAGACGACGAGTTGCTAGCCTGTCGGTTTTCTACCGGTTGCATTTTGGGGAATGTACGACGGAATTGTATAATTTAATTCCGCCAAGCCCGTTCCACCATCGGACCACAAGACGAACGGCGATGCGCCACCGGTACATGGTGGACATCCCACCCACACGTACAAAACGTTTTGGGAACACATTTATAGTGCGTACAGCTAAGGAGTGGAATTCCCTGCCGGAGTCTGTGTTTCCTGATAGCTACAATCTGGGAGTCTTTAAGTCAAGAGTGAATAGGTTACTTCTAGGCAAGCGTGCTCCATCTTCAAACACATCATCGCTTACCATCAGGTTAGATAGTAGTCAAACGCGTGCCTATCAATAGTAAAAAAAAAATAATATAGCTGTAGGTACTCTTTGTACAGCTTTGTTTTTCGTAAAATATCGTTTCTTTTCTAGGGTAACTTCGAGCTTGAGCCTTTTCGTGAATCGTTTTAATTGTGCAGCTTGTAATAATACTCAGTAATTAACGTAGGTCTTATTATTCAAGTCTGAGACCAAGGTAATTAATATAGAACGAGCTTTTAATATAGTCATTAGGTAGGTTAATTAAGTACCTAAAAAGTAATTTAGTTTTGCTCATTCAAGTAATGAGAATATTTCTCCATTTCATTTTAAGGTGAATGGTGTATTTTTATGAATTGCCATTTCATTGGTACGCTTTTAAAAAGAAAAGTGTTTATTGTCATTGAACTGACATGTATACATACAATTTATAACTTAAAACTAGAATTCCGAATCGAATGCAAAGCATAGTCTACTAATACTATCATCATCATCATCATCATATCAGCCGAAAGACGTCCACTGCTGGACATAGGTCTCCCCCAAGCGACGCCAAAACGACCACAACGCTAATACTGTAGTAGTACTAAAACCATTGATATATAAAAAAAAACCCAAGATACACCCTCTGCATCTCAAAAACGTTCGCAAAAAACAAGCGCACAATGTGCTAGTGCTGTGTGCTAGTTTCAAACAGTCTCGCATCGCTTGCCATACTGCACTACTTTGTAAAAACAACTTTAAGCGATCCGTGTAAGGTTGAATTTGCAAAAAAAATTGTTTATAGTATAACTACACACAACTCGCACATGACACTTGATTCATGTCAGTTTTTGACGACAGTTTCGAGTGTTGCATTTGTTCGAGACTGTGCATCTTGGGTTTTTTTTTATATCAATGACTTAAACTATGCAAGTAAAGACAGAATATCACGTTCACATTCACTTTTTTTTTGTACTATTTATAGGCTCGCGTTTGACCACTATCTCACCTGATGGTAAGCGATGATGTGGTCGAAGATGGAGCACGCTTGCCTAGAAGTAACCTATTCACTCTTGACTTAAATACTCCCTGGTTATAGCTATCAGGAAACACAGACTCCGGCAGGGAATTCCACTCCTTAGCTGTACGCACTATGAATGTGTTCCCAAAACGTTTTGTGCGCGTGGGTGAGATGTCCACCATGTACCAGTGGCGCATCGCCGTTCGTCTTGTGGTCCGATGATGGAACGGGCTTTTGAACAAGGTTCTATGTTTCAATTTTAGTTGGTACTTACTGAGTTAAGAACGCTACAAGTTCTTTGCGTCATAAATCCATTTATAGATTGATTATTGAATCGACGAGCTTAGGTGAAGTGAATATGAAGTGAGCTGTCCATCCGAGATGGAATGGCGGGTCACACTCCACCTAAGTTTACAATAGGCCGGCTCTACGAGTACCTTTTTACTTGAGATGGGTAACTCAGGAGACATAGATAAAAAATATGAATCAAACCGTTTCCATCAATCACTCTTTGAACCCGTTCATATCCGAATGTATCAGTGTATCTTTACAACTCATACACTTCACTTCACTCATGGCGTCTTTTTCTATCTGCCTCGCAACCGTATAGCTAGCGCACATCTATGCACTCGTTCTTTTAGACCTCTAAGGTCAAATTCAAGCGTCTCTTTCGCACTTCTGTATTAGAAAATGTTCTTTCGCGCTTTGACATTATCTATCGCGCTCGCTGATATAGTGAGCTGATTGAGTTGAGCGAAATAACTAAGCGTGTCACGCCGAACAGCGTGAGCTACTGATATACAACGTGTTACAGAATAAACGCAATACCTCTTAAGGGGTCATTGTACTCATCATTATGAACAACTTTCACTATAGGACATATCCCGAAATCACGAAAAAAAATTAAATGTTCAGTACATTTTGTCGAATTATGCGCACATAAATGTATGGGAGCGTCGATTTTTTTTTTACGGTTTCAGTGTTGGTCCCATAGTGAAAGTTGTTTATTTATTTATTAATAAGGCACACCAACAACTTATTTACAAAATAAATGTTTTAAATTGTCACGTCAAAGGTCCTGTGTAAATAAGCCACTTACAGGCATGCACAACTTTCACAAAACCAGTAGACATTATTACTATACATAAAAAATACAAGACAAAAAATTGAGCAATAAAAGTAAAAATAACATTAACAGATTGAAAATCACTAAAGAGAATTATTGTAATTATAAGGATAAATTGATAGAAATTGAAATAATTAAATTTTAAATAATTGAATTATAAAATTAAAATAGATAACAATTAACAGGATAAAAACAAATTAGAATTATATAATTAATATTAAAATTAAAAATTACAAAACATCAAATTAAATTAAATTGTTCTTGTTTTGTTTTGCTCATAATGATGAGTACAATGACCCCTTAAGAGGTATTGCGTTTGTTCTGTTACAGGTTGTATAAGGATTATAAAGATACAAAAGAGTGATACATATCACAGTGATAGAAAGAAACATTTCAATATTTTCTTTTTAGTGATACATTTTGTCCATGTCTACTTCTAACAGATTCTCTTAGACGACTCCGTACCAATCAGCCGCGAAATAACCGAGACACCCCGGGTGAATTTGAAAACTTTTCCAATCACGAAGACAAAAAATAATAATCAAAAGAAAAAATGCAGCTACAGCGGCTTACAGATATTGCAATTTTATCGAAACGAAGTGCGCTACGCCATAATTTCCAGTTTTCATCTTCATCATGCCTTTTCAAAAGACTGTTTGGTTTGATTATGCTCGTAGTGAACTCTTGAATTTTTATGATTTTGGAAAGTCAATAAATAACTCCTAAGAAGAAAATCGTATGATTCAAAATGTTGGTAATAAATGTCCTATGACGCTGAATAGCATAAACACAAAATTAATGTACCTATTATATTAAGTCACGAGTACATTTTCCTCAATGCGCGTGAGTCTTTTCAATCCAAAATCAACAATACCTAACTTTCCTGACTGTACTATTTTTAAAACCTACTCACCTACCCACTTACCCACGTACCCACTTCTGCATAGAAATTCAATCAAACCTTAATGTTACGACTAGCTAAACGTTGTGTGCAAATAATGATGCAAAAATTTTCAAAACAATTTTGAGAATATGGCTCTCCTTTTATTACAGTATTGTGACGTCATATCTGCGTACTTACAGCCTAATGCCTCCATCTATTAGTGTCTATGATGCTCATATGTTTATGTATGAAGGGTAATCGACATGAAGTAGGTAAGTACTCCTACTCAAATCATCGTTAGACGCGATATAAGATATTACAGTAGATAGGACCGCGGTTAGCAACAAGGGTGAAGGGTGTAGCAATAAAATGGAGTTAGCGTTGAGGGGTCGGTCTGTTTAGTAGGGTTTTAAATTACTTGGGCTCATTAACTTGAAACAATTTATGTGTTTTATACGGTGAACTGGAGTTACAGATAGGTTCATAGTCTGGTGTTATTGTATTGTCGATTTTGGGCCAGCCGAACGTCTTTAAGGATTCTTTAAACAGTAGATTATGCACCGAGGGGATAACGCAGTGTTTTATGACATGGGCGTCATATTGACGAGACTGAGACTGGTCTATTTTAGTTACGTTCACAGTATCATGTCTTACGGTATTTTACTATGGGGACGGGCTGCAGACATTGAGTCCATTTTTATTCTGCAGAAAAGAGCCATCAAAGCGATATACAATCTCCGCCGGCGCGATTCTCTAAGGGAACTGTTTAAGAATATTAACATCATGACGGTACCTTGTCAATACATTTACGAAAACATCATGTATGTCAGAAAGAATTTACATCTTTTTAGTAAAAGAGGCGACAGACATAATTATGGTACTAGAAATAGGGATCAATTAGTTCAACCAGGTTTCAGACTGGCTAAAGTTGCCTCATCTTTTATGGGGTACTGTTTAAAATGTTATAATAAGATACCTCCCCATATATTAGAACTTAATGAGACAAAATTTAAATCTTGTATTAAACGCACACTATGCAGGCAAGCATATTATAAGTTGGGGGATTATATTGAAGACTAGCTGTGCCCGCGACTTCGTTCGCGTGGATGTCGAAAAATATCTGTTGCATAGATAAAATCTACTTTAAGTTAATACCTTGCGTATCCTGATCTCAAAATTAAGAAAATAGGAAGAGGGTAATACAGGGCACTCTACCATCTCTTCCGGTTGAAATGCCGATTAGCCCGGGTAATCTCCTGGTACATACCTACCTCGAGCTAGTTATCAAAATCAACAAAACCGACTATCGAATGAACGGTGGTAGGTAGTCTTCAAACTACGAAACAAAGCAACTGATGAATAAAGTTGATTCTTAATTTTGTCCAGCCTTAATTTTGTCTCTGGCGAGGCGGCGAGCCTCCTTGCCGGACTGCCCGCCATGGGATCTAGAGCCCTCGCGCTCATTTACGAATGGCGCGTGGAGGCGCTACGCCGGGGCGAGACTCCTCTGCCGCGGCAAATCGCAGCACGGCGGACGGAGCTCCGGCGGGATCTCATGGCAATATGGAGACAACGACTGTCGCAACCCAGCGCTGGGCACGCCACAATTGCGGCGATAAGTCCCCTCTTTGAGGAGTGGCTAGAGCGGCGCCACGGCGTCCTTACCTTCCGTTTGACGCAGGTATTCACCGGACACGGTTGTTTCGGGAGGTACCTGTTTCGAATACGGCGGGAGGATACGACCAGATGTCAACACTGCGAGGATCGCCCGGAGGACACGGTGGAGCATACGGTGGAGGTCTGCCCTGCTTGGGCGGAGCACCGCCGTGTCCTCGTCGAGGCGATCGGCGACGGCGACCTGTATCTAAATACCTGTATGTAAATCATTATACTACCTCGAAACTCATACTAGAATGCCACAATGCACTAGAACGCGTCACGGTGACCAACCGCAACACTGTGACGCTGCAGTGGATAAAAGGACACAGCGGATCACTAGGAAACGATGCGGCCGATGAGCTGGCCAGGAGGGGTTCTGGTGCTGTGGCTGTTGGACCCGAACCCATAGTACCACTCCCCTTCGTCCAGCTGCGCGCATGGATACAAGAACACACCCACAAACAAGCGGAACGCTGGTGGGCCTTGGCACCAGGCTGCAGGCAGTCCAGGGAGGCTATGCCATCCTTAAACAGGAAACTGACCAGACGCCTTCTGCGACTGGATAGGGGTAGCCTGCGAATGGTGGCGGGGACTATCACCGGGCACTGCTCATTGAATAAAAACTTACACACGATAGGTATTACGGACAGTCCTTTATGCAGAGCATGCATGGAGAAGGAGGAAACGGTATCGCACGTACTTCTTGAGTGCGCAGGCGTTACGGAAATACGGAGTCAAACAATAGGGACACAGAACTCGCTTACAGATGTTCTCAACACACCAGGAAAACTGATCTGCTTCTGGAGGGAGGTTGGCTGGTTGGAATGACGGCCACGATGGCTCACGCACAATGGTCCAATATCAGGACTAAGTGCGGAAACCAAATCCTAATAGATAGATAGACGGCGACCTGTCGTGGTCGGCCCTGTTTCAAGCCATGGTCCGGAGCGAGGAGACTTGGGAAGCGGTCACCTCCTTCTGCGAAGCAGTAATGCTAGCGGTAGGAGGAAGCCGAACGCGTGAGGGAGAGGGAAACCTCACGCCCCAGCCGCCGCAACAGAAGAAGACGCCCCGGGCGTTGGGAGTCGCAAGGCGATTCTCGGCCACCGTAGGCGAGGGCCTGCGGACGGCGAGCATTGGGTGGCTCGCCGTCTGATCAGAACCAGGCCCAGGTCAACGGCGCGCTGTGTTCCAGGCGCGTCTCAAAGAGCTGTCAGCATTAAAGACGGGGCCCGCTAGGGCAAATTCCTGCCGGGGTTGCGGGATTTATTCGAAAGAGTCATCGCGGCCCTGGAACGCAAAGGGCATTAGGAGGAACACGGATGGGTTTTAGTCAGTAAGAGTCTGACACTCCCTTCTGCTTCACCCAGAGCGGGAGGAGTCATTTGATGATTTCCCATCCTTAAAAAAAAAGCAAAAAGAAACAGTTTCTTTGATTTTCCCTGACAATTGCAGATTACAGAACACCGATGAATTTTTTACATTTTATGTTAATTAGTTCTACCGGGTTTATAGAATCGATTTACTGTGTAAGAATAATCGATTTTTTTTAATTTAATTGACAGGCTGGCAGATGCTTAGGCCATCTATGAATAGGGTAGGTAAATGTGTGACGAAAATATAATTATGAAATTATTTATTTTTTGGGAATCCTAAATTCTATTAAATGCCGGGATGTCACTTAGACCGTCTCCCTAGTGGATAAACGTTTGTAATCTGTGCCCAGTTTTGCCTACTGTATATTAAGTGTTTTTTGCAAATCATTTAAGTTTTTTACCATGAAGCATCATCTGCCTAGCCTTTTCCCATCTATATTGGAGTCAGCTTCCAGTCAAACGGGATTGGAGCGGCTGCCTACCAGTCCTGTACAACCCTACAATACTGGGTAACACGATACTTCTTGGCAAGACTGTAGGTGTCAGATTTGTCGGCTTCTGACAATCCGTAAAGACTGCCTGAGATCTCTTCTCGGTAGGTATGTTAAACTGGGCACCCATCCACAGACTGACCTTGGCAAGCGTTGCTTAACCTTGAAGATCGACTCGGGCGTCTATTATATTCCGTGGTACATAGGAATCTCGGTATGTTAAAATGGTCACCCATCCACAGACTGACCTTGGCAAGCGTAGCTTAACCTTGAAGATCGACCCGGGCGGCTATTATATTCCGAGGTACGTAGGAATCTCGGTATGTTAAAATGGTCACCCATCCACAGACTGACCTTGGCAAGCGTTGCTTAGCCTTGAAGATCGACCCGGCCGGCTATTATATTCCGTGGTACGTAGAAATCTCGGTATGTTAAAATGGTCACCCATCCACAGACTGACCTTGGCAAGCGTTGCTTAACCTTGAAGATCGACCCGGGCGGCTATTATATTCCGTGGTACGTAGAAATCTCGGTATGTTAAAATGGTCACCCATCCACAGACTGACCTTGGCAAGCGTTGCTTTACCTTGAAGATCGACCCGGGCGGCTATTATATTCTGTGGTACGTAGGAATCTCTGTATGTTAAAATGGTCACCCATCCACAGACTGACCTTGGCAAGCGTTGCTTAACCTTGAAGATCGACCCGGGCGGCTATTATATTCCGAGGTACGTAGGAATCTCGGTATGTTAAAATGGTCACCCATCCACAGATTGACCTAGGCAAGCGTTGCTTAACCTTGAAGATCGACCCGGGCGGCTATTATATTCCGAGGTACGTAGGCCACCCATCCACAGACTGACGTTTTTACGTGAAGCGGCTGCCTACCAGACTTCCACAACCCATTAATTGGGTAACACGGTAGTTCTTGGCAAGACTGAAGCCAGATTTACTGGCTTCTGACAATCCGTAACGACTGCCAAAGATCTTCAAATGACTAAATGTTATTTTTTTTTCCTTTGGTATAAAGAGTTTCACAAATAATATATGCATTCATTCATGAAACAGTTCTAAACTGTTACTATTTAATTATCTCAATAGATGGCGGTGCGTGTATGTGCTTCACGTAATGAAACTTTAAACGAAACCTTTAAATACAAATATCTTTTGATAGAGTGAACCGATTGCGATGAAACAAAAACTAAGTTATACCTCCAGTTACGTACAATTTTAATGCGTATAATTTATCTACGTTATTTCTGTACTTTTTACGTGATGCCTGCACATCCAAACAGATAAACAGATAAACAGACAAAAATTCCAAAAATGATGGAAATGGTTTCTGTAAGTTACCCTTTATCTCCCTAGCTATTTTTTAATTTTTTATTTTGAATGTACAAAAACGACTCTTCAACAGATTTATTATATGTATAGATAAAAATGCTTGGCTGAATGCTGGTCCGGCTCCACTGCCACTAGGGCGCACAAAATAATCTGTTAGCATTTGGAAACATTGTTGGACCGGCTGAAGATTGTAAAAAAAAAACAATATTTGCATTGTATAGACTCAATTTTATTTAGCAATGTATAATTTCATCCATTTTAACGGCACATGTGTGAGTACTGTGTACCTTAAACTTAAGCTATAGCTATCAGTTCTAGGTTTGTTTTTGACTTGAATGTACCCTGGCGGTTGGGAGTGTCATGCTCACACAAAAGTCTGGCTGATGGTGGCGTATGCGTTGGATCATTTGGCTCCCTTCAAAATGGTTGAGCCGAATGGTGCTAGCGCATGCGTCATGTTCGTGAACGGGCGCTGTCAGTTGGGACTGGTCATTTCTCAGTTGCCATGGTTTATTTTAAATATTTCTTTGAATTGTTCCTTTTTTTCCCGGACGCTTTTATCCTGCTCGTCTTTTACATCGTTCTCACATGTTTGTATAATTTCAACTTGATGTAAAATTTGTAACAATTTATTATTTTTTAAAAGAGTGTCCGTGGAATTTCTTGCACGTTCTTCTCCATAGAGATCTACGCTTTGGAACGTGCAAATAGCTTCATCTTGTTGGACTGACCGACCTTGACAATTCAAAAGTGCCTGTAAATGGTTTATTTGAAATATACGATTTGATTTGATTTTGATTTGATTGAATCACGAACCCAATGAAAGGATTCGATAGTTAAGTTTCGAGCGTAGCTAGGGATTCAAAATAGCCCAAGGCAAAGACACCTTTCTCTCTGACGAGCATATTCTACTTCACACTCCTACTGCTAGAAAATTGTTTGCAAGTTATGAAGATGGTAGCTGGCCGCGAGCGGTTCTCGTCGGTCTCCAAGTTGAGTTCCAAATTCAAATCACGTTATTGAACTCCAGGCAATAATATTGCGCTCAATGTCATTATAGCCCGAAGGGCAATAATGACTTACTTTAGGTTGAGTTTGCATGACATAATCTGACATTTTCGAGCAGGTGGTACGAAAAATAATTTACAGGCGTTGTTGTGGTGTAATTAATGTCCGCTTTAAACAAACACTAAGAAAAGTCTGTAAGGACGTCTACATATTATATGGCTTGTTAGATTTTTTAAAGTTCGACTCAACTCAGTTGGAAATAAAGAGCTCTTTTATTTAGGTGTTAGGTACTTTTGTGTGTGTATGGGGCAGTCGATTTTTGCGCGATTTCAGGATTGATCCCATAGTGAAAGTTGTTCATAATGATGACTATAATAACCCCTCATAGTATCAGTGAAATCTAGTATTTCAAATCAGTATAAAGCACTTGTAGTTGCCCTACAGGTTGGCAAAGTCAACCTTCTATGTCACAAGACCTTGTTTACTAGTCCTATAAAATATTCCCATTACTAAAGAACATGCTTATTACAAAATAAATATTATATAAGCCATATAAAACCGCAAACCAGCTGTAACGTTTGCGGTCCGTAATGTTCGGTGGATGAGGTCACTGTGCTTATAGTATGCGGCGAGAAGCGTGTCGGTCAACATTAAAAACATGCTTCAATAATATTATTTGCGTTAAAAATCTGACGTTTTAATACTTCTCGTAAGTACAGACGGTGTTATTAGAAAAGCATTATTTTTATAAATATTTGAAACAAAGAAACAACAAACTTTAAAAAAAAAACTGTTTTGCGTTCGTACTCAAAGAGTAACCAATGGCACCCTATTATTAAGCTTCCCTTGTCCGTCCATCCATCCCTATGTCTCTCTAGACAAACCTATTATATACCTATAACGATTCATCATCATATCAGCCGAAAGACATCCACAGCTGGACATAGGCCTCCCCCAAAAGAGGGGGGGTTTGCCATAATCGCCACGCTTGGCAGGCGGGTTGGCGATCGCAGTGTATGGTGTTGAGTTTTACAGTGAACGCTGCTGCCCATTCTCTGGAGAGTCCCTTAGTCGCCTCTTACGACACCCACGGGAAGTGATGGGATGGTATTATTCTTTTACGGCACCATACGGCACCGGCCGGTACCATGCGGCTGACCGTCTATCTACCTATAACGATTATTGAGATACAACCCGGTGACAAAGGTCAGCGGGCTGTATCTCAAGAACCGTAGCAGGTAGACAGTTGAAATTCACAGGTGTATTTCTATAGAAGCTATAACAACAAATAAGAAAAATTAAATCTATATACTAATATATAAAGCTGAAGAGTTTGTTTGTTTATTTGCTTGAACGCGCTTATCTCAGGAACTACTGGTCTGATTTGAAAAATTCTTATATCATCACGCTAAGACCAATAGGAGCGGAGCAGTAATGAAAATTGTGACGCAGTTGCGCAGAAGTTGCGCGGGTCAGCTAGTTAAATTATAAATTAAAGGGGCTCCCATTCAAGATTTGTGGTTTTTTTTTTCAGTCGATGGCACGGATTCCTTCGTATGTCTCGTATTCGTAACTAACAAAAAGTATAAATAATTTAACATGGCGTCGATAAATTCGTTCGCATCGTTGACCACTGGTATAATTGTGCCCAAAAGGCTAACAGCATTGCCATGTTTTATGGCAATGCTTATTCTTTGTCCGAGGTAAAAGCCAGCCATTGGGTTACGCGAAGTGTCATCTAAGCGTCTTGACAGATCTTTAAACATGGTATGAGCACTCGGACACCACGACCCGAGAGAGTTTCAACCTCAAACGGCTCGAAACTAAAACTCCGGGGCTATTAAATTTCCGCCGCTTGAGGTTTTCGGCAGCCGCAGCGGCAGCGCCTGCACAGCACGAAGAGCTATTAGGATGATGGGATGGTGCAAGAGATCGACACAAGTAGCGTCCCTACACTAATGGTCTATTCATCTTCCATACCATGGAAATAACGACATGCCATGCGTGCTAGACCATTGGGTTCTAATAAGAGTTTGCATGACATAATCTGATGTTTTCGTGCAGGTGGTGTGAAAAATAATGTACAGGCGTTGGTGTGGTGTTATTAATGTCCGCTTTAAACAAACACTAAGAAAAGTCTGTAAGGACGCTATGACGATATGGCATTGCTAGATTTTTCAAAGTTCGGCTCAGCGCAGTTGGAAATAAAGAGCTTTTTCATTTAGGTGTTACTTAGGTGTGTGTATGAGTCGGTCGATTTTTTTTCGCGATATGAAATAGCGGCCCACACTAATGGCCTGCTACCCACCTTCCATCGAAATAACGACATGCCGTCCGGTCTCTTGCCATCGTCGCGTGCTAGACCATTGGGTTCTAATAAAGACGGAAATCACAATTATCTTTTGTTTCTTTCAAAAAGCCATAAGTCGTATATACTCATAAAAGGGTGATTTACCTACCTACATATTAACTGCACTATGCACGACTTTGTATTCAAAAGCTTACATTGCGCAACGATATAAAGCACACCGAATTCGTTCATTCATTCCAATTCTAAAAAAACACGTCTCTACGGAATGAAATTGAAACTCGACTCATCAATCCGGAAATGCGAAGGTATTTTTAACCCGGTTTGTGTCTCACCTTTGATTAGTGATGGATCGTGGACCTAGTTCAGTCATTTGCCTTCAAAGAGGCAGAGGCTGGGCCGATTGCAGGCCTATATCAAGATTATTGCATAAGTTTCTACTAAAGTACCGCCATTTAATTCTAAATGGAGGATTCTTCTCCTTCTTATCGCTTTATACCTTGGACCTTCACTTATAATAAAATTAACGCAAGAACTCTAATTTTCGGTTTAAAATATATTATTTGTAAAAAGACTGCTCGCACCTTCATACTTAACTTTGACTACGACGAAACGGAGGAATTCCTAAGGAAGTGACTCAAACACATTCATGCATTATACACAACATACCAATAATAAAAACCTAACACACACCACACTATTTACAATTATTCCACACATTTTTTAAATTTTTTCCTTGTTTTTTTTTTCTGTAAAACTTTTATTTTATTGGTTCAAATGAGATTCTTTGGTTTTCCTTTGTTCCTGTTTGTATAATATTATTATATGTAACTTAACACACTCTGCTGCTCACATACTAGGTATATGTAAACCACTATGTACACCACGGGAGATCGGAAATGTTGTATTTAAAAACAAGTTACGTTATCTAGAGGAACAGTACTGCACCCACTAACTAGATTTTTAGAAACCGTATACCTTGTAACTGAATCCGCAGTGTAATCTAGTCCTAAGTTATTGAATCAATCAATTTATTATTATCGTGTTGGCAAAATAAAATTAAAAGGCATTTATTCAAACTAGACTGAAAATCAGCACTTTTTGAACGTCAAAATTTACATGAAGACAGGAAGACAGTCCCCCAAATCGCCCAGCCCGGCAGTAAGATCTAACGACCACACCAACAGGGTTAGTGTCAGAGTTTTTACACCGCCTCAAGGGCCTCTGAAGAAGAAGAATGTAGTATTATAAATGATAAATAGAGTTTGCTATGATTTCACGTCTTAATCAATTTTGATAAACTTTGGTAAAGATAGATGGGACCCTGGAGAGGTTTATTTTTTTGCTAAAATGTATTAAGATAAACGCGAGCGAAGCCGCTGGAAAAACTTGTATAAATATTAGTTAGTTTGTGTTCCCTGTCACAACTTTTCATTTGTGAAAATGATTATCCTCTAAGCGACTTTTTATGAAAAATGTCCGCTTTTCCAAATTCCAGCCTATCGGCCATAAATATGATGGACATTAATTTACCTACTGATTGATGTGGTGTTCAGAACAAAATAATATTACTCAAAGTTCCACCGGCCTGTCAAAATAAAATTTTCATGATCGATGGCAATGTGATCATTCAAAAATATAAGAATTTTTTTTCGGATCGTTACGTGTCTGCGTCTGGATGCTCCTTGCGGAGCTCCACAACGGTGTCAATGTGGTGAAGCAGTCGACCGCCTCGGACACCATGGTCTGCAGTAGGAGCGCTGGTCAGTTAGCAAGACACGCCAGCATTAATAACTTTATTCGTCGGGCTCTTGCCACCACCCGGGTTGTCGGGGTGCCAGCTGTTTTAGAACCCAACGGCTTGGCATGCGACGATGGGAAGAGGCCAGATGGGATGACCATAATGCCTTGGAAGGTGGGTAAGCCTTTGGTGTGGGATGCAACATGTGTTGACACCCATGCGCCATCCCATCTTTCTAGCACGGCTGGCTGCGCTGGGGCGGCTGCTGCAGGTGCAGAAAACGTCAAACGGCACAAAACAACTTAATTGGGAGTTACATATTTGAGCCGTTTGGTGTTGAAACATTAGGCCTATGGGGTCCGAGTACGCATCGAGTCTTTCGGGATATCAGTAAACAACTTGTCGCCTGTTCACGTAACCAGAGGGCTGGACTTTTCTTCGGCTAAAGAATCAGCATTGCCATTCAACGCGGCAATGCTGCCAGTGTTTTAGGCACTTTTGCCATTGAAAGCGATGTGGATTATTTTTTTGATGCCCAATGATTAATTCTTTTTTAATACGCTTTTGTACAGAATTTCTTGATAATTAGTGTAGAGATTTTCAGTGTATTTACAATAAAAAAAGCATTGTTTCAAATAGACTAGAAAGATTTTAAATCATCATGACTCCTTCCACTCTAAGCGGAGCAGGAAAGAGTGTGACTCTTACTGACTTAAACCCATCCGTGTTCCTCCTAATGCCCTTTGTGTTCTAGAGCAGCAGTGACACTTTCGAACAAAACATCAGTAATGATAGGCTCGTCGAGTCGAAGCTCCAAAGTCTTGAGCATCGACGCCGAGTTGCCAGCCTGTCGGTTTTCTATCGGTTGCATTTTGGTGAGTGTGCGACGAAATTACATGATTTTATTCCGCCAAGCCCGTTCCAACATCGGACCACAAGACGAACGGCGATGCGCCACCGGTACATGGTGGACATACCACCCACACGCACAAAACGTTTTGGGAGCACATTCATAGTGCGTACAGCTAAGGAGTGGAATGCCCTGCCAGAGTCTGTGTTTCCAGGTAGCTACAACCTGGGAGTCTTTAAGACGAGAGTGAATAGGTTACTTCTTGGCAAGCGTGCTCCATCTTTGACCACATCATCGCTTACCATCAGGTGAGATAGTGGTCAAACGTAAGGCCATTAAAAGTAAAAAAAAAACAAATCTCACACATTCTAACAGGCACATTTGAATTGTCATGATCTGACAGTCAAATAGATGAAGCTAGTTCTGCTGCACTATTGACAAGAGCAGCAATTCGTTTTCCGCAGCAAAACACACTGACCGTCTTATCTTTAGCGCGGCAGTTGCAATGATTTTGTAATTAAATCACCTTATCAGCGGGCCTAATCAGGCCACTTTAGCAGAATCAGAAAGCAAATCACGCTACCCGTCACTGTCAAATTTTCCCAATCAACCTTGAACCTAATGTGTTAGCGATAAAGATGAAAATAAAATGTGACAGATTGTTGTGTGATTATTATTATGATTCTAATACATTGATATATAAAAAACCCAAGATACACATTCAGCATCTCAAAAACGTCCGCAAAAAACAAGCTCAATATATATAATTGTGCGCAAGTTTCAAACAGTTTCGCATCGCTCGCCATACTGCACTACTTTGTAAAAACAACTTTAAGCGATCCGTGTAAGGTTGAATTTGCAAAAAAAATTGCGCATCACCCGCCATACTGCACTGCTTTGCAAAAACAACTTTAAGCGATCCGTGTAAGGTTGAATTTGCAAAAAAAAAATGTTTATAGTATAACTACACACAGATCACACATGACACGATACATGTTAGTTTTTGACGACAGTTTCGAGTGTTGCATTTGTTCGAGACTGTGCATCTTGGGTTTTTTATATTTCAATGTTCTAATATGATTCTCCTAAAGTGGCCTTTTTAGCCCCCCAGCTGTCCGATTGATAAGAGTTCAAGATATATTGTTTATTTTTAAGATCGATCTCTATCGTTTTTTCATTGACGTCAATTTCGATATGCGCATATTGTGCATACCTAACCTAACTACAGAATCCCCGATAGTTGCGATTTTTACGACCTGTAGGTAATCATTTCAATCGTAAATTAGTTTATTGTGTTTGTTAGTTTCGATAGCTTTAAATTCCTGTTACTTGTCAGATAAGCTCGAGGCTTAAAAATAACACCAGCATGGGTCGCTTTTCATGGTTAAGATACGCTTGCCGAGGACCTCGGAAAGCACGGTAAGCCATTGGCCTCGGCTGTCATTCTTAGGGTTCCGACCCAAGGGAACCAACGGAACCCTCCACTGTCCGTTAGTACGTCCGTCCGTCCGTCTTTCTGTCAGCGGGCTCTATCTCAAGAACCGTAATAGGTAGACTGTTGAAATTTTCAGAGTGTGTATTTCTATTGTTGCTATATCAACAAATAATGATAATTAAATTAAAAAATCATAGGGGTACCATACAAGAAACGTGTTTTTTTTTTGGTTAACGGTATTGAACCTTTCGTGTGAGAGTCCGACTCGCAATTGAATACGCCAGTTCTTGACTATTGAGTCGAACGCACCCGCTGCAAACAGTGCACTCGACAAGTAACACAGAATTTTGGAATTGAGTCAAAATGACGTCATCTACACAAAAAACGGTTTAGTCTATCCTCTGTCATGTAAATCATCACGTCCGTGCAAAAAACGTTAATCAACAAACACGGGTCATTCTAATTTAGACGTTTTATTTTTTGTGCTAAAAAATCTCACTAACTAGCTTTTGGTACAGGGTATGCCCGCGTGAAAGTGGAGAATTTTCCCACGGGAACGTAACACCAGGATTAAAAGGAGTCCTTATGCCGATTCCAGAACACGTTCTACTTGTGTGCCATCATCAATATCAATAAAAAAAAGATTGCGCCTAGAGGTAGTTTATATCGGGTACATTAAGTGGGTCGCCTTTGTAAGGCGACTAAAATGGCACCATTTAGGTATATTAAATTCTTCTATTACTGACTGATTTAGTGACTGACAGCAGACAATGCATCACCGAAACTACTGGTCGCAGTAAGCTGAAATTTGGTTTATAGCTTCCCTACACTCCGTAGAGGAGATTTCCCGAAATTCTTAAGCGAACGAGAAAAGGAATATAATATTCCTGTGTTTCCTGATAGCTACAACCTGGTAGTTTTTAAGTCAAGAGTGAATAGGTTACTTCTAGGCAAGCGTGCTCCATCTTCGACCACATCATCGCTTACCATCAGGTGAGATAGTGGACAAACGCGTGCTTATCAATAGTAAAAAAAGGGGAATGCGCGTACGAAGCCGCGGGCAAAAGCTATTTTTATATAAATCTGATAATAAGTGAAAGCGTGATTTGTTGACAAACAACCAGACTAACACATAATATATATTAAGTTTTTGATTTAAATTTAATTCCGCGGCAGGTTTAGTGTCACTGGCCAGTAACTGATTAGACTGTAATTTAATAAAACCACTAGCTGAAAATGCAATACATACAATTGAAAATGCAGTAGGATAACATAAAAAACTAAGTTTGTGTCTGTAAAATTCAATGTCACAGTTCCATTTTAGTATTTATACCAAACTTAATTACCATTTTCAGTATTTTCATTGAATTAACCGTCTGCTTGAATAAGATTTGCCGGAAGGCACAACCATTTAATCGTAAAACCGTGCGTTTTCTTTTCAGGACCTATGATAATAAAAAGTAAATTATGGTTTTCCAAATTAGTATCTACATACCTACTATAGTATAGTTATAGTAGGTAAAACTACGCAAAAATACGAGACAGCCCTTTAACATGACAAGTATTTTCATTTTAGTATCGCTTTGAAAATAAATGTACATAAGTATTTGTAAATAGCAATGAATGGGTGAAGCTTTATGAATAGACTCTACCTACATGTACTTATATGTAGATAGAATGGATATTTAATTATATATTTTAATGACAAACACGAGTGAAATATTTCCACGCTTGGTTAAATGAATGAAAAGCCTACAGGCATGGCATATATATTTCTCTTTTCATTGGATATTATTATACTGCTGTAAGCTGGGTTTGTACTACTCGTCGCTGTTTATTTACCGATGAAAAATACTCTCGGGAAATAAAGTCACCAGCCATTATCTTGCCATAAGCGATATAAATAACTCCAATGTTCGATGTAAAAGAACTTAGGGTATTTTACTGGGTGGATGGCGCGCTGTGTTCCACGCGCGCCTCAAAGAGCTGTCATCATAGAACATGGGGCCCGCTAGGGCCAGTGCCTGCCAGGATTGCAGAATCTGTTCGAAAGAGTCACCGCGGCCCTGGAACACAAAGGGCATTAGGAGGAACACGGAAGGGTTTTAGTCAGTAAGGGAGTGTCAGACGACACTCCCTTCTGCTTCACTCAAAGCGAGAGAAGTCATTTGATGATTTCCGATCCTTAAAAAAAAGGGTATATTACTTAACAAATATTTCATTCGTGTCAAAAATTCATAATGCTCTTTAGGTTTCGCATACAAAAACGCGTGTGCTATCACCAAAGTAGCAACGATATTATATCTAAAACTAATAAACTCGTAAAACATTTGGTTTCGTTTCACGTTTATATCAAAATTTATTTTTAGTTTTGTTTATAGAACACGTACCCGCGGTGAGTTCCGTAATAATATTTCAAACAAGTGCGTTGTAAATCATAATTTTATTTTGATATCATAATTTTGAACGTCATAGCGTTTCGTAGTTTTACGGTCTAACGTAAAGAAATGTCGATCAAGATAATGGAGGTGGTTTATGAACGTCGCTGTTAAATCTTTTCCAAGAAAAATATTGTTGAAATTTATCATATAAATACATACCTATATGGTGGTATATAGGTACCTGCGAGTACCTATACACAACAGGTTCATAGATCAATCTGTTGTTGACTGAAAAGCCCTTCTATAAGAAACTTTTCTTATGTAAAAGTCTGATTTTACAGACTACAAGATCACCACTTTTGTATAGTTATTTTAGTAATAGTGTTTCTTAGTTCGTAAAAATTAATCTAGGATTAAGAGGATTAAAAAAATATGTAAAAGATAGTGATCTATAACGCTTAGTGCCATAGGCGACTTCTTTCTTGGAAAATATGCCGTTTTTAGGGTTCCGAACAAAAAACGGAACCCTTATAGGATCACTCGGGTGTCTTCCGTCTATCCGTTTGTCACAGCCAGTTTTCTCCGGATCTACTAGACCGATTCTGTTGAAAGGTACACATATGGACTTTTGTGACCCAAATACGGGCGCGTTACGTAAATTATTAAATTTTTAGTAGAGGGGTCACTTTTGGGGGTCAAACTAGAAAAAAAAGTTTTTTGGTAAATTTTTTCTGACACATCAAATGAAAGGGCTTACTATGAGGGTTTAAAATATATTTTTTCATAATTTTAAAATAAATGGTTTTGAAGGTTTTGAATTAAAACAAAATGGAGATAATAGATCTTTACCTATAGATTACAGGAAAACCTATAAGAAGTATATTGTGTTAAAATAACATATTAAAAACAATTCGTTCGGAACCCTTTGCACGCGAGTCCGATTCGCTTTTGACCGGTTTTTTTATGGAATAAATCTCGAGAGCGAAGCATTAAGAAAAAGTTAGTCATTCTAGTGATGTAAAGCTTCAATTGTCTTTCTGCGACCAAATAGATTTTGTTACGTATTCAAATGTGTGAATATAAAAAGGAAATAAAATTTCTTTATTGAATATATTGCTGCCGAGTTGGCAGGATGTTCCATCTCCGTCGATGTGCCTACGTGCAATGATATTTAAATAAACAATGCTCACAGAAATAAACCAGAATCGCTTTATTTATTGTATTAATTTTCAATCTCTACGAACTGATTGTGCTCTTTGTAACGACTTTTGATTGCAATGACGAACCAATACAAATGAATCGAAATTTCTGGACATATCACGGGTATATTTAAAGTATTTTCGGTTTGTTTTGATAACAGTCCGTGGTAATTTTATTTCACTAGTTTCTTCCAGCGCCTTCGTCCACGTTAATGTTGAAAGTAATTCCAAGGATGAACATGGGATAGTTTTTATTCCGGGGATATGTTCCCCGGAATAAAAATTATCCTATGTTCAGGACATGGCCTGTCCCTGTGCCAAGTTTCAACCAAATTCGTTCAGCCGTAAAAGCGTAAAGAGGTAGCATACAGACAGAAATGTATAGATCATCATCATATAAACCGAAAGACGTCCCCTGCTGGACATAGGCCTCCCCCAAGCGTCGCCACAACGACCGGTCCTGTGTGTCTCGCATCCATCGGCTACCCGCGACCTTCACCAGGTCATCGGTCCACCTTGTGGGAGGATGCATGTACGGATGCATCAATATAACTAGGTAGGTAGTAAAAGAACTTGTATGGAACTGTATTTTTTCGTGGGACGTAGTTCTTGTATTGGGATCTGTAAGTTCGATATATATTCTAAATCTAAATGTCTGCCATTCTGCACTAGCTAAGCTACACATACCTACTACAATTTGTATGACCGTCAGTCCACTGTATCCGCCCCAGTTCCAGCTGTCACCATTGATTTAGTATCGAGTTCTCTTATATCGTTCTCTGTCGAATTTTATTCGGGTTTTGACAAGCGCTGCCTTAAATCGAAAAAAAATTTCCAGCAATTAAATAATTTGCGATTTAACTCCATATTACATGGCGAACAAAAAACAATGAATAATTTTAAATTGCTAAGCTGTACACAATTAATTTGTTGCTCTATTTTAACCTAACTATTTGCTAAATCTAATTTCGTAGTCTTTGCTTTAAGTAGGTATTAGGTATTAACATAGTTTTAAGCTTTACTAACAATTTTATGTGGAATTATGTTCTAAAATAAACTAAAAATAAAATAAATTTGCTTTAAGCTTCATAAAATTTTCTCTCAGTACAATATTTATCCAGAGCTTTAACAATAGCTGGATCTAAAAATATCTTGTAGCAAATTTTCTTTTCGCATTCAACTCAAACAGTGGCTTTGCTTTGATGACATTTTCTCTACTTAACTCTAGACATATTTTATATTTCTGACTGTAGCGTGATTGAGTGAGCTTTTACAAGTCTTCGCTCTTAAGCCGTACGGTGTCGGCCAGTGCCGTATGGTCCGTAAAAGAATAATATCATCCCATCACTTCCCGTGGGTGTCATACGAGGCGATTTTGGAACTCACCAGAGAATGGGCAGCAGCGTTCTCTGTAATACTCAACACCATTACCATGCACTGCGATCGCCAACCCGCCTGCCAAGCGTGGCGATCATGGCCAACCCCCCCACCTTTGGGAGAGGCCTTTGTCCAGCAGTGGACATCTTTCGCTCTTTTGACTTACTTAATTTCTTGGAGTAGGTACTGGGTAAGTTTTAAAGAGAATATGATGCAGGTAAAACAAAAGTTGAAAGCAGGATTAATAAAGGAAGGGCACATAGCCAAAGAGCTATCTCTTGTTTATTATTTGTGATGTAATATAACTTTGCCTTTGCCAATTTCATCTTCATAATACTTCATGTTTTTGAGGATGGAATTGTGGGAGGTTTTGCGCTTTAGGCTGCCTGTCTATCGATGCGGAGCGAGAGGCAGCGGAGTGGATTGAAGGAGTAAAGCGGAGCGGAGTTGCGGTCTGTGCAAAGTACAAGTTCACGCAAAGAGTTGGTAATTTGAGCGGGCAGCCGGTTTTTTTCCACTTCCCCGTTCTGCAGCCTCGCTCCGCTTTCGTTTTTGTATGAATTTTTTAACTAGTTCGCAAACTCGTGTCCGCTGAAGCAGAGCGGAGATATCCAATTCCATTGGTAAATGTCGGCACAGCTCCGCCCCGTTCCTCTCCTCTCCGCTCCAGCGGACAATAAGCTTTAGTCCTAGACACGGTCTAATCATCCTGTTATTAGGTATGGAGGTGGTCTTTCATGTAAAAGTGCTGGGTATTACGTAGGTATCTGATAGCAAAAGAGTCCTGATTTTATTATTGTTTTATTTTTTATAGTTAATGGTAAAGCTTAAAAATAGATATTTGTGATTCCAAAATCACTATTGCTATGTCTGCAATATTTATATTGCCCTATAGGATGACATAAAACGGTAATGAACTGCGTAGGTGACAGTTATTCTTGTAAAAATGACAAGTTTCCCTTTACTTGTTCATCCATTGCGATTAACTTTCATTTGCAAAATTATTACTCAATCAAGACTTTTTTGTTGGCCTCTAACCAGGGACCTTTTTGGCCTCGCACGGATTAATTTAAGGATGCCGCTTAACTGTATATACAAAAGTAAAACTAACAGTTATAAAATATATATATATTTTATAACTGTTAGTTTTACTTTTTTAATTTTATGTGTCTTGTGCGAGTCCCAAATAAACATTTTTCTTTCTTTCTTTCTAAATATTTATTCTTACTTCATAGAAGGTATTTTTATATAAATTGTTGATCGAATCGAGCTATAAATACTAGTCGACTTTTCTTAAAAGTGTGTGCCGTAGCTACTCACAGACAAATACTCGTAAGAGCAGAAAATCTAGCCTAAGAGTTCCTGTCCATTTGCGCGGAGTGAGGCAGCGAAGCGGAGAAACGGAGAAACATTAACCAATCATGTTAATCAAAATGTCAGTGAATTACGTAGTGTGGAGATTTTATGCAATTCCATTGGTTAAAAATTCTCCGTTTCTCTGGTCCATTGCCTCGCTCCGCTGTAATGGACAGGCACCCTTAACTTTCGTTACATCCAGACAATATTAAGGGTGCCTGTCTATTATGGCGGAGCGAGGTAGCGGAGTGGAGAAACGGAGAGATATTAACCAATCATGTCAGTCATTTTATGCAATTCCGTTGGTTAAATTTTCTCCGTTTCTTCGTTCCGCTGTAATGGAAAGGCACCCTTAACGTTACTGTGACAGAGTAGCGGTAAGACTGATAACTGAGAACTGTGCCAGAAAATTGTAATGAAATTATACGTTTACATTATCGCTTCCTGGCACTTTTCCTACTCCACAAATCTTCTGGAGATCTCCTCAAACATGCCTTTTCTTTAGCTTTATGTGACGAAGCGTAGCAATAAGAATTAGGCCAATGAGATGGAAATGACAACATACCCCCGATCTCAGTGCCTCGACAAACGGAAATATTTCGTGTCTGGCCAAATATTTGGTTTTCTTTGTTATTTTCTTCGAAAGGAAGATCTTATAAGGAGATTTTCTTATTAAAGAAGTGTTCTGTTTGTAAATTATTGTGGTTGCTTAAAATCATTAGTCAAAGGTTTATGTAGAAAATCGCTTTTAAAACCTTGAAGTGTCTGCAGAAGGTTTTGAATAATTATTCTGTTAGCCGTTTGTTGTACTAATTTTATAAAAGGGTAATATTTGTATGTATTTGTGAAAGATTATCAATGGGTTTGGAAGTAAAAGTCTGTTAAAAAAAATATTACCCTATATTATTATTTTTTTTTATTATTAATTATTTTAATTTTGGTGTATAATAAAGTATTTATAAATAAATAAACACTAACAGAAGCTACATAATTTACATAGGTTTATATCAGATCAGTGATCGCGAGTGTCGTAGGCTACTTTTTATCCACGAAAAATATGCATTTGCTATATGCCACAGCTAGGAACGCAACTGTGAAGAATAACTAGCCACAAAAAAAAATTGAAATGTTTAAATAACGTATTACATCATCTACTGGTCATTACATATTACATCATCATCTATCAGGTCAGACATAATGCAAAAAAATGGTTGTAATTCAACAATTCTTGCCCCTCATAATAGGGTCATAAAATCCGCCCCAAATAGGGACAAACTTTGTCCATTATTCAATAGAACAATTTATAACAGTGTTACCATACTACGCTTAATAAAGTCAAATATGTTATGAGACGCCCCAGTTTCGCGAGGTCGAGGAATAATTTACAAAATCGAAAATTCTGAACGGGAAATTGCAACTATTAATTTTGCCAATTTATTCTCACGTTTGTCCAGTGATGCTGGTACCAAGATTGGTGCAATGATACCACTCTGGTATATAGTTAATACTTTACTTAGTTTAATATTTCTGATTTTCCCAGTAGGTAGCTATTTAGTAGGCTTTATCCTTCTTTGATTTTAAAAAGACGACTGTAGTACTTTGTAGTAGTGCTCTTTTTGCCTCGATAATCGTCTTGTAAAAACTAATTGGTAAGTAGGTACTTCATGAGGTGCAGAAAACGATATAATATTATTATCATCATCATCTTCCTGTTCTTAGTCCATGTTATTTGTCCATTTTGTCTTGTCAAATGTCACGATATCACTGATTCACTATTTTTTTTTTTCATACTTTTAATAGTGGTCAAACGCGTGCCCGTTTGACCACTATCTCGCTTACCTGATGGTAAGCGATGAAGTGGTTGAAGATGGAGCACGCTTGCCTAAAAGTAACCTATTCACTCTTGACTTAAAGACTCCCAAGTTGCAGCTATCAGGAAACACAGACTTCGGCAGTTCGTTCTTACAACACAATCAAATAAAAACACTGAATCTCACTGAACCTTGATTGTTCATTACTGCATTCGACATTACATTTAAATGACCCAAAAGCAATAGGCAATTGGAAGTAAGGTAACAAAAAAACTTTCGTCCCAGGGATAGAATTTCTTGTTGGTGGACAACTAGTTTGTATACATTTTTTTAAGAAAACCATACTTTTTGAACCCAGACTTACTTTGCAAATCCGACTACCAAAAAAAAAGTCTTTTAATTTTTCGGGTTAATATATAGCCTATGACACTCACAAATAACGTAGCTTTCTATTGGTAAAAGAATTTTCAAAATCGGTTCAGTAGATCCAGAGATTACTCCCTACAATCTCACAAACTAAAGTAAGTACGTATATATAAATAAATATCATCGCTTACCATCAGGTGAGATTGTGGTCAAATGTATGCCTATCCATAGTAAAAAATAAATAAATAATAAATAAACTCACAACATCACAAACTCACAAACACTACAAAGACTACTGGACTTGTAGTAGCTTCGGTGTTTCTGGTATGATTTCGTCGATTTTTGACACACTTCCAGAAACAAGTTATTTTGTTAAAAAATCCAACCAGTCCATATCAATAAAATTGTCTATCTCCGAAGTTCTTCATCCGATTTTCACGAAATTATGGGACCATTTTGGAACAAATCTCTTTAAAAACCAAAAAAGAAATTTGCAAGTCCGTCTATATACGACGTAGTTATGCCCGAACATACATAAAATATATATATAAACATCCGAATTGATAACCTTCTCTTTTTTGAAGACCGTTATTTTTTTTTTATACAAATAACCATATTACACAAAGTTTGGTTTCAAGTAATTAAGTAACTCTAACCTATGTAAATACTGGGTTACTGAATTAGGTTTTATCACTAAACATATAAATAATACTAATACCAAAATACAATACCAAGAAATATTTGGCTTGACTTTAATTAATGGATTTGTTTTTTAGTCTTGCATGAACTGATGTTTTTTTGATCTTTGCCGATGTTTCTACCTTAATATTAAAAAAAACTTGATGATTTTAAAATGATGCATGTATTATTTTACATGACGTTCAGAATTTTGAGTCTGTATTTTCGTTTTAAATATCCTAATTCGAACGTTGTTGGAATTTAAAAGTAGCCTATTTAACAAAAAATTTCGGACATTAAAGGTCAGTATTAACATAAATCTCTACTTATATCCCGGACTAGTACGCGACTTATGTACCTTCATTTACATATTGAAAAGAATTAAATACTCATTTTGCATGAATTTTTGAACAAACCGTATGCCCGAAAACATAAAGGGCATAGAACCATGGTAGCATAGACCCCCCGTCGCCATTTTGATAATCGAAATATCACGGCAACGTGACACTTTAGGGCACCATGTTGCAATTTTTTTTATTTGCTTAAGTGTCCTCTGCCCATAATATATGGATGTTGGGTCGTGCGCCGCACATTGTAAAAAAAAAAAACAAAATGGCGTTGGGAGGGCTATTTATTTATTTAATTTCAATTATTTCCATATTCCATTCGTTTTAGAAGCAACTCATTTACTACATCATGCCACATTGACCCAGCGGCTAGGCTGTATGTTATTTGTATAAATAAAATAGTAATTTAAGGCACATTTTCACAAACGCTTCATATTGTCGGAATCCGTAAAAAAAAACCGGCCAAGTGCGAGTCGGACACGCCCACCGAGGGTTCCGTACAAATTTGTAGGTACATGATATTACTTTAAATGAAGACTAAATTTTTTATGATTTAATTACAATATTTTTCAGACTTTTTCGCATATTTGTAGTATAACAAGGTATTTGTTCCCTAATTGCCAAATTTCATAGTTCTAGGTCAACAGGAAATACCCTTTACATTATGAATCCCTTGAGAGTGTCGAAATATTCGTTTTTTGCGGCATAATCCAGCCGTATCTTTTTTCTTAACTTAGAACTTTGATTTTTTCACAGTTTCAAGGGATCGTAAACCTGAGTATATGTTTTTAATTTCAGCTCGATACATCAACGCGTTCCCGAGATATAGGGTCTTGACAGACAGACGGACGGACAACAAAGAAATCTTATAAGGGTTCCGTTTTTTTCCTTTTGAGGTGGTGAGTATTTGTAGTTAAAAACGTGACAAACCCAACTATATCGCCAATTTTTTACCGGTTTTTAACATTTTAAGAAATACTCAACTTGATATGTTAAATACTCAAATTCAGAATCGCGGATATGTCTCGTAAGACGCAATCAAATGAATGAGTGTGCAATTAACCGATCAATGGAGGAAACAAATTAATCGGGCGTCTCGAACTGGGGCGTGATCTATTTTGTGAGCATTCCTCATGTGTTAATATTACCATCGTTTACGCTATGTTAAGTACAATTAATATGTACAAGATATATGTATATATACCTACAATTACACGTGATGATTTTGGAGAAAATAGCTCGGAGCTACGCGTATCAAAACATGGAACAGCAAGATGATAACAGCTTTGTAGTAGTGAGCACATTTTAAACTAGCTTCTGCCTATGGCTTTGGTCGCGTGAAAGGCGTAAATTAACCTAAGTATCCAATTTATTTATTTAATTTACCAACCAATAACCAACCAATACCTACTTGGTTCAAACCAAGTAGTGTTATACAGTCGAATACAGTCGCTAGTAGCTTCATTCATACTAGCGACTTTATCGATTCAGTGTTTATTGATAAATATTATAATAATATTATATAGGGAAAAATGAAAACATTTATCTTAATGTTTTTATGTAGGTAGGTACATAACTATTTTTATCAGTAGTTTGCGTACATGTTTGTGCATTTTACAACCCATGATTAACGACCAACCAATTATTTATAATAATGTATCATTATTTACGACTTTAATAAAGAAATTATATCTTAGATAATATTATAAATGCGAAGGTGAGTTTGTTTGTTTGTTACGCTTTTACGCCTAACCGGCTAATCCGATTTAGATGAATATTGCTACGGAGATAGATGGGACGCTAAAGACGGTTATAAGCTATTTTCATCTTCGAAAATCTAAATTAGCTAAAAATAGTATTTAAATAAATAACTACAAGTTGATAACGCAAATTGTCGACGTAACTGTGGTACTGGATATCAATAAACTGGAGCCCTGACACAGCTGTTCGGGGTCGTGGTAGACCGAGGAGATGATGGTGGAACGTCTTTGATGACTTGTTAGTAAATTGACGCGAGAAGCACAACAAAGAGATGGACGAAGGAATGAGGAGGCTTTTGCCCTGGAGTGGGACAGATCAGGGTGAACATAAAAAAAGTAGAAAGAGTCTCACAGTAAAGTATATTTTCCACATCCACAATTCAGCCGTATTTTATTTCGTGTAACGGGTACCTTATGTATTTAATACTAGCTGACCCGCGCAACTTCGTCTGCATCACATTTTCGTGAATGCTCCGCTCCTATTGTTCGTAGCGTGATATTATATAGCTTATAGTCTTTCTCAAAAAATGGGCTATCCAACAGTAAATTAATTTCTCACTTAGAGCCAGTAGTTCCAAAGACTAGCGCGTTCAACCAAATCAACAAACAAACTCTTCAGTTTTATAATATTAAGTATATGTAGATATTAGTTCAGACAAATAAATAAATAATTATGATTATTGTACAGGTACAACAACTTATACAGCAGAATCTAGAATAGCACTAAAGTTCTCCAACGAAGGTGAGCAGTGAGCACTGAGGAAGGATTCATCAAAATTCTTTCCCCAACCCAATAGGGTCGAAAATTTGTTGATCTTTCGTCGTTGAAGTGGCAACCGCGTACCTACCTACTGGAAGACGCAGCGTTGGAAGGCCTCCTACAAGGTAAATCGCTGACCTGGTGAGGGTCGCGGGGAGCCGATGGATGCGAGATGCACAGGACTGGTTGTTGTGGCGACACTTGAGGAAGGCCTATGTCCAGCAGTGGCCGTCTTTCGGCTAACATGATGATGATGAAATGTACTTAATAAGGAAGGATTTATCATTATCAACATTCTTTCCCTAACTAAATGGGGTCGAAAGTTTGTTGTTCTTACGTCGTTGGAGTGGCCACCGCGTACCTACCTACTGGAAGACGCAGCGTTGGAAGGCCTCCTACAAGGCGGATCGATGACCTGGTGAGGGTCGCGGGTAGCCGATGGAGGCGACACTTGAGGGAGGCCTATGTCCAGCAGTTGACGTCTTTCGGCTGATATGATGAAGATGAAATGATCTTAAACTCCAAAACAACAAACACAAGTAAATAATATAATGCAACGTTGTTCGCAGAACAGACCTCGAGTCGCTCTCATCAGCGAAGGAGATTTAGGTTCCACATAATACGTGTAGGTATGATTATGATACAGAAATGTAGAGTATTTGAAACATTACAAACAGAAATAAACAGAGATAAACGAATATAAATAGTATTGGAGCAATAAATATAGATATCAAGAGGCGTTAAGATAAGATTACAATCTGATATCACGGTCTTTGTATATGTGGAGAAGTTTTCAAAGGCTACATAATATTTCTCGTTCATAAAAAACAGTTGAAGTCCCAGCTATTTTATTTTATAGCTTTTAGAGGTTGCATATATATTGTGAAGGTATTATGTACCTCATTTAAAAGGAGTTCAGGTTATAATGGAATCCAATTCCAAATATAGAGGCGCCGACAATTTACTCAAATTAAAAAAGAAGATTTACAGCTTAAAAATCAGATAACCTTTTTTTATTAGGGTTCCGAACAAAAAACGGAACACTTATAGGATCACTCGGGTGTCTGTCTGTCCGTCTGTCATAGCCAGTTTTCTCCGGATCCACTGGACCGATTCTGTTAAAATTTGGTACACATGTAGACTTCTGTGACCCAAACACGGACGTGTTACGTAAATCATTAAATTTTTAGTATTGGGGTCACTTTTGGAGGTCAAACTAGAAAATTTAAGAAAAGTTTTTTTAACAATATCAAAGACATATCAAGTAAAAGCACTCACTGTGCGGGTTTTACTTATATTTTTTTCATTATTTTAAAATAATGGTTTTGAAGTTATTCAAGAAATTAGACGAAAAATTACCGTTCCCTCCTTATCTCCGAAACTACCGACTATAGATTACAGGAAAACACAAATTGTAAGAAGTCTATAGTGTTAAAATAACATGTTAAAAAAAATTCGTTCGGAACCCTTTGCACGCGAGTGCGACTCGCACTTTTTTTCTTTTCAGTTTCAAATGAAATTATTCTTTTGTACAAATGGAGTACTAAAACGCATAAATTTTAGTTTAACTTTAATAGTATCAATATCACCTGCCTAGCCTATTCCCAACTAGTTGATCTGTGTCGGCTTCTATTCTCACCGGATATGCTGCTGAATACCAGCATGCAACTTCAAATGACGGATAAAAATATAGGCTGAGCATGGTCGGGGGCTTTCAAGAATTAGGCTGTTGCTCAGCTAGCAATTTTTGCCTTTTATTTATTTTTAAGCCGTTGGTCCCGGCTGTCATTTGTACATCTTTGGTAGTCGTTACGGATAGTCAGAAGCCAGTAAATCTGAATCCAGTCTTGCCATGAAGTACCGTGTTACCCAGTTAATGTGTTGTGGAGGTCTGGTAGGCAGCCGCTCCACGTAAAATACTGGTATTCAGCTAAATCCGGTTTGACTGGAAGCCGACCCCAATATAGTTGGGAAAAGACTAAGCAGGTGATGATTAATTTAATCTAAATGTATTTTATATACCTAATCATAAAAATGCGTATATTTTGGAGGAATGAACAATTTTCCTTTCTTTTCTTCTTTAAGTAGGTATAAAAGCAGATGACAATGTTTTTATTATACACACAGAAAATATGTATAAATCTATATCTATACTAATATATAAAGCTGAAGAGTTTGTTTGTTTGTTTGTTTGCTTGAACGCGCTAATCTTAGGAACCACTGGTCCGATTTGAAAAATTCTTTCAGTGTTAAGCAGCCCATTTATCGAGGAAGGCTATAGGCTATATATAATCACGCTAAGACCAATAGGAGCGGAGCAGTAATGAAATTTGTGACGTAGACGAAGTTGCGCGGGTCAGCTAGTAAAATATATTCATATTTTCTGCATAAGTAAATCAATTTACTAGATCTATATAGATAAGGGCAAGTCAAGGCAATGCCTAGTGGTGTTTAGATTAAGCAAATATTTTGCCACAACGAGTATTCTTGTGTGTATTCCACAATATACCTAAGTATATATTATATACTTGGTTATCTTATACCGGATGCGTGTATCGGTATGCAAAGCGAGCTGCATTCATCATTAAAATAAGTTTGTGATGTTGATAGGTATATTATAATTCCGTTCTTTACAGTTTGGGGAAAAATTAACAAAAAGTAGGTACCTACTGAAAGTATTTTTTTCAGAATCGGCCACTGAAATGATTTCAGACAGTTCTTAAAAATGGTATTATTTTTCGAATTATTATGGTAAGTCGGAACGCTTTTAGGACCACTAATGTGTCTGTCTCATCCAATTTTCTCCAAATCTATTGGATTGATTTAGTTGAAGTGTGGTTCACATAACATGATTCGTTCAGAACCCTTGGTACACGAGTCCAGCTATCACTTAGCCATTTTTTAGCGTTCCGTAGGTACCAGAAGGGTAACCATGGAACCCTATTACTAAGTCTGTCTGTCCTTCCTTCCGTCCGTCCATCCGTCCGTCCGTCTGTCTGTCAGCGGGCTATATCTTATCAACCGTAATAGGTATACAGTTGAAATTTTCTGAGAGTGTGTATTTCTGTTGCCACTATAACAACAAATAATAAAAATAGGGTGGTACGGAACCGTTCACGCAAGTCCGACACGCACCTGGCCGGTTTTTTCTGTCGTTTTTGTGGCAATGTTCAATTCCTAACAAATAAAGTCTCATTTTTTAGTCACTAAAATCAACTAATTAAACACGAAACTGAACATTGGATATAATAAATCTTTGCAGTAAATTAATAGCTACATTAAACAATAATAAATTGATAGTTAGTCCTCTACAGATTTAGATAGAGGCAAGACGAAGCCTATCCAGTTCAAATAAATCACACCTAGAAAATAATAAGATTTAGGAGAGTTTTATATTATTTAATGACAGTCCAAACTCTATCTCCTTTCGTTTAGTCCATCTAAAGGTTGTATATTATCCAAAGGTAAGAGATTGCCTTGTGAGATAAGATCGCCCATTGTACACTTGTTCTATAGAATGTTTTAAATATGAGGTGTGCAATAAAGAATGTAATAAATAATAAATAAATTATATTATATTGTATTTTTGGGGCAAACCTATGTCCAGCAATGGACGTCATTCGGCTAAAATTATGATGATTTTTAGGGTAAGAAACGGATAAGGGTTCTGTTTCTGGAGGATCACTCGGGTGTCTGTCTGTCCATCTGTCACAGTTTTCTCCGGACCTACTAAACCGATTTTGGATTAGACTTCTGTGACCCAAAAACGGACACGTTACGTAACTAAATAAATTTTTAGTAGGGGGGTCACTTTTGGGGGTCAAACTAGAAAATAAAAAAGTGAGGGTTTTAATTCCATTTTTACATAATTCAAGAAATTAGACCAAAAATGACCATTCAATTTAAGGCTCAGTAGTTTCGGAGATAAGGCCACCCTACCAACCCCTTCTACTGAGGCTAAAATTTTGAAAAAAAAAAATGCAGAAGTTCTTTACCTACAGATTACAGGAAAACCTGTAAGAAGTATATATATAGTTTTAAAATAACATGCTATAAAAATGAAATTGGTTCGAAGTGGTTTGCATGCGAGTCCAACTCACACTTAGCCAGTTTCTATCTCTGATATACATCAGCGATAAGAAAAACTATTTACTAAAAAATCTTTATTTTTATATCTGTACTACCAGCCACTTCTACCTCAGCTAGCTACTTGATACCTGAAGCATGGAGATGATGGACAGAATTAGTTCCATACGCGACTCAATGTGGGTGGCCTTTATCACACACTTAAAAAGTTTGAACCACTCCGGGAACATTTGATTTAGTAGCATATTATGGATTACTACTATTAGACCCACTAGAATTGACAAATCTACCAATCCTTACTAATATTATAAATGCGAAAATAACTGTCTGTCCGTCTATCTGTCTGTCTGTCTCGCTTTCACGCCAAAGCTACTGAACCGATTTAAATGAAATTTGGTACAGAGATAGTCTAGAGCCTAAGAAAGGACATACTTTTTATCCTGGGAGTATGTTCCCTAGGGACCACGCGGGTGAAGCCGCTGGCAGAAGCTAGGATTTCATATTTTTAAGAATAAGTATGTTAGGTCTCACATAAAATCTCTGACTCCGGGTCCTAATTCCACATTTTCGGCATTACAACCCTGAAAATCATGTCTACATATTCAACAAGAGAGTAGTCTGACATAATATAGCTGTTATAAACTCTACAGGTGGTCTGTAACAGGGCAATAATATTATTTTATAGTTATATTCAGGCCTATTTGCTGAATCTATTGGTTCGGAAAACTATAGGACGATATTTTTCTTTATTATGTCCGAAACTTCGTCAGGCGCGTTCCAATAACCGATATTGTCCTGAATATCTCAAAAAAAGCATATCTATACTAATATATAAAGCTGAAGAGTTTGTTTGTTTGCTTGAACGCGCTTATCTCAGCAACTACTGGTCCGATTTATAGAGGAAGGCTATAGGAAATATAATATCATCACGCTAAGATCAAAAGGAGCGGAACAGTAATGAAAATTGTGACGCAGACGAAGTTGCGCGGGTCAGCTAGTTATATAATATTAACTTTTCCCGCGAATTCGTACGCGCATATCCCGCTTTTTTCCCGTTCCCGTATGTGTTTCGGGAAATCCTGAATCCCTCAGCTTTCTACGACCAGTAGTTTCGAATGTGCATTATCTGTCAGTCACTCAATCACTCAGTAACGGAAAAAAATTACACAACGTGTAACAGAATAAACGCAATACCTCTTAAGGGGTCATTGTACTCATCATTATGAACAACTTTTACTATGGGACCAATCCCGAAATCGCGATAAACAAAACAACTGTTCAGTACATTTTGTCGAGTTATGCGCACATAAATGTAA
Organism: Lacanobia wlatinum; assembly: GCA_947578705.1. Lineage (NCBI taxonomy): Eukaryota > Metazoa > Arthropoda > Insecta > Lepidoptera > Noctuidae > Lacanobia > Lacanobia wlatinum. The sequence goes on along the minus strand of OX388025.1, from coordinate 24,634,121 downwards.
GGGGGAGTCAATTTTTTTTTTCACGATTTCAATGTTGGTCCCATAGTGAAAGTTGTTCATAATGATGAGTTAAATGACCCCTTAAGACTTATTGCGTTTATTCTATCATAGGATTGATTTCTTGTTATCAACCAATTATCACGTTTATGACTGTCTGCTTCTCGACATTGACCTTATAAATAAGCTTGAAAGCAAAGAAAATTTGGTACCTAAGTACTTACAAACTAACTTTAGCACGAGTGCTGTAAAGGAATTAATTAATTGGAAAACTGACAGAAAGTAAAGTGCCTACCTAGTAAGTGATTGTCAGTTTGTAGTCGTTGACCTTTAAATAATCAAATTCACGCCATTATGGCTTATTAGACTTCGGCTGGAGATATATGAACCTTAAAGAATAAAATTCTAAACCATTTTGTGTCATCTAAGGCTGCCTGTCTATTTGACGCGGAGCGACGGAGTAGGTAATGCGGAGCGATGTTGCGGACTGTGTCTGTCCATTAAGGCTTGTATACATGCATGACCTTGTGCATATAAACGGAGCTAACTACTCCTTTACGCGCCACTCCGCTACCCGCATTTTTAATTCATTATAAAAAATTAATACATATTTTAAAAAAGTTACAAAACCAAATTATTTTCGTTTGTATTGCAAATCAGCAGGTATTTTTTTTTTTTTACTTTTGTTAAAAAACGAAGGAGTAAAATGGTTTCATCTCAACGATTTGGAGGTGATTTGGTGATTTTTTTTCTTATTATATATACATACATTCTGGCAAAACCAAATTACGTATCATATCATGTAGATTACTACCTATTTTTTCAGATGTAATTTCTCAGTAAATGCCGACGAAAAGTTGCTTCATCTGCACGCTGTTTTTAAGCATTTCTCGAGAGAGCAGCCTTAATGCGGAGCGGAGTTGCGGACTGTGCGGAGTAACAAGTTCACGCGTAGAGAAGGTAACTTGAGCGGGCGACCGGTTTTTTTTCCACTTTCCCGCTCTGCTTCCCTGCTCCGCAGCTTCTCTCCGCTTCCTGGTTTTGTATGAATTTATAAAAAAGTTTGCAAATCGCTGTCAACTGAAACGGAGCGGAAATTTTATGTGATTCCATTGGTTAAAACTGGCACAGCTCTGCCCCGTTCCTCTCCTCTCCGCTGAAGTGGACAGTCTGCCTTATTCTTGTTATACTAGAATATCTAATGTTCTTGCGAAAGCGTAGGTACTCAGATAACATGGAGGCAGGGCTGGCAACATTCTTAGAATGCAAGTTTCGTTCTAATGTTGTCACTCATAAAAGCAAGCTGGTTGATGTTTCATATTATTGAAACTTATAATGTGGAATTGACTGTGGAACTAATAAAATCGTACTATTCTCCATAATGTTTAACCGACTTCAAAAAAAGCAGGGAGTTCTTTAAAGAAAGCTAATTTTTATGAGGTCAGTGCTAGCGGGACATACCGATATACAACATATGATATACGAGTACCAAGTGACAACGTTTATTCCAAACTAGCTTTTGCACGCGACTTCGTACGCGCATAGCCCGTTTTTTTCCCGTTCCCGTAAGAGTTTCAGGAAATCCTCTCTTAGTGCTCCCCTACGCTCCCCAAGGAAGCTACATGCCAAATTTCAGCTTTCTACGAGCAGTAGTTTCGGCTGTGCGTTTTATGTCAGTTACTCAGTTACTCAATCAGTCCATAACAGAAGAATTTTATAAATTAGGATATTAAGACTGCACAGACCTCAAAGAAATATTTGATATATTTGCTTTAGATTTTTTGACATATAAAGGTTTTATTTCTTTCTTTTTAGTTATTAATTAAATAAATTACAGTTTTGAAGTCGGTTAATTTTTTTTAAATTACTTATTTTAACGTTCGAAATCAATTTGCAATTTCATTTCAGCGACTATCAATATTAAATTAATGTCACTAAAATATCATCATCATAGAACTGACAAATTATTTGCTTCTTCCTTCTTTTATAAACTTCATCAATTTGAATAAAATATTATTTATTGTAAACTTCAACTAAAATTATTTATCGATAGTGTTAAAATTTTGCTAGTGCCAACGTTCTTAAAAATACGGCTGTAGAGGATACAGCCGTATTTTTAAGAACGTTGGCACTAGCAAAATTTTGAGTCACTTCCAATATTTAAAAAAAAATCCGAGTAAAAACGTTTTGATACCTTTTTTTAGCACAATTTCAATGACCATCGAACATCGTGATGTTATCCTGAAATAATTAAAGTAAAACCAAGACATTCGAATCACAATAATCTGTTATTCAACTATGTGGGTAGGTATGTCAGGGTTTACGTTTGCATATGTTTATTATTCCACTCTCATAAGGCCTTATTTGAATGGGGCAAGCCCCATTGTGGCGCAAACGCCAGATGTTACACGGAAGAACATCCTACACCGCAATGACTGACAGTTAATTAAATGTATTTCTTGCAAGATATGGGGTATATTTTGTAGGGACAGGACAAGGGGTTTATGTAGGTTTCTTTGAGAAATATCTACTAGGTACTTCTTTTCTTTTCGAGTCGATGGTGACCCTTAGATATTTTGTGCCCAGTAGGTGGACACGTTCACAGCGGCATCAGTGGCGTTCATCAGGTCCTCAATGGTGCAGGTGTAAGGGCACTAGGGACACTCCAACAAGTCGGCCATATTTTGGACGGGGGCACCGCACTCACACTTACACAATATCTACTACTATACTAAGATTATAAATGCAAAATTTTGGAAATTTGTTATTCAAACACGACGGAACAGCTAAACGGATTGTGATGAAATTTGGCACGGAGGTAGTCTGGAAAAACTAACTATGCTTATACTTTTTATCCCGGGAGTATATTCCCTTGGGATCATTTTCGACATTCACGCGGCATCTAGTAGGTTATATTTTAAGACCAAAAAGGTGTAACAAAAAAACTGGCCAAGTGCGAGTCGGACTCGCGTGCAAAGGGTTCCGAACAAATATTTTTTTTTTAATGTTACTTTAACACTATAGACTTCTAATAGTATCCTGTAATTTATAGGTAAAGATCTATTATCTCTACTTTTATCCAAATTTTAGGCTCTAGTTTCGGAGGTAACTGGGGGGAATGGTAATTTTTCGTCTAATTTCTTTAATAACTTCAAAAACATTTTTTTTTAAATTATGCAAAAAATATGATTAAAATCCTCACAGTAAGCCCTTTCATTTGATATATCACACGATACTGCTCAAAAAAAAATTTTTGAAATTTTCTAGTTTGACCCCCAAAAGTGACCCCCATACTAAAAATTTAATAATACATAATATACATATATATAATTTTATAAATTACGTAACGCGTCCGTGTTTGGGTCACAGAAGTCCAAATGTGTACCAAATTTCAATAGAATCGGTCCAGTGGATCCGGAGAAAACTGGCTGTGACAGACGGACAGACAGACAGACAGACAGACGGACAGACAAACAGACAGACACCCGAGTGATCCTATAAGGGTTCCGTTTTTTGTTCGGAACCCTAAAAATAACTGCAGAAACGGAAATCTGTCTGTAACCTGCTAAAAGGATTTTGATGAAAGTTGCAACACTGGTAGGTAGGTCTTTAATCCTGCCGGGGTTGCGGGATTTGTTCGAGAGAGTCGCCGCGGCCCTGGAACGCAAAGGGCATTAGGAGGAACACGGATGGGTTTTAGTCAGTAAGAGTCTGACACTCCCTTCTGCTTCACCCAGAGCGGGAGGAGTCATTTGATGATTTCCCATCCTTAAGAAAACAAAAAAAAAGGTAGGTTTTTAATGCTTGCTCTGCCCGAAAAACCGGCTAAGTGCGAGTCGGACTCGCACACGAAGGGTTCCGTACCATATTTTTTATTATTTGTTGTTATAGCGGCAGTAGAAATACACTATCTCTGAAAATTTCAACTGTCTACCTATCACGGTTCTTGAGATATAGTCCGCTGACAGATAGACGGACGGACGGACGGCCAGCGGAGGCTCAGTAATAGGGCTTTGGGTACGGAACCCTAAAAATAGGCAGAAATATTCCTATCTATAGAACGGTCACATTTTTATAGAGTTGTTATAAAGGAAGATTGTATTACCTTCAAGTGGGCACGAATAAAAAACAATAAATACTGCTACTGAAAAGTTCCTAATGAAAAAACCCAATGACACTTCACCCAACAAATCGAACCCAAACCACGTGCTCTCAGCTGTACATTATCAGCACTAATACAATATTTTTACATTTTTAATTATCTATATTCTGATCTATATCTATTTACCTCTATACTAATAAAATAAAGCTGAAGAGTTTGTTTGTTTGAATGCGCTAATCTCTGGAACTACCAGTCGGATTTGGAAAATTCTTTTTGTAATAGCCAAATTAATGAAGAAGGCTATAGCTATACGGGAACGGAAAAACGGAATATGGGCGATACGAAGTCGCGCGCAAAAGCTATGAGTTACAAAGTGTTTGTTATAGTTGTCAAAAAATAAAAGGCCCGTTTTGACAGCAGGATACAATATAGCTTTAATAGTAAGTATAAAAGAGACATAAAAATAAATCTCTTTCGCACTTTGGTAAAGCAATCTTCTATACCTCTCTACTCAGCTGTCAAATCGAACTTATTAGATTTTGGTGACTATAGTAACAGTATTTTTGAAAGTTATTGTCTGAAATCAAGACCTTTTGACAAAAATTTCACGAATAAAAAAAAATGTAACACAGCAAAATAAAAACTATAAAATTAAATTTTACAACTGTTACACGAAACTCAAGTGAACAAGCCCGATGTCAAACAAAGTTTTGCCCTAATGACATAACCGTTTAACTAAACTAACAATAAAAAGAACACGTTTTTACTCTGTTGGAATTTTAAAAGTAAACTGTTGAAATTACTTTGAGTATTAACATTATTTTGTAGGTACGACATCCTTGCTTTGAAGAAGTGTGCGTTTATATAGAGTGCAAATTCTACTAATTTTTAAACAACAACGTCCGCATTCGCATGTGTCAGTCGCAAACTGTCAAAAAACTGGCCAAGTGCGAGTCGGACTCGTGTGCATAGGGTTCCGAACAAATTTAATTTTTTTAACGTGTTATTTTAACACTATAGATTCCTTGTAGGTTTTCCTGTAATCTATAGGTACCTAAAGATCTATTATCTCTATTTTTTTCAAAATTTTTGGCTCAGTAGTTTCGGAGATAAGGGCAATGGTCATTTTTCGTCTAATTTCTTGAATAACTTCAAAACCATTTATTTTAAAATAATGAAACAAATATATTTAAAACCCTTACAGTAAGCCCTTTCATGTCACACGATATTGTTAACATATCAAAAATTTATTGATTTACGTAATGCGTACAATTTCAGCAGAATCGGTACAGTGGATCCGGAGAAACCTGGCTGTGACAGACGGACATCCGAGCGATCCTATAAGGGTTCCGTTTTTTGTTCAGAACCCTATAAAGCCCCATTTTCCCTACATTTTTGACAGATAGCGACTGAAATGCGAATGCGGACGCTTGAAAGTTAGCAGGAGGGCTACCGCGTCTGAATTTGCCGCTAGAGGTGCTAGTGTAGCGTGATGTTTTAAATGTCAAATTTCACTGTTGGTTGGCTATTGACGCGAGCTTATTTACTTATTTGTGTCGATTTTTTTCTCCTTCTAAATTTGTTCATATGCGCGTAATATCTAACAACTTTAATGATATGATTAAGAACCTTATTTGACAGTGTCGCCATCTGGTGAGTATAGAAACGGTATCCCCATTGGTCTCAATGGAACGAAATGTTGGTCTCATTTACTTTTAATTCCTTTGTGAGTTTCCTTTTTGTGACTTTTTGTTATCAATCTGCCAAGCCTTTTCCCAAATATATTGGAGCTGGCTTGCAGTCAAACTGATTGCTGCTGAGTACCAGTATTTTACATGATACAGCCGTCTATCAGACCTTCATAATCCAGTAACACGACCCTTACCAAGACTGCTGGCAGATTTTTTGGTCTGACTACGGTACGGACCGTTAAAAATGATCAAAGCTACCAACGGGTTTATGTACTTTCTGAGGCACATAGAAGTCTCGGTATGTGCCTAATGGATGGTAGGTTTTGCAACTATTTATTCATAAAGCTTATTATTACAGTAAACTAATTTCTGCCAGCGGCTTCGCCCGCGTGGTCCCTAGGGAACATACTCCCGGGATAAAAAGTAGCCTATGTCCTTTCTGAGGCACTAGACTATCTGTACTAAATTTCATTTAAATCGGTTTAGTAGTTTTGACGTGAAAGCGTGACAGACAGACAGACAGACAAAGTTACTTTCGCATTTATGTATAACTAGCTTCTGCCAGCGGCTTCGCCCGCGTGGTCCCTAGGGAACATACTCCCGGGATAAAAAGTAGCCTATGTCCTTTCTCAGGCTCCAGACTATTTGTGTACCAAATTTTATTTACATCGGCTCAGTAGCTTTGGCGTGAAAGCACGACAGACAGACAGACAGAGTTACTTTCGCATTCATAATATTCGTATTAGTATGGAAGTTTGGAAGTAGTGGCATGCCAACATTCGGTACATATGAAAGATGGTGGAAAAAGACGAGACGGAAGCATTCACGCCCCGCAACCCTCAAAGGGGTTGACGCTCATAAGGCTCATAATTCAACTGTCAGTTCTGCCAACTCATAACTTATGATATTGCTGACGTATGACGGAAAAAATCAGCAGACTACTCAGCTTTGTGAAGAGAAATTATGTCAGCGTTTGATGGTGTACTGTCCCATAGATGTGACGTCATGACTGATGGTTCTGGTTGAAGGCGTAGATTAAATTGCGTTTGGCGTTGATTTTAATTATAGTCAAATCTTGATTTTCATTTTAATTAATACTTTTATTGTTTGAGTTTTAAAATTTGTACCTATTAGCGCTGGTTTGAAAATAAACGACTTATTATTATAACAGATAAATTTAATTTTTGCTTTTTGTATTATCTATGCCTTTGTTATTTATTCGCATCTGGTATGTTAGTTAGTGGTACTACTTTGATTAAAACCATAGTCCCAAAAACTGGATAAAGTACAGTCCGACTTATTTTATAAAACAATACGAACAAATCCAAATGACCGTGTTGATAGCACGAGCGTTCGGATATTAGATAAAGACACATAAACAAAAAATAAAAAAAATCTTAAAATATTTATTTTAAGATTTTTTTTATTTTGTTTCTCTTCACCTTTTTAAATAATTTCCTCAAAAACTAGGTTGTCCGTAGGTATTTTAATCCGTAGATAATTTTCTTATTTTAGATTTAATTTAGTTGTGTGTTATGTTGTATAGCTAGTTGAACATATAATAATATGTGCGTTGTATAAATGAAATTAAAAATAATCCTTAAAAAAGTTTAGGTAATGTTTTGGACACAAATATTCCACCAGTTTTCCACATCGGTTTTATAAACCAGTGAATATTTTCTGTCGGTCGTCCATTTTTTTGGCACGCACACTTCGTACGCCCAATATTACCTGTCCAAAAGCCACTGACAAAAAAGCCTGCGACATAGCGATAGCTCTGCGTTTGTATTCCGAATATCCAATTTATCAATGGAAATAGACTGAAACTACTCGAAGTACGAAACATTTCCAAACACAGGGTAACTGCACCGGTCTATTCTGGAAAATATCACCGGTAAATCTTAGGTGAAGTGAGTTGTCAATCTAAAAAAGAAGCAATGATAGATCACTTAATTTATTTATTTAATACTATAAGCACACTAATGTGCAAAGGCGGACTTAATGCCATACGGATTCTCTATCAGTCAACCAATATTTACAATCTTCTACATCTCACTCCACTTAAGTTTGCACGAAATATTTTTTTACAGAATAGACAATTTTCAAATCCATTTCTCATGGCACCAATTTTGTCTTTACATCAGTTTCGAAGCTAACTTTTTGCCCCCAAATCGAAAAGAAAATGCTAAAAAATCTTAGCTGGAATGCCAGCCGAAAGCATTCACGGTCTAAATGCTTCAAAGACTAGCACTCATAATCTTGCATGCGCAGCTTTTTCATCTCGACCTAGACTTGCATTTTCCTTGTATCTTCCTTAGTGTCACACTTTCTTTGTTCACACCCTACCTCTTTGTGATACAAAGGAAAACAGGAATTAACCCTTCCATATTGTGACGTATGTCGCTAAATCCGGCTTAATCCAGCTGGGTAATCCGGTTTCTGAAGCTCGGCGTAAATTCAGAAAAATTAAAACAGGCAGATTTATTATAGCGAATTAAATAGCTATAACAAATCTCCGTGTTTTAATTTTTCTTATTAAATAAGGTGTGGTAATTTGTGTTTAAATCATCTACTTCGTAAAAAAAAAAACAGAATTTCAAACAAAGAACCCTTTGAATAAATTTATTTGTTTTCGAAACTCCTGAAAATATTTTTTAAATAATTTTATGCTAACAATATTTTCTAAAGACAGGTTTCGTCGTTTAATAATTACCCACATGAAATTAAGAGTGAATAGTTTGAACATTATTTTATTTTTAATTTGTTAAAATGTTGAAGAGCTTCATTGAAATACAATATGGCGTTATGCGATGCCGATAAAATTAATTGATGATATTAATTTAATACAATTAATAATCAGGTGAAATATTATATATGGTGTTAAACTAGTGTTGGCACATCAACAGTTTTTTTTAATTAATAAGTATGAAAGTTACTCAACCTACGATCTTCTGAAAATTTAAATTCCTAAAATGATTACCATCCCAATAACTTTTAAAGTCTTTTAGAACTCTTATTCAAAGATTTTATTTTCAATAGCACAAAGCAGAAACAAAAGTGATTATCGTTTAAAATAATCATTTAATTAAAACAAAAAATAATATTAATCTCGGAACTTACCAGTGTCTAAGTGAAAACCAATTTTCTGTAGCTTTTGTCAAGTTCACTATCACTCATAAGTTTCAGTCACTATGTCTTCATATAAAACTTGTAAATTAATCATTTTTAAATAGCTAAGAAGACAATTATTTGTTTAAAAGCTACTGTATTATTTCAGTAACTAAATAGAATTTTTTCTATGTATATTGAACCCAAAAGACAATTAAAAACACTTTAAAACTAATTTTAAAACTTTTCCTCGCATGAGTTTTCACATTGTCATTCACTATTCATAAATTAAATTCACGTCATTATACATACCACAGATAATAATGAGTTTTTATTTTTTTATTAAACTTTTTCTAATATTACGATAAGTGCGTTCAGCCAGCCGCGCCGCTCGACTCGTGTTCGTGACTGCTACGCCGGAGTGACACTGCTGACCCGACGCTCTCCGATCGCGATTTGAGTTTCGAACGCGGATTCGCGCAAACGTCAAAACGTAACCTTCACGACAGTTAATCTTTGGCGGTCAGATAACGAAAAATAACAATGGATTATGATAATTATTATAATGAGATAACGTATTATTACGTTTAACAAGTTTTAACGAAAAATCGTAATTTTCGCAGAAAATAAACTGGTTGGGTACATTTTCAGGTAAAAATGTTTGAATCACTAACGACCATTATTTTCATTTTTGAGCCGTTATTTTAATTAAATTCATCACCAAAAAAAAAGAAAATACAATGCCTAGATTTTTTCACACAGCCTTATTTCTTGGAACTTTTTAATGTCTGTTTCGTTTTATTAATAAAAGGGAATACAAACTTAATAAAGTCAAGCTGTTGCGCCCACAAGGGGAGGTTTTTTCAATACCAAGTAAGTTAAGCCTCCTTCTGAGAAAGATTCAGGAATATCTACTCAATTATGATAATTTTATTGGTACCTTCGTGAAGTGTAGAGCGTATCGAGTAACACGGATATCAGGATTTTCTTTAAAAAGTTTCAGAATTTATGGTTTGTGTTTGAGAATGTTCTGTTACAGAGTTTTCTTGCGTAGCAGTTACGGATTTTTTTATTTATATTTTGTCGCAAGGATTTTTATTAATTTCACGTGTTTGTGAACAACTGAAATCGGAAGACGCAGCGTTAGAAGGGACGATGATAGTAAAATAACGAAGTTCTTTCAAGTTCGTTGTTTTAATCACTGATTAATTCAATATTGATACGTAACACATTTTTTTTGGGATTCGTAGTTATCTCCCTTTATCTTATCCCAGTTTGGGTCATTGGGGTCGGCTCTCCTCTTCATAATAGAGATCTATGCTGAGTCGTTGAGACATTCTAACCAACCTATCAACAATGAATTGAAGGCAGACCTTCAATTCGTTGATTATAGGTTGGTTAGAGGCATCTGCTCCGCTCCTATTGGTCTTAGCGTGATGATATATAGCCTTCCTCGATAAATGAGCTATCTAACACTTAAATAATTTTACAAATCAGGCCAGTAGTTCTTGAGATTAGCGCGTTCAAGCAAACAAACAAACAAACTCTTCAGCTTTATATGTTCATAATAGTTGACCCGCGCAACTGTGTCTGCTCTGCTCCTATTGGTCTTAGCGTGATGATATATAGCCTATAGCCTTCCTCGATAAATGGGCTATCTAACACTTAAAGAATTTTTCAAATCAGGCCAGTAGTTCCTGAGATTGGCGCGTTCAAACAAACAAATAAACAAACTCTTCAGCTTTATATATTAGTATAGATAATTAGTGTTCCGAACAAAAAACGGAACCCTTATAGGATCACTTGGGTGTCTGTCTGTCCGTCTGTCACAGCCAGTTTTCTCCGGATCCACTGAACCGGTTCAGTTGAAATTTGGTACACATATGGACTTCTGTGACCCAAAAGCGGACGCGTTACGTAAATTATTAAAATTTTAGTATGGGGGTCACTTTTGGGGGTCAAACTAGAAACTTAAAAAAAAAAAAAAAAAAAAAACAATATCGTGTGACACATTAAATTAAAGGGCTTACTGTGAGGGTTTAAATTATATTTTTTTCAAAATTTTAAAATAAATGCTTTTGAAGTTATTCAAGAAATTAGACGAAAGAATGACCATTCCCCCCTTATCTCCGAAACTACGCAGCCTAAAATTTTGAAAAAAATGGCAATAATAGATCTTTACCTATAGATTACAGAAACACATATAAGAAGTCTATAGTGTTAAAATAACACGTAAAGAAAAAAAAATCGTTCGGAACCCTTTGCACGCGGGTTCGACTCGCACTTGGCCAGTTTTTTTAGTTTTGGTATTTACATCTGGTAAGAAGGAGGACGATAGTCTGCAAAAAAATAGTAACAATTTTAAAATAAACCTCAGCTGTAGTATTGTAGTTAAAATCATTCCAAGAAAATATTAATTTTTGACAAATGTTGGCTACTGCGGAGTAGTGCTTTGAAAAGGACTTATCAAAAGCCCAGTGGCATTTTGATTCATCTTTGTGATAGTAGAAAATGGTGACAACTTTTGATAAAAACTGCGCCTCGACAATGATTAATCTTTCAACAGTTTTTTCGATCAATCAGAGGATTTTTCATCCGTTTTCATTTCGCATAAATCCTGAAATCTGCTTCAGAGAACTGTATTGTGGAAAAAATTGCATCGATTTGTTTTACGCGTTTTTATTAATTCCTAGATAAATGCCTAAATAAAGACGTTAATTGGCAGTTTAACGCCGAGCGTTAAAATTTTAAAAGCACAGTTGCAGTAATATTTTTACGGTTCGTTTTTGTGTTTTCTAGTCGAGTACGAGTAACGCATCCTTTATGGGTCGTTGTCAAATTTTGCGCAGTAAACCTTGTCCCGGAGTAGTGTTATTTTTAAATTCGGATAAAATACACATTTTAGTCTAAAAAAAATACATTAAACACACAATACACCACATTACTAAACACTGATTAGTAAAATTAAGACTAAGTTTTGTTATTTTTAGTTTTTTTTTAAAGTAACATTGTGGTTGTTTCTGGTAACAGAGCGGTATTTCTTGCAAAATCTATATGTCCCTAGTAGGACTCTGTTACAATAAGAACAAAAAATTGTTATTTTCTACTATACCAACACGCTTTAAATAAATTATAACTACAACCAGATTACAGTTAGTATTTTAGAATATGTCTTAAAACGGGTAAGTATTACAATTCTAATTAATAATTATTTTCTGAAATTTTGTCCCGCGTATGGTGTGATACAACTGGAATGTTATGTTACCAAGTATTTCACAACGTAATATAGAAATGGCGCTGCTTAGATTTTTTACTAGATTGAGCGGGACGTTGGCATTCATTGTGGATGATCGGGAGCACGGGTGGCGGGGTGCGGAAGGTGCTAGTCGACCATGAGGCGTGGATCAGGCTGCGTGTTTTTATTGTGCATCCACTTTGTTACCTACTATTTACGTAAGTAGATAAACGTATTTTCAAGTAATTTTATGTTCAGTATGTCTAAGAGTGGTTAATAATCCAAATATGAAAGAAAGATTGTTACTTGATCATTACTTTATGATTTATGTCTTGTAGTAAGCAAAATTTACTACTCTGTTACTACGCAACTCTGTTACTACCTCGGAGTAACAGAGTTGTTAACAAAGTAACAGAGTGGAATTATGAACATAATTCTTTAATTTTGTACTTAATTTTCATGTTTTAAACGTATTTTTTATTCATAAATGGATTTTCTTATGTAGGTAATATCTTAAGTCCTATAAATGAAACGTTTCTATGAACTCAAAAACTTTGTTTCAGGTTTAGTATTGTGTTTCTTCGAGATCTCGAGATGCCTCTCACGCCTGCTGAGAAACAGCGACGGTACCGTCAACGGCGTAAAAATAATCCTGAAAAAGAAGCAGAATCTAGAAGAAAAGATAGGGAGAAGATAATGCAAACAAACGCTAAGTGCGAGATTTATCAGCTCTTGAACATAGAGCGTTAAAAAAGAAATGGCGAACTGCAAATGGCTAACGTAAAAATAGGGCCAGAGCACTCCGTATTGTTATGTACACTCCTGAAAAAAAAGAAAAATCTTCCAACCCTTATTTGACAGAACCCAGCACATCAAAACAAAGTGACGATGCTTTGATCGAGAAGGAAAATATTCACGTTCATTCGTTATCTTTGCATCTGCCAGGTCCCTTAGATGATTGCGGAACTTCCTTCCTACTGCCAATAAAACTGCTCTTGCACAGTCCCTTCTGCTTCCCGTCCTTGACTATGCTGATGTCAGTTATCTCGATCTCACTCAGGCACAACTAGATAAACTTAAGCGTCTTCAAAACCTTTGCATAGATTTATATTTGGCTTGCGCAAATATGATCACACATTTCTGAATTTCGGACAAAACTCAAGTGGCTTCCCATACGTCTTCGCCGGGATTCTCATATTTTATTTCTGCTCTTCAGTATTCTGTTCAATCCTACAACCCCCTCTTACCTTAAAGACCGATTCAAGTTCCTTCATGACACACATAATAGATATCTGAGGTCATCGGAAAACTTGAGACTAGAAATGCCGATGCATTCCACCACCTTCTATGATAATTCTTTCACGATTCAAGTGGTGAGGTTATGGAATGCCTTGCCTGTGTCGATAAGACGTGCTCAATCTTTGTCCATTTTTAAAACTTTGGTCAAGAACCACTATCTCTCTCTTTAAAGCGTTTGTTACTAGAGTTCTCTGCTATTATTTCATAATTATCATTGTATAAAATTTATCTATTTAGTATGTATTGATGTTTGTATAAATAGTACACCTAAGACTACCTACAGTACTGTATCTCCTTTTTCTCTTTAGAATCCATCCAAAAGTTGTCTTGAAAAGATCGCTTTTAGCGATAAGGTCGCCCATTGTGTCACCCTATGTAATGTTTCTCATCTATATTTTCTGTAACTTATATGGTGTACATAATAAAGAGTATTCTATTCTATTCTAAAACAAGGTGTTTGTGTCTTGGTTAAAATGTCCAGCCCAAAACAAGACTACATTTATTTGGGTAAGGCCTTATCTGAAGAAGATGATGGTGAGGTTAAAATTATATTTTGTAAGTCAATGGATCATACTGCAACCAAATTTAAATTAGATGAGTCTGATATATCTTATGTGCCTTTTGATAATTTAATTGCTATTGTTCCAGAACTAAAAAAAGTATGTAAAGGTACAAGAATATCCTACTGCCAATTTGATACTGCTTTAGACATTTTTGAGAAATAAGAGACTTTCATTTTTCTGTTACTTTTTTAAGATTTTTTATTTTTGTGTTCATAAAGTTGGTATTGGTAAATACTTACCAGCAATAATGTTGATTGTTATTATTATTGGAGTTTATGTTAATAATTATGATCTCAACCCCAACAGAGTCTGATTTAGTCAGGTAAGATAAGAAAACTAACAACTATGTTACTGCGCTACAACTCTGTTACTTTTCTGTCCCAAAGACTAAAATACTTAATTAAGATTTTTACATTAAGTTGGTTGATATAGTATGGCAATTTAAAAATATTTTGACTTAATAGATATTTTTACAATGATATGTTGCAGTTAGCGGTTAATATGTAAATATTTGAAGTAACACGGTAAAATTTAAAGTTTGTAAACGTTCAAAAAGTAACAGAGTTGTTTAGAAAATAAGTTAATGATTATTAAACTTTAAAAAAACGTTGAGATTCCAAATGTGATTATAAGATAAAAGACTGTAGTTAACATTAATGCCAAAATATTTGCGACTGAATTGTTTAATTTCGTAATAAAAGTCAATACGTAGTGATAACAGAGTTGTATTTTTTTTACACCCTAAGCCACAAAATTTGGAATAAATCATTAATTATAAGTTAAACATCGCGGCCGTCAGTAACAGACCATATTCAGTTGTTTTTACAGGCATGTACACAAAGAAAACTCAAGTTTAAGTATTTTTATTTTTTTATAAGTTTATAATTTTTAGTCACGATTACCTGCGCTAAATTTGACAATGACCCTTATATGGTGCTCGCACACTAATGTTAAAAAGGTTTCAAAGATTTTCTAACACTGATCCATTTACTTACAAATGTTAGGAATTGATACATTATGTTAAGAATTGTTTAAATAGGTAACAAACTATCTACCGCATGTGGTACGGTGAGCTCGCGCGGTTTAAGTCTCTATTATTACAATAATGCAAGGTCTTTTATGATGTGGCCGTTTTAAGCGCGCGGGGTCGAGGGGGGGGGGGTTAAAATTGAAAATAAAACTCCTAACTATAACATGGTGACAAAACATTCGTCCTCATTGCTGTCGACTGGAAGTGAGCCCAAAAGACTGGCAGCATTGCCACGTTGTATGGCAATGCTTATCCTATTAGGCATTGTTGATGAGATGTTATTAGTTAATGACTTAGTTCAACATGAAAACATTTTCTAAACGTTTATTTAAAAAATGTTTATTAATATTTGTAAACCTTTTTTAACAGCAGTGTGGGGAACACCTATAATATAAAAAACCGCATACAAATCGGTTCACCCGTTTAAGAGCTACGGTGCCACAGACAGACGCACAGACACACATAGCGGTCAAACTTATAACACCCCTCTTTTTTGGTCGAAGGTTAAAAATTGGTAATTGTTGGTATTTTTTTCACTCGTTTTTTTTCTTGGAACAAAAATGTACCTACATAGGTCAAAGACGGTAAAAATAAAAGACAGACATCAAAGTTAAAGACATAATTTAAAGGTGGCTACCGCCTGGATTGACCTCCTAGGTTTTGATGGATGCATTTTTAATTATTTATCAATCTCAGAGGATATTACATTTTTTACGGTTACGGTAAAACCGTAAACCGTATTTTTTTGCGTCGAGGGATAACTTTGGGGTTCATATGAGTTTTTGAAAAAAGTAACTAAGTTTATCTTTTACGTGGTCTTAGTAGTCTTACTCATTGTATTTGTTATTACCTAAAATATTTAAAAAAAAAATAGCTATCACTCGGACACGTGACTATGAAATTACTTTGAAAATTAATTATTAGCAGCAAAGGATTTGATTAATTTTAAAACGCTCTTGATTATCTTGCAAGTACACTTACCTATGTAGATAAGACTGATAATGCCGCGTATATCAACACTCCTCGATTGCTGGTCATGGTATGATTCTCGTAACTGCACACTTGGAAGTCCAACGGTCCGAATCGGATAGGTACATTATGAAAATTTCTATAGCACTTAATTAAAGTTTAGAGAGTTCAGTTACATAAAAATTTATTTCATACCTTGTAGTGTTTTTTTATTTGGAAGTCGGTTGTATTTTTTTGTTATTTTTTTTTTATATTTTTCACTTTTTAGTGGCACCCCACAGCTAACAACACCACTGGAAAGTCGCAGGAAAGCAAAATACACACTAATCCCGCAATTTCTTTGCTAGTCTAATTTGTGCCCCATTGTTGGGGAAAGACTTCTCCTTTCTCCTTCCAAACCTCTCTACCTTCCATAATCTTTGCCCAAAGGATTTATGGTTCCTAGAAATGTAATCTTGCGCAAATGTTTTGTATCATTACTATAGGGTAAAAAAAATTATTAAAATAATACAGGGTGTAAAAGACATCGTAACGCAAACTTCGCGTAAAGGCTACACCTAATGCCACTAACCAAATTGTGGAAGTCATTAATCTCGCTAATGATCAGTTACAGAAATTGTCATTTTCGAGCACGCAATGTATTGTGAACAACGCGATCTAAACGCGCGAGAGCGTTGTACGGAGTACGTACCTACACTACTTGCACACACACATACACAAGGCTGCGACGCCGCGCGCGCTGCGGTCTTTAAATGTACTCGTAGGTGCTTACCTACGAATATCGCCTACCTATCGTCGACAACAAATCACACAAAGTCATTTTAACACTCAGAAATACCTACGGTACCTACTGATGGTAGGAAAATGTTTATGCAGAATTTAAGAGAAGAAAAGGATCCATAAGCTTGGTCTCTTAAAATCACAATTCCGATAAGGATTGATAAGATAACAAAAAAGAAACTTGTAAGTACCTACATTGAGATCCCGTAACGTAGGTATAAATTAATGAACTATCTAACTCACTTTGAATGTAGGTACTATGAATATCGCCTTTCGCGGCACAACAATAATGCCTTTCACATAAAATGAATCATTTGTATCATTCAGAAATACTTACCTACTGATAGTAAGAACTATCCAATACGAGTCCAGGATTGATTAATAAAAAATAAGCTGGAAGTACATTGAAATTCGGTAACGAAGATAACTAATGAACTACCTAACTAACTTTGAATGTACCTAAGTACCTACGAATATCGGCCCTTCGCCAACAACAACTGACATGTTTATGCAGAAGTTAAGGAACCATAAGCTTAAGCATGTTCCACACGGATGTAACTGATCCAATGTACAATCCAAGGTGACCTTGGTGGGAGCTTGGTTTCCATCCGCGAGTTTTGTATTAATTTGGATTGCATCTGCCGTTTACACGGATGGCAACAAGCAAGGTCACCTTGGATGGGTCGCTGGATTACATCCTTGTGGAACATGCTTTAGTCTCTTAAAATCACGAACACGATTCCGATAAGGATTGATAACAAAGCCGGCCATGTTCGAGTCGGACTCTAAAACAAAGGGTTACCATAACCCAAAAAATCGTTTCTTGTATGCGAGCCCACCAGTAAATTACCTAGTCCTTCAGACGGACGGACAGCGGAGGCTTAGTAATAGGGTTCCGTTGGTTACGCTTCGGGTACCTACGGAATCCTAAAAATAAAATTGTAAGTAATAAAACCTACATTGAGATCCGATAATGTACCTACTACTAACTCACCTTAAGCTCGCTCACCCCTAACCAGATAGGGTTCGAAGTGGCCGCCGCCAGCACGCTCGCAGATCTGAGCGCGACGCAGAGTTTCTGCGTGGACACGGGGCAGAAACGTTGGGTCCTGGGCACACTCCTCACGCAGCGACGCAAACACATTCACGATGCGATTCCTCATATCGGCTGCGGAATCGCACTCTGACACAAACACTTTGTCCTTGACGTAACCCCAAAGAAAAAAATCTAACGGGGTCAAGTCTGGTGAGCGAGCTGGCCATGGCTCCGGGCCGAATCTTCCGATCCACCGGTTTCCGAAAGACTCGGTAAGGCAGCGTCTGACGGGAAGAGTCACGTGCGGGGGAGCGCCGTCGTGTTGGAACCATGCCACTCTGTACTGGGCTAGAGGTATATCCTCGATTATTTCCTGGAGGTTTGTTCTAAGGAACTCCAGGTAATTTGTCCCGTTTATTCGTTCCGGGAGAAAAATCGGCCCAATCACGCAGTCTTTATAAATGCCGGCCCACACATTCACCGACCATCGAGTTTGGTGTCCCGTCTGCTGCAATGTGAACGGATTGGTACGAGCCCAGATATGGGAATTGCGCCTGTTCCACATTCCATTTCGAGTAAACGTGGACTCATCCGTCCATATCACATTTGCAGCAAAGTCAGGGATTTCGTCGTGCTGTCGTTGTAGCCACCGACAGTACCTAACACGGGATCCTCTGTCTGCGGGTAATAACGCCTGCACTTTGTGAATGCGATACGGGCGCTGGCGATCTCTGCGTAAAACCCGATGAACAGTCGAATGCGAGACGCGGGTCCTGTAACGGTTACGCACCACACGAGCTGCCGTTCGTACTCCCAGTCGTGGGTTCTGCCGCACGACATTCAGGATGTGGTTCGCTACGCTGGGTCTAACGGGCGTTCCAGCTCCCTCGCGCTGAGGCACAATCGGCTGGTTGTCTAAGACACGCTGGTACGCTCGTGTTATCACTCGAGAATCTCGTGGATGTCGAGCTCCTGGATACCGGACTACGTAAATACGCAGTGCCTCACGTGCGTTCTCACGTGCTTCGCCATAGCACATCAGCATGTTACCATATTCTTGGGCACTGTAGTAATCATTAAGTCCAGATGACATCTTTAAATGAAACACACAAAGACACACACAAACACAAAGAGAAACCAAAAGTTAACTTTTCAAACGTCCCGAAAACCGAATTTTGCAATAAAAGCACACTCGTTTGCTATCAATGTCAACAAGGAACTGACCAAAATCTATCATAAAATGTCCTTTTCGAACTTTCCTTTGAGCTCGCCGACAATTACCTACGTGCATTAGTACAGTAGCGTGGCTATCAAAGGCTTTTTTATTTTTTTGAATTGAATGATTTAGTTTATTGAAAAACTGAATGAGTTACTTGGTCGTTTTATACAAACAAGATTAAGATCTAAGAGAACCCAAACTGTAAAATACCGAACGATTTTTTTTTTCACGGGGACCACTCGCAGTTCACCTCGCTAAGGGTGGTCACTGCTCAACCGGGCTAGCCTGTGGTGGCCTAAGAATATGGATATGACTCTAAAGCCCCCAGCCGAGGCAACAAAATACCGAACGAAGCGATCAAGTTTCGCCACTGAATGTAAAGTATGATTTTATTTAATCCTAACAAAACTAAATTAGCGTCATCACTCATCATTATTAAGTCTCAACACCATGTACATAATTTAGTGCTGCCGTATTTAAAATTCTGTCACATTGATGTATTAAAACGTAAATTGGGTATACCAAGAGCCAATTGAGATAAGCGTAACATTACTAAGCGTAACATTACTTATTTTACCTTAAGAATTAGTATGGTTTGTGAAACGTTAGTAAAAAGAAAAATTATTTTTTCTCGATCGGGTAAAACTACTTAACGGGTTAGCCCCTCTCCCTTACTACTATCAACGCCACAGAATACCTACATCAACTGTTGGCGGCGGCGTCGGCGGCATGTGCAAAGGCCCAAAGAGCGCGCACTACGTATTGCCGCTATAAGAAAATAGGACTTATCGACACAAAACGAAGTAACCGATTTTCGACCTTAAGCTATTACATTAAAGTTGAAATCAGTTACTTCGTTTTGTTGTGATACGTTTTATTTTCTTATGTCGGCAATTTTAGGCGGAATCCTTTAGCGGTGCCTTTGACAAGCTACACACACATGCACACTCGTTGTGTGCAGGCAGCTACTAGGCATGCGTTGACCTTTCGTTTGAACTTTGGACAGCTGAGCAGATACCTATTTGTAGTTTTATTTAATTGCTATTTTTAGTAAAAGTAGTGAGTTAATTATTTTTTTACTGAAAATCTCATTGGGTTAGGTCAGAATAACGATTATGAGCAGTCTAAAGTAAAAAAAACTCCTGAAAAAAATGAAAAAATGAGGAAAAAGCCGACGAAAAATTCCAACTTGGGGGTGTCCAGAATCATGTCCTGGACCCATGGAAATCGTTTGTGCGTCGATGTCTTTTACACCCGGTATACCAACACCATCGCTCTATTTAGTGGCTATCATGATTTTTAGGCTTACAAAAGTATGAGAAAGGGTGTTGCCCTGAAGCCTAAATACGAGCAACTTGATGGTTTTAACAAATTAGGAATTCAATTACATTTATGTTGTATTCAGTTTACAAAATAATCTATACTAATATATAAAGCTGAAGAGTTTGTTTGCTTGAACGCGCTAATCTCAGGAACTACTGATCCGATTTGAAAATTCTTGTTAGATAGCCCATTTATCGAGGAAGGAATATATCATCACGCTAAAACAATAGGAGCGGAGCAGACGAATTTGCGCGGGTCAACTAGTTATAAATATTTTGAACCAAAATGAGATTATGTGAAGAACGCCTAACCAACTTCTTCGGCCAATAAAAATAATTGTTGGTCACCCGATAGAGAGACAGTGGTATATTCTATTACTACTGTTCCTAATCTCCAAAAAAATCCTAATCTAATTCCTAATCTATATGAATCATTAGCGCCGGAGCTTGGTTAATTTTGTTCCATGTCCTTTGACCTTCAAGCATGAATCCTACTATGATGTATCAGTGCCATCATGATCCCATTGTAAAAAGGAGTTGACGCTATTCGTCCTGCTTAGCTCCATCTCTCTCTTACAACGAAGTCATGGCTAAAATTAAAATTCGTTGATTGATCTTATTCAAATAATTAAATTATGATTGATTTAGCTAATAAACCATTGCAAATATTATAGCAAACAGGAGCCAATTTGCATATTAAATTCCATTTAACATTCATGATTATTTGTCCTTCTTTAATTTGTGTTTGTCAAATAAATTGACTTAGCAAAAACTTATTTAAGTACTAAACACAAATACGGAACTACATCACGGATTTGCGTAAAAGAATCGTTCCAGCAAAAGAAGAGTAAAAATCGATTATTCATGAGCGCTCCTACTCTCATACTAAATCTCGTGGATTCAAGAAATGACAGTTATCATACTTAAAAAAATATTACAGAGTATTTGAATATCAATTCACGTTCGAGTTATTCCGAGAGGAAGATAAATAGCACGTAAATCATTTGCCACTTCGTTGCTGAGAGAAAACTGTCCTAAATAAATGTAGTTGAAGGGTTTGACAACATTGTAATCAAATAAATAAAATCTGAGTAAGAAAACATTGACAGACAAATATTTCCAGTGGTAAAAGTTAAGGCTACTGCGGACGTGAAGCGACAATGCGAAGACGATGCGACAACGCGTTTTACAAAACTTGTTCTACGCATTAGGACAAATTACTGTCGTTATGTCACGTCGTAGCTGTCAGTGTTTATACCTAGCGTTTATACCTAGTATCCAAGATGCAGTCTCGAACAAATGCAACACTCGAAACTGTCGTCAAAAACTAACATGTATCAAGTGTCATGTGTGAGTTGTGTGTAGTTATACTATAAACAATTTTTTTTTGCAAATTCTACCTTACACGGATAGTTTAAAGTTGTTTTACAAAGCAGTGCAGTAGGGCGAGCGATGCGAGACTGTTTGAAACTTGCGCACAATTACACATTATGCGCTTGTTTTTTGCGGACGTTTTTGAGATGCTGAGTGTGTATCTTGGGTTTTTTATGTATCAATGCGACAAGCTATAATTTTTGTAAACAAAAGAACTTCTTCTAACTTACGTAGAGACAACATAATCCCAAATTCAATCAACACAAAGTAACATAAGTGTAATACGAAACTAACGAGCAATTTCACTTGGTCGGGTTATATTTTATGAACGTAAAGCGCTTTCGTCTAATGTTTTGTGGTACTGGAACGCGTCTGCCTCATGGAACAAACATTTGAAACAATTGAATGTGTGTTTAAAACATTGGCGGGGTCTATAGTGTGTTTGTTTGAAAATGCAGTTGCACCTTCCTATTAGGTAGGTACCTGTTTTAACTCTTACAACTGCTCGGTTTGATTAAATGTTAATGCAATGTTTTTAACAAATTAAAGTTAAGAGAGTCCATTTGCATTTTGTACGATTTGTCTTATCTCTAGCTGTTACTCGTAAATCTGAGTTGATTTGTCTAGACTACATGTAATTTCACTTTTATTCAGTGTGCTTTCATTGGATGTTTTGTAAATATTATTGTTTTGTGAACAAAATAACAGTCAGAGAAAGAGTTCATAACTAAAAACACCATTACTTTTTCATGTCGCGTTTTTTTTTTTTAAATTGTGGAAAGACATCAAATGACTCCTTTCGGTCTATGTGGGGTGTCAGACTCTTTCTGACTATAACATATCCGTGTTCCTCCTACTGCCCTTTGCTTTCCAGGGCCGCGGTGACTCTGTAGCCGATACAAGAAAAACCAACGGAGCAAATCTACATCGCAACAAAAAGAATCGCGACGCCATCTATCCAACAAGTAGCGAATTACTAAGCCGAAATCCTGCATCGCGCAAGCAGAGTTTACCATGCGATTTGAACATATACATCAGCCCCAATATCAACTATCGGGCAGTTGTCCACACCGGACACAACAACCGTCCGGGCGGAGGATCCTCCCTTTACAATGGAGGTGTTCGGGAATTTACTCTCTGTTCCGCATACCCTCCAAAACTCTTTCGAACAAATTCCGGTACCCTGGCAGAATTTCGCAACCCTGGCATGATATCGCTACGCTAGCAGAATACAGCAGCGTGCAAATAAAAAATTAGCAAACATGCAAGTTCGAACTGAAACTAAGCTAAATGCCAATAACTATGTTACAAACACAATTACACACTAGTAGAGAACTTAATTACTTACCTTTGTTTATTTGCACTTTGAAAATTAAACATTTGGGCTAATTGAAGTTTAGAAAACTTCTAACATGAAATAATTTTATTGTGAAACTAGCGTTTGCTTGCGTCTTTGTCCACTAGGTTCCATCCCAAGCACAAAACGTTTTGGGAACACATTCATTGTGCATACAGCTAAGGAGTGAAGTTCCCTGCCAGTGTCTGTTTCCTGATAGTAATAACCTGGGAGTCTTTAAGTCAAAAGTGAATAGGTTACTTCTAGGCAAGCGTGCTCCGTCTTTGACCACATCATCGCTTGCCATCAGGTGAGATAGTGGTCAAACATGTGCTTATAAATAGTAAAAAAAAAGGTTTGTGGATTTTTCCATAAGTTCAACTATTTGTTCCAAAGGCTCCCAACCAACAGACGCGACGAGACAGTGCGACAGGGAGTGAGCATTTATTCCTCTTGGTAAACAAACTCGCAAGTTCTTAAGGCTTGTATTCATGCCAATGACCTTGTGCATATAAAAAGAGCTAACTACCCCTCTACGCGTCACTCCGCCACCCGCATTTAAATTTTTTTATAAAAAATAATACATGTTTGTAAAAAGCGATAAAACCAAGTCATTTTTGTCATAAATTATGGCTAAACCAAATTACGAATCATATATTAACTCAAACTTAAATTTCTTTGAGTTTGAGATTATTATCATGTAGATTACTAACTATTTTTTCAGATGTATTTTCTCTATTTGTGCCGACGAAAAGCTGCTTCATCTGCACGCTATTTTAATTTTTTTCCGAGAGAGCAGCCTTAAGTGGGTGATAGACGTACGAGCAAGTACGCGTACTTACGGCTCGACGACCTTTTTCGCTCGTGTGTCACCCTAAGTACGCGTACTTAAAAACAAGACGCGTACAGAAAAAGGTAGTCAAGCCATATGTACGCCTACTTGCTTGTACGTCTATCACCCACTTTATTCTAGCTCGGGAATGAATGGGCCTATTTTAATGAAACGAGTAATTCATCAATAATCTGAATCTGAATCTGAATCAACTTGTCATTCATCCCAGCGGCCCATTTAGGACGACTTGCAGGAAAACAAAATAAATCATGTTTTTATTCTGCAACAAGACAGAAAAATGAAAAATCAGCGGGTCAGATTTTCCTGTTATAAATGACAAAATCCAGTCAGTATATCGGTTTTATTGGGCAGTTAGAAGTTTTTCGTAAAATACGCTTTTAACATAGGGAGTTATAATGCTCATAGATCTATTACAGACAAGTAACGTTGCTTGCATAAGTTTTACTATAGTTGTTACTTTGATAACTTTTCATGATATCAACACTAATATTATAAAGAGAAAAGATTTGTTTGTTTGTTTGAATTGAGCAGGCTCCGAAACTACTGGACCGATTTGAAAAATTCTTTTAGCATTGGATAGCTACATTATCAGGGAGTAACATAGGCTATATTATCCCCGTACTCCCACGGGAACGGGAACTACGCGGGTGAAACCGCGTGACATCCACTAGTAAATTATAAATTAAGTACCTGAAACCCGGAATCCCTGGCAATTTAAACGGTGGCTTAAGTTAACTTACCGTTTCGAGGAAATTGTTTGTTAAAAGGAGCTTTACGGTTAATAAAGTGTTAGTTAAATAATTTGTTAGCGATTGAAGGTTCCAAGAAAATCTTTATTGCGTTGAAGCCACTTTAGTTTAAAAAGGGTCTATAGAATTCTGAAAGTACTTGATTGAAAAGCGGTGTTTTGCTTTTACAAGTTTGTTACTTAGGTTACACGCGAGGCGGTTTCGAGTACCAATTCGACTCTTTTTTAAGCGACGGTCACATTCGCATATTAGTAGCAATCTGTGAGAAAAGCGTGAATTGCCACACATTGACATTTTTGGCAGCTTGTTGCGAACGTTATTAAATAAAAATCTTTTTTACAAAAAGATACTTCTAAAAAAAACACTGTAAGGTATAAAATAACTTTCATTTCGGAAATCGGTGTTTTTGGTCTTAAAAAGTTTTTATTTTTCACTATTTTCACCACTGGAAAGTTGCAGGAAAACAAAACACGCAATTTCGTTTACTGGAATGAAAAACAAAAAACGTCGTCCAAGTAAACAAATTCCAGCTAGTTTTAGGGTTCCGTACCCAAAGGGTAACCAACGGAACCCTATTACTAAGCTTCTGCTGTCCGTCCGTCTGTCAGCGGGCTGTATCTCAAGAACTGTAATAGGTAGACATTTAAAATTTTCACAGATTGTGTATTTCTATTGCCGCTATAACAACAAATAATAAAAATTTAGGTTTATGGTACGGAACCCTTCGTGTGCGAGTCCGACTCACACTTGGCTGATTTTTTTTTATTTAAAAGTAAACTAAACCGATTTTGATAAAATTTCTATCAGACCAATCGGGAAGTATATCCTTTCACATAAAACAAGATTTTTTAAAATCTGTTCATAAATGACGGAGTTATGAGGTTATATACATTAAAAGAAATACAACCTAATTGAGAACCTCCTCCTTTTTTGAAGTTTAAAAATAGTAGAATTAGCACTGGATACTTGAATCTTGCTTGCGGGGGCCATTGGTGAAAACCGTATAAAAATCCGTTCGGTAGTTTTTGAGTTTATCGCGTACCTGACAGACAGTCGGTCACCCAGATGTCTTGGTTTTTTAATATATTATATAAATAGCTTAGTATCTTTGACTGACCGATATTACTAGTCTTAGAGACCCCTAGCAGAATGTATTTAAAAAACAAATCACCAAATAACCTAGAAAATTTTATTTCTTACAAATTATCTTTAGTTAGCAATTTAGCATCAATCATATAGGTAAATAATAAGTACATAATAATTATATAACACAACTCTAATCAACACTATAACGTCCCTAAAATATACCCGTTGCAGCCGAAAGCCAAGCAGACCAAGCACCCATTGACAGCGCGCCATATATTTTTTATCCACTTCCACTCGGTCCGGGTAGGTTGGAAGGAGTTTCTAAGACTAGTATATTGAAAGTGCCGCTCATTTAGTATAAGAAAATTTGCTCTATTTTCAAAAGCAGTAACGCTCAAATAACAAAGTTTACTTCATCTTACAACACTTTACATAATGTTAATGTAACGTTCAGTATAATTAAAAACAACATATGTTTTAACAACACTTTCTCTAACATTCGTTTTGTATATTTTTATTAAGTACTAGCTGACCCGCGCGGCTTCGCTCCCGTCAACTGGCTACTCTACCTAACGACCCTAACCTAGCTACCCTACCTACCTACTCATTCTTTTTTTATTTTTTTTGTATTTTAATTCTTATTATGCTATTCCGGACGAAGACTAATCCAAAAACACAAAAACTATGAAAATGGGTCCAGCCGTTCTCGAGTTAGTTAGAAAAGTGTTCGAACAAACCCGACTTTGTTTTATATATTAAGAAGATTAAGATTTTTGCTATATTGTGAAAGATTCGACCTTTTTCTAGAAGACATTTTTATATTTTCGAGACAGAAATAAAACGAATAAACTGAAGGAAGACGGACAGCGGTGGCTTATTAATAAATAGGGTTCCGTTAGCAACCTTGGTACGGAACCCTAAAAATCGACTTGGTTCGCACGAATCAAAATCGTACGTGAAGGCTTAAATAATAGGGTCCCATTAGCAACTTTGGCACGGAACCCTATAATTTGCCTTGGCTCGCAAATCGAACCGTCTGATACTTAGCACGAATTAAAAACTTAGTTGCGGGCAACCTGGGAGTCTTTAAGACAAAAGTGAATAGGTTGCTTCTAGACAAACGTGCTCCATCTTCGACCGCATCATCGCATACCATCAGGTGAGATAGTGGTCAAACGTATGCCTATCTACAGAAAAAATTAATATATTTATTCTACTCCGTATCACCTAACCACTGAGAACTAATGATAACACGATTTGACAGTTACTGTGAAATCGTGTTGTCATTCATTCTTAGTTCTGGTTCGGGACTAATCGTAAGTCTGTAGGTGATACGGAGTAGAATACGTCCACAACTAAGCCCGAAACTTTTGGACTTAGAGAGTAGCCCCCCAAAATCGATCGCTCCCGTCACCGTGACCACCTTTGGTACGGTACCTTATTATTATTAGCCTTGTTTCGCAAATCGAACCGTTCGTTGCTTCGCTCTAAACGGAATCAATCGCGGAGGCTTAGCAGTAGGGTCCCATCAGCACAGCATCTTTGGTACGGAACCCTACAGGCCTGGGGGGCTACTCTCTAACGAAATCCGTAGTTTCGGGCTTAGTTGCGGGCGGGCATTTTCTACTCCGTATCACCTAACCACTGAGAACTAATGATAACACGATTTGACAGTTACTGTGAAATCGTGTTGTCATTCATTCTCAGTTCGGGTCCGGGACTAATCGTAAGTCTGTAGGTGATACGGAGTAGAATACGTCCACCCGCAACTAAGCCCGAAACTACGGATTTCGTTAGAGAATAGCCCCCCTGATCCGCAAGTCGAACCGTCCAGTACTTCGCAAAACTAAATCAGTTTAAGACTCTACGATAAATGCACTTTAAACGAAATCAGCACAACTCAGAGATTTAAGCAATTTTGGTCCCTAACAGTTTAAGACCTTTCAGAGACCAAACCGAAATTCCCACGAACTACGACTGTGTTTAAAAATCGTGTGAGGTCATTCTCCAGTGGAAAATCTTAACACCACAATTCAGAAAAACGCGTCATCAGTGCAACGTCATCTATCGACCATGTAAACTGACAAAATATTTGGCAGCAGAAGACGTTAAATAAGAACGTATATAACGATAAATATCGATAAGGTATTAAAATTTTTACTTTTATTTTGCTACGTCTACGTATTAAAAGTTTCACGAAAAACTCAATCAATGTGTTCTGGTGTAACTTCACGCTTTCATGCATTTTTTGGTTCCTCAATAGATGGCGCTCTGACTGATCAGAATACATTAGGAAGATTCTTACTAAACTAAAAATTCAATATATTTTGATTTTGTGGATCGATTGTAACGATAAAATATTACGAAAAGGTATAAAAATGATCACTTTTATTTTGCCACGTATTAAAAGTTTCACAAATAACTCAACAATTTTGAATGCTTTCGTGCATTTTATTTTTTCTCAATAGATGGCGCTCTGACTCATCAGAATACATTAGGAAGTTTCTTCCTAAACTTAAAAGTTCAATATCTTTTGATTTTGTGGGTTGATTTTGGTGAAATAAACGCTAAATGTTACTCGGGTTATCACTTAATATTTTTAATTACTTAGATTTGCAATCCAATCTGTGGTTTATGCGTGATGCTCCCACAAACGCACAGACAAACAGATAAACAGACAAACAGACAAAAATTTCAAAAATTGCATTTTTGTGTTTTGTACCTTTTTCCTGAGTTTTCTGTGTAATTTTCATGCAAAAATATTCAATGTACAGACACGGTTAGTCTACGATTTTATTATATGTATAGATAACGTTCTTTCGATCTTACTATCATCTTGCGAAATTGACATTTGATCTAAAGCTGAACAAAGAGCGACCATGCCAGTTCGGGAACGTAGGGTACCCGACACGAATAGGTTAGGTTCGAATGGGATGGAGTGAGCGAGCGAGGCGAGCGAACTTAGTTCCCGTGATCCCATTCACGTTAGGTTCCTTTAAACCCTGCAGGCTGAAATAGGAGCCCCGCCTAGAGGGACTCCGTCAATTTTCCTTAGTTACGACCGTTATCTGTACTAATATACTTATCCTTACTATGATATAATTTTTTTAATAATAATACAATATTATAAATGCGAAAGTAACTCGTCGTAAAGTCTGTCTGTCTGTCGCTCTTTCACGCCAAAACTACTAACCCGATTTAATTGAAATTTGGTACACAGATAATCTAGAGCCTGAGAAAGGACATAGGCTACTTTTTATCCCGGGAGTATGTTCCCTAGGGATCACGCGGACGAAGCCGCTGGCAGAAGCTAATAATATTATAAATAGGTAAAGTTTGTCAGTTTGTGAGGTTTTAGGGGGTAATCTCTGGATCTACTGAACCGATTTTGAAAATTCTTGTACCAATAAAAAGCCACGTTACTTGTGAGTGTCATATCTATATATATAAAAATGAATTGCTGTTCGTTAGTCTCGCTAAAACTCGAGAACGGCTGGACCGATTTTAATAATTCTTTTTTTGTTGGATTCGCAAAAATACAGGGAAGGCTTAAAAGCATAAAAAAAATGGGTAGGTAGATAGGGTAGGTAGGTAGGGTAGGAGTAGGGTAGGAGTAGGGTAGGAGTAGGGTAGGAGTAGGGTAGGAGTAGGGTAGGAGTAGGGTAGGAGTAGGGTAGGAGTAGGGTAGGAGTAGGGTAGGAGTAGGGTAGGAGTAGGGTAGGAGTAGGGTAGGAGTAGGGTAGGAGTAGGGTAGGAGTAGGGTAGGAGTAGAGTAGGAGTAGGGTAGGAGTAGGGTAGGAGTAGGGTAGGAGTAGGGTAGGAGTAGGGTAGGAGTAGGGTAGGAGTAGGGTAGGAGTAGGGTAGGAGTAGGGTAGGAGTAGGGTAGGAGTAGGGTAGGAGTAGGGTAGGAGTAGGGTAGGAGTAGGGTAGGAGTTATATTATAGATGAAAATT